>CM044399.1:42910000-44395000 GCA_024322285.1 Musa beccarii | reverse complement strand
CTCACAAAGCGGTGCCACGCCTGTGTCATTTTTTTTTCAAGACAGTGGTTTCGGCCTAAAAACTCAACCGAAACCGGTCCAAATGAAGTCCGAATTGGCTCAAATTTGGTTTATAGAATTAACACCTAATCCTAAACCAAATTATGTGCTAATTACAAATTTTAAAGATATTTTTTAAGCTATTTCAAAGTCCATAAGACAACTTCTTTCGGTGAGCTTTCGGTGAACTTCCGGCGGTCTTCCAACGAACCCTCGGAAACCATTCTGTGGACTCCCGACAAGCTTCCAGACTTCACAATGATCTTGACGAGTTCCAACGAGCTTCATTGGCAAGCTCCGATGTTTCTTGGTAAGCTCCGCGAACTTCCGACCTAACCTTCCGCGAACTTCAAAACCCTTCGAAGCTCCCTACTGCTTCTCGGCCGATTCTCGCAACTACTCCCAACGAATCTTTGGACTTCCATCGAACTCTCGAACTCCCAATGATCCATCCCACTTGTCTTCTGGCACTTTGTTTCGCTTTACATCTTTATCGTCATCATAGTTAATCCTGCACACAAACAAACAAACACTCTACTTCGATCTAGACAGTTATTACAACACGAATTGACATTCGCTTGCTCAAGACGTCATTGGTCTGCTTCGTCTCGATCCTTCTAAGACATCATCCTCTATTGCGATCCGTTGCTTCAATCGGGCGGATGACCTCCGCAACCCCGATATCCTTGGCGCAACATGCATCTTGGCCCGATGGCGACGTCACGAAGCCTTCACCGATTGTCGATCGAACCTCCGGCCGACATCCAATATCCGACGTGATCACCCGCCAGCAACGCCAATTCCTCCAAATACAATCAAGCTGCCTAATCTCGATCGATAGTAGACTGCGTAACTCAAAATGCAGTTAAACAATAAACCACAATCAATTAGTTTCATCATCAAAATCCGAGATTCAACACCGAGTTCACTAACTCGGGCATCAGTCCCTCCGTGCTTGAGTTCATCAGCTCGGGTACTAGTTCGTACCCGAGTTCACCAGCTCGGGCACCAATCCCTCCGTACCCGAGTTCATCAGCTCGAGTACAAGTTCGTGCCCGAGTTCACCAGCTCGGACACTAGTTCATTTGTGCCCGAGTCCATCGGCTCGGCACCCGATTTCGTGCCTCGAGCTCACCCGCCGGTACCGATCCTTTCATGCTCGAGTTCACCATCTCGCACTGATCCCTCTCAGTGCCCGAGTGTATCACTCGGTACGCTTCATGCCCGAGTTCACCAACTCAGTGCACCACCCCCGCGTCCGAGTTCATCACTCGGTACCATTCGGCTTGAGTTCATCAGCTCAGACACCAATTCATTCGTGCCCGAGTCCACCAGCTCGGGCACCAGTTCGTTCATGCCCGAGCTCACCCGGCTCGGTACCGAAATTTTCATGCCCGAGTTCACCAGCTCGGGCACCAGTCCTTCCATGCTCGAGTTCATCAGCTCAGGTACTAATTCGTGCTCGAGTTCACCAAATGGACACCGCTTCATTCGTGCTTGAGTCCACCAACTCGAGCACTAGTCCGTCGTGCCCGAGCTCACCCGCTTTCGGTACCACCCTTTCATGCCCGAAGTTCACCACTTTGGCACCACCCCTCTATGCCTGAGTTCATCACGGTACCGATTCAGTGCCCGAGTTCACCAACTCGCCACTCCCCCTCCGTGCCCGAGTTCATCACCTGGTACTAGTTCACGCTGAGTTCACCACTGGGCACTGCACCCTCCGCACCCGAGTTCACCAGCTCGGGCACTAGTTCATTCATGACTGAGTCCACCAGCCTGGGTATAGCCCCTTCGTACCTGAGTTCATCACCGAGCTCCACTCCATCCATGCTCGAGTCCACCAGATCGAGCGCTCGCCCAATCAAGCAAGACGCCCCAACCTCCCCGATGCATCATCCCACCTCGCGCGCCGCCATGAAAACAACGATGACACGATGACGAGCATGAGCCAGACATGTCCCGAACCCCTCCACGAGGACCTCGGAGCATGCCTCGTTAAAGGGGGGGGAGGGGGGAAGTGATAGGGGATACTCTGACGTCATCCACATGACAGTAGCCAACGCACATGCCAGCATAAAGACACCTCACGTGGGATGCCACGCTAGACCCGCCACCTCGGGTCGGACGTGACGATGCCACCATATTGCCCCGAACTCGGAATAGTCCATCCCAAAATCCCGGGATGGTGACACACTAATCTACGGTCATCTCCAAAATCTCAGGATAGCGACGCACGGGGCAGGTGGCCCCGAGATCCCGGGACAGCGACGGACAGGGCAAGTGGCCCCGAGATCCTGGGACGGCAACACACGGAGTAGGCCAGCCCTGAGATCCCGGAACGGCGCCATGCAAGGCCATCCTATACGGTGCCTCCCTATATGGCCTCGTCTTCAACACGAACGGAGGTATGCTTAATCAGTTCGACATCCCTATAAACCCCCCACTTGACTCCGGAAAAGGAAGAACTAACTTTAGCATTGGAGGGGCCTAGTCGGAAAAAACCCGACCCAGGCCTTTTTGCAAGAATCGGATCGGCAAAGCGCCAACAGCTCGCTCCTACCACAGAATTCAACCAGGCACCCTGCGACTTCGGCAACTCAACTAGGCCAACCCGACGCGTCATCCGGTGGCCGCATTCGTTCCGCAACAGGTAATATGTGGTGTTGTATCTTTTCTACTCATAGGAGTAGTCAATAGAGATGATGGAGAAGACGGTATAATCCAAGAGGCAACCAAAACTATTGGAGACTTACTCCAAGTTGGGGCAAAATTTTACTCTTTTCGGGAAGAACTTCTTGCATTACAAAAATTCAATAGTTATGAGAAGGCAAATCATAGTGATTAACTCAACGCAACAAGTGCAAATACTTTGGATGCTTCGGAAGTGTAAGTAAAGAGTAGGCGAAGACTATTAATTAGCTCGATATATAGAGTACAACCCTCGAAAAGATGAGTGAAATCAAGTAATCTCTGCCTTCTCAATTCTTAAGAGAATAGGTGAAATCGAATACCCTAGTTCTCTTATTTATCTAGTAAAGGAGCTCTATGCAAATTCAAAAACCCTTCAAAAAAATTTAATAGAAGACAACAATTATTAAATCCTCACTAATGATCATCAATGATATGAACCTACTTGAAGGTGATAAATAAATAGAAGAAAAATCAATGGGCAAATTTTTCAAAGAAAAGACCTCAAAAACTTCAAGGTCTACGAGATGATGCTCATTAAAGTTCTAACAAACATTCACTCAGTTCAAGTGGCATGAGATATTTGAGAGGCTGGCGCATAAGAATGAATATTTTTTCTTTCATTTAAAGGATCCATAAAAATCAACAAGGATTAGCACAACTCGACCAACCCCACACTAGAGTCAGAATCATTGACGAGTTGAAGCAACATGGTGAATCAAAGTTCGACTACTCAATAACGGTGACGAAGCGCTTTTGGGAGCCAAGAGACATGTTGTATCTAAAGCAGAAGATTAAAGATTTAGCAAAACAAAGGAGATGCAGTGTTCGCAAAGGCTTCGAAAGAATATCACAGACAAAGCTATAAATAAGGTGTTTGATATAATGCTTGTGTACATCTATGTCTTTCGATTTTACTTATATTTTGCATAACATGTAGAAGGCTTCTAGTAGGCTTGATAGCCTTATTTTTGTTAATTTTTGTGATTGTTTTAGGCTTGTAAATGCAGGTTATGTACAATCATCGTGTAGAGAAAAAATTACCTATAAACAAAGCATCCATACACCCATTTTCTAGATTTTCTAGCTTTATAGAGTGGTGCAAAGTATCAACTAATACAACACCCAAGAGCTACCCGGGTGGCACATGGTTGGATTCTACGATAGTATCATATGGATACTTGAAACTTTTGGTTGCAGCAAACCACATTGGATCCTTTGTCGCATAACCGTTCAGAGCTTACGAAGCCTATGTTTATAATTTACATTATCCATTAAGTGTTTACTGAAATAACTACTAATGGATACCGAGTTAAATGTTTTCTCTAACCCGTCTTCTCTTTTATAAATATTTAAGGGACCGAGATTTGAAAAAGGTTGTCTCTTTGTAGACGAACATACAACAATGTTGAATGATTTATGTAAAATCTAACTAAGTTTGTAACATAACGGCCACCTATCATATTATAAAAAGATCTATTATGTATATTCTTAAGAGACTGGTGCAATTTGAATGGACTATTTTCTCACTTAATGATTTACTTCATTGAACTAAGTTTTTAATAATTTAAGCATCGAAGATGCCTTATCAGATATATTCTCAATATAATTTTTATAATGACTCTGCTAGAATCCTTCATTTGATACCTTAACGTTAAGACTAATTCAGAAGTAAACCTCAATTGACTCCGATCTTACTCCACATATCAAAATATCCATCTAAACATCCATCGAAATATCCGTCTAAATTTTTGTAACAACTGATATAAATATCCATCTAAAATTTAAGATTTTTTTTTTTGTCGTCTCTTATTCTTGTGGATCTGATCTCTTATTCATATTGATTTTGTTATATTTCAAAAATCATATAGGCATTGCCCATACATGACTTGTATAATTCATAATATATATGTTGTTTTATTTGATGAGTCACATTGCATGATAAATTTATAATGATATTATATTATATGATAGATGATAGTACGTTGATTATAAATATTAAAATACGATCCAGTGGTGACATCTCCATTGAAAGAGTTAATCATCCTAAGGGTTTGAAGGTTATTAACCACGATTGATGGTGATGTATAATTGTTATATTATTAAGTGATATTATTTCACAACGTGATTTCTTGTAAAGTTAATACTCTCAATTCAATTTTTTGTTGGTGTTTTGTTTTTGTATAGTGTGTATATAAAATAATTTGCACAATCCATTCGATAAATGATGCATATCTCTTTAGTGAGTTGGATTATTGTCCGTCCTTGTCCTTATTGGACAATTTTGCTCATTATATTATTTTTCAGATCGCAGAAAATTTCGGTATAAAGAATCTTTGGATGAAGCTTAGATAATATTTGAAAGAACATTAAGGGGAAATCAAGATCGAGTATTTATCGAGAAACATATACGATAAATAAAAGAAAATTTCAGCCCCATACGATGGGTTTGGTGAACAGTCGACAAAGTTATGAAAAAGTCACCCACTGCGAAACTATCAACGGACGAGAAGGTGAGAACAAAGAGATTAACCTGAGATGACTACATGTTGGCCAACAACTGCAGACAATTAGAAATACTTACCTGAATTATATGCTGAATGGTACAGCAACAAAGGGCAATCCAAACACATACTCGCCAAATTAATAGAAAGCTAACTTCCCACGTCGGACCTCTGACGATAAAAAGAAAACAGAGCTTTAGCTTAGATTGTGACGGAAAATAACTTCGATAGAAGAACACAATAAGAAAACAGGGCAAGCTCAAGTTTTCTCCGGTTTCCTCAGGTTATATTTCTTTTCACTATAACAAAGAAGCTAAACCAAACCGTAAAGTTCCAACTATTTGAGGTCAGATGGATAGGTTTTATTTACTTTCACTGCAACAACAAAAGCCATAAAGTCCCAGTATCTGGGGTCAGATAGGCTGCATGTCATGGAGAATTGGGGGTGTCTGTCAAAGGACAAAAGGACCAGACAAATAGCTAAAAGCATGAACCACCAGAAATACTGACAAAAGAATCAAATGTACCATCAGAAAAAACACAAAATCACAGATCATACTAATGATAAACCAAATACAAATCTGTTTGAGCAAAAGAGAGACAGGATTGAGAGAACACATAAAATGAGAAAAGCCGTAGGAGAACTAGGTGGCAGAAAAATTCATGCATGAGGTTGTTAATGTGCAGATATCACCTAATGTTCAATTAAGAAAAGCACAACTCTAGGAATTTAACCTTGACGGTGAAGGTAGGTGGGTAAGTTGCTAGGTGATTCAAGATCTGATTGAATCATTCACAGATAGGAAGATGAATCGGAGCCTGGGGCCTTGGATCACCTCAGTAAGTATTTTACCTTAAATGGGCGAATTTGAAGATTCATCAAGATCATGGGGCAGACTTCAGATTTTTTTTCTACAGATTGGCGATCATACAATATAAGAACTTTTCAGCTCAGAGAATACTTTCACGTTTGATGATTCCAGTTCTGGGAACCGACTGGTGTTTGTTATATTCTCTTTGGAACTCTGTCCATAAAATATCTTGAAGGATTCATTAATAAAAAGAATGTATCTGCACCATTTAGTGATGGAAATTTACTGAAGAAAGATGAAAAATAAGGAAAGCAAATCAGTGTTGGATATTTTGATTATTAACAAGAATAAGAGGATGGTATGATTTCAGATCCTTTTGACCAGGCAAATGGAGTGGGCATGCTGAAGCAAGATGGAAGCTTTATAAGCATCTAGAGCTTTAGCCTTTTCATTTGAGTCTGAACTCTGAAGGTGAGTGGGTTAAGGTACCTATCCTCAAAACATAGCCACCATCATATGACAGAAAGCCTCTTGCACTTGATCTTATTCACCAAAAATCTGTGTTGGAGAAGGGGGATGGAGACTGCTTAACTATACACATTTGGTTGCTTAAGCTTAAACTTATTTGTGGGACAGCAAATTCTCAACAAGATTGCAAATCAGGTGATAATCTCCTAATTCTGAATGGTTTTACTGCTTCGAGTTATCGTATGCTAGACTGTGTGGCAATCTAAGTAGGAAAAAAGATCCAAGATTCTGCTAAGAAGCTTCTGATATTATCTCTGATATTCTACAAATGAGTGCACCTGAATTGTACAGGATGTCATTGCTTTGGCAATTCTACAGTTATTTCCAAATAAGACCGTGATTAAATAGGTAAGGCCCATTACGAAACCAGTGGTGATGTTACTGAAATTCGATTTTTCAAAGATGAAGTGCACTGATGTCAATTCTGATCCTATTGAACAAAGTCCAATATGATAAGCGTGGAGAAAGAAATAAAAAATGTAGCCTTCACGTGACTGTTCTCCAGAAAGGCAAAGAGAAGGAAATACTCAGTGAGAGAAAAAAATGTTAGTTGTTGACTTATGCACATGTTAACTCAATTGCTCAATATACTGAAGGATTCATATGCACAGATCATGATAATCCATATGATATTTCTGATATGAAGACAAGTATGAATATGAAACTATTTGAGAGGACATTCAAATGCTTGTTAAAAATGAAATGCTTGTTATCGTTGAAGTAAGACATAATTTTTCATACTACAACAATTTATTAATCACCATGTAAGATTATCCATATTTTCATTTAGCTTACCCACAGAAAGCTCAGATGGATGTCATCAACTTGTCTCGCTGCAAAATTCACAGATGAAAAAATAGATCACTTTGCTCCTACTACTCATCAAATTCATGTCAGAGCTGATGCACGATTCTTAAAGGTAAAAGAAGAGCTGAAAGGAAGTAAGATTTCACTCAGACTGGTATTTCATCATTTGTACTTTAATTGTTCTGCAAAAAGACATTAAGAAATATCTGCAGCTGAAGATTATGCATCAGCAACTACAAACATGTATACGAGATTCTAGATATTAAAGCAACATTATATTCTTTTAATTCCAAAAACATCATACACTAATCAAATTACAACATATACCATGACTCTATGAAATCAATTTCAGATAAAGAAAGCTTCATATTCACGTAGAATGAATGTGATTAAATTTCGAAAATAACTGATGGTCCATATAAATCTTACCTTGTTTTGGTCTTTTCATGAATGTACCACGTTCAGTGTCTCTGCATTTAAGATACTATAGAGACAGTATGAGCTAGGGAAGCAATACAGGATCGAAGAAGTAAATAATTCAAAGGAACGAAAATGAAAATATATATATATATATAGAATGTACAGTTGCCAAAACAGACTGACCTTGGAAAGAAGGGAAAGGCGAATGAAATCATATGCAAAGGCAAAAACCTTTTGACGGCAACTAGATGGACAAAATCCAGGTAGGCAAACAGAAATCACAAAAGGAAATCTTGGATAACTGGTTCTTGCGAAACGACATCTGGAGGAGCATCCCCTCTTTGTCTATGCTTATGCCTCCCTTGATGGCGGCTACTCCTTGTCGAGTGCCTATGGCTCGTCTCTTCAATATCCTCATTCCCAGGGCTTCCATTTTTTTCCTTGTGGCGAGCATGATGTCTGCTCTTCCTAGAACTTGACTTTCTATGCTCTCTACCATCTAAAGCATTACTTTCTTTTGGCTGAGAAAATAAATCATTATTATTAGATGCATCATTCTCTCCTCGTCGAGAAGTTCTGTCGGATGACATATCACGGGATGACGATGGTTTGCTTTCATTTCCTAAAAGAACATTCCGGATTGCACCAGATAATAAATCATCCTTGAATTCCTTAACCATTGTCAAACCAGATCTCGAGACACCATCTCCTTCATCCAACCTTATCACCACAGGTCGTGGTTTTGTGGGCTTTGCCTTTCTTGGAATAAATGATTGTGCAGTGAGCTTCACAATGTCTTTGGCATCGTCAACATGACTGACAGCCAACAGAGGATCACTAGCAAGTGGATAATAATTTGATTCAACTTCATCTTTCTCCGTGGGAAGATAGTACAACCCATGTCGCTTACGGTGTTCAGCCAGCAAAGAACTCGGCTCAATAACTGGTGCAGAGTCCTCTTTAGTTTCTGTGGGATGATGACATCGAAGGGAAAATAATATTGATGTGCATGGAGTGACATCAATATCACCTAAAATTTCTGCAAGATCAGAAAGGTTTTCATTCAGAATCAAGCCCTCAGGCACTGTATCTCTTTTCTGTGCATTTGTAGACACTGGACCTAGCTCTTCTGAAAATGCTGCCTCCATAAGTTCCACAATTTCACTTATCTTTTTATCCCTTGTTAATCCATGTTCTGCCACAATATCCCAATATCGAGTTTCTCGTATGATATGAATCAGACCAAGAACATTCCTAGCTCGCTCTTGGATCTCCACATCATCACACTCTGACAGAGGGCCTACTGTTGTCTCAACAAAATCCAGCAGGTGTGACACAGATTCATGCTTGATAGTTTCATTGTTATCAATTGAATCAAAGATAACAGCCTTATCAGCTGTAGCCACACCATTCTCACTCTCAAAAGCAGCATTTCGATCAGCTGAGCTTTTCGTATCAAAAGCTTGTATTTGCTTGATAAAAGAAATGAAAGAGAAAGTGACAACCTTAAACACAGCTTGGATGTAAACGGCTCTTACCAATGACAACAGGAGATTAGTCCTCGGCTGTAGTAGTGCCTCCACTAGCTCCAACAAGTTCCTTGAGGACTCAACATACTCACCTGAAACCCAAGCAGCAGCAGACAGTACCCTGCAGAGAAAAGGATTCCCAAGTGGAGCAGGGTCGATCAAAAGGTCTCGAGCCACAAGGACGAGCTCAGGCCTTGCATCCCTCACCCTCAATCCAATATCCACTAGCTGCCTCTCTATCTCATCCCCCTTGGCACAATGTGGGTTCCTTGCCATCTCACCAAGGAGTGAGACATACCAATCGAAATCCACAATTAGCTCATATACGTTCCTGCCACAGGTTGCGAGCACCGCATCTAGAATCTCATTCGCAAAGTCTGGGTCGGACTTCATGGCATATTTGATCAACAGGTTGCAGATCTCAACCACGTTGCTCTCACACAACATCCCCATTATGAGGCACAGTGCCTCGTGCCGTATGTTGGTATCAGTATCATTCAGCGACTGGATAACGACCTCCCTGCTCTCCTCCACAGCCCACAAGTATGCCGGTCCAAGCATGGCCAAAGCTTGAAGGCCAAGGTACCGCAGGTTGGGATCATCATCCGAGGCCAAGAATTCCTTGATCTTATCCACCGCTAGCCGGACTGCCGCATCGTGGTCTGAGAGGCTGGAGAGAACGGTGCGGATGCACTCAAAGACTAGTGACTTAGCAGGGGAGCGGCGGAGCAGCTGGCAGACAGGGTCGTGGATGCGGACGGCGAGGCGGGGCTCGAGGGGCGCAAGGCGCGCGAAGATCTTGAGAACCTTGATGAGGACCCAATTGTTATGGGAGTCAACAAGGAGGCGGTAGAACTCGGGGGCGAGGGGGAGGTACGGGGAGGGGTCGGGAGCGGCAAGGGCGAGCTCGCAGAAGGCGCTGACGGCGGCGGAGACAGCCCGAGGTTCGGAGGACAGGGAGAGGCAATCGACGAGGGGCTTGAAGAGGACAGGGGCGGCATCGGGGCAGACGGCGAACGCGCGGAGGGCGGTGGCAATGGCCTTGGGCCGAAGGGGGCCGGAGAGGATGGGGAGGAGGTCGGACGCGAGGTGGCAAGCAAGGTCGGCGGAGGATGCTAGGGCGAGAAGGTGGAGAGCGGGGGCCACGAGGGCGGGGGTGTTGGAGGGGGAGGGGGCGAGGTGCTTGCGGAGCTGGTGGGTGGCGAGGGGAGGAGGTCGGTGGAGGAAGGGTGGAATGAGAGGGAAGCGGCAAGGTAGGCGACACGGGGGTGGGGGAGGAGGGGAGGGGAGGAGTTCGAGGGCGTGGAAGGCGGCCCAGGACATATCGAGGTGGTGGAGGGAGGCCAGGTAGGTCAGCTTCTGGAGGGCCACCGCTTTGGTGTCCAGGTCCGGCGAGCGGATCTCGCGGCGAATCTCGTCCAGGGCGCGGGCGATCGCGGCCGCCTCCAAGACGGAGGAGGAGGAGGATGAGCGGAGGGCACGGATGAGGTCGTCCAGGGATCGCTGGAACAGCGTATCCACCAAAGAAGGAGAGGAAGAGGTGGCGGCCATGGAGGAGGAAGAGAGGGAGGCCCAAAAGGGGTCTGGGATCGGCGCCTCGCTGCGGCCTTATGTTGCCTTCGCCGACCAGTGGCTCTGATGTTGTTTCCAAGAACGTATACGGCGGTGTTAATCCACTAAATCATAATTCTGGTAACATTTTAATGATTAAAACACAATTCTTTGATTAAGAATAGAGGATATTATTATTATTATTATTATTATTATTATTATTATTATTATTATTATTATTATTATTATTATTATTATTATTATTGCTGCTTGTGTAGCACTATTTCAAAGATCATTATCTTCAAATAATACGATTAAATTTTTAATTGGGCTAATCAACCTAAAACCAAACTTCAAGAAACGCAAATTGAATCGAAGCACAGTTGAAGAGTTATTTATCTTTACTCAGATCACTATCAGCGACCTGATGTTTGAGACGAGGACTGCTAGACTTGTCATGTTGATGATTATGTTCTTGTCCGAACATTTTATTACTTCTTTCATGATCATATCATGCAAGAACAAGATTAGAAATTAAGGTTATCTTCCATTCTAATTATCCCTGCAAGATGAGATTAATAGGCATTCTCTGATTTCTTTGCTATTCACCAGGTAGAACAATATATTTCTGGAATTTTAATAATAATTGCACATGTTATCAGGGTAATTTTAATCGAAATGGTTAATTATCTCCACGTTACAACGTGTTAATGTTTACCATAACACCAAACATATCATTTACAAAAGGATATTAATCTGGATGGAGGCCAGATAATGATATACCACATGAACATCTGTTATAACAAAGTATAATAATTCAGAAAACAATATGTTAAATTCATGACATTTACTGATCCAACTCTCTGATACCATTGGAACTGTAAGAGAAATGGATAAACAAGCAAATTCTCAAATTATAATGTAATATATTGCACTTCTCAGGGATCTTAAATCTTACATTATGGGGTTGAAGATGCATAATCTACATCTACAATTGGCAGGTGCTGGTTCTAATTTTCATATCTGCATCTAAAGGGGCTAACCAGCAATCCGCACTCACCAGATAGGCAATTCTCAATAATAGTTACAGTAACATCCTTCAGAATTCCCTACAGGGAAAAAGAAAGGGTTCAACTTAACAATGCGAAGCAAATAAGATGTAGGCATATGTTATGACTAATCAGCCGATCAGATGGCAATTGGTAAAAGCCAGCAGCAAAATGAAGGACCCATTTATTCTTTGGGTGCATCTAAAATAGTCTTGATAGCCAACAGCAAAAGAGAAGGTGATTGTTCAAGATGAGTACAAATTGCACTACAGAAACTTCAAGGGAAACGCAGATTGTTGCAGAGAATGGTCCTCCAGCTCAAGAGAAAGCAACCGAAAATGTGAAAATTAATCAGGACGGTATTCAATCTAATGAGCAACTGCAACTGCAAAATGCAAATGCATTGCTGATTACTTCTTTAAACGTGCCACAGAAAGATTTTACATAATTTGAGCAAATCTTGTGCCAAATTCTCGGCTGAGACAAATTTCGGCAAGAGAGTAACTGATCTGACTTGTAGGCTTTTAAATTCACTTCAATTTAAGTTTCACGCAATCAAGGAGACAAACTTTGTGATACAGAATAATATTTCATCTAAAAGAAACAAGCTAATGAGCCCATGGAACACAATCCCAGAAGCAAGCATATATTCATGATTTTGCATCATATAATAACCTAAAAACAGAATAATAATAATAACACTGAGAACACACAAAATTCATATGGGGCACGCACAAAGTTGAGCATATAGATTAGCAGACTTGGCACGTCCAACTTTAGCCACTAGGCAAAGAGAGTTAGCTAGTGGCGACAGATAATTGTACATCAGGCATCCAATATATAGAAATATAGAGAGAAAGGAGGTGGACTATATGCTACATACAAAAGCAACACCTAGTCATGCTTGATTAAGCAACAAAATGGAACTTTAGTATTGGGTACATTTTGTAATTAATAATAGATATGACTGCACAAGACAACACAAAACTTGTTTAAGATTGGGACAAGATACACCGATAGGCAATAATAAAGTTGTACCCCAACTTTTTCACGGTCACACTAACAAGTTGAACTTAGTACAATCTCAGGTCTTTACTGCTGGATGAACAAGATTCTACTGAAATCTGGAGAACTGCAATACCACATGAAATATAAATGTGGTGTAAGAAAAAGAAAGCAGATGTTATCTTCCATGTGCTTATGTAGCAACAGTATTTTTTTTTATAAAGCCAGACCAAATTAAATATGACAATAGCAAATGCAAAATCATGCTTGCAAACATAGAAAGAGAAACAGAGACAGCTCTACACAAAATTTACTAATAGAGTTGTTCTAAGGGAGATTGAATTGGCTACAAATAAATGGACAGTTGAACATCTGTTTGGATTTCGTTCCAAAGTCAGATGCCAAATATAGTTTCTGAGGAGACATCCTAGTGGACAAGGCACAGTATGCGCAGTCCAGGAGCATGGCTGAAAGTGTCCAGCATGCATGTGATGATGAACAAAAGAACATACAACAACAATGTATTTTGGAGAAAATTGTACATATATGGCATAACTCATGTCATGAACAAGCTTAATAACAAGAAATAGTTCCTACTAAAATGACAGACTTCCTTTTCTCACTCAAAATAAGAATTAACTTTAATCACAAACTGAGAAAAGAATTAGAATTCGCAGGAGCTCATATTGTGCTTATATCTGATAGTGAAGTTCCAAGATTATTAGTTTTTATGACTAGTCAGCAAGCATAGACAGACAAGCTTTTCAACACCGTTGGAAGCATATGGCATTTCCATTACAATCGTACCACATTACCAACATGTAAAATTCAAAAAACCTTGATATTTGCAAAAACTTGCCTTGTAAATTTATGTGTGAGGCTTACTAAACAAGATTTAATTTTTCAGGTAGCATACATGCTGATTACACTTAGAAATAAGATGGAGAATTGGCATGCAAATGGAATTATAGAACTATCAGCATAAAGCATTCAACATCCATCTCTAGCATGCCAAGAAACTAAAAGTGCAAGCATGAAAAAAGATAACTGAAGAATCACAGCTAGCTAAGCAAGATGAAAAATTCTCTCCAATGTTAAATTAGATAACCTAAAAACCCTTCTTGACCCCTATAAACATCAGATTCATCGAAGTTATTAGCAACAACATATTCATTCCGATAAAAAATCACCTTAGAAACAAGCAAGAATCGGGGAAACCATGCAACTGACTCTCAAATGGCGAAACGCTCGTTTGGAACCAATTTCAAACAGATAAGAGGGTTTCGCAAAAAAGACCTGAATTTTCTTCTGTTTTTCTCCATCCACTTTGTGTTTCCTTTCTACAAACTTTGTGCGGACGAGGATCATAGATCGGCGTGGAGAAGCACAAGTGCTAGTAACCAAGGTGGAAGCCAAGATAAGGGTTCAGAATTCGGTTCAAGAAAAGGTGGACGGTAATCATACTAACCCTTGATCTGAACGGGTATGATAGAAATTTTGCGCAGAATACATCTGGATTCAAGGATACAATTCCGACCGCGGATTGATCCATACCCTACTACGGCATAAGCAAAAGAAAGATAAGAGGATTCCGGCAGAGGAACATGCCTTACGGCAAAGGGGTCCGAGGACGTGGCAGCGACGTGATATCGACGAGGAGGAGAAGCCGTGGTGGCGTTGATGAGGGGGAGATCACAGACGAGGCCACGGCGGCGCGCAGAGGGACGCGACAAGCGGCGGAAGAGGAACGGGCTCCGCGAAGGTCGTTGGGGTGGGCCGCCAGAGCCTGATAAGCTCATACAGTCGGCTCGGTCCTGACCCGACAATGGCCTGGCCAACCGGCCCATTAGAAGTTGACATACGCCTAACAGCCTTTGTATGTATATACATATGTATGTGCATACATACATATATATATAAGTGCATACATACATACATATATATATATATATGTATGTATATATATATGTATGTATATATATATATGTATGTATATATATATATGTATATATGTATGTATATATATATATATATGTATGTATGTATATATGTATATATATATACACACAGCAATTACAATCATAATCTATGTCATTAATAATAAAGTAATTAATCTTTGCGAAAGCCTATTTGTTTCTATTTTATTTCTTTTTTTTTTTAGGGAATGGAAAGACTACAAAATAAAACTCACAGTGATTTCAAGAAGAAGAAGAAATTGAGAATGGCAATGCTTGGATTCAAAGCAATGGAGATAGCCAAGAATGTTACATACATGAGAAACAACTTCTCATTGTGTTTCCAAAAAGCGATGATAATGAATCAGATTTATTTCTTATGCGGCTTCATGCTTTCCTATTCTTGAAATGTGAAAAGCAATCATAATTCATAGACACAAATTGTGGCCTTTTCAATAATATAACCCCAAATAAAGAAGAAAAAAAAAAGGATGGTGCGACATACGAGGAGGATCAATCTAAGTATCTTTACCTCTATAGAAGAAGTTATTTTATTCTCATGACCTGAACACAATCATCTCACAAATGAACAACCTAACCATTGTACCAAGGCTCATCTCTTTGTTTGCTGAATTCTAATGAGATTAATATTTTTAACATGATTTAAGCTAGATATATACATTGATGTTGATGCTGCAACCATTAAAAGATTATAGAATTCATCAATAGTCTGCTTTGAGTTTGTAGCTCATTTCAGCTTAGTTAATGGTTTCTTCAATCACAATTCAGCTCTAATTTAAGTTGACAAGACATACTCTTACAAAACAACAGTTCCAAGAAAAATCTTCCTAGAGCTTATAGGTCTGATTTGTCCTAAGATTAATTTCCACATGCATGTCTGTCAACAGTTGTTCCTGAAGTCCCACATGCAACTCAACATTTCTTGGTTGTTAATACATTTTGTCCTAAGTGAATTGTAGGACATATATATATATATATATATATATATATATATATATATATATATATATATATATATATATATATATTATAGGTCAGCAACCAATGATTAGTTCCACATGATGAAATCGATGGGTGTTCTTCTTGGCTAGAGTTAGGGCATCATAGACCCTTCTCTATGCTTAATTTCGAGGTCATGTTTCAGACTGAAGCTTTTAATTATCGTCCCACATGGAATCACTTCACATGACTTCCAAGTGAAACCCACAGTGGGGCAGACAATGTTTGGATTGTCCGTAAAGGAAGGCATTAGCTCAATTATTAACCGACAAGGGAGTGATGCGATGCAGAAAGAGATGGCTGTTAATTCTATGCAATGTGTTGTGTGAGTAGGAAGTGGATGATCCCATGTAATGTTGATATGATCAATGTCCCATCAAGCAAATATTTTCCTTTGGGAGCACAATTTGGTGGGCCTTGTTCTTGATTCTGCAATCTCGGATGTTGCCATCTCACACGTATTTTTCTCTCGATCCACAAGCTAACAAAGAGCATGATTAATGAATGTTTTGGTGAAGCATTACACGTATAATTGGTTGGTGGAAGCCACTTGAACAAGAAAAGCCATTCCAAGGAGTTTCTTGTCAAGGTCAGGCAGACTAAAGAGACAGAAATAGATGATCCTACGACATCACAACAATGATGTTTTTATGGTCGAGATTTCTCACATTCTATCTAGAATACATTGGGAGTTGTCATCCATAGCTAGCCAAAGAGGATCATATTATCAACAGGAAGTTGTTATTTCCCATGCCAAGACATGAAAAATTGACATTAAAAGAACATCATGTAAACACCCCAACGTTCAGTTGTGTTATATGTAGAGGAGCTGATGTTTCTGAATGGGGTTTCTTCATTTATTTGCCACTTTCGAGACAGCAAGCATCATTTGACATTGTTTGTGCTTCACATGGGAAGAATTATCTATACTTGCCCCCCCACAAAAAAAAAAAAAGGGATTAACAAGAAACACCATTGATCAAATAAAAGTGAGCATTATTCATCATAACACATCAAAGACTGCTACTTGAGGACATAAAAGGTTGGCACTGATTGATAGACTAAATGCTTGGTGGAAACCTCCATAGTGGGAATATGTAGAGGAGCACAAGTTCGATCCAAGTCAATCTTGTAGCTAGAAATTGTGGCACAGAGAGAAGTAATAGAAGGTGTGCGATCCCACACAGGTCCCCAAACTCATCTAGGATTCTCACCAAGCACAGTGGGGAACCAGACAAATCAACCTTCAACTTGGCTCCATGTATTGAGAGGAGAAGAGGGCCATGTGCTTTTGTTCCCCTTGCACACATGTTTAGACCTTCCAAAAACTTTCCCATTCATTGAATGTTTCATCACGTTAATGTTTGCTAGAATTTGGTTAGGGGATGGGGGTCCTACAAAGAGTCTCAAGGTGTAAGTTTGCCTAAAGGACAAGAATGAAAGGAAACAGATCTGAAGTTGATGGAACCACAGGCCATTTCTTGTGTGGCAACCTATAGATTCTCTACATCACTAAAGAATTGGAGTAGCTTCACCGTGCCTACTACCATTAGTGAATCTGAGGTCTGGGTTGGCGAACAGGCAGCATGACTGCTGTCACCTTGGCTCACCTGCAACTGCGCTCCCAGAAGCAGACCAACCCAAGAAATCCCATCCATGGTAGGAGGGACTTCCTCTCAGACCTAGTCCTCCAACTTGAGAGGCCTGCAGGGATCGAGTGGGACCTTTGGCTCTCGATTCAGTCGTCTTGTGGCTAAAGACTTCCATCTCTAGAAGTCGAGATGGTGATCGCATGAAGGTGGGATCGCGCTTATATGTAGACCATTATTCAGTGCAGCAACCGTATACAGCACCTTCACTTGTCTCCGGACTCATGAGCACGCATGGGAACCACCATTCGTGTTGAGGTCATGATGAGGTTCTTGAAGAGTCACAGAGGGCATCCTACATCCAGTAGTCTTCAGGCAAGCAAAACTCGGAACCGGTACATAGTGTTCTTCCCTTTTTTCCCCAAGGGAGTGGAAGCCTAAAAATTATGGCTGTTAATGATGACAAGAACGAACAAAGACTAGCGGTGGTTGGATTCAAGGCGATACGTTGGCAGCCATGAAAGTTCATATCACTCTAAGAAACAGCTTCTCGGTGTCATTCCAAAATGGGATCAAAGCAAATGATCAAGCCGGCAGTGCAGCACTTCTCTATCATGAGAGTCGAGGCTGGAGAGAGAGCTTCTGAATCGGCATTCCGGGCTGCATGAGCTGCGCCATAAAATACTCCAAGAGTCAAATAGTTACGCGACACATATTACGTCCGGTGATGGCATGCAGTATCACAACACTAGTTGATCTTGTGAAGCCTTAGATATCTTTGTACAATGAAGTAGCAGTGGAAAGGATTAGAAAACAATGATATCTAGGATTGGAGAAAGACTCCCGAGCAAGAAGGCAAGGAGATTTTGGAATGACATGCATATATATATTCTATATATGTATACTAACTCTAAGGTTAGGGTTGATATTATATGGAAGTAGATTTGAGCCCCAGATCTCATGGAAGCCTATATTTTTCGTAGTTAATAAGATCCGGAGAGATCTGCGACTGAATGGAAACGATTGTTTACAACCATGACGAGAAGAAGAGGACAAGAGGCACATAGAAACCCTAGTTTCGACGACAATCACGCCAACACATCCGTCTACCTTTTACTTCACCTGCACAAATAAGCCCGGATGTCCTCTTCCCACACCTTTTGTCCTTTCAAACAAAGCTTGTGAGTCACCAACGCATATACTGTGATATAATGTACAAAACCACACAGTGTGGACACTCATTCCTTCCAACTTTTGACTCGAAAAAGGTCGACAGAGATGAACGAGGAAGCAATAAAGATGGTAGACAACTGCTGAGGAAAAAAGAGAGCAAAAGGAACTCATAAGTAGCTTGTGGAAAAGCTTGTAGGAATGAATATGACGCCGGAACTCATAAGTCCAAGGAAGCTGTGAAATGTACAGTGATGTTTGAACTTTGATGGTGCAGTGAGAGGATAAAGCATGGTTTCTTTTAGGTCATCAGTGCTTGAGATTTCCCGAAAGCTCCACTGGTAAATACATATGTCAAGTATTGCCTTCGGAGTATATGAAGTGAAAACACAAGAAAAAATCATCTGGATTTTGGAGAGTTTAATCGGAACCTGAAACTTAATGAAGTGTAGTCGACATCTACATCCCTCTCTCCCTCTCTCTAAACTTTATCTTACATATACAAGTTTTCATTGATTAACTCCACACTATTCTCTGCTCATCTCTTCCCTTTTCTTCCATTACACACCATCTTCCTTGTCAATAACTCTTTCACAAGATCTTTATGCATCAACATCGAAGACGACAGTCATAAAAACCTCATCACCTCTTCCATTAATTATCAGAAATGGTCCTTGTCATCATCATTAACATCGACCCAATCTCGTCCTCCGCTCAAATGGGGATCTCCAAGCCCAAACCTTTGTGCAGGGATGACCATAGCTCTCTCTCTCTCTCTCTCATTCATGGTCATCATGGTTTGCCAAATGTGTCCATCGGCTTTGATCTTTACGAAAGGCATGTGCATGTCTGGGCTATATATTGTGTCGGGTCATGTCCTCAGCTGGTGCGTGGGTGAAACGTACGTGCGGGCCGCGTGGGCGGGACCGGAGGGCATGGATGGTGGGGTTGGAGACAAGAGAATAGCTCGTGTGAGGCAGTCACTGGTCAACCGATGGCTTCGACGTCGGACATGCAAACCCACACTGAAGCGTCTCACTCTCCACACAGTGAGTGTGTCCTCCGTGGTATCTTTAGGGTAGGGGAGGTGTTCAGCCCGTGAACCCAACGTTGCTGCTGCTGCAACACCATGTCCCAAGGACGCTTGAGGCCAATCAATTGGTCTTGTACACAATCACCTGTGTGGGTCCACCCAATCCCTCAATCTATTTCTTCCTGATCTTGACATGCATTATTCCTCCATATGATACCGACAAGATTAAGCAACTTCTTCTGCTTTACCCTAAAGATTGATAGGGAGAGGTGCTTTTCAGCACATACATATTTCGAGCTTAATTCACATATGTTGATGCAAATTGACATTTTTGGATATTTTGATATCCAGTGTCATTTCTTTATGAACATCTTTGATATAATTATGTATCTAAGCACGGTTTGATCGATTATATAATATAATATAATATATATATATAAAAACATTGTAGATTGATTTTGATCTTCCTTGTCTCTTGATGTTGATAATTCTAATCCCCTGCATGCTGATGATAATGCATGCTGGCTCTCAGCTAGGATGTGTGTTAGTTCAATTTGTAGATTGATGAAGGCATGGCAGCCATTCAACCACATCAGTCATGCTAAAAGAGCATTATTTGAGCTGCATTGTCTTTGTCATCTATGTAGAGGACTTTGAGTATGGTGTTGAACATGAAAGGTGTTGCCTCAAGAAAAGAAAAGAATCTTTGTGTGGTGTACATCAGCAGCCTATCTATCTCATATCTCAGCCATAGTCCTCCATCTCTCCAACATGACTACGCTACAAAGACAAGTACTAGAAACTGAGGGACCCCACGAAGGAAGGGGGTTACTAAAACTTAGTGCAAGAGGGTCTATGTAAGTACTACTCGATTATTGTTGCTTCTGTTCTTGATTCTTCCTAGACCCTAACATTTTCCTTGATTCCATCAGCAGACGGCCACCCAGCTCATGCACAGAGTTCAGCCAAAGAAGACACCCTTTCATCTCCACAGTACAAAAGCTGGACAAAATGGACCATTCCAAGAAGCTATCACTACAGCAGAAGTATCAAGCTTACTGTAATCAAAAAATCTCAAGCCACCTGCATGTGTATCACAAGGGAAGGATGATAGGGTAATCTCCTATAGGGGGACAAATTATGGAGAAGGAAGAGAAGACAAGCGCAATCTCAGCCTCAACAAGTTTTTCGTGGGTTGTGTTCCCAAGAACTCCTCCTCTAAAAGCTACCTGGGATGTAGCAGTGGGAACTCATCTCTCTCGTCTCATCCCTATCTCTCAGCGGCAGGGATGGCTGTCTCTGCTGTCGCGTACCCTTTTCCCCCACCGTCTTATGAGCTTCTCTCTACGTAAACCATCTCACATCTTCATATAAATACAGATGCACACACCTTGAATGAACGCAGATGCCTCTCTCTCTCTCTCTCTCTCTCTCTCTCTCTCTCTCTCTCTCTCTCTCTCTCTCTCTCTCTCTCTCTCTCTCTCTGAGTTTGTGTTGAGGTGATATGTAACGTAAAGCTGTGTGATTAAGATACAAACCAGGACAGGATATGGAGATGGCCGGCATCCAGTGTCAGCCCAAGGCAAGCACCAGTCCACGGCTTAAGCTCTTCGGATTCCACGTCTGCGACAACGACAACACCGGGGACGGATCTGGCGATGTGGCGGCAGCAGAGAGCCCATCCTCTGGCTCCGGCGGCGTCGCCGGCAACGTAGATGGGAGGAAGTACGAGTGCCAGTACTGCTGCCGCGAGTTCGCCAACTCCCAGGCTTTGGGAGGCCACCAGAACGCCCACAAGAAGGAGCGGCAGCAGCTGAAGCGCGCCCAGTTGCACCATCACCACCACTTCCTCGCGGCGTCCGGCCACCGCTCACTCCCTGGTAACTTCTACCACCAACCCGTAGCCTCCGCCTTCGCCCCGCCTCCCCATCTCCTCTCCCTTCCACGTCCACCTCCTACGGCCACGACGCCGGTCATGGGTTCCCAGGCGACTGCCGCCGGTAGCTTGGTCTACTACGCTCGCAGCGCGCCGCCCACCCAGCTGTCGCGCACCTGCGTCGTCCCGCGGGCACTGCAAGCCTACTACTCCTACGGCGTGTACGGCGGCGGAGGAAGCTGCTGCGACGACGGCAAATCGGCCGGTGGGCCGGGGTTCTCCGGAGCGGCGCCAGCTGACGATGGGGCGGAGGACTCGTACGGGTTGGACCTGCACCTCAGCCTGGCGCCCGCTGGTTCATGACTCGGTCTCGACTCGGCCAAGCTCTAGCATCTTCATTTTTATCTTATGACTAAGGTTTGATCATTATATGCTGAATTCTCCCGCAAATTTAGTTGTGTAAATTGCTAATTTCCAAATTTTCATATGGTTTCTTGCTCCAATTGGGTATTTTCATCACTAGAAATCATTAACAAGACGAAAAAAAGAAAGCAGAAAACTGTGATGAATGAACCAAACCGAGTCGGCGAGTCGACTCGTGGCTCGGACAAGTGAGTGGGCTGGCTGGCTGGCTCAGACGTTTCTCCCCCTGCTGCGACAGCGTACGACGGCCGACATGGTCGATCAAAAAATGACGTCAGCGCGATCTGGAAAGGACACGAGGCGGACGATGGCATGAAGTACAAACGAAGTGGATGGGACCACCCTTGGACCGGATCCCCACGGTCTCCTTGGGGAATCCGAAGTACCATTTACCATAAGGTGTGACGCGGGACTCGTACGTGCGTGTTGTTTGTCCTCTCCACAGCTCTATCAAAGAAATTATAAATCATAGGAATAATAAAATCACGTAAACAAAGGCATTATTGTATCTTGAAATTTGTTATTTTACATCTAATCTCTTAACAAAATTATGATGCAGTATTTCTTGTCGATTACATCACAAATCCTATATCAGTTGTTAGTAATACATGATATTGTAAGAATAGCCTCAATTATTCGTGAATTCACCCATAATTAAACGCAAAGAAGAACTTATGTGTGTGTGTGTGTTGTGAGAGAGAGAGAGAGAGAGGAAGCGTACTAATTTGGTAGCAGGAGAAAGAAAATGTGGCTATTTAGACGGAAGAAAACAGGTCACTCAGTATTTTAATAGCTGAGGGAAGACTCGCAGTCAAAAGAAACGCCAACTGAGATGTCCCAGGATTGGATCATCTTATGATACGTATCACTTGGTTTAAAAGTTTTTGACTGATTTTTTTTCTAAAGTTAGGCTTTGAATCTTTTAGTTCATATGCATCTGCAGTCTCTCCTACATCATGGTGTCCAGTAGACATGGTTCAATCTCTATTTGTCATAGATCAGCTCAAAACTGTTCAAGAAAAAGCTCCGTCTAGATTGTTTGGTGAAGACTTTTACATTTCAGTGACAACAACAGAGCACCCATGCAGCATATTGTGTATCACGAGGTGTTTATATAGACAAAGCACCTATAATTGGTCTCAGGTGATTTCATGGACCTAAGTTGACAGCTATAGCATCTGTAGCATATATATGGATAGTTATATGTGTATATGATCTATAAAGGTAGGATTTAAAAGGTCCTGGCAGAATTACCTTTGGAGATAAGAACTGACGTAGTCCAGCTTCATGCCATCATCACCTTCCCTTGATATGGACCTTTCAACCTACAAGGTCTGCAAAGCATCAGGTGTTTAATTTTGCGGACAAGATTCAGTACGGCCTCCAATTAAATTTGATATGAAGTCATTGTTCTCCACAGTATGGTATGTTATCTCAAACAGAACTCATTAAAGCACTCTGCAGGTTCATTCAAAAGGGTACCTTCCTGTTATTCTTTTGCCTGCAAGATACTGATGCATATCTTGTGAAAGCCTGACATCAGAAAGAGGGATGACGGAAGAGTTTGATGGTGAAGACTCCACAGTGCCGGAGTGGCCAGCTTCAAGGGGCATTGATGGGTCCGTAGCCATATTCTATGGCTTCAATCATGACAGCCGCTAGATGACTACTCCAGCTATATATTAAGCCGAAACATAAAAGAAAAATAATGATAGCAACTTGAGACTGTGTCCAGACATGGGAATTCGATTCTTTTTATGTGAAATAACATGGAGACTATGGAGTTGATTTACCAAAGTTCAGAAGAGTACGGAGTCGCATGCATTCCAACAAGTTTGGTCTTTAACTTTTACCTTGTATTGTGCCAAACATTTTAGTCAAAACTAGGTTGCCTTTCCCACGCCTATTAATTTCTGGATCCACTTGACAACCTACAAAGTGCAGTGGTTGGAAGTCATAAGAAGTGTGACATATGTGATAGTTTTCTTAAGCCTTACCTTTTAGCTTTTGATAGGCCAGGCATCTGGACAAAGTACCGAACACTTCACCATCAATCCTCTGCGGTGTTTCTTGACTTAAAACCCACCAAGCAATGTGTTCCAACCAACTTCCGCAAGTCTGCATCATCAAGAGAATAAGTTTCAGCAATTCAAACATCGGAAACATCAGATGATGGTGGCGGTGGGGGGAGTGTCCATATTCTTTTGCTGAGTCTTTTCTAGGTGAGGCATCTCAAGTCCACACCCAACCCCTTCACATTTCCATGCCTAGCAAGGGAAGGACATGGCCTCGCGTTTCTCTTGTGAAATAAGCAACTTGCACCACCCAGGTTGGGTTGAGTCGCTTTCTCTGAAGACGGCCACCAAAGAGACATATCTATAAAGGCAAGATACGCAAGGTGGCCAATAATAGCTGTGTAGGCTCTCTACAACCCATCCCCAACTCCGAGTCGGGTGGGGATGGGAGATGCCCCACCAATACGACGGCACCAGGGACAAACAGGGCCCACAAAGATAATCCTGAGATCAAGGTTTTGTCTTGGAGCCTAACAAAAAGAAATCCAAAAGAGAGCCTATTACGTGGAAGTACTTGGAGTGCGGGAGAAGAATAAGGAGACCTCAAGTACACAATTAGAAGAGTCCACATGGAGTTTGCAACTTGAAAGGAGGATTGGGCACTGAGAAGTTGTGAGAGTAGTAGGAAGAAAGAAGCTTCTTTCTTGTGCCTGTGACATTACACAATCATGCATGATGAATGGGAACACCTACTGTTTACGCCTATACCACCACCAGTATTTCTTTCTCTTTTCCACCAAAAATAAAAAAACTTTAAAACAACAATTGCTCAGTCAAGCCTAACAATGAGACTCTGACAGCTAAAAAGGAAAAAAACAAAAAACATAGTAATTAAAGCAATTATTCTTCACGATTAAGCCTGACCAACTAGTATGAGCATCAACAATCAATGATGGAGGCCTTTAACCATAGCCGGAGAAAATTCATTAAAGTATATAGAATTGATGGCAGTTGCAGAAGAACGTTATTTATGAATGAATCATGGCATCTTCAGTACTCCACACAGATCTCTTAAATGACCCTCACTTTCTTAATAGTTCAGATCCACTAAAAAGTATATAAACTATTTTATGAACAAAACCCACTAGTTAACATGCGATGAGCTTAGAAATATCAAAATTAAGATCAATTGATCAGCGTCTCAAGGTATTCAAAATTCAAATGGCATAATTGGCTAGAACCGGGAAGATAACTTTCTCAGTCCATAAAAGCTACATGAACGGGTCGGATGTTTCAGTGAAACCTCTAAGAGCTACAAAATAGAACAGCTGTAATTAATGTAATTAATTGTATATTTCCACTCTTAAAAGAGATTCAAAATTTTCCACAAGCTGACACCGCAAGATATCAGACTCCGGAAAAGGATGTCTGACAAGTTTTGTGTCAATAGTGTAGATAAAACAACAGGTGGCACAAAAGCAGAAAGCAACGATTCATCTTAAGGAAAACAAATATCGCAAACTTCAAGAAGAGTCTACCATGATTGGTGAAAGCAAAATATAATGTTCCTAAGAATCTCACACCTTAGTTCTAAGATATGTATATTACTCTTATCAAGTATGTCCTGAGATTCGAACAATTGTCCGTGAGGAAAATAGCTAAGATGGACAGAAAGGTTTGTAGTCGTACCTCTTACAGATTTCCAAAACATCACATAAATAACCTTAGGATAATCATCGCAGCCAGATATGTCTTTTGCCTTTTGAATATGGCATGTCGATCATCCCTACCAAACATGCCTGGGTAAAATTGTCAATACAATGATTAACACCTTCCAAAAGAACATACAAATAAAACTGCTTAGGAATGAGACATTTCAGCTATAATGAATTAATGAAAACCAAAGTTCAACTTTACAAGCACGTACGAAGGCCAGACAAAAGAACATATGATAGCAAAACTCACAATGCTTACAGAGCTCAAAAATAGCACAAGGAGGTTATGATAAAACTTTGCGAGATTCACACGGTGATCTTACATGTATGGCAAACAATGAAAAACTGGCAACTTTCTCCTAGCATAAGACTCTCAATTTAACACATCATTTCACAGTAGAGCTGATCAGCCCTTCCTATCAGAACGGTTAAGATCGAGATTAAACCATTTTTTTTTGTTCAATTTATTTTTCACATCAAGACTTCCATTTGGGCTGCCAAATCTGATATCCTCATCAGGAGTTTTGCAACTACTATTAGCATCACCACTAGAATTGATCACACTTCTATGTATCGTAAATGAGGAGAGTATATTATCTCTTTGTTTCAACAGCTCGTCAACCTGCAACGAATTGTACATAAACACAAAACTGTTAACATTCTCTGAAAAGAACTAACCTCAATTAGGTTAAAGTATTGCATCATGAATATTGAAGTAGCACAATTAACAAGTGATGAACATTATATGAAGATTTTAATTTCATTTAATTTGGTTGAAGCTACTGACAGATTTCATCCTTGAAACTGAATCACAAATACATGGTCCAAATAGATAGCAACATTGAGAGTGACCCAATGAACAAGACAAGCCTCGAAGGAGCTGTGGATAGAGCCATCACTAACACCAGCCAAGATCTAGTGATTTGGGGGAGAGGCTACGAAACAGGAGGTATTGTGGAAACAAAGAAGAAGATTCACCAAGAAAGGTATATTAACTGCTATTGTATACCTTGTTGAAACTCAACAGAGAAGTGTCTTGTGTCACAGAAGTAGTATATTTGCATGCAGAGAAGATTGATGATCATGTAACTCTATCAAGAAAAAAGTTTTAAACCCTCTTGATAAATAACTTAAATGTTAAAATATGTAGAAATTAGAATAGAAAAAGAACTCCATCATTTGAATGAAATTTAATGTATCATTTATTCTGCAATTGATTATAGAGGATTAAGGTATGAGATATGAAAAGCAGAAGCATCTGATGGTAAAAAGACAGCAACTCCTTGTAATTCTGATCTTCTTCAAGTAACTTTGGGTGTCTTAGAATAAGAAGATGTGATGGTTCAAGTTATTTTATCCTTAAGATCATTGACATCAAACCTTGATGGTCCATGACAACATCTAACAAACAGGGCAAATAGTGCAAATCACACAGGAAGTCATGGATCTAGTCTGACAGTTGCAATTGGCAACTCATCACATACTATTTCCAACCAGTAGCACAGACTCAACATGGTAATTTTGCCATCACTGCTAGTCAAATCTTAAAAAATGAATTCACAAACATGACAACTTTGCAGAAAACTTTGGCTTATTCAACCATTAATCTATTTACAACAAAAGCAAGCTGCAGTGTCCCAACTATTCATCCATTTACAGTAAAACAAATCAAATTCAATTCCATCTCCACGAGTTCCTAAGAAAATGCACCCTAAAGGGCAACTTAGCAACACTGCAAGTCAGAAGAAATGAAGGCCAGAAACAAGCATTATGACGGTGAACTTATTTCACAGTAAGGTAGAAAGTATGAAGAAAAATGCACAAGTATGTTAGCAAAGTTATTTTCTATAGATCATATAGTCCTTGATTTGTCATCCTTCGTCATCCCTAATCAAGAAAAAACTGCAAATTAGAAGCAATTAAAAGTTCAGAATTTCAGATACTATGCAGCTCCGAGTAGCCAAAGCATACTGCCATTTCAACACTGAAGTAATTTTATTTCGCAAGCGTACTTACAGATTGCTTTTCTTGGTTATACTTGTTTGTGACCTCCTGAAAAAGTGTAAGTGCCTAGACAACCAAAAGAAAAGTTAAGTCAGATTACTACAAACCACCATTTGATGATATGTAAAAAACACCATTTAATGCCACAAAAAACCAAGAGTATGTACTTTTCGGTATTCTATTTCAAATTGCCGCAAGGCATCTCTTTTTGCTAAAATTTTAGACTCAATCTCCTTAAGTTTCTCTGTGGTATCCTCATATGATTTTGCACACAAAGCCTCAATGGTATATGTAGCAGATTTGAAAAAATTATCACCTGGACAAAGAGAACTAGATAAATATATAAAGAACTTGTAGAAGGATGCAAGACATAATACTGCAATAGGAAATGGTAAAACATGACAGACCATAAACAGCAAATATGTGGGTGCCAGGTTTTAGTTCGGAGACCTCACAAGGTTGGAGGCCTTCCAACCTTTTGAAGAAAGCAGCCTCAGGATCCCTCGCCATGGCTAACTGCACAAACAAAGATTAAATCATCAAATTCTTCTATCCAGACCTTTCATTCCCTTGTTTTATCTATTCTTGAAACATAACAATTCAAAGATGGCATGATGAACAAACCGTATTAACTACAGAGTCCATCCGATACACTTGAAAATGTAAAAAGTACATCGCTGCAGATGTTACTTTGCCAATCTTTTCACTATCTTCCTGAAAGTGACACAAGAAAACTGAATGTTACTCTGGGCTATTGAATGTATACCATTGTGCTCATACACTTAAAATATATTATGACAAACAAGAAACTTTCAGTTACAGAATAGATCACTTATCTAAACTGACATTATATTACCATAAGATGACATTGGAGATGTTGAAGTTGACATGTACTTTTCATATTTAAAATTAACTAAAGAGAAGGTTAGCAACATCTAAAAGGAGGGTGATGTGATAGCACAAGTTTTAAAAGAACTTCCAGATCATTAGTTACTGGAATCAAAGTGACAAGGGAGTATGATATCATTAGCAAAAGTAAGATACACTCAAACTTTTAAGAACAATCTATAATCCTAACCACTTGTTAAGCTAGTAATGACATGTTTTGCATTAGTGCACATAGCATCTGATTATTCCAAGTTTATATTTACTGTTGGTATCATTCATGTTGGAAACTACAACTTGCAGACATTGTATCATTACTGATTGTATAGTCATCATATGCCTAAAGAATTCCTCATAGAGGTAGGGACTTTAAAGTGTTGTGTCCCAACATATCTCCAGTAACGTACCAAGACAATTTTTTGGGAGAGAATGGCTGTCCTTCAAGACATATGTGCACCTAGTCAACATGTTCTAACATGCTAGGGAAGTATATGAGCTAGCAGGAACAAGGTGTCTTGGTATACACTTGGCATGACAGGATGCTCCATGCCTCCATGGATGTGCTTTGCCTTCTTTTCACTAGCACAGCATACATGCAATACCTGAGACTAATATTCTCCTGGTACTGCATGGTGATTTAAATCATGCTAGTTGTGCAAATTACTTTCACTCAGCCGCATTGCTTTGTGGCCAAAGAATGCCAAGGTGGCTGACTGAAGAAGTTGCCATTAAGAGGTCAAGTCCATAAATAGAAAGCAAAGAATCATAAATCTTATATCCACATGATCATATCAGTCTTAGCAGACTTCTTGCTTCTATGGCTGAATGAATGGTTGTAAAAACCAACAATGTTATAGTGAAAAATATGAATCGTTAACCAATCTATATGATTATTAGGTATTCCAACAGATACCAGAGATGCAACTTGAAAGTTAAACTCAAAAGTGAAGACAGATTGTTGTCAATGTATGATCAACAAGTAATATAAGCCACAAATATTTTGATAGTCATCTGCATCAGACACCACAAAATAGTATGGAGATGTAAGCGCCAAGATTTATCCAAAACTAAAAGCAAAAAGCTATTGAGATTCATTTGACATTAGAATTTCTCTAAACATGTCTACTTCAGGACATGTGTACTACTGATTCCAGAAATTTTATAATTTCATCATCAAATGTTATTATTTAATCATCTTTATGATGGTTAAAGGAACAATATGAAGCAAGAAATTAATTTATATAGCATAAAAAGCATTGATTTTTCTTTCTTTTGCTCGTAATAGGAAACAGTCTAAAACCCAAAAGAACTAGATATGGACCTGTAATGCTAAATCATAGCCACCATTAGCTTCCTGCTCAAAGTAAAGTAGCTGATACAATGACACAGTGTCAGATAAAGTTAGCTCAGCAGAGTACAGATTGATATGGAAAGAGCATACAATATAACAACTGAAGAAAGAAATGCAATATTTAGTTTTCCTTGGAAATCAATAAAACCACAAGTTGTTTGGGAAAGCTTGCCTATTTTATTCACCTTAAATTTACTTTGTATTGCAGAAGTTACTCGAACAACAATCCCTGCCTGAGCTTGTTGATCATTAATTGTTACACCAAAAAAATGAGCACTTTGCTTATCCACCTGCATTAACATGGAAGAGATTCAGAAATAAAATACGCTATTGGCATGTCTTCCTATCAAAATATAAAAACATACTTTTTCGGTGACTGATGTTCCAATAGGAAGTGGTTTAACTGTGACAGTTCCACTTAAAGCTTCTTCAAGAACAGTGGCAGAAATTGTAGTCTTGATAGGAACTCCCAGCTTGCTAAAGGCTTTAAAGGATTAGTACAGGCTTAGGGATAAAATAGCCTAGTAGCTAAATCATGCAACTTTGTTCAACTGTCACCTAAAAAGAGCTGCAAACATTGTATTGACAGTTCCAAGGCTGGACAAGTCAATCTCCATATCAATGCCTTCACTTTCAAAAGCCTAAGCCAAGACAACATAAACAACTAAGTAGTTATAACAGAAAGATGTTGAGGACCACCTTATAACTAGACAGTAACTGGATTCCAAAGTGTGGAGAAAAACGTTTGCCCTTTCCATAGAAGTTTTTCTGGCAAAAGAAAACCTTACAAGTGACAGCTTTGAAAGAATTGAAGAAATTTTTATAAATCATAAAGAAAATGAAAGAAAAAAAAAAGAAAAACATAAAACTATCTATATCAAATCACAGATACAAAAACCTAGAGAGCCTAGAAGATGTCATGATCTAGTAATCTTATAGTCAGTTTGTCAAGGGATAACTTTGATTGGTTCTTGCTGCACGCTAAATTGATAGAAGATTCTTGCTTTGGGTAAACAAAAAAAAGTCGATAGAAGATAGCTCAACCAAACTATTTGGTGAAAGAATGGTTAAAGATCATATGCAATTTCACATGGGCAATCACAAATGTTATCCCAATCTTCTTTAGCAGGATTTACAACGAGTGGACTTTATTCTGGTTTTGTTGGCTCCAGGACAACCAACGATTCTTGGAATAGAGGCACAAAAAGATTCCATAATTTAGAACATTGAAAAAGGAAGGAACCTGAGCAGATTCTACCCTTTTAGTAACGAGGAGAATGTCAGCAACTCCATGCATCATCTCTGCCTTACAGTTACCAGCAGGCCTTCGTCAGGTTGACGGGAATCACCAGTTTTACCATTTCTATAGCCAATCTGTTTGGTTATCGTATTTTCTGATAACATCATTAAGTTTGTACTACTTTATCTGTTGCATTTCTTGATTCATTGATCTTCCAGATTCTAGTTCATCAGATTCATATGGTACCAATTGTTAAAGATTACATGACCTTGAACATTTACCTTCTAAGATCTCAATATAGAGCTTTCATCACAAGAGACAAACATATGTTAGCTTACAAATGTAAAGCTAATAAAAGTTCATCTTCTAATTATTCAACTTGTGGTTGCTCTTATTATAGTTGTGATCTTCAGCATTAATGTCAACCCAATAAATGTGTTCATATTCTTCCTTGACCTTCATCCATATCATACGAGCATTTCTTGAAAGTCAAGTTAGGCTTCAAATAGAGTTTTAAGTCAGTGATCTTGGCACAGTAATCAGCAACATTGCACGGAAAGGAGTTATTGATAAAAAATGTGGCACAAGAAAATTGAAGTAGAGCATGTCAAAAAAATTTCAAGCTACCACAACTTTTATGATCATGATACTGTTGCCATAATCACTTTGAAGAAACCATAGAACTGCATCTTGAATTACTATGCGACTAAGCAACATGGGCTGCTATATGATGGAGGATCCCATGGATCTTAAACCAACAACCACAACCACTGATGATGGTTGACAAGTACTGTGTGACTGGAGGAATTACTAGACTGCTTTAAAACACTTTCACGATGACACAAAGGATACATTAGGGAAGAAAGATGGCCATGCATTTGATCTAGCTTTTTAGTTGCCTGTTGGACCATCGGATACATTTGTTTATACCAATTAAAGGCAACCCAAGTAAAGAATATTATAGCTTTTAAAGCCTTCCTTAAAATTAACCTAACAAAGCAATATATAAATGGAATCAATTTTAAAACATAAAATTATATTAGTATTATTATTCATTATGTTAGCACAAATTAGTACAAACTAAATCAAGCAATCCATTTATATTTTTCTATTTTGTGAACTTAACTGTCAAGAAGCACCCACCTCAAAGCCAGCAGCATCATATTGCCTCCTCTTCTCTGGATCTGACAAGATGCTATAGGAATATGCAACTTCTTTAAAAAGTTCAGATGCTTCAGGATCGCTAGCATTTTTATCGGGATGGTACCTGTTGGTATAAGATAAAAAAATTACTTCCCATGCGAGATGTAAAAAGAAAAAAAAAACACAGATTCCACAATTTAAAATATTGCAGAAAGGATTTAATAGTTGCCAACCAGTAGAATCCGCTTCCTGCATCCCATGATTTGAAGGTATTGCTAAACTTACTATGATGCTATGTTTACAGAAGTCAGGCAATGCAGCATCATGTACGACATTACAGTAATATACCAATGCAGTAAAAAATCTCTAGTATGAAGATTATCCTCGACAATGGTTTTCATTGTAGACTTAACTCTAATGGCCTCCTTGATGGTTTTGATTATTGCTTCGTTAGGCTTCTCCTGATTTCTTCCTGTCCAGAGATGATAGACTATAACGTCAACCATGCATTTTCTAAAATTTTAAATCAATGTTTTGCCCTTGAAATGATCCAAACACCATCTGGACTCCTGCCCTAATGGTATGACCTTGCTTTCAATTCTATAGAAAAATGTGTCCTCCCAGATTTTTCCACAGCACAACTGAGAAACAAGTAGCGAACATAATTAGCATTCTTCTTATGAAACACACACCGAGCTCTGCACAATAGATTCCTCTTAACCAATCCATCCGGCGTCAGAAATTTCACTTGTACGGCTATTCAAACATAAAAGCATTCTCTGGCACTCTGTTAAATTATCAATCTTATACTACGAGAAAATGGTCACCCCTTTCACTTAAAAATTTCAAAGCCTATTTAACGGTAAAATGTTATCCTCTGTTATGTGACAAGATCACTTTATCCTTCTTCTGCCATTCGTGTTTTCTTCCCAATTACAAGTGCACTAAGAACCATAACACTGTTACAAAATGTAGGCAAGAACGATCAAGAAAAGCAACTAGATATACGACATGTTTGCTTTCCACTACAAAGGACCTTCCACGCGAACACGCCGCAAAGATAGGAATACGTAATGAATGGAAGAAAAGGGAACTAACTTGAGAGCAAGCTTCCGGTACGCGGCTTTGATATCCTGATCGGACGAATCGTTCGACACGCAGAGTACCTCGTAGGGATCACGCCGGACGGGCGACGCCGAAGGACCTCCCATCCTCCCCGACGCCATCCTGCCCCCTTCCTCTCCTCCCGCCCTCCAAAACCAGTCCAACCAGCCCCACGGCCAGATAGAAGCTCCAAATCCTCCTTAAAGAATTTACAAGAAGCAAAACCAACCACTTTCTTCCAAAAAGGGGGAAAAAAAGGACGAGACCGAGTGAGATCTGCAGCGAGTACGAGGTCGCGGGGCCAGGAGAGGAGCTTTCGTCGGGTAGACGAATCGATTCCCGTCCTCAAGATGTTGCCCCGGTAATGATGGGATCGTTCGAGTTGGGATCGGGTGAAAGGGTTTTGAGCTGAATAATTGACCTGGCGGTGGTCCACGGACTGCGTTCGATGTGCTGCTATGGATAGTATATTATTGCTCCTAAATATGTTTGACGGACGTAAATATTTATATTAAAAAAAAAATGAAAAAACTTTTGTTTTAAAAATTTTTATATAGCATCTTAATTTTTTTAAAAAATTTTACTGACATAGAAAGATCAATATATTTCTATCTCTATCGGATCCATTATAATCTCTCCTCTCCTTAGTCTTATCGAATCTATTATTACTTTCGTCATTAACCTCAATCAAATTCATCATCTCCAAATCTTTTTTATGCACGATGATTGTTATTATCGTCACGTCTCCTTCTTCCTTACACAAAAATAAAACAGGTCAAATAGAAACTATGGGTGGAAGCAACGTTGAAAATGATATAAGGTAGAGATAGAAGTAAATTGATCCTTTCATATAAAAAGAATTAAAAATTAAGATATTACATGAGAAATTTTTAAAATAAAAGTTTTCTGATAATTTATTCTTAAAAAATAAAAATATTTTGGCTTTGATAACGTGGGTGGGCAATTTTATACCTAAAATTTGAATTTAAAAATTAATAATATATATCTAGACTTCCAACAAGTAATAGATGTGCGAAAAAACTGTAGTTTGAGTTCAGTAATTCCATCCGACGAATCATAAAATGACGCGTTGGACCTCAGTTTGCGTACCACAACTCTCAATGCAACTGTCTTGCTCGACCTACTCTACCCGGTTACGAAGACAACCGGGTTTGGACCCGATAGAAGACGCTCCCGTCTCGTGTTTATTTGGCGCGTGACGACAAAAACCCAAAATGAAATCGCACGCCCCCCGCCTCTCTTCGCCAGATCGGGAGGGGCGATGGGATCCGGCGAAAAGGAAGCGAGCGACCTCTCTGATTCTTCCGTTCCATTTGATTTCTTGACCTAACATAACGCCTCCAATTCCCTCCCGTTTCCGATGCCCGAGCTGCTCCCTCGACTTCTTCCAGTTGCAGATGATTATTTCTCTTCGCCTTCTCGTCTCGTTCGGGTGGTGATGTCGATTGATTTCCCTTGTTTCGATTCCTTCTCTGTGTTTGAATTTGGAAACCTAAATCTTGGAAAAGGTATCCGGGAAATTCTGATGGGTTCAGTTATGCGGTTTTTTACTTGATTCGAATTTATGAATACTATTAGGCACAGATTTTATAAAAGAAAAAGAGAACTACTTGCATTGTTGATTTTGGGGATTGATTTGTAGGATTTGCGCAATTAGAGAAAACACAAGGAAAACTTGTGGCACTCGACTGAAAATGCCTAATTATTCACTTAAGTAGCATCACGCAATAAAAACTGTCTGGCTGCAGGGACGTCGAATGCCCTAGTTGTCGTTGCTACTTTCAATTGGCATAATGACACCATATTCATGGGTGATGTTAACTGCCATCCAAGGTGGATTATTTTCACTTCTCTTGCATCTGGAAATGTTGATACTTGATACTATAGATTTTTCTAGAAAATATCTGGGTTCTAGACATTACAATTATTTGGCTGCAGTGGTCAATATTACCAGATTAACTTAATCTTTTTCTATTGATGCCCAATATTTTGTTATTGGCAAAATTAATTTGTATAGTGTGGTTTTAGTCGGGGCTTTGCATGCAAGCAGGTGAGCCAAGCTATGATTCTCCTATAAGTGCAATATCTGAGCTTTTGTTTCAAATAACAGCTGTTAGTAGCATGATAAAAAAATTTGAGATTGAGTTCAAGATGGGCACTATGGATCAGTGTTGGATTGAACTAATCAGATCAACAAATTTGTATCGTCCTATTGGATTTGGATACTTGAAATTGATTTCATTGGTAGAATCAGTCGAGATTTAGCTACATGCATATTAGGTAGGATTGCCAATAGCCCTAGGATCAATGTCTGCAATACCGTACCACACTGGAGTTTCAACACTTCTTCGGTACGGAATGGTACTGTATACTGAATGGTACATTTCGACATACCGTTTGGTATATATATTTATAATTATAAATATTATATATAAATAAATATATATTTATATATTTCGGCATACCGTTTCGACACTTCGCCCATGCGACGATGTCTCGGGAGAAGCCTAAGAAGTCAATGGGCGACGTCGCCTCCCTTCTCGGGTGACATCGCCGAGGCGACGTTGCCGAGAGAAGTAAAAAAACAAGAAGATTTTTTTCTATTAAAAAATACAAAAACGACGTCGCCCATGCGAAGTCGCTCAGGAGACGTCCCCTTCTTTCTTAGGCAACGTCGCCCGAGAAGTCGCCTCGGTGGCGTTGCCCAAGGAGGAGACAACGTTCATATTAAAAAAATAAAAAATATATTTTTTTTATTAAAAAAATAAAATAATTGTATCAACCGGTAGCGGGCGGTTCGCGTATCGGTATCCTATCGAACTGGTATGTACTGCCCGTACCGGGCTGTATTATTCGGTATTGCATACCATGCCCAGGACTACTCCTAGAGACTCGGTCTTGACTAACACAAGAATTGGGATTGATTAGCACCAAAAGACGATGGTTGAAAAATCCTAGGTGCATGATGAGTCATTTTTTTGGACAACTAATTAAAGAAGCTGTAATTCCAAGTTTAGCCTCCAATAAAACCTAGCAAGATTGGCTAGCCAGTCCACATCTGCATTAGCCTTTTAAAAATATGTTTTCTTGTTCTGTCCGTGCAGAAAATAAGATCCTGATAGTTTGAGGAACTTTACATTTTTATCCATGATAGAGATTCGATATGTAGAATATGATTCCATTTGAATATGGATGATGTGATGTTATACTATTAGATATGTAGAGATTATTTTGAATATATTTTTAGAGTGATCCATATCTTAATATCTGTATCCTAGATGTGCCCTTTTGAGTTGAACATCAGATCCTAATTTATAGTTGTAACCTTGTAGGAACTAAGGTCCATTCCGCTCATATTGCTTGATCTTGAGCCCAAGTAACAAAAATACTCAATCCACAAACAATTCACTCTGTGTTTTTAATCTCATTTACATGCTCTTTTTAAAGTCTTATGTAGCACAGAACAGGAGCAAACTAGCTGAAGTCCAATTTGCTATTTATTGCTAACAAACTCACATTCTCTAGTCCAATATCAAATTATATTTAGTGGTCCATAAATACGTTGTTATTGCTGATGTGCTATTAAGACTGTCAACATACAGCACATGTTGTGAGATGACCGCCCTGAATATGCATACAGTCATGATCAGACACTGTTGTTAAATTATTGGAGTATGTTTTAATTACTTTTGTTTTCGGCATCTTAGAGAGTTGCAGTCTTGCAGAAACAATTACTAAGCTAGGAGATTGAAAAGCAGCCATATACAAAGCAGTTGCATGGTTAATCATTAACTTGCTTATTGTGGGAAGCCATTGGTAACGGAGCCATACAGAGGTATGTTGATTTTCTTTGTGCATATTTTTCTCTTCTAATACATGATATCTGCAATTCTGCAGTGCATTTTACTTTGTAATCAGTATCGATTGATGAGTCTTTCCAGTCTTTTTTCTTCAAATTGTACTAGTCCATTGTGGCATATATTATTCTATGCAAATAAGTAGCATATAAGGTCATAAAGCAGGCATGTGTAATCACTTTAGGTACTAAGTATTAATTAGGACATGAGAAAAATATATACTTGTATACTAAAATGAAGAGAAGTTGTTCCTAGAAAAGGTGAAAGCTGGTATAGGAGACTGTCGGTTACACATGTTACTTACAAGGTGGAATGAAAAGAATTCTGAATCATGCTTTGCTACTTCAAACTCATCTTTGCTAATTGAGTTGAAATGGTAAAACTTAGTCAGGTTGCTCTTTTCTGCATGCCTATATTCTCTTTTTATGCTTTTCCTCATACTTTCTGGCCTTCAAGCAACCTAGTCTTTTAACAACTTTATCTGGTTTTCCAGTGTGTATTTGTGAATTGAAACTAAGATTGTTTAACACAGTCCATCTGATTGTCAAACTACTTAAACTTGTCACTGTTTACATTTCAGATTTAGGTTGTGGCAGTGTTTATATGGTTGCTGTAACAGTAGCATAACATGAAATGAACATTCCGTGATGAATGGTACTTGCTTACAGTTTACGATATATGAAACCTACCTTGCTGATAACAATTTACATAAGATGCAGAAAGTTGTTTGACAATGTGATTATCTGCGTATGGCAACTCGTGATGAGCTTTTAATTGCTCATCTTAAATTTTCATCTATGGTAGTCTAAACTTATATTATCCATATACAAGTATCTTAAATTTTTCATAATTTAGCAAATGGAACTGTATGATATGATTTTCGGTGAGCAAACTATTAATTTTGGTTGAATGAAGGATGTGGCTACAGGAACTTGAATTCTTCTGTTGAGTCAAGCTCTTGTAATTCACATTGGGTTGTGCCTAAGGATGATAATTGAAGTTAATCCTGTCATCATTTGTGGGGAAGTTTTGTTACATTTTCAATTTGTTAGGTCCAAAGCCCAATAAACCAATTCTACTTTGAGAAGGTTGTTAGATGACTTGTATGGCTTGTGAGGCCCTATTTGTTCTGGCCTGTCTAGTCAATATGTTCTTGTATTTGTTTTTGATTTCAACTGCATTATGTGAATCGTTCAGCATGCAGAATAGTCAGGATAGCAACAAAAAAAAAAAAAAAAAAAGAATTCTTAGTGAATTGTAGTGAGAAATTCAAGTGTTGACATGTGATTTCAATGTTTTTCACTATGCTGTTGTCTGATCATCATTAGCATTAACAGGTGCCTCTCTAGACAATTTTGATATGGAATAGAAAGTCCATGTTTCATGTTTGGATGATCTGAACTCCATTGCTGAGCGGTATCGCTAGGCAATGTTCTCCAGCTTACAAAAGTCAATAGTGTTTCAGTGTGGTCAGATTGACTGCATTATCAAGGTGTGATTGAGATAGGAAGAGAAGGAAAGAAGAATTAGAAAGAAAGAAGAAACTCTCCAGTTATCGTATCAATCCACAGGTACATCGTTCTCATGTTGTTTCCATTGTTTCTTATAGCTGCTGTTCTTTCATCTCAGCACCCAGTTTCGGACGGGTCTATTGAATGATGTGGCAGTTCATAGTAGTCTTTAAATGCGATTCTTATTTTCTTTCTTCGCCATAAGATTGTATTGTGTGTTATTATGTCATTAAACAGTGGATGTTAGGTTTTTGTTTTTTCAGTAACACCTGCAGGGCTGTGTTGGAGTAAATTCGGTTCGAAGACTGCCTATTTCTTGAATTGATATATTTCAATTAAAATCACATCAAACATGAGCAAAACCGAGGTGGGAAGGATGAAGGGAAAGGGATTTGTTGCGTAGTGTGGTCCTTTTCAATCATCAATCATCTAAAGAAAAAGATTAGTAATTTTCTATGGATCGTTGGTTAGTGCATTACTAGTTGGTGGGACCGAGGGTAGTCCTTGACGTCCTTGATATCCTATGTGATAACAGATGGACGATAATGGGTATCTGACATGTAGGCATCTAGACATAGACATCACATTGTTATTGGTCTGACACCTATTCAAACATCTCATTAGCATGACATGTCAGCCATTCGACCCATGCGGTTAGCAAAATAGCACTAGCCACGACTCTCGAACAGATGCTTCTGTGTAACCACCTAGATGAATTGATTTTTCACTTCATTCATGTGATTATCTGAGGCCCCCTACAAAAAGGCATCAGGAATATTACCTCACTTGGATCTCTCTAGATCCTTCAAACACTACTTTACATGTTTTTATTTTTATTAATTTAAATATCAGAAGAACTATTGTCAAACACGTCTCGGACTTATCTTTGCGAATTCACTCATCTCTTAACAAAATTTGAATCGAGTCTGATTCCAGAGTATATGAGACAATCAAAATCTACATTAACAATGATTAAATTGCTTATTTGTAAAATGGGTTTTAGCAAAATTACAACCTAGCCAACCATCTGTAGTCCGATTCGGGTTAGCTATTCACCTTCTATATTTATCTGAATTAAAATGGGCATGATAGGACCTCAGCACCTTCTATTCAACGGTCTCTTTACATTCACATGGTTCAGCTTGCTTCTGCGAGTGTGAACAGGGAGGGAGCAATGAGATGTATGGAGAACGAAAAGAATCAAGAGGAGATTTCCAAATCGTTTAACGATCTACGACGATATATTCTCTACATTATTTTGAGACTTTGCTTCTAGTGGTTGGAATGGGGGGCAACGATATCTATTGAGACCGATGAGACTGCGGAGGATATCTCCTACGGATTCTTGGATACAAAATTTAGTAGGTAATGCCACCAAGGAACTCCAACGTAGTGAAAGCATCCATCTCAACCAAAACCAGATCTTCCCGTGCAATAGACTACGTTTATTATTTAGAGATGATTCCGAACCCACATGGCGCACCAAACGGGGACATGCTTGCGTCTCACTACTCTTGACCTAGTACACGTATTGGATCCCAACTCCATGTCTATTCTCCAACCTCAACTATGTTATGCTGACTCTCAATTTTTTCTAATGGATTCACCCAACGCCAAAATCATGGTCCGTTGCTGTTTGGTGGAGTTTCATTTCGTCGTACAAATTGATCTCACTAAACTAAGCAGAATGAGTTCCATAATAGAGTAAGATGGTCGTTTTCAGTGTTTATATATTATATACATGTAGCAAACGGGTGGTTATTAGACAAAGGTGCAACGTATGAATCGGGAATCCATGCGGCCGCCCAGCTACAACGCCGACGTGGACACATCCACAGTGCACGGGCCTCTGCGTGACGGTGTGTGAGCTGTATATGACGTCCCGAGGCCGACCCTTCTAATCCCTCTCCGAAGCCAAGTGGGACGCGGAGGTCTTGTCCCATCGGCATTGGTGTGGACGGAAGAACCATTGATGGGACGGGCTTTCGTCGAACACTTTGTCGACGCGACCTCCTCCTCGTCATCATCATCTCGTCCTTCATCCTCCTCGTAAGCACAGGTACCTTGCCTCCCCTTCGGTGCAGCATCATCATCATATGGGACGAGCCCACGGCTGTACTTTAGTTCCGTCTGCCTGATGATCTTCCGCTGCCATTCACTCTAGAGACTCGGCTATGGGCTACACGCATCATTTATAAATGCGTCCTTCCTCCACAACCGCCACACCACGGTCAAGTTTGGGGGTCGGGAAGGAGAATGGGATCAGTGGGGAAGAAGATGAGCTACCCTGGAATGATTCTGTGACACAACTGTACAGTTATGTTGTTTTCACAAGTTTCGCTCTCTCTCTCTCTCTCTGTAACTATCAACTCTGAAAGCACGATCGGGAGGAGCCTCACAGGCTTCCTTTCACTAAGGTTAACAAGTGGGAAAAGGATGAAGACGTAAATGGAGTCGACTGCAGTCGCCATGCTCACCTCTTTCGTTGTTTTCCTCCACTGCTCTGCTCTGCTCTGCTCTGCTCTGAACACAGAGGCATCTGGACACGCCCAAATCCGCCGTGCTCTGCTCTGTGCTGAACAAAGAGGCAACGTGACACGCCCAAATCCGCCGACTTCGGTCGCTTAACCCCTCCATTTCCCCTTCAACCCCACAATAAATCTCTCTTTTTCGTTTCTCTTTTCGCTCTTTCTGTGGCCAATAAAAATATATTTCGAAATTACAAAAAAAAAGAAAGAAAACAACATTTTCTTTCCCTCTCTTTTTGTCTGCTCTGTTTGTTTCCTTTTTACTATTCTGAACGGAGGAGGGGAGGGGGTAAAAGGAAGCAGTTCGCGACCAAAAGCTCGACTAAGTGTAAAGCAGAGGAGGAGACACGATGTTGTGATGATGGTGGACGTGGACCTCCTCGCTTAGGAACTGTTCCACCGCCGTGGCACCGGGCCCCGCCACGTCCCTCTCCCACGCGGCCTCTGCCTTCGCCGCCTCCCCAGCTAGCCGCGCCGCCACGGCCGCGGTGGCGTCCACCCTCCGCAGTGGCCACCCCATCTCCACCAGCCGCTCGATCTTCCTTACTTGCTCCTCCGCTAACCGCCTAGTGTTCGCCTTGATGGCCGCCACCGCGTCCTCGTACGCTGCCGCGGTTCCCCGCCCCTCCCCCCTGAAGTACTCCCGGAACTCCGCCACCCCGATCGCCTTGCCCAGCCCCGGGTGCCTCGACTCCCCCGCCTCCGCCTCCGCCTCCGCCGCGAAGTACCGCCCCAGCTCCTCCACCATTCCCGCCGCCACCATCTCCTCCACCCGTCGGTCGAGCTGCTCCGCCAGCACCGCCGCGTTCACGTCAACCGACAGGAAGCAGCACCGGTACCTCAGCGCTCGCGCCTCCCTCCTCGTCAGCAACCGCCAGCCCGCCTCGAACGGGCTCCGCACAGGGTCGTACCTGCCGGTCATGGCGGCGTGTATGAAGGAGTTGGACCCACCGGCAAGCACCGGAAGCAGGCCGCGTCCGGCAATCCCGGCGATGGCGCGCGCCGCCATCTCGCGGAACGCCTCCGGCCGGAGCTCGCCCGCCGCAGGGTCGAGCTCCCCCAAGATATGGTGCGGCACGCCGCAGCGCTCCGGGACGGGCATCTTGTTGGTGGTGATGTCGAGCCCCCGGTACACCTGAATCTTATCGGAGTTCACCACCTCCCCGGCGAACATGGTGGCCAGGTCGATGGACAGCTTCGACTTCCCAGTCCCGGTGGCGCCCATGACCACCACCACGCTCTCATTCCACTCATCACCATTACCTTCGACACAATAGCGTTCGGGTGTTAATCTACCCCGGCACATATCCAGCCGGTGGCGGCGGTCCTGAGGCGGTGCCGCCGCTGAAACGGGAACGGTGGTGAGATTGCGACGCACCGAAGCCAGCCGAGGGAGGTAAGGGAGAAGAGCCGCGTTACCGCCTCTGGTGAGTAGAATGCTCATATAGCCCGACAAATAAGCGCTCAGCCAAAACCACCTGTTTGCACGTTGAAGAGGCTTAAGGAATGGGGGCAGAACAGTAGCATGCCAAAGCTGATTCGACGCACAAAGGCTGAGAGAGTGGGCGGGAGGCCTTTTTATATGGTGTGCCGATAACCACCCTGCTTATTCTAATGCCATTAATCATTGCAGTTTTCCACCGTGCCACACACACTTGAGATAAATATAATTGGGAGTCAGTGGTCGTGCTCTGCTCCTTGCCATTTCCCTCTTGGCTCGCAATTTCGAAAGCAGTGCAGCTAAAAGAAGCACGAGACCGGAGATGGAATAGGAAAGGAAGCCCAGTTTGGCACCTCATGGAGTCGAGGTGGGGAGGGGAACAGAGCGTGCTTTGGGATCAGCCCCAGCAAGAGAGGGGAAGGCTTGCCCGGGTTCAACCAGATCATAAGAGGGCAGGTTCTGAAGGCTCACTATAATGACACGTATATATATTATTGTAGTTGATCATCTAATTATTATTAATATCATATATAAAATCTATGCAATGATCAGACAAATAACCATTACAAGATTTAAGTGATCGTCCTGTTTTGCATTGCACGCTGCAGCCCCAATATAATTGACCATGGTTCGAGTAAACGTCGATAGATCTCTCTCTCTCTCTCTCTCTCTCTCTCTCTCTCTCTCTCTCTCTCTCTCTCTCTCTCTCCATCCGATGCCAACCCAACCCATCCTTTCTTCGTCGTGATTCGTGCATGCATGCCTGCTGAAACCGGGACGTGAGGCCGTCGGAGATTATGTCAAAGCATGCTTGGAATCGCGTGCCGACACCATCGCACTTGATTCCATTCTCCTTCTGATGATGACGTGAACAAGTCGCGAGGAAAGAGGGAGATTGCCGTGTGATGAAGGGTGGTGGACATGGGAGCTGCATGCGTAGATCTTTGACCTCATCGGGCAAGTTGAATGGAAATGGAATCGACCTTAACTCCTTCAGATTATGACCCCTCTCTGTGTCATCGAGCTCGAATTGAACCGGCGGAGACGGTGAGCCTCAAAACATTCTCGTTCTTCTGGAGACGCTGCATGCCATTTTCTTCCTCCCATGCTTTCAGGTCTTCCTCCGGCTTTGTCAAACCACTCGGTCAGCAGCTTACAACTCAAGGAAAAAGATCTCTCTCTCTCTCAACTTCAACTTTTGTGCAAGCAGGTCAACCCACCATTACTTGCAACACACGTATTGCATGGCATCTCATGCGAAAATGCAAGTGGTAGACTACACAGGTTCGATGGTGATCAAACAATTCAAAAATTCGCGGCTGCTTACCTTGAATCCCTTTTCTTAGTTTGATGGCATATATATATATATGAAAATATGAGAAAAAAGTTAGACAACGAAGAACAAGACTACTGAATGATCTTTTAGGTTTTCTAGCTCTTATGAAAGCTTGATATGGTAAATATGGAGTCTCACTTCATAGTGACATCCCAAGGAAGCTTCAAATGCAGTATATCATTCACCCCTTTTATACAGTGACTTTTAACCACTGTCATAGTGGCATGCATGCTTGGTGACAGATTAGAATGTGCATCTTTCTTATACTACACATGGCAAAGCTTAATGTTCACTCATATATGAGTGAAGAAAAAGAAGTAGAAATCTTCTTTGTTACAAGGAAGATCAGTAATCAAGTCTATCGATTTAGACCGGATCAACACACCAGTCATTGTGGTCTCACACTAGACAGCTACATCTATGCTAGTTAGACTAATGCATTTAACCAACAGTTTTGTGATGCATGCTTTGCTTACAACAGCTTTTGCTCTGCGTCACTAATAATATGGGTTCGAGTGTGGGAGCGTTCGTCATCCTGTCATTTCGGCTACTTTTTAGTGCAACAGTTGGAAGTAGTCAATTGCTACTTAATGGCTCGGAACATAGTAGGCGATAAAGAATAGAGGTTAGTAAGAGCGGTTTGTTTTCTTAAGGCTTTGAGCGTGGGTTATGCTCAGTAGCAGGCACCCCACGGACGGCTCAGACTCTAAGTCTCCTCTTTCTCTTCGTTTGTGCCTTGGTTGGTATGTATCATACTACAACAGTAATGCTACTGCAATGCAATAGACAGCTTTTCCCCCATCTGAACCCTGCCCAGTTGCATGTACTTAGCCTCTGAGAGAGAGAGAGAGAGAGAGAGAGAGAGAGAGAGAGAGAGAGATTTATTATTAATGTTAGAGTAACTGAACTTGTTTTCATGTGGCTATGAATCACGGGCAATTTTAAGAGCAAAGTATTTGTTTCTGTTTCTAAAAGATGAAACAAAGAGTCAACTTTCTTGGGGAAAGAGTAGATAAGTTCAAGGAAGAGATGAAGAGAAGTCGTCCGAAAACCGCCAACTGGAAGTTGTTGCTTAAACCCGTAAACCTCTACCTTCCGACCACTGAAAGCAGACTGTCCCACAGGAAGAATATTCAGCTTTAGTTGTCATCCAATAATCTTAATGCACTCGCTTTTTTTAATCCAGCTTGGACCTGTGTCTGATGCATGTAAGCACATATTCACATTATGCTGAAAGAAGTGCAGAGTTTGCCGGATTAGGACTTGTCCTCTTGATGTCATCCGAAAGCAAAGGTCAGACGATGTTACATCACCAAGCAGTTGACGTTCAGGGAAGCTTGCTTGCTACCAGATTCAGCATTAGTATCTTCTACTGTTCTATCTCTTCATCAGTCAACCGAATAAATATCAAAAGTTACCTGCTCAAAACATTATCTTCAGCCGATCAGTGTGACAAGTCAATTCCATTTTGAGCACCGAATGAACGAACATATGGTCTCACTGCATGAATGCTGCTGTCATTTGATAGATGAGGCAGTCTGACGATGATTTTGCTCCGCATCTTAGGTTTAAAATAGAAGTTTGGTCCAACCTTCCAACATGTGGGGAACGTTCAAACCATCCACCTAATGCATATGGTCAACTTAGTTCTTGCTCGTGCTCCCATCTGTTGCCTACATATTCCACCATAAGATTCGCGTACTGGTACATAAAAACTAGAGGACAGCGGATGTTATGCCTGAGCAAAGACTTCTTGGAAATCTTGGCACATCAGTCGCCTTGCTAAACAAAATTTCTAAGAGCATGCAGAACAACTCCATTGCAGTGCTCTCTCGCATGTGAGCCCTTCATCTTCGTATCCTGTCTCTGGCTTTGGGTCTTCGGTCACATGGCAAGCCACCAACTAGTTTGAACCATACAAAACTCTAGAAGGGAAGCTTCATCAGTCAAGAGACCTTATTATAAGTCTACTCCAAGAATCCTTCGTTTATGTGAGATATCTTTTCAAATTTGGATTCATTGTCAATCAAGAAAACTTGTTATTCTTAAAGAAGACCTATCCCCCAAGTTTTCTTGCGTACAAACATATCCCAACATACAAAATGACTAGTCGTGTGTTGTAAACTTCTCTTAAAGTTCAAGAGTTCAGTCTTATCGCTTATATATAAATAAATATATATATATATATATATATATATATATATATATATATATATAGAAAACACAACAAAAGAAGAGGATGGAAACAAATAACAAACACAAGATCAAGAACATTGTAGGAAAAATATTTAGGCTTGAAACATGTATAAACACTTTTCTAAAAATGATATTTACACACTCTTCTCGACAAGATTGCTATGGGTTTAATGCAAATAGTTTTAGTAGATATGACAAGCTTATAGAAGATCTGTATTGAGCAAACAATAAAGAATCTTCAAAGAAAAATTAGAGAAGGTCTAATCACTTGGAGAGTTATCAAGAAAGAAGAAGAATATCAAAAATAGTTGTACATGATAATTTACTCTTACATATCTATTTATAGATATTTTCTCAAAAGACACAACCTTTGAAAAAATAACTACCAAAATAACTACAAAGAAAAACACCTTTTCAAATAACTCCTTTCAAAAGAAAACTTTTTTTTTAATTTGAATAATTTATAACAATCCTCCACTTGTTCAAAATAAAAAAAATTCTCCATGTGATTAAATAATATTTATGAATAAAATAATATATCTTTCGATTTGAATATTACCTTAGTGTAAGCATCACAAAGTGAAATCGAAATCCCAAATAGCATAAAAGCTTTAAATTTGTTATTCCTAATGACAACACCGGTGATACCACACATATAAATACTATATTCTCGTATTCCTCGTAAATTCTCGCTCAACCCTAATATGGCCTTGGGCTCATCCAAGTTTATGAACTTTTATGAGAGAAACTCCAACTCTCAATCGAAGCGGCACCACTTCTAAGTTCATATAAGTGAAGTTTATATAGTATCTTTGTCATTCTTTAAGATATTTATCATAACTTGACTAAACTTCATTAAGAGTATAATTAACTCAACCCTCGTTCGGTGGCAACCAGCACTTTAACATCTTTGGATGAGACCAATAAAATATTACAAAGTGCTGAACCACTCCACATGTCAATGACTTGTTCTTACTTTTTGAACTCTTCATTACTCATTTCATAATGTTGAGTAGGGTTGCTATCATTGGTGGATCTTTTATTCAAGGTGCTTCAACCCCATCCATTTTGATGTTGATCTTACAACTTCTCTTTTAAGAGGTTTAGTGAACGGATCAGCTAAATTCTCATTTGTTTTCACAAATGTAAGGGAAATAATCTCACTTTTGATTAATTTCCTCACATAATCATATATAAGACTTATGTGTCTTGACTTTCCATTGTATATTTTACTATATGCACGAGCTAAAGTGGCTTGACTATCATAAAGTATAGAAATTGAATTCATACTCTTAGAAGTCAATGAAATTTTTAATAGAAAGTCCCTCAACCATTCAGCCTCCTTTCCTGCTTCTACTAGAGCAACAAATTCTGATTCCATAGTTGAGTGAGTTATACATATTTGTTTCTTGCTTTTCCAAGAAACAACACCACCTCCCAAGGTAAACACTCAATCAGTAGTAGATTTGTTATCTCTTAAACTCGATATATCGATATCCAACTTCGTCAGTATATCCTTCTAAAATAACAAAAAATTTTAAGTATTGTAGGCCATAATCTTTGGTTCATTTAAGTTACCTAAGAACTCTTTCAATAGTCTTCCAATGCTCTATATTTGGATTGCTAGTAAATTTACTCAATTTACTAACTGCAAATGTTATATCAGTTCTTGTGCATTGCATTGCATACATAAGACTTCCTATAGTACTTGAATATTCTATTTGAGCAACTATTCTTCCAACATTCTTGACTAATTTAATACTTGGGTCAAACAGAGTATTTGCTTCTTCAATTCTTAAGTGATTGAATTTCTCCAGTACTTTCTCTATATAATGAGTTTGACTCAAAGCATATCCCCCACTATTTCTTTTTATTTTGATACCTGGTATGGTATCAACTTGCCCAAGATCTTTCATCTTAAATGTTAAAGATAGAAACCTCTTTGTTTTTATAATACCTTTCATCTTGTTGCTCACTATTAGCATGTCATCAACATAAAGGCAAACTATCACCATATAGTCATCACAAGTTTTGAAATAAACACATTTATCTGCAACATTATGAACAAATCCATTAGAAAGAATTATTGCATCAAATTTCACATGCCATTATTTTGGAGCCTGTTTTAAACCATATAATGATTTAATAAGTTTACACACTTTATGTTCATTTTTTGGTAGAACAAAACCTTTGGGTTGTTCCATATATACCTCCTTATCGAGGTCTCCATTTAGAAATATCGTTTTGACATCCATTTAATGAACATAAAGATAAAAAATTGATGCTAAAGTAAAAATAATTCTAATAGATGTGATCCTAGCCACAAGAGCATATGTGTCAAAATAATGTTTGGAGAGTACCATCTGCATGATACTTTTTATGAAATACTCATTTACAACTAATAGGTTTAGAGGCAGAAGGTAAATCGACAAGTTCCCAAGTGTGGTTTGACATAATAGAATCCATCTCATCATTAATAGCATCTTTTCAGAAAGCAGCATCACGAGAGGCCATAGCTTCTTTAAACATTTTAGGATCATCTTCCACTTGTAAAACAAGAGGAATTGTTTTTAAGACTCTCTCAGTAGTTCCTTCTATAAGGTAAAAAGAAATACTTTGAGAATCAATCTCATTTGATCCTAACGTTTTTGCTTTCCATACACGAGTGCTTCTCAATTCATTAGATTGCTCTCTAATTTGTGAATTTGATTGATGTCCAATCAAAGGAATATTAGTTGCTCAACAACCTTTTGAGATGTCTCCACTAGTGACTCTTTACTAGTTGGAGGATGAACATTATTATTTGAAGTCAATAAGTGTTCAAAGAACTTTACATCTTTAGATTCTATTATGATATTAGACTCTAAATTAAGAAGCCTATAAGCTTTACTATTTGAGGCATAGCCTACAAATGCACATTTGATTCCTCTTGGTCCTAATTTTATCCTTTGAGGATCATTATTCTTGCAATATACAAGACACCCCCACACTTTAAAATAACCAATGTTAGGTTGTCTTCCTTTTCATAACTCATATGGAGAGATTTTGTTCCTTTTAGAAGGAATTCTATTTGAAATATAACATGCAGCCAATAAAGCTTCTCCCCACAAATTATAAGATAATTTAGCATGCAACAACACAGCATTTATCATCTCTAGATAAGTTCTATTTTTTCTTTCTGCTAATCCATTTTGCTCAGGTGTTCTAGGTGCTGAACATTCATGAATTATGTCATGTTGTTCACAAAACATATTAAATTCACTAGAAAAGTATTCTTCTCCTCTATCACTTCTTAAAACTTTAATTTTCTTTCCTAATTGATTTTTAACTTCTGCTTTATATGCCTTAAAAGCATTAAAAGCACCATTTTTATGTTTCAATAAGTAAACATATATGAACCTAGACATATCATCTATAAAAGTAATGAAATATCTATTACCTCCTCTTGTTAACATGCCATTTAATTCACATATATCAGAATGAATTAAATCTAACAAATTAGTATGTCTTTCAATACTTTTGAAGGGTTTCTTCATCATATTTGATTTAACACAAATTTCACATTTATGAAGATCATTAAAATGATAATTTATTAAGCCACACTTAACCATTCTTTTAATAGTGCTAGTTCCAATATATGCAAATCTATCATGCCATAATGAACAAGAATCAATAATATAAATAGAAGTAATATTTTTATTAAATTCAGAATCATTGTCAATAATAAATAATTTGACCATTCCCTTAGTGGAATAGCCTTTTCCAACAAATATCCCATTACGGGATAGAATTAACTTTCCGGATTCAAATACAGATTTAATTCCAGGTTTGCCAAGAAGATTCCCACTCACTAAATTTCTACTCATATTTGGTACATAAAGAACATTCGTAAGAGTAACTTTCTTACCCAAGTGAAAATGAGTTCCACATTTCCCTTGCCAATCACCTTAGAACGAACTTCATTTCCCATTTGAATTTCTTGCCCATCTGTGACTTCTCTATAAGTCTTGAAGAGTGTCTTATCATAACAAACATGGATGGCAGCACATGTATCATACCACCAACCAAAAACCTTGTCAAATATGACATTTACTTCGCTCACCATAGCGATCATATTATCATCTCCCTTAACGGAGTTGACTTCCGGTTTTTGGCCTTTCTTAAATCTGCAATCTCATGCAAAATGATTAGGTTTTCCACAAACAAAATAGCCTCCACTCTTTGGCTTCTTAAATTTTCCTTGATCCCTTTTAGGGCCAAGATGATTCTCCTTGTTTTGCTTGCCTTTGTTGGAATTCTTAGGCTGCTTCACAACATTTGCTTTTACATTACTAAAAGAGTTCTCACTCTTATCTCTCATCCTCGATTCCTCCTCGATTCGAAGATGTTTTTAAATTTGCTCTGAGGTGATATCCTTGGAGTTATGTAAAATCTTCTTCCTATACCCTTTCCAAGATGAAGGCAACTTGGCTATAATAGCCCCTACTTGGAAAGGTTCAGGAAGTTTGATTTTTTCAGCCTTCAATTGATTAGCAATGACTTGCAACTCATGCACTTGTGCCAAGATTGGTTTGCCATCCACAAACTTGTAATCAAAATATTTAGAAATTAAAATTTTCTTTATACCTTCCTATTCGGCTTGATACTTGAATTCTAAGGTATTCCAAATTACTTTTGTAGATGGTTCCACAGTATAAAGATCATAAAGCCAATCCAAAAGAGTATTGAGAATGTGTCATCTACACATAATTTCATCTTCATTTCTTTTCTTTCGTTCAGCCTTGACTTCGTTAGTGTCATTGTCAGTTAGAACAGGGATTGGTTGAAGATTTGGATCAAGCACATAGAAAATCTTCAAAGCAGTCAACATAAACTTCATCTTGTCTTGCCAACGGATGAAGTTTGTTCCATCAAAGCGATCCAAACGAACAAAATCTTGATTCAACAATTTGATGGTATTCGTGGCCTCCATGATGAACTCAAATATCATTTTTAGATTATAGGAAAATACAACAAAAGAAGGGGATGAAAACCAATAACAAACACAAGATCAAGAATACTGTAGGAAAAATATTTAGGCTTGAAACATGTATAAACACTTTCCTAAAAATGATATTTGCACCCTCTTCTCGGCAAGATTGCTATTGGTTTGATGTAAATAGTTTTAGTGGATATGATAAGCCTATAGAAGATCTGATTTGAGCAAACAATAAAGAATCTTCAAAGAGGAATTGGAGAAGGTCTAATCACTTGGAAAGTTATCAAGAAAGAAGAAGAATCTCAAAAATAGTTGTACATGATAATTTACTCTTACATATCTATTTATAGATATTTTTCCAAAAGACACAATCTTTGAAAAAATAACTACTAAAATAACTACAAACGAAAACACCTTTTCAAATAACTCCTTTCAAAAGAAAACTTTTTTTAAATTTGAACAATTTATAACAATCCTCCACTTGTTCAAAATAAAAAAAATTCTCCATATGATTAAATAATATTTATGAATAAAATAATATATCTTTCGATTTGAATATTACCTTAGTGTAAGCATCACAAAGTGAAGTCAAAATCCCAAATAGCATAAAAGCTTTAAATTTGTTATTCCTATTAACAACACCGTTGATACCACACACATAAATACTATATTCTCGTATTCCTCATAAATTCTCGCTTAACCCTAATATGACCTTAGGCTCATCCAAGTTCATGAACTTTATGAGAGAAACTCCAACTCTCAATCGAAGCGGCACCACTTCTAAGTTCATATAGGTGAAGTTTATATAGTATCTTTGTCACTTTTAAGATATTTATCATAACTTGACTAAACTTCATTAAGAGTATAATTAACTCAACCCTCGTTCGGTGACAATCAGGACTTTAACATCTTTGGATGGGACCAATAAAATATTGCAAAGTGTTGAACCACTCCACATGTCAATGACTTGTTCTTACCCTTTGAACTCTTCATTACTCATTTCATAATGTTGAGTAGGGTTGCTATCATTGGTGGATCTTTTATTCAAGGAGCTTCAGCTCCATCCATTTTGATGTTGATCTTACAACTTCTCTTGTAAGAGGTTTATTGAACGGATTAGATAAATTCTTATTTATTTTCACAAATGTAAGGGAAATAATCTCACTCTTGATTAATTTCCTCACATAATCATGTCTAGGACTTATGTGTCTTGACTTTCCATTGTATATTTTACTATATGCACGAGCTAAAGTGGCTTGACTATCACAAAGTATAGAAATTAAATTCATACTCTTAGAAGTCAAAGGAACTTCTAATAGAAAATCTCTCAACCATTCAATCTCCTTTCCTGCTTCTCTAGAGCAACAAATTCTGATTCCATAGTTGAGTGAGTTATATATGTTTGTTTCTTGCTTTTCTAAGAAACAGTACCACCTCCCAAGGTAAACACCCAATCAGTAGTAGATTTGTTATCTCTTCAACTCGATATCTAACTTACGTCAGTATATCCTTCTAAAATAGCAGAAAATTTTGAGTATTGTAGGCCATAATTTTTGGTCCGTTTAAGGTACCCAAGAACTCTTTCAATAGCCTTCAAATGCTCTATATTTGGATTGTTAGTAAATCTACTCAATTTACTGACTGCAAATATTATATCAGGTCTTGTGCATTGCATTGCATACATAAGACTTCCTATAGCATTTGAATATTCTATTTGAGCAACTATTCTTCTAACATTCTTGACTAATTTAATACTTGGGTCAAACAGGGTATTTGCTTCTTTAATTCTTAAGTGACTGAATTTCTTCAGTACTTTGTCTATATAATGAGTTTGACTCAAAGCATATCCCCCACTATTTCTTTTTATCTTGATACCTAGTATGGAATCAACTTGTTGGGAAAAAACCTGTTAATGCGGAATAATACTTTTCCCTTTCTATGTATCAAAATAGGTTCCTCATCAAAAATACTAACTTGATATTAAAAGCAAGTAACAATCAGAACAATATTATCAACAGAATAATTGATCAATCACAAGTGAGACCGAATTTTAACGTGGAAAACCCAATGTGGGAAAAACCACGGGACCGTAGTCCACTTCAAACTTCCACTATCACCAATAATGATAACAGGTTTACAATCTGTTCTTCTCTCTAAAATAATAAGAGGATCACAATAACATCAAGATCAGATATCTTGGCTGAATCATCATCTTAAAGATAGATCTCTTCTAAGAAAGGATTTAGATCTCACCAAATAGATATAGCAGGAAAGTACTTTAGAAAGGATAAATTGTAGATCGGCACCGTTAGAATTGTAGAGTTTACTACAAGGATTCTCCACGTCAAATCTGGGCCAAAACCGACAAAGTTTGGTCACCGATCGTCAAGCAGAAAACTCAGAAAATCTAATTTTTTTCTCTCTCTCCTCTTTCTTTCTCTCGCTGCCGCACGCTACCGTTGCAAGCCGTCGTTGCTCTGTGCTGTGTTTTATTTCTCAATTGCACAAGTAACCTCAATAAAACCCTTAATTGATTTGGGCTTAGGCCCAATTATCAGTCAAGCCCACATATATACCCAACAATTCTCCCCCTCCAGCTCATATGGTGGGCTGTACTAAGCCCGCTCTTCGCCTACAAGCTTCAAGCTTCTCCTTAAGCAACTTTACCAAGTTATAGGTGTGGTTCTCAAGCAAGGATTTCATCTCTTCTTGCATGGCTTTAACCCATTCATTCTTGTGCTCATGTAAAATAGCTTCCTGGTAAGTTTTTGGCTCTCCCCCATCAGTAAGCATGACATACTCATGTGGAGGATATTTTGTAGATGGTTGTCGCTCTCTTGTGGATCTTCTCAATGGAATCTCAACTGGCGGTGGAGGTGCTTGCTCAGTTGGTTCAACTTCATCAACTGTAGGAGTATCATCACTAACATTCTCACCACATTCTTCTTCATCATCATCTCCCCCATGATCATCATGAACTATAGGTGAAGGAACTGGACCCAAACTCCAAGGAATATAAACAGAGGTTTCTGGCTTCTCAATAGTATCACCATTATCAAACAATTGGTCTTCAAGAAACACAACATCCCTGCTTCTAACAATCTTCTTATTCACTGGATCCCATAATCTGTACCCAAACTCTTCATGACCATATCCTAAGAAAATACATGCCTTTGCCTTATTATCAAGCTTGGATCTCTCATCTTTGGGAATATGTACAAATGCTTTGCACCCAAAGACTCTCAAATGATCATAAGATACATCTTTCCCTTTCCATACTCTCTCTGGAACATCACCTTGCAGAGGAACTAATGGAGAAAGATTTATTAAGTCAACTGTAGTTCTCATAGCCTCCCCCCAAAATGACTTAGATAACTTGGCGTGGGAGAGCATACACCTAATCCTTTCTTCATGGTTCTGTTTCATCCTTTCGCCACACCGTTTCTTGAGGAGTTTTGGAACTGTTTTCTCAAGCCCGATACCATGAAACCTGCAGTAATTCTCAAAGGACCCTCAGATTTGCCACCATTATCTGCTCGAACACTCTTTAGCTTTCTGCTAGTTTCTCTTTCAACACTGACATGAAATTCTTTAAAGACATCGAGTACCTGGTCTTTAGATTTCAAAGCAAAAGCCCAAACTTTTCTAGAATGATCATCAATAAAAGTAACAAAATAAAGAGCACCTCCAAGAGTTCTAGTTTGCATAGTCTGATTTCGATTTGAACTAAATCAATAATATTTGATCTTCTAGATGACGGATAAGTATGAAATGCAACTCTATGTGTTTTTCCAATTAAGCAATGATCACAAGATTTAAGAGATCTACCTTGCAACTCTGGTAAGAACTGCTTTCTAGCAAGAGTTTGAAGTCCCTTCATTTATGACCAAGCCTCTTATGCCAAAGATCTATGCTTTCACCCTTTTGAATTGCATTAATCTCTCCTTTGTGTAGCTTAGCTTCCATAATATAAAAAGAGTTCAACTTCTTTTCTTTCGCCACAACTAGAGAACCTTTAGTGAGCTTCCATTTGCTTTCACCAAAATAATGTGTAAATCCCTCATCATCAAGTTTGCCTGTAGATATTAAATTCAGATGAATATCTGAAACATGTCTGACATCTCTGAGTATTAATTTGCTCCCAGTACTGGTCTCTAAGCAAATATCTCCAATACCCACAATCTTGGATGTACCATTGTTTCCCATTCTAACATTGTCAAAATCACCAGCAGTGTAGGATCTAAATAAATCATCATGAGAAGTAACATGGAATGAAGCACCAGAGTCAATTACCCGATTTTTGTCTGAAATGCAAGACTAATACATCCATCATCACAAACATAATGATATCACCTTCATTGGTCTCTTTCTCATTTTTCTTCCTTTCATTCTGTTCTCGCTTCCAAAACCTATACTCTTTCTTCATATGACCTGGCCTGTTGTAGTGGAAACACCTAATATCTCTTCTAGACTTGGATCTTCCTCTGTAATCATGTGAATTTCTACTGTGACTTCTTTCACGTCTTTCCTGTTTTTTAGTAACAAGTGCACCAGAAGAAAATTCTCCCTGTTCTTTCCTTCTGGCATCTTCATTCAGTAAACTGTCTTTAACCATGTCTATAGTTAGAGTCCCCTCTGGCGTGGAGTTATAAATTGTCACCACATACATTTCCCAACTTTACGTAAAGAGTGAAGTAGCAATCCTGCATTTCATGATCTATATTCATTTTCATAGCAACCAACTTGTTTGCAAGACTCTGAAATAGGCTTATGTGCTCAATAATGTTGCCACCATCTTTATACTTCAAATTAACAAGCCTTCTAAGGAGAGAAATTCTATTTCCTACTGTCTTTTTTGCAAACAGATTTTCTAGCCTTTGCTAAACAATATCAGCTCTGGTTTCATCAGAAATATGCTCATGCAGATTTATATCCATCCATCTTCTAATATAAGCAATAACTTTCCTGTGTTGGACCTCTCATTCCTCCTCTTTCATAGTAGAGGGTTTTTCTTTAACTTTGATGGGCTTATACAAATCTTTGTAATAGAGCAAGTCTTCCATCATACGCCTCCAAGTGGAATAATTTGATGAGTTCAATTTAATCATACCATCTGATTCTTCCATTTCAATCACACAAGAAAAACTAGTAGCAAATAACAAAAACTAGTAGCAAATAACAACCTGCTGCTCTAATACTACTTGTTGGGAAAAAACATGTTAATGCGGAATAATACTTTTCCCTCTTTGTGTATCAAAATAGGTTCATCATCAAAAATACCAACTTGATATTAAAAGCAAATAACAACCAGAACAATATTATCAACAGAATAATTGATCAATCACAGGTGAGACCGAATTTTAACGTGGAAAACCCAATGTGGGAAAAATCACGGGACCGTAGTCCACTTCAAACTTCCACTATCACCAATAATGATAACAGGTTTATAATTTGTTCTTCTCTCTAAAATAATAAGAGGATCACAATAACATCAAGATCAGATATCTTGGCTGAATCATCATCTTAGAGATAGATCTATTCTAAGAAAGGATTTAGATCTCACCAAATAGATGTAGCAGGAAAGCACTTTAGAAAGGATAAACCGTAGATCGGCACCGTTAGGATTGTAGAGTTTACTGCAAGGATTCTCCACTTCAAATCTGGGCCAAAATCGACGAAGTTTGGTCACCGATCGTCAAACAGAAAACTCAGAAAACCTAGTTTTTCTCTCTCTCTCCTCTTTCTTTCTCTCATTTGCTTATGTGCGTTGCCTTTCAGCTCGTGTCATTGCTCTGTCTTTATGTTTTATTTCTCAATTTCACGAACCTCAATAGAAACCCTTAATTGATTTGGGCTTAGGCCCAATTATCTGGTCCAAGCCCACATATGGGCTGGACCCAACACAACTTGCCCAAAATCTTTCATCTTAAATGCTGAAGATAGAAACCTCTTTGTTTCTATAATACCTTTCATCTTATTGCTCATTATTAGCGTGTCATCAACATAAAGGCAAACTATCACCATATAGTCATCACAAGTTTTGAGATAAACACATTTATCTGCAACATTGTGAATATCCATTAGAAAGAATTGTTGCATCAAATTTCTCATGCCATTATTTTAGAGCCTGTTTTAGACCATATAATGATTTAATAAGTATACACACTTTATGTTCATTTTTTGGTAAAACAAAACCTTCGGATTGTTCCATATATACCTCCTCATCGAGGTCTCCATTTAGAAATACCATTTTGATATCCATTTAATGAACATAAAGATCAAAATTTGATGCTAAAGCAAAAATAATTCTAATAGATGTGATCCTAGCCACAAGAGCATATGTGTCAAAATAATCTATTTCTTCCTTTTGTCGAAATCCTTTAGCAACTAATCTTGCTTTGAATGTTTGGAGAGTACCATCTGCATGATACTTTCTATGAAATACTCATTTGCAACCAATAGGTTTAGAGGCAGAAGGTAAATCGACAAGTTTCCAAGTATGGTTTGACATAATAGAATTCATCTCATCATTAATAGCATCTTTCCAGAAAGTAGTATCACTAGAGGCCATAGCTTCTTTAAACGTTTTAGAATCATCTTCCACTTGTAAAACAAGAGGAATTATTTTTAAGACTCTCTCAGTAGTTCCTTCTACAAGGTAAAAAGAAATACTTTGAGAATCAATCTCATTTGATCCTAACGTTTTTGCTTTCCGTACATGAGTGCTTCTCTTTAATTCATGAGATTGCTCTCCAATTTATGAATTTGATTGATGTCCAATCAAAGGAATATTAGGTTGCTCACCAACCTTTTGAGATGTCTCCACTAGTGACTCTTCACTAGTTGGAGAATGAACATTATTATTTGAAGTCAATAAATGTTCAAAGAACTCTACATCTCTAGATTCTATTATGATATTAGACTATAAATTAAGAAGCCTATAATCTTTACTATTTGAGGCGTAACCTACAAATGCACATTTGATTCCTCTTGGTTCTAATTTTATCCTTTGAGGATCATTATTCTTGCAATATATAAGACACCCACACTTTAAAATAACCAATGTTAGGTTATCTTCCTTTCCATAACTCATATGGAGAGATTTTGTTCTTTTTAGAAGGAATTCTATTTGAAATATGACATACAGCCAATAAAGCTTCTCCCCACAAATTATAAGATAATTTAGCATGCAACAACATAACATTTATCATCTCTAGATAAGTTCTATTTTTTCTTTCTGCTAATCCATTTTGCTCAGGTGTTCTAGGTGCTGAACATTCATGAATTATGCCATGTTGTTCACAAAACATGTTAAATTCACTAGAAAAGTATTCTTCCCCTCTATCACTTCTTAACACTTTAATTTTCTTTCCTAATTGATTTTCAACTTCTGCTTTATATGCCTTAAAAGCATTAAAAGCATCATTTTTATGTTTCAATAAGTAAACATATGTGAACCTAGACATATCGTCTATAAAAGTAATGAAATATCTATTACCTCCTCTTGTTAACATGCCATTTAATTCACATATATCAGAATGTATTAAATCTAACAAATTAGTATGTCTTTCAATACTTTTGAAGGGTTTCTTCATCATCTTTAAATTAACAAAAATTTCACATTTATGAAGATCATTAAAATGATAATTTATTAAGCCACACTTGACCATTCTTTTACTGGTGCTAGTTCCAATATGTTCTAATCTATCATGCCATAATGAACAAGAATCAATAATATAAACAGAAGCAACATTTTTATTAAATTCAGAATCATTGTCAACAATAGATAATTTGACCATTCCCTTAGTGAAATAGCCTTTTCTAACAAAAGTCTCATTACGGGATAGAATTAACTTCCCGGATTCAAATACAGATTTAATTCCAGGTTTGCCAAGAAGATTCTCACTCACTAAATTTCTACTCATATCTGGTACATGAAGAACATTCGTAAGAGTGATTTTCTTACCTGAAATGAAAATGAGTTCCACATTTTCCTTGCCAATTACCTTAGAATGAACTTCATTTCCCATTTGAATTTCTTGTCCATTTGTGACTTCTCTATAAGTCTTGAAGAGTGTCTTATCATAGCAAACATGGACGGTAGTACATGTATTATACCACCAACCAAAAACCTTACCAGATATGACATTCACTTCACTCACTGTAGCGATTATATTATCATCTCCCTCAACAGAGTTGACTTTCGATTTTTGGCCTTTCTTAAATCTGCAATCTCTTGCAAAATGTCTAGGTTTTCCACAAACAAAATAGCCTCCACTCTTTGGCTTCTTAAATTTTTCTTGATCCCTTTTAGGGCCAAGATGATTCTCCTTGTTTTGCTTACCTTTGTTGGAATTCTTAGGCTGCTTCACAACATTTGCTTTTACATTACTAAAAGAGTTCTCACTCTTATCTCTCATCCTCGATTCCTTCTCGATTCGAAGATGTTTTTGAATTTGCTCTGAGGTGATATCCTTGGAGTCATGTAAAATCTTCTTCCTATACCCTTTCCAAGATGAAGGCAACTTGGCTATAATAGCCTCTACTTGGAAAGGTTCAGGAAGTTAGATTTTTTCAGCCTTCAATTGATTAACAATGACCTACAACTCATGCACTTATGCCAAGATTGGCTTGTCATCCATAAACTTGTAATCAAAATATTTAGAAATTAAAATTTTCTTTGTACCTTCCTCTTCGGCTTAATACTTGAATTCTAAGGCATTCCAAATTGCTTTTGTAGATGGTTCCACAGTATAAAGATCATAAAGCTGATCCGAAAGAGCATTGAGAATGTGTCCTCTACACATAACTTCATCTTCATTTCTCTTCTTTCGTTCAGCCTTGACTTCATCAGTGTCATTTTCGGTTAGAACAGGAATTGGTTGAAGATTTGGATCAAGCATATAGAAAATCTTCAAAGTAGTCAACATGAACTTCATCTTGTCTTGCCAACGGATGAAATTTGTTCCATCAAAGCGATCCAAACGAACAAAATCTTGATTCAACAATTTGATGGTATTCGTGGCCTCCATGATGAACTCAAATATCGTTTTTAGATTATAGGAAAATACAACAAAAGAAGGGGACGGAAACCAATAACAAACACAAGATCAAGAACACTGTAGGAAAAATATTTAGACTTAAAACATGTATAAACACTTTCTTAAAAATGATATTTGCACCCACTTCTCGGTAAGATTGCTATGAGTTTGATGCAAATAGTTTTAGTGGATATGACAAGCCCATAGAAGATATGTATTAAGTAAATAATAAAAAATCTTCAAAGAGAAATTGGAGAAGGTCTAATCATTTGGAGAGTTATCAAGAAAGAAGAAGAATCTCAAAAATAGTTGTACATGATAATTTACTCTTACATATCTATTTATAGATATTTTCCTAAAATACGCAACCTTTGAAAAAATAACTACCAAAATAACTATAAAGAAAAACACCTTTTCAAATAACTCCTTTCAAAAGAAAACTTTTTTTTTAATTTGAACAATTTATAACAATCCTCCACTTGTTCAAAATAAAAAAAATTCTTCAAATAATTAAATAATATTTATGAATAAAGTAATATATCTTTCGATTTGAATATTACCTTAGTATAAGTATCACAAAGTGAAGTCGAAATCCCAAATAGCATAAAAACTTTAAATTTGTTATTCCTAATGACAACACCGGTGATACCACACACATAAATATTATATTCACGTATTCCTCATAAATTCTCGCTCAACTCTAATATGGCCTTGGGCTCATCCAAGTTCATGAACTTTTATGAGAGAAACTCCAACTCTCGATCGAAGCGGCACCACTTCTAAGTTCATATAGGTGAAGTTTATATAGTATCTTTGTTACTCTTTAAGATACTTGTCATAACTTGACTAAATTTTATTAAGAGTAAAATTAACTTAACCCTCGTTCGGTGACAACCAGCACTTTAACATCTTTGGATGGGACCAATAAAATATTACAAAGTGCTGAACCACTCAACATGTCAATGACTTGTTCTTACCCTTTGAACTCTTCATTACTCATTTTATAATATTGAGTAGGGTTGCTATCATTGGTGGATCTTTTATTCAAGGAGCTTTAGCCCCATCCATTTTGATGTTGATCTTACAACTTCTTTTGTAAGAGGTTTAGTGAACGGATCAACTAAATTCTCATTTGTTTTCATAAATGTAAGAAAAATAATCCCATTCTTGATTAATTTCCTCATATAATCATGTCTAAGACTTATGTGTTTTGACTTTCAATTGTATATTTCACTATATGCACGAGCTAAAATGGCTTGACTATCACAAAGTATATAAATTGAATTCATACTCTTAGAAGTTAATGGAATTTCTAATAGAAAGTCCCTCAACCATTCAGCCTCCTTTCCTGCTTCTGCTAGAGCAACAAATTCTGATTCCATAGTTGAGTGAGTTATATATGTTTGTTTCTTGCTTTTCTAAGAAACAGCACCACCTCTTAAGGTAAACACCCAACTAGTAGTAGATTTGTTATCTCTTAAACTCGATATCCAACTTACGTTAGTATATCCCTCTAAAATAGCAGGAAATTTTGAGTATTGTAGGCCATAATCTTTGGTTCGTTTAAGGTACCGAAGAACTCTTTCAATAGCCTTCGAATGCTCTATATTTGGATTGCTAGTAAATCTACTCAATTTACTAATTGTAAATGTTATGTCAGGTCTTGTGCATTGCATTGCATACATACGACTTCCTATAGCACTTGAATATTCTATTTGAGCAACTATTCTTCCAACATTCTTGACTAATTTAATACTTGGGTCAAATAGGATATTTGCTTCTTTAATTCTTAAGTGACTGAATTTCTCCAGTATTTTCTCTATATAATGAATTTGACTCAAAGCATATCCCCCACTATTTCTTTTTATCTTGATACCTAGTATGGTATCAACTTGTCCAAGATCTTTCATCTTAAATGTTGAAGATAGAAACATCTTTGTTTCTATAATACCTTTCATCTTATTGCTCACTATTAGCATGTCATCAACATAAAGGCAAACTATCACCATATAGTCATCACAAGTTTTGAGATAAACACATTTATCTAGAACATTGTGAACAAATCATTAGAAAGAATTGTTGCATCAAATTTCTCATCTCATTGTTTTGGAGCCTATTTTAAACCATATAATGATTTAATAAGTTTACACACTTTATGTTCATTTCTTGGTAGAACAAAACCTTTGGGTTGTTCCATATATACCTCCACATCAAGGTCTCTATTTAGAAATGTCGTTTTGACATCTATTTAATGAACATAAAGATAAAAAATAGATGCTAAAGCAAAAATAATTCTAATAGATGTGATCCTAGCCACAGGAGCATATGTGTCAAAATAATCTATTCCTTCCTTTTGTTGAAATCCTTTAGCAACTAATCTTGCTTTGAATGTTTGGAGAGTACCATCTACATGATACTTTCTATGAAATACTCATTTACAACCAATAGATTTAGAGGCAGAAGGTAAATCGACAAGTTCCCAAGTGTGGTTTGACATAATAGAATCCATCTCATCATTAATAGCATCTTTCAATAAAGCAACATCACGAGAGGCCATAGCTTCTTTAAACATTTTAGCATCATCTTCCACTTGTAAAGCAAGAGGAATTATTTTTAAGACTCTCAGTAGTTCCTTCTACAAGGTAAAAAGAAATACTTTGAGAATCAAACTATTTTGATCTTAACGTTTTTGCTTTCCGTACACGAGTGCTTCTCCCTAATTCATGAGATTGCTCTCCAATTTGTGAATTTGATTGATGTCCAATTAAAGGAATATTAGGTTGCTCACCAACCTTTTGAGATGTCTCCACTAGTGACTTTTCACTAGTTGGAGGATGAACATTATTATTTGAAGTTAATAATTGTTCAAAGAACTCCACATCTCTAGATTCTATTATGATATTAGACTCCAAATTAAGAAGCCTATAAGCTTTACTATTTGAGGTATAGCCTACAAATGCATATTTGATTCCTCTTGGTCCTAATTTTATCCTTTGAGGATCATTATTCTTGCAATATACAAGACACCCCCACACTTTAAAATAACTAATGTTAGGTTATCTTCCTTTTCATAACTCATATGGAGAGATTTTGTTCTTTTTAGAAGGAATTCTATTTGAAATATAACATGTAGCCAATAAAACTTCTCCCCACAAATTATAAGATAATTTAGCATGCAACAAGATAGCATTTATCATCTCTAGATAAGTTCTATTTTTCTTTTCTGCTAATCCATTTTGCTCAGGTGTTCTAGGTGCTGAATATTCATGAATTATGCCATGTTGTTTACAAAACATATTAAATTCACTAGAAAAGTATTCTCCTCCTCTGTCACTTCTTAAAACTTTAATTTTCTTTCCTAATTGATTTTCAACTTCTGCTTTATATGCCTTAAAAGTATTAAAAGTACCATTTTTTATGTTTCAATAAGTAAACATATGTGAACCTAGACATATCATCTATAAAAGTAATGAAATATCTATTGCCTCCTCTTGTTAACATGTCATTTAATTCACATATATCATAATGTATTAAATCTAACAAATTAGTATGTCTTTCAATACTTTTGAAGGGTTTCTTCATCATCTTTGAATTAACAAAAATTTCACATTTATGAAGATCAATAAAATGATAATTTATTAAGCCACACTTAACCATTCTTTTAATGGTGCTAGTTCCAATATGTTCTAATATATCATGCCATAATGTTATCATGCCATAATGAACAAGAATCAACAATATAAGCAGAAGCAATATTTTTATTAAATTCAGAATCATTGTCAACAATAGATAATTTGACCATTCCCTTAGTGAAATAGCCTTTTCCAACAAAAGTCTCATTACGGGATAGAATTAACTTCCCGAATTCAAATACAGATTTAATTCCAGGTTTGCTAAGAAGATTCTCACTCACTAAATTTCTTCTCATATCTGGTATATGAAGAACATTCGTAAGAGTGACTTTCTTACTTGAAGTGAAAATGAGTTCCATATTTCCCTTGCCAATCACCTTAGAACGAACTTCATTTCCCATTTGAATTTCTTGCCCATCTATGACTTCTCTATAAGTCTTGAAGAGTGTCTTATCATAGCAAACATGGACGGTAGCACATGTATCATACCACCAACCAAAAACCTTGCCAAATATGACATTCACTTTGCTCACCATAGCGATTATATTATTATCTCCCTCAACGGAGTTGACTTTCGATTTTTGACCTTTCTTAAATCTGCAATCTCTTACAAAATGATCAAGTTTTTCACAAATAAAATAGCCTCCACTCTTTGGCTTCTTAAATTTTTCTTAATCTCTTTTAGGGCCAAGATGATTCTCCTTGTTTTGCTTGCCTTTGTTAGAATTCTTAGGCTACTTCACAACATTTGCTTTTACATTACTAAAAGAGTTCTCACTCTTATCTCTCATCCTCGATTCCTTCTCGATTCGAAAATATTTTTGAATTTGCTCTGAGGTGATATCCTTGGAGTCATGTAAAATCTTCTTCCTATACCCTTTCCAAAATGAAGGCAACTTGGCTATAATAGCCCCTACTTGGAAAGGTTCAGGAAGTTCGATTTTTTCAGCTTTTAATTGATTAACAATGACCTGCAACTCATGCACTTGTGTCAAGATTGGCTTGTCATCCACAAACTTGTAATCAAAATATTTAGAAATTAAAATTTTCTTGGTACCTTCCTTTTCGGCTTGATACTTGAATTCTAAGGCATTCCAAATTGCTTTTACAAATGGTTCCACAGTATAAAGATCATAAAGCCGATCTGAAAGAGCATTGAGAATGTGTCCTCTACACATAATTTCATCTTCATTTCTCTTCTTTCGTTTAGCTTTGACTTCATCAGTGTCATTTTCGGTTGGAACAGGAATTGGTTGAAGATTTAGATCAAGCATATAGAAAATCTTCAAAGCAGTCAACATGAACTTCATCTTGTCTTGCCAACGGATGAAGTTTGTTCTATCAAAGCGATCCAAACGAACAAAATCTTGATTCAACAATTTGATGGTATTCGTGGCCTCCATGATGAACTCAAATATCATTTTTAGATTGTAGGAAAATACAACAAAAGAAGGGGATGGAAACCAATAACAAACACAAGATCAAGAATATCGTAGGAAAAATATTTAGGCTTGAAACATATATAAACACTTTCCTAAAAATGATATTTGCATCATCTTCTCTTCTCGACAAGATTACTATGGGTTTGATGCAAATAGTTTTAGTGGATATGACAAGCCTATAGAAGATCTGTATTGAGCAAACAATAAAGAATCTTTAAAGAGAAATTAGAGAAGGTCTAATCACTTAGAGAGTTATCAAGAAAGAAGAAGAATCTCAAAACTAATTATACATGATAATTTATTCTTACATATAGATATTTTTCTAAAAGAAACAATATTTGAAAAAATAACTATCAAAATAACTATAAAAAAGTACCTTTTCAAATAATTCCTTTCAAAAGAATTTTTTTAATTTGAACAATTTATAACTATATATATATATATATATATATATATATATATATATATATATATATATATATATATATATATATGAAACTGCGTGCAGTTAAATATTTTTGTAGTGGGAGTCTTCTAATCTTTTAGCTATCTCCAAGATGCTGGTGGGAGCGCGTTCTTTACCGAAAAAGAACTCAGCATGGCTTGTCTTCTGATGGATGTTGACATGTTCTTGAACTTATTCCCGCAGGGGGCCGTGGTGGGTACAATCGTGGGGGCCCGAATCCGGGAAATAGATTTAGGCTCAGAAACAAGTTGATGATGGACCTCCGACTTCTGTACGTGTGAGTCAGTGAGTGTTTCTTCTTTCTCGTGTGTTTAGTGATGCAACAGGAGTTTACTACTGACGATAGCAAATGGTACATCAAATGGAAGCTCTGAGTCAGCTCACGATGGTACAATAATTGAAGGTGCTGCTCTCCATTGTTGTTTTTGGTCCTCGATCTCCATTGTTGTTGGGTGTCACGTGCATTGCATGAAGCAGAGAACAGCCTGCTTTGCCTCTCTTCACAAGCTTCCCAACATGAAGCACCTGACGACGTCTGTTGCTTAGCGTCTTCCTGCTCGCTCCGTTCTTCGCCATCAGGCATGCAGAGAAACGCCTTTAGGATTAGGGTAAGCAGGTGTTGTCTTGTTGATGCTGCTCACCTTTTTTAAGTAAAAGAACGACATCAGAACTCGAATTCATTTCTGCTGTAATAGTCTCTCGATCTCGACATGGCACAGATCTGCTGCTGCGGCGGAAGCTTCAGAAACTGCTGCGTATTTTAAGCAACAGTTGATATGTATTTTTAGATCACCATAAACCAGCAATGAACTGAGCTTGGCAGTGACCCGGTTCGCTCACCTGGCTCTTCATTGGGGGCGGTTGCGGGATCCAGGAGGCAAAGGGGGTAGGAACTTGGGCAGCTCCGGGTCCTCGCCCCACTCCCCCGCCTGGCCTTGCATCGAACCAAACGGTGGGACCCGCATGACGTCACGGGGAGAAGGGGAAGGCCATCCTCGTCGGACGGAATTGGAGTCACGCCACAAACGCCCGCGGCGTGGTGACTTGGGTGTCCAACGGGCGTGGAAGGAAGGGCGAGGAGGAAGGCTGGAGAAGGAAACCGTCGACGCCCACAGATGCCGACCCAAAAACCAGGAGGAAACCCACGCGGTTGCGTGCTCGTACGAGGCTTCCACAAAACCGGGAGTGTGGTTTCCGTCCTGGGTTTCGCCCCTATCCCTTTCCGCGCTCCCCCCTGCCCGATCGAATCACCCCCGAATCCTTCCGGGGAGGCCCCCCGCACCGCTCCCTGACACGCCACATCACCCCCGAACCGTTTCAGGGTGATTCGATCAGGCCCTTAGCGTTATGACAAGAGAGTAAGCGTTTCGGTTTCAATCTTTTTTACCATGCGTGCGGCGACGCAGCCGCAATCCTGTGTGGTCCGAACGTGGCGGCCACGCGCTGCTCTCTCTCTCTCTCTCTCTCTCTCTCTCTCTCTCTCTCTCCGAAAGATTCCTGAAATCTAACCAGAGATTTGAGTGAGAGAGTGACGACATGGGGGCCGACTCCAATGGATGCGGAAGGAGGTTAAAATAAAAAAGTTCATTTTTTTTACTTTTAATTTTTATTGAAAAATATTATAGAATAGGTACCAAAGCCGGTTTCCCACTCCATGGAAACCAGAGGCCAAACTTGAAACCCACGGCTGCTCTGCCTCGGAGTCTCTTAAATACACCCCTCCCCTCTTCGCCGCTTCCATCACATCACATCGTCTTCTTTCTCTCTTTTGGCTCTCTCTCTCTCTCTCGGGTCCATTGAGTACGTGGGATAGACGCCATGAGGATGAGCTGCAACGGATGCCGGGTTCTACGCAAGGGGTGCAGCGAGAACTGCAGCATCCGCCCCTGCCTGCAGTGGATCAAGAGCCCTGAGTCGCAGGCCAATGCCACTGTCTTCCTCGCTAAGTTCTACGGCCGCGCCGGCCTCATGAACCTTATCAACGCAGGCCCCGACCACCTCCGCCCCGGTTAGTATGTAGTCCTGTTGCGTGCCGCTTCTGCTGCCGTCGATCGTGATGAATCGGAATGCTGAAAGATTTCTGGATGTGTTCTTGCAGCCATATTTCGATCTCTGCTGTACGAGGCTTGCGGCCGGATCGTCAACCCGATCTACGGCTCCGTCGGGCTGCTGTGGTCCGGCAGCTGGCAGCTCTGCCAGGCGGCGGTGGAGGCGGTGCTCAAGGGCGCCCCTATCGTCCAGATCCCCTACGAGAAGGCGGCCTCCACCCCGGCCCCGCCGCTCAAGGCCTACGACATCCGCCATGTTTCCAAGGACTCCGCCGCCGCCGCCCGGGCTGCCGCGGAGCTCCACAAGGTCAACAAGCCCCGCTCCCGTTTCAAGCGCTCCGGCGCCAAGACCGCGAGGCCAGACACCCTCCTGCCCGAGTTCCAGCGGGCTCGGAGCCACGAGTCGGCGGCCAGCCACGCGACCGAGACCGATCCGTCGGCTGCTGCTGCAGGCGGAGAAGGCGGAGAGTGCCGCGAGAACGAGAGCATGGCCTCAGCGGACACCGCGGAGGAGGCGTCGCACGTGAGCCAGGGGGAGCCGCAGAGGGCCGAGGAGGCGGAGCAGGAGGAGGAGGAGGTCAGTCTGGAGCTCACCCTCGGGCTCGAACCGGCGTCCCGGTCGGCTCGGCCGGCCGAGCACGAGGCGGAGGCGCGGTGCGACGTCAGCAGCCGCGATGCTGTCGCGCGCACTAGCGGTCTCGGCCTGGCGCTGCCACCTCCATCATGATCCAGACCAGCCAGTGACAGATATAATGAAGAGCAGTGAAAGGCTTCTCGAGCATGCCTTGAGGAATTTGTTTGACATCGCCCTCTTCTTTTTCTTTTATCTTTCTTGCCTCTCTCTTGTGCAGAGGATTGAAGGCTTCTATAATTCATGATTCCCCATCTCCGGGTAGTGTATTAGATGCTAGGTCAGGACTAGTTTCAAGTGTGCACAGAGACTTTGGGCTAAAGTTAATCCCATGTATGTGTATTCTGGTAGGAGATTGAGCTCAAGGTTTCTACTTTCTCTAATAGTTGGTGGCGGTCCGAAGCTGTGGTTCATGTTTTGCCCTTTCATTTCAGTTTCCTTTGCAGAATTGTCAGATCACAATGGTAAAATCCATTGCAGTTGGACGCTTCTTGGAAAACCTGCTCCGGTGGGAGGAGAACATGAAAGGAAAACAACAGAGCAACTTCTCTTTCTTCAGAGCTATGAATAAATAATTACTCTTAAAATTGCTTTCTTGCAATCAAATGAATGGTTGATGAAGTGGATCCTCTTCATGGACCTTTGTGTCGTGAAGCTGTGGTGTTCCCTGCTGAAATTGACTTCTCGGTCACTACTATTAGGTAGCATTTGGAACCATCAATGAGAGAGAGAGAGAGCTTGGAAGTGATAGGCAAATGGATGGATATCTAAAACAACTGGAGCCTGTAGCCTTGGTATTTTCCCAGTTATGGCTTTTGCTGAAAGCCACCTGCAGGATACATGGAACTGACACAGAGCGAGAGCGAGAGCGAGAGCGAGAGAGAGGTTGGGCACCCCCACTGCCCTAGTGGGCATAGGTTCTGTCCGCAGGCAAATAAAGGCCACTGAACCTTGTGAAGACCTAAATTTAGCAGGGATGGGGATGCATGCAGTAATGATGCAAGGCGAAGATAAAGGACAAGGTAGATGGGATTTCTGCAAAAGGAGTTTGTTCCAGTTACCGCCCTCCTCTCTTAGCACCAAAAACACATGACAGTCGATAGGTCCTCCGACTTCCATGTTTCTCCTGCGCATTCAAGCCGGGGATGATGACCGTGCCAGTCCCTGCTGCAGTGGATTGGCGTATGAGATGACGAGATGTTTCACCCCTGCAGAACTCCAACGCTTGTTTGCTGCCAATCCTGCACACGCCACACACTGAGCCAGCCAGGGGGAATGGACCATGGAATATGAGGTTGATGTTGGGCCATCAGATCGGGGAATGACCCCATCTGCCCTCAAACCATTTCTAGGTTTCCAAGACTGGTTTTGAGAAAAAGTTGGGCGACAAGCAGGTCCAACTAATGTGGGGAAGAGACTCGAGATGAAATATCCTCCACTATCTCATTCCCTAGTTGGTGAGAGTCCCTTCTGTGTGATTGATAGCCTTTGCAACATCAATGACCTCATGATGTAGGGATCTCTCATGTGGTCCACAGCACATCACAAGCAATTACTTGCAGAGAGATGACGACTCTTTACATTTGGAGCAGTTGCATTGGTTTCACTGGGAAGTTAATGCATGGCTAGCTGATGAATTTGTGTTTGTGTGTGTGCTGGGGGTTGATTGATTTGGGAATCCATTCTTTTAATAGTTATACATATTGCTAAGCTAAAGCATCCATTAAAATGATTACACTTGCTGGTTTAAACTATTCTGTGTGGATTTTTTAGTTGATTTAAGACTCATCCGAGGAGAATGGATGATTAGAGTGGTAAGTTTTCCACTGTATAATATTGCATGACATCAAAGAATGTGAGATAGTCCCTCAAAATTACATGGATTAGTCTCCGATGTTTCAGCCAATTTTGCAGTCCAGTATTGTAATTGATTATTTATTTCTATTTTATATTGGGAGGAGTGTGGTTGCCACCATGCTAGCAAGATCATTGAAGCTGCCACAAAAAAAATTTGTCCAGTGAATATAGAATGGCACAAATCTAATTGCACAAAAAACTGGATGCCACATCCTTAAGCAAGCATCTCAATAATCTACTACCATTTGGCTACATTGAATATTGTCACGAGGATTCCAACCATCATGTTCAGCAATGATGAGGGCTCAACTTCTATCTCTTCTCTTTCTTGCACACCTTCACCCTGCTGCATGAGTAAGTCATCATCTTGTTTGGCTTGTAGAATGGTTCAGAACTTGTTGTGACGCATGCAGCATGAAGATACTAAGCACTGAAGCATGCCAAGGGATTGCTCAACATATATTGCAGCTTGTGGGTCTTTACAGCTACATATCTGCTGCCTTTTTTTATTTCAGGTGGATTGAGCATGGCCTTCGCTCTTCATCAAGACATAGCTCCTAAGTGCAGCACATGATTGATGTGAAGTTGCACCCTACACATTAAATAAGAAAAAGGAGAAGATAAAAAAGGCAATTAAGCAGCAAATGGAGTTATCCAAGTCCTGATTGGCACTACTACATCCCTCACTAATTCTACAACCAAACTGGAGGTGGATTAATCCACATCCAAGAAAAATAAGCTACTTGATTTTGATTGATCTGTATACATTGAATACAGTGACATCACTCTGAGAGGGCTGTTCATTTGAAAGTATGAAACTGAAACTCTAATCAAAGCATCTCTTTGTTTGATAGACAATAACTAGGCTCCAGATATGGCTCAAAATGTGTGCTCTGAGTCTAATGATAAATTCTTGTGGTTTAGATCACCAGGAGTAGGATTAATATAATAGGCCATTAAGTGGAAGAAGAGGAAATGATTTGGATTAAGTTCTATGCTGTTGGAGGAAATGAGACTCATGTAGGCAATACCATTCTCTGAAAATAAGTTCCAAGTCCATCTAACATTTCACACCAAGATGCTGCTGTTCACAGGGTAAATATATGTATGCATATAAGATGGTAGGTAATGTTCACGGGGTAAATATTGCCTGAACTATACCTGTGAGCACAAGCTATAAATAGGTTTCTGACACCAATTACCAATATGATACGATGTAATTATTGGGCATGAGGGTCCATTTACTTGATTTGCCTGCTATTTCGGATTTGTATTTTACTTGTGCCATATCTATCATGCTTTTTGAACATTTAAAACACAAGCCAACAAAATATCTGTAGAATTTCTAGTACTTGCAAGCACGCTACACGAGTTCGGATCTGATCCATTATTTCTTTTTCTGTATGAAAATTTCATAAGAAATCATTAGGAAAAGACATATTATACTCCATTAGCACATATTAACCTATTTAAATTGAGTCTTCGAAGACATATTATAGTTGCCAAGATGCAATGTCCACGGTTAAAAAAAAATAATAGAAGTTCTAAATCCTGCTGTATGCACCGGAATGAAATGAATACTTCATTTTCTTGAAAAATCCTTATTGTTCAGTTGCCTAAGAGCGTGTTCAACAAAGAGAGAATAAATTCTTATTGCAGTTACATTCCTCCAATGTAAGGATTAGTAGACATTAAACCAAAAGGACTTGTGTATGAAGGACCTCTTGTCCATATAAATTTGAGATTAAAAAAATACGGTATATTTTGAATTGCATCTCAAGTTCTATATCTGAAATTGGACATGTTTTTACTACTATATCATTTTATTTCATTGTCCAAAAATAGGAGGCATTCACTTCTTCTTGAATTATTACTCAGTGATCTGAACTCCCAGTACATGAATTGATGACTCTCTATACATATATATGGCTTGATGCTGAGAATTGATTCATGGAATTAATTGCCTGTTATGCTAAACATGAACATCTGGGCTTCGTAGAGTTTGCCTGTTTCTTAGTTAGGGACATCTGCATCGGACACATTTTTTAAGGCAGGCAGGTGATGCTCACAAATGCACATTGATTTTGCAAGAGCAATCATGACCTGTTGGGCAGGCAGCCCAATTCAGCCTATGGGTTTTATCAGCCCATAGCCCACTCTCTTTATTTAACCTAAATCATTTCTAACCTAAACCCTAATTATAAATAGGGGCTAATGGTGGCTGCGAAAATAGAGATCAAAATCGTAGCAAAAGATAGAAACTTTACAACAGCAAAGGGGATTCAAAGAGAGGAGAAAAGAGCAGAAAAACAAGAGAAAAAAAAAGAAAAGAAGACAAGGAAAACGCAGAAATTGTTCTCATTCATCCAAACAGTTTCTCATCTCAGGTTAGATCAGATCTACAGTGGATTTTTACCGTGATTGCTTGGGGAGGTTTTGGATATTGTGCACAGTGACGTGATCCTTGTATCCCAGTTATTCTCTTGTGATTGTTGCTTGGGTTTTGGGCGAGAGATTCGAGAATTGTATATTCATTATTTCTATAGTGAATTTTCTCTGATTTGCTCCATGGGTTTTACCCTTCATGTTGAAGGGGTTTTCCACGTAAATTTTGGTGTTCTATTTGATTGTGATTTTCGTTTAATTCCGCTGTGTGTTACGGCCTGCTAGTATTTGTTCATATACAAAAGTCCTTCCTTGTTTGTTGACCCTTTTTATCCCATCAACTGGTATCAGAGCAAGGTTTTGGTGATTTATTTTTTGTGTTTGAACATGGAGGCTGGTAGTGTTTCTCGCATGATTAGTTTGAACGGAAACAATTGGATGATATGGAAACCAAGAATGAAAAATCTCTTGTATTGCAAAGATTTGTATGGACCTTTGCAAGGGGATAGTGAAAAACCCAAAACTATGACAGATGATGAGTGGAAGACGTTAGATCGAAAAACGGTTAGGCTTATTCGACAGTGGCTCGATGATAATGTCTTTCATCTTGTTTCTACTGAAAGTTCTGCATATTCTTTTTGGAAAAAGTTGGAAGGTCTCTATGAAAAAAAAAACAGTTGGCAATAAAGCTTTTTTGATCAGAAAACTTGTAAACCTGAAATATAAAGAGGGTGCTTCTATTGCTGAGCATTTGAATGAAGTACAGAGTATTACTAACCAGTTATCTTCTATGAAAATGTCTCTTAATGATGAGTTGCAAGCATTGTTACTTCTCAATTCATTGCCAAAAAGTTGAGTGACACTGGTGGTTTCCCTTAGTAATTCTGCACTAGATGGTATTGTCACCATGAGTTAAGTAACAAGCAGTTTGTTGAATAAGGAGTTGAGAAGAAAGAACTCAGCAAAAACTCAGATTGATTCACAGGCACTTATCTCGGAGAACAAAGGAAGGTTAAGGTCTAAAGATAGAAGAAGTTCACGCATAGATAGAAGCAAGTCAAGATCAAGGAAAGATATTGTTTACTATAATTGTGGTGAGAAAGGACATTATAAGAATCAATGTAAGCAACCTAAGAAGAGCAAAAAAAAGGGAAAAGAAGTGAAGTCTACAAAGTCAAAAAAGAATACCACAGCTACAGTGCAGGTTGGTGATTATTTGATTTTGTCCCCTTCTGATGATATTTTTTCTTGTGTGTCAGGATCTCGAGTGGATAATTGACACAAGAGCTTCTTATCATGCTATACCACTGAGGGAGTTCTTTGCTACTGTTTCTGCAAACAGATTTTTACCGTGACCCGGGGTGGTATGTCGGCGAAGAATGGAATCCCGGGTCGCCTCGGTAAGGTTCGGGGCTTGTCGAGGGCTCCTTCTCCAGCCGGATCCCGGTCGGTCGGGCGAGTCGGGGTCACCGGTACCTGCACAAAGGCGGGTCGGAGGGTGCTCCGCCCGACCCCTCCGACGCTCAAGTCAGATTCCCACTCGGGGGCTCCGGTGCTCTGTTGGCCGACTTTGTTCCTAGCTCCCGGATTCAATCCTTAGTTCAGAAGAGACTTACCCTTTTTCCCCCTACTCTGTGGTCACTTAAATATGTCGAGCCATCGTGCACTTCTGGTTGCGTCTGGGGGTAGTATACGGGCCTGGTCTCGCAGGCCGATGCCGTGGTCAACTCAGCATGATGGTGAGGCAGCGCAGCGGCGAAGTGACGTCGGGTGGTCAATCGTGGGAGTTATTGTGCGCAGGAGGGGCGCCGACGTCATCAATACGCAATGCACAGGATCTAGTGTCGCGTCACATTTAATATCCCTATCACTACCCCCCTCGAAAAGCCACTCCTGCGGGACTTACCTCGATGGTGGGGGGGTGTTCGGGAAAACCCGGTTGCCCCTGGGCAGTCGGCGGAGACTTTGGTCGGAGCCGCTCGAAATGAGGGACCGAGATATTACTCAAGACCTAGAAAACCCATGGTCGAGATTCGCTCGAGACCATATTTGCCGAACTGCCGTTCGGGATGAGGGGCCGAGATAGTGCTCGAGGCCCAGAAAACCAATGGTCGAGAGCAACTCGAGACCATATACGCCGAACTACCGTTCGGGATGAAGGGCCGAGATAGTGCTCGAGGCCGAGAAAACCAATGGTCGAGAGCAACTCGAGACCATATACGCCGAACTGCCGTTCGGGATGAAGGGCCGAGATAGTGCTCGAGGCCGAGAAAACCAATGGTCGAGAGCAACTCGAGACCATATACGCCGAATCGCCGCTTCGGGATGAAGGGCCGAGATAGTGCTCGAGGCCAAGAAAACTAATGGTTGAGAGCAACTCGAGACCATATACGCCGAACTGCCGTTCGGGATGAAGGGTCGAGATAGTGCTCGAGGCCGAGAAAACCAATGGTCGAGCAACTTCGAGACCATATACGCCGAATCGCCGTTCGGGATGAAGGGCCGAGATAGTGCTCGAGGCCGAAAAACCAATGGTCGAGAGCAACTTCGAGACCATATACGCCGAATCGCCGTTCGATGAAGGGCCGAGATAGTGCTCGAGGCCGAAAACCAATGGTCGAGCAACTTCGAGACCATATACGCCGAATCGCTGCTTCGGGATGAAGGGCCGAGATAGTGCTCGAGGCCGAAAAAACCAATGGTCGAGCAACTCGAGACCATATACGCCAATTGCCATTCGGGATGAAGGGCGAGATAGTGCTCGAGGCCGAAAACCAATGGTCGAGAACAACTTCGAGACCATATACGCCGAACTACCGTTCGGGATGAAGGGCCGAGATAGTGCTCGAGGCCGAAAACTAATGGTCGAGCAACTCGAGACCATATACGCCGAACTACCATTCGGGATGAAGGGCCGAGATAGTGCTCGAGGCCGAGAAAACCAATGGTCGAGAGCAACTCGAGACCATATACGCCGAACTGCCGTTCGGGATGAAGGGCCGAGATAGTGCTCGAGGCCGAGAAAACCAATGGTCGAGAGCAACTCGAGACCATATACGCCGAACTGCCGTTCGGGATGAAGGGCCGAGATAGTGCTCGAGGCCAAGAAAACTAATGGTTGAGAGCAACTCGAGACCATATACGCCGAATCGCCGTTCGGGATGAAGGGTCGAGATAGTGCTCGAGGCCGAGAAAACCAATGGTCGAGAGCAACTTCGAGACCATATACGCCGAATCGCTTGCCGTTCGGGATGAAGGGCCAAGATAGTGATCGAGGCCGAAAACCAATGGTCGAGAGCAACTCGAGACCATATACGCCGAATCTTGCCGTTCGGGATGAAGGGCCGAGATAGTGCTCGAGGCCGAAAACCAATGGTCGAGAGCAACTCGAGACCATATACGCCGAATCGCTGCTTCGGGATGAAGGGCCGAGATAGTGCTCGAGGCCGAGAAAACCATGGTCGAGAACAACTTCGAGACCATATACGCCGAATCGCCGCCGTTCGGGATGAAGGCCGAGATAGTGCTCGAGGCCGAAAAACCAATGGTCGAGAGCAACTTCGAGACCATATACGCCGAATCGCCGTTCGGGATGAAGGGCCGAGATAGTGCTCGAGGCCGAAAACCAATGGTCGAGAACAACTCGAGACCATATACGCCGAATCGCCGTTCGGGATGAAGAAGCCGAGATAGTGCTCGAGGCCAAGAAAACTAATGGTCGAAACAACTCGAGACCATATACGCCGAATCGCTTCGGGATGAAGGGCCGAGATAGTGCTCGAGGCCGAAAACCAATGGTCGAGAGCAACTTCGAGATCATATATGCCGAATCGCCGTTCGGGATGAAGGGCCGAGATAGTGCTCGAGGCCGAGAAAACTAATGGTCGAGAGCAACTCGAGACCATATACGCCGAACTACCGTTCGGGATGAAGGGCCGAGATAGTGCTCGAGGCCGAGAAAACCAATGGTCGAGAGCAACTCGAGACCATATACGCCGAATTGCCATTCGGGATGAAGGGCTGAGATAGTGCTCGAGGCCGAGAAAACCAATGGTCGAGAGCAACTCGAGACCATATACGCCGAACTGCCGCTCGGGATAGGGGTCGAGATAGTGCTCGAGGCCGAGAAAACCAATGGTCGAGAGCAACTCGAGACCATATACGCCGAACTGCCGTTCGGGATGAAGGGCCGAGATAGTGCTCGAGGCCGAAAAACCAATGGTCGAGCAACTCGAGACCATATACGCCGAATCGCCGTTCGGGATGAAGGGCCGAGATAGTGCTCGAGGCCGAAAACCAATGGTCGAAGCAACTTCGAGACCATATACGCCAACCGCCGCTTCGGGAAGAAGGGCCGAGATAGTGCTCGAGGCCGAGAAAACCAATGGTCGAGAGCAACTCGAGACCATATACGCCGAACTGCCGTTCGGGATGAAGGGCCGAGATAGTGCTCGAGGCCGAGAAACCAATGGTCGAGCAACTTCGAGACCATATACGCCGAATCGCCGTTCGGGATGAAGGGCCGAGATAGTGCTCGAGGCCAAGAAAACCAATGGTCGAGAAACTTCGAGACCATATACGCCGAATCGCCGTTCGGGATGAAGGGCCGAGATAGTGCTCGAGGCCGAAAACCAATGGTCGAGAGCAACTCGAGACCATATACGCCGAACTGTCGTTCGGGATGAAGGGCCGAGATAGTAGCCGTGCGCATAAGTACGGCTACGGGAATCGAGGAGTCGTTGGCGTGCCGGACAAGCCACCCGCCCGGATGACACGTCACATCCGCATTAATACCGCTCCGTCGTTTGGACTGCTCAATGCGATGCGGTTGGGGCAGATGCGCGCGTCATCTTCGCCGCCCACCTCGGAGGCGAAAGGGTGATGCCTTCCTTCCTACAAATAGCGCATGCCATGACACCCCGTACCTTCCTATCAGTGGAATTTTCCTATCCTGAGTCCTGCCGCCTCAGTTTTCTTCCATCAAGCCTTTTCCTTGGTCTCGGAGTCTCTTTCCGTCTTCCCGTCGACCCCAGTCTCCGTAGGTCAGTGCAAAGATGTCTCCTTCTACTTCTTCTTCTACTTCTTCTCCTACTTCTTCTTCTTCTCCCTCTGTGACCACTCGTGTTGTTACTTCCCCACCATCTCCACCCTCTAACCGTTCCTCTGATGGGGAGGCTACGCGTGCGCTAGAGGCCATAATGTGGCCGCACGACCAAGACTCTACTCTAGATGGGTCTTCTGTAGAGATCATCCGGAAGCGCTATAGGATCTCGGGGGAATACATCCTTACTGCCCCTGAAGCGGGGCAGCGGGCTTTTGACCCGATTCCTAAGGGCTTCGCCCTGACTCTTGACGCCTTGGAGGCTGGTTTGCGTCTTCCCCTTCATCCCATTATCACATCCTGTATATCTCTGTGGCGGATCTCGCCGTCGTAGATCACTCCCAACTCCTGGCGGTATTTAGTGGCCTTCCTGGGGGAATGCCACTACGCCGGTATCTCCCCGACCCTCAATCTCTTCCTTTCCTGTTTTCGCCTCTCTAAAGGGTCGGGGGGATATTTCCTTGCGGCCCGGGCGGGGTTCCGCGTCAGCGGCGCTCCTACCAATAATAAGGGCTGGAAGAGGCGCTTCTTCTTTGTTAGGTGGGAGAAAGACTAGGGCTTCGGGGTTCGATGGTCCTCAAGGGTCATTGATAATACAGCCCCGGAGCTTAATGCCGAAGAGCGGGCGCATCTAGAGAGGTTGAGGGTAATCCTTCCCTCTTCTCAGGCCATTCGCAATATGTCGGAGCGATGGCTCGCGGAGGCGGGGCTTAGCCCGTGCTCCCGGGGTATGTGGCCGTCGTTCAGCCCTTTTGAGGCCGTGGTCTTTCTCTTATTCTGACCGGTTTTCTTTTCATTCCTGCAGAAATGGTGAACTTGAAGTCCTTCCATGGCGGGAGCACCCCTGCCCGCTCGTCTCCGGGAGCTCCGGCGGGGTCTAAGCGGGCGGGGGGAGACCCCCCGCTGGTTGTCGAGTGCGATTGACCAACGAAGAGGTCCAAGGGCAAGGAAGTGCTGGACCTCGAGGCGGTGGCGCCTCCTACTGTCGGGACGACCGACCAGCACGCTGTTCGTCCTGAAGCGCCCGCTCCACCCGAGGATGCGGGACCTAGCCAGGGGACGACCGGGAAAAGCCCTCGCCCCCCGGCCCTGAGGGACTTATTCAGGATCCCATCGGGGAGGGACGAGCCATTCTTTACTCGGGTGATGGGTGATATCCCACCTGGGGAGGCGAGCGACCCCTTGGTGGGCCGATGGGGAGGCCTGTCCCGTGGGGACAAGGTGTGGACCGGGGGAAGCCCCTCGGCCACTTTCCTCCGAGGGGCGCTTCATCCCGACATAGCCCGGGATCTATATACGCTCCCCTCGGAGGTTCTAATCGCCAAGTCGGCGAAGGCGGCACTGTGGGTAAGCACCATTTCCCACGTCCTTTTCCAAACCTCCTCTTCTGCAGTTGCTCATCGCTTTTCATACGCAGAATATCCATTATTCCATGGCCTTGATCGATCGGTCTCACGATGCCGGTCGGCTTATAAGCATCTTGGGCGAGCGCAACTCTGCTCTGCGTCGCCAGCTGGAGGAGGCTCGTACCGGCAGCGGCCCGGAGGCGGTCGCGGCGGCCGAGAAGCGGGCGACCGAGTCGGAGGCGGAGGTGGCCCGACCGATCGCCGAGCTCGCGACCTCAACCGCGATGAGGCCAGCTTGCGTGGCTGCTTTGCGGGATCGAAAGCCGGAGAACCGGCTCCGCCGAAACGAGGCCTCCGACTTGGCTGCACGGCTGGCTTCCAAGGAGGCTGAGGCGAAGGCTTCTCAAGAGGCCCTCGTGGCGAAAGAGAACCGCCGTCCGGAGAGGGACCGGGAGGCGATCGAGCGATACAAGAAGTCGGAGGGTTTCCTCCTCGGCTTGGATCGATCGGGCAGGGTATCCTATGAGTATGGATACCGGATCGCCTTGGCGCGATTCCGGGCCTGCCCTTCGGATTCCATGGTGGAGGAGGATCCCTTCACTTCTCGTCCCGAGGACCAGGGAGTAGAAATGCCCGACGAGGTCCCTTTTGACGCAAATTTTCCGGGCCGACTCTTGAGGGACTTCTTTTTCTTCTCTTTCTCTTTTTTTTTTTGGGGGGTCTCCCTTCGTCCTCATGTATTGCTCCTTTCCCTCTTCAGGGACCTATTTTGTACCCGAGAGCTTTTATTAATGAATTTTGTGATTTCATAAATTGTCTTTGCCGACTTACCTCTAACGCCCCCGTACTTCTGCTTGGTCCCCTTGCTCGTCGCAAGAAGTTGTGAGCTTCAAACGAAGTACTTCTTGAGGTTTTGGATGTTCCACGTCCTCGGCACTTGACGTCCCGACATTGTTGCGAGTCGGAACGTACCCGGTCGGACGATCTTAACAACGCGATAAGGGCCTTCCCACTTGGGTGTAAGCTTGCCTCCTGCCCGAAGGGGGTCACTTACCTCCATCTTGCGCAACGCCAAGTCCCCCACTTCAAGAGGTCGAGGGTGGACCTTTTTGTTGTAACCTTTGGCGACGCTCCGATTGTAGGCTAAGGTTCTTAGGTGCGCGTCGGCTCTGCGCTCCTCGAGCAGGTCCAAACTGGCTCGAGCTCCCTGGGTCGACGTCTGTTCCTCGTAGGCTTCTACCCGGGGAGTCGGGATTACCAACTCAGCTGGCAAAATCGCTTCCATGCCGAATGCCAGACTGTATGGCGATTCACCCGTGGCTGTTTTTGGGGTGGTCCGCAAGGACCACAGGATGCCTGGCAGCTCGTCGACCCAGCTTGACCGGGCCCTTAGGGTTCTCTTCTTGAGTTCATCGAGGATAGACCGATTGGTCACCTCGGCGAGTCCGTTGGACTGGGGGTGGGCTATCGAGCTAAACCTCAACTGGATCTGATGATTCGCGCAGAACTCCCTGAACCGAGCGCTGGCGAACTGAGTACCGTTATCGGTGACGATAACGTTGGGAAGGCCGAATCGGGTTACGATATTCCTCCATACGAACTGCTCGACCCGCCCGGCCGTGATGGTAGCTAGGGGCTCGGCTTCCACCCACTTGGTAAAGTAGTCAATTCCCACGTTGATATATCTTCGCTGTCCCGGCGCCGGGGGGAACGGCCCCAAAAGGTCCAATCCCCATTGGGCAAAGGGCCAAGCGCCGTCAATGGAAGTGAGTGGTACCGCGGGACGCTGCGGGGCTCGGGCATGACGCTGGCATGCGTCGCACCGCCGTACGTAAGCCCTAGCATCTCGGTGTAACGTGGGCCAGTAGTAACCTTGGCGTAGTATTTTGAAAGCCAAAGCCCGACCGCCCATGTGCTCCCCGCAGATTCCGCCATGGACCTCGGCGAGGATTATTTCCGCCTCATCGGGATCCAAGCATCGTAATAGTGGACGAGAGAATGACCTTTTGTAGAGTCGATCGCCGATTTCGCAATACCATGCCTGCGTCCGGCGGAGGCGTCGCGCCTTGGCGTCATCCGCGGGCAGGATGCCCTCGCGCTTGTACCTCCGCATCTCCTGTATCCACGTGAGTGAAGGGGTTGGGACTCCAGAGCCCCCTACCTCCGTGGTGAACCGTCGCACGAAGTGAGAGAGGGGCTCGTCCTCCTTCTGCTTCAGTCCTAAGAGGAGCGCGACCGACGGCTTCGGACGCGCGAACGCCAAGAAGTGTAGCTCGAAGTCCCTGGCGAGCTGTTCGAAAGACGTTATCGTCCCGCTTTTTAAGGTACTGTACCAGGTGCGGGCGACTCCTTTTAACGTGGTAGGGAACGCTCGGCACATCAAAGCGTCCGAGGTTCCATATAGGGCCATCTGCGCTCTAAAGGCGGCAACATGATCCGCCGGATCACTGGCCCCGTCGTAAAGATCGACGGAGGGTAGGCGGAAATTCAGAGGCACCGGGTACTCTTGTATGTCGCTGGTGAAGGGTGACTCCCAGCGAGGGTCCGCCCTTTGCTCCTCCTTCGACTTCCGGACGTCTCTCTGCACCTCCTCCAGGCGTTGGGAAATAGAGCGAACCTGCGCTCGGAGTAAATCCGTCGAATCCGAGGATATGACCTCGGGCTCGGGGGGAACACCCGGGTTTTCGAGAACCCGGGCCCCGTCCTGGGCTTGGCGAGATGCGGGGGAGGACGGTGCCGTGGGGGGCATCTCTCGAGCACGGGGGGAGGGCCCGGATCCTCGGAGATTCGGTCCTCCCATCCCTGAAGGAAGATGAGGGACGACGGCCTGAATGGCGTTCGTTAGGGCTCGAACCTGCTGGGATAGGTCTCGAAAGGCCTCTGCAGTAACCTGGGGAGGGAGCGAAGAAACCCCTTCGGGTGGATGAAGTCCAGGGTCGTTGAACAGGTTCCAGTAGCGTTCCGCGGTCGAAGTGGGATCGTCCCTCCAGGGGGCTTCCGCTGTCGTCCCCCCTGGATGCGGCCTCTCGTCCATGTATTGTCTGGGGCGTAGTAGATGCTCTCTCGACGGGCCCTCCTTCTAGCGCCAATCTGTTTCTGCAAACAGATTTTTACCGTGACCCGGGGTGGTATGTCGACGAAGAATGGAATCCCGGGTCGCCTCGGTAAGGTTCGGGGCTCGTCGAGGGCTCCTTCTCCAGCCGAATCCCGGTCGGTCGGGCGAGTCGGGGTCACCGGTACCTGCACAAAGGCGGGTCAGAGGGTGCTCCGCCCGACCCCTCCGACGCTTAAGTCAGATTCCCACTCGGGGGCTCCGGTGCTTTGTTGGCCGACTTTGTTCCGAGCTCCCGCATTCAATCTTTAGTTCAGAAGAGACTTACCTCCTTTCACCCTACTCTGTGGTCACTTAAATATGTCGAACCATCGTGCACTTCTGGTTGCGTCTGGGGGTGGTATACGGGCCTGATCTCGCAGGCTGATGCCGTGGTCAACTCAGCATGATGGTGAGGCAGTGCAGAGGCGAAGTGACGTCGGGTGGTCAATCGTGGGAGTTATTGTGCGCAGGAGGGGCGCCGACGTCATCAATACGCAATGCACAGGATCTAGTGTCGCGTCACATTTAATATCCCTATCAGCTACCTACAGGTCTGGAAATTTTGGTATTGTCAAGATGGACAACCATGGCACAACAGACATCCTTGGCATGGGTGACATCCACATAAAGACCAACCTTTGATGTAAGTTGGTGCTTAAGGATATGAGGCATGTGGTTGACTTGAAGCTGAATCTAATCTCAATTGAAAGACTAGATGATAAAGATTATGATAGTAGGTTTCACAAAGGGCAATGAAAACTCAGTAAGCGTTCTCTTGTTATAGCTAGTGGAAAGAAATATCATACTTTGTACAGGTTGCAAGCCAAAGCTTGTAGTGAACAAGTTGAATGCTATAGAGAAAGACTTCAGCATGGAGTTGTGGTATAGGCGATTGGGACACATAAGCGAGAAGGGACAGCAAGCTCTTTCCAAGAGAGAGGTATTGTCTGACCTCAGAGGTACACGTTTGAACCCTTGTATTGATTGTTTAGCTGGTAAACAACATAGAGTTTCATTTGCTAGTCCTGCTTTGTCTAGAAAAATACATGCCTTAGACCGTGTTTATACATATGTATGTGGTCCTTTAAGGACAAAAACTCCTAATGGTTCTATTAATATTCTTGGCATCAGTGGTGTACTTTATTTTGTTACCTTTATAGATGACTTTTCCAGGAAAGTTTGGGCTTATGCTTTGAAGACCAAGAATCAGATTATTGATGTCTTCAAAGAATTTCATGTTAGAGTTGAAAGGGAGACAGAAAGACAATTGAAATGCATAAGATCAGATAATAGTAGTGAGTATACAAGATTGTTTAATGATTATTGCAGGTCACATGACATCCAACATGAGATGACAGTTCCTGGTACACCTCAGTATAATGCAATTGCAGAGAGGATAAACCGCACCATTCTAGAAAAGATCAGATGTATGCTTTCACAGGCAAAGCTACCCAAAAGGTTTTGGGATAAGACTTTGAGGACTGCAGTTGATATGATCAACTTATCTCCTGTCATGACCCTAGATCTTGATGTGTTGCAGGGGCATGTATGGTCGAGGAAAGATGTTTCCTATAGACATTTGAGAGTGTTTGGTTGTCATGCATTTGCACATGTTCCAGACAATGAAAGGTCCAAGTTGGATGATAAGACAAAAGAATGTATTTTTTTTTGTTACTCACATGATCAATTTGGTTACAGGCTTTGGGATCTAGAAAGCGAATGTGTTTAGAAGCGAGAGATGTGGTCTTCTTTGAGGATCAAATTCTTGAAGATTTGAAGGAGGCACCACCAAGACTTCTCTGAAGGATTAGTAGATTGTGACCCAGCTTATTCCTCCAAAGATATCAGGGTGATGGGGGAGACGTGCAGGAAGATGGTGTAGAACCATATGTTAATATACCTGTAGGACATGTTGAGCAAGAAGAAGTTGAGGAGCAGCTTCTCGCAGAACCTCAGTTGAGAAGATCTTCTAAACAACGTCGCCTTCCGTAGATACTCTGCAGATGAGTATGTGATGCTTATTGATGTAGGTGAACCAGAGAGTTACCAGGAAGCAGTTGAAAGTGAGCAGAAAAAGAAGTGGTTAGTTGCTATGCAGGAAGAGATGGATGCTCTACAGAAGAATCACACATATGATTTGATACAACTACCACAGGGAATGAAGGCCTTGAAGAACAAGTGAGTTTTCAGGTTGAAGACTCAAGAATATTATTCTCAACCAAAGTACAAAGCTAGATTGGTTGTGAAAAGCTTTGGTCAAAAGAAATGTATTGACTTTGAAGAGATTTTTTCTCCTGTTATTAAAATATCTTCTATTCGTGTTGCTCTAGGTATTGTTACTAGCCAGGACTTGAAGGTGGAGCAGTTAGATGTGAAGATAGCTTTCCTTCATAGTGATTTGGAAGAGGAAATTTATATGGAATATCTAGAAGGTTTCAAAGTCAAAGGTAAAGAAAATTTTGTCTGTAAGTTAAGAAAGAGTTTGTATGGATTGAAGCAAGCTCCAAGATAGTGGTACAAAAAGTTTGATTTATTTATGACTGAAAATGGATACAAAAGAATGGCTTCAGATCATTGTGCGTACATCAAACAGTTTGGTGAGGATTTTATTATTCTCTTACTTTATGTTGATGATATGCCTATCCTTGGGAAAGATATGTGTACAATTGATGGGTTGAAGAAGAAACTGAGTGAGTCCTTTGCAATGAAGGACATGGGGCCAGCAAAGCAAATACCGAACATGCAGATTTCTCGTGACAGGAAAAACAAGAAGATTTGGTTGTCACAGGAGAAGTATATCGAAAAGGTATTAGAAAGGTTCAGTATAAGCAATGCAAAGCCAGTTGGTTCTCGTCTTTCAGGTCACTTCAAGTTGTGCTCAGAACAGAGTCCGTCAAGTGATGAGGAGAAGGAGAAAATGCAAAGGTTCCTTATGCTTGGCCAGCTTGGAAGTTTAATGTATGATAATGGTATGTCTGGCCAGAACATCGCATATGCAGTGGGTGTTACTAGCAGATTTCTTGCAAATCCAGGCAAAGAGCACTGGGCAACAGTGAAGTGGATCTTGAGATATCTCAGAGGAAGCTCTAAGGTTTGTTTAAGCTTTGGAGGTGGACCACCTGTACTAGTGGATTACACAGATACAGATATGGCTAGAGATATTGATACGAGAAAATCCACATCAGGTTTTGTACTTACTTTTGTAGGGGGAGTTGTGTTATGGCAATCCAGATTGCAAAGGTGTATTGCTCTCTCCACCACAGAGGCATAATATATTACTGCTACAAAGATTTGCAACGAAATATTATGGATGAAAGAATTCTTACAAGAATTGAGACTAAAACAGGAAAACTATGTGGTGCATTGTGACAGCCATAGTGTCATCCATTTATGTAAAAACTCAATTTTTCATTCCAAGTCAAAGCATATAGATGTCAGATATCATTGGATTCGAAATGTACTTGAAGAGAAGCAGTTGCAACTTCAGAAAATTCATACAGATGATAATGGAGCGTATGTTGACAAAGACCTTACCGAAAGAGAGACAGAGAGATGTCTTGAAACAGCGGTTGGTCGGCATGGATTTACACCGAGGAGTCATGGGACAGCCTCCCTTATGGGCTGAAGGGGGAGGTTATTGGGCAGACAGCCCAATTCAGCCCATATGAGTTTTATCAGCCCATAGCCCACTCTCTTTATTTAACCTAAACCCGAATTATAAATAGGGGCTAATGGTGGCTGCGAAAATAGAGATCAAAATCGCAGCAAAAGGCAGAAACTTTGCAGCAGTAAGGGGGATTCAAAGAGAGGAGAAAAGGGCAGAAAAACAAGAGAAAAAGAAAGAGAAAAAGATAAGGAAAACGTAGAAATTGTTCTCATTCATTCAAACAGTTTTTCATCTCAGGTTAGATCAGATCTACAGTGTATTTTTACTATGATTGCTTGGGAAGGTTTTGGATATTGTGCAGTGACGTGATCCTTGTATCCCAGTTATTCTCTTGTGATTGTTGCTTGGGTTTTAAGCAAGAGATTCGAGAATTGTACATTCATTATTTCTATAGTGGATTTTCTCTGATTTGTCCCGTGATTTTTACCCTTTACGTTGAAAGGATTTTCCAGGTAAATCTTGATATTCTATTTGATTGTGATTTCCATTTAATTCCGCTGTGTGTTATGACCTGCTAGTATTTGTTCATATACAAAAGTCCTTCCTTGTTTGTTGACCCTTTTTATCCCATCATGACCCTGCAATGTTTGGACTACCTTGAACTCAAGACATGGAATTGTTTTCATTTCTGAGATGTATTGGGTATCAACAAATTAGCCCATTCAAAAGGAGTCGAGGCAACTTTGGGCTCAACCCCTCTCTTGTTTGGATCTTTATATTTATTGAGTATATTCCTTAGTGTTAAGGAACTGAAGTATCCAAACTAATCCAAAGCTGATTGAGATAGAGATACCAAAATTTCTAGTACGAATTCCTAAAAGAAAAAAAACTCTATTTTTAATTTTTCTTCTCATGAAGTGCCTTATTTTTAGATTTTTATATCTAAGACCTAAAACATCCCCAGCCACCTATCCCTTTTTCCATCATTTCTCGTCTTTTTTCTATATATTGGTCCATAGAGTAAATCGGTTCAATTACAGTATTTTTTTCTCTAAATATAATATTTTACGAAATTTATATTAAAAACATTATATTACATTATTTTTTATATTCCTAAAAATATTGTAACACAATGTAAAAATCCATAGAAAAGGATCAGATAAAAGGTATTAGGCAAAAACGACAGTGTTTTTAGATAATGTAAAAAATATTGTACTTTCCGAAGAGAATTTTTTTTTGGGGAAATTCGCCCATATTTCTATCCATATTCATATCAAATGCAATTAATTGCTGACTTAACTTGATACAAGTCGATTGGATAAACAAAAAAAAAAATCTCATTTTACTTGAACATGTAATAAACAATAGAGGAATGGTTTAATTAGTTTCCAAAAGGCCCTTTATTTTTATTTTTTATTATAGAAAAAAGTCCCGATTCAATGAACACTAAAAATTGCTTGCATGTAAACCATGTTGTTCGGCAAATATGTAGCTGATAGAAGAAAATTCATTTTAGTCACAGTAAGGAACAATAATTGGACAATAATCTTACGGACAATAATGTCTTAATATTAAACAATACGAGAACATCTATGTGTATATACATAAGAATAAGATAATGGTGATATAAAAGAATCGGAAATCAAACCAAAATGATGCGTATTTTATAACGTTGATAAGTAAAATATACCTGAGATTGCTTACGTGTCGCTGGGAGGAGGTTCCCGCCGCTCTCGAATGGCGCGGCAAGACTTTTGGCGGGAGAATGGATGACGTCTTCGCGCGCTTTATCCTCGTGGCTTCGACATCTTTGGCGGGAAACGAGACTTGGCCTGCGCGCCACCGCCTCCTGCGCCAATTAAATGATCCCAAGAGACAAAAAAAAAAAAAAAAAAGAGAAAGAATGGGTAATAACCGACTCGGAAACCAGAGTTTGATGTCATGTACAGTCACCGCATGCCCTCATGCCACGCTCCATCTGCTCTTCGTACCCCCTCATCTACCTGCCACACGACCTGTGCCCATACGCGAGCGACTTCCAATCAAAAGGGAGGTACGAATCGGGTAGCCCGGCAGAGTAAGATATTCCTTTTTACTAATATACATGTATAATAATCTCTCTCCTCCCACCACGCCCATCCCAGCAGCTGCGGCAGAAGCGGGAAAAAGAGGCCCCTTTATCACTCCGACAAGGCAACTTAGAAGAAGAGAGACCAAACCAGTAGATGTATGTCGGTTGTCGCCGGTCGGCTGTTGTTATTGTTGTTGTTCTGCTTCCTCTTCGCAGCGAACGGAGAACGACCGGTTCTAAAGAGGTTTGGCCCTTTTCTTCCTCCTCCTCCTCCTCCTCCTCCTCCTTGTTCTTCTTCGTCAGTGTGCATGAAACAGAGGCTGCTGCTCCTGGATTCCATGCGGTTCAAACATACCTGGTAGGGGTCTATCAAAAGAAAGCAAGGTTATCCTTAGTATCAACGGGTCGAGATGTTCACCTGAGTGTTCCGATTTTGCAGGGCTGGTTTTGGATTCGGAGTGAAGTATTTGGGTTTCCTTCACTTAGATCGGCGTTTTGCCTTTGCCTTCACTTGACGCGTTCTGGTTGTGGTTCTGAGGAAGAGAAGAAAGAAGAAGGATGGGTGCTTTGTGTGAAGGCCGGATGAGGAGGAACAGGAAAACGAAGAAACTGGATCAGTTGGACTCGTCCGGTTCGAATCCGACGAAGAAATCGGAGGGGTCGGCTTCTTTCGAGCCCGATTTATGGAAGAAGACCAACGGTCGGATTGAGGCGGGGAAGGCGGTGAGAAAGGTTCGTGTCTTCTTTGCCGACCCCGAGGCCACCGATTCCTCCGGCGAAGACGAGGATGAGAAACTTGGGACCAGACCCAAGAAGAGGAAGCGAGTTTTGTACGAGATCGCTTTGGTCCCTGCAGCTAAAACCCTAAAGCCACCCCCCATCACATCACACCTGAAGGCGCCGCCGAAATCGGTGACCTCCTACAACCCCGCTGCTTCCGAGACGCAGAAGGGTGTGCGGCAGCGGCGGTGGGGGAAGTGGGCGGCGGAGATCAGGGACCCCATCCGTGGCGTCCGCCTCTGGCTCGGCACCTACGCCACCGTCGAGGCAGCAGCCGAGGCATACCGAACCGCCGCGTGTCGGATCGAGGAGGAGAAACGCGGCCTGCTACACCAACGCTGGGACGCGTCGGACGACGGTGCCTCGGCCGCGAGTTCCGTCTCGTCGTCCTGCGTGTCAGCGCCGGCCCCGCCCTCTCCGTCCTCCGTGCTCGATGTTTCATTAGCCGCCAAGGGGAAGGCGGCGGCGGCAGCAGCAGCGGATTGGCTGGGGGAACCGGTGGTGCCGGAGATGGAGTTTGGGCTGGACGAGGAGCCCTTTTTGGTGGGTGAACTCGGCGAGGACTTGATCGGGCTCGGTGATTTGCCGCTGTGGGAGCAGCAGTTCGACGGCGGCGATTTCTCCTTCCTCGATTCGTAGTCCATCCAACGCCCTTTTGTTATTTCCAGCGTCGAAATATGCTTGGATAAAAAATGTGGTGCTTTCTATTTCGTTAAAATGTAAATGTGTTGAGAAAAATCAATATATGTCCTATTATATATAAACTACTGTAATGTTTCTGATTCGTATGCACGTCCGGCATCATCGTAATATCCTACGTTACGGTGATGTAGGGCTTATATCGCTTGTATCGTCAGAGTGGGGTTAGCTAAGCTTAATTTTTGAAGGTTTTTATTCTGAAGGTTTTTCTTTAATTGGGAAAAAATATTATTCCGGAAGAATAGAATGGTAGTTGTCGAGTGTCCATGCAACAATGCTTTCTTTGACACGAGACCAGAAGAACTATATACAGTGCTGAAGGCTTCAAATGATCAGCTGTCGTCTTCTACAGAACCGATCAATGCTGCAAGAATTAGCTATGACAAGAGGTCTGTTGATAGTTCTTCCTGTCATTTTCAAAATGTATCTGGTTCTAAGCAACAGATTTCTGTGCAAGAATAGCCCAACAAAATCCATATTCTGTTTGTGATGCTGCATCTTATCAGAACGTCTTCAATCACGATGAGATTTCTTACCAGATGTTCTTTATAGGACAAAGTTATCTAATGACTTACGAGATTTCCCTCACGGGTATGGTTCCCTGTAGTTGTGTAGCAGACGCGTGGACACAACTACATGCCACGATGAGGGAAATCTCGTAAGTGGGATGATCCATCGGTGGTGCACTGTGGAAGCGTTCCACCGTCGAGGAACGTGATAGCAGGATGGTGGCGACAGAGATTGTCAATCGATCATAAGAGAAGAGGTGTATCGCTATGGGCGATGCACGGGCGGACGATCGATGTACCGTTTGCGATGGAACGCAACGATGATGATAGCATGATAATTAGGGGGTTTTTTGTTTTTATAAACAGATATTTTTACCTCTCAAAAATTTTAAAAAAAATTTAATCTATGTTCTTAAATTTTTACTTTCTAGTTATGCCCTTCGGGAATCAAATATTTTTATTATATATCCCATGTAAAATCATAGTTTTCCCTTTAAAAATTAAATTTTTGTGACTTATATTCTCAATTATAAAATTAACTAATTTGATTTATTTTAATTAAATATTTTGATTGGACTTGATTGTAATTGTATTTTGACTGCTTGGCTAAATTTAAATTTGATCAATCAAATTTTGATTATTATTATTTTTTTACTTTGGTCAACTTTAATTTTGATAGGCCTAATTGGGTATATGGTTAGCCCAAATTTATAAGCCTAATTTGGATAGCCCAATTATGGATTTATCCAATTAAATAGAGCTGATTGGTTTAATTTAGGTTTCTATACAAGATTTTAAAAATATATAAATTATAGTTTTCTTTTATAGTCTTCTCATATATAAAACTTTATATGTGATAAGTAAAAATTAAATTATTATTCGTGAATATTTGTTTAGTTATTCATATGCATAAGTTTGAAAATATATAATAATAATTATTTTTTACATAAAGATATGATTAATTATTACAGTTATCATATGAGCTTTCTTGTATGTTGATTAATATTTAATAATAATAATAATTATTATTATTATTAAATTATTTTGACATAAATTATTTTATTATAATGATACTTTCTTCATTACATTCTTATAAATGTCGTTATATTTTTGTATTAAATTATTATAAATGACTTGAGTATATATAATTTACTCTAGGTATGTTAAATCTTGATTAGACTAGTTAAAAAGATCACAAACATTAAGTTATTGAAAGTTTTATGAAATAAATAATTATGATAAATTATTATAAAAGGTCTAAATGACTCAATTTTATGATGATTATTAATAATATTTAAACTTCATTATAGGTCATAATTGATGCATTCGAATGTTTAAAAATTAATTTAAATTTATTGGCAAGTCATTAGTTGACATCTTAATGAAAGAACTAGCTGAAATTTAATGTGATAGTATTTGGAGAATTCAAGATTATATCCTCATTATGCTTAACAAAATTATAACCATAAGAACTTTGGGCATAAATATAAATGAGTCATTTTTTTATATAATTTATTCTTAATTATAAATCTTCTTAGTTCGGTTTATTTAAAATTTATTATAATAAAATTAATAATAAATGAAACTTAAATGAGCTGATCAGTAATATGTATATAAGAAGAATTAAGATTAAAGTAAGAAATACTCATAATATTTTGGGTATTGCTTAAAGATTAGGTAATAAAAAAAAGTTAAAGTATAAATTACTCGAGTTTTTAAATACTATATAAACTCATAAAAAATTCATAGTAAAGTAATATTTTATGGTAAGAAAGGTTATGTAAAAAAAGAGATATATGGTTTTTTTGTTTGGAAAAGAAAGGTATTAGTCTGACCTTTGTACGTTTCGAATCAAATATTACATAAATTCTTTTCTAATACTTAGTAAATTAATACTAATGCTTTAAATTATATTACCAATAATATATATTTATTTTAATATGAAAATTATGAAATATTCATCATTATAGGGAATTATCTTAAAGCAAAAGTAATAGTATTTAGTATTTATCACTTATGCTAGAGATGGCTGTAATATTATATTTCTACAATTCTAGAAATTTGAGTTTTTAATCTAAAATTTATAGGATATTATTTTTTTATGATTGTAAACTCAACATATTTATGATTCTATAAAAGTTAAATTTTAAATTTTATATGATGGTTTGTATAAAATTAATATGAATCTTGAGTTTACAATTATCTCATTTTAGTAGAGCGATATATTTTATCACTCCATGTTTCTTTTTTTAGTGGAGTGATATATTTTATCACTCTTATAGATTACCTGTTAAGATATAATTATATAAGGTCTCAAGCTGTTGGCACCTTTAAGTGTACATAAATAATATCAAAAGATAATTAGATAGAAAAATTAAAATTATCAAATCTAATAAGGGTAATAAATTTATGGTAGTAGTGATTAGTCCGATCATCATTTAGTTCTTTTGTTAATTTTTAAAAAAGTTAAATATTTATACTTAGTATGTTTTATCAGATGTGTCACAACATAATAAGATTGCTGAAAGATAGAAGCATAATGATTTTTTTTTTTACCCGAATCAATGTGAGGAGAAGCTATATAGATGATTAAGTATATCTTGAATAAGATTCTGAGTAAGTTAATTTTATCAAATTCTTTTGAGTTATAAATTAGTAGGAAATTCAACTAAAGAGATTTACATATTTAGGATTGTTCTACAAAGATAAGGGTTTTCAATTCATATAAAAATAAATTGGATTCATGAATTATTTACAAATATTTTATTATTTATTAAAAAATTTAAAGTGATATAAATTTTATTGTACTAATCATAGTATGAGGATAGTTAAATTTATTAATACAGGATTCTTAAAATATAACGAATTAGTGCAAGTGAAAATCTCAAATTTAATGATATTAAGAGATAAAAATTGATACTCCTTTATCATTTTTGAGAGATTATTATTTCTCAAATCATTGAAAGAATTGATAAGAATGAATAATAAAATAATATTAATGAACTCTCGTATATTGTTGATATCACTAATTATCTTGTAAAACAACCACAATCGATAGTTTTGATAATATCTCAAAGGGAAAGAAAAATTATTATTATTTATTATTATACTGTATATCTATAAAAATCATATTATGACATAGAAACTAAAATAATCTTTTATTATTTTCATAAGTTATGAAAAATATAACCGAGGGATCACCAATAATTTCAAGTTCTTCGGCAAGACTAGCAATGCCTGTTGTTTTTTACTAACACTTGTTAGGGTTTCGAATCATCAATGCTTATTACTTTCAACTATCATTGTTTAATTTTTATATCATTAGATTGAGTTAGACATCAATTTAATCCAAAAACTTAAGTTATTAGATTATGGGCTAGATTGAAATATATTATTTTGGTACCTCCCCTAATGTTATCCTGTTGAGAAGGTCATAAAATTCTTGATCAACCTTGGTGGCATGACACAAGTGGACAATTTATCCATTCCGACCATCGAGATGAACAACATGGTGATCGCGATGACAATGTGGTACATCATGAAGGCAACACTATGATTCATGTAACACCCTGATTAGTCTCACATTAGAAATAGGTAAAATTAAAATTAAGTTATAAAAGTTTGATGAGTATATAATTATTAATTTTAACTTATGCATTTGAATTAGTGATTCAGGTTAAACAAGATTGATAGGTCAGTTAACCTATTAGGCTCGGATCGTAATATTTGTGAGTCGACCAAGTATTTGAATATGATAAAGAGATTTGAGTTAACTTTTTTATATCCATAAAAATTACTAAGTAAAAAAGATCTCATATCCCTATATGATTATTCTTACTAAAGAAATTTGGTATCGCTTGATTTATAGGATTAATTTGATTATCTTTTATCCATAATTATAAATAGGATTATATCAATAGTTATTATAGGGTTATGATGTACACCACATATTTATAGGATTGATGTCTGTTGCAAAGACAACAATAATTATTCAGATATATCGATCCAATATTATTATTTGGTTGCGATGTACAAAGCATATTTATAGGATTGATGTCCGTTGCAAAGACATCAATAGTTATTTATATCAATAATTATAAATAGGGACCTTCTAAATCAAAATTTAAATTGCAACAACTGTTATTTATAGTAAAATTTATTTATATACTACTAATGGTCACAATAATTTCTGAGGAATGTCGATCAAAATAATAAAAGAAAAGGCAAAGACAGGATTTTAATGAAGACTAACTTCCATAACCAAACGGATAGAACGAGCACAAGTTGCTAATACATAGGTAAAACAGAATACGTTATTCAAGTATATGCGTTGCAGATCTTTCGCATCACTTCGAGGAAGCAGCTTTGACTTAAATTAAAAATTAATACCTATCTATTATTTTAACAAAATATTGGATGTAAAAAAAAAAAGAAGGATCAATTGAAAATTAATACCTATCTATTATAAAAAAAAATCACATACTTCATTATTAACGAAAATGACAATTAAATCATGTTCGCATTCCTCGATAATCAATAAGATTTTAGTTGTTTGTTAAATAATCATTAAAGATGCTATTATTACCATTGCTGTTATGTAATAAACTCTTCCACGTAACAAATATGTAAAAGCAACACCGCACCGGATGATGCAATTCTATAGACAGTAAAATTACGCAAGTATATGTGATGTCTCTACGTCGTCTTGTAGTTGCAAAGCGTCAAATGCCACAGCAAAAAATTAACTCGAAGACCCGCAATCACAGAAGTCCGACTCGGGTTGCACCGGGAAAGATGCAATCGAGAACGGAACTAAGTGGACGAAGTCAGCGCTGGGAACTCGTCGCTCGGTGGAGCGCGATCCGTGGGTGCAACCACGCGCTCCTCCCCACGTCCAATCTGGCGATTCCCAGATCGTACCGCTCCTCGCCAGCTTATAAGGACACCACCCCTCCAGACCCTCCGCTGCAAGCAACGCAACCATCACTTCCTGTTCCATCAGAACCAACCAGAGGTCGGCTTCCACCGTAGCAGCAATGGCGAACACCAAGATGGCGGTGGTTGCCCTCCTCCTCGTCGCCATGCTGGTGGCGTCGTCCGCGCCGGCCGCGACCGCCCTCTGCTTCCACGACTGCTACAACCGCTGCGCCAACGGCCAGGTCGGCAGCGCGTCCTGTGCCAACATGTGCACGCAGGCCTGCGTCGTCCCCACCACCCTCCCCGACGGCACCGATCTGGCCTCCTTGTACCCCGGCAGCGGCCACTGATGGTGATGAACTTGTTCTTGTCCCCCATCGCTGTTTGTGACATGTGATGTGTGTTGTTTGTGGCAGTGGCAAAACCCATTGGTCAATAATAACAATACTATCATCATAATACCATTGTGTGTTTGGAGCTCGTATTCGGCTTCCGCAAGCTTGAATTCTTTGGGTATGCACACGGCTTATTGCCGGCAATAACCAAGTAATCAAATAGCATAACCTGCTTACAGAGTGCTGACTGTCGAGGTGAAGATGTGAGTTTGACGAGACAAATTACATATAGAATAAAAGCACCATGATACGGGCTGCCTTCGATCCCCATCGTCAATCGTTCTCCATGAATGCATTGGCGCACCTGTTTGCAAGAATGGGCATCAGCCGAAGGCCACCAAAATTACCAAGTCTAACAGAATCATAAAGCGCACAAATTAGCCTCTTTGTCATTATAATGAGACTCAGCAAACTTCGAAACCTTTACTATAAGATTTACAATGCTAAGTTACAACATCGGATGCTAAAAAATAAAAAAAAAAAACCTTTCTTTCGTCATAACTTCCTCCCTTTGTCGGTTCCACAAGACAGGTCAGAAATCAAGCTGAAGTTTGATGGGGCTCTTAGATTAGCTGGTGCTGAATTTGTTACATGTATTTCAGAAGGAAGACTCTGGAAGTGGGACGTTCTCAATTTTGTCCATCTACAGTTGGGACAGCTAAGTAGGGAAGGTGATCAATGTGAGATTAAGGATTTTAGCTGTCAGCATCTAGGGTTCTGCTATGGTGATTTCACGTATGAAAGGTGCTGGGTGTTAGCAGTTGCCACTTAAATGTATCAAGATAGTGCGTCATCTTTGTTCTGTAGGGATTCTCATATCTATCATGAAGGGGATCGAGTACTAGACTTGTTTCATGATGTGAAACCGACAACAAAATTAGCAGATGCCGGCATCCAAAGATCCTGAGTTGTTAAAGTTGAAAGAAAGTGCAGTACATTTAGAAATAGTTGTGGAAGTTGCAACCGTTCAGGCAAAAATAAAAATATAAATCAGACGACGTTTGTGTTGCTTTGGGTTGTCCAATTTGAAATATATTATGTTATGGAATTTCAGTGACCGTTTCAACATTAGTCGGAAGGGTAGGTGGATATCCATACCTCTCCGGATGGTTGATGATGCATCGAGTTTTCTTAATCAATCTCCCATGGGAACTCCAACTCATAGAAGCTATCAGCATCATAAAATGGTATTGGATAAGGGGACTCTCCTCCATTCCCGCTGCCCTGATCACTGCTGCAGCTGTTTTCAGATATATTTGTCCAATATGGATCAAATGCGACATTATGCATCACTGTCAAGCTCATCCCACAGCTTGTTTGACCGTCACTGAGGAGATTGGCGTCAACCAAGCTGCAATATGAATGGATGCAATGTAGAAAAAAGTTTTCAAAGAGAAATTCCTTCGACAAAATATATACTGTATTACATAAAGGCAAGGAGAAAGGAAGAGAGACCTCCCTCCTCGTGGAAATTTGGCTAGCAAACATACTTCAGGTCTTTGTTTCATAAAATCTGATATCAGCAGTGCACTGCAACATTAAATTAAATTAAAAAAAAAAGGAATTAATTTCCTGGAAGACTGGAGTTTCTCAAAGATAACACCGTTACCATGGATTATAGCATCTATAGTTCCAGTCATTGTCAGCAGAGAGGCCATCTTTGTTTGAAAGATCCTGCTCCAATCAGTCCAAGCACAAAGCAGTTGTCAGCTTACAGACTGAAAATTTTAGTTGACAGGAATCTTCGTGTCTAGTAGAAAGCAAAGCACATGCCTCGGTGACCTACCAAATATCTGAGGAGCTTGAAGTCACCGGCAAGCAGGGCTGATAAAAAATGTGACACTTCAACCTACATAAAGCACAGATATAAAACACCACATGTTCATAACACTGGAGTACAAATGAAAGTTGCCCATTGGTGATAGGGAGTGAGTGGTCTGGCATTCTATATTCTCACTTCTTTAAGATGCAAACAGTCACATAAGATCAAGACCTCCAGCGGGTGAGCATTCATGTCACTCCCAAGGTTCCTGAACGAGTGAAAGTTGTGAAATACAACTCAAGAGTGACAAAGGCTATGGAAAGCTGGCATAAGCACAAATCAAAAGAATAAAGGCTGCAGATGCAATAAAAATTCAAACCTCAAGAAGGTCCCTGTAATTGAATAACATGTTGAAAAATCAACAAACTTGAGGTGGCGAAGTCCCTGTGTAAGCAAAGAATCATTTCCATAAGCACTGAAGTTTATATTTCATTTATGTAGATGATAATGCTTTGCAAAATCTTAAGTTTCACGTTAGATATATATTCTGGCAAGCCAAGTCATAACATGGATATGGTTACGTTTGTGATAGGTTCAAACAGAAAATAGTTATTTACAAGTAATTTTTTAATCAAGTCCAATCAGGTAAGTTTGTAAAATTTTTTGACTGTATAAGAAAATGCTGAGTAGATATAGAACTTCTAGCTCATGCAGAAACAGCTTGATGTGTTTACTTAAGAAAAGGAAGAAGAGAGGACTACCTTGATCAGTATACTGACTTTGTGATCATGTAGCTTAAACCCCCTTAGAGCAAGCGACATTAGATTTGGACAGCCATTTACCAGACCAGTGCAAGTTGGGGTGTTCAAACTATAATCTCTGCCTGAAAAGATAGAAGGGTTTTTAACAAACATGTTGGAGTATAAAATATACGATTTTGAAGCAAATAAAAAAATGGAACTCGCCAGTATCAGAGGACTCGAAGAACAAACGCTCTATAGTGTGGCAATTCATGCTGACAGCATCCAACATTCGCTTGGGTTCAACATGGCTGTTGACATAGGCGTGTTAAGAATCTAGTTCTAGCTGTGGTTCAAGAGAATATATGTGCTGGAAACTCACCAAAATCTATCTTATCAGACTGAACTTCACATGTTCCACAAGATAATATGGAGGAATAGAGACGAGCAGTTTGTCAACATGCCTAGAGTCATCCGTGTCTATAAGCCTATAACAATGGATGTCTAGCACGTGTATTATGCATACATATACTAAGGTAATAGATAACAAGGTTGGATGTAACATTGATGTTCATAAAGAAATAGCATATTGACCAGCAAGATTAGTTAATATGATCTAATTATCATAATTCACAAAAATAAAAGGTGTGATGTCTATCCCCTATACAGACATTCTTCATGCACAGCTTTGCATAATTTTCCATGTCAGGTGATTAAAACTAAACTCAGTATCAATCCGCAAGCTCACAGGCCTTCATTGTCTATGACAAGAGCCTAAAGTAGTCAACATAGTCAAGATTAAATTAACATGTTAAGATTTTGCAATGAGTCAGATTTGGCATAGTATCTAACAACTACATGGAAGGTGGTTCAAGATATAGTTATCAGTAATATGGACCAAAACCTAATCAACAGCATCATATGATGTCTTATGATGACTTAGAACAAAGAGGACTCAACTATATAAATCTGATAAGAATCAACGAGAATGCTCATAAAAAATTTAAGAAAATTATGATAAATTGAAGTCCTTATTTAGGGATGCCTAGAATCCTAGATATTTAAACATGATAGATAAGCTACTAATAAGACCCTTAGGGTTTTACCTTAGAACAAGGGAAAGAAAGGGATAAGATCACTTTGAGGGATCGGCCTTCTTGATCACTTCCAGAGGATCTACCTCTTAGGGTTTGCCAAAGGCTAAAAAGTATTTCCCTTGATAGCGAAAAGAAGCAATTACATCCGTATTTGTAAATTTTCATCCCTTAGTCTACTAGGACTTGGACTCCTAATCAAAATAAAAAAAATCTCAAATAGATCCTTAGCCGACTAGAAGGCTTAGCCAACTCCTACTGGAACTGGAACCCTTAAATTTCTGATTTTCCAAGTACTAAACTAATGTAATGTTCCCTTGAGTTTTCTAGTTCCAGTAGGAGTCGGCTGAGCCTTCTAATCGGCTAAGGGTCTTATTTGAGATTTATTATTTTAATTAGGAGTCCAAGTCTTAATAGACTCAGGGGTAGAACTTTATAAATCGGGATGTATCTGCTTCTTTTCTTCATTAAGTAAATAACATTTCAGCCTTTGGCATACCCTAAGAGGCTGATCCCCTCGAAGTGATCTTATCCCTTTCTTCCTCTTCTTCTTCTACGATAAAACCCTAAGGGTGTAATACCCCTAGTTAGTCCAATAGTCCCATATCGAAAGTGGGTAGAACTAAGATTGACTTATATGAGCCTGATGAGTGTGCTATTAACAATTTCAGCTTAAGCATTTTGGCCAGTGGTTGATAGGCTAGTTAGCCCATCAGGCCGGGTCGTGACTTTTGGTATCAGAGTCGACCTAGTATTCGGGCATGGTAAGGTAGGCTTGAGTAGGAAAGGGCTACCTGTGGATGAAGTCAGAGAGCTCATCATAGCGTGGAGCCACCACTAGGCTATGCCTCACATGCACCATGCTAGGGTCTGATCTGGTCCTTGACGGAGGCATCAAGCCGTTTAAGTGGGGGAGATTGTAACACCCCTAGTTAGTCCAATAGTCCCATATCGAAAGTGGATGGGACTAATATTGACTTATATGAGCCTGATGAGTGTACTATTAACAACTTCAGGTTAAGCATTTTGGCCGGTGGTTGATAGACTAGTTAGCTCATCAGGCCGGGTCGTGACTAAGGGTCTTATTATCGGGTACCAGAGCAGCGATCCTCGACGTTTCCGCTGCAACTCTCCACATTCCATCTCGTGCCGCAGCCACCCTCAGCCACAGCTCTCTCTTCAAATGGACTAACTCCTCTTGCGATTCGTGCTCCTTGGCGTACTACTGGGCTTTGTTGAAGATTAACCTCCTGTTCTTGCACACCTTCTTCTTCTTGGCATCAAGCTCCTTTTTCTTCGCAAGCACCCATTACTCTTCCCTCTTCCTCTTCTTCAGCACCGACTCCGGGACTACCGCCTTCGCCCCCTTCACCGCCATCTCTCTCCTCAACCGTGCCTCCACTGGAGACGCCACTGCTAGCGTCTCCTTCCAGCAGCGTGCCTTCCAGCCCATTAATCTGCAGTTCCCACACCGATCGCTCGGTGTCCCGCTGCTAACTAGTTGCACGATCGCCACGGCTTCCCAGTCGAGCCCTTCTTCCCTCCCTTCGTCGTCGCCGTTGCGTTTCCCCCGCGACTCATCGTGGTCTCCTCTACTCTCGCTACAAACACCGCCGCACAGAGGGCTAGGGTTTTCACAAGGACCCTCGGTGCTCCCACAACCTCCCAGCGACTGCAGTGAGCCCTCGGTAACGCTGCTCCCAGTCGCACCACCATCGCTACCTCTCAGCCCTTACCAGCAGCGATCCCTCCATGCAGCGATCGTAGCGAGTATCGATGCCTCCCAATCCTCGACAACAGCGACCCTCCACACAGCGATTATAACGAGCCCTCGGCGACGATGCTCCCAGCTGCACCACCATCACTGCCTCCCAGCCTTTCGACATCCAAGGCTTTATCGGCATCCTCACAGCCACCCTTCACGCCCACAACGCTGTCACCAACCAATGTCACAGCAGTCGCACTAAATAGGCCAGTGCTAATGCCCTTGACCCGACACAAAAAACAAGAGTTGGGAATTATAGTTCTACAGTCCTACACAATGGCTACCGACAATTCAATGAAAGCCCAACTAGAAGCCTTGGAAGCCAGAATTGAGAACTGGCTACAGGAAACCCTTAACGATTTCAAAAGGAGCCTATTAGAGAACTTCAGCAAGTTTCAACTCCAAGAACATGACACAAGCTACCTACGCATGAAGGTGGAATTTCTAAGATAGGAAAATGAGGATCCGACTAGTTGGATCTCTAGGGCGGAAAATTTTTTCTACTTTCACATCACTCCAAATGAATCCAAGGTGGAAATAGCTTTAATCCAATTAGATGAAAATGCAATCTAATGGTATGATTGGTACGAAACCTGTCACGAGGTCCCCTCGTTGGAGCAATTCAAGAGATGACTTTTTATTCGCTTTGGACCATCTGAATACGAGAATGTTGATGGGCAACTCGTCAAAATTCGTCAGACTTCTACGGTGCTAAAATATCAGAGTCAATTTGAACGACCGTCAAATCAAGCCAAAGACTGGTCCGAACGCCAACTAATAGGTACATTTATCGAAGGACTTAATCTAGATATCCGGTGTGAAGTTAAGGCTCGCCAACCCCACACTATGACCACTACGATCTCATTTGCATGAGGAAAAAATCAGCATGGAAAATCACCGAAACAGAAGTGACACAAGGAAACCCTAACACCCAAAGATTAACCTGAGAAGAACTCAAGGAAAGATCAACGAAAGGTTTGTCCTGGCATTGTGATGAAAAGTTGAGTAAGGAGCACTGATGCAAACAAGGGAAGCTTCTGATGATTGAACCGATCAAGGAGGAATCGGAAGCTGATAGTGTGGACTCCAATCATGAAGGTATGGATACGGATGATGCTGTTATACCTATCATACATACAGTGCATGCATTGGCTGGCTACTCTAACCCGCAAACTATGAAAGTTGGAGGAACTTTGAAACATCAGCCTGTTACTATTTTGATTTATTTTGGTAGCACTACCAATTTTATGGACAGTAAGGTTGCTGCCCAATTGGCCTACCACATTGAAAGTTATGACAAATTTGAAGTAAAAGTCGCTGATGGACGAATTTTAATTTGTGACAACAAGTGTTCAAAGATAAAACTGATTATGCAAGGCCAAGAATTGCTTGTGGATTTCTTTTTTCTACCCTTGGAAGATTTCGAAGTGGTGCTTGGAATTGAATGGATATCAACCTTGGGTGATGTTTCCTAGAATTGAATGGCTATCAACACCATTTGCCAGGCATCTCTGCTGCTGGTGAGGTTCAAGTTCAACCATAAGCCATACTTGATCGACAGGTTGTGATGAACCGCAGATATCCTGTGACTGAAGTGTTGGTTCAATGGACCAACTTACCAATAGAAGATACCACCTGGGAGTTCTACAAGGCGCTGAAAGAGAAGTTCCCAAAGTTTGATGTTCCTCAACCTTGAGGACAAGGCTAAATTGAAGGGGGGAGGAATGTTATGACCCCTTGAATTCTCTTAGTCCTAAACTAATGTAAAGAACATATTCTCTTGAGTTCTCTAGTTCCAATTGGAGTCGACTAGGCCTTCTAGCCGGCTAAGGGTATATTTGAGATTTGTTATTTTGATTAGGAGTCCAAGTTCTAGTGGACTAAGGGGTGGAAATCTACAAATAGGGATGTAATCAAGTTTTTTTTGGCTATCGAAAATATTTTCAGCCTTTCAAACCTAGGGCTTGCCAAAAAAAAGCATTTCCGATTACAATTACAACCATATTTGTAGATTTCCATCCCTTAGTCCACTAGGGCTTGGACTCCTAATCAAAACAACAAATCTCAAATAGACCCTTAGCCGGCTAGAAGGCATAACCGACTCCTACTGGAACTAGAGAACTCAAGAGAATATGTTCTTTACATTAGTTTAGGACTCAAAGAATTCAGGGGATCCTAACATTCCTCCCCCTTTCAATTCAGCCTTGTCCTCAATGCTGAGCAGCATCAAACTTTGGGAAATTCTCTTTTAGCGCCTTGTAGAACTCCTAGGTGACATCTTCCATTAGTAAGTTGGTCTATTGCACCAACACTTCAGTCACAGGATATCTGTAGCGCATCATAACCCGCCGATCAAGTATGGCTTGCGGTTCAACTTGAACCTCACCAGTAGTAGAGATGTCCGACAAATGGTGTTGCACTACCTCATCTTCACCTAGCTTCTTTTTAAGGTAGGAAACATAAAAACTTGGGTGTATCTTGGAGCTAGTCGACAAATCTAAACTGTAGACAATTGGTCCAATACGTTCTAATGCTTTATAAGGCCTAAAAAATAGATGAGAGAGCTTCATGGAGGATCGGACCTTTATGGAAGTTTTCTTATAGGGCTGAAGACGAAGGAAAACCCAATCGCCCATGGCAAATTCTCATTCACTTCGGTGTTTACCAACTTGTTGCTTCATTCTTGCTTGTGCGACTGTCAGGTTATCCTTTAAAAACTGAATAATCTTGTCTCTGTCAAGCAATTCCCTGTCCACTCGATCAACTTTAGAGGAGCTAGGTACATATTTTGTAATTGCGAGTGGGTTTCGACCATAAACTGCTTCAAAGGGAGTCATTTTAATAGAAGAAATGATAGGAAGTATTATACCATCACTCTGCCCAAGGAAGCCATTTAGTCTATTCCTTTGGCTTATCATTGGTAAAGCATCTGAGATAATTTTCTAATCACTTTTTTACCACTTCAGTTTGCCCATCTATTTACGGATGATAAGCAATACTCATGTTCAGCTGAGTACCGTATAAACGAAAAAGCTCTGTCCAAAAGATACTAGTAAGAACTCTGTCTTTGTCCCTAACAATGGAACGAGAAACTCCATGCAATTTAGCTATACTCTCAATAAAAATACAAGTAACACTTGCGACAGTATAGGGATGTTGTATAGCACAAAAATGAGCATCCTTCATAAGCCGATCCACAACCATAAAGATGGTGGTTTTCAAAAAATCATCTCCATGTACTCTGATTTGGTGATAGCCCGACCGTAAGTCCAATTTAGTGAAAACCTAGGCTCCTCCCAATTTATCCAATAGCTCATCTACCACTGGAATAAGATATTTATCTTTCACCATAATGTTGTTGAGTACTTTGTAGTCCACACATATCCACCATGAGCCATCCTTCTTTCTTACCAGCAGGACTGGGGAGGAATATGGGCTGACGCTAACTCTTATGACCTCTGTTTTCAACATCTCTTTTACAATCTTCTCTATCTCTGTCTTCTAAAAATGTGGATATCTATAGGGTCCGACGTTGGTTGGTACTCTCCCGGGTAATATCGGAATTTGATGATCATGAGGTCGAAGAGGTGGGAGTCCCTGTGGCTCTGCAAATATATCTACAAACTCTTTGAGCAATGATTCGACATCTTCAGTCTGGTTGTGCCCGCCGCTTCCTTTTCATTGCTCTGCAACTGCACCAAGAATCCGGTGTGTCTTCCGAAGAACCCTCTCTATCTGATGGCTAGTGATAGTTGTGACCTTACTTCCACGTCTTCCCTTTAGGATCACATGCTTTCCATTAATAAAAAACTTTATGATTAATTTAGAAAAATTCTAGAAAACATCATCCAAGGTTGATAGCCATTTAATTCCAAGCACCACTTCGTAGTCTTCCAAGGGTAGCAAAAAGAAGTCCACAAGTAATTCTTAGCCCTGCAAAATCAGTTTTATCTTCAAACACTTGCTATCACAAGTTAGAATCTGTCCATCAATGACAATTACTTCAAATTTATCACAGCCTTCAACGTGGTAGGCTAATCGGGCAACAACCTTACTATCCATAAAATTGTTAGTGCTACCAGTATCAATCAAAACAGTAACAGGCTGATGTTTCAAAGTTCCTCCAACTCTCATAGTTTGCAGGTTAGAGTAGCCGGCTAATGCATGCATTGTATGTGTAATAAGTTCAACATCTTCATCAGTATTCATACCTTCATGATCGGAGTCCACATCGTCAGCTTCCGGTTCCTCCTCGGTCGGCTCAATCATCAAAAGCTTCCCTTGTTTGCATCGGTGCTCCTTACTCCACTTTTCATTACAATGCCAGCACAAACCCTTCGCTGATCTTTCCTTGAGTTCTTCTTGGGTTAGTCTTCTGGGGTTAGAGTTTCGACTGGGAGTATATGGGGTGGGTGGCTTGCTGATCGCCTATTTGTTGACACCTCTATTTTGGCGATTCTCCATGCTGATTTTTTCCTCATGCAAATGTGCAAATGAGATCGCAAAGGTCATAGTGTGAGGTTGATGAGCCTTAACTTCACACCGGATATCTAGATTAAGTCCTTCAATAAATGTACCCACCAATTGCCGTTCGGACCAGTCTCTGGCTTGATTTGACAGTCATTCGAATCGGCTCTGATATTTTAGCACTGTAAAGGTCTAACGAATTTTGGCGAGCTACCTATTAACATTCTCATATTCAGATGATCCAAAGCGAACAAGAAGGCCTCTTTTGAATTGCTCCCACATGGTGACGCCGTGACAGGTTTCGTACCAATCATACCATTAGATTGCATTTCCATCTAATTTGATTGAAGCTATTTTCATCTTAGATTCTTCTGGAGTTCTTTGAAAGTGGAAAAAATTTTCTGCCCTAGAGATCCAACTAGTCGGATCCCCATTTTTTTATCTTGGAAATTCCACCTTCATGCGTGGGTAGCTTATGTTATATTCTTGGTGCATTTTTCCTATGTCTCCAAATTGGTTCAACGCTGGACTTGAGCTTTCATATTGTTGAAACTTGCCGAAGTTCTCCAATAGACTCCTTTTGAAATCGTTAAGGGTTTCCTGCAATCAGTTTTCAATTCTGGCTTCCAAGGCTTCTAGTTGGGCTTTCATTGAATTGTCAGTAGCCATTGCGTAGGACTGCAAATCTGTAATTCTCAACTCATGTTTCTGGTGTCGGGTCAATAGCATCAGCACTGCCTATTCGGTGTGGCTGCTGTGATGTCGTAGGGCATGAAGGATTGCTGCGAAGATGCCAAGGGAACCTTGGACATCGAGAGCAGCGTGAGCTCATGCTGCATGGAGGGCGTGCGGCTGGAGGGTAGCGTCAGGGGCGTGGATGGGAGGCAGTGGTGGAGTCGAGAGCAATGCGAGGGCTCGTTGTGGTTACTGCATGGAGGACGTGCAACTGGAGGGCGACGTCAGTGGCGTGGCTAGGAGGCAACGGCGGAGGCGTGGTTGTTGCAATGGGAACACCGAGGGTGGTTGCGTGGAGGGCAACGACGGTGGTACGGCTGGGAGGCAACGACGGAGTCGAGAGCAGTGTGAGGGCTCGCTGCAGTCGCTACGTGGAGGACGCACGGCTTAAGGACAACATCGGTGGCACGGCTATGAGGCAATAGCGGAGGCGTGGTTGTTGTAGCGGGAACACTGAGGGTCGCATGGATGGGCCGGTGGGCAACAGGCAGAGCAACAAGATCGCATGGCTGGGAAGTTGCAGCGGGACGCCAAGCGATCAGTGTGGGGAATTGCAGCGGAAACGTTGAGGATCGCAGCTCAGATACCATATGGTAAGACCCTTAGGGTTTTACCTTATAAAAAGGGGAAGAAAGGGATAATATCACTTCGAGGGGATTGGCTTCTTGATCACTTCAAGTGGATCGACCTTCTAGGGTTTGCCAAAGGCGGAAAAGTATTTCCCTTAATAGTGAAAAGAAACAGTTACATCCTTATTTATAGATTTCTACCCCTTAGTCCATTAGGACTTGAACTCCTAATTAAAATAACAAATCTCAAATAGACCCTTAGCCGGCTAGAAGGCCTAGCCGACTCTTATTGGAACTAGAGAACTCAAGAGAATATGTTCTTTACATTAGTTTAGAACTCAGAGAATTTAGGGGATCCTAACAGCTACATGCATATTTATCTATCCGGAAGCCACTTTTTGAGAGTACCCAAAAATAAATACAATTATCATAGTGCCTTCACTGCAACGGATAAATACAATTATCATTGTAAGGTATCGTAGTGCATTCATTGCAACAAATACCACACAATCCTATACATGTGCATTCCTAGACATATTAAAGCTGACTAATTATGTAAATTAACGAAGCATTCATAAGTTCTAAATTTCTAGAAAGTCTGGAGGATCCTGCACTGCAATCGGTACTGAATGGTTAAAACTGGATAAGAACTATTTCTGTACTAAAAGTATTATTAGAAAAAAGAGCAAGGTCATTCTTTCCCTTAACATTAAAGGTGCCTTGTTCTCTAATATCTTAGTTATTTTCATCAAACAAGTCCTCGATCACCCAATAAGTAGTAAAATTTTCTTATTTATACAGCAACATACACACCACAATTAAGTTGATTATAATTTTTAATCCTCCTCCAGATAAAAGTGAACAGCATCACATTTCACGTGGAACACTAATAACCAAAGAGACTGGAAATATGCCACGACAGTTTACTGTTTGATTAAAAAGATTATACTTACAGGCCAACAACTTCAAGGTCAAGTAGAAATGGACAGGAAGATAAAGCTTTGCAAAGTGCAAAATTGTCCATTTTATCAATGTTATACAGGTGCAGACTCCTCAAGAAATTCCTTCACATAAAAAAGAAAAACTAAGAACAAAAGAATAGATAACAAGAAGCTAAACAACTTTTACTTTCATACCCTGCAGCACCACCATCCACACTAAGAGCCAGAAGGCAAGACCTTGTAAGAAGAGAGGTCTCCTTGCCTTTCCTTGGTCTCTTTTGACTCCATGAAAGGCCTGATGTATCCATGGGATTTCTAGTGGAATAGGACATAGGTCTAGAAAGTTCTGTTGTTGAAGCTGCATTAGGCCAAATCCCAAGCTTGAGTGATCTGTTTTGGGGAGCAGTTTTTAGAAAATAATTGGAATAAGTATCACAGGTACATTTTGTTTACATTTAAGACAGAAAGAAAATGACTTGTTAGCCATCACAATGGTGAAACCCCTCCATATACCAACTCATAAAAACATGCACACGTATGTTGGCAAAGAACTTAAAGTTAGATTTCCATCTCAACTTCTATATGATCCCACTACTAAATTGCAAAAGGGCATAACATTTAACTAGCTCAATAAAGCACAGACTCGATTGTAGACATTGCATAATGAAACTAATTTTAAAAGCAAGCTATAGGGTCCGTAAGAGATAATATAACACTATTATAAAAATGAGACAGTATAACACTTGGTAACTATGGACAACTTTGTGCTTAAACCAGGTATCTTTAAGCTGTATACTGTCAAAAAAAAGGCTTTGTGGCATATATTATGTCCAAGAGTATCCTCAAGGAACAAGTAACAGCATCCTGAAATTTGTTTGCCACCAATGGCTTTAATCAAGTTGACATCAATCTGAAAACATGGCAGGAGGCCAAAACATGAATCCATCAATAACAACACACTCGATAAAATCAGCAAGTTGATTGGTGATCCTGTTAGCTTCTCAACCTATATGACTGCCTAAATAATAAATTCCAAAAAATGTAATCTTGAAGATATTTCAATACTAATCACTAAGACCATACCAGACAATTCTCAAAAACCCTCCAGATGCATTGGGCTTTCATGCTTAATATAACCAATAAATCTAACACCAGCATGATGGCAGAAAATAAGGCCATGTACCAACTCAAAGCATAGCTGGTTCTAACACAACATCTTCAATTTAAAGCAGATTAGTTATTGGAAAGGAGGATATATAGCCAACAAGTCAATCCAAGAGTCTATCAGAGAAAGGAAGCATTTCTAATTCAGCAAGCAAACCACCAAAGGCTATTGATTGAAAAGAAAGGAGATGAAAATTCTTGAATGAATGGATTTTACTAAAATGAAGGAATCTTACTGAAGGTTTTTTCCTGCTCGTTGTATCATTGTAGAGACAACTGTGTTATTAACCTTGGGCATTTCGGCTGTTAAGTCAATATTCACATAGCACATTGGATCTGTTGCACACTTGTTGAACATTGAACAAGTAGCTGCAGCATAACAAAGACTTTGTGTATCCAGCTTAGCAAACACCTTCAGAACACCATAATGCATGAAGTTATTTGTCAAAATGATGCTATAAAAAACTCAAGCAGATGGACTGAAGGAAGAATGCATGGTGGATTCTTAAAAACAAAGTAAAGGGCTTATAGAAAAAGAAATACTTTTTCTAGAACCACATTGCGTGTTGACACTTAACAATTAGACCACACAGCCACATACAGAGAAATGAAGATAATGAGAAAACTAAATGAAGCCAATATATCATAAAGCAATCAAGGAACATGAAGCACAAAAGTAGAAATCTCTCTCATGCAAATGAAACTGAATCAAGTGTTGTATTAGGAAATAAGCTAAATCAGCAAAAATGAAAGTGTTTAACAAATAAATACAGAAGTAGTACACAATTCTGCAGTGAGCCAGTGAACATGAGTATATATATTCAAATTCTCTGAAGATGAAACTAAATTCAGATGACAAGAAACAGAGAGGACCGTAAAAGGATGGTAAATATTTTAAGTCAACCAAAAGAAAAAGATCCAAGACATTGGTAATTATAAAGCAAAACTCTTGTAGCGTTATAATGAGAAAGAGCATAAAACTCATGTAGCTATAGAGATGGTGAGAATTAAGCACTAAGAATTCCCAGGATCTGCCCAAAGAGTCATAAAGTCATAACTCAGCCCAAATTTAACTGGATCAAATTTAATTTGTATCAAGAGATAGAGGGTTCATATGAGAAGAGTCCAAAGTAGCCGGAATTCATTGTTGGCATTGGAAAGGTTGGTAGGTTGCGAACAATGGAACGTCACTTCATCTTTTCTGATAATAACTATAAGGGGTCGAACAGGAGTGATATGATAACATATAATACACATCTTATAGCTGTAATGAGGGTGGATAATATATGAATGCGTTCTATAGACCTTAAGGTATATCTGAAGTATTATTTTCAACGAAGTCTTCGATTCTAGAGTTCCTCACCATCTCTCCTTTCTTTTCTTCTCTCTCTCTCTCTCTCTCTCTCTCTCTCTCTCTCTCTCTCTCTCTCTCTCTCTCTCTCTCTCTCTCTCTCTCTCTCTCTTATCTCTCCTTGTTCTCCATCTTCTCTCTATTATCTTTCAAGGGGTAACAAGCCAATCTAATATCTGTTAGAAACACCCGCTACCGTTTACGACAATTGGATGCTCACAGATCCATTGTCTTTCTATGCCTTATTATCCAGTTCAAGGCATACTCTGTTCATGTGGACTTTAGTAGCAAGAAACTTGAAAGACAATATTAATCAACTACAAGCATACAAGCGCGTGCTTGTCATCACACATTACTGTAAGTAATCAAGAAGAGAAACGGATTCTTCCGGAGTACACCGACAATAGATTAAAGGAGAGGATCCAGGCGATTTACTCTGATGGTGAGATCGGAAGAAAGGGGCCAGGAAGAGGAGTTGTGCTTGGATGCGCGCCGCCGGGCGGATCTCCTGGCGGCCTCGAGGATGGCTGATGCAGCCTCGATCGCGCTCTCGACCAGCCTATCCTTCTCCGCTTCCAGGAGATTCGACTCGAGAAGGCCCTCGAGCGAGAGCTCGAAGGACACGGAGGGGTCCGGGAGGGCGAGCAGTGCCTCGAGGACGCGATCCATCTTCCGGGACCGGGGCGAGACCCAAGGATAGTAATCGGCGGCGGAGGGACACCGGCGCTTGGGGCCGATGGGATCCATCACGCCGTCGCGGCAGAGGCGGTGACAGACAGCATCCCGGGACGCGCGCTGACCATCCTTTTCTTCGGTCTCTACGCCGTTGCACTTGGTCGCGCCTGATAAGGTGCACCCGGCGGGGCATGGTGGCCCCCGGTGCCAAATGTCGAAAACATGGGGCCCACATGCAGATGTGTGGGCTCGTTATTGAAATGAATATTTGTTTCCTGCCTTATTCGTTCCAGACGACCTTTGCGGGTAGCGGCCGAATCCGATCCAACCCAAACACTGATCCCACCCAAATGTTATTAGACCGGGCCGGCTCAGGTCCACCGATCAAGCTTAATTTTACCCCCAAAGGAATGAAATCTAATCTCAACCATTTACCTAGTGATTGCCGTATCCTATTTATCTTTTAATCGTGAATATTACAAAGAAATGCATATTATCTTGTGCATATTCGATCATTGAAAAGAACATACAAAACAAGAACAAGAACAGTGTCGTTCTTTTGCTTGGAAAAAGAAAGGAAAATTAGCAAAACGACGACGCGGGTCAAAGTGTTCTTTGACACGTTTCTGGCGTGACAACGAGATGTTTAGGTTAGCAGGCCATAATTGATTGATGACCCGCACCGGCACGCCAACCACCGTCCACACGTGTGTCCAAAATGAAGCCACGTGGCCTCGACGCGTAAACATCCGACCGACGTGCCACGATAATATCCTAATCTAGGATGGTCGATGTTCGACGCCATCGCCTTCACGCCATGGCGCAGTTAAATATGCGGCCTCTTCTCGGGGCGGCTCCTTCCCCGTCCCTCGCTTCTTCTTCTTCTTCCTCCTCTCTTCTCACGGATCCAGCATCCTCCTCCTCGTGTGGTTTCCGTTGCTGAGATGGAGTTACGTGGCTCCAAATCCCCATTCGATTGTCTTCTATTAGGTAAAGTCGTCATCGGAGTCTTCTGTAATCTGCGTGGATACATGCCTCTAACTGGTCTTCTTCTGTATGTCAAGATCTCGATGACACCTTGTACTCTTCCACAATTGGCATCAGACAAGCTTGCAAGAAGAACATCGAAGGTGCCACCGATGAACACAAGCAGAGACGAAGCATCTAAAGATGCTCTGGTCCTCATATTTCATTGAAACTGTTGCTCGATGATGTTTCTTTCTGCAGATTTTCTCGCTAGCAAATGCGGTGTATCAGAAGGACGAGCCTCCGCTCTTCGCGTCGAGCACTTTCGGTCCCACGGCAGCTCCCTCGCCGGCCTCCTTGTATTGAATACCCTCTCTGCGTTCTGAAATCTTCAGTTGGCATGACCTTATCGACGAAATTAGACTTGTAATTTTTGGTCCAATTTTTTCAGGCCCTCGGTTATGACGTACACCCTGACGAGTACCACAGGTATGATGGAGATCAATTCAGCATGGGCTACAGAGAAGGAAAATGCATTGACGAAATAGCAGGAATACACATGATGTTGTTCTTGACTTGTTTTCTTTGATGGCGTCAGCTTCGTTCATGGGCGATTGCCGTACGAACTGATCCGACCTGATGCGGGGCTGCGGGAGCTTCTTCTCAGCATTCCCCAGCCCAAGATCGTACGCGTTTAATATTACCTTCAAATTTCATGGCATGTTGTGTATCATATCTTGTCTGAGAGATTGCTTTCGGGTGATGTAGCTGTTCACCAACTCGGATAGGCAGCACGCGAGGAGGACGCTGCAGAGGTTGGGCGTCGAGGAAGACTGCTTCCACCGCATCATTTGCTTCGAGACGATGAACCCCCACTTGTTTAAGGACGAGAGAGAAGCCGGGTCTTCCGGGCCATTACCGTCCACGAGGAACGTGGAGGTCATCCTTAAGCCCTCTGCGGCGGCGATGAAGATGGCCGTGTGGCTCGCTGGCTTCGCTCCTCATCGCACGGTAGGGACCAACCCAGCGTTAACAATGTCTCTATCAGCCGAGGAAGAACAACATGTTTAACATTGTTCTCCTTTTGGGTGTATCAGCTGTTCGTGGATGACAACGAGAGGAATATTGCAGCAGGGAAAGCAATTGGCCTCCGGACCGCTCTGGTAATGCCATCACCATCTCCTCCTCCTGCTTTCCTTGGAGATTCCTATATATAAAACAGAGCCATGTTTTGTTTCTGAAGGTCGGGAAGCGTGAGAGGACAAAGGAAGACGATTACTTGTTGGATAGCATCTCCGAGTTGAGGCAAGTGATACCGGAGATTTGGGGCGAGCAGGAGAAGAAGGGAGGTGGCGAGCACGGGGCGGCAACAACACTGAGGCGTGACTTGGATTCCATCAGGGAAACCACCCCAATCGGAGCTTAGTCGCCATCACCTCATGGCCGGCATCGACAGCACGCCAAACTCTACTGCTACTGCGTCGCCATCGCCATTGCTTTGTACAGCGATCTATGTGATCCTTCTTCCTCGTGCATCGCTGACAGGATGTGCATCCTCTCCTCCGTCATCTTCTCCGCTACTGTGACGCTGATAGGCGGCCACAAGCGGTAGGGGTTGCTTGTTGTATGGCCTAAAAGATAATGCTGATTGATGGACGCGATTGACATGTGCTGAATGGACGCAAAAGTTTGCGTAACATGTTTAATACAACGTAAAATTTAACGTGAAATTACTGCGTAACTCGAAAGCTTAAGCTATCAAGAAAAGGATCAATCAATTTATAACATAATTGTTGGAGTCTGTCATCAAACAATAAATATATCTTTCCATGCGTGTGAGAGATAGATAGGTATGAAAACTGAACACCAAGTAATTATTCATCCCCGAGGGTGCAAACCAAAGTTTCCAAAAACAATTTCCATAGTTCGAAAACGAAAATAGCAATTGACCAGTGCAGTAGTTTAAACTTTGCGAGATCACACGGCACTTCTGCAACCAGCAAATTTAGAGCCTTGGAACTTTCTCAAGAACGTGAGAGTGGCTTTCTGGCCAGAAAGAAGTGTATTGGTGTGAAGATCTCCTTCCTGCAAATTGGAGGCCACCTCAATAAGAACACAAGTATGCTCAGTATTAACATGTCCGCCGATATCTGATGGTGTCTCTACAAGCACAAACGTAGCAATCTGTCTCACCTTCCGCCTTCCACAACCCCCTCGGCGGCCGTCTCCAGGAATGATGAGACTCGCGCGCTTCCTGCCGGCGCAATGCGAACAAATTCCAGAGCCTTGACCTTCAAAATAAAACAGCAAGCATTATCCACTTCAACAAGAGCAAATGCATCGGACTGTGATCCGGTCTCGGATAAGAAGTGGAAGCATTCTCTACCATGGCTCTAGTAATCCCTCTCCCAAAAGCCGTCAAGCGGAAGCTAGTGATGGAGAACCGGTTTACATCCAATGGCGAGTACCAAGGTATGGGAGAACCCACCGCAAGATCCCTCGCCCATACGACCTTAAAGGAAGGCAAGCAAAGAGGATGTGAACATGTGCCAGACTGATGAGGGGCATGTGATTCTTTTTACCTCGAATCCTGCAAGTTTCAGTGCATCAAGGCATTCTCTTGTGGTCTTTATATCTGGGAGTCCATTGCCAAGCTCGATTTCGGCCTTTATTTTCTGATGACTTTGGTTGTTTGGATCGAAGTGATCGGTCATGAACCATTCAGATGCGGCAAAGCACTGGCCGGGCCTCAGCACCCTACAGATCTCTCTGTAGCAGGCGACCTGCTCATGTCACAAGTCCAAGATCACCCATGATTGTATCAAGAGATGGTCACCATTAATCCGAAGACAGCCGAGACAAACTTATAAGAGAAAACATACTGGATCTGGTGCATGGCAAAGTGCATCGAACGCGTAGATGCCATCGAACTCGTTATCCGAAAATGGCATCTTCAGGAAGTCAGCCTGCACTTGTGTTCCCTTGTTTACGTGAGATTTGGAAAGAAAGAAATAGAACACGCCACTATTCATGTAAAGGATTGAAACAGACCTTAACAAAGTTGCACGAATGACTTAATCCCGCTAATCGGTTGAGCTCCTGAAAATGATATTTGTTAACACCCAAAAAAAAAAACGCAAAATGAAAATGTTGATCACACCGATTAGTTGTGAACTTTCTACGATAAGTGAAATATGTAAAACCAGACTTGGAAAGGCCATTGCTAATGTCATTGACATGCACTTACTTCTCCCCTGGAAATCTGATACTCATTGTTGTTGATCCCTGTAATGGAGGTTAAGCTGCAAAGATCCAAAAAAGTCATGATTGCAAGTGTGTTGTTATGTTCAGCAGACCATACTCATCCACAGGTTTCTAAGAAGGTATCAATCCCATGGACACACGTGTGTAAGAAGGTACCAACAATGGTTCCCAAGCAACCAGTTCTATAGCCAAGATAGTTAAAGAAAAGGCCGCATCACCAGCAAGCACAAAAAAAAAAAAAAAAAAAAAAATGCATTCTCATGATTTGAGCATACCTAAACCTAGCAATCTCTCTTAGAGGTCCACCGATTCCGGAACCCACATCCAGAACCTGCATTAAAGCAATAATCGGAAAGTGTATGCAAATAAGTTACTCAATTAGAGTCAGATATAAGAAGAAAGATGACAACCTTCATCCCAGGTTTCAATCCTAGTTGCAAGGCAATGAAGTGCTCATGGCGCTTAATGCTTTCGCCCAGAGACTCCCCTTTCCATCTTCAGAAAGTAAAATTAGAATTTCAGTTTCTGTTTCTGCGCACTAAAAATCATGAAATCTATGCAATCAGAGATGTGGATGAATTAAGTTAAGCAGCATAGGGCAAGTGCATGCCTGGGAGCAAAATGGAATGACTGTCCCCAACCATATTCATAGAAGCTTGTCGCAAGATCATAGTACTTGTTTACCTGAAGTATGAGGAAGACATCACAAACCATCAGAAGACCTCTTTTGACAAAAGACAAATACTTCATTGCGATGCCGCAAATTTGATTCTTTTGTGGAGCAAACTACACGTCTGGCAACACAAATAACTATGAAAATGAGTAATATTGTAACTTTGGTCCAAAAAAACTAGAGAAATCAGATATGCTTGTCCGAGAGTAGTTCGTAGGAATGAGAATCGCATTCCCTATAATTGTATCCCCGGACTCATGATCTTATTGCTGTCACTCTCGGAAGCTCATTTGAGTACCCATCGACAGAGCACAATGTAACTAATGTTTCACAAAGATTACTGAAAATTCAACTATGCACATGAAACTTCAAATCTGCAGGACAACAATGCGTCCGAAGTAGTCAAAGTAACAGCAGCAGCATAATAGTCGCTCTATGCTGCAGTTGATCGCGAATATATGATTATTTCACTTTAAAATGTCATACGGATGCGACCGTAATTCTTAAAAGCCATAGCGAATACGGTTTCTTCAGTGACCAAATAAATTTCTAATAAAAAAGAAGATAAAGAATGAATCTTATACTTCATACAAATTAATCCTGATTCCTAAAATTGTCACTCTATGCTGCACACAAATAAATTGACCCGTTGACGAAGCACAATATGACTAATGTTTCACAAAGTTCACTGAAAATTCAATCATGCACATGAAGCTTCAAATCTGCAGGACACCAATGGGTCTGAAGTAGTCAAAGTGACAACAGCAGCATAATTGTCACTCTATGCTGCAGTTGACCATGAATATATGATTCTTTCACCTTAAAATGTCATACCGATGCGATGGTAATTCTTAAAAGACACAGTGAATACAGTTTCAGTGTCCAAATAAATTTCTCATAAAAAAGAAGAAGATAAAGAATGAAACCTGGACTTCATACAAATCAATCCTGATTCCTGAAAAATAACTTGAATAGGCAGAAAATTTGGCATGTCCTATGCTAGGCAATACAATTGAGGTGCATAGATGATCGGATAGGGAGTCCAGTTTGCACATAACATACCATATCACTGTAGTTTGCTTTTCTTGTTTCCTCTTCACCACCATAGCAGACATGATATTTTTCGTACCTAGACAAACAGTAAGGCATCGAAAAATACTCATCACTCTGAAAATTTATGCCTCAGGAAACTGCAATCTTTAAGCCAATTGTACGGTATCGCGGAGCAAATACGAGGCTGATTCGAAACAAAATTTGAACATTTTTTTGCATCACAAATATCATGCCTTCTGATGCCAGTGATCGGAAAAGGTGATTAATTCCACAACCATTTTCTTGCAACATTTATTTGATGTTAGGATGCGGTAACATGGATTCACCAAGGTACATGCTTTCAGAGGGGAAAAGAAGGAAGCATCTAATGCGCCACCGCATGCGCAAGCCAAGTTGCAGTGCAGTCACAAATCAAGGTTTCAGTTCAGTGCAAAAGCTGGTGCTTAAGCGCTGCTCGTTGCGGCCTAAGAATGACATGCAGAACAGAACTGATCCTGAAAAAGATGAACAGAGAAATATACCGATCCACAGCGGACTGCACGTCTTCCTTCTTGATCGACCCTCCCACTCTCGTAGCGAGATCCATAGCTCCAGATTTCGACATAATCTCGCGATCACCACTCTGCTATCCACCGAGTCTGTTGATGCAAACTATGGGATGAATCAAAGAAGACTAGCTCGAATCAAATATATAGCATTCAGTTAGATGAATAATGCAGCAAAAAAAGCGGTTGGGTTCTGAAAAGAAAGGCGGCAGAGTTCTTTAAAAAATGGCCCACTTAAAATTTTAGAGAAAGACCAAGAGATCAGGAAACCATGATGATGGATTTGGACTGCAAGAAGGCTAGTTATGTTTACAGTTCCCGCCATTAGTTTTACATGCAGTAACATTAGAAATAAGATCTCATTCATGGATTTAAAAAGGAGAATTATTGGCAAAAATACAAACCATAATGAAATTGGAGGGAGGAACATATGTGAAAGGCAATGGATGATCGAGGCATTAGCATTGCTGACGCCTACTTTGCCTCTACGTGAGGGAATTGACATTGTGGCGCGCGAACGAGGCAGGAATCCGACCGAGCTCGACCGAGATCGGGTGCGTCCGTCGCGATTGGATCGATCGAAGGGCGCAGCTGAGCCAAGTCAATTTAAGGATAGATTCGAGGTCAGATCGAGCTTGCTGATCTTTAATTGGATTAGCCGACAGATATTTTAGTCGCGGTTGTTGGATCTATGTTTGCTACCGTAGATGCTTATCCTCTCTTCCTCTCCGTCTTCATGGCAGTCACACATAATGGCCCACAGCCCGTATCTCATCGGTCGACTGCCGCTAAAGGAACATCCCCATACGGCAAAGCCATCTTACTGATCTCACGCCACCACCAGTACCATTGCCATCCTCCCATGGCTGCTCTCTCGTTCGGCCATCCGCTTCGCGGAGCCCACAGCAGTCGCCTCCACCCCATCAAGCCCACGCCCAGGGTGGTGAAGCAGTCTCCGCCATGCCGAAGCCAGCTGTCGGCGGGGCCTGCCGGGGGCGGGGGAGAGAACGAGAAGGAGAAGCAGAGAAGCAAGGAGGGGAAGACATGGAGGGGGCTGTTGGTGGAGATGTACGGTGAGGCTGGCAAGCTGGGGAGGCGACTGATGGAGGGGTTGTCACCCAAGCAGAAGGGGGATTGGAAGGATGTACTGCTCATGAGCGTCTCTTTTGCCGTGTACGTCTACATCTCCCAGAAGATTGTGTGTGCTTATTGTGCATGGATGTCCACGATCAATCACCCTTGACATGTGTTGTTTCTTTTGCTTTTGTGTGTATTCGTATATGTTGCAGGAACTGAACTTGTGATAAATAAGATTGACTTGCGGTGAATACTTTTGTTTATTGACAGGTAGTATATATATATATATATTTCTATTTTTTAGGGGACAGGAAGATATGGAGTCATAAACAGCATTGACCAACAAATAGTTATGCTATAAAATTTTTAATTGTTCTTCTTTTTTATTATTATTTTCTGGGTTTAGTTCTCGCCAGAAGGAACGGTGACTTTCGGTTGAGCTGTAATCATTTTGAAAGACTAAAAAAAGTGTATAATGATTGTACTGTTGAAGCATGATAAAATGGTGATAAATATGCTTGAGATTACTTGGATGATCAAAAAGACTATTATGGATTCCATACACACAGCACCACCCTCAATCAACAATAATTATCTACAAGAATTTTGATTGCTTGTTCCTTTTTTGTTCTATTATTTTTGCAGATTTTATCTCAGTACGACGATCGATGACCTTTAGTTGAGCTATAATCGCTTTGAGAGGCAGAAGAAAGTGTGTACTGATTGAATCATGATAAAATGGTGATAAGCATGCTTGAGATTCCACAGATGATCAAAAGACTATGGTAGATAGCATCACCCTCAACCATCAACAATAATTATGCTACAAAAGTTTTGATTGTTCTTTTTTCCTATTATTTTGTTGGGTTTAGACCTCAGCACAGTGATTGGTGACCTTTGGTTGAGCTACAGTTATTTTGAGAGGTAGAAGTAAGCGTACATCGATTGCATTGTTGAATCATGATAGAATGATGATAAATGTTATTGAAATTTCTTAGATCATCGAAGGATCGTTATGGTGTCTCTCTTCTAACTTGATTGAATGACAACAATCTTATGGTAAGATTAATTTGAAAAACCAAAAGACTTATATAGAACAAGTTATTTCTATTATAAAGTATGTTTTAGTCTACCATAAGAAATCTTTCCCCTTTGTTTTCCTTCTTCTTCTTCTTCTTCTTTTTTATAATTGTTGTTGATTATCATTTATTATTATTGCTATATCCTTATTATGTGTGGATCGTTGTTTTCTTTTCCTTTTTTTGTTTACTTGTATATATTTAGTTTTTATTTCTGTTTTCTTCTTTCTTTTCTTATCATTCTTGTTTCTTATTCTTTTCTTTTTTTTTTCTCATCATCATCATCATCATCATCATCATCATTATTATTATTATTATTATTATTATTGTTATTATTATTACTATTATTATTTGTCATGAGATTTTTTTATATCCTATTTTCTTTTTTTTTGTATAAATAAAGAGTATAAGAAACCTTAAATACAAAACCCTAATGCACCTTGTTTTGTCAAAATAGCCCTTATCCATCAACAAGAAGTTGACTTTTGTTAAATTTTGTATGACATCATAGTAAGTCCAAAATGATTAAGATAAAACATCAAGTTGCTGATCCTTTTCCTTTTTTCTCTAAAAACACTTAAGTAATTAAATATATAATATCAAATAACTAGCATTTTTTTGACAATCGATCCAAATAAACTCCAATCTATTACGACTTAGGGAAAAGAAAATTCAATTTATAAAATTTGTTGATTCATAATTCATGCAAATGGGTCATAGTCAGACTTCAAGTTTAGTTAAATTAGATATAATCATCAAAACTCTACACTCCCCCTCCCCAATCTTAGTTTCACACTAGTACACATCAATAAAAGATATTCATGTCGATCAATAAAACATTCATAAATTATATATAAAGAAAAATTCAAGCTAAAGGATTGATGCTAGAGAGATATAACATTATATTTTCCATAGAAGACAGGAGTAATAAAAAAATATGGATCTCTACCTTTCTCCCTCTTGGCGAAGCCGTCATGTAGTCTTCGAAAGTGGTGGTGATAAAGTATATATATAGAGATGAGGATTAGGCCTAACTCTGTATCCCTTTCTTATATACTAAATGAAGCTATAAGATGATATTGCTGGTATGACAGAGATAAAGGGAAAGGATGCATGAACCTAGAAAATGTGATCCTCTTGCAATTTATGTTTTTTAATTCTATATTTTTTTAGAAAAACAATCTTTGTTAAACAAAAAAAAAATAAGTTTACTAATCAACTCAATTGGCCACCCGATTACAGACCTATAGAAATGTTTACAATGGAATTCGCCAAAATTCGCAATGATATGCATGATATTAGATGTAGCATCCATTATCTTGTAGGATATTTCTAATTATTTTTTTATTTAAATAAAATTATATTAGTTCAGGGAGTCTTACAAATTCTATAAGTTGCCGCGTTACAGCATATAGAATATTTTGAATCTTCCTTCCTTATATGGCCTATGAACAAGAAAAAAGAGATAAATAAAGAAAAGAGGGAAAGAATGTACAAGAAAAAGAGATTATTATTGGAGGAAGATTATTTGATAAGCAAATCTGAAAATTTAGATTCTTCTAAGAATACCAAATACAATATATTTGGTTAGCTTTATGTGACTGTATGTTCCTCCTTGTTAGTTTTTTCTTCTTCTTCTTCTTCTTCTTCTTCTCCTTATATTTAAGCCTCTAAAAAGAAGCCAAAATATTATATTGAAACATAAAAAAAAAAATTCACGAATTGAGTTGCCTCTTGTAAGTGTCTGGCCTGAGGCTATGAGACGTGAGACATTTATCCTAAGAGTTCTTTTAGAAAGTATTTCACCAAATCTGCAAGTTGGTAGTAGAAAGCAGTTCAAACCTTATTTCTTCAATTAATTTTTATGAGAAGAAAATAAATGAAGAAAAGGAGGGAAAAAAATTATCAATCTATAAGACAAGTAAATTATCATTACTCCCATAAAAAGTAAATCTGAAAATCAATTACTCCAAAAAAAACCAACTATAATTATTTGATCTTATTTTTCTCCTTATTATTTTTTCTTATAATAAAAGCCTATTAAAACAGGTCAAAATATTATAACATAATATTAAAATATTTTACATTATATGTCAATGGTGTGAGGCCATATTTATTTTTTTGATGATATGATTTCATGGTTCATGTGCATACTGTATAGAGACAGGATTTTTATGATAAGTGTGCCGTGTTTTTTTTTACTCTCTATTTTTATATAAAAATTATGGTTTATAATATTGTATCGTACCATTCGGTATGAGCAATATATCAATATACCTTAGTGAATCTTGGATTTTGATGATGAAATCAATTGATAGGTTATTTGATCTAATCCATATTATTGAGATAAATATACAGGATTAACTACGATAGCATGAAGAAAGCAAATTACCGGAGTCAAGTTGTTGGGAGTTTGAGAGTTCACCGGAAGTCCGAAGGATCGTCGAAAGTACTGTCGGAACCAACCGAGAAAGAATCGGGGACTTGCCGAATGTTTCGGAAGTTCGCTGGAAAGATTGTCGGAGATTCGCGGAGATCACCGAGAAGGTTCGAAAGTCTGCCAAAGATTCGTCAAACTTGCTACAAGTCCGGGAGCCTGCTGGGAGACCACCGGAAGAAATCCAAGGGTGCATCGGAAGTCCGTCGAAAGTTCATCGGAGGCTCACCGGAAGAAAACTCGAAACTGCTAGTTTAGTCTTTGCTTAGAATTATGTCTAAATTTCATAGTTAGTATGTAATTAGGGTAAGTATTAGGTAATAATTCTGTTTAACCCTGGTAAGGGCCAACTGAGCATTGTCTAAACTGAATTGGGCCGGGTTCAGGGCCCATTCAAAAGTTTTAGACCAGTCCAAGCGGTGGCACCGCCAGTCGGGCTCAGGGCAACCGCCTCGGGAACAACTTCCCGATGGTTCAGCCGTGGTACCGCTGCGCTTATTATCCGCCTACGGTGATACCGCTAGACAGGCGATGGTACCGCCAGTTCACAGAGCCCAAGGACTCTATTAGGCGGTGGTACCACTAGTCTGGCCAGTGGTACCACCCAGGATATCTTGATAGACAGAGGGTGAATAAGCGGGTACCGCCAAGATACAAAAATCTGGGATATGACTCTTTTTTACTCTATTTTTGAAAGCCAATTGAGTTTATAAATACTCCTCTTTCCTCTGCTGGTAAAGCACCTTTTAGAGCAGTTAAAAACGGAGTCAAAGCTATAGCAAAATCTTGTTTCGATAGCTTAAGTATTCACCTCCCTCTTTCTCTTTGTCAAAAATATGTAAGAGAGTGAACCACTTGTAAAAGTTTGTAAGAGGAGTGTTTGGTCCTTTCCCTTTAAAGAAGTTTAATAGTGAAAGTTTGGAGCCTTATCGAAGGAGGTTTTGGAAGTGGACGTAGGTCATTTGACCGAACCACTATACATCGCTGCGTACTTTGAATGTGTGAGCTTTTAAATTTCTACTTCTTACCTTTACTTAGCTGCAAATCGTTCGGTCTTCTTCTCCCTACTCTCGTTTACATTCACTCAAACTATTTTTAGCTGAAACTTCTTTCATCGAATAGAAATTTCCTTACGAACCAACTATCTCCGAAATCGATTGTAAGTTTACAAGTTTTAATCCGCTGCACTAATTCACCCCCCCCTCTTAGTGTCGCTCTCGATCCCAACAATTAGTATCAAAGCCTGGTCACTCTCATTTAGCTTAAAACCCAAGAGAGATGGCTTTTTCTGGCATGCAAGAGGGTCATTCCATTACACGTCCGCCTATATTTAATGGGTCGGATTACATCTATTGGAAGACTCGTATGAAGAATTTTTTTATTTTCATAGATTTCGAGCTTTAGAATATCGTCGAAAATGGATTTAAAAAATCTTCTCTTCCGATGAGCCAATGAAATAAATCAGAGAAGAAGATTTTTGCTTTAAATACAAAGGTTATGAATGCCTTATTTTGTGCACTTTATAAAATGAGTTTAATCGAGTTTCGATTCGTGAATCGGCTTTTGATATTTGGCGTACTCTTGAAATCACTCATGAAGGCACTAGCCTGAGTGAAAGAGTCCAAATTAAATCTCTTGATACATTCTTATGGACTTTTTCGAGTGAAACCAAATGAGTCCATCGGAGACATATACATCCATTTCACGGATGTTGTCAATGGACTCAAAGCACTTGGCAAAGGTTTTTCTAATTTCGAACTTGTAACTAAAATTTTAAGATCTCTTCTAAAGAGTTGAGATCCAAAAGTCACGATCATTCAAGAGGCCAAGGACCTTAAAACATTTCCTCTCGAAGAACTCATTGGGTCTTTGATGACTTATGAAATGACATGACATGCTCATGATGAGCTAGAGAACCACCTTCCAAAGAACAGGAAGGATATGATATTAAGAACACAAGAAGACCACTTGAAGGAAGTTTCAAGTGATGAATACCTTAATGATGAATTGCACTCTTAACATGAAAATTCAAAAAATTTATAAGAAAGAATAAATTTAAAAATGATACTAAAAATAAACCTGAACAAAAAAAGAATCAAGCAAGTCATATGTTATGAATGCAAGAAGTTGGGTCACTTCAAAAGTGAATGCCTCCCAAGCCAAGAAGAAACTACTAAAGAAGAAGAAAGCTCTAAAGGCGATGTGAGATAACTCAAGCAGCTCCGAGGATGAAAAAGCAAGCAACAAAAATGAGGCTAACTTCACGCTAATGGCTTTAGGAGATGAGGTAAGTGAGTTATTTAATGAAGATTTATCTTTCAATGAACTTTCGAATACTTTCCATAAATTATTTAATGATTGTAGAAGTATTAGTAAGAAGTTTAATTTATTAAAGAAGGAGCATGCTTTATTACAAGATAAGCTTGATAATCTTCAAACTCCCTCTTTACCCCCATTCTCTAAGTGTAAACACTTAGAGGTAATTAAAAATAAAAACTTGCTACTTAAAGAGACTCTAAATAAGTTTAAGGTAGGTAGAAGGGCTTAGACATGATCCTTGCAAACAAGGGTCACGTCAGAAAAAGAAGTGGAATTGGATTCGTGAGTGGATCTCACCGAACTTAAATCACCTTTCATTAAAGGACCAACACTACATGTATCATCTCATTTGAAATATAACTTTTGTTGCAAATCTCAACATGTTGCTTACAAATATCTATATAAGAAACTTAGCCCTCATAGGTTGATATGGGTTCCTAAAGGAATGATAAGGAACTCAATGAACAATGATAAGTTTAGTAGATCAATTTTTAAGGCACCCAAGTTCAAATGGGTACCAAAAAATCATTCTTTTTTACAAACACATTCACCCACACAAGCTAGGAGCGGGTAATAATATAATTCTTGATCATAATCAAGCTCACTAGCTCAAGTAATAAAAGATCATTGAGTGTTATACATTATGTATCATAACTTCCATTAAGTCTCTTAAAAATTAATTTCGGTAGAAACAATTGTATCACCTTACAATTTGAAATCCCTCATTTTAAAACGATGTGAATTTTTTTTATCTTCTTTGAACGTCAATGGAGATTGACTCATTTGGAAAATCTACGTATATAATTATAATAATGAATTTAGAGTTGATAAATTTCTTAAAATGATTCATGACTTCAAAATTCTGGGAATCATAACTTTATAAAATTCATGACTTGATTAAAAACACTTGATTCTCCCAACGTATAAAATACTTTCTCGCTTGATGTTTACAATTGTAATATATTCTTCTTAAAATACCCTTCGGATATAATCCTAGTGATGTATGCCTTGAATCATCTTTGATAATCTTTTACCCATTTCAAATTTAAATATGAGTGATGCAAATAAATTGATAACTCATGACATAAAAATTACTTTCCTTGATCCTTAAATCTTAGATGTTTAATATGATGAAGACATCTTTTGATTGAATTTTACCTTCTTCATGTTTTTTACAAATTGATCGTTGTCGATGCATAAATCTTTGAAATCTTCGTAAATCTTATCTCATTTATCATTGAGATTTCCTATATCTATATTCTCTCTCAATCCACTTGAAAATTTTATTTTCAATGACTCTTGATAACAATTCATTGAGTCATTATGCGTAATGTCTTTGTCGCATAATTATCATGTGATTGGAAGCAACAGAATGACATCACTCTATAAAAATATAGTGATCAGATGAATGAGAAACAAACAAAATAATTTGACCAAAACAAGATATTGCAGCCCTCCCTAAACAGTCTAAGTTAGGGTGCCAGCAGTGGCATTGCCAGGGCATTCTGTTCTAAGGCGGTGGCACCACTCAGTTGGCAGTGGCACCGCCCGAGAGCCCCCCCTCCTTTTATAAGGAGGACTTAGGGCCAGCGATGGAACCAACCCCAAGTCTTGAAGCTGCTCCCAAAATCATCTCTCACCCTCTCAAAACTTCATCTTCCCTTTCTAGAAGACCAAGAGAGGCTTCCATCCCCTTGAATCTTGGATCAAGACCCTCACTTCTTAAGTAACCTCATCCAATGTAACAATTGATTCTTCCTTTTTTGTTTTCTCAAATACATGGTTGCCTCCTTAAATTTCTTTATTCTATCATCATGTTTAGATAAATGGCTTCTAGGAGATCATCTAGGGACAAAGGAAAGAGGAGGGAAGGAGATTCATTTGACCAATTCCTCTTTTGTTCAAATGAAACAGCCCTTAGGTATCATAATCTTAAAATAAAAACCGTACATAAGGAAAAACATGTTGATTTAGGTGAACTAGGAAACCTAGAGTCCATTATGTGGTTTGCTGAATTGGATGTCTTACCCATCTTGCAAATCAATGAACCAATTTACCCTAGATTAGTTAGGTTGTTTTACGCTAATTTGAGCTTAGATGATGATAATAATAGGTCAACCTACCTATTAGGAAACCAGATTCCAATCACGGACAATACAATATGTGACCTAATTGGAATCTCCAAAAAAGATAGAGGTTGCTACTTTAGAGGACAATGGGATATGGATGCAATCGGAGTAACCTACTCCGAGGCTTTAGAGACCGTTTTCGAAAATCCCAACCTAGCTATAGTCCATAAAAGCTGTGAGCACTTATTACCTTTTAGCTCCAAGATCCTCTATCACATTATCATAAGTATCCTTATTCCTAAACAGTATCACCATGATGAAATTAGTCAAATGAAGTTAGGTTACATATACTGGATAATGTCTGGGCAAAATAATTATTTTTGATACTTGATTCGGCAACATATGTTAGAAATACTTTCTAAAGACTTAATGTTACCATATGGGGGGTTAATCACTAGAATACTATATATATATAATATAAGATTAGTTAGGTTGTTTTATGCTAATTTGAGCTTAGATGATGATAATAATAGGTCAACCTACCTATTAGGAAATCAAATTCCAATCACGGACAACACAATATGTGACCTAATTGGAATCTTCGAAAAAGATAGAGGTTGCTACTTTAGAGGATAATGGGATATGGATGTAATCGGAGTAACCTACTCCGAGGTTTTAGAGACCATTTTCGAAAATCCCAACCTAGCTATAGTCCCTAAAAGTTGAGAGCACTTATTACCTTTTAGCTCCAAGATCCTCCATCACATTATCATAAGTATTCTTATTCCTAAACAATATCACCATGATGAAATTAGTCAAATGGAGTTATGTACCATGTGCTAGATAATGTCTGGGCAAAATAATTGTTTTGGATACTTGATTCAGCAACATATGCTAAAAATACTTTATAAAGACTTAATATTACCATATGGGGGGTTAATTACTAGAATACTTCATACATATAATATAAGAATACCACCCGATGAATAAGTGATAAAAGTAGATAAATATAATATCACTAACAGAAACCTGCTCAAAAGACTTAGATGCATTTTTAGAAATGGAATATGGACTAGGCAGCCTAGAAAGACTGATTCAGTTCCCCCTCCAATAGAATAACCAGAAACACCAGTTTTTAGGGATAATGAATATTCTCCTCCTAGTCCCTTTGGTGCAACACCATCAGAACCAGCACCTGCTCCATTTACTGAAGATCCGATCATGTTAGAGATAAATCAAATCAAATCATAATAAGCTGAAATTTTGAGTGAAGTACGACAGATGAATCGGAAGTTAGATCACTTGTATAGGCACTTCGGTATTCCACCTGAGGAATAGTTGTTGTAATAAATCTTTTGACTTCTGTTTTGCAAACCTCTATGCTATTGTGGTACACTTTTGAGATTGTCCTAATACATGATGTTGTATGGTTCTTTTCAAAATGTTTAAACCTTGGTTCTGATAGTCTCGCCTTGATATTATTAATTTCGGAATTTTTATGACATCTCTTCAATATCATATTTTGAACGGAGCTCCCTTTTTTTTATCTCTTAATCATAATATTTTTAATCTTGATGAAGCTTTCATAATGTTATAATATTTTGAATGATTTGATCTTAATGATGTAGTAGAATTGATTTTATACCTTGCATTTCATACCTTGTATTATATATGAAGCTTAACATATGCATAAATTAATTTTGCTTAAAAGAAAATTAAGCTCTACATTGTTCATCTTGGATTTTTTTTTTGCTAATCTTTACAATTCGAGATTTTAAGACTTAATATCCTTCACCTCATGTTTTCATGAGAATGCTACGTTGAATTTTTCTATGAAAATTTTGATGTTGATATGTTTCACTTCATGAATTCGTAAATGCCAAGTTGAAGCTTTATAAATTTTAATATTTTTTTCTCACGGATTTTATCTTAAAAGTGATCTGAGATGTTTTGATGAATGACTTTAATAATCTATCCTTCCACTTTATAATTTTATTCCTGAATTTTCAAATTATAATATTAAGCCTTTCATCCTCTTTCATAATGAATCCTTCATAGCTTGATAAATGAAGATTGATAATTTTTCGGATTTCATAAACATGATTTAAAATGATGATCAAAATATTTTTGGATTTATCGGGTAACATATTTTCTAAGCCTCATGTATCAAATGTGTTTGATATTCTTGATAAATGACCACTTCACCTTCTTTTTGTTGATGACAAATGGGGAGAAGAATATGTAAATAAATTGATGACATGTGCAAATAACTTGATAAAATATCTTGCATGCATCGTATTGAGAAGAATATGACAAATAATTTAACAAATGACTTATATGCATCGTATATAATGACTTATATGTTGTGTATTATAATATGATGGAACGAAAAATATCTTATATATTTTATATTGCAATTGGTATCGCTTTTGCCATGTTTTATAATTAAAAATTGGTTGATGTCCTTAAAAGCATCGCAATAAAATTTATATCGTATCGCAATGTATCATATGTATCGCAAATGCTTAACATGTTAAAACTTTTTTTAAAAAAATTATTATCATATCATGTTTAAAATTTGGTATCCTTTATTGATATGAAAAGTTATCATTTGATGATGTATCTTTTAATGATATCATGTCTTGCATTTGTATCGATATCATTTGATCCATGTTATATTTCAAACTAGAATTGGTATCTCTTGTCGAAATGATAAATGTCTATCATTCGACTTAAAAATAGGTGTCATGTCTTGACATTGTGTAAAATACAAAGTTTCATATTTTTGGATGAAAGATCATGCTTATGAAGCATGACGATAAGTTTAACGGATGGAACTTATCGGTTTGGGTTGAATTCAAGGAAATTAAATTCAAGTGTTTTCTTTCTTATAATATGGCATATAGATAGGGGGAGTTAAGATTAACTCTGTCATCAATTGATTGTCATCATAAAAAAGGGGGAGATTATTGAATCTCGAATTTTGACGATGAAGTCAATTGATAGGTTATTTTATCTAATCCATATTATTAAGATAAGTGTGCAGGATTAACTACGATAGCATGAAGACATAAAATAAATTATCGGAGTCAAGTTGTTGGGAGTTTGAGAGTTCACCGGAAGTCTGAAGGATCGTCGGAAGTACTGTCAGAACCAATTGAGAAAGAATCGGGGACTTGCCGAAGGCTTCGAAAGTTCGCCGGAAAGATTATCGGAGGTTCACGGAGATCACCGAGAATGTTCGGAAGCTTGCCAAAGATTCGTCGAACTTGCCACAAGTCTGGGATCCTACTGGGAGTCTGTTGGAAGAAATCCGAGGGTGTGTCGGAAGTCTGCCGGAAGTTCGCCGGAGGCTCGTCGAAAGAAAACTCGAAGCTGCTGGTTTAGTCTTTGCTTAGAATTATATCTAAATTTCATAGTTAGCACGTAATTAGGATAAGAATTAGGTAATAATCCTATTTAACCCTGGTAGGGGCCAACTGGGCCTTGTCTAAATTGAATTAGGCTGGATTCAGGGCCCATTCAAAAGTTCTGGACCAGATCTGGTGGTGGTACCGCCCCAGGTCAGCGGTGGTACCGTCAGTTCACAGAGCTCGAGGACTTTGTCAGGCGATGGTACCGCCCAGTACATTGACAGAGCAGGGTGAACAGGCGGTGGTACCGCCAGTACCCGAAAATCCAGGATGTGATTCTTTTTTGCTTCATTTTTGAAAGCCAATTGAGTCTATAAATACCCCTCTTTCCTCTGCTAGTAAAGCATCTTTTAGAGCAGTTGAAAACTGAGTCAAAGCTATAGCAAAATCTTGTTTCGATACCTTAAGTGTTCATCTCCCTCTTTCTCTCTATCAAAAATCTGTAAGAGAGTGAACCACTTGTAAAAGTTTGTAAAAAGGGTGTTTGGTCCTTTCCCTTCAAAGAAGTTTGATAGTGAAAGTTTGGAGCCTCATCGAAGGAGGCTTCGGAAGTGGACGTAGGTCATTTGACCGAACCATTATACATCGCTACGTACTTTGAATGTGTGAGCTTTTAAATTTCTGCTTCTTATCTTTACTTAGCTGCAAATCGTTCAGTCTTCTTCTCCCTACTCTCATTTACATTCACTCGAACTGTTTTTAGCTAAAACTTCTTTCGTCGAATAAAATTTTCCTTACGAATTAACTATCTCCGAAATCGATTGCAAGTTTACAAGTTTTAATCCGCTACACTAATTCACCCCCCCTCTTAGTGCCGCTCTCGATCCCAACACTATGTGTCGATATACTCGATACAATTCAGTACGTACTATATCGATAGTTGATCGACACACTGATGCAGTATAATATTCAAAATCTTAATAAAAATAAATTTATTATTACTCGGCCTACTTAAGATTTGATATCAAAACAAGATAATTTTAATTATTTAATATTTAAATAAATTTTTATTAGTTTATAGAGTTTTTTTTTAAAACGGATGTAAGTTGCCACATGACAGTATCAAAGCATTTCAAATGGTATTTCTTACCTGTGACGAAGAAAAGGAGGAAAGCAATAATCATTTTACAAGAAATAGAACACAAATTAGGAGAATTACTCGATTAGCAAATCCGAAATTTAATCTTCTCCAAAAATACAAAATACAATGTATTTGATAAGTGTATTTTTCCTGCTTCTTATTATTATTTTTCCTTATATTTAAGGTCTATAAAAAGATGTTAGAATATTAAGCCAAAGTTGGAAGCATGAGACAAATTTCATTCAGGAAGCCGATAGCACAAAAGAAATCACATTTATTCCCTTATATCCCCTCACTCAATCAGACGAGAAAGAAGTGTGTCAAGCAGAGATGGATAGAAATGGTTGATCCGAAGCTTCAACCTTCTACGTGGAGAAGAGAACAGGGACGTCCTCGTGCTCTCATGGATAGAAGAAATCCCACGTGTATTCGAGCCATTGGAAGGTTCATTCCTCGTGATAAGGTAGACAAATTGGCACCTCACGAGCCCCATCTCCTCTCCGCCTCCGTCTACTTCTTATTAGAGCACCACCCACCCACTCGGCTTGCCAGAGGAGCAGCATTGCGGGCGACACGGCCATGGCATCACTCACCACGATGGCTTCCTTCCTCGGCGGCGGCGTCAGCATTCCTGGCCGCCCCTCTGTCGGACGCCGCACCGGGCAGGGCCTTGCCGTGGCCCAGGCGGCCGCCAAAGATCGACACGTGGCCCAGCCCAATCCCGAAGCTCGCGCCGACGGCGAGCGCGAGGGCCGGCGCGCCGTGATGCTCGCGGCTGCCGCGGCCGCGGCGTGCGCCATCGGCCAGGGGATCGCGAAGGCCGAGGAGGAGCCCAAGCCGGGGACGCCGGAGGCGAAGAAGAAGTACGCGCCGATCTGCGTGACCATGCCGACGGCGAAGATCTGCCACAAGTGAGGCTCCTCCTTCCGTTTCCTCTGCTCCGGGAGGTCACTCCGAATCTAGCTGAGTCGGGCCTCGCGCTGTCATGTAGTCCTCCTCCGCTTGGTTTAGTTTGGTGTGTGCATTGCTGTAACTATGCGTGACTCCATATCCATGTTAGCTTTGGCAAGACGCCCTTCGTCATCGTAAGCTTATGAGCTGCAACACTCGGCATTGGATTGAAGGCGACTCAGCTCTTTTGGGCTTACCAGAGTCGCCTTCGATCTCGTCTTCCGTATGCCTTCTTCTTAGCTTCGTAAAGACGGCAAATTTTGATGCTTCAATTCCTCTTTCTTCATTAAATGATACGGAAATTTTGCACAGTCAAACGTCTGGAGAAGTGCTTAATGTCAAAGCAAATAAATAGATCCAAGGAAATCTTTGCAAAGATATTGATGTGTGGGTGTCTCGGAACCCATTCGACTCGGTTCCTTTTCGCACTAACCTCGTTATGGACGGACTGCCACCTGATATGCTCCCCTCACAGACACTGAATTATATCTGCCGATGGAGGGGGCTAAGTACAAACACATCGACAAAACCCATGCAGATGGCAGAGAACCGAAGCTTCGCAGAAGCTCTACTCCCTGCGCCCCGTAGCAGCGTTAACTGCGGCCCAACTACACGTTACTCAGACCTTCCAACACTTACCTGTACATTGTCTGGCATCCGTACGCAGGAGGACTCCTTCCAAGAACGCTCGCCCTTCTTCTTCTTCCCCAGTATTTAAGAGGTCTTCTCCTTCCCTACTCAGCCACCTAATGGTAAATGATAAGTACTCTGACGGCTTGGGCGAGGACCGGCTAAGCTTCGAGTACTTCTTACTATCCATGACGGAGACGCTGGCCAGCACCGGCTGATTAAAACTATATAAAAATTTAATATCAATATGGAAATAAGTATAGTAGATCTGAAGATAAATTATATATATATATATGATAATCAATATAGTATCTTGGATAATGCAAAGTAACATATTGTAATAATCTGTATATGCGTTAATGATATGATTATACCCTCCTTTTCCTCGTCCGTTAGTCTTAAAGGTTATGATAAGCAATTAGGAGTCCCTCCGGTCTCTTAAGAAATTATCATAAATGAATTTTTTATTGATTGATAAACCTATAATTCAATTAAAATCTCGATATATTTTAACCAATTAGTGTTACAGATACTGTTGATGGACCAGATTAGGCTAATCATGCTCGATAGCATGAAGAGGAATGCCGCGATACTAGAGCTCGAAGAATTGAGGGATGAGAATCTTCTTGGGATGTTTGGGAGGGAGACATCGACGAAGATAGAGCACTGGACTAGATGGAGTTATGTGTGTTGATGGTGAGGTTAAGTCCGACGCTGATGGAGTGGTTGAAAGGAGCACTGGGGGATGTTCTAGGAATAGGGATGAGGCAGGCTAACTCATATGTTTGCTATTGTGCGTCGAACATTGATGTGCCGAACGTCAGTGCCAGGGAAGCCAATTCTACTTGTGGCCTTAAATAATTTTTTTATCTATTAATGTACCTTTACATCGTGATCGCTGAGTCAGCACAATTTGGTCCAGGTCCGAATGTGTTGGGTTCGTCTTGGTCGATGCTCGGGTAGGAAGTCGACGTCAGGTGAGCAAAGCGGATCATCCTCTTGCTCAGGGTTGGCGCCTCCTGCCGCTCGACTTGTCGCACGTCCTCCGACTCATGCACACAGGTCGGGTTGGGATTTTACGACCCGATCCCTCTGATGCTTAAGTTAGCTTTCTCGTGAGAGGGAGATGAATATTCCAAAAGAGAAGTCCCTTGGAGCGATGCCGATCTAGGGTTCTTATCTAAGGAAGGGGATACGCATGCCGCACGCTTAAACCCCAGCTAAGTCCGTGGCCAGATTGTGTTGCCCACTTACAAACACTTAGCATGCAAACGTGGGGACCTAGCGAGGCACCACGAGTACAACAAGCTAAGAAGAATGGAATATCAACGCCCCAAGTTTTAGGGTTGAATACTCATGCATGGTGCCTTGCATGCGGACGATGGATGGCGCCATGGAGGCACCATCCCCCGGGATTTTCACAATCTAGCAGATAGCGCTGGTCTCTAAACTTCCGGAAGGATGCGAAGAGAGAAGTTACTCAGCAGGCGAGGGGATAAGTCTCGATTCTGGCAATGAACCGCATTAGTTGACCTCAAGGCGAAGCTCGATGGATCAGTGGCGGCACTGCACGAGATCAAGTAGGGGAGCAACCTAGGCAACACAAAGTGAAGGCACACTTGGAGCTACCTTGGGGTAACTTGTTGATGTACGCCAAGAAGATAGAAACGATGGAGCGGAGGCTTGAGCTTTCCCAAGGACATGGACTCTTGCGAGAGGCTGGTTTCATATTCGAGATGGATCCGACTCATCTTGCATGGTGCTTTGAGGCACATGCACCTTATCTCGTGAAGCATTTAACGGATGTGGCGAAGCCTTGCACGCTGATACTCTTGAAGAATATGCCACGCTAGTCAAGTTGCCATGAGAAAGCGGTCTGTGCGGAGATTATCTTTGGTAGGGGGCAGTAGTCCCGAGATCTAGACAATGGTGCACCTGCTGGGACTTCGAGAGGAGCTGCTAGGTGATGGATCGACGAGTGTGACCCGAGAGTGGGTGGGCCGAAGGTCGATTGCCAAAGGAGCGAAACGAGAATCGAAGATTGTCGAGATCGCAGCCGAGCCTTGCGATGTGGCATGACATATCCCAGGCTCTTGATGGGCATGCCACATGTAATGGGATCGAACCATATGGATCGCACGATGAGATGTCATGACCTTCATGTCGACATGGTGATGGGGCACCACCCATGGGAGGGTGGCGCTGGTACATGCCCCATCATTCTCCCCCCTCTAGAGTAAGCCATGCATCGGCCCTTATTGAGGAGGATCCGGGGCGTGGCTTTTGTCTCTAGGGATTAAAGTTGCCGGTTTGACTTATGGTCGACATTGGAGGGGCTTCTTGGGGGATAATTGGTCGGGCCAGTTCGACGGCTAGTGATTGATCTGACGACGTGGTGCGGGCGTCTGCCAGCAGCGAGAGGAGGCATCAATCCTTGGCATGGTTGATATGGTAGCTTTGGCAAACTCCATGTACCAAGCAAGGTCGGTACATGACTTGGATAGCTTGCTACCGAGGTATATGACTCGAGCGCACCGACTGCTCAAAGGAGTCGGCGAGGGGTATACAACTCGGGACAAACTATGACCAGGTGCACGACTCGGTGAATCACGATGAGCTTTGGCAGGATCGGTGCGTGGAAGGTGAGCTAAGAGAGGCACCACAAGGCAACTCGAGGCCAAGGTACACGGCTCGGGCAGCCTATGATCGAGGTACACAACTCGAATAGCTTGTGGCTGAGGTGCATGACTCGGGCAGCCTACGGCCGAGGTGCACGACTCGGGCAGTCTGCGATCGAGGTGCATGACTCGGGCAGCCTACGATCGAGGTACACGACTCGGGCAGCCTACGGTCGAGATGCACGACTCGGGCAGCCTGCGACCGACGTGCGCAACTCGGGAAGCCTGCGGCCGAGGTGCACAATTTGGGTAGCCTGCGACCGAGGTGCATGATTCGAGCAACCTGAGTTTTTTATCTTCTTCGTTCGACGTGCTAATTCAACTGTCAACCGATCCCTGCCTCATCTGTCAGAGCTTGCAAAGGTCGGCTCTGGCGTTTCGGGCACCAAGCTCCCATAACTTTGGTCTTGGTGGGAAATCTTGATGCCAACGGGCTACTAAGTTAGAAAGTATTCAATGCCGGGCGACGCTTAGGGTCGCCCGCCATGGGGCAACCATTGACAAGTGTTAATAGTGGAGCGAGTTGTCGTCCACCCCCGGGTAGGCGAAGGGTTGCCTCGATCGACGAGACCCTCCTTATATGCGAACTCACAACTCATTTTATTTATGTGCTTCAAACTGGCTTACCTCCTAGATCGTCCCTTCCTCGATCTTCGTCCTCTCTAATTGCCATCTTCCTTGATCATCCTCTTTCTCGGTCGTTTCCTTTCCTTCCTTCTGGTCAGTTGGGATGACCTCCTCTTCCTTCTTGTCTTCCTCATCTTCATCCTCCTCCTTCAGTGATGTCGAGGGTAGCCCACTACCCTCCAGTTGTGATTCCCCCGTCAACGAGAAGACGGCACAAGCGCTTCAAGCCCTAAAGTTGTAGCATGACCTCGACTCTGTCGTAACCGAGGAGCTGCTCGGTCGTGTTCGGGAGTACTATAGCATCTCGACAGACAATAAGCTGCATGCTCCTCGGTTGGGGTAGCGTGCCTACGATCCGTTCCCGCAAGGGTTCGATCTCACCTTGGATGCGCTCGAGGCGGGGCTCCGATTCCCCTTGCATCCTATCATTGAGTCATGCCTCTCTTGGTGGTTCATCTCCCCATCCCAGATAGTGCCAAACTCTTGGCGTTACCTGGTGGTATTTCTCAGGAAATGTCAGAATGCAAGTATCATCCTGACCCAACCCTTCTTCCTTTCTTGTTTTTGTCTTTCCAAAAGGTTGGATGGATATTATCTGTCGGCCCGATCGGATTTTAGGGTTAGTGGGGCTCCTTCCAATACTAAGGGATGGAAGGGTTGGTTCTTCTTTATTAGCTGTGCATGGGGGTGGAGCTTCGGCCTTCGGTGGTCATTGCGCATGATTAATAACTTTATCTCGGGACTGACCGATGAGGAGTATGAGAACCTCGGGAGATTGAAGGAGAGATACTCTCTTCCTCTTGAGTGATTAGAAACATGACCGAGTAGTAGCTTGTTAAGGCGGGGCTTAGCCCGGTGTCTCGGGGTTTGCTTGCAGCAGCATATGCCTATTTGGTTTTTTGCCACCTATTGTTCGATATTTCACCTAACCTTTTGCTTTTGTGCAGACATAGTAAATCTTAGGACGGTGCGAGGAATGCTGCGGGCTTCTTTGGTTCCTACTTCGCGCCCGACGACAGAGTCGTCCTCAGAGCCTCGTGAATGACCTAGGAGTGCCGAGGTCGATCGATCATGGAAGAAGACCAAGATATGCACATCAAAGAAATCGGAGTCAATCGTAGTTTGGGCAGGATCATGCACCTGATTTGGGGGGCAGCCGTGGGCGTGGCAAAGCGGGGCCTAGTCGAGATGAGGAGGGAAAGGTCGCTCGTTTGCCCTCCGTGCGTGATCTTTGCCGTACCCAAGCCCGCACCAAGGATGAGTCCTTCTAGGTTCTATTCATGGGCGACCTTCTGGAAGTGAAGGCGTCCGACCCGATCATGCCCCATTGGTCGAGTCTGACCCGCGGGGATCGGGTATGGGCTAATGGCCTGTCCGCGACCACATTCGTTCATGGGGGGCTCCACCCTGACCTGGCTCGGTAGGTATACAGCTCCCCTTCAGAAGTTTTGATCACAAAGTCAGCGAAGTCACTGATATGGGTGAGGATCATATCCTTATTTTCTCATGTTGCTCGAGATCCTCCTTTATTCTAACCGAATCTTTTACACAGGGCCAACACAATTTCATGGCGCGTATCGACCGCGTGCAGGATACCGATCGAATCATTAGCTACATGGGCGATAGGATTACCAAGCTCCGGAGCCAAATCAAGGAGCTGAAGGTCAGAGTCACACTCGAGGCCATTGCAGTTGTCGAGCAGCATGTGACTAAGCTCGAGGCAGAAGTGACATGTCTGAGGTCCCAGCTCGAGGAGAACGAACGGCAAAGGGGGGAGTTCCGGGAGCAGCTGAAGGAGTCTCGTGCTCAAGTTCGTTCGATGGAGAATGAGCTACTCGAGCTTTTTCGAAATTTGGAAGTAGCCTAGGCTGAAGCCAAAGCGTCTGTCGAGGCGCTAATAGAGGAGACTCGACAGAGGCTTGAGAAGGATAAGAAGTTGATCGAGGCCTACAAAGAGTCCCAAGGTTTCCAGCTCGGGCTGGCCAAGTCTAGGCAAGTCACCTATGAATACGGGTACCGGGTCATGATGGCTTGATTCTAGGCCCGATATCCGGACCTCCAGCTTGAGGAAGATCCATACGCTTCCTTGCCTGAGGATGAGAGTGTTAACATGCCCGAGAAGGTCCCTTTCAACAACAGTGCAGACCCCCCCAAGGCCTAAGTTGCCTCATTTTGATTTTGGTTTTGTAAGGGGTTGGTCGGGTATAGTTGTATTTTGTAAACCACTGTCGATCCAATTATGTAATCAAATTTTGAACTTCAATGAAAACTTTTTGCTTTAACTCTTGCGTACAATCTTGCATTGTTCGGTCGGCTACATAAAAAATTTCTTCAGATTAGACACGTTCCACATCCTCGGTATCAGGCGGCCCGCCATCATGGCTAATTGGTAGGTGTCGTCCCGAACGACATCAGTCATCCGATAAGGAACTTCCCAACTTGGGGCGAGCTTGCCACATGATCAGGCCGGATCATTGACCTTGACCCTTCGTAGGACCAATTGTTTAACCTGATCGGTCGGGCGCATAGCTTTCAATTATAAAGCTTGGCAACAACCTTTTTGTAGGTGAGAGCTTTAAGGTGGGCATCGGCCCACCGTTCTTCCACTAAGTCGAGCCTAGCTCATAGCCCCTCCCCCGACGTGTCTTTGTAATTTTTCATCCTGGACATCAGGAAAATGATATCGGGTGGTAGAATAGCCTCGGTGCCGAACGTGAGACTGTAGGGGGATTCTCTTGTGGTGATTTTTGGTGTAGTCCGGGAAGACCATAGAATGCTCGGGAGCTCCTCTACCTAAGCCCCTCGAGCCCCGAATATCCTCTTTTTTAGTCCATCTAGGATAGCTCGGTTGGTCACCTCCGCCAAGCCGTTCGTCTGGGGGTGAGCCACTGAGTTGAATCTCAATTGTATTCCATAACCTGAATAAAATTCCTTGAATTTGTCATTATTGAATTGAGTCCCGTTATCAGTGATGATGACCCTCAGGATACCGAAGCGGGTTAAGATGTTTATTCAGACAAACCTCTCCACTTGGCGCTCGGTAATCGTTGCTAGCGGCTCAGCCTCTACTCATTTGGTGAAGTAGTCCACCCCGACGATCATGTACCTTCGCTGACCTGAGGTTGGCGGGAAAGGCCCGAGGAGGTTCATTCCCTACTGCATGAAGGGTCATGCACAGTCGATGGGTGTAAGCGAGACTATGGGTTATTGGGGTGTTCTGGTATGCTTTTGGCATGGGACGCATCGTTGTACGTAGGTCTCAGGTCCGATGCATGGATGGCCAATAATACCCTTGGCGAAGAATTTTGAAGGCTAAGGTTTGCCTGCCGATGTGCTCGCCACAGATTCTCTCGTGCACTTCGGCCAGGACTACCTGAGCTTGCTCGAGGTCCAAGCACCGCAAGAGTGGTTGGGTGAAAGACCTTCGGTAGAGTCACTAGTTCATCCTACAATACCAGGCTTGTAAGCATTGTAGACGTCGGGCCGCGGCCTTGTTTGTGGACAATATCCTGTCTCTTTTATACCTAGTATCTCCAGCATCCAGGTCAGTCGCACATCGACTGAGGCCACCACTTTGGCTGTGATGGTGTAGGATGGGAGCTCTTCGACCTCGGGCCCCGAGTCGACGTTGGATCCCCAAGCAAGTTTTGCCAGCACGTCAGCTCACCTGTTTTGGTCCCGCAGCACCCTAGACAGTACGAAACGCAGGAAATTTGCAGTGAGCTTTTTCACCTCGGTTCGATATCTTGACATGTTTGGGTCCTGAGCTTCGTTCCGTTGATGTGTTCGGCCACTAGTTGTGAGTCGGTGTAGACTTCAATGTCTTCGATATGCAATTCAATGGCCAGCCTGAGCCCAACCAAGAGTGTTTCATACTCTGCATCATTATTGGTGGCCTCAAAACGGAAGTGAAGGGAGCGCTCGAACAACTGCCCGTCGGGACCTTCCAACATGAGCCCTATGCCGGCACTCCTAGAATTGGCTGACTCATCCATGCGCAAGCTCCACCTCCTTTCAGGATCCTCTGGTGCGCCGTCCTCGGGTGGGGTTAGTTCCGAGATGAAGTCGACGACAACTTGAGCCTTCTTGGCGACCCTCTGGGCATATTGTATGTCAAATTTGCCAAGCTCGATCGACCACTTGAGCAGGAGACCTGAGATATTGAATTTAGATAAAAACTTATCGAAGCGGGTGATCAGTGATTATCTTGATCGAGTGAGCCTGAAAGTAGGGTCACAGCTTTCGAACCGTCAGAATGAGCACCAGAGCTAGCTTCTCGATCGACTGGTATCATTCCTCAGGCCCGTTCAGTACGTGGCTGGTGTAATAGACTGGCTGTTGAACTCCGGAGGTCTCCTTAATCAGGGCGGAGCTAACCGCCTGTTTGGAAGCGACCAAGTAGAGGCTGAGCTGCTCTCCCACAGGAATCACGATGAGGCGAGGGAGACTGGCCAAGTGTTGCTTCTTCATATTCCTTCGTCCACTCAAAGTTTCTCAGGCTCTTCAGGGCTCGGAAGAAGGGGAGGCATTTATCATATGATCGGGATAAGAATCAAGACAGGGCGGCAAGCCTTTCGGTCAGCTGTTGCACCTCTTTGACTATTCGGGGCGGTTGCATATCGATGATGGCTCAAACCTTCTCTGGGTTTGCATCGATTCCCCTCCTATAGATGATGAAGTCGAGGAACTTTCCCGAGACGACGCCGAAGATGCACTTCGCGGGATTGAGGAGCATGCCAAACTTTCATAGACTGGTGAACGTCTCGACAAGATCTACTAGGTGTGTTGGTGATGTCTTGCTTTTGACGATCATGTCATCGACATATACCTCCATGTTTCGCCCGATCTGCTGGGCAAACATTTTGTTCATTATTCTCTGGTATGTAGCTCCAACGTTCTTTAATCCGAACGACATGACCTGATAAAAGTATACTCCTTTGTTAGTGATAAAGGTCGTATGCTCCTGGACCTCGGGCGTCATCTTGATCTAGTTATAACCTGAGAAGGTATCCATAAATGAAAGGAGTTCGTGTCCAGAGGTTGCGTCGACTAGTTGATCAATCCTCGGGAGGGGATAACAGTCTTTCAGATATGCTCGGTTGAGGTCGGTATAGTCAACACACATTCTCCAGCTTCCATTAGATTTTTTGACGAGGGCTATATTCGATAGCCACCAAGGATACCTGGCCTCCGCTATAAAGCCTATTACCAAGAGGTGCTCTGGACCGCTTTGTCACGGACTTAGCTGGTTTTGCCTATGGACCGCTTCACCGCTGCTTCTATAATCCCTTAGGACACTGCAAAGAGGCGAACGCTTCACCACGGGATCCGCAAGCCACTTTTGTTTATAGACAATGCGGGTTCCAACGGATATCACAGATGTTCACAACAAAGGTGATGTTGTGCGACGCATACTTTATGGACAAGCACAATGGTCGATCACTCAAATATGGGCATTTTGCCTTTGGCATATCCGTTTACAAGCTTTTACATTATGACCAGGCAAAGATGTCAAGCCTAAGCATTAGTCAACAAGCCGTTGATAAGTTGTACTCATTCTCTGCTTAATCCTTCGCTCCCGAGAGCTTTGATCCAACCCTCACATCTTACCCGATCGAGTCTTGACTCCCATTTGTTCTCCGCTTCTTTGTTGAGTATGTCCATCCAGTGTGCTCTTCGTCGGACTTCGGTGTGGGGTTGAAAGCTGCGCTGATCCTTCTTTGGTTCTTGGATTCATCGATGACAAAAGACCATCTTTGATATCGCGAGTCCTTCTTGTCTCTTGGTAGATGCTTGTTGGATTTAACTTGGCATCTTTTTCGGTCCTTCCTCCCGCAAAATTTACCCATCGAATCTTCTTCCACTTAGTTGTCTTGAAGGGTCAATCTAGTATTGCTCCTCTCGCTTGGATAACTAAGAGAGTGGGGTAATCTTGGAGTTCCGCCCATTCTCTTGGGAGTTGAGAAGGCAAGGTTACTTGTCTTCGCCCGCCTCCTCGAGGTTGTACTGCCGTAGTCGTCAAGGATTCTTGGAATTCGCTTTGCTCTTAGCTCACACTTCAAAACACGTGAAGTGTTTGCAATCCTTCTTGTTGAGTCACTCTTGTGATTCACCTTCTCATTGCCATTGAACTTCGGAATGCAAGAAGTTATCACTCCAACTTGGGTAAGTCTCCGATAGATTTGGTCGCCTTTGGGATTGTACCGCATTCTCCATCATTTACTCGCCCGACTCCTCCGAGTAGCAAAGGTGACAAGCATCTAATGCACTCTTGCATTGACCAAGTCCTTCACTCACGGCTATCTTGATGGAAAGTCTGATGACAGGTCTTCACGAAGTTCCCGGCTTCGCCTTCATTGTCTTGGTACATGGAGTTGCCTAAGCATTCTCCTCCTCCACGGCCATATCACGACCAAGTGCTCTCCTCTAGGAGTAAGGGATTGATGACTCCGGAAGTCCCGCCACCACCATGACTAGGTTGTCATCCCTTCTTCGTGATCGGTAGATCTGCCTCTGCCTGACACTCCTCGACTAACCGATGGTATTGATGTTCTTCTCCCCTATTCCGACCCCCTGCTTCAACACCTCTGTGTTCTCTGAAAGAGGTTATAGGTAGGGCCACCGCCAATTTCTGTTCTCCTTAGTTTCATTGGCTGCAATGTTCGAGACTTGAGATCCCTTAAGCGAATCAAGTAGTTCCACTCTTCAGCGGTGATCATACCTCGGCGTATGATCCTAGGTCCTTGAATGGGATTCCCTGGTACTTGCATCTGAACTTCTTCCTCGAGAAAGTGTCAAGGCTTCCATTCAAGAACATCGACGAGCTCCCTGCAACGTACCATGGCATCATGATCCTTTTACCGTCGTGTTGTTCACCAACTTGGGCATTGGTGATCATATCTCCGATGACTATGATCACCAAGCACTGCGTGTGTGTCGTCTTGCCACGAACCATTCCACCACGATCTCCGCAAAGTGTCCCATCTCTTGATCCTGTGGGAATGTAACTCGAACTCTGCGATTTCCATGGTCGCGCAGGGGCCTTCGCCATTCTTGTTACGCTAGCTTCTTTGGCAATGACTTCGTTCATAGCCTGCTCTCAGGACAAGGCCTTCCTCATCCCTCGACTTGGCTGAAATAGATGCATATTGTCTCCTCCCCCTACCAGGTCCGCTGGCCCGCCTATGATAACATCAATTTGTTGCTCGATGCCTGTGTTAAGGCCTTTTGACACCAACTTTGCGGGCAGAATGATGAGGTGCATCTCTTCGTTCCCATTTTTGCAAAAACCCAGCGATCGAGATGCCTTGACCTCTCGATGTTCGGATGAGTTCTTCATTGGATTTGATGCTTCAAGTCGCAGCACTCGCTCGGTTGAGTCTCGGTGTGCCTTCACTTTGTGTTGCCCTGGGGTTGCTCCCCACTTCATCTCGCTTTGTCGTCCACCAACGATGATCTCGAGATCATCCTCACCGCTCACTGATCCTCGAGCTTTGTCTTGAGGTACTCCTCAGCGATTCATTGCACCCGATTCACATTACGCTTATCCCTCTTCTCAGACCGCTATCCCCTTGGACTACTTCGCCTTGCTTGAGCTTTCGCCATTGCAAATGCACTTGCTGGGAGTGACCTTTTCCCTTAATCTGGGTCTAGGAATATCTATTGCACAGCACATTGAGTATCCTGCCAAAAGGAAAGTTTCAATGCTCCACCTTTCACCGCCTTGGGATGGCCATGGCCACGTCCGCGTGCAAGACCTTGCATGATCCATCCTCCTCCTCGTGAGCTTTGCACAACTCTTTCGATCATTGAGCAACCCACTGGTCATCCTTGACACCCGCTTGCCTCGAGGGGTGTCCTCCGAGCCACCGCTCGACTCAGCTTGTGCTCCTCCTGCTTCCCAACTATCAAGGACTTGCATGCTAAGTGTTTCTAAGTGAGCTTGTCCGCTCGATACCAACGTTAGTTGGTTTTATCTAAGCCGTGCGGCACCAATGCGCATCACCGGAGCATTTTCCCGAAATCTTCTATAATCCCTTAGGACTGCAAAAGAGAAGATGGGACGTGGCGCTTCACACGATCCGCAAGCCACTCTTTTAGCAAACACTTTATAGACAATGCACATTCCAACAATGGATATCACAAGCTCGGAAACTTGCACAACAAAGGTATAGATTTGGTCCACTCTGAGGAATTCTATTACAAGTATTCCTCCCTATTTATGGAAAGCCTACATTATCAAAATAGGGGCATGAGCATCGCAAGCCCCTTGATTTTCATTATATGCAAAAAAGGGATGTCACAAAAGCCGTGATAATTTTGTCCGGACGCTCATCCTCCTTTTGATTAAGATCGAGGAGATGTTCAAGTGATGTTGTGCGATCCGCGGATGGCTTGTCGGCGTTGCTAGTCAAGAAGCATAAGTTGTACTAGCTCCGAAATTGAGCTCTTTGTTCGATGGTAAATCTTTGACAAGTTGGTCGAAGGATCCCACGATTGAGCTAGTCTCCTTTTGGGTAATGAGACGTAGCATTGCCTAGACTCACGAGGGTTTCCCTTGGCTTCCCGACTCGGCTCGGGTGCTTCATCGCTGATGGTAAGTGAGTTGGCCCCGGAATTTGAGAGTGGTGGGGATTGCAATGCTTTGTCCACACATGAGGGTCATCGTCTTCGACCTCGAAGTTCCGTTATAATGCCATCTCGGGCCTAGAAGGCATGAGTATCAGCGTATCACATGTTCGGAAAGTGTCCAAGTAGAGAACATCGGTCGAGCTCTCCGTGCCATCATGTCCTTTTACGCATTGGTGATCCGGCTAGATCGGAAGCTCATCATCTTTCGAGTGGGTAATTTTGAATCAGCGTTGGCTTATCTTATATCTCGGGTAGGCAAAACATGTTGTCCCACAATGGGCATCCTCCTCGAGTTCTTTGACTTGGTGAGGATCTCCCTTTATACTTCCGAGATGCCCTCGACGGATGAGTTCTTCAATTTGATGCTTCAAGTCGCAGCACTCCTCGGCAGTACTTCATATGATCTCGAAGTTCCTGTGGGCTCTTCATCAGGAGGGAGAGTCCATCGCACTCGAGGCCAAGGGAGACCTCGGGGTGGCACGATAGCGATCCATCCTCCTCCCACGACTCCATCCTTGGATTCATCAACTCTCTTGTGCATCTTCAAGGATCAAGGACTACGTCAAATGCAACGTGTCGGTGGAATCGATGGCACCCTCGGATCGAGAGGCGATCGGGGTTGTAGCCAACGACTCCGATTGCTTATCGAGAGAGGGGTGAGCATCGGGAAGCCCCTTGATTTTCATAGCAAAACGTGTCACAAAATGAGAAAGGGGCTAGTCCTCCTTTTGATTACGATCGAGGATGATGTGAGGCGATGGCCTCTTTGCATCATTCCGATTGAGCTAAAGTTTGGACCGGTGCCACGTGGGGAATCTTTGTGCACAGGGGGCCATTCCGAATGCCTCGTCTGAAACATAGGGCTCGGTCATATGCATCGAGCGAAGGGAGGCGGAAGCTCGGTGGGACAGGCTTATCTTGTATCTCGAGGGCAAAAGGGGACCCACAATGGGCGTCCTCCTCGAGTTCTTTGACTTGCGAACCTCCCTTTATACTTCGTCGAACCGTTGGTTGACGGAGCACAATTGGGCTCGGAGGGAGTCCGTCGAGTCGGACGATAGCATGTCGGACCATCCTATTCCTCGTAACATCCCGAAACCCTCGAGTCGGAGTGTCGGGGTTGGGGCCAACGACTCCGATTGCTACAGGGGTGGCAACGTCGATTGCTACGCAAGTTGAGGGATGAGTGAGACGATGGCCTGCATCATTCCAGCTAAAGTTTGGACCTGGTGGGCGAGGCCATAGAATGCCTCGTATGAAATAGGTAGCTGGTCGGCTGGGGTGGCCCTCGGCGGTGACAGCCTCGGGTCGGTGAACAGCCATTAGTAACATCCCGAAATCGTCACAATGTCACACGCTTAGCTAGAATTGCCTAAGTGGTGAGTCACCCTTGCGGCAAACACGGACTTAGCTAGAGTTGCATAAGTCAAGAATCACCTTTGTGCCCACTTCGATCAAACTTAGCTTGGATTGCCTAAGTCTTTAGGCGCCCTTGCGACATATGCGTCCACAAAGGGTCAGCTGAACTGCAACCTCATGTAGGCCCCGTAGGACCTGTAAAAAGAGAAGTTGATTATTTTTGAAAATGAGCGACGGACAAGTCCCGACATCTCGTGAAGAGGGAAGCTTTACAAGCAATTGAGCGAGCACTTGGAGTGTAGGAAAATAGAGAAAGAGATGAGGAAAATAAGGACTTTAGAAGGGTGAATGAGCAGCTGCAAGTCTGCAAACAACTACTCCCCGGGTGCCGGGCGCGAAGGCAAGTTTTCGTCAAGTTGATGTGCAAACTTGTGAAAGTGTTCAACGCCCGACACTATATTGAAGACCCATTCAGCCATGTACTACCCAGGGGGTTCCTGGGTGCTGAGATGGCTGACAAAATTGGGGTGGCTACGGGGTGTAGAAATCAGCCCGCGACACATAAAAATGGAGCTGTTTTGGGGGTTTTTGGGTAGATGCAGCAAGCGATCATTCTGTAGCATTGCAAGCTATTGTTTCTTATATTTTTACAGGGAAAACACACCAAAACATGGCAAAGCAAGCTGCCAAGGATATGTATATGCATGGGCAAGCGACGAATGGTTCGTTGAACGAAGTTGTTACAAGCGTGCGACGACCGTTCGTGACATTCTCCCCCACTTAAACTGTCGGCACCCTCGTCGACGCTTGCCGATAGGCTTTGATGGCTGTCTCTTCATGTCGGAGGGCATCTTCTGGCTCCCAACTGGCTTCAGTTCTAGGAAGCTTTCGCCACTTCACCAAGTATTCAGTCTGCTCCGCTCCGTTGGGTAGCTTTGTCTTGCGATATGCTAAAATGGTCTCAACTCGCTTCTCGTAGGAGGCTCTGGTGGGAGGTTGTCGAGTTGAAATGCCTCGGGAAACATCTTGCGGATTGGAGAGGTAGGCATTCAAGTTGCTAGCATGGAAAATATTAAGAATTTTGAGCCACCCCGGCAGTTGCAACTTGTATGAGACATTGCCCACCCTACTGATAATTGGGAAGGGGCCATCAAACTTATGCACCACTCCTTTGTGCACCTTGTTCCTAAAGAATTGGAGTGATGCGGGTTGGAGCTTCACCAACACCAAATCGTCGACTTTGAATTCTTGTGGTCACCTTCCCAAGTCTGCCCACTTCTTTATCTTTTTGGCCGTCTTCTCCAAGTAAGCTCGCGCAGTATCTGCATTTCAATGCCATTCTTTTGCAAGGTGATATGCGGACGGACTACTCCCAGTATATCCAATAGCCAAAGTGTGAGGAGTTGATGGCTGTTGACCTGTAATGATCTCAAAGGGGCTCTTGTTGGACGTAGAGATCCGCTACAGGTTGTAGGAGAATTGGGCTATGTCCAACAACTTCACCCAATCTCGTTGGTTGGCACTCACGTAGTGCTGAAGATATTGCTCTAGGAGTGAATTTATTCTCTCGGTTTGGCCATCCGTCTAGGGGTGGAGGCTTGTAGAGAAATACAGCTTAGATTCCAATAGTTTGAATAGCTCAGTCCAGAAACGTCCTAAAACCGAGTATCCCGATCACTTATGATATTATGTGGGACTCCCCAATACTTCACTACATTCTTCATCATTAGCTTAGTCGCTTCCTCTACTGAACAGTGTAGGGGTGCAGCAATAAAGGTTGCATACTTTGAAAATCGGTCGACCACCACTAGTATCGATCCGAGTCCCCCTACTGTCAGAATGCTTGATATGAAATCTAGAGAAATGCTCTCCCATGGCCTTTCTGGTATGGGCAATGGCTCTAAAAGTCCCATTGGCTTCCGTTGCTCCACCTTATCTTGTTGACAAGTTAGGCACGTTCGAATATATTCCTCCACATCCGTCCCCATCTTCAGCTAATAGAAGGCCCTCTCCACGAGAGCCAATATTCGGTGAATGCTCGGATGTCCTACCCAAAGGGAATCGTGACACTCCTTCAAGAGTTCACGTCTTAAATTGTCCACTCGAGGGACATAAACTCTATTCCCTTTGGTGTAGACGAGTCCCTCATGGACCCAAAATCATCGTGCCTTGCCTTCTTGGATCAGTTGCATCAAGATTACTACTTGGGGTTCACTGTACAGTCTATCCTTGATCCGAGAAAGGAAGTTGGAGTGCAATTGACTGGCTTGGCCTCTGCCCTCCAGTTGTATAGCATTCACTCGCTCTACTTTTCGGCTCAATGCATCGGCTACGACATTTGCTTTGTCGGGCTTGTACTCCATTACCATATCAAATTCTGCCAAAAAGTCCTGCCATCGTGCTTGCTTTGGAGAGAGTTTCTTCTGAGTCTGAAAGTAACTCAAAGCGATGTTGTCTGTCCTTAGCACAAATCGCGATCTGAGAAGGTAGTGCCGCCACACTCGTAAACAGTGGATCATCGCTATCATCTCCTTCTCGTGCACTGGATACCGTCGCTCGGTCTCATTGAGCTTGCGACTTTCATAAGCCACCGGGTGGCCCTCTTGCATGAGTACTCCCCCAATGGCGAAGTCTGAAGCATCTATATGGACTTCGAAGGGCTTTCCATAGTTTAGCAATTTGAGCATTGGTTCTTCCAAAATGGTAGCCTTTAGGTCTTGGAATGTCGCTTCACATATGTTAGACCATTTTACAAGGCTGCTCCTTCAGCAATTCCATTAGTAGAGTTGCGCACTTCGAATACTCCAGTATGAAGCGTCAATAGTAGTTCACAAACCCAAGGAAGGATCTCAGTTCTGGCACCTTCTTTGGAGTTTGCCAGTCCATAACCGCTTGCACCTTTGATTTATCCATCCGAATGGAACCGTCGTCGATTCGATGCCCCAAGAATAAGATCTCTTTCTAAGCAAAGTAGCACTTCTCTCTTTTTACGAACAAAGAATTCTCCCCTAGAACTTTGAAAATTGTTCATAGGTGCTCAATATGCTCCTTAAGGGTTTGGCTATAGACAACAATATCATCCAAGTAGACGACCACAAACTTGTCCAAATACTCCTTGAATAGCTAGTTCATAAGAGTGCAGAATGTGGCCGGAGCATTGGTTAAGCCGAAAGGTATCACTAAGAACTCAAATGCTTCATATCGGGTCACACAATTAGTCTTTGTCTCATCGCCTTCAGCAATACACACCTGCCTTGGAGAAATAATTTGCCTTACCCAGTTGGTTGAACAAGTCTGCAATGAGCGGGATGGGATACTTGTTCTTCACCGTCACATTGTTAAAGGCTCGATAGTCGACGTATAGTCGGAGGTTCCCATCTTGTTTCTTCTGGAAGAGAATTGGAGCTCCAAATGGTGCTTTAGAACTGCGGATGAGACCACTGCTTAGCAGTTCATCTAATTGCTTTTTGAGCTCTGCCAACTCAGGAGGGGGCATGTGGTATGATGGTCTCACTAGAGGCTTCACTCCTAGCTCCAGCTCAATAAGATGATCCACGCCTCTGCATGGTGGCAGAGTTTTCAGTAACTCAGGTGGCATAACATCTGTGAACTCCTTTAGAACATTCTTAATGGCCTCCTCGTCAAGTGGCTCTAGCTTCATAGTAGCCATGAAGGTTAACTCCCCTTTGCGTACCCCTTTCTTCAGTTGCAACGCCGATAATTGATGGGGGTCCTTATTTTCTCCCTGAGAGATAGGAATCACGCAGAGGTTGTCGCCTCCCATCAGACATAAGGAGTTTATGAATGGCATTGGCACTAATTTCGCAGCATGCATGAACTCCATTCTAAGAATCACGTGGAAGTCGTCTAATGGCACTGTCATTATATTTGTGCTCCCGCTCCATGATCCGATCTTGATAGGGACTCCCTTTGCTAGTCCGGAGATCTACTTGGCCTCTGAGTTCACCGCCTTCATTCGACTTGGGTTTTTCTCCAAGGTCAGCCCAAGTCACCTTGCTTCTCGGTCAGCAATAAAGTTGTGGGTAGCGCCCGTGTCCACCATTGCCCAGGTGGTTTGACCATTAAGCCTGATGTCCACATACATCAGCTCACTACTTTCTACTTTTTGTTGCTTCAACTTCAGGTTCTCCCCCACTTGATCCCGCAATGCATTCAACAAATGCATCGCACCCATTCGGGATCCTTGCGACTTCTCATCATTGCTACCCGATTCGGAGCTACTCGAACTGAGAGCAACTGCCTTGCCCTTATCTGGCTTGGGGGGTTGATGGAAGCCGACAAGGCATTGAGAACCTGCTTCTGTGGGCACTCCCACACCCTATGTGATCCTTCACACTAGTAGCATCCATCGGATCTTGGGGTCTTGTCTTTTGAGTTCGACCCCTTTTGGAAACTCTTCTTCCTTTGTTCGCCCCTAGGTTCCTTCCCAAAAGGATGTTTTGGATGGCGATTACCTATAGACTGTTTCTTCTTCCTCATGTCCTCTAAAGAAACAAGGTCGATGAGCCTTTCTGTGACTGCTATTGCTCCGATCACATCAGTGACATTCTGTCGATGAAGTTTCTGTTGAGCCCATGGCTTTAGACCATCAAGAAAACTAAATAGCTTATCTTTTTCAGACATGTCTTGGATGTCCAGCATCAATGCAGAAAATTACTTCACATAATCCCGAATGGAAGTCGTTTGGTGGAGTTGTCTCAACTTCCTCTTTGCGAAGAACTCAGTGTTCTCGGGTAGGAATTGAGTTCTCAACTCTTGCTTCAAGTCTTTCCATGTGTCCACTCGGTACCGATCTTGTTGAATCTCCTCCCAACGGGTTCTCCATCAAAGTTTTGTATCTTCGTTCAGATACATGGTCGCTATCAAAACTTTGGCATCCTCAGAGTCCAGCCTCGTGGCTCGGAAGTATTATTCCATATCAAACAGGAAATTCTCAAGTTCCTTAGCATCTCTAGCACCCCCATAACAATGTGGGTCGAGCACTCTGAAGCTTTGTGTTGGTGTAATGCGGGTGTTGTTTCCTCCTAAATTCAACGCCCTTGTGAGCACTACCACTCTGGAAGTGAGTTCCGTCACCATCTCTTGTAACCGTTGCATGGAGTCCTTGGTGTCATCCGTCAGTCGGTCGACTAGGGCTTCAACCTTGTCAATCCGAGATTTAGCTTCTTCTTGTGGGCTCTCTACGCCAAGAAGCCTATTTTAGTCTTAGTAGAGTTCGTCCAAGCTCGCTTCGAGAACATCCAAGCGGGTTTCGGCCGCTACGATCCTCTCTCTATGGCTTTTTTTTTCAGTTGGCGCTCCAGATTGCGCCTCCTCTGCTCGTAGTAAGTAGTCAACTTCTCGCTCATCATGTTCGCTGTCCCGCTCCTCTTGAGCAGCTCCAGCAGTGAGGGAGCGAGTTTGCAAATGCAACCCACCTGCGGCTGCTTGGGACAACTGACCGGCTTGCCCTATCTTGCTCGATTCGCCGCAATGTTTCGCCATGGCGAGATTGCGAAGTTTCTTCGCTACTTGCTCAAATTGCTTGCCTGCTCTGATACCACAATGTCACGCACTTAGCTGGAATTGCCTAAGTGGTGAGGCACCCTTGCGGCAAACACGGACTTAGCTGGAGTTGCCTAAGTCAAGAATCACAATTGCGCCCACTTCGATTAGACTTAGCTTGGATTGTCTAAGTCTTGAGGTGCCCTTGCAACATATGCATCCGCAAAGGGTCAACCGAACTGCAACCTCATACAGGTCCCGTAGGACTTGTAAAAAGAGAAGTTGATTAGTTTTGAAAACGAGCGGCGGATAAGTCCCGACGTCTTGTGAAGAGGGAAGCTTTACAAGCAATTGAGCGAGTACTTAGAGTGTAGAAAAATAGAGAAAGAGAGGAGGAAAACAAGAACTTTAGAAGGGTGAATGAGCAACTGCAAGTCCGCAAACAAATACTCCCCGAGTGCCGAGCACGAAGGCAAGTTTCCTTCAAGTTGACGTGCAAACTTGTGAAAGTGTTCAACGCCCGACACTATATCGAAGACCCATCCAGCCATGTGCCACCTGGGGGGTTCCTGGGTGCTGAGATGGCTAACAAAACCAGGATGGTTATGGGCTACAGAAATCAGCATGCGACACACAAAAACAGAGCTGTTTTGAGGGTTTTTGGACAGATGCAGTGAGCGATCATTTTGCAGTGCTGCAAGCTGCTGTTTCTTACATTTTTACAGGGAAAACACACCAAAATATGGCAAAACAGGCTGCCAAGGATATGTACATACATGGGCAAGTGACGAACGGTTCGTTGAATGAAGTTGCTGCAAGTATGCGACGACCGTTCATGACAGCAAGGTCTTCGATCTAGAGCCCGTGGGAAAGTGGAGGATGTTCCTTGGGCTCGCAAGTCAGGTGAATGTTCCAAAAGAGAAGTCCCCCAGAGCGGTGCTGATCTGGGGTTCTTATATCGAAGGGGGTGTTGGCCCCCGATGTGTTATGGAGTACCGTCTCGAGTTTCAAGACAACGCTGTGGAGGCGTCGTCCCAGGCTTTCCGAGATAGCATTGTGCCTCGGACGGCACCCATACTCGTACATGCGCGTGCTTGGTGGAGCTACCGAGGCGTCGTCCTGAACTTTCCAAGACGGTGCTCTGCTACCCTGGTCGACACCTATTCTGATACGATCAATAATTGTCGAGCTATGCTGATGTGACCTGCCACCCTGGCCTTCATGCCGACATAGCGGTGGGGCACCACCCATGGGAGGGTGGCATCGGTACGTGCCCCATCATTATCCATCATCATATAAATATTTTAGATGTTCCCAATACATCACTATTATATTAACATTTTAGGTGTAAATATATCGAGTGAGATCTTAGTAAATGATAAGATTCGAGCTCAACATCTTGTGATGATTTATCAAAATTTTTATTGACTTGTATTCTTTAATGAGTTGTTTAAACCTCGAAATCTTTCTTCTGCCGTTTTATTCATTATGCGTCAAAGTACTGTTAGCTGATTAGGATAATTGTTAAGAAAAGAGATTAAAGAACACCCTAAAAATGCTATTAAAAATAATAAAAAATAGATACTCTTGATTTAATATCACTCAGTGATGAAAAAGAATCTACCAATTTTGATTTAAATGCCTAATTACACCACCCAAGTCCAATTAGCAACATCGGAGTATGACTTAAACATGTTATGCAGACAATTCTTCGTGGTTGCTATTGATGCTGATTTCATAGCACATTTTTCACCTCACTCCTACGACATTGATACTAATTGATCATTGGCGTATATACACTTAATTTGATTTATATGATTGGAATATGTATTAATCACTGAGGATATATTATCTCCACTTGATCATGTGATGTTCGACTCTATAAGATCGATATATGACGCCAATAAAGATGTCAACTTGATTCAATAAAATCGATCACTTAACTTTGATAGAAAGTTACTCTAACTCGTTACTTCGCATCCATCCAGTTTGGCACATGATTTTACGATTCATAATGGTCAAATGCTGCACATAATTATTCTTAACGATTGATAACTTCTAACTAAACGCGTTCGTGGAATTGAGACACCTTATTCAGTATATTTTTGTATGATTTGGGACCAAGTATCTTATTTTTCGATGTGTCAACTCGAAAAAGAACTCGAGAGTATATCTCCGTTGATTTGGAATCCCCCCTACGCATCGAATAATCAAAATTTATGGTAATAAGATGTTTACCGATTGAGTTGGTTACCACATTCCAACAAGCGTTATTCACGGGCGGAGCTTCGCACAAAGTCAACAGCCTCACGTTCTCCGCATGATCCTGCCAAAGTCAAATCAAGTCCAATTCCCCCGCGACACGTTATCCTCAATCGAGATATAATTGGAGTTCCACGTAACGTGGTTGACCCGTCAACCAGAGTTGCCAGGTCTCTCGTTCCTGTTTCATACCCTTGGGTTTAAGTCAACGCACAGAGTCTTGGGCTCGCAAACTTCTGACAGTAGCATTCCCGGTGAGCCCCTCCTCATGCCACGACAAGCTCGGCGCATTAGATTCTAGAGAGAGGATGACATGGCCTTGCTGCACTCGACTCAGCACTGCCATGCGCACGATAATTTCTCATGTCTCCTTGGATCATACTAATTGAAAGTTATACCTCTAAAAATTATCGATTTTATACGTTTGTATTCCTAAATTTAAATTTGGTGTCTGTAAAACTAATATGACACGAAGATACGGATGATCGATATATTTATTGATGATGATGGCTTCCTTAGTGGCATTCATGTAGCCAGACAAAGATGGATGGTCGATGACAGGATGGATAGGTGCCTCTCTGGGAGAAGCCAAGGTTTTTAATGCTGCATGTTTCTGGGAAGGTCTTGCAATTTATTATTTGCCTCTCTTCCTACAGCTTGATCCTTAAGCTCAAAACACCGATCTTTTCTTCTGTGAGAGGAACAGCAGAAAGAAATCATCTGCTTTGATTGATAAGGCTGCGTTTTCTTTCTTCATAACTGTCGAGAGAGGGCGGAGAAGTGGTCAGCGTATTCTTCGATGGTCAAGTCTTGGCTTTGAAAGTGTAGCTCGGTACGCAAAGGAGGCTAAAAATAATCTAGAAGCGGGCAAGTTCTTTATCGCTGGAAGCCTTGGCTTGTTAGATTGATGGCGCAATTGGACGAAGGCGGCAGATCTTTTCTTGGTTTGACCAACTTAAACAAGTGATCTTGCCGCGTAAGAAAGCGAGCAGCATTTGCCCCTCGTTTCTCCTTCCTTTTCATTGTTGTTGGGAGGAGAGGGAGGCCGAAGTCGGAATCTTTGACCTTCTCCTCCCACCTCCCTTGGCTGATTCAAACCACCCAAACCCCCTCCCCCCCCCCGGTCTGTTGAATGAGTTGTTGCTATTTATGACATTCTAGTTCTCTTGGTTAAGCCCGGTGATCGTGGCACGCCTTAACACCCAATAAAAACCCTTCCTTTGCACTCGGTTCTGATCAGATTGAGAAAGTTGGAGAGGGTAGAAGGGAACAGAGAGGCGCCAGAGCCTGAAGTTTTTTTTTCTTTTCGGCAGAAGCTAAATTGGGAGGAAGACCGAAGGAAAGAGTCGGATTTGGGTGATTCTTATCCAGACAAAGGCGCCGTTATCTGTCTTAGATTTTCCAACGGATTTTAGCTTCCAAGCTTGATCCTTTAATTTCGTTGAGGGGCTTTGGAGGAGTCCATCTTAGCTAGGCTTGGTTAGGTTAATCCCTGAAGGAAACGTTGAGAAGATCGGATCTTGATCGAAGAAATTGCTGAACTTTGATGGGGAATTGCTGCGCCGCCCCTGTTGATCCGGAGAAGAAGAAGGCGAAGAAGAATAAGAAGGAGAAGAAACCGAACCCCTTTTCCACCGATGGCCAACGCGGACCCACACCCAGCCTCGTCGTCCTCAAGGACTCCACCGGCCGGGACATCCGGAGCCAGTACGATCTCGGCCGGGAGCTCGGCCGCGGGGAGTTCGGCATCACCTACCTATGCACCGACAAGGACTCCGGGGAGCTCTTCGCCTGCAAGTCCATCTCCAAGAAGAAGCTGCGGACCATCGTGGACATCGAGGATGTGAGGAGGGAGGTGGAGATCATGAGGCACTTGCCAAGCCACCCCAACATCGTGAGCCTCAGGGACACCTATGAGGACGACGCCGCTGTCCACCTGGTCATGGAGCTATGCGAAGGAGGGGAGCTGTTCGATCGGATCGTTGCAAGGGGGCATTACACCGAAAGGGCGGCCGCCATGGTCATCCGAACAATCGTCCAAGTGGTGCAGGTAGTTCGCCTTCCATTATCTACTTCGTCTTTTTTATTCTAAATTGGATCCCTGTTTTCCATTTGCTAATCCTTTTGATCGTAGAATTCATCGACATTCTTGCTATTTTGTGCATTTGGATCTCCTGAGAATATATATACATATTTGTGGCCAAAAGACGATGTTCTTCGTTTTTTCACTTTCTCTGTTGAGGAACTATTTATTTTATGCTGTGTGATCACCTCAAAAATTTGTTGATAAACCATTTATGAACTTCTACAACCGAACTTGCAGAACATTTGTTTCTCTTTTTTCCGGATCTTTAGCCTCCTTTTGTTGGTCCTAATTGCTCTCTTTCATGAGCAAAATTGGGGGTACTCTGCCTGTTAGTGGCAGTTCCAGGTTGCTTTCTGCTTAGGTCATTCAAGCTGGATTTGAACATTTTCATGCCTGAATTATGACTCACCTATGTATGTAGCTTGAATACTATGTTTTCCGAAGCTGGATTTTAATGTTGGTATGACTAAAATCTTATCGAATTAGTTAATCTTCTGATATGCAATTATTTGCTCTATGCCATCGCAGAATTGCCACATGCATGGGGTGATGCACCGAGACCTTAAACCTGAGAACTTCTTGTTTGGAAACAAAAACGAAAATGCCCCTCTGAAAGCGATCGATTTTGGGTTGTCTGTATTTTTTAAACCAGGTATTACAATAATATGAAGAATATTTTGATGGTATCTTATCATGTTTTCTTGTTATTATCCTTTAGCATGAAACTCAAAATGCTTTTCGATACCTGAGTTGCTATAAGTTCATGAAAATTCATTTGCCGGTCATACCGGTTAATGGAGCGATAGGTGATCTCATGATTTCTGACAGCTTTGCTGGTTTCATTTTTGCTGCACAGGTGAGCGCTTCACTGAGATAGTTGGCAGTCCTTACTACATGGCTCCGGAGGTTTTAAAGCGAAATTATGGCCCCGAAATTGATGTCTGGAGTGCGGGAGTTATCCTATACATCCTGCTTTGTGGTGTACCACCATTTTGGGCAGGTAATTTTCTCCATTGAAAGCCAAAAGGAAGAGCATTCCAGGGACGGATAAAGTTGGAAATCAAATCCTTTGATACTTCGTGCATTATCAATTGATGAATTGTACTGAGCTATATAGTCAAGTCCATATGATAATCCACTGAGCATCTATTTGTTAACTAACACCCGGTGCTTATGCAGAAACGGAACAAGGCATTGCACAGGCAATTATTCGTTCTGTTATCGATTTTAGAAGAGACCCATGGCCAAAGGTTTCCGATGCTGCCAAAGACCTTGTCAAACGGATGCTTGATCCAGATCCTAGGAAACGTTTGACAGCTCAGGAAGTGCTTGGTAAATCTTCATTACCTACCTGTTCTTCATTAAGTGTTGCTTGAACTGACATTTTTCTGTTTGACTAAATCATATTTGCTGTCCTTTCTAAAACACACCAAGTACTTTAAGAAAAACAATCCTCCTATCACGTTTACCAATAACATGAGGGGAACTGAACCGATGAATAACATCCAGAAATTATGGTGTCCGATAGGCCATCTTCAATTTCTTTTGTTTCTACATCAAATCAAGTGTGGAATACTGGATACTGAAATCATATGACAATTAGCTTTTTGTCCTTTTCATGTAGGATGTTTTTTACAATACTAATATACTGTTTCCTTCAACTTAGATTTAGACTTCACAAAAACTATTTGTGCAGTCTATTGGGTTTTGTCTGCATCTAAAGTAACTCATGTGGCATTATGCTTCATTCTCCAAGTGTTTCCCTGCAATGCAGATCACCCGTGGTTGCAAAATGCCAAGAAGGCTCCCAATGTTAATCTTGGTGAAAATGTTCGCGCAAGACTGCAGCAATTTTCAGTGATGAACAAATTTAAAAAGAAAGCTCTTAGGGTAAGAATCTGTTGCATATATTAATGGACTTCTTTTCCTCTTTAACGCCTCATCATAAGCAATCCTTTGTGCATGGCCATGTTTATTGCAGAGTCATCCTTATGTTATGCTAGATCAAGATTCACAACTTTTTATATATTCCTTGTCATCTGGCAGAATTTGATGCTGATACATTTTGGAACTGCATTCCTGCAGGTGGTGGCTGAACATTTATCTGTGGAAGAGGTTGCTGATATAAAGGATATGTTTGAGAAGATAGATGTAAACAGCAAAGGGCAAATAACACTTGAGGAGCTAAAACATGGTTTGCACAAGCTTGAATACCCGATTTCTGATGCAGATCTCAAGATACTAATGGATGCAGTAAGTTTCTTCCTTAACATTTAGTTTTTATTTATTATCCTCTGTAAATTTGTACCTCAGCAAGGTAATCTCATGCTCAATTATTGGTTTAATTTGGTCTGTCATGGAATGTTAAGGATATGAACATGTGATTTCGTGATTGTTGATATCTTGTTATGCTTGTTTGGCTTTTTTTTGTTGATTGATATGAACATGACATTCCGAGATTAGATGCTAAATTGTCATTCAATAATGCATGGTGTTTTGGTTGATTTCTCAATACACTTAAAGAGTTTAGCTGTGCAGAGCTTCTTCTGCAAAAGCAGGCCCTGCTATGGTGTCCAACTGTAGCATGCAACAGATGCGAGTGTCGAACATGAATACTTACTATTGCTATTTTAAACTTATTGACCTTCTTCGTGACAGGCTGATGCCGATGGAAGCGGCTCTCTGAACTATGGAGAATTTGTTGCCGTCTCAATCCACATAAGAAAGATTGGAAATGATGAGCACCTGCACAAGGCCTTTCGATATTTTGATCGAAATAATACTGGATACATAGAAATTGAAGAGCTCAGTGACTGTTTGGCTGATGAATTGGGTCCAAATCATGAAGAAGTGATTAACGCCATTATTCGTGATGTAGACACCGACAAGGTCAGTTTTATACTCGTATGTTAGCTCCCAGTTGTAGATCTGTTTCTTCCCGTTTCCTTTATATTCCGTCTCTTTCCCTCTCAATATAAAAAGAAAAACCCTCTCAAGGTGTAAAAATATACCTATTCTGGTTTGTAGAATGTAAGCAGAGATCTAACATGAAGATGTTGGTAGTTTTCCTTATCCGAAGGCTATCAGTCTACAACTTTCTAGATGAATGATAAGTGTAGGAAAAGTGCCTCCTGATTAGACAGTTCTTCTCATGGTAAAACACCAATAAGTTGAAATTTTCTTCTTCTTTTCTTCAATTTCAGGATGGGAAAATAAGCTACGAGGAATTTGCCACGATGATGAAAGCGGGTACGGATTGGAGGAAGGCATCAAGGCAGTATTCCAGGGAACGATTCAGTAACCTAAGCTCAAAACTGATGAAGGATGGATCATTGCAGTTGAAAAGCGAGGGTAGATGAGAACTGAACAGACTTATATTTGCGAGTTTTAAACTTGAGATCTCGTTTGGTTAGCTTTCTGATTTTTTTTTTTCGTCATATTTGTTTCCGTATCGATCCTGAAAGTTGGTTCTTCCCACTTTTTTCCTCTTTTCTTCGGTTTCTTCGATAGAGCAAGGGGATTGTGGACACTCGAGACTGACAATGTGTGTGGACTACAAAGGGATGTCAATGGGTTGTATGGTTGTACATATGCATGTATTTGCATCTCCACCGGTTGGAAGGGACACGAGTGCTATTTGTATTCTTACACCTTAAATAAATAATTCGGCAGATCTGCACATTTGATGTCATTAGATTTGGTCGTCCTTGAAGTTGCTTGTGATACCTCACTTTGTTGAAAACCAATTGACAATTCACGATCAGAACAAATTAGTCAATTCCATAGAAATATAGAGAATGCTGTGAACAGTTGTATCGTGTGGCAAACTGGAGGGCCAAAGCATACTCGTTAGTCTATGAATCTGATATTATTTGTAAGATGTGAGACTTCATTGCTCTGATGTCAACTTTAATCTCTCTCCCTTTGATTCTTTCAAATGCAAAGACAATTGTTGTCCAGTTTGTCAAGGATATGACAGTGTGCTTGCCTAATTGTTCTAGACTTGTTGACCTTTGCCTTCCAATTCCATCTGAGATTTTTTTTTTTTTCTGACCTCTTTTCTGATACAGTGAACGGCGACCTTACAAGAACAGGAAGCCCTATCAGAATCTCTGTAACTATATATCATGATTTCTTTCCGAGTAACAAAAGGGGGAAAAGTCTTCCATAATTTCAGCTGAGGTAGTCTCATGTTTTAGATCTCCTTATTCCTTCTTTTGCTCCAAGTAGAACTATAATGGTTTAGTTTGAATCGAAAACAGATCAATGATTCGGTGCTTTCGAACCGAATCGGAACTGGGTTTCGATAGTTCGGTTCTGAATCAACCAAAAAAAAAAAAATGAACGATCAAATGCTCCCCTAAATAAATAATGAATCTGTCCCTTCTAACAACTTAATATATGATTAATTAGAGAGAAAATAAAATTAAAAATCGATGATTATATGATCCTGAATCGAAATCGGAACTGCTTGAAATCATTCAGTTCTAGAACTAGTTCGGATTAATTAACAATCTTGTTTTTAGTAGTGTCCAATATCATTCCTCGAACTTGCAGATGTAACAAGCGTTCAGTCGTGACATCATCACATAGCCTCCGTTGACTCTCATTCTCCGTATAATAATGCTGCCGATGGGTCCTCACAATAATGCATCCATGTTAGTCTTCCCTTGGGACCGTCGACATGTCCAACTCTCATCTGCACTTGAGCTGCTATTCCTCCAAAGTCACCGTCCAGCACGTCACGAAAAGACATGGCTGGAGAGATCTGCAAGCTTGACCGCTACTTTTTCTCATATGATGGCAACGGGATGACGCCGAAGGGAACAGCACGAGTGCTTCGTTTCCAAGAATGCGAAGGGCATGACGTCCTCCCCGTCACTTCCATCCCCCCGTCTCCGTCCTTCCCCGGAAACACCTCCTGTGGTTGGCATTGAAAGTGAGGAAGAGGTGTGACCTCCTCGAAGCTGCGTATAACATTCACCGGCTCAGTCCGATAATGATCGGAGGACTGCAGGTAGATTTGGTGTCGGCCACAAGTGACGACCACAAGCGGACGGTGTCGAAGGAGAGATCTCCGTTTCGTCAGTCGCGTGTCCTGTGCCGGCGGCTTTCGAGCTGTTCTCGATGGTGATGAACCCAAACTGCCCTCCTCTTTTTTGGTACAATCGTTTTCATACAAGGACAATTCGGTCTTTTATTTCATAAACTTGCAATCAGCATCCAATAGTTCTATTCTGATTATGTGAATTATAGTCACTATGTTTTAAATCTGAAGTATTAACCAAAAACTATTTATATTTTATATTTATTTTTTTCATACGTAGTCGATTTTGATTTCGGTTTTAATTTATAGAAATCAAAACTGAATCGATCCCAATTTTAGTTCAATTCAGAATCATCCAACCATTGACCCGTTCGATTTCGGTTCTGGACCGATTTGATTATCATTCTAATTTCGATTCCGAACGATTTTGATTTCGATTCTTATTATTTGAATCAATGTCAATGTATTTTAAATATAAAGTATTACTCGATATATCATAAAAATTATTATTTTTAATATTTAATTGATTTGAAATCGATGATTTCAATTCGGATTCTAATTTTTAGGAATCGAAACCGAATGATTCTAGTTCCAGCTCAATTTAGAATCGTTGACCCGATTTAATTTTGATTTTAAACTGATTTGATTTTGATTCGAATTAAATCTTGATCATCCCTATTTTTAAGTTATTATTGACAGTTAGTAAATTAGTTTACTCGTGAATAATTGCACTTCGAAACTTTAAATTTTTGCTAAAATTTTTTTACATCAAAAATATTAATTTAATTATGAGGTGGCATATAAACGTACCAAAGAATGAAGATAGAAAACTTCATTGGTTTTTTTTTTTTTTTGGCGCTAAAACAGTAATGTGGTGTGCGATGGACTCATCCAATTGAGATCCCATCAAATTAATCAGTAAAAAATCTTAATGTTTGATAACCAGATGCTGGGATTGTATTTGATCTTTATCATTTACCTTTACATAGAAAAAGAAATACTCAAGATTTTTATTCTATATTTTATTTATGAACGACAAAAGTTTTTATTCCACAAAAAAAGCTCAAGATTTTGTAAATTACTATATATATATCCTTATTTTATATGGTTTAAACCAAGGAACGAAGAGAGAGAAAAAAAAGTTTAAATGATAAATTCTAGAAAAAAATTTAAAAAAAGAAGATATGGTACTCTTTGATATATTTGAAAAAACTATAACCCTCGTTGATGAATTCTAAAAACTATAATATTTCCTAGTAAAACGCCAATGTTTTCTAAAACTAAAACGTGTTTCGAATTTAGGATAGTAAATAAAAAAAAGGGTTAATGTAGGCGTTGATGGAATAAAGATTTCACAGATTGAAGTGGATGTGTGCTTAGTGGATGCCCGCATCTCGATGCCGTTGGAAATGGAGAGGGAATGTATGTCTCGGAATCCTCATGTTTCTTTGGACAAACACCGGCGGGATGGGGGATGGCGTTTAGGATAGAGAAACGGGGTTGATGGAGAGAGAGAGAGAGAGAGAGAGAGAGAGAGAGAGAGAGAGAGAGAGAGAGAGAGATGTGACTTTGAGTGGCACGACATGCGGAGCAAGTATCCAACTTAACACCTATTTCTTGACTGTATTCCTAATTTACAGCATGACATCAATTCATGAATGGTTTCACCGTTCACAAAGAAAGTTGCTATTGGGAGTGAATAAAATTATTTTTTTCTTTTTTTTATAAAATTTAAATATTAGTATAAATTATTGATTAAGATACTTAAGCTTTATATAGTAATAATAGTGATAAGACCACTTAGGGTTTTATCATGAAAGAAACGAAAAAAGCGAAAAAAAAGCGAAAGAAGTGGAAGAAAAGTGGATGAACGCTTCGAGGGGATCGGCCTCCTTGATCGCTTCGATGGTATCGACTTCCTTGATCACTTCGAGGGATCGACCTCCTAAGGTTTGTCAAACGATAACTTTTTCATTGCCTTGAGTGTAGTGGCTTGGAGCCCATTGTGTTGGGTGCTGTGCTCCTGCTCCCATCAGGGGGATCCTCTCCTACAATCCCGTACCAGTATTGTTCGGGTCGCTAACATCCTCCTCATATATGTGGTTCCGCTGCGCACTATGCTGAACCGGTTTAGTGGGGTGACATTAAGGCCCACCTTGAGTCTAGTGGATTGGAACCCATTATGCCAGGTGCGGTGCCCCTACTCCCATCAGAGGATCCTCTCCCGCAATCCCGTGCCAGTGTTGTCCGGGTCGCTAACGTCCTCCTCATGTGTGTGGTTCCACTGCACACTCTACTGGATTGGTTTTATGAGGAGAAGATAATGATCGTGTGACAAGTGATATCACTTGATGAAAATAAACAAACACAATCTTATTTATAGAGTTCCACTTAAGTTCTATCGGGACTTAAATTTTTAATAATAAATAAATATTAAATAAATTCATATTCAACTTTTTCTGTACTGAACATAACTAAACAAATATTATTTAAAATTTTAAAAAATAAAAAAATCGTAACAAATAGACTCCCAATTGATATCATAAAATTAACGAAAGGCAACATCCAGTCATCCAAGTAAAGTTTATCACACCATCCAAACTCAAATAATATGACAAAATCAAACATGAGATTAGTGCAGTTTTCTGCATTGTTAACGGATGACAATAAATGTTGAGAGAATTTAGTTGTACCAAATTTTATTTTGCATTATGATATTTGTTCATTAAAACTCGATATTTCACCCTTATGTTTTGTGTTATTATTCAGGTATAGTACTGAAACTAAAATCTTTGCCTTCTCTTTCACGTTTGGACCAAATTTCTCTGACTTCAGAAAAAATAATAATAACTTATCTATCTCTTAGGAGGAAAAAAAATTAATATTTTTTTAGAAAGATAAATGATGAAAGTGAGATTCAAGTCTAAGATGTTGCAATGATCTATTAATGTCTTTACCAACTAAGCGAGTAAATATCTTTAACCCTATAATATTTTATATCAATAGATAAGATATTCGATATATTAATATTAATTAGATTCCCAAGATGTTGCAATGATCTATTAATGTCATATTCAACTTTTTCTGTACTGAACATAACTAAACAAATATTATTTAAAATTTTAAAAAATAAAAAAATCGTAACAAATAGACTCCCAATTGATATCATAAAATTAACGAAAGGCAACATCCAGTCATCCAAGTAAAGTTTATCACACCATCCAAACTCAAATAATATGACAAAATCAAACATGAGATTAGTGCAGTTTTCTGCATTGTTAACGGATGACAATAAATGTTGAGAGAATTTAGTTGTACCAAATTTTATTTTGCATTATGATATTTGTTCATTAAAACTCGATATTTCACCCTTATGTTTTGTGTTATTATTCAGGTATAGTACTGAAATTAAAATCTTTGCCTTCTCTTTCACGTTTGGACCAAATTTCTCTGACTTCAGAAAAAATAATAATAACTTATCTATCTCTTAGGAGGAAAAAAAATTAATATTTTTTTTAGAAAGATAAATGATGAAAGTGAGATTCAAGTCTAAGATGTTGCAATGATCTATTAATGTCTTTACCAACTAAGCGAGTAAATATCTTTAACCCTATAATATTTTATATCAATAGATAAGATATTCGATATATTAATATTAATTAGATTCGAAATTTGTTGCTCATTTAATGAGTGTTCTCAATATTACGCTTTAAAAGTATTCAAACCTTCAACATGAGATTTTGAGTTTTGCCTATTTCATCTCCCAAATGCTCTCTTCTATGAAATAACTTTTAGAAATCTTTTTTTCTTTTTAGAAGATTGAAGAGCGAAATAATCAAGCTATTGATATATTAAAAGACAAAAAAAATTCTTTCAATATCTCAATTTTGAGTTCAGAAAATAAGTTATTTATATTAGGATTCGAAAATAACTCTTTTATATTTGATGTATCCTTTTATATTAAGATTCAGTCTCAATAAAAATTACCTGCATTGATGCTTTGTGACACACGAGAGTCTCATGGGTACACCTATAATTTTTTTCCCCCTAAAAATGATGTTGTTGTGGAATGAATGCGGCCACCAGATGACGCGTCGAGTTGGCTTGGTCCAGTCGTTGAGATCGCAGGGTGCCCGGCTAGATTCTGAGGTAGGAGCGAGCTGTTGGCGCTTCACCGGTCCGATTCCTACCAAAAAGGCATGAGTCGGGTTTTTCCTGACTAGGCCCCTCCGATGTTAAAATTAGCTCTCTCTTTTCCTGAAGCCAGGTGGGGGGTTATTTAGGCGGTTGGAGGCATACCTCGGTCCGGAGGACTATGAAGTCGTGTAGGGTGGCATCGTACAAGGCGACGCTGGTCGACGTCATTCCGAGATGTCTGCGATAGCCTGCTCCATGCGTCGTCGTCTCAGGATTTCGGGAACGGCCACTCCATGCGTCGCCATCCCAGGATTTCGGGATCGGGCGCTTTGATTGAGTTCAGGCAACATGGCTGCATGAGGGCACCGTCACATCCGACCCGGGATGGCGGGTTGGACGTGGCGACGCACGTGGGGTGGCCTTATGCTAATGTGTCTACTGATCGATATGATGTGAATGATGCCAGGATATCTCTATCACTTCCCCCCCCAAACAAGGCATACTCGAGGTCCTCGCGGAGGGGCTTGGGGAATGTCCGACTTGCTCCTTCGATCGTGTTGCTTACTGTGCAGGGTTGGCAAGTTATTTTGTGGCGTTGTTGCTCTTGTGGTGGTGGCGTCGGGCTGGCTTGGTGCATCGGGGGGCTGCTTGGCTGACTAGGCAGGCGTCCGAGCTGGTGAACTCGGGCGCGGATGGACTAGTGCCCGAGCTGGTGAACTCAGGCACGGGTGGAATGGTGCCCGAGCTGGTGAACTCGGGCACGAATGGACTGGTGCTCGAGCTGGTGAACTCATGCACGAATGGATTGGTGCTCGAGCTGGTGAACTCGGGCACGGGTGGAATGGTGCCTGAGCCGATGAACTCGAGCACAAATGGAATGGTGTCTGAGCTAGTAAACTCGGGTACGAATGGACTAATGCCCAAGCTAGTGAACTTGGGCACAAATAGACTGGTGCCCGCGTTGGTGAACTCGGGCACAGGTGGAATGGTGCCCGAGCTGGTGAACTCGGGCACAAACGGACTGGTGCCCGAGCTGGTGAACTTGAGCATGAATGGACTAGCGCTCGAGCTGGTGAACTCGAGCACGAATGGACTGGTGCCCGAGCTGGTGAACTCGGGCACAAATGGACTAGTGCCCGAGTTGGTGAACTTGACCACGAATGGACTAGCGCTCGAGCTGGTGAATCGGGCACGAATGGACTAGTGCCTGAGTTGGTGAACTCGGGCACGAGTGGAATGGTGCCCGAGCCGGTGAACTCGGGCACAAATGGACTGGTGCCCAAGCTGGTGAACTCGGGCACAGGTGGAATGGTGCATGAGTTGGTAAATTCGGGCACAAAAGGACTGGTACCCGAGCTGGTGAACTCGAGCACGAATGGACTGGTGTCAGAGCTGGTGAACTTAGGCACGGGTGGACTGGTGCCAGAGCTGGTGAACTTGGGCACGGGTGGAATAGTGCCCGAGCTGGTGAACTCGTGCACAAAGGGACAAGTGCCTAAGCTGGTGAACTCGAGCACGAATGGACTGGTGCCTGAGCTGATGAACTTTGGCACGAATGAACTGGTACTCGAGCTTTTGAACTCATGCATGGGTGGAATGGTACCCGAGTTGGTGAACTCGAGCACAAATGGACTGGTGATCGAGCTGCTTCGATACTTGATGCTTGGAAGCACTTCCTGACATCACATGCTTTCGTGGGGAGGAGCATGTGCCATCCTGTTGGCAGGAAATTGGGGGCATGCGCGCCTAGTGGGGATTGCAGCCGAGGAGTTGGGCGGGAACCTTGGCTGGGCAAGCGCATTAATCGAGGCAGCCCTTGATAAATGCTACCATTACTTCTTGCCTTGGGAAGCCCAAATGTCACCCTAACCCGTCACTACCTCCTTATAAATCTCCTATTGCACGGAGGTGAGTCATTGTGTTCTTCTTTGATTGCCTTTTTTTTGCCTCGGTCCGTCTCTCCTGGTGCCCAGCCCTAAGGTCTGGATGTCTTCTTCTTCCTCGTTGTTGAGTTAGTCGAATCCCGAGGCCAACGAGTCGATCTCAAGAAATTCTAGAGTAGAAGTCCTAAGTTCATCATCTAGTGTGTCGCCCCAAATGGATTCGAAGGCGCTTGCGGCCCTTCAAGTCATGTGGGCCTGGCATGATGTAGATTTGATCGTGATCGAGGGACTGCTAGGGCTCGTTCAGGATCGATACAGTATCCCGAGGGAATACGGGCTGCATGCCCCATCTCCCGGGCAACGCTGCTACGACCCATTCTCGGAGGGGTTCGGGCTTACCCTAGACGCCCTTGAGGTGGGGTTGAGGTTCCCATTGCATCCGATTATCATAGAGTGTCTCTAATGGTGGGGATCTCTCCATCTCAGATGGTGCTCAACTCGTGATGCTACTTGGTGGTTTTTCTAGAAGAGTGCCAGGGGGCGGGGATTGAACCGACTCGGACGCTATTCTTAGCATGCTTTCGGCTCTACAAGGGTCGAGGTGGGTATTACCTGATTGCCTGGGGCGGGTTCAAGATTAGCGGCGCTCCTTCCAACAACAAAGGGTAGAAGACGCGTCACTTTTTCATGAGCCATCGCGGGGAGTGGGGGTTCTGCTTGGCGTGGACTTCCCGAGCTATCAACAACATCCCCCATTTCCTCTCTAATGAAGAGACCGAGCGGGTGGGGCGCTTGAGGGATGTCCTGTCTTCCTCTTGGGCTATTAGAGGGATGACCAAAGGATGGTTGGTTGATGCGGGGCTCAGCCCAGCCCGTAGGGTATGGTCAGATTCATCATTCAGGCTTTTCCGCCTTTGTCCGCATTTCTTTATGTCTTGTTGATCGATTTGTAACTATGCAGATATGGTGAACTTCCATGCACTGAAGGGAATACCCCGTCTTTCGAGTCGACACGGCCTCCTTGGGAGCAGGAAAAGACCGAGGTCGATCCTTTGGCCCGATAAGGAACCCCGGGCCACCAAGGTCTTGACGAGGCAGAGGCAGACCACCCTAAGAAGAAATCCAAGGTGGTAACTCGGAAATCGTCTGAGGGGTCGGCACTCCGCGAGCCTATTGTACGAACAACATGTGGGCCAAGCAGCGGCTCACACGGAGAGGGCTCTGGCTCCAAGGGTAAAGGCCGAGCCAGCCCGGTCAGGGATGAAGCCCCATCTAAGCGGGGGAGAGCCCTAAATCAATGAAGGACCTATGTCGAGTCTGATCTTCAAAGAAGGGCGAGCCCTTCTGGGCTCTGGAGGTGGCGGATCTGCTAGAAGGGGAACCAGGGGCACCTTTTGGGACCCGATGGCCTTCCCTCAAGGTCGATAGCCGCATATGGGCCGACGGTTCGGCGGCCTTGGAGTTCGCCCATAGGATGCTTCATCCGGGACTGGCGAAGCAACTATATTGCTCGCTCTCTGCGGTATTGATGGACCGTGGCGCGAAGGCGACGATCTGGGTAAGTACTGTCCCCTCCCATTTTTGCTCCCGAGATCATTCTATGCCTTCTGATCCCCGAGTTTTTACAGAGCCACCATTACACGACAGCGCTGATCGACCGGGTGTAGGACGTGGGTCGGGTGATCGAGTGCCTCGGGGATGCCAACTCCGATCTGCGTCAGGATGTGGAGGAGTTAAGAAGCGGCCCAGGTCCCGAGGCAATCGCGACAGTGGAGCAACGGGCAGCTACTGTCGAAGCCATGGTCGACCAGCTGAAGGCAGAGCTGAAGTGTAGCTGTGAGCGAGTTCGCGGTTTAGACGATGAGCTACTTGCGCTTGCATGGAACATGGAGGCCTCACGATCAACAGCCCACGTTGCAGAGAAGGCACTACAAGAGGAGCGCCGACGTGCCGAGGAACGGGCAAAGAAGACGATCACTGAATACAAGAAATCACCCAGCTTTGAACTCGATTTACAGAGATCGGGCCAGGCGACCTACGAGTTTGGTTACCGGGTGGCGCTCGCTCGCTTCCATGCCAAGTACCCAGACCTAGAGTTGGAGGCTGACCCCTTCATGGATCTCCCTGAGGATTGGACGATGGACATGCCCGATGAGGTCCCCTTCGACGATAGCTCGATGGATCTTCCTCTGGGCTAGGGAGTTAGGGATGCGTCTTTCCTTTTGGTTTTGGTCGGGCCGAATTGTAGTTTTGTAAGGCCCAAACCGATCATAGTGTAAAAACTTTACTTATATGAATGTAAAATTTTTTTAGTACAAACGCAAGGTTTCAAGGATAAAATTTTCTCAAGTTCAACACATTCCAGGTCCTTGGTAGGTGGGTCCCGTTCATGGCCTCGAGGCGACAAGTACCTTTTCAGACCATGTCGTAGACCCGGTAGGGGCCTTCCCAGTTCAGGGATAATTTTCCTCTAGCTCGGGTTGGATCGCTCACCTTAATTTTTCGAAAGACCAGGTCCCTGACCCGAATTTGTCGTGGGCGGACGCTTCAATTGTAGATTCGGGCTACCGCTTTCTTGTACGCCAAAGCATGCAGGCAGGCCTCGGCTCTCTGCTCATCGAGGAGGTCAAGTCCAGCTCGGAGCCCGAGTTCTAAAGTTTCTTCACCGAAGTTTTCTACTCGCAAGGTTGGAAACACGATTTCGAGGGGAAGGACGGCCTTGGTCCCATACGCGAGGCTGAATGGGGATTCTCCCGAGGCCATCTTTGGGGTGGTTCGAGATGCCGACAAGACACTCGGGAGCTCTTCCACCCAAGCCATGTGTGCTTCGCCCACCCTTGTCTTCAATCCTTCGAGGATTGCCCGGTTCGTGACCTCGGCGAGGCCGTTGGTCTGGGGGTGGGCGACCAAACTAAACTTCAATCGTATCCCGTACGATTGGCATAGGCCTTGAACCTTGCGTTGTTGAACTAGGTCCTATTGTCGGTTATGATAGCCCTTGGGATCCCGAAGCGTGTGAGGATATTTTTTCACACGAAACTCTCGACTTGTTTCATGGTAATTGATGCTAGTGGTTCAGCCTCGACCCACTTAGTGAAATAGTAGACCTCGATTATGAGGAATCGATGTTGGCCCGAAGCTTTGGAAATGGGCCGAGAAGGTCCATGCCCCATTGCGCGAAGGGCCAGGCTACGTCGATCGGGGCGAGGGGCACCGTCGGTTGGTGTTGGACCCGAGCATGCACCTGGCATTGTTGACACCGTTGTACGTAGGATAAAGCATCTCAGCGTAGCATCGGCCAATAAAACCCTTATCTAAGTATCTTGAAGGCCAAGGCTCGGCCTCCAATGTGCTCCCTACATATTCCCTCGTGAACTTTGACAAGGACTATCTCGGCTTCGGGTGGGGATAGATAGCAGAGCAATGACTGAGAGAAGGCTCTTCGGTACAGCTTGCCCCTGATCTCTACGTACCATGCTTGGGCCCGTCTGAGTGGACGAGTGATCGACGGGTCATTGGGTAGCTCGCCCTTCTATTTGTAGTGAAGGATTTCTTCCATCCAATTTGGGGTCGCCTCCATTGTGTTGATGTCCGAGACTAGTAGAGTTGGTGCGAAGAGGATCTCGGTTCTCTTCGGGGGTTCTCTAGGTGACAGGCTGGAGGCCAAGCAGGCCAGCGCATCGACCTAGATGTTCTAGGTCCACGGTATTCTTGTGATCGCCAGACAGTTGAAGTGAACCAAGAGTCGCCGAACTTCGGCGAGGTACTGGGCAATGGTCGGTTCTTGGGCCTCGTAGGTACCATTGATGTGGCCTGCCACCAGTTGGGAGTCGGTAAAGGCTTCCAGGTTTTGTACCTGCATCTCGAGGGCGAGGCATAACCCTAACAGCAGGGCCTCATATTCGGCTTTGTTGTTGGTGGCCTTGAATTTCAGGCGAAGTGCATGCTCATAGGTTTCTCCACTCGGGGTCTTGAGGATAATCCCCACTCCTGCTCCTTCCGATGTTGCGGACCTGTCAACGTACAGGGCCCAGGCCGACGGGATCGAATCCTGTGTAGTCATATCATTCTTGGGAGTCAGTTCAGAAATGAAATCAGTTAATACCTGGGCCTTTATGGTTGTCCGGGGTGTATATTGGATGTCGAACTCCCCGAGCTCCATCGACTATTTGAGCATCCAACCCGAGATGTCAAATTTAGAGAGGATTTGACGGAGTGGTTAGTCGAATACCACTTTTATCGTGTGGGCTTGGTAGTAGGGCTGCAGCTTTCGGGCTGTCACGATCAATGCCAGCGCTAATTTTTCTATCGGCGGGTAGCGCTCTTCGGGCCTAGCGAGGATATGACTGGTGTAGTAGACGACCTGTTGCGCGGCTTGGTCCTCCTTAGTCAGCATCGAGCTGACTACATGTTCCGAGGCTGCCAAGTAGAGACTCAAAACCTTGCCCGGGTGGGGCGAGCCGAGCCGAGGCAACTATCCGAGGTAGATGTTTATTTTGCCGAAAGCTTCCTCGCATTCCGGGGTCCATTTGAAGTTGTCCGCTCGGCGTAAGGCCCGAAAGAACGTGAGGTATTTGTCTCATGAGCGCGACACGAATCTCCCGAGTGCTGCTAGCTTTCCTGTGAGGCGTTGCACCTCCTTTACCGAGCGGAGAGATTACATCTCCATTATAGCTCAGACTTTTTCTGGGTTGGCGTTTGTCCATCTCTGGTGGATGATGAAGCCGAGGAACTTTCCTGACCTGACTCCAAAGGTGCACTTCGCCAAGTTGAGGCACATGTTGAATCGTTTGAGGCTCCGAAAGGTCTCTACTAGGTCGATCAGATGGGTTGCTGCCGACCTGCTTTTGACAATAATGTCATCGATATACACCTTCATGTTTCTCCCGAGTTGGGACTTGAACAGCTCGTTGACTATCCTCTGGTAGGTGGCTCATGTGTTCTTCAATCTAAAGGCATGACTTTGTAACAGTAAACCCCTTTTTTGGTGATAAAGGTAGTGTGCTCTCGATCTTGTGGGGCCATGCGGATTTGGTTGTAACCCGAGAATGCGTCCATGAACGTAAGGAGCTCTTGGCCCGTGGTTGCGTCGACTAGCTGGTCTATTAACGGGAGTGGATAACAATCCTTGGGACATGCCTGATTAAGATCGGTGTAGTCGACATACATCTTCCAGCTTTCATTATGTTTTTTAATGAAGACTACATTAGATAGCCATCGAGGATATTTTACCTCTGTTATGAATCCGGCATCGAGTAGGCGGTCTACCTCATGGCTGGTCGCCCGTTGTCACTCTGGGGTGAATCTCTGAGGCTTCTGTTTGATTGGGTAGGCCTCGGGATAGATGTTCAGGTGATGTTGAGCCACCTTGTGGTCGATCCCCGGCATGTCCTTCGGGGACCAAGTGAAGACATTGGCATTGCATCTTAAAAACTCCATGAGTTGGACCTGGTCGGCTTCTGGGAGCATAGTCCCAACTCTGACAACTTGGTCCGGCCGATCGTCCCTCAGGGGAACTTCGATGAGCTTCTCCATCAGCTGCGGGTGCATAGGAGCTTTCGAGTCGAGGTTGGCCGGCTCGAGTCGTATCCTCTTTAGCATGGACACGATTGTCAAATAACATCTCCTGGATTCCTTGGGATCACTCTGCACCATCCCGACTCCTAACGAGGTCAGGAATTTCATGGCCCGGTGGTAGGTGAAGACGACCGCCCTTATCCTGTTGAGCGTCGACCGTCTGATGATCATGTTGTATGCCGAGGGTAGGTCGACTACGATGAAGGTGAGCATCACTGTCTTTGTTCTCGGCTCATTCCCTATAGTGACGGGAAGGGAGGTCGTCCCTCCCGTGAACCCGATAAGTGCAGTCGCCATAAGGGAGAGATCGTTGTCCACAAGTCTGAGCTTCCTAAAGGTGTCCAGGTATAGGATATCAGCGGAACTCCTAGTGTCGACCATCACCCCTCTTCACTCTGGCGTTGGCTATGCAGATCGAGACCACCAGGGCGTTATCGTGGTCCGAGAACTCCACCTCTTCCATGCCGAATGTAATTTCTTTCTCGGAACGCGATCTCGGATGCTTCTCCACCGTGCTCCACCTCTTCCACTGCTGTCATCGAAAATCGGTCCACCAACGAGGACATCGATTTGTCTTTCAATCGAACCCTTCAGCCGAGGTGGTGACTCCATCAATTTTTTAAGGAAGCTCCCAAGATGCCCTTGTCGGATTAGCTCCTCGATCTGGTTCTGCAGGTCATGGTAGTCCTTCGTGTCATGGCCGTAATCTCGATGGAATCTGCAATACTTAGATTGGTCTTTGTTAGTGGCCTTCACCGGGTTGGGCTCCCACAGGAGCCCCTTCTCCCATTTAGAGGAAAATCTTGGTTCGAGAAGCATTCAGGCGGGGCCTCGGGTGTAGCGATTTAGGTCAGTCAGGCCTTCTTCGAGATTGTTCGGGGAGAGACCTTGGGGCCGCTGCTTGGGCGAAGTCTGTTCGAGGCCTTTTGTTGTCCTCGTGCTTTCCTGCCATCAGCGCTTCAGCGGCAACGTGTTGGTTAGCCCGCTGAAGCATCTTGGGGACCATGGCGGGTGGTCTCTTGACCAAGGACCAAAAGATCCTGGAGGGGCGAAGCCCCATCAGAAAAGCCTGCATGATAAGAGACGGGTGAGCCTCGGGTGTCCCTCTAGCCTCGACGGTGAAGCACGCGATGAACTGTGAAAGCGGCTTGCCGTCTCATTGGGCTAGTGTGAGAAGGGCGGCCACGGATGGTTTCGGCCGCATGCTAGCCAAGAAGTTCTGCTCGAGCCCCCTTGCGAGTTGATCGAACGAGGAGATGGAAGCAAGGGGGAGGCGGCTAAACCACATCCGAGCTGGTCCCCTGAGAGTGGCAGGGGATGCCCTACACGTCAAAGTGTTAGAGGTTCCGTAGAGAGCCATCTGGCCTAAAAGGCGGCAACGTGTTCTATGGGGTCGGATCTACCATCGTACACCTCAAGGGTCGGGAGCCTGAAATTGAGAGGGATTGGCTTGTCCTGGATTTTGGGGGTAAAAGGGGATGCTCCTGAGGCGTCATCCCCGACCTCCCCCTTAGTCCTGCGAAGCTCTCTTTAGAATTCGTCCAGACGTCGGTTCACTAAGTTAAGTTGGGCTCTGAATGTGCCATCAGCAGAATTGGTGGACACAGTGTCATGCTCGAGAGTCGGCACGTTGATCGGGCGGAGACCAAAGACGCTGGATTCGGGAGTCACTTCTCAACCCTCGGGATGTTCTTTGGCCTCCTGCAATCGCTCGCGTGTAGCTGGGCTCGCCGGGGGATCGTCAAGGGGCTCTGGGACATATATGAACTGGCCTGGCACCTGGGGGCTCATGAGGTACACGAGCTGCGGGATGAGGGGGACGACCGTTTGGATCATCCCGGTCAGAGCTTAGATCTACCTTGATAGGTCGTAGAACGCCTCGGGCGAGACGGCCGAGGGTGTTGGGGCGTTCCTGGGGGGTGATAGCCAGGGATCGTTGAATAGTCGCCAATAGCGTTTTGGGGTTTGGGTCGGGGTGCCTCCTCCGAATTGGGCAGCGGAGGCTGGTCCCGAGGTGGAGATGGTGGCAACTGGCTGCCCTCCAGTCGGGCGGGCCTCCGGGTTGGTCATGTGACACTCCTACGAAATCAGCCCTCCTTCTAGCGCTAAAAATGTTGTGGAACAAATGTGGCCACTGGATAACGCGTCGGGTTAGCCTGGTCCAGTCGTCGAGATTGCAGGGTGCCCGGTTGGATTCTAAGATAGGAGTGAGCTATTGGCGCTTCACCGATCCGATTCCTGCCAAAAAGGCCTAGGTTGGGTTTTTCCCGACTAGGCCCCTCCGATGCTAAAGTTAGCTCTCCTTTTTCCTGAAACCAGATGGGGGGTTATATAGGTGGCTGGAGGCGTACTTCGGTCCGAATGACTATGGAGTCATGCAAGGCGGCGCTGCTTGGCGTCGTTCTGGGATGTCGAGGATAGCCTGCTCCATGCGTCGTTGTCTCGGGATTTCGGGAACGACTGCTCCATGCGTCATCATCCTGGTATTTCGAGAGCGAGTGCTCTGTTCGAGTTCGGGCGACGTGGCTGCGTGAGGACACCGTCACATCCGACCCAGGATGGCGGGTCGGATGTGGCGACGCACGTGGGGTGGCCTTATGCGGATGTGTCTGTGATCAGTATGACGTAGATGATGCCAGAATATCCCCTATCAGATGTTAAGATAATTCTTTTTAGTGATTAAATTAATATGAATTTGATTAATGGGGGCAATCGATTTGGGAATGTACATAATAACTTTGATTGATCCGTATTAATGGAATTTACGAGTCGATTTAGTTGAGGATAAGCTGTGAGTTGATTCAGTTCACTTTTATTGTGAAATTACATTACTTTCCTAGAAGTGAGATAGACAATATTAAAGCGACATTTGTTGAGATAAAGTTGTCGAAGAAAAAAAAAAATAAGTATCGTAAAATGAGAAGACGTTGTAAAATTTTCTTCGGATAATAATAAGAAGAGGTGATGAACATAGTGAAAATTATCGAGAGAGAAATATATACCTTACCTTTAGAGTATATATTTTTAATATATAGATATATATATCATTAAGATTATCGACATTTGGATGGTCATGAAAATAATTTGGTACATCGATTATTACAGATTTTTTTTAATTTTAATTTGGTGGTAATATAATGGCTTAGCTAGCTATACATAATATATGTCCACCATAATTTATAACCCATATATGATATGGTATGATTAGTTTGATTAATATTGATTATTTTTTTCATGTCCCCCATATGTATTCATTACATAGTTTGAGGTGAATGCCATCATATCCTATAAGGATGTCTTTTATATATATAATTGATTTTTTTAATATCTTAGTTAAATTTGATACCTAAATTGAGAAAGAATTGAATTTAGTTAGCAGGACTCGATGGAATATATTACAATCAACTTCCATTTAAATATTTTAAAACAATCATTTTAATTAAATAAAATTAATTGGAATGAATAATAATAAATATGTTATGTTCGAGTAATATAGCTCCTAAAACCATAAGACAAATGAACATGGCCACCATCGATGCGGAGAAGTGATATATATATTATCTAATGATACTTTGTACCTATTTGGCCAACAACATCAATCAATCAAATTCCTTTCCTACTTGTTTGAGATGATGACTAAATTTCAATGTCAAGACAAATTGTTATCCCATAACTATAACCCTCCGTTACTTAACACCTGATCATACAACTTATAGGCTCTCTTATTGTATTTTGGAATCTTCTGGACCCATTATCCACTTAGACCTCGAATACGTCTTAATCTGATATTTCGATATAATTTTATACATTATCTACTACAATTAACGTAAAAGTGAACGTCGACTAAATCCGAATCTATTTTCTTTTATCTAGATTATTATTATTATTATTATTATTTGGATCATGTTATTCCAACAAGATTAATGATGTGAAAGATTGCGTGGATTGGTGCACTCTTTTAGTGGCGTGCAGTGACATCGATCGATGAACGTCCTTTGACCTTATCGCGCCAAGCTTTTCCAAGAATGCTGATTTGATTTGACACAGCCAATCTTTGTGATGTCGCGGTTGGGACGTCGGGAACCACAGATCATGCCATGATTGCTCGTTGGGTGCTTGAGATGTCGTGGTGGGTTGGCGAGATTGTCCGAAGTATCCATGCATGCATCATAAAGGACAGGACATGCCTCCTATCGTTGCCAACCGGCCAGAGATGTGCCGTTCATCCATCAAACGTTGGAGGGGCCGCGACTTTCCTGCCCGAATGTCAAAGCATTCGATGTTCCGACCGGATTCGACCGCGCCACCGACTCGGGTTCGATAGGCCGGTCTCGGTGTCCGGTACGGCGCCCGGTTCGCGGAACCCACCCCGGATTCCAATCCGGCAGTCTCGACCGTCCCCCAAGACACGCACGCGGGCTTATCCGGTGACCGGACTCGCCTACCCACCCGGTTCTCCGCACCGCCGTGCCCCTTTGCACCGGCTCGGCCGGTCACCCGTCGGGATTCAAACTCGGGAGTTCCCGAACCCGTTCCGTACCCCGAAAACTAATAACTTCTTCTAACGGGACCCACGTGGGTCCCGTCATAAATACGCAATAACACGGGAGGTAGAGAAGTGACTATTGGCGGACCGTCCATTGCGATTTGGATCGAAATTTAAAGCGCGCTCCATTTCGACGCGCGTAGGAAAAACAACGGAGGCGAGGCGTCAAATGGATGTAATAAAAAAGGTGGCCCTCACGTGGGCGGTGTCTCGTTTGGGGGTGGGTTTTGTGGGGAGCGACCGAGACCTCTCATAAATCGGCAGTGGTGGTGTGGTGTGGAGGCGGCGCCTAGTTTGTTCTCCGGATCACCACTTGCTCGCTCGCGGCGTCGGCCGTCGCCTCGTCCTGGTCCCGCTCCCCCGGTGGTTCAAGCATCGGGAGCGCATTGACGCCGGTTTCGATCGCTGCCTTCGCGATCTACTCTCTTCGGCTGACGGGATCCGTGAGCTCTCTCAGATCTCTCTTGCGTCTTCTTCGAGTCTCTGCTGATTTATTTGACTCTTTTGGTGTTCTATATGAGAAATGAGGTCGTCGTCTTGGCGATCCAGTCAACTTGTGCGTACTTCGTTGGGGATTGGAGTGAGAAAAATACTGTTTTGGTCGTTTTCTTTGGATCATTTTAGCGAGTTGGTTTTGTAAACGCGATTTTGTTGAGTCTTCTGATGAATCTGTTGATTTTAGGTGTATTTCACGCCGGCCGCAGCATGTGTGGTGGTCCGGAGCGCATAAAGCCTTCGTCGTCGTCGCCGCCGCCTCCATCGTCACGAGGAGAGCATCAACAACACGGTCCGGTCTTGGGAATGAATCATCTCACCGTCGAGATCGCTGACTCCTCGAGCCTCCTTGAACTCGCAGCCAACAACGATGCGGAAGCATTCAGGCGGTCCCTCGATCGTGACCCGTTGGCCGTGGACGAGGTCGGCCTCTGGTACGGCCGCAGGAAGGGCTCCAACCGCATGGTGCTCGAGCACCGAACTCCCCTGATGGTGGCCGCCACGTACGGCAGCCTTGACGTCCTCCAGTTCATCCTCTCCCTGCCGTCTGTCGAGGTCAACCGTGCGTCCGCCCCAGACAAGACCACCGCGCTCCACTGTGCTGCATCCGGGGGATCCTTTGATGCTGTTGATGCCGTGAAGGCACTCCTCGCGGCTGGTGCCGATCCTACGTTGGTCGATGTCAATGGGGACCGCCCGGCCGATGTGATTGTCGTGCCTCCCAAGTTGCCTGATGTGAAGACTGCCCTCGAACAGCTTCTTGGCGGGCGCAGTAATGCGTCGGCTGGTGGTGCCGATCACCATCATCTTCCCCTTGGTGTGATGACCGACTCGACGAGTTCTATTTCGCCACCGCGTTCTTTGTCCCCTGACGAGGACGGCACTCAATCGTCCAACTCGACTTCCTCTCCTCCGACGGCAAAGGACCCTGACCTTACCCCGGTGAGGGTGTCCGAGAAGAAAGAGTATCCGGTAGACCCGTCGCTTCCAGATATCAAGAACAGCATATATGCCACGGATGAGTTCCGCATGTTCTCCTTCAAGATCCGCCCGTGCTCTCGTGCTTATTCGCACGACTGGACGGAGTGTCCCTTCGTCCACCCTGGTGAGAACGCCCGGCGCCGTGACCCGAGGAAATACCACTACAGCTGCGTCCCGTGCCCTGACTTCCGGAAGGGGTCGTGTCGGAGGGGAGACATGTGTGAGTATGCACATGGGGTGTTCGAGTGCTGGCTTCACCCGGCGCAGTACCGCACGAGGCTCTGCAAGGATGGAACCAGTTGCTCCCGCCGGGTCTGTTTCTTTGCGCACACAAACGAGGAGCTCCGTCCGCTCTATGTGTCAACTGGCTCTGCTGTTCCTTCTCCACGTGCATCCTCTGCTGCAATAGAGATGGCAGCTGCGATGGGGCTCATGCCTGGCTCGCCATCATCGGTTTCTGCTGTTATGTCTCCCTTCACGCCACCCATGTCGCCGTCGGCCAATGGTATCGGACACTCCTCGTTGGCTTGGCCGCAGCCAAATATGCCCACCTTGAATCTTCCTGCAAGCAATCTCCAGGCAAGCAGGCTGCGGTCATCTCTCAGTGTGAGAGACATCCTGGCGGATGACCTCTCAGCAATATCCGAGTTTGATACCCAGCAGTTGTTGAATGACCTGTGCTACTCCCGTCTGAGTTCTTCGGCTGGGAATTGTACCATCCGAACTAATACACTGAATCCATCAAACCTTGATGATCTATTTTCAGCAGAGGTCGCCATATCTCCAAGGTACAATTCTGACCAGGGGGCTGTGTTTTCTCCGTCACACAAGGCAGCTATGCTCAACCAGTTCCAGCAGCAGCAGAGCCTGGTCTCACCCATTAATACTAGTGTGTTCTCACCGAAGGCGGTGGATTCTCAGCAGCTACCTGCTCATTCATCGCTCTTACAGGCCTCTCTGAATACCTCTTCATCTGGTGTCATGTCTCCACGAAGCATGGAGCCTGTCTCTCCAGCGAGTTCTCGTCTGGCTGTTCTTTCACAGAGGGAGAGGCAACAGCAGACACTCAGGAGCCTGAGCTCCCGTGATCTTGGTCCCATCTCATCTCCTGTTGTTGGCTCTCCTGTTAACTCATCATGGTCCAAGTGGGCATCCCCCTCCGGTACACCTGATTGGACAGTGAATGGTGAAGAGCTGGGACGTCTTAGACGATCATCATCCTTTGAGTTACGAGGAAATGGGGACGAGCCTGATCTGTCATGGGTCCATTCACTAGTGAGGGAATCACCACCGGAGAAAGTGATCTCTGCTGCAATGGCTTCTGCAGGTCCTTCAAGCTTGTCTGCGGTTGGTGGTGAGAATTTAAATTCAAACGGTCAGATGAATGGGCATGATCAAGCTGCATTGCTTGGAGCATGGCTTGAGCACCAAGAAATTTTGGATGGGAAGCATTCAGTAATATTTAACAATAATATTTAATGACTCTTATTATACAATATTTTTTGGTGGGTTGGTGAAGAAGGAAAAGATGCAGAAAGGAGTGATTTCAGAGATTCATTTCTTCAAAAACCGATTTATTATAAACTTCATGGAGTTCAGTCAATTCATATATAGGGGTTGTATCAACACCTACTCCAGGTAAACTGCTTTCCTATATTTTGAACTTTTAACTCTCTTTTTTCTTTTGGTTTACTTGTCTAAATCCCCAGTATATGTTTTATGGCAATGAAATTTAGTTTTTTCCCCCACACACCCCGCCCCACCTCCCCCCTCTCCCCTCTCCCCTCTCCCTTCTTTTGCAATTATAATGTTCATCTTTGGTGGAACAGATTGTGGGTAATAGAGTGACAAGGCTAGTCGCTTTGAAGTTGCATCTTTTTGAGATTTGGCAGGTTTTATTTTGGTTGGAGAGGAAAGATGATCTAAAGGCATTTAGTGAAGTGCCCCACTTGAGGACCTATGTTATTGCAGTTGGTCTTGAGAATCAAGATTAGGAAAAGTTGGTGCATAAGTTATCTGCTTGATGTAGCACTTGATTAAGCTTTATTTCTATTTAATCAAATACATTATTTTTTTTTATAATTGATCCTAATTTTATGTGGATCATCCCTTGGTTATCTTCATCACATCCTTGGTTGTTTGTTAATGAGTTGTTGCTTTATGTGGTGTTCTTCTTATTGATCTACATGTACACATTCTTGATTTCTCTTTTGAAAAGATGCAGTCATGGTGGTGGGGCAAGCTATAGGAAATTCAGGAATAACTTAGTCATGCAGCATAATATTTTATGGATGTGTGTTGTTGCCATCTCTTATTCCTTACTGACTTTGTGGGATCCTAATGGAAGCTTATGATGGTGACTGCCTTTTGGATATGTTGTATGCAATCTCTCAAGCAAACAAAGAATGAACTTTTGTTTCGAATTTTGGTTTATGATTTGGTAAATACTTTGATTTTCTAACTATATTTCGTAAATTGAACTTTACAATGTTCAGCAACACTTCTTGTTCTTTTTATACTGAAGAGATTGGTTCTCAGCTTGCAGTAGTTTATGTTGGACGTGATTAGGGAACAATTCTGTAGTTTGGTCTGAAAGATCAGGAAAAGTTGTTGTCCATAATTTATATGCATTGCGATATATATCATATTGTTAAAGTTATATGAATCATTCTGTCAATTTATGTTGCTCTTTACATGGTGGCCTTTAATTGGACATTCTTTCTACTTCTAGTGGAACCTTCGATGTAATGTCTCTCTGGATATGATAATTTGGAGAACTGGATTGTGACTAATAAGCATTTGGTTGTGTTCCTTAATCATTCTAGGTCTCTACGAAGATGGTGATTTGTGATGGTTCAAGTCCTTTGTTTAATGCCCTGTAGTGAGTATGTTTGGGTTTTGAGGCATCCTGTCCAAGGATGTGCAAGAAAAATCAACATCAATGTTTGGGAATTTATTATTTCTTTTGTGGTCTAGATGCCAATTCCATCTTGAGGTAGAAATTAACTTGTGACAACAACTGGGATGGTGAATATGGAATGTGTTGATAGATTATTGGATGTAGATGGTTGAGAGTTTGGCATTGGTAGGTGAACAAACAGTTGTCCTAACCAGTGCTGCAACCTTGGGACAGCAGTGATCACTTTTTGAGTCTTTTGGTGGCAACCGTGGGTTATAGGCACCTCATTTGTGTGTACTTTTTTTGTGTCAAGGGACTTTGCATCTTCTCTTCAACCCTTGGCTGTTTGACATCATCAGAATTACCAGCGGAGGAACTCGACATATTATCTTGCTTAATGGGCCAAGTAGGTGGTGGGTTGAGCTCACTGGTGGAGCTTGGAGATCTTTGTGGAAGTTTGCTGATGAAGGCATCCAGGATTCAGTGGATGGGCACTGGGAGCCTTAACAATCTACAGAAGATGCCATAACCATGAAGGTTATGCAAAGAAATTGGACTTGGGAGATTATTATTAGGGAGCATTGGCTACATGTGAAAATTCTTAGAAAGGCTCATCCAACATATGGCCTACCTTATTAAGTGCATCCAGTTTCATGTCAGAGGTAGGTGACATATATATATGTTGCTTTTACTTTTGTTGGCCGTACAAAGGTGAATAGGAGATTGTTGCAGAGTGATTGGCTCTTTATTAATTTGTGATATGTGTTGGATGTTATGTATCTGTCCATACCTTTTTCATTTCCTACCTCTTTAAAGTGGTCTGATGGGTTGGTGCTGTGTACTAATGCTGTGAGCAACTTTGGTGCATGCACCAAAAGCCTGGATGTGAGTTTGCTTGGAACAAGACTCTAGACATTAAATGGCACTTAAGGAGGAATTTGGACAGGTTATTTGCTTCCTTCCTTTTTTTTTTTTTTTTGATGTCATTAAATTGATGGTCAACACATGTTAAATTGCGTTACTTTATATAAGCCCATGTTCAATTATTGGTCGTAAAGCATACAAAGAATGTGGCCGTCTGTTTTCTTCATATGTTGATGGTTGGAAGCATTAAAGCAAATAACTTCTCAAATTGAGGCTGAACTGATGTATGTGCTGCTGTCTTCTTTGTGATGTGACTTAAATCGAGGAAGTCCTGAAAGTAAATTAGGAACCGCTGTGGAGGGTAAAGTTTGAAGTGCAAATGACAGCTCAATGTCTTGAAAGGTCTGATAGTACTTCACCAAATCTCTCATGGTTTCCAGGATATACAACTTAAATTCCCATCTAGTTAGTAAATCATCATTATGTTGAATTTAAGTCAACAGGTTTTTTTTTCTTGATTTGAAGTCATTAGCATCAAGTCACAAATTTAGAGTTCACTCAAACCAATACGACACAATGTTAATTGTGAGGTTGTTTGTGGCATTTGCAACTGATGAGAGGACTCGTGGAAGATGTCCATCAATGGCCAAAACTAATATAACTCAAATTATTCTGTCTTCTTTAAATGCTAATATGAGTAATTTAGGCAAAAACAATGGTTTTTTTATTTTTCATTTATATGAAAAGAGTAAATATATATCAGGATTACAAAAGACCAATAACATCACCTCCAAATTTGCCAAAGGTCCAATAAATTGAAACGTCTTTTTTTTTTCCTCCATCAATCCCAACCACTTTACTTTAATGAATCATTACAGTTTATATATATATATATATATATATATATATATATATATATATATATATATATATATATATATATATATGGGGATATATTCATGGTTTCTATTGCCTTTTTTATCGTCAAAAAGGAACAATGTCATGTACATCAATTTTGATGTTTCAAATAAATAAATTCGACAATTATTCATAATTTGTCATCCACCAACGAACATAACATTCGTACAGTAAGTAGTGTTCCGTGAAATCATATCTCAAGATAATTAAACCAGAAAGAAAAAACACTTCCATATTTAAGAAGAGATTGGAAACACGTACTGGCAACAACAGCATAGAAAACAATCATGAGAACGTTAGAGAAAGAACTCCACGAAGCTATGTACGTAACACCGGAGGCGAACGACAACACCGCCCCCATACATTAAGACGTGAACAGACATCGTCACTTCATGCTCTCTTCGTCTCCTCCGCCCGGCTTCTTGCGGCCTGCGCCGCCTCGCCCACCCTCCGCTTCGCATTCTCCATCTGCTCCGGCGCCTTCTGCACCATCCCTCTCGCTTGCTTCAGCAGGTACCCGATCGACGACAACCCGGTCAGCCCCAACGCTAACGACGTCAGGAACCCTGCCACCGTCAGCGCCACCAGGAGCGCCACCGGCACCAGCACCGGGCTGAACAGCAGTAAGAGCGGCGTCAACAGGGCGAGCCCGATCACCGAACCGAGGAGCGTGAGCCCGGCGAGGGCGAGCAGGCCGCCACCTAGTGGAAGCAGTGTGGCTACCGCGAGGGCTTGGGAGGCCGAGGGCTCCTTCTCCGGCGGGAGGTCCCTCATGGCTTCGGCCGTGTGGCGCTCGCGCGCGCGGTCACGGACGCCCATCGCTTGTGCAGGTGACGACGATAGATGGAGGTGGAGCGAGCACGGACGTGGGGGGGGTAAGGGGAAGCTCATAAAGGAGGAGAAGGGGTTGACACGTGTGGACAGGCTGACGCGTGGGGGAACGAAGCGACGAGGTGAGGGCTTGCATGGGTCACAGTTTGACGCACGTCTGTTGACATGCACAGAAATCAACTGCACTATTCAACAGCTTCGATCGATTTCAAGGGTCGAAGAACTAATTGTTTTGATGATTAATTAAGGAACGAGGTCATGCGACCCCCCCATTGATCGATCAAAGCTTTCAACAAGAATGCAGCTCTAATGATTTAGTTTGACGTGGGTGGCTGTCTCAGTGCAGATGACACCAATCTGGTTAGTCTGATCCGTGCTAGGAATTCATCCTGCCCAATGTCTTCATCTCCTCTTTCTCGTATTATCTAAAACCATTAGGTTTAGTTTTCTAAAACAAACAAACAAGAGAATATGTTTTCTGCATATAATTACTGGAAGCATATATATATATATATATATATATATATATATATATATATATATATATATATATATATATATATATATACCACTTTCGATTCCCTTAACCATGATGTGGAGATCCAAAATAGGGAGGACAGATAGAGGTTTGGATCTTAATTGTTAACTCTCTTAGCACTTGTGCACGCCATTATTGTAGTGTAGTGTAAAGCATGTTAAAGCAAAGCGTGCACCCCTTGACATCATTCAGTTTCCTCTTTTTGCCACAGGATGTAAATGCTTTTTCCTAATGGATGCTAATGTGTAGCAAGATTTAGATCCACCTTTACGGGAGGAATACAAATGAACTGTGCCTTTTTTGAGGTAGAAAGGCAAGTGATTCATAAATCTATGCACCAAATTGAGAGGCTCCTTGTGGATGCATAGGTAATTAAGACTGACTTGTCTTTTCAGAAGTGGGCTAGCTTTTTTTGACTGTAATTTGCTAAACGATTTGGAGAATTGAAGACTTAAAATAAAGAGCACAGTGATCTAAAGATAATTTATTTTGTTCTTATTAGTGTATGTCCCCAAAAATCTTTACTCATGTTTTGGTCAATCTAACATAATTCAAAATTGTATGTGTAAGATTATCCGAGGTGTTTTTGATATAAAAAATAATAAATTCTAAAGGTATCACTTGAATAAAAATTATGATTGAAAAAGATATTGATCCTTCTAAAACTCAAATTAATATTTAAGTTATATAAGTATTGACATGAGTACTCTAATTGAAGTTATCTTTCTCTATATTAAATACGAGCTTTTATACCTTAAAGAGTATGAATATATAATTATTTTTTTCCTCATAAATAGTAAGAAAAAAAGCTAATAAATAATGAGAAAGTAGTTTTTCTTATCATAAATAATGAAAAAAAAATAATCTTATCCTCTCTCGTTCGGTGTAGAGTAACCATCAGTATATCTCCTACTATCATTGACTTATCAGCTCAGATCGAAAAATATTTATTTAATTATTTTATAAAATCAATGAGTTTTGTTTTCAATCTTCAACGTACTGTTGAAATTTGAGATCGGAATTGTTCTTAAAAGAGAATATATATATATATATATATATATATATATATATATATATATATATATGTTTAATCTCTCTGTTGTTCTCGAGGAACAGAGATGGATGACCAACATGAAAAGGCACGGCTCCATCCCCCGAAGCGATCCCAATTGGTCACATCTCCCTCGCACACGGAGTTCCCAATCAAAGCACAATGGATGAGACTGCAGCCCGTCTCCCGTGGAACAGCAGTGTCTTTTACAGTCAGACTGACTACCTTCACCCACTGCAAGTATTTGTTTGTGCGAGGAAGACGAGCCCTAAGATTCAGCAACAGATGCTGCTGTATCCTTCGACAAGGCTGCCAACTCCAGTGACGCTGGCTTTAACCCCACATGTCCGTAAAAGGAGTTATCATTCATCCCATGTTCGTCTGCCTCCTCCATACTTGATCTTTAAGTCATCACACACCCGCTCTCTCCTCCCTTTAATACTTATGGCGTGCTCTTTAAACAATGTTCTCTGCCCATAATGACTCGTAGTGAAACCTAAACAACTAGAAAAGGATCATAAAAGGGATGTCGACACATTCTTTGAGTCCTTCAAAGAGGAGAATGATCGTATTCTGAGAGACTGTGCATTCCTTTGCGGTCAACACTAGGTTGGCGTTGGGGTACACGACACTTACATGAGGTGAATGATGACTACTTATGTTGCTGGCACCAACTGATGCACCCTTCACCTATCCAACTGCATGCCTTCCCGCCGATAAAGCGACCGCTCCACTGCACGCATCCGCATACGCTTCCCATCCCACTGTTCTGCCTCCACCAGAAATGGCAAACCAGCACGTAGGAGAGGAGCAGGAAGCTCTTTTCCACTCCTCCCCATGCGCCCTTTACTACGTGCAGAGCCCTTCCGCTGCCTCCCACACCAACAGCCACCCGGCATCCGAGTCGGCCCTCCTCTCCCCCTTCACCCAGGAGAGCTTCCCCAACAACAGGAACCGCGACGAGGTGTCCCGCTTCACCCTCTCCCGCTACTCCTCCTCCCGCGGCTCCAACAACTCCTTCCTCCAGGAGAAGAAGGCCGGCTACGAGAGCCGCGTGAAGAAGGGGGAGCGTCAGCGCCTACGCATCGTCGGCGTGAATGACGGCGAGGAGGACGGGGAGGGCAGGCGAAGTGGCATGTGGAGGTTTGTTTCGCTCGACCCATCCTCCTCCTGCTGCTGTGTCGCGTTCCAGGTGACATGGAGGCTCATGTTCAGTGTGGGTTTCGCCTTTCTCGTGTTCTTCTTGGCCACGAAGCCCCCACAACCCAACGTTTCTTTCAAGGTATTGGATCGATCTATACGCCTATGATGCAGTGCGGATCAGTTTGGGTTTACATGGATCGTCGTCTTGCTTCAGATAACATCAGTCGAACAATTCAGCCTCAGAGAAGGCCTGGACAACACAGGTGTCGTGACCAAGATCTTGACCTGCAACTGCTCCATGGAGATGGCGGTGGACAACTACTCGAAGGTCTTCGGCTTGCACGTCCGCCCCTCCGCCATGGAGATGGCCTTCGAGCACATGAAGTTTGCAAGCTCACTGGTAAGTTTGCCGCCTGCCATGCATCCCAGAAACCACGGGCGCTGACCTCTCTTCTTCCCTTCTCGCTGTCCACACTGCAGAGCGATGGATCATACATCGATACCGACTCTTCATCGGCACTGACTCTATACTTGGGCACCAAGAACAAGCCCATGTACGGGGCCGGGCGAAGCATGCAAGACATGCTCGAGTCCGGGCGAGGCCTGACACTGGTCGTTCGGGTCAGATCAAGATCGAGCTATCGGGTCATCGGCAACTTGGTTCGATCGAGTTATCGTCACGACGCGGAGTGTCAACTGGTCCTACGCGGCGCGTACGATGAGGGGGGTCACACCGTAATCTACAACAGCACCTGTTTCATCTCCACTGCTCATGCGTGATGATGACGATGATGAGATCATTTTTTGTGTGAAACGTTACGAAATTATGTTTATTCAGATGCAATACGCCTAATATAATTGCAAACATGTTTATTCTCCCACACCTTTATAATTAAATGAACCAAAAATAGGCCAAAATTGTATACTGGCCCTAAGGATCTAATTCACCAAGTGAGTGCAAGGCTTTAAGAACCAGAACAGGTCAGCTGAGCTCCCTTTGTCAGCGTCAGCGGCAACAGATGAACTACTGCAGTGTTCATCAGTTACTGGTAACAATGCCTTCTCCTCCTCTCTGTTCTGCTCCGCCTCCTGAAGCATCGCCCCCACCTACTCAAGCATTTTTTTTAGATGGAAGGAATGCAATCTAATAGATACTCGACGGAGAGGCTGTGATGGCATACCAGAGTTGCTGATTTAGAAGGTTTGCTGAGAGGAGATCTGCCATTGGCAGTGACCTTTGGGTTCCTTGTACCGCGAGTTGACGGGGAAGGGAACCGCTGCGGCGTGGGAGGAGACGCTCTTACTTCCTTCACTGCTATCGGTTTCTCGATCTCAATCCTCACTGCCATTTTGCTGCTTTTCTTTGTTGATGATGGGTCATCTTTCCTGCAGACAATTTAACGACGTCAATTCTTTCTGAACCCGTGGAAAACCGAGTGTAGATTCTTATGTACGATTACTTTGGGGTCAGTGGCATTCGATCCTCTGCTTCTGAGTTGTGAACCATGTTGGCGACCTTCTTCTTGACCTGCTTCTTGGACTCTTCTTCAGCTGGAGGAGTCCTCCCGCGTCCGACCGCTATCTTCTTGAGCTCGTGGCAGAACTCGGAGATCTGGCTCAAGATGTCCTTCCCGGAGAACAGATTCCTGGCGGACAGTGTGCTCCTCAGCCGCGGTTGGGCCTTCCTCTGCTCCCGTTCCTGGCTCTCCTCCTCAGCCTTCTTCTGGGCGCTCGACTTGATCATCTCTTTCACGGTGTTCCGCGCCTTGGGAGCACCAAACGGGCGGCTGGGACGTGGCGGCGTCGAATGATTCGGGTTTTGGTTCTCAAGATCCTCCCTTATTTGTTTCGTCGCGGCAGATTTGGTCTTGAGGGGAGAGGCTTGGCGGAGCGGGGCCGCGATCTCTGCTCTTCTCTTCAGGTTGTTCTCGTTTCTGAAAGAGAAAGGGACGGAGGAGAGGAAACCGCTGTCAATCCAACAGCATCTCAAGGAACCAGAAACAAAGAATCCACAGCCAATTCATTACCCACGAACGCTGTTCCTCTCGCTGAGAGGCAGTCTCTCCGAGCTCGACCGCATCAATTTCGCCTAGTTTCGTTCCAATCAACCAAGCAAATTTCAAGGAACAATCAGATCAAACTTCCAAAGAAAAAGGAAGAAAGAAGAATAGGAGGCTATGATTCGGACCTTGGGGCTCGGCGCTGCCGCAAGGTTGAAATCTTCGACGGTCCTCGGATGCTTACAATCTGGAAAGGAGGGAAGAAGGAAAGAAAGACAGAGAGAGTTCAAGAAATCGCAGGTTCTTGAGCGAGCGACGGAGAGGCGAAGGAGCAGGGGGCGTACCGGGTCGGCAGAACCAGGCGTCGTCGTCGACAGGGGATGCGTCGGGGCCGGTGAGATCGAGCCATTTGGGGGCGTCGATGTTCTCGTACGCCTCGTCGCGCACGTATCTCGACTCGATGTTCTTCCAGTCGATGTCGGCGGGCTCCATCCCTCGCCGTTCCACGGGAGGAACAAAGGAAGAAACCGCTTCTACCAGATAGGAATGAATGGGGAAAGAGAAGCAGAGAATGGAAAGGAAAGCCACGGAACGAAGAACACCAGAGAGGGAGACCGGGGTTTCTCGAGGAGGGCTCTTGGTTGCGTCGGCAACCAAATCGATTCCACGGAACGTTACGCCACCGTGTTAATTTTTCGACCGTTGGGGCATGGGTCCTGCCCTAGGTGTTATTGTGCTAATTATTTAGCGGAGCATCTGGGATCCTCTCGTCACCTCCCTTCATTGTTGATATAACTTGCATCACATGTAACATGTAATTGTTGGAAACTAGAAAATTAGGACCTTCATGCCGAAGAACAAGAATGCATATGAAAATTCCAGAGTTTGATTTGATTGCATAATTAGGTAAAGTGGTCAAAATTATTAACCTGCATCAGGCAAAGTCAAACACAATGAGCTTTTACTTGGGAGAATAACAAGGCAAATAATTCATCATTCATTCATATGACAATCAGCTAAACCTGACCAAATGATTGTAACAATTTTTACCTGTTCGTAATCTACAACTGTGTCTGTGCTTCCTACCGTGCATCACAAATACTAAGTACAACTGTGGAATCAATCAAGTTTGCTGTCCGATATTTCTGACACTGAGATTGAAAAGAAAGGAAAACAAAGCAGTTTCTGCAGTAATTGGCTAAACACATCTTGGCCGTAATATGCTAATCAGAAATCACTGGAGCTTTGGTTCCTCACATCGTACCTCGGCAAGGCAAATTGGGCATACCTACAAAATAAGCAAAGAACTACTCAGCAATAGTGCAGAAAAAAATTCAACAAAACCTTCATTGAATGATAAGAGTAGTTTCGGGTACCTTCTTGATACCAAGCCATCTTGTGACACAGGCGGAATGGTAGACATGCTTGCATGGAAGAGTTATTTGTCGATCCCCTCTCTTATATTCCTTTTGGCAAATGACGCATCTGGAACCAGAAAAATTGTAATTTTAACAGGACGAAACCAGGATAGCAAAAATGTTTCAATTTTCATCATTGTATGACACAGATCGTGTATATACATCCACAAGACTGGTAGAAGTTCAAGTCATTGATGTGTTCACTAACAGAAGTCAAATGGCCAATGATCATTTTATGCAAATTGTCAGAAATTCTGTATTGTTCAGAAATTGCATACTCTAAACTGATAGAGCCCAACAGCATAATTTCGATGATGATCATGATGCTATTTATGCTGTGAAGGAAAGCAATATATATGCTTGATAGTCTGAGGCCCATGAGGACAAGGGCTTACCTCTCGCGTTGTGATTTCTTTCTAGAAAAGAAGCTACACTTGTACTTTGTGACAGGAAGTGAAGCAATACATTCTTGAGTAAGACCACGACTTTGTGTTCCAACTGTCTCACCCAACTCCAGTAATTCCTGTATGTAAAAGTAGAAGTCAATTTCAAATTTATATCCGTGGGTGACAAAAACGATTATAGAGCATTAGTTTGTGGTTTAAGGATTCATCAGTCAAGTACCACACATTCATATTGACCATATTGATAGTGTCAACATACCATGTAGGTCCAGTCCAAGCATAGAATTCCATACCAACCAGTATTTGAAAATTGGAACCTTAGTGGTCATGCATTGCAAGAGTATATTTTGAATTTTTTGTTAGTCATTTTGAAAAGGCTATATATATAACATTTTTTTCTGCTGAAATCTGATAAATTTATTTCTTCAGAGTCAAATGACATTAGTTGAACTAAATATTCTTTAGTCTAAGATACAATTCACTTGTGTCATGCTTTCCTTTTTATTTTGTCTACTTATGTTCTTCAATAGTGAGTGACAACTGACTGATCTAATGTGGTAATATACTTTATGATTCTGTTTTCTGCTGATTTTTCCATCTATTATGTTTCTGTTTGTTACCAACAATACTCTTTCAATTAAAAAGTGCATTTTATAAAGAAATGAAGTTTATGTCTTTTGTTTTTTGTTTTTTTCATGGAGTGCACAAAAGATGGTTATGCAATTGTCTTCACAATTCTTACTCTTTAGTTTCAAGTTTTTTCTTACTGGTTTGTGCCTAAAAGTTACTATATTGTGGAGTCATATCAGCATAATACTATTGTTAAAAATTCCCTTGGAAAATGGTTGACAAACATTTTCTTTTGTTATTCTGCTTCCATCTTAAGTTGCCTATGCTTGATCATCAACTCTTCATGTCATACAAGAAACACTTTCCTTGCAAATAAAGAAAAAAATTATGAATTTGTTAATATGCCCAATTTTACTTCACCCATCTATGTTCCAAATAGCACACCTAAGACCATCCACAAGATGTTCATGTTAGAAGTATCTGATTTTGAAAAGATCGCTTTCTCACGATAAAACACAACTTTTCCGACAAATAAATTGTGTTGATGTAATTGCAACATGGCACCAACAGGAGGCAGCAAGTAAAGCAATGACATGGAGTGCTTTGTGGGAAATAAGCTTTAATAAAAATATTTTCTTATGTATAAAATTAACCAATTTGCTCCATATAAATTTATGAAATAATAAAATTTGCCATCAATTTATGTATTAAATATTTGCTATTGCTACTGGACCGCGCTGATGGTAGTTCCCATCCAGGTTTCTTTGTTCCACACAACCAACTTTTACCGGAGTCTAGACATAATTAAAATCTTCTTCATCCTTAAAAAAGAGTTTACCTAACAAAACCTTATGAAATCTCTAATGATGTGATTGCTGTCAATAGAACTTCTCACATATACAGATACTTCCTTTATGTTTTCTATTATTAGTACATTCAATTATACCAATGTATGGTATTGGGTGGAAGCTGACTAATCCCAATATCCTATAAAAGCACTGTCCTTCTGGTGTATGTTATAAATTTGATTATTTTGTGCATTTAATTTTTAATGAGAAACCAGAGCAATAAATTCCCCAGGGAAAATTTAAATAATAATATCAGATGACATATCTGAATGAGCTTGTTATTATTTCACTGAATCCAGAATCAAGTATTTAACCAATCAAATTGAGCATGAATGTCAAGATACCAGTTAACATCCTAACATGGTACATCAAAATCTATGTGAAATGGTCCAAGGATAAATAACAGACCTCATACGTCATGTTATCAGGATCAACATTGTCTTGCCAAATGACCTGTATCCATGTAAAAGGAAGAATTAGCGATCTGAGATACACAATAACTAATAAGTGAAAAATTATTTCCTGCATAGATGACTCGGAAATCATTTTTATTCTTGCTTATCAGTCGTATTAGAATTTCTGAAGTGTCTAATTCAGTTTATATTTAACATTGAATTTTCATATGTTTTTATTCTCGTATTATATGATATTTATTGACGAAACAAAGAAATTTCTACAATATTCTTTTTTGTCACTCTAATCTCTCTTCCAAATTTTAATATATCTTCCAGTTCCCCTCTTCATCAATTCTTTTTTATTTCATGAATAAAATGAATCTAGACATATTAAAGGAGCTTCCAAAATAATTCGTCAAACCAAGTAGGAATTTCCTGCAACTAAGTATTTATATGACTATCAAAAGACTAAAATGAACTTCTCAATTTTATTACCAAATGTCAAAGTACATGCAACTATCATGTTAATGATCAACAATCTGAACAGAATAGTGTCCCTAGACTGAATAAGAAATCCAATATGGAAAACCAAGCATGAAATGTTGCTAAAGCAGCACCGCAAGCATGGAAATAGAATAGAACATCTTTTTATTGGGAGATTAACACTTTGTTTTAATTTAAACTGCTTGTATGTCACATCAAAGAATCTTGGAATCTGTTTATGATGTAAAAGAATGTGCACAAACGGCTATACGAACAAAGAATTGGTTGCAAGTTTTAACCACAATACACATGGAAGAACTTCACACCTGAGAACCACTGGCATTCTGTTGCACTTGAATGCCTGCATGAATATAAATAAAATTAATGTGTTGCCATCATAAACCACAAACTGAAAGTTAATTAGACAAATGACTCGAAAGCGATAATTGTATTATCTAAGGAAACATACAAAGATCGTCGATTGACTACTATGAAAATAATGCATACTGTATTTAACAGAAGTTTCAAAATTCCCTTTGATTGGACTATTGGTTCTCTAGTTTCCCTTTGCATAACTTGAAATTATCAAAATTATAATCATACATAAGGAAGAAAGTTTGCCGGAGATTTACATACAATTGTTGGATAGTTGTCTATGTGCTTAAATTTCCCCCATAAGAACATCAATGGAATGTACATGTAACAGAGAGTGATGCCTGATTGAGGTAATTTAATCTCCATTATCACACCTCAACAAGCAAACTATTATACCATTAAATCACAAAGAAGAAGATTTTTTTCTTTGAAATAGAGGAACATATCCTGAACAAACAAATTATCTAGCAGTTAATCCAGAGGCACTAAACAAACAAATATATAGATATCTCCCAAACCAAGTGATTGTATATCATCCATGATTGGTGTTTCAACAAAATTTCCAGTAGAACACTAGATACATATGGGAAACATGATGAACTGAAAAGTTACTTACATTCCTCAGTTCTAGGACTTCTATTTGCATGAGCAAATTCATTGCTTTGCTGGGTCTGCTGTGGCAAGCCTAAGTTGTTCAAAGCTGCAGGGTTGTCCCATGCTCTCCTTCCTCCATCCAATCTTTGTGTATAATCATAGATATCAAAAGTGTGACCAAAATCATAATATGAATTAGTAGAAGATCCAGAGAATCCATATTTATATGGGTACATCGTTGACCAGTATGTGTTTCCCTGCAATATTAATCACACATATATTTACTCAAAATGACTCAAAGATGAATATATATTATAATGCAGAGTTCAATTCTTCTTGGACACTAGCAAACATAAGTTCCTAAAAACACGCACAGAAAGGTGATAATATAGTAGTTGTCTTGTGTTTTCACTAGAAACCAATACTCCTGATTTGTTATTAAAAAAAAATTAGAAAAAGTTCTCATCTTGCTTGGAAATCAAGTATAACAAGACATTGCCTTGAAGGATGCAAATAGGAAAAGCACAAGTTCCTTATATTTTGTTAGGTACACTTGGGTAGAAGTCACATAAAATGCTTACTAGTGAATCTGAAAAATCGGCAGAAATAGCTTGCTGCTCGGTATTAAGGAACTTGATCATTACTTAATCAAACGGATTTGACTGATCATGGTATCGGAAATATTAAAATGTCCATATTTTCAACAGTTAGCAGAAGTATGAGTAATATTCATGCTACAAGATACTGAAAATAAGTACACAACATTGTTCAAGCTACCTGGTCATGAATAGCTTCTGCAAGGACGGCATCAGCCTGAGCATAAGTGAGGCCTTCAAACAAATCCATCAAGCTTTCCGTAACAGTGTAAGGAAATCCAGTATTTATATAATGAACCTCCATCTGTCTGTTACCATCCATTTCTGTTAGAGCAAATCCTGCCAAGCGACAATCACCAAAATTAACCACAAAAATCTGAAAACAAAAAGAACTATGCAAAACAGGAACTAGCATAAAAAAGAATTGCTAAAGAAAGAAAGTACAATTAAAAGAAACTGCAGATATGAAAAAATAGCTAATGAAAAGAAATGCAGTCAAGACCAACTGCTTATTTAAATAGTATAATCAGGAAATAATAAAGTGTTCCTTTCTCGACAGGATTCAGAGTCGATCCAATTTGCCAGAAGATCGGGCAAAGGGCAAATCGTAACAGCGCATGCAAAGTTGCCCAACCTTGTCGCTTAATTCGTCAACATGGCAAGTGATACTCCAACCAAGACTGAGATGGATTTCACATTCCAAAGATGTGTTTAGACTAAAAAGAACAAAAAATGGGCATTGAGGTGAATTCGTTCGGTCAAATTGCTGAAATATGACAACTTTCCTCCGAGAGGCCCATTGTCCAGCTAAAATCTAACCTGTTGAAGTTGGTATCAACAATGACTCACCCACATTTGGCATCAAACTATAAACATCATCCCTCGTCAGAGATCAAGAAAAGCATGGATAAACGCGTGATCTAGCGGGTACCAGAGTATCCCGACATGATCTTTAAGAAAAGCACAAAGATCGCCGGAGTCCTGAACGGGAAACGAGCATCCGCACCTCATTCGAACGCGATCGAACAGGCTGCTTCGGCCTCCAGCGGAGGTCGAGGAACCGATCAACACCGGCGACAGGATCGCAGGTCGGGTGGCTGAAGTAACAATGGCGGTCGACTTAGGGGAAGATATGTTGCGGGTGGGGGACGAGAAAGAGAGAGAGAGAGGGTTGGCCGGTCGTTGCGTGTTCGTTCGCCCTCTTTATACACTCCCATCTCTCACTTCCCCTCTCCTCCTCGCTGCTTTTGTTTTCTTCCAACAAGCTTTCTTCATATCGGTGTCATTGTTGACGCTTTTTTACATATACACCCTTGCAAGTTTAGAAATACCATATATGTCGCTATAAATTTTAATATTCATTAAAAAATAATCTCAATCACTTCTAAAATTATCAAAAAAAATTTAATTATCATTTTTTTGTCATTAAATTACACAGAAAGCGTTGTCCCCAATTTGGTGGTTGTATCACTTAAACCGTAATAACCAAACTTAATTGACAGCAGCAACGACTATGAGGAGAAAACATCGGTTTCCCGGCACCTGAATTGATCCACACCCAAATCGGTGATGTGAGTCGTCCAGGGATGGGACCCACGCACGCTGGAGTCGCTGCCCGGCCTTGGACTCTTTTCCCTTGTTTTCGCCGAAAGGAGAGAGCAGTGGTGGGTGGGGGCACGCATACACCTCCCTTTGGCCGAGCGTGAAAGAGAGCATTGAATCAGGAGACATAGTAACGTGACGTGATGCTCTTTTACCAGTAACTTTATGTTCTCTGTGGGTCAGATCGATTGCTTGCTTGCTGTCGCCGATCCGCCGAAGCCACGTTAACGCAATGCCAAGGAGAAGGTGACAGTTTAATTAGTTGGATAACCATTGAGATCAATAGCTTTGCTTCACGTACGAGAGAGTGTGTGGTTGAGTGCCAGTCACCAAATCTTGCCCACCTCGCACCCGTAAAGTAAGCTTTAATGCCGGTCACGACTCCATTATATCCGTGGTTAGGAGAAAGCTTCAGTAGCTCGTAGAGAAGTACCGTTGTTGGTGGTTTGCTGGAGAAGCGGGGCAGCCTCCTCAACAAGCCAAGCAGCTTTCTTGGGTGGAGTGACAAAGAGAGATAAGGGGAATCCAATGGTTGCTGAAAGGATGCTGAGCTTAAAGCGTGTACACAAGTGATTAGTACGAGTCTTCCACCTACGAGGCCTTCGCTTGAGATTTAGGTGGTAGAATGATGATGTCTTGTGACCGGCATCCTCGTTCAATCATGCATGGGGGATTCTGGAATAAGATTGTACATGTCCAGCAAATACTAATAATGGATCATTGGACTGAATGCTTGGCTTCAATGCTTCCCAGCTCAGACTGGGCTCCTCCACCGCACCAAAACAGTGCATGCTTTGGGCATGGCTACCTAACCCTCTCGGCGTACCTCACCGCCTATACAAACCAAACCAGATCACCACCCCCCCACCGCAACGCGTACAACCATGAGATCCCTTGTACCTCTTCTCTTTCTCCTCCTCTCCGCCGTCGTCTCTACCTCTTGTGCTCTCGCTTCCGCCCCGTCTTCCCGGAAGGCTCTCGGTGGCTGGACCCCCATCAAGAACACCAACGACGCCCACGTCCGCGAGATCGCCGAGTTCGCCGTCGCCGAGCACAACAAGCAGGCGAATGCCAGTCTCGCCTTGAGCAAGGTGGTGAAGGGCGAGACGCAGGTGGTGGCCGGGACGAACTACCGCCTGGTGCTGCAGGTGAAAGATGCAAGCGGCGCGCGGGTGAAGTACCAGGCGGTGGTGTGGGAGAAGCCATGGGAGAACTTCCGCCAGCTCACCTCTTTCAAGCTGGTCAAGAGCTAATTACTACATGCAGCGGCGTTTGTGTTCGTCATGGAAGCTTGCATCCTGTACCTTAACTGCGTCTTCTTCTTACTATTATCACGACAGTCTTATGCTTAAACGAGTCTTTTCGTGGGACCAATGTTGAATCTGAGAAGAACTGTTCATGGTTGTGGTCTGTGCGGAAGGGTAAGATCACGAGGGATGAGTTGTAGTCCGCTTCTGCATGATGGAGATCCGTGACAGGGCATGGCCAGCTCTCTGCAAAACGCATAAGTTCCATCGTATGCAGATGATGCTGGGCTTCATCTGACCTTGCTTGTGGCTGGGACCTGTGAGCTGGAGGAAAGGGATGCCTGCCGTCTGCTTCTGTTCTACTTTGTTTGTAGAAGCTACCAGCTTTATCCAGTAACACTGATTTTTTGGATAATAGCCTAAGCTAAAAATATGTAAGAACAATACTAACGTAGGGATAGATATATATATATATATATATGCACACTCCAATATGTAGTCTTAGACCAAACATATTAACAATTGTTATGTTTTCTCTTTTCAGTCTTGTGGAGAATATGCTACAGTTAGTTATATCTTAATAACATGATTTTTATAGGTTTTATTAAACTTATTTGAAGTAACTTCATCATCCTTATCCTTATTGATCAAAAATCAATTTTTTTTTATTCTTCTGAGAGTGACGAGCTTTCTGTCATTTATCATTAAAACCAACTAAAATATTTTTTGTCAATTATTATGATGTAAGAAAAATTGTATCTTAAATATTTATCTTTAAAATACATTTTCATCAGATCTATGTAATAAGGAATGTCTAAAAGTATAACGAATTTATTATTTATATATTTATTTTTTTATTTTCAATTTAGATTATCTTTTTTTATTTGTCCGATGTTTCTCTATCAATCATCAGTAAGAAAATGATTCATTTGAAGGTGTTAGATGCGTTAACTAATTTAATTGATAAAGATTTTGAAAGATTATCATAAGATCTTGAGTTCGAATCTCGTTTTAATTATAAATTGTTTGTGTAAAAAAAAAATCATGATCGCTTTTGATTGTTCATCTCCTATTATCCTTTTATAGTGTAGTGTATCTTCCTTACATTTGGAACTCATCATATCCCAGTATATCTTTTTTTATGATTGTCCTAATTAGCGATATTAAGAATCAAAAACCACTGTTAGGACTAAACTCTTCCTGTCAGAAAATTACTTTAAAATGTTAAGGATTTGCATTGGTGAAGATCGAAGGATATTTTTAAATATAAATAATATTGTTTTGATTTTGATGAATTCATGCAGTAGAATAGTCTACAGTGATGCTGTTTCGAGAATGTCTAGGATCAGCATTTAAGATGTTATTATTTCTCACCAATAGTAATTAGATGATAAACTCCAACAAATTTTACTTAATCATTTTTTTGACATGACTCATATCAATTTTATTTATCATTTTTTACGTGACTAACATTGAGGCGATTCAATCCATTATCTAATGGTGCCCGTTTCCCAGAAATGGAGCCCACGCTCGAGACTCACATGCATCGGTCAAACTATGGGCGACACGTCACACGTAGATAGAATTACCACCGAAGTCTCCGCCGGCATTTAGCGGCCGTATTTGGATTCGGACTCGGCCGCGTCGAGTGGGGGCCTATGAAGTCGGTTCACGTGCATGCGGTGTCGCTGCTTTAAATGCGCCCACAAATGCCCACGTCTCCGCCCACAGGTACATCCATCGATCGCCATGGGATCCCTTCTTCCTCCTCTTCTCTGTTCGCTTCTGGTCTCCACCCTCTTCGCCACCTCCCACGCTCTGGATCCCCCTCGTAAGGGGCTCGACGGCGGATGGACGGCGATCGAGGACCTCAACGACCCCCACGTCCTCGAGATCGCCGAGTTCGCCGTCTCCGAGCACAACAAGCTGGAGAAGACCAACCTCACGCTGAGGAAGGTGGAGGGGGGCGAGAGCCAGGCGGTGGCCGGGACGAAATACCGGCTCGTGTTGGAGGCGAGGGATGGTAGCGGCGCGTCGGCGAGGTACGAGGCGGTGGTTTGGGAGAAGCGATGGGAGAGGTTCAAGCAGCTCGCGTCCTTCTACAAACTGGTGAGCGGCTGATCTGTGCATGAAGCTTTTTGCATCGCTATTTCCTTTATGTCGCTAATAGCTTCGAGTCAACGGATAAGGAGAAGTGCACCAATCTGATCTCACATCCCACGCAGTCAAAAGTCAACACTCCTGAAACAAAAAGTCGAATCATCTCTGATTCCTTATACGATTTCGTTCGTCTATCCTAATTTGTTAGTCGACCTCTCTCGGCCTAATATGAACGTTTGTCTTCTCATCCTCGCCGCCCCCCCTTTGTCTCTTCTCACAAAGGTGATCGTCGGCGGCTGGACCCCGATCAAGAACATCAGCGACCCCGATGTCAGTGAGATTGCAGAGTTCGCCGTCGCGGAGCACAACCATGAGGCCGGGACCAATCTTACTCTGTGCAAGGTGGTTAAAGGCGAGACCCAGGTGGTGGCGGGGATCAACTACAAGCTGGTGCTCGAGGCCAAAGACGGCGGTGTCGGCGTGGTGTCAGAGTACGAGGCGGTGGTTTGGGAGAAGACATGGGAGCACTTCAGGAGGCTCACGTCCTTCAAGCTGCTCGAGGCCCACTGAGTTCACATGAGAAGGTTGCGTTATGTCGTCGCGCGCTTGTGCTGCTAATGCGACTAATAAGATCGATATGTCTCAAAAAAAAAAAACACTCGCTGTAGTTGGAAGCGTTACCTCGATGCTTCGAGCATCTTCCTGAAGGTTTCTTCCACCATATTGGCAATGGCTCTTCGACTTATATCCTCTCGACGTTTTGCAATGTTGAGGCTCTTAATGATCTTATTGCGGATTCTGCTTGGAATGTGTCTTTCAGGAAAACAACCATCCTCCCTCGTCTTCACTGTCAATTCTCTCCATAATCTGCAGATCCTCTCCTATCCTTGATGGAGTCTCTCACCAGCTAAGAAAGCGTGAACCTCAACCGAACTATATGCTGGTGTTTTCCTTAACCCTCTGTCCACCATCAGTTTCTTAACCCCCACCATTTGATCCCACTTCCCATCGAAAGCATAGATATTTGAGAGAAGGTTATAGTATCCAGCATGCTCGGCCTCTTGTTTTAGTAGCATCCTTGCTGCCATCTCTCCCATGCCGACGTTGTGGTGGATTGCACAACCAGCAAGCAATGCACACCAAACACGAGGGTCAACAGGGCCTGGCATGCGTTCGATGAGCCTCGAGGCTTCTTCCAACTCTCCAGTTCGCCCGAGGAGATCAACCATGACACCGAAATGCTCTGAAGTAGGTGTGACCCCATAAACATGGCTCATGCTATCGAATATCCTTCTCCCTTCCTCAACCAAACCAGCATGGCTGCAGGCAGACAATATCGTCATGAACGTGACAGCACTGGGTGTAATCGATGACTGAATCATACGCTCAAACGTCGCAATTGCCTTCGTTCCAAGACCGTGCATTCCATATGCAGCCATCATAGAACTCCAGAGCACCACATCCTTCTCACTCACTGTTTCGAACACTTGGACGGCATCACCCAAGCTGCCGCACTTGGAGTACAGATCTACAAGCGCCGCCCCAACAAAGACCTTATTGTTGAAACCACCTTTGATCGTGTAGCAATGGAGACAAGCAGCTTGGCGTACAACTCCCAACAGCGAACTTGCTGTCAGGACCTTCACCATTGTGACGGCATCAGGATTAGGTCCATCCCATAACATGTCCTGGAACACTTTCAGTGCCTCGTCGGCCATACCATGTTGGGCATAGCCACCTATGACAGCAGCCCACGAGACCACATCTTTCTTCGGCATTCCATAGAATATACCTACGGCTTCGGTATGACATGAACACTTCATGTACATGTCAATAAGAGCAGTGGAAACAGCCAACCCTGAGTCGTATCCTCTTCGAGTTGCAAACTCATGAACCTTTCTTCCTTCTCCAAGATCGAGAGCCAGCGTGCACGCTTGAAGCACACTAACCAAAGTGATGGAATTGGGTTCCACTCCTTCCTCAATCATCCTCTTGTAAACATCCAGAGCTTCCACGCCGTTCCCATTTTGAGCATAACAGGAAATCATACAACTCCATGTAATGACATCTCTCTGGGGCATCATGTCGAACAGCTTCCTCGTCAGTCTAAACTCGCCCAGCTTTGCGTACATGTTCAAGACGGAATTCGCCAGCGGCAACGCATGTAGGAAGCCCATTCGAACCAAAAACCCATGGCAAGATTTCCCCAACCGAAGATCCCCCAGTTGCCCGATTGCAGAAACCACGCTAATCAGGGTGACAGGAACAGGAGCCACACGTTCTCCCACCAGCATCCTGGAAAAGAACGAGACGGCCTCTTCAGCGTTGCCATTCTGCTGATATCCGGTGATCACTGAAGTCCGAAGCACGACGTCCGGATCAGGAAACCCGTCTAACACTGCGACAGCGTCGCCCATCTCCCCACACCTGGAATACATCTCCACAAGAGATGAACCGACGAACAAATCAGAGCAGGCCTGTTGCATCTTGACGACGAGGCCATGGATAGCTTGGCCATGCCGGTGTTCTGAAAGTCCGGCGCACGCTCTGAGTACAATAGACAACGTGAAGTTGTCGGGGCGGTCAGACAAGGACGTCACAGCGGTCATGCGGCGGAAAAGGTGGAGCGTCTGTGGCAACTGACGAGCGCGGAGGTGGGCTCGCAGCACGGCGTTGTATAGGAAAGTGTTTGGGTGAGGGATCTCGTCGAAAATCTTGCGGGCGTCTTGGACGTGACGGAGTTTCGAGTACGCAGATGCGAGACGGGTGGCGAAGAAGCAGTCTGCGGCGGCGAGAAGACCGGAGCGCAGGAGGAGGGAGTGGAGCTGAGCTATGGAGGTGGCATCAACGCAGGATGCAAAGAGCTTGGACAGGCTTTCCCTGCTTCTCATATGTTTCTTTTACCGAAGCAGCCTTCACGAGGTACCTCTCTCTCTCTCTCTCTCTCTCTCTCTCTCTCTCTCTCTCTCTCTCTATATATATATATATATATATATATATATATATATATATATATATATATATATATATATATGTATATATATATATATATATATATATATATATATATATATATATATATGTATATATATATATGTATATGTATATATATATATATATATGTATATATATATATATATATATATATGTATACATATATATATATATATATGTATATATATATATAATGTATATATATATATGTATATATATACATACATATATATATATATATATACACATATATATACATATATATCCGCTATTTTCTCTAATGTGGTAAATCGTCAGTAGATTGAGTATTCATAATATTATTATATTATTTTTTTCAAATGAGATAAAACTAGGTTAACTCAGTCTGGTACAACATACGCCTTATTATTCAGTAAAGACTTAGGATTAAATTTTATCTGATAGAATAATTAATTTATCAATTTTACTGAGCCTGAATTAATACGTTTAAAATTAAATTTTAAATAATAAATCTATCAGACATAAATAAATTTTAATTTTAATTTGGGACTAAATTGAAGTGTTATATTTTGAAAAAGCTTATAAAAATGTTAGCACTAAGCCAGGATGGTTGTTAAGAATTAATTCAACATTAATATCAATCTTAGTATATTGAATCTTCTCCTCAAGAATTGTTTTTACCCTAATTGCCAGAGCTCCTGGTTCTTTTTTTCCGGCAGCTCCTCATCCTAAGGTATCTACTATGTTAATATATAAATTTAACATCTAAAATATTGATATATGTTAAGCCAGGTTCTAGTTGTTTAACATATTGATGAAGTTTAAGATGAATCGAGATCCATTTTCAAATTTGTCTTAGGTTTAAATGTTGAAAAATTGATAGATTCGACTCGAGAATTTACAAAAGTGACATACTCAAGAAGACTTTTAAGTCAATAAATATTTAAAATATTTAATTAGGTGTTGAGTGCATCCCGCTAGAAATAAAAAGAATATACCTACGTGACCTTTTTATAGTGTGATAGAGGATCGTTGTGTGAATATCATGATAGATACTAAGAATGATTATACATATAATTTGATCATCAATGAGCCGTGTGATCATGTATCGGATTGGGGATTATAAAGTGATAATTTATTAAATTAGTTATGTGTCAATATTGAGTGATCAATCTTATTGAGTCAAATCAGCATCCTCATCAATGTTTATATTATTAATCTCATAAAATTAATCTCTGTGTTGACTAGATGAAAAAAAGATATTGATCAAATAATAATAATATAATAATCATAAGTCAAATAAAACTAATGTGCTAGGGATTACATACATATTATGTCTCCCATATCAATATAATAATTATAAGTTTCAGTTCTCGACTAATAAATTTGACACACATATTGATTATTACAGTTTGTTGCAACCGTCATTCTAATGTATCAACTAAAACACTTACTACTAATAGTAAAATCATAATAAGATGATCAAATACCATCATCGTTATTTATCCTTTTTTAATTATTAAAAAAACATATAAATCGTACATGCAAATTCTGGCTTCCCAAGACGCGAGGGAACAATCCTACTTGCTAATATAGTTTGCCATTGCCAATACACATTAAAAATATACTTATAGTCATAGATAGCAATGATTAACTTAATTTTTTTTCTTTCGATGAATGGTAATGGGAAAAAAAAAAGGTAAAGAAAGATCGGACAATCATTGATCATGTCTTCACGTTTAATTCACTACATATTATAATATGCCCATCAATGTCTCGTTGGAAGACTTGGAAACCAATGAAGCCCACCACAGCCGCAATACCTCCATTTCTGTCTCCATCGGAATAAAATGGCACGTCATGCCATCATTACCTAAGAAAAGCACGGATATGAAAGCCCACGACTTCTCACTGCTTGCCTGTGAACGTACCCCACATCGTACTAAAATATGCCGCACTTAACCTCGGAATAGTTTAAGCTGATATCACAGCCAACCACGAGCGATTAGTAGCTACCAATTCAGTCACTCATCACCATCGACAACTTCGTAGGTTCGCTCGTGAAGGAGATGTACGATTCATGAACTAAATAGCTTGGTGAAGGTATGATTAGGGAAGCGGGGGCATGTGCTTTAGTTAGGTGTATTGGATACATCCAATGAGACAAATCCCTTCATTGCAAGCAAACATACACCACCTACTCACATGAGCTCGTCTGATTTGCCGCGGCATGTCGATTCAATAATCATTCCATGCTTTTCTTAAACTCAAATTGCTCATATTTTAGATTCAATGCCTCGTAAGGCAATTCGATCATTCATTTACTGATTTTTATTTTTAGATTTACTAATGCTTCTTTTTTTCTTTACAAAAAAACATCCTTATTGTTGTGGTGATAATAATAATAATAATAATAATAATAATAATAATAATAATAATAATAATAATAATAATAATATGCTGTCATGTTGTTATGAAGAAAAAATAATGTCACAAAATTAATTAATTATTTTAATTCTTTATCTTCATGTGTAACAGAAATGAACTTTTACAATTTCATTAATAATGAAGGATATGTATGATGATTATTGATTTAAATATTACAAATATAGCATGATTGGCTTTTAGAAATGTCAATGAATATGATATTCGTAAATGTCATCCTATCTATTTCGAGTTTGATATATATTCTTGGACAATTTTTTTTTAAAAAGTCCTTTTTTATTTTTTTCAAAAACTGCTCCTCATTTTTAAAACTTTCAAATACTATCTTCTTTTTTCATAATACTTGGAATACCCCTTTTTTTTCTTTCTTTTTCATATGGACCAATCTAAAGGATAATCCGATCTAATTACAGTATTTTTCATATTTTGTTATATTTTTTTATAAAAACAAAAAATATAATATATTCTAAAAACTATAACATAGTTTTTAAAATAAATTTTATAAAGTATTATGTTTACAATATTTTTATATTATATTTTCAACAATACTAAAAAAAATAATTATAACATAGTATTTTTGTTTTCAATAATACTAAAAAAATATTATAATAAAATATTATGTTATGTATTTTTTGATATTATTAAAAATATTATAGTGCAGTGTAAAAAATACTGGACTGATTCACCTTATAGATCGGTTTATAATACATTATGTTTACAATATTTTTACATTATATTTTCAGTAATACTAAAAATATATTATGTTATAATATTGTTGAAAATATTACAAAGCAGTGTAAAAAAATACTGAACTGATTCACCCTATAGATCGGTCAATAAGAAAATGTCGAGAAAGAGAGAGAGAAAAAAAAAGAGGATGAGTTGATAAGGATATTTTATGTATTAGATAAAAATAATATTATTTTAAAAATTTGGAATTGAGGGACCCTCATGGGAAAAATCTAAAAAGAGAATTTTTGTTTTTAGGAATTCATCTTATATTTTTCTTTCCATGCCATATTTTTTATAAATATGATATTAAATTACAAAAAGACTTCCTTATATGGATTAGAATATGAGATCTAACGAGGCGAAGACAAAATGGTGAGTCCTCGAGACCATTTAATTAGTAAAATAAATGAAAATCAAATTCAAATATTATTAGTAATCATGAAAATGATGTATTAATGCATCTTCCCACAGCTACGGCTTACTGACACCACAAACTGTACCCACAGCTTTCGTACCCGACTTTCTACCTCATTTACTCTCCCCCTCAATGATTTATTAATCACAAGTTTTGATCACTAATCATTCGCTTCTGCAAGGAAAAACTCGGATCACGTGAATCTTTCATGCTCTTAACATGGGGAACGATCAGGGGGCATAACAGTCAATTCAACCGGCGCCCCGTTCGCCTGAATCGTGAGGGGCATCTCGAGATTTCAAGTCGTTGTTAAGGGTAGTTCTGTCAGTTCGAAATCCCTTTCAATTAACGAGGCCTTTCAAGTCAACCGCGTCGCAGTGCAATGTCGCTGACAGGCCATGAGTTTCCCAAATTGCCCCAGCCATCAGTACCTAAATCCCCCAACCTGTCCGCTCCCTTCGGTTTTCTCCGTCTTCCCCACTGTCACACTCCCCTACCACCTCGCTTCCGGTTGGATCCAGAAATGGAGGGGAATCCCGAGCCGGCGGCGGGAGATCTCGGCTGCGGAGCGGCCGAGGGCCGTCCTCCGGCGCCGGAGCTGCGATTCGAGGGATCCGGCGCTGGGAAGGAGGGGAGGCCGGATCCCGGGGCTTCTCCGCTCGCCGGAGCGAACGGGGCCAGGTACAAGTCGATGTCGCCGGCTCGGCTCCCGATCGCGCGGGCGCCGTGCCTCACGATACCCCCCGGGTTCAGTCCCTCGGCGCTGCTCGAATCTCCTGTCCTCCTCACCAACATGAAGGTGCGCGATCTCTTCACATGCTCATTTTCTCTTTCTCCTCTATTTCTTGCTTTGCTTCATCGATCTTTTCTGCATTTATTGTTCGAATGTCGAGTATTTGTTGATGGTGTCTTTGCTTGGTGCGAAATGAAATCCCTTTGCCAGCGAATCTCCCAGGACGTGAGCTTCTGGTTGGCAAGGAGAAACCTTTCTTTTCCTTTTTGATATGGATTTTTTGTTTATTAAGTGTATATAGAAGAAAATTTCTTGTCAATCAGGTAAATATTCTCCACTCATGGATGACTAGAGTAATACAGAGGAGTGACATCAGAATCTTTTCCTTTTAGGATGTCTTCGGTGTGTGCATTCGATGTCTTTATTGGCTTTGTCATGTGAGTTGATGTGCACCGTTAACTCGGTCTGTAGATAGTTCATGAAATCTACACCATGTTCTTCTTTATTTAAGCGGGTTGCTGCTTTTTAGCATTGGATTGATAAAGCAAAGTTGGTGGAATCGCATTATCTTTGGTCTCTAAATAGATTCTTATTCTCACTTCATTCCATTCTGTTTCCTTACCTTTATTCCCGTATATGTTTTGTGAAATCGTATTAAACGCATCCTTTGGTGTTAGTTCGATTGGGAACCTCTCCTACTCTTAAAAGCCTCCAGATCGTCCTTGTTCCGACGGACTTGTGGTTCCAAAATCCATCTTTTTGTGGGTTCTCAGCTGTTTCTGCTTTTTTGTGTGAGGTTTTCCATATATTCATTCTTGTTCATCTTTGAAACATCAGAATATATGTGCAACTCTTGAGAGAACTCTAGTTTAAAAAATTGGTTGGATAGCGGTAATTCATGTACTTATTCTCATGGGGTTTTAGTGGGTAGAATCTGTTACAAATTGATTTTGTTTCATGTGGTCTTTACACAGTGTTGTGAGGGCGGATTCAAAAGGCTGATGGCATTTAAGAGCATATATTACAAATTTGGTTAAGGAAGCCAGTAAAATGTCCATTCCTCTTATGCGTACTCTGTTGAGTAGCAATTTTCTTGCTTCAGTGTCAAATAATGGTATTGTCTACTTCATGGTGATTTATTGATGTAAATTTAGTTTTTTTTTTTCCTTGAGCAAAAGAAAGTATATGACTAAAATTACATAAAAACATAGGTATTCGTAACTATTACATTTATAATTCTCAGAGCTTCCTTCAGCTGGCTTTAATCTGTATGCAATTCTTTATCCGTCTTAAATGCTGTGTTGACTGCCTTATATATGAGAAAAAGCTCTAGGCTGCATTTCAATCTGAGTGTCCACGACCAGCACTATGGTATTACTGTCACTTCCATTCCTATATATCTTCCAAAAGCCTGTGTGTCTTTGTTTGCTTCAAATTCTTAAAACCCTAGAGAAGTAAAAACATTTGGTTCCTAGCATCTCAATCATGTTTCTTTGGCAAATAATTTTACTTTGTTTTATAGTAGTTTTGGAATAAAAGTCCATGCTATATCAAATCAAAGACAAGTTGTGACAGTCATCCTGATCATTCATCCCTCCATAACTTGGGTTGCTGGGACAGTCATCTATGCTGTTTGAGAAGCTTATATCTTTTATATTTCTTGTAATAGATTAATATACTTACATCTCAACCGCTGAACTAGGAAGTCGAAATTGTTATTTATATTCTGATATTCTTTTTTTTGCAGGCTGAGCCTTCTCCAACTACCGGAACCTTCAATATGTGCTCTATCATGGATAAAACTGTTTGTATTAAAGTATCATCTTCTACAAGGGATACTTCAGATGTCACTGCATATGATGGAGGGAATTCTGGAGATTTTGAGTTCAAACCCCATGGCAGAGCATCTTATAATCCTGACTTATCCTCATTAAAACCTTCGGTAATTTCCATTCTTTTTTTGGGTAACTTAGATAAAGCATTAGTGTGCATTTTTCTTGAGAAAAAAACATCCCCTCTTTTTTCCTTGTGCTAATAACTTTCTGTGAAGTGTGATTTACTGTGTGAGAGAGATACCAATATGAACTTGTTTCACAAAGTCCACCGAGAAGATGAAAAGGCGTTGAGTGACAACCAAATTTCAGCTTATCTGTTGGTAATAAAATGACAGACAACAGATGGTCTGATCTGCTCAGCTTAATTAGACAGAAATACAGTGAGAATAAACAGGAGTTCAGGAACTCTAAGAGTATGCAAATTAGAAGAATAAGATAGAAGAGAATAAGAGCCACATAGCATAGCAACTAGAAAAATGTTTTATTTTACCACAAAACACTGTTATGCATCCTCTATCGCACCAACTAAGCACCTTTCTTCAAGTAACTCACTACTAGAAAATAGGACTGCTGAAGTTTAAATGAGAAAGACAATTACACCTTTCTAAGTCTTTCATTGACTAGACCAATTAGTTATGTGCATCACTGTATAACACAACTATGTCGATTTAGTTTGGTAATACGCTAGACATGGCCAATCCATTTATTATTAGGTTAAAAATTAAACCCTCAACAAACGTTGTATTAGACATATACTGATAACCAGTCTGAGAATCCATATAATAAATGAATATAATATGGGAGTTAGGTACTTTAATTATGCAAAGAGTAGATTCATGAGAGGATATTTCATAACGATTGTTCTAGTTTAATATTTTTATTTTTTTCCAAGTAAATCACATGGCTTTGTCCAAGTACCTTGGATAATCTGGTTGGTTTTTGATCTATTAGAGGATTCTGGTCCATATTTCTCTTTTCTTTTGCTTTAAGGTCTCTATATGCCAATATTCACACACGCTCAAATTTTCAGATTCTTTTCCAAATAGCTTGATGGCCTTGATAATTACATTTTACTGTTTGAATCTGAAATTTAATGTTACACCTTGGAATGGATTGTAGATTTTGCAATATGATATGAAAAAAAGCATGACAGTGGCAAAGTGAATCAGATGCTCAGAATGCTTCTCCTTGCTATTTAAGTCAACTGTTAAGCTTTTTTGTGAATATATTAACAACGACAGGGGCACTTGAGAATTAGTGGTGGAACTCTGCAGCTATGTTCAGTTGTAAGAGCTCACAGTTTTGCTGCATGCATGCTGCAGTTGTACACATAATTGATGCAACTGACTAATTTCTGCTGCCTAATTTTACTGCATCATAATATGTCATAGACCAATGTTTTTTGACATTTTGGAGTTGCATTCTACTTTTCTTTCATCAAAAGGATATGCTATTTTCAATGCAAATTAACCAGACTCCATAAGTTGTAACGCTTGTTATATACCATGTTCTTTGTTGTAGGGATCTGCAGGCTTGATCCAAGAAGAGAACATGCCTTCTATGCAGATTCCAAGTCAATCTCAAGGTCAGTGCAGAGGTACCTCCAAAAATGAACTGACTCTGTTGGCTTCAGCTCCAAATTCAGTTACTGAAATGTCCAATTTGACAGCTAGCCTACCATCTGAAGCAGATTCTGGTGAGTTACAGCAGGCAAAAAGTTTAGAGCAAAGTACGCAGATGTTACAGTCAGATCCTAGTGAACCTACTCCGTCAAGTATACTTGAAAGATCTGCAGAAGATGGTTATAACTGGAGAAAATATGGGCAGAAGCATGTCAAAGGTAGTGAATATCCTCGGAGCTACTACAAATGCACACATCCTCATTGCCAAATGAAGAAGCAAATAGAACGTTCTCAAGATGGACAGATCACTGAAATCATCTATAAAGGTCGGCATGATCATCCTAAGCCCCAGCCTAATCGTCGCTCAGCAATAGGGGCAGTTCTCTCCAGCCAAGAAGAGGAAAAACCTGCCGAATTTTCTTCTTTGATGGGTGCTGAAGGTAGGGGATTTTCATGAGTGGATACTGTATCCTTTTCATCAATTTTTCACTTACTCTTCTCTCATCCTGGAGCATGAATTTCCAGAAAAATCAGCAAATGTGCCATTCCACATTACTCAACAGGTTGATCCTAATGGTACGACTGAGTTGTCTCCTGCCTTGGTCAGTGAAAATGATATTGAAATCGGTGGTGGGCAATCCAATGACTGCAATGAGGTTGTTGGAGATGGTGATCCGGAGTCAAAGCGCAGGTTGTCTCTCTTATTGTTAAAGTCCAAGGTTCACAAGTAAAAGACAATCACATGATCTAACTGCTTGATTTTTGCAATATCTCTAATCAGGAAGATGGAAAATACTAACATTGAATCTGCTTCAAGTGGCAAAATGAACCGTGAGCCACGTGTTGTAGTGCAAACTGTGAGTGAAGTTGATATCTTGGATGATGGGTATCGTTGGCGGAAATATGGGCAGAAAGTGGTTAAAGGAAATCCTAATCCAAGGTAATTTTCATCTTCTATGGTTAAATTATGTTTCATATTGATCGATGATTGCTTCTTGTCTTGCCTACACTTGTTCCATGTTGGTTGTGACCTTAGGGGAAAAAAGTTAAAATAGCTCCTGACCTTGTAGCAAATAGTTAAGGTATAAAAGAAAAAAGTATGGTGCACGTTCAAGAGGATCTTTGGAGACGGCTATGACTTGCACTTTTTAGAAGTTATTATATTTGTTTCCAGGGATGGTCACCATTCAACAACAGCTAAAGTTTCTAGAATTTAACAATCTTCTGACTGGAAAACTGTGGTATCATAGTATGTGCCAAGTTTCTTGTTTTCTTTTTCTTTATTACTTTTGTTCAATCTCCTTCTGATGTCCTTTTTATCTAGTCCCTGATGATTGCACATAAAACCGAGATTCCGATAGTTGTGGTGTAAAAATTTTATAAATCTAAAATTCCTCTTAACAGATAGACCTAAATTTTGCTATTTTACTTTATTGAGACATGCTTAGGATACCATGGTTGTGATCAAGGCTTCAGATACTAGTATTGATACCCTTACCAAAATCATTGGACTGATACAGTGTAGTATGTCTTGGTATATCAAAAAGAGATACTTAAGCGGTGCACCGATACCATGGCTTATTTATTTGTTGTTGATTTTGGCCTGCTTTACCAGGGAAAAAACACATCTTTAACTCTTCCTGATTGACTTGCAGGAGTTACTACAAGTGCACAAATTCTGGTTGCCCTGTTAGGAAGCATGTCGAGAGGGCATCACATGATCCAAAGGCGGTGATCACGACCTATGAAGGAAAGCACAATCATGATGTCCCTGCTTCAAAAACAATCAGCCATGAGGCATCGACATCAACGATCACAACCGGTGAAGGTTCTCTGAGTAACCACAGTAGAGCAGCTCTCGGTGGTATGACGAGGAATTGCGGCACCAGCACCAGAACCTTTCCCCACCCATTCACACAAATAGAGGAGAGTGACACGGTCAGCCTTGATCTTGGTGTTGGCATCATCCCCTGCCAAAGTAACATCACAAATGAGCAGCAGCAGCAGCCTTGGGAAATCGAACAGTTACAGCACCATCAAGCACAATCCGTGGATTGTGGCAAGCTGATGATCCAAACGACCCCATTGTCTTCTCTCAGTGGAAGCTCACACACCAGAATGTATGAGTCTGGCGAAGATGAGGGTGAGGGATTCACGTTTAAGGCAACTCCTATAGATCCTTCGTCTAATTTGTACTACACGACTGCAGGAAATTTGGTAATGGGTCCATGAGATGTCTTCAAATGTTTGATGCCAAAATAAAGATTGGGTTGCCCTTCATCGATGAACTGTGTTTCACCAATCTTTCCTTTGTTTGCTCCATTCATTGGTGGCCACGTGACCTGTTTCTTCCAAGCTTAAGCTGTTTCTTTTGTTTTCGTATCTTGTGATCCATGATTAGATCTATCCTTCTTTGTCCTATTCGATTATTTGGGCTCGCAAGTCAAAACTCATCTTGGATTGCACACCCACTTCGTTGACTTTCTAACACTTAGCCATCGTTGTTGTTATTGTCAAACCCGGAAGTCTTTGGTTGGCAGTCTCCCTCCAATTCTTCCATTTCGAATAAAGATTTATCATCTTAGCCCACAACATTTCATATATTGCTTTTTGGTACTTCAACTTCAATTTTCTTGGCAGAAAACCCCCTTCATTTATTATATTTTCTCGTTGCCTTGACTTGCGGTCGCCATCTCCACCCCGGTCGTCGCGTCCTTCGTGTCCCTCCTCGTTCCAAACAAGTCCTCCATGTCCTCGAGCGTCCGCCCCCTCGTCTCCGGCAAGCACGTGAAGAAGAACACCCACGCCAACGCTGCGATCCCGCCGTAGAGGAAGAAACTGCCGCCGATGGTGATGGCCTTGTATAGGGATATGAAAGTCATGGTGATCACACCGCTGGTCACCCGGTTGACGGCCACCGCGATGCTCGCCCCCTGCGCCCGTAGCCTAAGGGGAAGGATCTCCGAGCTGTAGACCCAGGTGATCGGGCCCAGGCCGATCGAGAAGAAGGCGACGTAGGCCAGAATCGACGCGATGCACAGCCCGACCGCCCACGGGAGCTGCCCGTCCGGGTGGTGGTCGATGAGCGTGAGCCCGAGGCCGAGCCCGGCCAGTGACAGGATCATCCCCCCGGTGCTGCTAAGCAGCAGCGGCCGCCGCCCGATGCGGTCCAGCAAGAAGGTCGCCACCAGGATGAAGAGAGTCTTGGTGAAGCCGACCGCCACCGTGGTGCCGAGCAGCTTGTTCTTGTCGTGGATGCCGGCCTTCTCGAACACCCGGGGGCTGTAGAGCACCACCGAGTCGATGCCGGAGGCCTGCTGGAAGAAGTGGATCCCGACGGCGGTGAGCAGCACCCGCCGGACCGCCGGCGTCGGTCTGAGCAGCAGCTCCCTCCACACTCTCCCCCCCTGGTTCTTCTCAGGCGCGGGCACGACGTCGTCGTTGCAGCCCTCGGGGATGCCGGCGGCGGCCTTGATGTCATCCAGGCGGAGCTGCGCCTCCTCCGGGGTGTCAGAGGTCATGTCGAGGACCCGCCTGGCGTCGCCGAGGCGGCCCTTCATGACGAGCCACCTCGGGGACTCCGGCATTGCGAGGACGCCGAGGGCGAGGAACACGGACGGGATGGCGCCGACGCCGAGCATGAGACGCCAGCCGAGGGACTCGCGAAGGCGGGCGAATCCGTAGTTGGAGACGTAGCCAAGAAGGATGCCGGAGTTGATGAAGACCTCAGGGAAGGAGGTGAGGAAGCCACGGGAGGAGGCCGGGGCGACCTCGGCGGTGTACACGGGGGCGATCATGAGGGCGTAACCGACGCCGATGCCGGCGACGAAGCGGCCGACCATGAGGAAGGCATAGTTAACGGCGAAGCCCATGAGAAGGGCACCCACGAAGAAGATGCCGGCGGCAAAGACGATGGTGTAGCGTCGGCCGATCCAGTCGGAGGTGAAACCGGCGGCGTAGGAGCCGACGAGGGAGTAAAGGTTGAGGATCCCCAGGAGGATCTCCACCTGCGTGTCACTGATCTTGAGGTCATCCTTTATAAAGATTGCCGCGCCACTCATCACTCCAATATCTTTGCAAATAAGAAAAAAAATCACCACATCCTCATCAGGTCTTCAGATGGCCAAAATAGCTAAAAATTAGCAATAGCATGTGTCCTTATAAATCAATCTTAAAATATATCAATCTTAATTTTAATCCACTTTTGATATTGATAAATCATCATATATTATCATCGATCTGACTTCCGATATTGATAAGTCATTATCTGTTATCATTGACACTAGCAAGTAAGCAATGAGAAAGATGAGACTAAATATACTTATCAATACTCTTAGTAGTGAGTCAAAGTTTTATCGACTCTTCTTTTAATGTCAACTCATAAATCATCAATTATTATTATCGGTGCATGAGTTCTCAGGGAAAAAAAAAAGAAAAGAAAGATAAACCAAAAATTTCTTGTAAAAGATAGAGGATGATGCCGAGGACTTATAATACCTTCATTCTCCTTACCTTACCGAGGGACTACATGTGCTTGTCGAATTTATAAGGTCTTGGTTAGACAGTAAGAAACAAAGCAGGGGTGAGTATAATTATTCTTACCATATCCCAAGAGAATGGACGTCATGGAGGCGAGCATGGCGCAGGCGAAGGCGAACCTCTTGCTCTTGCGCTTCGCCGGTGCGACCACCATTCCCCGGCGGGAGTGGTCAGGGACTTCAGCAGCCATGTCGGCTTCTTTCTCTCTCTATCTGACCTCTTTGCCCAAAGGTGTGGAGCCGTGGACGAATGGGAGCTCACAGAGAGGCCGAGTAGTGGCTACGGGCAGTGGAGAGGAGAGCGCGGGGAAGGGATTAAATAGGCGCGGGATCTCTCATCACATCGCCATCTCCAGTGAACAGCAAATCTTCTCCTTTCCGAATGGGCTCAGATTGCGTGTATGAACGCCGCCGACTCGTTTGTCTTCTTATCTCGTATTTACTGTGGCAAGACTTCGAGATGTCGACGTGTTATTAATATCAACAGTTCTTCTTCTTATTCGGAATCACAAACGTCTTCCGATTAATGAAATTACTGCTATTCACTTATTGCTGGGTTGTAATGAGATCTGTGTGTTGGAAGACAAGTGGTTGGTGCTCTGTCTCGTCTTCGTAAACAATGGACTCGTATCACACTTCATCGTTGGAATGCTTGGGCAGTTCTTCTTTGACTTGTGGACTGGTTAGCAACCAATGCTTTCTAATCATCAATTTAATGTACACTCATGTCACCAAATTTGTGGAAGCCTTAGGATTTGATGAGTTCATCAAATCAATTCACGAAAGGTTAAGAATTTGAAATCACGTCCTCATCGTTTATCATTTGTAATATATGTATAATCTATTATTTGATGATGGATGATGTCAATTAATCTTTGTTCGGGTGGGGTCCCTTCCAAGTCATGTTGAAGAGGAAGAAGCTTCGTAGATTCTCAACTAAGCAAGACACAAAGATTAGATGGCTGCTTGTGGTGGCCGCCCACTTGCTGATGGAGGTCTCCCGATTTCAAGCTTGTGGGAGAAAACCTGCCATGGCCTCCACAATTACACTAAACCATACAAATGAAATCGAACCCATATGGGCATGCAGTCGTACAGATATAATATGACAATTACGGATCAAAGAGGAACCCAAAAATTAAGATATGCTTGATTTATAAAGAAATGAGTTTAGCATTTATGGGATGCATGACATGTTATCTATGAAGCAGACAATGAGAGGTCGAGTAAGCCAAACAAGTGTGCTGTCGACTAACATTGCATATCTTCCGAAGATTCTGAGACCACGACATGACATAGGAATCCATTCACACCATGGCTTGGCAGCCTCCAACTTTTCACTCGTAACATTATTATTGTATCTACTGCGTACCTATACACATTGTGTACATCTAAATTTAGCATAGCTCCCCGATTCATACGTAGATGTATCTGTGCATGTCCAAATATTTTATCATTAGTATAATCACAGCTGAATTGGCACTATACGATTCGATTACGAGAAGAATTACGTTATGTCAATTTTTTTTCGATGAAGTAAATATCTGTAAAAAATGAACATCATAGTGACCCATCATAAGTGACAATAATTGACGTGAGAACAATTAATATATATTAGAAAAGACATTGGGAATATATAGCAATTTTGAGCTAGAGAAAGGAAAGAAAGAATTAAAAACGATCGAGAGAAAGAGTCTCCTTTTATAGCAAGAGAAGAGATTGTTGATCCGCGTTTATTCACCTATTGTGTTATTTTCTATTTTGATGATGATACAGATAAGTATACAACATAAATATTGATGATACCATAGTCTTTGGATTCTAATTAGGTTCATTTAAGTGCCATTTATATGTCATATGGACATCAAATACAAATATAATAAGTTAGCGAGCCCCAAAGTGGATGCATCCAACATTGTCACGTAATTAATCCATGTGATAGATTCTCAACCGCATCTATCTGTACACTCTCTCTCTCCCCCCCATATTTATCTATCCATATCTACTCCATCTAGACCTTTACAACAAAAAATAAACAAAAGTAAAGGGAAAGAAAGAAGGATAGCTAAGGCATCAATCACCAAATCCAAACCCCCACCCCCCTTCCTACTCGAATCATCAACAGTAGGTGTGTATATATATGTATGTATACACACTCACACCCACCTTTTGGTTGGGTGGGTGAAGAAGCGAGTCCATGCCGTGGTGGTGCTGCCATCTTTTTGGGAGGATGGGGCGTTGATCTCGTGCTGCAATGTTATCCTCCCCCTTCAAGCTTTTTGGCGAAGGCATGGCCGCACTGTCTCCGGTCAGCGGGGAAAGAAGGCATGCGTGGATGTGGGGATCAACTCACCCCAGAACTTTTGGTTGATGGCTGATCGGAGTCAAAGAAGATGGGCCCGCGAACAATTATTTCCTCCCCTTTCCATGTCATGCAGACGACCCTCAATCCACTGCTGGGAGACTTCTCTCACCTCGAGTCTTCTTCCTGATCACGGCGGCCACCTTCTCGTCTGCTGCTGCACGAGAAGAGAGGGTGATTATTCCAAGAACGGAGCCACGGAACGATGACGTATTGGCTACTTAGTGGTAGATTGGGTTGGTGATCAGATTAGTTTGGTGAAACGAGGATCTCTCTCTAAATGAGATCCCATCGTGTTGTGTCTTAGGGCACCTGATCTGAGATCAACCTTCGTACGTCCCATTCCGAGATCATGGAATTCTTCTTTGGTTCCAATTATTCATGTTATCTTCAAGACATGTTAACAATATGGCTCTTATTTGTACCTTTACGTCGTGACCCTGGGGCCAATATGGTTAGGTTCGGGTTCGATCGTACGGAGATCTTCTTGATCAGTCCTAGATCGGTTAGAGGCATTGGTCAGGCCGTCGGGGGTCCTCGGTCCGCCTCAGGATGTGACTCTTTGCTTAAGCTCCCGTGGCCACGGATCGCTTCCTCGTTCCTGCACACAGGTCAGGTCGGGAAAACACGACCCGACCCCTCTGACAGTCAAGTTAGTTAGTTGTTTGAGGGGGTTTATTCTATCCGTCACTTTTCTCCGAACGCAGGAGTGTTATATAGGGAAGGTTACCGCTTTCTATTATGCCCTTTCGCAGAGTGCAGGGTCGTACCTCTGATAGCATCTGAACTTGGATGGAACTATGGGAGCGACCCGATTTTTCCGGGATGGCAACGTGTCTCGATTGGCGTGCGACATTCTAAGTCCGAACGCTGTCGAGCCGGGCGACCACCTCAGCTCGAGGGTGGTTGGAGTACAGGAGCGTCATCCATACGTAGGCGATGCCAAGACATGTCCTATCATTCTCCCCCCTCCCCCCCCCCCCCAAGGAAGCCATGCATCGGCTCCTACCAGGGAGGATCCGAGGCGTGGTTTTTATCTTTGGCGGTCGAGGGCGTGGGTTTACCCTCCGGTTGGTGTTGAGAAGGTTTTTCAGAGGATAATTGGTTGAATGACTTAGACAGCTGGGTATTGCCTCGGTGACCTGGGCAACATGGGCCTGGAGTACACAACATGAGTGTTCCTAAGCCGAGGTAGGAGGTTCAAGTAGTCTGCAGCCGAGGTACATGGCTAAGGCGGGCAGGCCGCGCCGAGGTGCAGTGCACATGCAGGACTCGGCAGCAATGTGGGTCGAGGTCGATGGCTCGGGGCTCGGGCAGGCAGGCTACGTCGAGGTGTAGGACTCGGGCAGTTTGCATGACCGAGGTACATGGCTCGGGCGGGCAGGCCGCACCGAGGTGTAGGACACGGGTAGTTTACGGCCGAGGTACATGGCTCGGGTGGGCAAGTCGCGTCGAGGTGTAGGAATCGGGCATTCTGTGGCCTAGGTACATGGCTCGGGCGGGCAAGTAACGCCGAGGTGTAGGACTCGGGAAGTCTGCAGTCGAGGTACACAGCTCGGGTGGGCAGGCCGAGCCAAGGTGTAGGACTCGGGTAGTCTGCGATCGAGGTACATGGCTCGGGCGGGCAGGCCGCGTCGAGGTGTAGGACTCGGGCAGTATACGGTCGAGGTACACGGCTTAGGCGGGTAGGCCACATCGAGGTGTAGGACTCGGGCAGTCTGCGGCCGAGGTACACGGCTTTGTGTGACAGCCGCGTCGAGGTGGACACGTAGTCTGCATACCGGCCGGGAGGTACACGGCTTCGGCGGGCGTGAAGCACTCCGGGCCGCTGCCGAGGTGTAGGACTTGGGTCTGCGGTCGAGGTACACGGCTCGGGCGGGCAGGCCACGTCGAGGTGTAGGACACGGGCAGTCTGCGGCCAAGAGGTACACGGCGGCGGCAAGGTCGCACCGAGGTGTAGGACTTGGGCAATCTGCGCCGAGGTGTAGGACTCGAGCAGTCTGCGGCCTAGGTATATGGCTCGGGCGGCAGCGCCGTGCGAGGTGGACTTCTGGCAAGGACTTCGAATGAAGACAACATGGCCGAGGTACACTGGCCGAGCAACTGGCGGTGTGTCGCACCAAGGTGTAGGACACGGCAAATTGTGGCCGAGGTATGACTTACGGTGATCAGGCGGGTGAGTCGAAGTTGCATGGCGTCAGCGTCGAAGTGTAGGACTCGAGTAGTCTACGGTCGAGCAGCGTCACTAGAGCTCACATTCCACCGAGTAGTGCTTGGGGGCAGCGACGAACTATAGGGTGATTCGTTGGACATGGATAGCTGAGCAGGCCCTTGTCTGCGTGGGGTTCTAGGATATGCTCCCTGTGTCGAGTCGCAGGCTCTCGAGAGTCAAGATTGAGGAGACTGCGCTTTGGCATTCGTCCCGCGTGCCCCTGGGCTGCCATGTTAGGCCTCATTTATGGTCTGGTGATGTTTGGTCTGCCTGATGCGACGTGCTTTGTGGGTAAGCGCACCGATAGGGTGGGTTGTCACCCACTCACTAGGAGACGAGGGGTCGCCATCGACGGGATTTTCCTTATAAATAGCGTGCAGTTGCTTCCCTGCATGCTTTTTGCTGGTGATCCATCTGGTTATTCCTCCCGGGTATTGCTGCTTCATTTCTCAGTCATCCCCTCCGACCTCCATCGTCATCTTCGATCGTGTCGGTCCCCCTTCTTTTCCTTTCGCAGGTTAGTGAGGATGACCTCCTCTTCCTCTTCATCTCTGTCCTCTTCTACTTCTTCCTCCAGTAGCGTCGAGGGGAACCCCTTACCGTTGAGCCACAACTCGCCGTATGACGAGAAGGCAGCATAGGCCCTTGAGGCGGGATTGCGTTTTCCCTTGCACCCAGTCATCATTTCTTGCATATCATTATGGCGTATCTCCCCATCGCAGATGGTGCCGAACTCTTGGCACTATCTGGTGGCATTCTTGGGGGAGTGCCATAATGCCGATATCACTCCGACCCGGTCCCCTTTTCTGTCTTGTTTCTGTCTCTCTAAGGGGTCGGGGGTTTACTATCTATCGGCCCGGTCAAGCTTCAAGGTTAGCGAGGCCCCTTCCAGCAACAAAGGATGGAAGGGGCGATTCTTTTACATCTGCTACGTGCAGGGCTGGAGCTTCGGGCTCCGGTGGTCGCGCGTATGATCAGCAACGTCGCCCCAGGACTAATCGATGAAGAGAATAAAAACCTCGGGACGTTGAAGGAGATCCTTCTTGCCTCTCGAGCCATACGGAATATGACCGAGGGGTGGTTGGTCGAGGCGGGCCTTAGCCCAGCGCCTCAAGGTATGACTGTAGCGGCTAATTTCAAGTCTTCGTGGCGTGTTGATGAATCCGTGTACTGACGAACCACTTGCTTTCCTTGCAGAGATGGTGAACCTTAGATCCATGTGTGGGGGGAGGACCTCATCGGTCACATCTGCACGCCCGACCACAGAGTCAGCGACCGGCTCCAAGGAAGTGCCCGTCGAGGTCGAGGCCGAACGACCTCGAAAGAAGACTAAGGTCTGTGCCGCTAAAAGGCCTGAGGCGGTCGTGGCTTGAGCGGGCGGTGCTTTAGTAGAGCCAGCTTCCCGAACTGTGTCAAGCCTTAGGTGAGGTGAGGCGGGCCCCAACCGAGGGGAGGTAGGGAAGGTGCCGCGAGTGCCTTCTGTGTGTGATCTCTGTCATCTTCCTATCATACGCGTGCCAAGGACGAGCCATTCCAGGCTCAGGTGATGGGTGACCTCCCAGAGGGTGAGGTGTTAGACCCACTGGTGGCTCGCTGGGGGAACTTCTCCCGCGGAGACTGGGTGTGGGCCGACGGTGATTCCGTGGCCTCATTCATTCGCGGAGGGCTTCATCCCGACTTGGCTCGAGAACTATACACCTCCTCCTCGGAGGTCCTACTTGGCAAGTCTGCCAAGTTGCTGCTGTGGGTAAGCATCTTTCCTTTGTCTTTTCAACATTACTGGGATGCTACTATTCTAACTTTTCTTCCCGCAGGGCCAGCATTATGCCATGGCGTTGATGGATCGCGTGCGTGATGCCGGTCGAGTTATTGGCGGTATGTGTGACCGCAATGCCGAGCTCCGCAAACAGAACGAGGAGCTTCGAGCCGGAGCTGCCCCTAAGGCCATGGCTATGGCTGAGCAGCAGGCGACTGACCTAGAGGCGGAGGTGACACACCTCAAGTCAGAGCTTGAGGAGGCCGAGTGGCAGAAAGGAGAGCTCCAGAGGCATCTGAAGGGAGCCTGGGCCCAGGTCCACTCGGCGAAGAGTGAGTCGCTCGAGCTCTCCAAGAAATTGGAGACGGCAAGTGCCGAGGCGCGCGAGGCCTCCGAGGCCCTAGCCGAGGAGATCCGCCAGAGGCGTGAGAAAGACAAGTAGGCGATTGAGGCCTACAAAGGATCCCAAGGCTTTCAACTCGGGCTGACCCGGTCGGGGTAGGTCACGTACAAATACGGGTACCGGATTGCGCTAGCCCGTTTCCGAGCGTGACACCCCGACCTCGAGATTGAGGGGGACCCCTTCGCATACTTACCTGAGGATGAAGGTGTGAATATGCCCGGGGAGGTCCCTTTTGACGATAGCGTGGATGTTCCCGAGAAGTAGGGTTGTCACATTGTAATTTTTTTTTCTAAGGGGTCGGTCGGGTGTCGACAAGCATTGTAGGCCGCGATCGTCCAGTCCTGTAACTGAATTTTTGTTAAATGAAAATCTTCCCTTCAGACTTTCATATCATCACGTCTGATCTGCTCATACGAAAAACTTCTTTAAATTTAGTGCGTTCCATGTTCTCGGTAAGGGGCGACCTGCCATTGTTGCGAGTCGGTACGTGCCGACTCGTACGATTTCGACCACCCGATAAGGCCCTTCCCAGCTGGGGGCAAGCTTGCCGGGTACTCGGGTCGGGTCGCTCACCTCGGCTTTGCGTAGGACCAGATCGCCCAACTTGATCGATTGAGGGCATACCTTTCGGTTGTAGATCCTGGCCACAGCTCTCTTATGGGCGAGAGCCTTTAAGTGCGTGTCAGCGCGTCGCTCCTCGAGCAAGTCGAGAATGGCTCGGAGTCCTTCGGATGAAATCTCCTCTCTGTAGTTCTCTGTCCAAGGAGTAGGGATGACCACCTCGAGTGGTAAAACAGCCTCGGTGCTGAACGCGAGGCTATAGGGGGACTCTCCAGTTGCTGTCTTAGGGGTGGTCCATAAGGACCACAAGATGCTCAGGAGCTCGTCCACCCATGTCGACCGGGCCACATGCACTCTTCTCCTAAGTCCATCCAAAATGGCTCGGTTGGTTACCTCTGCCAGGTCGTTCATCTGGGGGTGCACTACTAAGCTGAACCTCAGTTGTATTTTATAGCTCGTGCAAAATTCCTTGAACCAGGTGCTGGCGAACTAGGCATCGTTGTCCGTGATGATTATCTTGGGCAAGCCGAACCGAGTCACTATTTTTCCACACGAACTTCTCCACCTGACGTTCTATGATTGTCGCTAGCGGATCGGCCTCGACCCACTTAGTGAAGTACTCTACTCCAACGATGATATATCTTCGCTGCCTCGAGGCCGGTGGGAAAGGTCCGAGGAGGTCCATTCCCCACTGCGCGAAGGGCCACACGCAGTCGATGGGGGTGAGTGGGACCGTGGGCCGTCGGGGCATCCGAGCATGCCTCTGGCACGGGCCGCATCGCTGTACATAAGCCTTCACGTCTCGGCACATGATGGGCCAGTAGTACCCTTGGTGAAGGATCTTAAATGCCAAGGTTCGCCCATCGATGTGCTCACTGCAGATTCCCTCATGAACCTCGGCTAGGACTGATCGAGCTTCTTCGGGGTCTAAGCACCGTAGGAGAGGATGAGAGAATGATCTCTTATAAAGCCGTCCGTTCATTTCACAGTACTAAGCCTGCATGTTGTCACGCACTTAGCTAGAATTGCCTAAGTGGTGAGGCACCCTTACGGTAAGCCACCGACTTAGCTAAAGTTGCTTAAGTCAAGAATCACCTTTGCGCCCACTTTGATCAGACTTAGCTTGGATTGCCTAAGTCTTGAGGTGCCCTTGCGATATACGCATCCGCAAAGGGTCAGCCAAATTGTAACCTCGTGCAGGTCCCGTAGGACCTGTAAAAAGAGAAGTTGATTAGTCTTGAAGCGAGTGACGGACAAGTCCCGACGTCTCGCGAAGAGGAAAGCTTTACAAGTAATTGAGCGAGCACTTAGAGTGCAGGAAAGCAGAGAAAGAGAAGAGGAAAACAAGGACTTTAGAAGGGTGAACGAGCAGCTGTAAGTCCACAAACAACTACTCCCCAAGTGCCGAGTGCGAAGGCAAGTTTCCGTCAAGTTGACATGCAAACTTGTGAAAGTGTTCAACGCCCGACACTATACTGAAGACCTATCAAGCCATGTGCCACCCGGGGGGTTCCTGGGTACTAAGATGGCTAACAAAATTGGGGTGGCTGCGGGCTGCAGAAATTAGCCCGCGGCACACAAAAATGGAGTTGTTTTGGGGGTTTTTGGGTAAATGCAACGAGCGATCGTTCTGCAGCGCTGCGAACTGCTGTTTCTTATATTTTTATAAGAAAAACACATCAAAACATGGTAAAACAGGCTGCAAAGGATATGTACGTGCATGGGCAAGCGATGAATGAAACATTGAACGAAGTTATTGCGAGTGTGCGACGACCGTTCGTGACATTCTCCCCCACTTAAACTGTCGGTGCCCTCGTCGACGCTTGTTGGTAAGCTTTGATGGTTGCTTCTTCATGTCAGAGGGCATCTTCTAGCTCTCAACTGGCTTCAGTTTTGGGAAGCTTCCACCACTTCATCAAGTATTCGATCTGTTCAGCTCCATTGGGTAGCTTTGTTTTGCAATCCGCTAAAATGGTCTCAACTCGCTTCTCGTAAGAGGCTATGGTGGGAGGTTGTCGAGTTGAAATGCCTCGAGAAGCATCTTGCAGATCAGAGTGATAGGTTTTCAAGTTGTTGGCATGGAAAACATTATAAATCTTGAGCCACGCCGGCAGCTACAACTTGTAGGAGATATTGCCCACCCTACTGATAATTGGGAAGGGGCCATCATACTTGCGTACCAATTCTTTGGGCTCCTTGTTTCTAAAGAATTGGAGTGATGCTGGTTGGAGCTTCACCAATATCAAATCGCTGACTTTGTATTCCTAGGGTCGCCTTCCCAAGTCTGCCCACTTCTTCATCTTTCTGGTCGCCTTCTCCAAGTAGGCCCGCGCAATATCTGCATTTCGATGCCATTCTTTTGCCAAGTGATATATGGACGGACTACTCCCTGTATATCTAATAGCCAAAGTGTGAGGAGTCGACGGCTGTTATCCTGTGATGATCTCAAAGGGGCGCTTATTGGACGCAGAGCTCCACTACAGGTTGTAGGAGAATTGGGCTATGTCTAATAACTTCACCCAATCTCGTTGGTTGGCACTCACGTGGTGCCGAAGATATTGCTCTAGGAGCGAGTTTATTCTCTCAGTTTGGCCATCCGTCTGGGGGTGGAGGCTTGTGGAGAAGTATAGCTTCGACCCTAATAATTTGAATAGCTCGGTCCAGAATCGTCCTAGAAACCGAGCATCTCGATCACTTATGATATTGTGCGGGATTCCACAATGCTTCACTACATTCTTCATCATTAGCTTCGCTACTTCCTCTGCTGAACAGTGTAGGGGTGCAGCAATGAAGGTTGCATACTTCAAAAATCGATCAACCACCACAAGTATCGATCTGAGTCCCCCTACTGCCGGCAAGCTTGATATGAAATCCAGAGAAATGCTCTCCCACGACCTTTCTAGTACCGGTAACGGTTCTAAAAGCCCCACTGGCTTCCACTACTCCACCTTATCTTGTTGATAAGTTAGGTACGTTCGAACATATTCCTCCACATCTGTCCCCATCTTTGGCCAATATAAGGCTCTCTCCACAAGAGCCAATGTTCGGTGAATGCTCGAATGTCCTGCCCAAAGGGAATCGTGACACTCCTTCAAGAGTTCACGCCTCAAATTGTCCACTCGATGGATATAAACTCTATTCCCTTTGGTGTAGATGAGTCCCTCATGGACCCAAAATCGTCATGCCTTGCCTTCTTGGATTAGTTGCATCAAGGTTACTGCCTGATGATCACTGTACAGTCCATCCTTGATCTGAGAAAGGAAGTTGGAGTACAACTGACTTGCTTGGCCTCTGCCCTCCAGTTGCATAATATTCACTCGCTCCACCTTTCGACTCAACGCATCGACTACGACATTTGTTTTTTCGGGCTTATACTCCATTACCATATCAAATTCCGCTAGGAAGTCCTGTCATCGTGCTTGCTTTGGGGAGAGCTTCTTTTAAGTCTGAAAGTAACTCAAAGCGATGTCTGTCCTCAGTACAAATCACGATCCGAGAAGGTAGTATCGCCACACCCGTAAACAGTGGATCACCGCTGTTATCTCCTTCTCGTGTACTGGATACTGTTGCTCGGTCTCATTGAGCTTGCGGCTTTCGTAGGCCACTGGGTGGCCCTCCTGCATGAGTACTCCCCCAATAGCGAAGTCTGAAGCATCTGTATGGACTTCGAAGAGCTTCCCATAATCTGGCAATTTGAGCACATGTTCTTTCATAACGGCAGCCTTTAGGTCTTGGAATGCCGCTTCGCATTTGTCAGACCATCTCTAAGACTGTTCCTTTTTCAAAGAACTCACGATTAGGGGTTGTACACTTCGAATACCCCATTATGAAGCGCCGATAGTAGTTCACAAAACCAAGAAAGGATCTCAACTCTGGCACCTTCATTGGAGTACTCCATTCTACCACAACTTGCACTTTTGACTTGTCCATTCAAATGGAACCATTGTCGATTCGATGCCCCAAGAATAAGATCTCCGTTTAAGCAAAGTAGCACTTCTCTCTTTTCACGAACAAAGTATTCCCCCTGAGAACTTTGAAGTTTGTTCGAAGGTGCTCAATATGCTCCTCAAGTGTTCTACTATAGACAACGATATCGTCCAAGTAGACAACCACAAACTTGTCCAAATACTCCTTGAATAGCTGGTTCATAAGAGTGCAGAATGTGGCTGGAGCGTTGGTTAAGCCGAAAGGCATCACCAAGAACTCAAACGCTTTATACCTGGTCACACAGGTAGTCTTTGCTTCGTCACCTTCAGCAATACGCACCTGCCAAAACCCCGACCGAAGGTTGAGTTTAGAAAAATACTTTGCTTTGCCCAGTTGGTCGAACAAGTCCGCAATGAGCGGGATGAGATATTTGTTCTTCACGGTTACTTTATTAAGGGCTCGATGATCGATGTATAATCGGAGACTCCCATCTTGTTTCTTTTGGAAGAGAACTGGAGCTTCGAATGGTGCTTTAGAACTACGGATAAGACCACCGCTTAGCAGTTCATCTAACTGCTTTCTGAGCTCTGCCAACTCAGGAGGGGGCATGCGGTATGGTCGTCTCGCTGGAGGCTTCACTCTTGGCTCCAGCTCAATAAGATGATCCACGCCTCTACATGATGGTAGAGTTTTCGGTAACTCAGGTGTCATAATATCTGTGAACTCCTTCAGAACGTTTGCTACCGCAGCAGGTTCTTTAATGGCCTCCCCGTCAAGTGGTTCTAGCTTCATCGTAGCCACAAAGGTTAACTCTCCTTTGAGCACACCTTTCTTCAATCGCAACATCGATAGTTGTTGGGGATCTTGGGTTCCTCTCCGAGAGACGGAAACCACACAGGGGTTGTCACCTCCCATCAGACATATGGAGTCTAGGAACGGCATCGGCACCAACTTTGCTGCATTCATGAACTCCATTTCGAGAATCACTTGGAAGTCATCCAATGGCACTGCCATCATATTTGCGCTCCCGCTCCATGATTTGATCTTGATGGAGACTCCCTTTGCTAGCTCGGAGATCCGCTTGGCCTCCGAGTTAACCGCCTTCATCCGACTTGGGTTCTTCTCCAAAATTAGTCCAAGCCGCTTTGCTTCTCGGTCGGCAATGAAGTTGTGAGTAGCACCCGTGTCCACCATTGCTCGGGTGGTTTGGCCATTGAGTCTGATGTTCACATACATTAGCTCACTGTTTCCTACTTTTTGTTGCTTCGGCTTTGTGTTCTCCCCCACTTGACCCCGTAATGCATTCAATAAATACATCGTGCCTATCCGGGGTCCTTGCGACTCCTTGTCGTCGCTACCATATTCTGAGCTACTTGAGCTGGGGGCAACTGCCTTGCCCTTGTCTGGCTTAGGGGGGTTGATGGAAGCCGACAAGGCATTGAGTGTCTGCTTTTGTGGGCACTCCCACACCCTGTGTGGCCCTCCGCACAAGAAGCATCTACCAGGTTTTGAGGCCCTATCGTTTGAGTTCGACCCCTTATGGAAACTCTTCTTCCTTTGCTCACCCCCAGGTTCCTTCATAGGAGGATGCTTTGGATAGCGGTTTCCTGTAGACTATTTCTTCTTCCTCGGGTCCTCTGAAGAAACAAAGTCAGTGAGCCTATCTGCGATTGCAATTGCACCGATCACATCAGTGACATTCCATCGATGAAGTTCCTGTTGAGCCCATGGCTTCAGGTTGTCAAGAAAGCTGAATAGCTTATCTTTTTCAGACATATCTTGAATGTCCAACATCAGTGTAGAAAATTGCTTCACATAGTCCCGAATAGAAGTCGTTTGGTGGATTTGTCTCAACTTTCTCCTTGCGACGAACTCAATGTTCTCGGGCTGGAATTGAGTTCTCAACTCACACTTCAAGCCGTCCCATATGTCCACTCGGTACCGACCTTGTTGAATCTCTTCCCAACGAGTTCTCCACCAAAGCTTTGCATCTCCGTTCAGATACATAGTCGCTATCGAAACTTTGGTGTCCTTAGAGTCTGGCCTCGTAGCTCAGAAGTATTGTTCTATATCAAACAGAAAATTCTCGAGCTCCTTCGCATCTCTAGCACCCCCATAATAATGTCGGTCGGGCGCCCTAAAGCTTTGTGTCGGCGCAATGCGTGTATTGCTTCCCCTCGCATTCAACGCCCTTGTGAGCACTGCCACTCTGGAAGTGAGTTCCGTCACCATCTCTTGCAAATGTTGCACGGAGTCCTTCGTGTCGTCCGTCAGTCGGTCGACTAGAGCTTCAACCTTATCGATCCAGGATTTAGCTTCTTCTTGCGAGCTCTTTATGCCAAGAAGTCTACTTTGGCCTTGGTAGAGTTCATCCAAGCTCGCTTCAAGAACATCCAAGTGGGTTTTCGCCATTGTGATCCTCTCTCTTTGGGTCTTTTTCCCGATTGATACTCCAGATTGTGCCTCCTCCGCTCGTGGTGAGCAGCCAACTTCTCGCTCATCGTTCTCACTACCCCGCTTCCTCATGAGTGACTCCAACAGTGATAAAGCGAGTTTGTACATGCAGCCCTCCTGCGATTGCTTGGGGCAACATTCTGGCTTGCCCAATTTTGCTCGATTCACCATGATGTTTTGCCATGGCGAGATTGCGAAGTTTCTTCGCTGCTTGCTCGAATTGCTTGCCTGCTCTGATACCACAATATCATGCACTTAGCTAGAATTGCCTAAGGTGAGGCAACCTTGTGGCAAGCCACCAACTTAGCTGAAGTTGCCTAAATTAAGAATCACCTTTGCGCCCACTTCGATCAGACTTAGCTTGGATTGCCTAAGTCTTAAGGCGCCCTTGTGACATACGCATCCGCAAAGGGTCAGCCGAACTGCAACCTTGTGCAGGTCCCATAGGACCTATAAAAAGAGAAGTTGATTAGTCTTGAAGCGAGCGACAGACAAGTCCCGATGTCTCACGAAGAGGGAAGCTTTACAAGCAATTGAGCGAGCACTTGGAGTGTAGGAAAGTAGAGAAAGAGAGGAGGAAAACAAGGAGTTTAGAAGGGTGAATGAGCAGCTGCAAGTCCGCAAACAACTACTCCCCAAGTACCGGGCACGAAGGCAAGTTTCTATCAAGTTAACGTGCAAACTTGTGAAAGTGTTCAATGCCCGACACTATACTGAAGACCCATCCAGCCATGTGCCACTTGGGGGATTCTTGGGTGTCGAGATGGCTGACAAAATTAGGATGGCTGCGGGCTGCAGAAATCAGCCCGTGACACAAAAACACGGAGTTGTTTTGGGGGTTTTTGGGCAGATGCAGCTAGCGATCATTCTGCAGCGCTGCAAGCTGCTGTTTCTTATATTTTTACAGGGAAAACACACCAAAACATGACAAAACAAACTGCCAAGGATATGTACGTGCATGGGCAAGCGACGAACGGAATGTTGAACGAAGTTGTTATGAGTGTGCGACAACCGTTCGTGATAGTGCGACGAAGATGCTGAGCCGTGGCCTTATCAGCAGGCAGGGTTCCATTACGCTTAAATCGTAACATCTCCTATACCCACGTCGTCGGCGCGTCGGTCGGGGTCACTGCTGCGATCGTGATCGCGTGGTAAGGTAGCTCTTTGACCTCAGGATCGGCCTCGAGATCTGACTTTGAGACTAGCTTTGCCATCGTATCTGCCCGCTCGTTCTGATTCCTCGGGACCCCGGACAGTGTAAAGCGAGAGAAGTTGGCGGTCAAACTCTTTACCTCCGCCAAGTATTTTGACATGGTTGGGTCCCGGGCCTTATATCCATCGCTGAGGTGCTGGACTACAAGCTGCGAGTCGGTGAGGACGTGTAGGGCATCCACTTGCATCTCGACGGCCAATCTGAGTCCTGCTAAGAGTACCTCATATTCTGCCTCATTGTTTGTGGCCCTAAAGCCAAAGCAGAGGGAGCACTCAAACGAACGCCCGTCGGGGGCCTCCAATACTAATCCCGCACTGGCACCCTTCAAGTTGGCTGACCCGTCCACGCGCAGGACCCACCCTACACTAGCTCGCCCCGAACCCTTGTCCTCAGGCTGAGTTAGTTCTGAGATGAAGTCGATGACCGACTGGGCCTTGATGGCGGTCCTCGATGCATATTGTATGTTGAACTCGCCGAGCTCTACCGACCACTTTAGAAGGAGACCTGAAACGTCGAACTTAGACAAAACCTGACGGAGTGGTTGGTCGGTGATTACCTCGATCGGGTGACCTTGGAAGTAGGGGCACAACTTTCGAGCTATTAATATTAGCGCTAGTGCCAGCTTTTCGATCGGCTGGTATCGCTCCTCGGTGCCATTCAGGACATGGCTGGTGTAGTAGATTGGTAGCTGCTCCCCGGATGACTCCTTGATCAGGACGGAGCTAACCGTGTGTCGGGAGACTGCTAGGTAGAGGTTGAGCTTCTCCCTGGGAAACCGGGCGAGGTGAGGGAGCCCGGTAAGGTGATGTTTTACCCATGCGAGGGCTTCCTCACACTCCGCCGTCCTTCGGGTTCTTCAAGGCCTGGAAGAAGGGGAGACATCAATCGCCCAATCAAGAGAGAAACTGAGATAGGGCGATGAGCCTCCCATTTAGTCGTTGCAGCTCCTTGATTGTTTGAGGTGCCTTCATATTAGTGATGGTCTGGACCTTCTCCGGGTTGGCGTCGATTCCTCTTTCTTGGATGATGAACCTGAGGAATTTTTCTGAACTGACGCCGAAAGCACACTTTGCGAGGTTGAGTCGCATGTTGTACCTTCGTAATGTGGCGAACGCTTCGACCAAGTCGGACAGGTGGGTTGCGACCATGCGGCTTTTTACGATCATGTCATCGACATAGACTTCCATATTTCACCCGATCTGCGGGGTGAACATTTTATTTACGGCTCTCTGATAAGTTGCCCCGGCATTCTTTAACCCGAACGACATGACCCGATGGCAGTATACTCCCTGTTCAGTGAGGAAGGCTGTATACTCTTGGTTCTTAGGTGCCATCCTGATTTGGTTGCAGCCGGAGAAGGCATCCATGAATGAAAGGCGAGCATGCCCGGAGGTTGCGTTGGCCAACTGGTCGATCCTTGGAAGAGGGTAGCAGTCCTTCGAGCACGCACGATTAAGATCGGTGTAGTCAATGCACATTTTCCAGCTCCCATTAGGTTTTTTGACGAGGATTATATTGGACAACCACCGTGGGTACTTGACCTCGTCTATGAAGCCTGCTGCCAGTAGACGTTCCACTTCATCTTGGACCGTCATTTGTCGGTCGAGGGCTAGTCGTCAGGGCTTTTGATTCATCGGGCAGGCCCTGGGTGAAATGCTCAGGTGGTGCTGCGCCACCCTGGGGTCGACGCCCGGCATGTCTAATGGAGACTAGGTGAAGACATCGGCGTTCTCCCATAGAAAACTGATGAGTTGCACCCTCTCTTGCTCCGGAAGTTCCGACCCAATGCTCACCATCTGGTCGGGCCGTCCTTCGCAAAGGGGTATGCCTATTGTGAGCTCCGTTGGCTCAGGATGTCAGGTTGGCCTTTTCATTTCCTAGGGATCCTCCTGTGGGTGCTCAACCCTCACTCTTTTGGGCAATGAAACCATCACCAAGTAGCACCGCCTAGACTCGTGGGGGCTTCCCCTGACTTCTCCGACTTCGGCGTGGGTTGAGAATTTTACCGTTTGGTGATAGGTGGAGATGACTGCCTTGAACCTGTTAAGGGTCGGACGACCCAGGATCACGTTGTACGCCGAGGGCAGGTCAACTACTAAGAAGGTCATCATCACCGTCTTTGACCTTGGCGGGTCTCCATGGGTTAGGGGCAGGGTGATCGCCCCTAATGGAGAGATTGAGTCACCGGTAAACCCGGTGAGCGCCGAGCACATTGGTTCCAGGACGTCATTTGTCAATCCGAGCTTTTGGAAGGCATCAAGGTAGAGCACGTCAGCCGAGCTCCCTGTGTCAATCATGATTCTCCTCACCTGGGCGTTGGCGATCCTTGTAGCTATTACCAGTGCATCGTCATGTTCAGATCGCCCGACCCCCTCAGCCAAAAATGTGACCTTGGGTTCAGGCCATCGCCTGGGAAGTTCAGCCTCGACCGCGCGGGCGTAGGCTTTCCGCCCTGACATACTGTTTCCCCGGGACGTCAAGTTGCCCGTTATTATGTCAATCTGTTGCTCGACGGGGCCCTCGGGATGTGGCGAGAGGTCCTGACTCCGCCTGAGGTATCGACCGAGGTATCCTCAACGTATGAGCTCTTCAATCTACCGCTTCAGGTCCGGCATTCCTTGGTGTCGTGACCATTTTGTCGATGGAAGCGACAATACTTGGTCTGGTCCTGCAGCTCCTGGGGGCTCCTCATCGGATTAGGGGGTTTGAGCAGTCCCTTCTCTCTTATTTGGAGGAATATCTCCGTTCTGGATGCGCCCAAAGCGGGGATGGGGGACCTCGGCGAGGGCACATCAAGACGATCCATCCTGAGCCTCGAGGGGGCTGACGGTTGCCCCCGGGATGGTTCCGGCCTAGCTCTTTTGTGCTCTTCCCGTCTCCCGGCCACCCAAGATTCTGCCACGATGTATTGGTTGGCTCGCTGGAGCATCTCCGATGCCCCCGTGGGAGGTCTCTCCACGTGGGACCAGAAAAATCTGGACGATCGTAGCTCCATCATGAATGCCTGCATTATCAGCAAGGGGTGAGTAGTGGGTAACCCTCGGATTTCCGTTGTAAAATGGTTCACAAAATGGGAGAGGGGTTCGTCCTCTTTTTGGTGGAGTCTGAGGAGCAAGGCGACGGACGGCTTCGGCCGGGCGTAGGCTAGGAAATTAAGCTCAAAATCCTTGGCGAGCTAATCGAAAGATGTGATCGTCTCGACCTTCAGGCTACTATACCATGCGTAGGTTGGCCCTCTCAGAGTGGTGGAAAATGCTCTACACATCAGGGCGTCGGAAGTCCCGTATAATGCCATTTGGGCTCGAAAGGCGGCCACATGCTCCGCCGGGTCCGTGGCGCTATCGTACACGTCAAGGGAAGGGATGCGGAAGCTCGGGGGGACCGGTTTCTCTTGTATTTCAGGTGCAAACAGGGATCCCGAGTGTGCGTCCTCCCCGAGCTCCTCCCTTGACCTTCGGACCTCCCGTTATACCTCATCGAGCCACTGGCTGACGAGGCGTAGCTGGGCCCGAAGGGAGTCCATCGAATCCGAAGATAGTGCCTCGTGCTCTTGTCGCGCACCTGGGTTCCCCAACGCCCAGGCCGCAGCGAGCCTCGGCTATGTCAATGGTGTGGCGGGGCGCCATTGGTAATCGGGGTCAACACGATCGGGTTCGGCACGCTACGAGGTTTGTCTTTGTGGATGGGTGTGTCGGTTGGGGAATGAGCGGGATAATGGTCTGCATCATCCCTGTCGGGGTTTGAACTTGGTGGGCGAGGCCCCAAAAGGCCTCGCGCGAAACAAGAGACTAGTCAACCGCGGCACCCTCGGGTAACGACAAGCCTGGGTCAGTGAATGGCCACTATTAATGCTCTGAAGTCGTGATGGGGTCTTCAACTCGAGACCCACCGTGAGAGGGGAGGCATTCCCAAGGAGCCCTGGGCGGGCGAGGCCCCTCGAGGGGCTCACTCGGGTTGGCCTGTTGATCTCTCGACATCGGGCCCTCCTTCTAGTGCCAATCTATTTGTACCTTTACGTCGTGACCCTGGGGGGCTAACACTGCTAGGTTCGGGTCCGATCGCACGGAGATCTCCTTGACCAGTCCTGGGTCAGCTAGAGGCATTGGTCAGGCCGCTGGGGGGTCCTTGGTCCGCCTCAGGATGTGACTCCTCGCTTAAGCTCCCGTGGCCACAGATCGCTTCCTCGTTCCTGCACACAGGTCGGGTCGGGAAAACATGACCCAACCCCTCCGATGGTCAAGTTAGTTAGTTAGTTGTTTGAGGGGGTTTATTCTATCCGCCGCTCTTCTCCGAACGTAGGAGTGTTATATAGGGAAGGTTACCACTTCCTGCTGTGCCCATTGGCAGAGTGCAGGGTCGTACCTTTGATTAGCGTTTGAACCTGGATGTAACTGTGGGAGCGACTCGATTTTTCTGGGATGGCAATGTGTCTCGATTGGCGTGCGGCCTGCCAAGTCCGGAGGCTGTCGAGTCGGGCTGAGGCAGGCGACCACCTTAGCTCGAGGGTGGTTGGAGTACGGGGCGTCATCCATACTGTCATGGACTTAGCTGGTTTTGCCTAAGCTATGCGGCACCATTATATGTCAATCCGCAAAGGTTAGCCTCCCCGACCTCCCACGATCCCTTAGGACCTTTAAAAGAGAAGATAGGATAATGAAAGCGCTTCACACGAGATCCACAAGCCACTCTTTCGGCAAACACTTTATAAATAATACAAATTCCAACCATAGACATCACAAGCTCAGAATGGTTGTACAATAAAGGTATAAGATTGGTCCATTACAGATCGAAATCTAGTACAAGTGTCCACATGACACAAACTTTCTGTACAAGCTGACAATGGCTGCCAAACTCACTCAAATGGGGGCGTTTCACCTTTGGCGAGCCCTTTATAAGCTTTACAAGTTGAAATAAACTAAAAAGGGACACAGACATGCATAAGCATTACACCAAACAAGCCATTTACAAAATATCCGTGACATTCTCCCCCACTTATTCCTTCGACATCCTCGTCGAAGCCTTTGCTGACGCTGCAACTTCTTTTCTTTGTTGGATCTTCGATCTTCTACTCCTGCTGCAATGCGCCCCTTGTCTCCCAATTGTTCTCCGCTGGTTATTATTGAGTCGTCGAACTTTAATCCGCCATGCTGCTTCAACTCGCCAATGACTCTGACTCTGGTGTGGGGTTGGCAGAGTTGTGATGATCCTTGCTGGTTTTTATGAATTCATCTAATGAAGGGAAAAGACCATCTTTGATATGTGCTAGTCTTCAAATTCTTCTTGTCTCTTGAACTGGATAGATGCTTGTTGGAGCTTTAACGAGCATCGCCTCAACCTTTAAAGTTTTCAGGTCCTTCCTCATAAAATTTGCCCATTGAATCTTCTTCCACTTAGTTGTCTTGCCTAAGTAGGTTCGCATCACTTCCGCTTTTCGATTGGCATTCAATTGGGAAATGGCGGACAATCTACTCTCGTATGCTTGATCACCATTGGTGAGGACTTGACAACCTGTTGTTTTCCATTAGTCACTTGAAGGGTCTTGAAATGCATGCAGAGCTCCTCTGTTTGGATAACTAAGAGGGTTTGGGGTACTTTTCGGTTTCACCCATTCTCTTGAGAAATGAGAAGGCAAAGGTTACTTGACTTCGCCTGCCTCCTCGAGGTTGTACTTCATGCGTCGAGCTGGTTACTAGACTTTGTCTGCTCTTAGCTCACACTTCCGAAGTACTTGAAGTGTTTGCAATCCTTGCGCTGAGTCAGCTACTATGATTCACCTTCTCATTGCTATTGAACTTCTGGAATACAAGAAGTTATCACTCCAACTTGGAGTAAGTCTTTGATAGATTTGGTCGCCTTTGGGATTGTACCGCCTTCTCCATCATTTCTGTCGTCGACTCCTCTAAGTAGCAAAGGTACAGCACCGCGTACTGCCTGCTCCGATCCTTTGTCATGCACTCTTGCATCGACCCAAAGTCCTTCACTCACGGCTATCTTGATGAAAAGTCTATTGACACCGGTTTTACGAAGTTCTCTGGCCTTAGCCCTTCAGCCTTGTCTTGGTACATGGAGTTTACTAATGCATTCTCCTCCTCCACGGCCCATATCACGACCAAACGCTCTCCCTCTATGAGAGCAAGAGATCGATGACTCCCCGGAAGTCCCACCTCTGCGGTACCATGGCACTGCATTGCCCATGGCACTACTATCCATTGTCTCGCATCTGTGTCCCTTCTTCACGATCGGTAGATCTGCCTCTGTGGCACTGCGGCACTCCTCCGAGTCCACCTTTAATCTAATCGATGATTGATCTTGGGTAGCTGAGTCCCTTTGGACTCGTCATTGCTTCCTCGCCCTATTTCGACCACCTGCTTCAACACCTCTGTGTTCTCTGAGCAGTTCCACTTGGTCACTGGAAAGATAGACTGCAACTCCCATGTATGGCCACCGCCATTCATGTTGCAGGGTTTGCATCGCTTCTGTTCTCCTTAGCTTCATTGGTCGTAACGTTTGCTTACTCGACCTTGTCCTCTAACTTGATGGGCTCCCTTAAGCGAATATGAGCTCTGAAGCAATCCAACTCTTTAGCTACTTCGATCATACCTCTGCATGATCTAATCCCCCCATGGGACTCACTGGTACTTGCATCTGAACTTCTTCCTCGATAGTGCATAGCCCCCATAAGCTGATGCCTAAGGTTTTCATTCAATGCAGCATTCGATGCACACACGGAAGACCCGCCTCTGCGGTACCATGGCATTCACTGCTTGAATCCATAGCTCTTCTTATCGTCGTGTTGTTCACCGAAGTGGAGCTCCCAATCGCGCTCCTAATTATACCTCTGCAGGATCTAGTCCCCCCCCATGGGACTCATTGTGTGTGTCGACTTGCCATGAACCATTCCACCACGATCCGCTGCATTATGTCACCTCCTAGTGACATCTCTTTACATTCTGATCCCTGTGGTATGAACTCGAACTGCGATATCTCTATGTGTGGACTCCGCCAACACATCGCAGGGCTTAGCCACCTTCGATTATGTTCGCTCCTTTGGCAATCGACCTTCGTCCATCCACTCTTGGGTCACACTCGGACGAAGCCTAGCTCTAGGACAGTCTATCGCCTAGTAGCTCCTCTGAAATCCCCTAACTTCGCTGAAATTGGTGTACCATTATCTGGGTCCTGGGCCTTTGCCCCTACCAGCACAATCTCTGCTGCACACCGCTTTCCTTATGGCAACTCGAATTGCAATACTATGACATATTCTTCAAGAGTAACTGCCTATGCATCCTCTTGCCCCGTGCCAAGGCTTTCTAACACCAACTTTGCCTCTGCAAACTGTGTCACCTTAGTTCCTCCACCAAATGCTTCATCGAGATAAGGTGCATGTGCCTCAAAGCTCCCTTCGTCTTTAGCACCATGCAAGATGAGTCTACTCCATCAGAATATAGAACCCCTGGAACGACATGATCCTGCTCTTGTCTCTGCAAGAGTCCATGATCCTACTCCCTTCATGTGGCTTGGGTACATCAGCAAGTTACCCCCAGGTTGCTCCGCTTCTCGACTTGCATTGCGTTAATGGTGGCCCTCGCGACCACCATTCCACGGGTCAGCCCTCTGTTGAGTCTGATCTCCCTATCGGCTCCAAGTGTGCCTTCACTCTGTGTTGCCTTAGGTCGCTCCCCCACTTGATCTCGCTATGCGTTCACCAACGCATCACAACTTGCGAGATCATGCGACGACTCCTCGCCGCTTACATGATCTATCGAGCTTTGTCTTGAGATACTCCTCAACCGGTGCGGTTCATTGCACATGATTCTCCCTCTGGAGAACCGGGACTTATCCCTCATGGATATCTGCCTTGTTGGAGCAACTTCTCTCTTGCATCCTTCCCTCTGGAAGTTTAGGAGACCACCATCCCCTTGGACTACTCCGTCTTTGCTGAACAACTGTGCGCTGCCATTCGCCTTAAACGCACTTTGCTGGATTGCGACACTTCGCCAATACAGACTTTCGCATTGCACCCTCTCCGGTCTAGCAACATGCTGAACCTATTGTACACTTCAGCCTCTCACGAAAGTATCCTGAACATGCAGAAGAGAAAGTTTCAATACTCCATGGCGTCGACCTTCGGCCGCCTTAGGATGGTCACGAACAATCCATCGTCCGCATGCAAGGCCTTGCATGAGTATCGAATTCCTTGAGTTTGCAACTCCCCTCACCTCTATGAGCTTTGCACAACTCTTTCGATCGTTGAACAACCCACTCCACCTTGCACGGTCTCATCCTTTGCCAAGCACTCCGCTTGCCTTGAGCGAACTCCAAGTTTGGAGTGCCAACGTCGAGCCACTGCTCGAACTCAGCCATCCCGCCCTTTGTGCGCTACGCAATTCTTCTTAGCTTATTGTCCTCGTGGTGCCTCTTGCGCGAAGTGTCACGGACTTAGCTGATTTTGCCTAAGCCGTGCGGCACCAATGCGTATCACCGCAAAGGTCAACCTCCCCGAAATCTCCTACAATCCCTTAGGACCTACAAAAGAGAAGACGGGACAGAGAAAGCGCTTCACACGGGATCCAAGCCACTCGATAGCAAACACTTTATAGCCAATGCACATTTCAACCATGGATATTATAAGCTCAGAACAGTTGCACAACAAAGGTATAAAATTGGTCCACTACAGACCGAATTCTAGTACAAGTATGCACTCGACGCAAGCTTTATGTACAAGCCTACAATGGCTACCAAACTCGCTCAAATGGGGCATTTTGCCTTTAACAAGCCCTTTACAAGCTTTACAAATTACAACCAACCAAAAGGGACACGGACAAGCATAAGCATTACACCGAACAAGCCGCCATTAATTTTGTCCGTGACATTCTCCCTCACTTATTCCTTCGACGTCCTCGTTGAAGCCTTTCTTGTTGCGACGCCAGAATTTCTTTTCTTTGTTGGATCTTCGATCTTCTGCTCCTGCTGCGATGCGCCCCTTTGACTCCCAATTGTTTTCCGCTTGTTGTTGTTGAGTCATCGAACTTTGATCCGCCATGCTGCTTCAACTCGCCAATGACTCGACTGCTGTGGGAGTCGGTAGAGTTATCTTGATCCTTGTTGGTTCTTGCGATTGATCGATGAAGAGAAAAGACCATCTTTGATATGCGCCATCTTCAAATTCTTCTTATCTCTGAATGGATAGATGCTTGTTGGAACTTTGTGAGCATCGCCTCAACCTTTCAAGTTTTTCTTGGTCCTTCCTCCACAAAATTTGCCCATCGAATCTTCTTTCACTTAGTTGTCTTGCCCAAGTAGGCTCGCATCATTTTCGCTTTTCGATTGGCATTCAATTGGGAAATGAAGCGGACAATCTACTCTCAAAGAGCAATCGATCACCGTTAGTGAGGACTTAACAACTTGTTGTCTTCCATTAGTCTCTTCAAGGGTCTTCAAATTTGTGTAGAGCTCCTCTCGGGATAACTAAGAGAGTCTGGGGTACTCGGTTTCACCCATTCTCTTGAGAGTTGAGAAGGCAAAGGTTACTTGTCTTCGCGCCCTCCTCGAGTTTGTACTTAGTATGCGTCGAGTGGTTACTAGACTTCGCTTTGCTCTTAGCTCACACTTCCGAAGCACTTGAAGTGTTTGCAATCCTTCGAGTTAGCTACTATGATTCACCTTCTCATTGCCATTGAACTTCGGAATGCAAGAAGTTATCACTCGACTTGGAGTAAGTCTCCTGTGGATCTCGTCGCCTTTGGGATTATACCGCTTCTCCATCATTTCTGCTGCCCGACTCCTTTGAGTAGCAAAGGTACAAAGACACGCATCGTCTTTATGCCTCGATCCTTGGTCATGCACTCTTGCATCGACCGAAGTCCTTCACTCACGGCTATCTTGATGGAAAGTGCGTTGACACTTTGGTCTTACGGTTCTCAAGCCGCGCCCTTCACCTTGTCTTGGTACCGCCTTCTCCATCATTTCATGCGCGACTCCTTTGAGTAGCAAAGGTACAAAGACCGTGTCTTCGCTGCGCTTTCCGATCCTTGGTCATGCACTCTTGCATCGACCAAGTCCTTCACTCACGGCTATCTTGATGGAAAGTGCATGACACTTTGGTCTTACGGTTCTCTCGGCTTCGCCTTCACCTTGTCTTGGTACATGGAGTTTGCCAAAGCATTCTCCTCCTCCACGGCCCATATCACGACCAAGTGCTCTCCCTCTAAGAGAGCAAGGGATTGATGACTCCCGGAGTTCCGCCTTCACGGTACCATGGCATCGCGACGCCCATGGCACTACTATCCGCTGTCTCGCATCTGCATCCCTTCTTCGTGATCGGTAGATCCGCCTCACTGTGATTGTGACACTCCTCTGAGTTCACCTTCAATCTAATCGATGATTGATCTTGGGTAGCTGAGTCCCTCTTGGACTCATCATTGCTTCCTCGCCATATTTCGACCACCTGCTTCGACACCTATGTGTTCTCTGGGCAGTTCCACTTGGTCGCTGGAAAGACAGACTACAACTCCCATGTATGGCCACCGCCACTCATGTTGCAGGACTTGCACCATTTCTGTTCTCCTTAGCTTCATTGGCTGCAATGTTCGCTTACTCGGCCTTGTCCTCTGACTTGCCGGGCTCCCTTAGCGAATATGAGCTCAAGTAGTTCCACTCTTCGAGCTCGATCATACCTTTGTATGATCCACCCCACAATGGGGACTCCACAGTACTTGCATTTGTACTTCTTCCACGATAGTGCACAGCCCCCATAAGCTGATGTCCAATGCTTTCATTCAATGCAACATTCAATGCACGCATGGAAGACCCACCTCTGTGGTACCATGGCATTCACTGCTTGAATCCATAGCTCTTCTTGCCGTCGTGTTGTTCATCGAAATGGAGCTCCTGGTCAAGCGCTCCGATCATATACGCATGATCTCATCCCCCATAGGACTCATTGTGTGTGTCGACTTGCCACGAACCATTCCACCGACCGATCCATGCATCATGTCATCGCCATGACATCTCCTTGCATTCTCCGATCCTCGTGGTATGAGCTCGAATCGTGATATCTCCATGTGTGGACTCTGCGCTAACACCTCGCAGGCCTTCACCATCTTCGATTCTGTTGGCTCCTTTAGCAATCGACCTTCGTCCCACCCACTCTCGGGTCACACACGGGCGAAGCTTTAACTCTAGGGCAGATCCATTGCCTAGCAGCCTCAAGTCCCCTCGACTTACGAAATAGCGCACCATTATGCGGATCTGGGACTCTGCCCCTACCAAAGACAATCTCCGCTTTGCGCACCGCTTCCTCATGGCAACAGAATAGCAACACTATGGCATATTCTTCAAGAGTATCTGCCTCTGCATCCTCTTGCCCCGTGCTAAGGCCTTTTAACACCAACTTCGCCACTGCAAGTTGTATCACCTTAGTTACTCCGTCAAATGCTTCACCGAGATAATGTGTATATGCCTCGAAGTTCCCTTCGTCTTTGGCACCATACAAGATGAGTCTGCTTCCATCATCGAATAGAGAACTCAAGCGACGCGATCCTATGATCCATGTCCTTGACTCTCTGAGGAAAGCTCCACGCCTCCGCTCCACGTTCTATCTTCTTTGCAACTCCCTTCATGCGGTTTGGGTACATCAACAAGTGAATGACAGCTTAATGGTGGCGCCCTACGCCTACTCATTCCACGTGGTCACCTTTGTATCAGTTCCGATCTAAATTTCAAACGGGCCAAAGTGTGCAGTTCACTTTGCTGCTGACTGAGCGTTGCCTCCACTGTGATCTGATATGCGCCCAGGTTACGGCATCAATCACTTCATAGATCATCCGCCGAATGACTCATCCAGCCACCGATCCATCAAGCTGTCATGTCTGATGGCTGACTCTCAACTCGCTGCGCCATTGCCATGCCGGCAGACGCGGTAACACCTAAAAATGCACTTCTAAAACGGGCCAAAATAGCCATTCTTTTTTGTCGCGCGATCGACTTTAGCGGCGGATAAATCATTGGGCTATTGCATTTGGCTTGAGGAAAAAAAGATCGCCCTCTTTTTATCCAAAGTGCTAATCCAGCTTTCTGTACGCTACTCGTGGTTCTAGGGCGCCGATGGCTGAGCCATACAACACAAGGTCACCGCAGCACTTGTTTCACGAAAGTAATAAATGAATATAATATGGGAGTTAGGTACTTTAATTATGCAAAGAGTAGATTCATGAGAGGATATTTCATAACGATTGTTCTAGTTTAATATTTTTATTTTTTTCCAAGTAAATCACATGGCTTTGTCCAAGTACCTTGGATAATCTGGTTGGTTTTTGATCTATTAGAGGATTCTGGTCCATATTTCTCTTTTCTTTGCTTTAAGGTCTCTATATGCCAATATTCACACACGCCAAATTTTCAGATTCTTTCCAAATAGCTTGATGGCCTTGATAATTACATTTTACTGTTTGAATCTGAAATTTAATGTTACACCTTGGAATGGATTGTAGATTTTGCAATATGATATGAAAAAAAGCATGACAGTGGCAAAGTGAATCAGATGCTCAGAATGCTTCTCCTTGCTTTTTAAGTCAACTGTTAAGCTTTTTTGTGAATATATTAACAACGACAGGGGCACTTGAGAATTAGTGGTGGAACTCTGCAGCTATGTTCAGTTGTAAGAGCTCACAGTTTTGCTGCATGCATGCTGCAGTTGTACACATAATTGATGCAACTGACTAATTTCTGCTGCCTAATTTTACTGCATCATAATATGTCATAGACCAATGTTTTTTGACATTTTGGAGTTTAATTCTACTTTTCTTTCATCAAAAGGATATGCTATTTTCAATGCAAATTAACCAGACTCCATAAGTTGTAACGCTTGTTATATACCATGTTCTTTGTTGTAGGGATCTGCAGGCTTGATCCAAGAAGAGAACATGCCTTCTATGCAGATTCCAAGTCAATCTCAAGGTCAGTGCAGAGGTACCTCCAAAAATGAACTGACTCTGTTGGCTTCAGCTCCAAATTCAGTTACTGAAATGTCCAATTTGACAGCTAGCCTACCATCTGAAGCAGATTCTGGTGAGTTACAGCAGGCAAAAAGTTTAGAGCAAAGTACGCAGATGTTACAGTCAGATCCTAGTGAACCTACTCCGTCAAGTATACTTGAAAGATCTGCAGAAGATGGTTATAACTGGAGAAAATATGGGCAGAAGCATGTCAAAGGTAGTGAATATCCTCGAGCTACTACAAATGCACACATCCTCATTGCCAAATGAAGAAGCAAATAGAACGCTCTCAAGATGGACAGATCACTGAAATCATCTATAAAGGTCGGCATGATCATCCTAAGCCCCAGCCTAATCGCCGCTCAGCAATAGGGGCAGTTCTCCAGCCAAGAAGAGGAAAAACCTGCCGAATTTTCTTCTTTGATGGGTGCTGAAGGTAGGGGATTTTCATGAGTGGATACTGTATTCTTTTCATCAATTTTTCACTTACTCTTCTCTCATCCTGGAGCATGAATTTCCAGAAAAATCAGCAAATGTGCCATTCCACATTACTCAACAGGTTGATCCTAATGGTACGACTGAGTTGTCTCCTGCCTTGGTCAGTGAAAATGATATTGAAATCGGTGGTGGGCAATCCAATGACTGCAATGAGGTTGTTGGAGATGGTGATCCGGAGTCAAAGCGCAGGTTGTCTCTCTTATTGTTAAAGTCCAAGGTTCACAAGTAAAAGACAATCACATGATCTAACTGCTTGATTTTTGCAATATCTCTAATCAGGAAGATGGAAAATACTAACATTGAATCTGCTTCAAGTGGCAAATGAACCATGAGCCACGTGTTGTAGTGCAAACTGTGAGTGAAGTTGATATCTTGGATGATGGGTATCGTATGGAAATATGGGCAGAAAGTGGTTAAAGGAAATCCTAATCCAAGGTAATTTTCATCTTCTATGGTTAAATTATGTTTCATATTGATCGATGATTGCTTCTTGTCTTGCCTACACTTGTTCCATGTTGGTTGTGACCTTAGGGGAAAAAAGTTAAAATAGCTCCTGACCTTGTAGCAAATAGTTAAGGTATAAAAAAAAGTATGGTGCACGCTCAAGAGGATCTTTGAGACGGCTATGACTTGCACTTTTTAGAAGTTATTATATTTGTTTCCAGGGATGGTCACCATTCAACAACAGCTAAAGTTTCTAGAATTTAACAATCTTCTGACTGGAAAACTCTGTGGTATCATAGTATGTGCCAAGTTTCTTGTTTTTTTTTTTATTACTTTTGTTCAATCTCCTTCTGATGTCCTTTTATCTAGTCCCTGATGATTGCACATAAAACCGAGATTCGATAGTTGTGGTGTAAAAATTTTATAAATCTAAAATTCCTCTTAACAGATAGACCTAAATTTTGCTATTTTACTTTATTGAGACATGCTTAGGATACCATGGTTGTGATCAAGGCTTCAGATACTAGTATTGATACCCTTACCAAGATCATTGGACTGATACAGTATAGTATGTCTTGGTATATCAAAAAGAGATACTTAAGCGGTGCACCGATACCATGGCTTATTTATTTGTTGTTGATTTTGGCCTGCTTTACCAGGGAAAAAACACATCTTTAACTCTTCCTGATTGACTTGCAGGAGTTACTACAAGTGCACAAATTCTGGTTGCCCTGTTAGGAAGCATGTCGAGAGGGCATCACATGATCCAAAGGCAGTGATCACGACCTATGAAGGAAAGCACAATCATGATGTCCCTGCTTCAAAAACAATCAGCCATGAGGCATCGACATCAACGATCACAACCGGTGAAGGTTCTCTGAGTAACCACAGTAGAGCAGCTCTCGGTGGTATGACGAGGAATTGCAGCACCAGCACCAGAACCTTTCCCCACCCATTCACACAAATAGAGGAGAGTGACACGGTCAGCCTTGATCTTGGTGTTGGCATAATCCCCTGCCAAAGTAACATCACAAATGAGCAGCAGCAGCAGCCTTGGGAAATCGAACAGTTACAGCACCATCAAGCACAATCCGTGGATTGTGGCAAGCTGATGATCCAAACGACCCCATCGTCTTCTCTCAGTGGAAGCTCACACACCAGAATATATGAGTCTGGCGAAGATGAGGGTGAGGGATTCACGTTTAAGGCAACTCCTATAGATCCTTCATCTAATTTGTACTACACGACTGCAGGAAATTTGGTAATGGGTCCATGAGATGTCTTCAAATGTTTGATGCCAAAATAAAGATTGGGTTGCCCTTCATCGATGAACTGTGTTTCACCAATCTTTCCTTTGTTTGCTCCATTCATTGGTGGCCACGTGACCTGTTTCTTCCAAGCACTAGTAAGCTGTTTCTTTTGTTTTCGTATCTTGTGATCCATGATTAGATCTATCCTTCTTTGTCCTATTCGATTATTTGGGCTCGCAAGTCAAAACTCATCTTAGATTGCACACCCACTTCGTTGACTTTCCAACACTTAGCCATCGTTGTTGTTATTGTCAAACCCGGAAGTCTTTGGTTGGCAGTCTCCCTCCAATTCTTCCATTTCGAATAAAGATTTCTCATCTTAGCCCACAACATTTCATATATTGCTTTTTGGTACTTCAACTTCAATTTTCTTGGCAGAAAACCCCCTTCATTTATTATATTTTCTCGTTGCCTTGACTTGCGGTCGCCATCTCCACCCCGGTCGTCGCGTCCTTCGTGTCCCTCCTCGTTCCAAACAAGTCCTCCATGTCCTCGAGCGTCCGCCCCCTCGTCTCCGGCAAGCACGTGAAGAAGAACACCCACGCCAACGCTGCGATCCCGCCGTAGAGGAAGAAACTGCCGCCGATGGTGATGGCCTTGTATAGGGATATGAAAGTCATGGTGATCACACCGCTGGTCACCCGGTTGACGGCCACCGCGATGCTCGCCCCCTGCGCCCGTAGCCTAAGGGGAAGGATCTCCGAGCTGTAGACCCAGGTGATCGGGCCCAGGCCGATCGAGAAGAAGGCGACGTAGGCCAGAATCGACGCGATGCACAGCCCGACCGCCCACGGGAGCTGCCCGTCCGGGTGGTGGTCGATGAGCGTGAGCCCGAGGCCGAGCCCGGCCAGTGACAGGATCATCCCCCCGGTGCTGCTAAGCAGCAGCGGCCGCCGCCCGATGCGGTCCAGCAAGAAGGTCGCCACCAGGATGAAGAGAGTCTTGGTGAAGCCGACCGCCACCGTGGTGCCGAGCAGCTTGTTCTTGTCGTGGATGCCGGCCTTCTCGAACACCCGGGGGCTGTAGAGCACCACCGAGTCGATGCCGGAGGCCTGCTGGAAGAAGTGGATCCCGACGGCGGTGAGCAGCACCCGCCGGACCGCCGGCGTCGGTCTGAGCAGCAGCTCCCTCCACACTCTCTCCCCCTGGTTCTTCTCAGGCGCGGGCACGACGTCGTCGTTGCAGCCTCGGGGATGCCGGCGGCGGCCTTGATGTCATCCAGGCGGAGCTGCGCCTCCTCCGGGGTGTCAGAGGTCATGTCGAGGACCCGCCTGGCGTCGCCGAGGCGGCCCTTCATGACGAGCCACCTCGGGGACTCCGGCATTGCGAGGACGCCGAGGGCGAGGAACACGGACGGGATGGCGCCGACGCCGAGCATGAGACGCCAGCCGAGGGACTCGCGAAGGCGGGCGAATCCGTAGTTGGAGACGTAGCCAAGAAGGATGCCGGAGTTGATGAAGACCTCAGGAAGGAGGTGAGGAAGCCACGGAGGAGGCCGGGGGCGACCTCGGCGGTGTACACGGGGGCGATCATGAGGGCGTAACCGACGCCGATGCCGGCGACGAAGCGGCCGACCATGAGGAAGGCATAGTTAACGGCGAAGCCCATGAGAAGGGCACCCACGAAGAAGATGCCGGCGGCAAAGACGATGGTGTAGCGTCGGCCGATCCAGTCGGAGGTGAAACCGGCGGCGTAGGAGCCGACGAGGGAGTAAAGGTTGAGGATCCCCAGGAGGATCTCCACCTGCGTGTCACTGATCTTGAGGTCATCCTTTATAAAGATTGCCGCGCCACTCATCACTCCAATATCTTTGCAAATAAGAAAAAAAATCACCACATCCTCATCAGGTCTTCAGATGGCCAAAATAGCTAAAAATTAACAATAGCATGTGTCCTTATAAATCAATCTTAATTTTAATCCACTTTTGATATTGATAAATCATCATATATTATCATCGATCTGACTTCCGATATTGATAAGTCATTATCTGTTATCATTGACACTAGCAAGTAAGCAATGAGAAAGATGAGACTAAATATACTTATCAATACTCTTAGTAGTGAGTCAAAGTTTTATCGACTCTTCTTTTAATGTCAACTCATAAATCATCAATTATTATTATCGGTGCATGAGTTCTCAGGGAACAAAAAAAAAGAAGAAAGATAAACCAAAAATTTCTTGTAAAAGATAGAGGATGATGCCGAGGACTTATAATACCTTCGTTCTCCTTACCTTCCCGAGGGACTACATGTGCTTGTCGAATTTATAAGGTCTTGGTTAGACAGTAAGAAACAAAGCAGGGGTGAGTATAATTATTCTTACCATATCCCAAGAGAATGGACGTCATGGAGGCGAGCATGGCGCAGGCGAAGGCGAACCTCTTGCTCTTGCGCTTCGCCGGTGCGACCACCATTCCCCGGCGGGAGTGGTCAGGGACTTCAGCAGCCATGTCGGCTTCTTTCTCTCTCTATCTGACCTCTTTGCCCAAAGGTGTGGAGCCGTGGACGAATGGGAGCTCACAGAGAGGCCGAGTAGTGGCTACGGGCAGTGGAGAGGAGAGCGCGGGGAAGGGATTAAATAGGCGCGGGATCTCTCATCACATCGCCATCGCCAGTGAACAGCAAATCTTCTCCTTTCCGAATGGGCTCAGATTGCGTGTATGAACGCCGCCGACTCGTTTGTCTTCTTATCTCGTATTTACTGTGGCAAGACTTCGAGAGTTGACCGCAGACGTCGACGTGTTATTAATATCAACAGTTCTTCTTCTTATTCGGAATCACAAACGTCTTCCGATTAATGAAATTACTGCTATTCACTTATTGCTGGGTTGTAATGAGATCTGTGTGTTGGAAGACAAGTGGTTGGTGCTCTGTCTCGTCTTCGTAAACAATGGACTCTTATCACACTTCATCGTTGGAATGCTTGTGCAGTTCTTCTTTGACTTGTGGACTGGTTAGCAACCAATGCTTTCTAATCATCAATTTAATGTACACTCATGTCACCAAATTTGTGGAAGCCTTAGGATTTGATGAGTTCATCAAATCAATTCACGAAAGGTTAAGAATTTGAAATCACGTCCTCATCGTTTATCATTTGTAATATATGTATAATCTATTATTTGATGATGGATGATGTCAATTAATCTTTGTTCGGGTGGGGTGCCTTCCAAGTCATGTTGAAGAGGAAGAAGCTTCGTAGATTCTCAACTAAGCAAGACACAAAGATTAGATGGCTGCTTGTGGTGGCCGCCCACTTGCTGATGGAGGTCTCCCGATTTCAAGCTTGTGGGAGAAAACCTACCATGGCCTCCACAATTACACTAAACCATACAAATGAAATCGAACCCATATGGGCATGCAGTCGTACAGATATAATATGACAATTACGGATCAAAGAGGAACCCAAAAAATTAAGATATGCTTGATTTATAAAGAAATGAGTTTAGCATTTATGGGATGCATGACATGTTATCTATGAAGCAGACAATGAGAGGTCGAGTAAGCCAAACAAGTGTGCTGTCGACTAACATTGCATATCTTCCGAAGATTCTGAGACCATGACATGACATAGGAATCCATTCACACCATGGCTTGGCAGCCTCCAACTTTTCACTCATAACATTATTATTGTATCTACTGCGTACCTATACACATTGTGTACATCTAAATTTAGCATAGCTCCTCGATTCATACGTAGATGTATCTGTGCATGTCTAAATATTTGATCATTAGTATAATCACAGCTGAATTGGCACTATACGATTCGATTACGAGAAGAATTACGTTATGTCAATTTTTTTTCGATGAAGTAAATATCTGTAAAAAACGAACATCATAGTGACCCATCATAAGTGACAATAATTGACGTGAGAACAATTAATATATATTAGAAAAGACATTGGGAATATATAGCAATTTTGAGCTAGAGAAAGGAAAGAAAGAATTAAAAACGATCGAGAGAAAGAGTCTCCTTTTATAGCAAGAGAAGAGATTGTTGATCCGCGTTTATTCACCTATTGTGTTATTTTCTATTTTGATGATGATACAGATAAGTATACAACATAAATATTGATGATACCATAGTCTTTGGATTCTAATTAGGTTCATTTAAGTGCCATTTATATGTCATATGGACATCAAATACAAATATAATAAGTTAGCGAGCCCCAAAGTGGATGCATCCAACATTGTCACGTAATTAATCCATGTGATAGATTCTCAACCGCATCTATCTGTACACTCTCTCTCTCCCCCATATTTATCTATCCATATCTACTCCATCTAGACCTTTACAACAAAAATAAACAAAAGTAAAGGGAAAGAAAGAAGGATAGCTAAGGCATCAATCACCAAATCCAAACCCCACCCCCTTCCTACTGAATCATCAACAGTAGGTGTGTATATATATGTATGTATACACACTCACCCACCGTTTGGTTGGGTGGGTGAAGAAGCGAGTCCATGCCGTGGTGATGCTGCCATCTTTTTGGGAGGATGGGGCGTTGATCTCGTGCTGCAATGTTATCCTCCCCCTTCAAGCTTTTTGGCGAAGGCATGGCCGCACTGTCTCCGGTCAGCGGGGAAAGAAGGCATGCGTGGATGTGGGGATCAACTCACCCCAGAACTTTTGGTTGATGGCTGATCGGAGTCAAAGAAGATGGGCCCGCGAACAATTATTTCCTCCCCTTTCCATGTCATGCAGACGACCCTCAATCCACTGCTGGGAGACTTCTCTCACCTCGAGTCTTCTTCCTGATCACGGCGGCCACCTTCTCGTCTGCTGCTGCACGAGAAGAGAGGGTGATTATTCCAAGAACGGAGCCACGGAACGATGACGTATTGGCTACTTAGTGGTAGATTGGGTTGGTGATCACATTAGTTTCGTGAAACGAGGATCTCTCTCTAAATGAGATCCCATCGTGTTGTGTCTTAGGGCACCTGATCTAAGATCAACCTTCGTCCGTCCCATTCCGAGATCATGGAATTCTTCTTTGGTTCCAATTATTCATGTTATCTTGCAAGACATGTTAACAATATGGCTCTTATTTGTACCTTTACGTCGTGACCCTGGGGCCAATACGATTAGGTTCGGGTTCGATCGTACGGAGATCTTCTTGACCAGTCCTAGGTCGGCTGGAGGTATTGGTCAGGCCGTCGGGGGTCCTCGGTCCGCCTCAGGATGTGACTCTTTGCTTAAGCTCCCGTGGCCACGGATCGCTTCCTCGCTCTCAAGACACGTGTCGGTCGGAAAACACGACCCGACCCTCCGATACCAAGTTAGTTAGTTGTTTGAGGGGGTTTATTCTATCCGTCACTTTTCTCCGAACGCAGGAGTGTTATATAGGGAAGGTTACCGCTTCCTACTATGCCCGTTCGCAGAGCGCAGGGTCGTACCTCTGATAGCATCTGAACTTGGATGGAACTATGGGAGCGACCCGATTTTTCTGGGATGGCGATGTGTCTCGATTGGCGTGCGACATTCCAAGTCCGGACGCTGTCGAGCCGGGTTGAGGCAGGCGACCACCTCAGCTCGAGGGTGGTTGGAGTACAGGGCGTCATCCATACGTAGGCGATGCCAGTACATGTCCTATCATTCTCCCCCCCAAGAGGAAGCCATGCATAGGCTCCTACTAGGGAGGATCTGAGGCGTGGTTTTTATCTTTGGCGGTCGAGGGCGTGGGTTTACCCTCCGGTTGGTGTTGAGAAGGTTTTTCAGAGGATAATTGGTTGAATGACTTAGACAGCTGGGTATTGCCTCGGTGACCTGGGCAGCATGGGCCTGGAGAACACGGCACGAGCGTTCCTTAGCCGAGGTAGGAGGTTCAGGTAGTCTGCGGCCGAGGTACACGGCTCGGGCGGGTAGGCCGCGTCGAGGTGCAGGACTCGGGCAGTCTGTGGCCGAGGTACATGGCTCGGGCAGGCAGGCTACGTCGAGGTGTAGGACTCGGGCAGCCTCATGACCGAGGTACATGGCTCGGGCGGGCAGACCGCACCGAGGTGTAGGACACGGGCAGTTTACGACCGAGGTATATGGCTCGGGTGGGCAGGCCACGTCGAGGTGTAGGACTCGGGCAGTTTGTTGCCGAGGTACATGGCTTGGGCGGGCAGGCAACACCGAGGTGTAGGACTCGAGAAGTCTGCAGTCGAGGTACACAGCTCGGGTGGGCAGGCCGAGCCAAGGTGTAGGACTCGGGTAGTCTGCGACCGAGGTTCATGGCTTGGGCGGGCAGGCCGCGTCGAGGTGTAGGACTCAGCAAAGGTACGGGCTGAGGCACACTGCCGGGTAGGCCACATCGAGGTGTAGGACTCGGGCAGTCTGTGGCCGAGGTACACGGCTCGGGTGGACAGGCCGCGTCGAGGTGGACACGGGTAGTCTGCGACTGAGGTACACGGCTCGGGCGGGCAGGCCGCACCGAGGTGTAGGACTCAGTCCCGCCAGAGGTACACGGCTCGCAAGGCAGGAGCACGCCGAGGTGTAGGACACGGGCAATCAAGGCCAGGTGTAGGACTTGGGCAATCTACGAGGTGTAGGACTCGAGCAATCATGCGCCCAGGGTATATGGCTCGGGCGGCAGCCGTGGCCGAGGTGTAGGACTCGGGCAAACATGGGGCCGAGGCACACGGTGTCGGCAGTGTGTCGCACTAAGGTGTAGGACACTGGCAAAATTGTTGTCACGACAAAATTGTAAACGGCTTGTTCGGTGTAATGCTTGTGCTTGTCCGTGTCCCTTTTGGTTAGTTGTAATTTATAAAGCTTGTAAAGGGCTTGTCAAAGGCAAAATGCCCCATTTAAGCGAGTTTGGTAGCCATTGTAGGCTTGTACATAATGTTTGGCGCGAGTGCATACTTGTACTAGAATTTGGTCCAGTAGGGACCAATTTTATGCCTTTGTTGTGCAAATCGTTTCGAGCTTGTAATATCCATGGTTGGAATGTGCATCGGCTATAAAGTGTTTGCTAAAAGAGTGGCTTATGGATCCCGTGTGAAGCACTTTCTCTCGGTCCCGCCTTCTTTCGTTGGTCCTAAGGGATTGTAGGAGATTTCGGGAGGTCGACCTTTCATGTGATACGCATTGGTGCCGCACGGCTTAGGCAAAACCAGCTAAGTCCGTGATGATGATGGTATCGAGCGGACAAGCCCACTTACAAACACTTAGCATGCAAACGTGGGGACCTAGCGAGGCACCACGAGTACAACAAGCTAAGAAGAATTACGGAGCGCACAAAGGTCGGGATGGCCGAGTTCGAGCAAAGTTGGCTCGACGCGTTAACACCCAACCTTGATGGTGTTCGAGGCAAGCGGAGTGCTTTGCAAAGGATGAGACCGTGCAAGGTGGAGTGGGTTGTTCAACGATCGAAAGAGTTGTAAACTCAAGGAATTCGATACTCATGCATAACCTTGCATGCGGACGATGGATTGTTCGCGGTCATCCCAAGGCGACCGAAGGTCGGTGCCATGGAGCATTAAAACTTTCTCTTTGGCATGTGTAGGATACTTTCGTAAGAGGCTGAAGTATACAGCAGGTTTAGCATTTTGCTAGACCCAGAGGGGTGCAAAGGCGAGTCAGATTGGTGAAGTATCACAATCTAGCAAATGCATTTGCAAAGGCGAATTGGGCACGCTTTGTTCAAAGCAGAGGCGAAGTAGTCCAAGAGGATGGTGGTCTCCAAAACTTCCAAAGGGAAGGATGCGAAGAGAGAAGTTGCTCCAACGGGGCAGACCCAGTGAGGGATAAGCCTCTGCTCTACTGTAGTAGAATCATGTGCAATGAACCGCATTAGTTGAGTACCTCAAGACGGCTCGATGGGTCGAGTGAGCGGTAAGGAGTCATTGCATGATCTCACAAGTGGTGATGCGTGGTGGACGACATAGCGAGATCAAGTGGGGGAGCAACCTGTGCAACACAAAGTGAAGGCACACTTGGAGCCGATAGCGAGATCGACTCAACAGAGGGCTAACCCGTGAATGGTTGGCATGAGGGCCACCATTAACGCAATGCAAATCGAGAAGCGGAACAACTTGTGGGTAGCTTGTTGATGTACCCAAACCGCATGAAGGGAGTTGGCAAAGAAGATAGAATGTGGAGCGGAGGCGTGAGCTTTCCTCAGACGTAAGTCAAGGACATGGACTCTTGCAGAGACAAGAGTAGATCATGTCGCTCCCTGAGTTCTCTATTCTAATAGAGCAAACTCATCTTGTATGGTGCCAAAGACGAAGGGAACTTCGGCATATGCACCTCATCTCGGTGAAGCATTTGACTGAGGAACTAAGGCGATACAACTTGCAAAGGGCAAAGGTTGGTGTTGAAGGCCTTAGCACGGGGCAAGAGGATGCAGAGGCAGCTTTTGAAGAATATGCCATAGTGTTGCTATTCAAGTTGCCATGAGGAAAGCAAAGGCGCAGTGGAGATTGTGCCGGTAGGGGCAGAGTCCCGTGATCCGCATAAATGTGCATCCAGCTGCGGTCGTGATTTCTCGCAAGTCGGGATTTGAGAGCTAGGCGATGGACGATGGATCTTTTAGAGCTAGGCTTCGTCCGAGTGTGACCCGAGAGTGGGTGGACGAAGGTTGATTGCCAAAGGAGCGAACAGAATCGGCCGGCGAAGGCCCTACGATGTGTTGGCGGAGTCCACACATGGAGATATCACAAGCCGAGTTCATACCACAGGATCGACGCAAGGAGATGTCACCAGCGATGACATGATGCAATGGATCGTGGTGGAATGGTTCGTGGCAAGTCGACACACACACAAGGAGTCCCATGGGGGGATTAGATCATGCAGAGGTATGATCGGGAGTGCGACTAGGAGCTCCAAGTCGGTGAACAACACGACGGTAAGAAGAGCTATGGATTCAAGCAGTGAATGCCATGGTACCGCAGAGGCGGGTCTTCTGTGTGTGCATCGAATGTTGCATTGAATGGAAGCCTTGGACATCACCTATGGGGGCTATGCCTATCGAGGAAGAAGTTCGGATGCAAGTACCAAGAGTCCCATGTGAGGACCGATCATGCAGAGGTATGATCGGAGCGGCCGAAGAGTGGAATCGCCGCAGCTCACATTCGCTAAGGGAGCCCGCAAGTCCGAGGACAAGGCCGAGTAAGCGAACATTGCAGCCAATGAAGCTAAGGAGAACAAATGGTTTAAGTCCTGCAACATGAGTGGCGGTGGCCATACATGGGAGTTGTAGTCTGCTTTCCAACGACCAAGTGGAATCGCCAGAGAACACATAGGTGTTGAAGCAGTGGTCAAAATATGACGAGGAAGCAATGACGAGTCCAAGAGGGACTCAGCTACCCAAGATCAATCATCGGTAGATTGAAGGTGAACTCAGAGGAGTATCACAATGCCGCAGAGGGATCTACCGATCATGAAGAAGGGATGCAGATGCGAGACAACTGATAGTAGTGCCATGGGCGTCGCGTGGCCAGTGGTACCGCCGAGGCGGGACTTCCGGGAGTCATCAATCCCTTGCTCTCTTAGAGGGAGAGCACTTGGTCGTGATATAGGCCGTGGAGGAGGAGAATGCTTTGGCAAACTCCATGTACCAAGACAAGGTCAAGGGCGATGGCCGAGAACTTCGTAAGACCAATGTCACGCATTTTCCATCAAGATAGCCGTGAGTGAAGGACTTCGGTCGATGCAAGAGTGCATGACCAAGGATCGGCATACAAGACGCAGTGTCGTACTTTGCTACTCAAAGGAGTCGGCACTTACGTAAATGATGGAGAAGGCGTACAACCCCAAAGGCGACCAAATCTTATCGGAGACTTACTCCAAGTTGGAGTGATAACTTCTTGCATTCCGAAGTTCAATGGCAATGAGAAGGTGAATCACAAGAGACTCGACTCAAGAAGGATTGCAAACACTTCAAGTGCTTCTAAGTGTGAGCTAAGAGCAAAGAAGTCTAGTAACCACTTGATGCACGGTACAACCTCGAGGAGGCGGGCAAAGTCAAGTAACCTTTGCCTTCTCAACTCTTAAGAGAATGGGTGAAACCGAGTACTGACTCTCTTAGTTATCCAAAGATAGGAGCTCTTCAAGACCCTTCAAGAGACTAATGGAAGACAACAGCAGTTAAGTCCTCACCAACGGTGATCATCACATCGAGTAGACTGCCTGCTTCATTTCCCAACTAAATACCAATTGAAAGCGAAGTGATGCGAGCCTACTTGGGCAAGATAACTAAGTGGAAGAAGATTCGATGGGCAAATTTTATGGAGGAAGGACCTGAAAACTTTAAAGGTTGTGAGGCGATGCTCATTAAAGCTCCAACAAGCATCTATCCAATTCAAGAGACAAGAAGAATTTGAAGACTGACGCATATCAAAGATGATCTTTTCCTTCATCGATGAATCCGCAAGACTCAAGAAGGATCAAGACAACTTCGCCGACCCCACATCAGTAGTCGAGTTATTGGCGAAGTAGTTGAAGCAAAGATGGCGGATTAAAGTTCGACGACTCAACAACAACAAGCGGAGAACAATTGGGAGTCAAAGGCGATCGCAGCAGGAGCGTAAGATCAAGACCCAACAAAGAAAAGAAGTTGCAAATGTCAAGAAAGGCTTCAACGAGGACGCCGAAGGAATAAGTGGGGAGAATGTCACGACAAAATTGTAAACGGCTTGTTCGTGTAATGCTTGTGCTTGTCCGTGTCCCTTTGGTTAGTTGTAATTTATAAAGCTTGTAAAGGGCTTGTCAAAGGCAAATGCCCCATTTAAGCGAGTTTGGTAGCCATTGTAGGCTTGTACATAATGTTTGCGTCGAGTGCATACTTGTACTAGAATTCGGTCCTCAGTGGACCAATTTTATGCCTTTGTTGTGCAACCGCTCGAGCTTGTAATATCCATGGTTGGAATGTGCATCGGCTATAAAGTGTTTGCTAAAAGAGTGGCTTGCATGGATCCCGTGTGAAGCGCTTTCTCTCGTCCCGCCTTCTCTTCGTTGGTCCTAAGGGATTGTAGAGATTTCGGGAGGCCTTTGGGTGATACGCATTGGTGCCGCACGGCTTAGGCAAAACCAGCTAAGTCCGTGACATCGCGCCGAGGTACATGACTCGGGAGGACAGGCCACGTCGAGGTGTAGGACTCGAGCAGTCTACGGTCGAGCAGCGTCACTCGAGCTCACATTCCACCGAGTAGCTGCTTGGGGGCAGCGACGAACTATAGGGCGATTCGTTGGACATGGATAGCCGAGCAAGCCCTTGTCTGCGTGGGGTTCTAGGATATGCTCCCTTGTCGAGTCGTAGGCTCTCGGGAGTCAAGATCGAGGAGCCCGCGCTTTGGCATTCGTCCCGCGTGCCCCTGGGCTGCCATGTTAGGCCTCATTTATGGTCTGGTGATGTTTGGTCTGCCTGATGCGACGTGCTTTGTGGGTAAGCACACCGATAGGGTGGGTTGTCACCCACTCACTAGGAGACGAGGGGTCGCCATCGACGAGATTTTCCTTATAAATAGCGTGCAGTTGCTTCCCCGCATGCTTTTTGCTGGTGATCCATCTGGTTATTCCTCCCGGGTTTTGCTACTTCGTTTCTTAGTCATCCCCTCCGACCTCCATCATCATCTTCGATCGTGTCAGTCCCCCTTCTTTTCCTTTCGCAGGTTAGTGAGGATGACCTCCTCTTCCTCTTCATCTCCGTCCTCTTCTACTTCTTCCTCCAGTAGCGTCGAGGGGAACCCCTTATCGTTGAGCCACAACTCGCCGTATGACGAGAAGGCAGCATAGGCCCTTGAGGCCCTAATGTGGTGGCATGACCTCGACTCGACAGTGAGCGAGGAGTTGCTCGGCAGCATTCGGGTGTGTTATAGCATCCCGGATGACTACAAGCTTCTTGCCCCTGAGCCCGGGCAACGAGCCTATGACTCGATCCCTCGGGGTTTTGCTTTTACTCTAGACGCCCTCGAGGCAGGATTACGTTTTCCCTTGCACCCAGTCATCATTTCTTGCATATCATTGTGGCGTATCTCCCCATCACAGATGGTGCCGAACTCTTGGCACTATCTGGTGGCATTCTTGGGGGAGTGCCATAATGCCTGTATCACTTCGACCCAGTCCCCTTTTCTATCTTGTTTCTGTCTCTCTAAGGGGTCGGGGGTTTACTATCTATCGGCCCGGTCAAGCTTCAGGGTTAGCGAGGCCCCTTCCAGCAACAAAGGATGGAAGGGGTGATTCTTTTACATCTGCTACGTGCAGGGTTGGAGCTTCGGGCTCCGGTGGTCGCGCGTATGATCAGCAACGTCGCCCCAGGACTAACCAATGAAGAGAATAAAAACCTCGGGACGTTGAAGGAGATCCTTCTTGCCTCTCGAGCCATACGGAATATGACCGAGGGGTGGTTGGTCGAGGCGGGCCTTAGCCCAGCGCCTCGAGGTATGACTGTAGCGGCTAATTTCAGGTCTTCATGGCGTGTTGATGAATCCATGTACTGACGAACCACTTGCTTTCCTTGCAGAGATGGTGAACCTTAGATCCATGTGCGGGGGGAGGACCTCATCAGTCACATCTGCACGCCCGACCACAGAGTTAGCGGCCGGCTCCAAGGAAGTGCCCGCCGAGGTCGAGGCCGAACGACCTCGAAAGAAGACTAAGGTCTGTGCCGCTAAAAGGCCTGAGGCAGTCGTGGCTTGAGCGGGCGGTGCTTTAGCAGAGCCAGCTTCCCGAATTGTGTGAAGCCTTAGGTGAGGCGAGGCGGGCCCCAACCGAGGGGAGGCAGGGAAGGTGCCGCGGGTGCCTTCTGTGTGTGATCTCTGTCATCTTCCTATCATACGCGTGCCAAGGACGAGCCCTTCCAGGCTCAGGTGATGGGTGACCTCCCAGAGGGTGAGGTGTTAGACCCACTGGTGGCTCGCTGGGGGAACTTCTCCCTCGGAGACTGGGTGTGGGCCGATGGTGATTCCGTGGCCTCATTCATTTGCGGAGGGCTTCATCCCGACTTGGCTCGGGAACTATACACCTCCTCCTCGGAGGTCCTACTTGGCAAGTCTGCCAAGTTGCTGCTGTGGGTAAGCATCTTTCCTTTGTCTTTTCAACATTACTGGGATGCTACTATTCTAACTTTTCTTCCCGCAGGGCCAGCATTATGCCATGGCGTTGATGGATCGCGTGCGTGATGCCGGTCGAGTTATTGGCGGTATGTGTGACCGCAATGCCGAGCTCGCAAATTAACGAGCGGAGCTTTCGAGCCTGAGCTGCCCCTAAGGCCATGGCTATGGCCGAGCAAAGAAAGCGATCGACCTAGAGGCGGAGGTGACACACCTCAAGTCAGAGCTTGAGGAGGCCGAGTGGCAGAAAGGAGAGCTCCAGAGGCATCTGAAGGGAGCCTGGGCCCAGGTCCACTCGGTGAAGAGTGAGTCGCTCAAGCTCTCCAAGAAATTGGAGACGGCAAGTGCCGAGGCGCGCGAGGCCTCCGAGGCCCTAGCCGAGGAGATCCGCCAGAGGCCTGAGAAAGACAAGTAGGCGATTGAGACCTACAAAGGATCCCAAGGCTTTCAACTCGTGCTGACCCGGTCGGGGTAGGTCACGTACAAGTACGGGTACCGAATTGCGCTGGCCCGTTTCCGAGTGCGACACCCCGACCTCGAGATTGAGGGGGACCCCTTCGCATACTTACCTAAGGACGAAGGTGTGAATATGCCCGGGGAGGTCCCTTTTGACGATAACGTGGATGTTCCCGAGAAGTAGGGTTGTCACATTGTAATTTTTTTTTCTAAGGGGTCGGTCGGGTGTCGACATGCATTGTAGGCCGCGATCGTCCAGTCCTATAACTGAATTTTTGTTAAATGAAAATCTTCCCTTCAGACTTTCATATCATCACGTCTGATCTGCTCATACGAAAAACTTATTTAAATTTAGTGCGTTCCATGTTCTCGGTAAGGGGCGGCCTGCCATTGTTGCGAGTTGGTACATGTCGACTCGTATGATTTCGACCACCCGATAAGGCCCTTCCTAGCTGGGGGCAAACTTGCCGTACTGGTCGGGTCGCCACCCTCGGCTTTGGCGCAGACCGATCGCCTAACTTGATCGATTGAGGGCATACCTTTCGGTTATAGATCCTGGCCACAGCTCTCTTATGGGCGAGAGCCTTTAAGTGCGCGTCAGCGCGTCGCTCCTCGAGCAAGTCGAGAATGGCTCAGAGTCCTTCAGATGAAATCTCCTCTCTATAGTTCTCTATCCGAGGAGTAGGGATGACCACCTCGAGTGGTAAAATGGCCTCGGTGCTGAACGCGAGGCTATAGGGGGACTCTCCAGTTGCTGTCTTAGGGGTGGTCCATAAGGACCACAAGATGCTCGGGAGCTCGTCCACCCACGCCGACCGGGCCACATGCACTCTTCTCCTAAGTCCATCCAAAATGGCTCGGTTGGTTACCTCTGCCAGGTCGTTCATCTAGGGGTGCACTACTGAGCTGAACCTCAGTTGTATTTTATAGCTCGTGCAAAATTCCTTGAACTAGGTGCTGGTGAACTGGGCATCGTTGTCCGTGATGATTATCTTGGGCAAGCCGAACCGAGTCACTATTTTTCCACACGAACTTCTCCACCTGACGTTCTATGATTGTCGCCAGCGGATCGGCCTCGACCCACTTAGTGAAGTACTCTACTCCAACGATGATGTATCTCCACTGCCTCGAGGCCGGTGGGAAAGGTCCAAGGAGGTCCATTCCCCACTGCGCGAAGGGCCACGTGCAGTCGATGGGGGTGAGTGGGACCGTGGGCTGTCGGGGCATCCGAGCGTGCCTCTGGCACGGGCCGCATCGCTGTACATAAGCCTTCACATCTTGGCACATGATGGGCCAGTAGTACCCTTGGCGAAGGATCTTAAATGCCAAGGTTTGCCCGTCGATGTGCTCACTGCAGATTCCCTCATGAACCTCGGCTAGGACTGATCGAGCTTCTTCGGGGTCTAAGCACCGTAGGAGAGGATGAGAGAATGGTCTCTTATAAAGCCGTCCGTTCATTTCGCAGTACTAAGCTTGCATGTTGTCACGCACTTAGCTAGAATTGCCTAAGTGGTGAGGCACCCTTACGGTAAGCCACCGACTTAGCTAAAGTTGCTTAAGTCAAGAATCACCTTTGCGCCCACTTTGATCAGACTTAGCTTAGATTGCCTAAGTCTTGAGGTGCCCTTGCAATATACGCATCCACAAAGGGTCAGGCAAATTATAACCTCGTGCAAGTCCCGTAGGACCTGTAAAAAGAGAAGTTGATTAGTCTTGAAGCGAGTGACGGACAAGTCCCGACGTCTCGCGAAGAGGAAAGCTTTACAAGTAATTGAGCGAGCACTTAGAGTGCAGGAAAGTAGAGAAAGAGAGGAGGAAAACAAGGACTTTAGAAGGGTGAATGAGCAGCTGTAAGTCCACAAACAACTACTTCCCAAGTGCCGAGTGCGAAGGCAAGTTTCCGTCAAGTTGACATGCAAACTTGTGAAAGTGTTCAACGCCCGATACTATATTGAAGACCTATCAAGCCATGTGCCACCTGGGGGGTTCCTGGGTGCTGAGATGGCTAACAAAATTGGGGTGGCTGTGGGCTGCAGAAATTAGCCCGCGGCACACAAAAATGGAGTTGTTTTGGGGTTTTTTGGGCAGATGCAACGAGCGATCGTTCTGCAGCGCTGCAAGCTGCTGTTTCTTATATTTTTATAAGGAAAACACACCAAAACATGGCAAAACAGGTTGCCAAGGATATGTATGTGCATGGGCAAGCGATGAATAGAACATTGAACGAAGTTATTGCGAGTGTGCGACGACCGTTCGTGACATTCTCCCCCACTTAAACTGTTGGTGCCCTCGTCGACGCTTGTTGGTAAGCTTTGATGGTTGCTTCTTCATGTCAGAGGGCATCTTCTAGCTCTCAACTGGCTTCGGTTTTGGGAAGCTTCCACCACTTCACCAAGTATTCGATCTGTTCAGCTCCATTGGGTAGCTTTATTTTGCAATCCGCTAAAATGGTCTCAACTCGCTTCTCGTAAGAGGCTCTGGTGGGAGGTTGTCGAGTTGAAATGCCTCGAGAAGCATCTTGCATATCAGAGTGGTAGGCTTTCAAGTTGTTAGCATGGAAAACATTATAAATCTTGAGCCACGCCGGCAGCTACAAATTGTAGGAGATATTGCCCACCCTACTGATAATTGGGAAGGGGCCATCATACTTGCGTACCAATTCTTTGGGCTCCTTGTTTCTAAAGAATTGGAGTGATGCTGGTTGGAGCTTCACCAATATCAAATCGCTGACTTTGTATTCCGAGGGTCGCCTTCCCAAGTCTGCCCACTTCTTCATCTTTCTGGTCGCCTTCTCCAAGTAGGCCCGCGCAATATCTGCATTTCGATGCCATTCTTTTGCCAAGTGATATGTGGACGGACTACTCCCTGTATATCCAATAGCCAAAGTGTGAGGAGTCGACGGTTGTTATCCTGTGATGATCTCAAAGGGGCTCTTATTGGACGCAGAGCTCCACTACAGGTTGTAGGAGAATTGGGCTATGTCTAACAACTTCACCCAATCTCGTTGGTTGGCACTCACGTGGTGCCGAAGATATTGCTCTAGGAGCGAGTTTATTCTCTCAATTTAGCCATCCGTCTGGGGGTGGAGGCTTGTGGAGAAGTATAGCTTCGACCCTAATAATTTGAATAGCTTGGTCCAGAATCGTCCTAGAAACTGAGCATCTCGATCACTTATGATATTGTGCGGGATTCCATAATGCTTCACTACATTCTTCATCATTAGCTTCACTACTTCCTCTACTGAACAGCGTAGGGGTGCAGCAATGAAGGTTGCATACTTCAAAAATCGATCAACCACCACAAGTATCGATCTGAGTCCCCCTACTGCCGGCAAGCTTGATATGAAATCCAGAGAAATGCTCTCCCACGACCTTTCTAGTACGGGTAACGGTTCTAAAAGCCCCACTGGCTTCCGCTACTCCACCTTATCTTGTTGATAAATTAGGTACGTTCGAACATATTCCTCCACATCTGTCCCCATCTTTGGCCAATAGAAGGCTCTCTCCACAAGAGCCAATGTTCGGTGAATGCTCGGATGTCTTGCCCAAAGGGAATCGTGACACTCCTTCAAGAGTTCACGCCTCAAATTGTCCACTCGAGGGACATAAACTCTATTCCCTTTGGTGTAGACGAGTCCCTCATGGACCCAAAATCGTCATGCCTTGCCTTCTTGGATTAGTTGCATCAAGGTTATTGCCTGACGATCACTGTACATTCCATCCTTGATCTGAGAAAGGAAGTTGGAGTACAACTGACTTGCTTGGCCTCTGCCCTCCAGTTGCATAACATTCACTCGCTCCACCTTCTGACTCAACGCATCGGCTACGACATTTGTTTTTCCGGGCTTGTACTCCATTACCATATCAAATTCCACTAGGAAGTCCTACCATCGTGCTTGCTTTGAGGAGAGCTTCTTTTAAGTCTGAAAGTAACTCAAAGCGATTGTTAGAACCCTCCGCGGATTCTAAGCTTGGGGTTGATCTCTATAGGGGATCGGCCTCCTTGGAACTCTATAGGGGTTCCTTCCTCCAAGTTGCTGCACAAAGGCTACAAAAATATTGATTTATTCATTGATTAAAGAGGATGAATACATGGCTATTTATAGGGCTTCTAAGCCCCAACTCCTAATAGGACTCTTACTCAAGACTCCTACTTCTAATGAACTTCTAATTAGGACTCATTCTCTAGTAGGATTCCTAATTCTAATAGGACTTTTTACCTAAGAGAACTTCTACTTCTAATAGGACTCTTTTCCTAATAGGACTCCTACTTTTAATAGGACTCTTTTCCTAATAGGACTCCTACTTCTAATAGGACTCTTTTCCTAATAGGATTTCTACTACTAATAGGACTCCTTTCCTAAGAAGTAACCTAACCCTAACCTAGCCGGCCTCTTCACCTCTTTAATAAGGGGCTGCTAGATAGGATTTACATGAATGCCCTTATCAATGAAACTAAATTAGGACTCTAGCTAGAGTCCCAACAGACCGCCTCTTCAAATCACCTTGTCCTCGAGGTGACGCCCATGAATTCTGGGAATTTGATCTTCAAGTCGTCGTAGTTCTCCTAAGTGGCATCTTTTGCTGGTAGGTTTGCCCACCGTATTAACACTTCAAGAGGTGTCGCCGCCGATCAATAATGGCACTTGGTTGGGTCTGAGCTCTCCTTGGGTAGTTATATTTGGTAGATGGCTTTGGGTCGCTCGTGTTGTTCCAACTTGAGCTTCAAACATGATACATGGAAGACTGGATGGATTCGGGAGCTGGCGGGTAAGTCCAATCTGTATGCTACTGCTCCGATGCGCTCCAAGAAATATTTTAGGCTTTTATGGTCGGTCTTGATGTGAAAGCATCGCCCAATTAAGTACGGTCTCCATTTGGACATCGCATGCACAATCGCGAGCATCTCCTTGTCGTAAATAGTCATCTTGAGGTGGGAAGGAGATAACGCCTTACTAGTATAAGCGAGGGGTCGGCCATCTTGCATTAGTACAACACCAATTCCTGCTCCGGAGGCATCAGCTTCAATAATAAAAGTCTTATCGAAGTCGGGTAATGCTAGTATCGGTGTTGTTATCATTGCGACTTTAAGTTCGTCGAAGGCGGTGGTGGCTTTGTCCGACCACTGGAAAGCATCTTTTTTCAGCAAGGAAGTAAGGGGTGCATTGATCTTTCCATAGTCTTTCACGAACTTACGATAGTAACCTGTTAAACCAAGAAAGCCGCGCAGTGATTTTATGTTCCTCGGGTTGGCCAGTTCTGCATTGCTTCAATTTTGGAGGGGTCCACTGTCACCCATTCCTCTGATATGATATGCCCAATATATTCCATCTTTTGTTGAAGAAAGCAGAAATTCATAGTGACCGTTGTGCGTTCGAAAGGCAGTTTTCGATATGTCTTCTTCGCACACTCGTATTTGATGATACCCGGATCGAAAGTCCAACTTTGTGAAGACTCGTGCTCCTTTAATTCATCAAGTAATTCATCTACTACTGGAATAGGATACTTGTCCTTGACGGTTATGTCGTTGAGAGCTTGGTAATCAACGCACATTCGCCATGTTCCGCTTTCTTTCGTGATTTATGAGCACCGTGGTGAAGAGTAGGGGCTGCAACTTGGCCGAATAACTCCTGTTTCAAGCATCTCTTTTACAATCCTTTCTATTTCATCTTTTTGGAGATGTGGATACCAATATGGTCGAGTATTTGCTGGAGGTTTCCCTGGAAGAATCGGTGTACGATGATCGTGTCGGCGGTTAGGAGGTAGGTCAAGTGGTTCGTCAAATATATCTGAAAATTCAGCAAGCAAGGGAAGTAGGTTTGGATCTTCAAATTTGGTTGGCTCTCCCTTAGGTTGCTACTCAAGTTGTACCAAAAGCCGCTGCATGCTTTGTGCAAAACTTTCTCCATTCGTTGTGTGCAAATTGTCGCTACGTCGCCCCACGCTTCCCGTCACAAGATCACCGTTTCCCCTTGCTGTAAAATTTCATAATTAGTTTCAAAAATTCCAAGAAATATCACCTAATGTCATCAACCATTCGATGCCAAGCACGGCCTCATAATCATCGAGAGAGAGGAGGAAAAATCTGCAATTATCTCTTGGTCCTGCAGCAATAGTTTCACCCGTGGGTACTTACGATCACACTTCAAAATTCGCCCATCTGCGACTTTAACATTGAACCTGCTGCAATTCTCAATAGGTAAGGCCATCCGTACAGCAACCTTGCTGTTCATAAAATTATTAGTGCTCCCGGTGTCAATAAGAACGGTGATTGGTTGTTGCTTCGTAAATCCTCCCACTTTCATTGTTTGCGGGTTCGCATAACCGCAAGGGCATGCATCGTAATATCAATTGGCTGCTGTTCTTCATCCGTGACCTCTTCCTCATGCTTCTGGACCTCCTCCTCCATGTCTTCAAGAGGTTCAATCAATAGGAGGTGGCCCCTTTGCAGCGATGATCGCGTTCCATGGCTCGTCGCAATGCCAACAAAGACCCTTTCTTTGATCGGTCCACGTAGTTCTTCTCTTGTCAATTTTGTGGGTAGCGAAGGATGGTTGGGAGTAGAAGGAGGTTTATATGTTGAGGTTCCAGGAGTGGTTCTCATCCTCCGAGCATCTTGGTTAAGTCGTTCTTCTTGTATTCGGGCAAAAGAAATCGCAGCCATCACGGTGCACGGGGTCAAGCGCGCCTTAACTTCCCCTTTTATCTCTGGCTTGAGTCCTTCGATAAATGTTCCTAACAATTGACGGTTAGTCCAATCACGAGCAAGGTAAGATAGCTTCTCAAACCTGGTTTGGTACTCTTGAATCGTGAGAGGTTTGTCGAATCTTTGCGAGTTGGCGTCGATATTTTCATACTCCGTAGGTCCGAAACTGTTCAGCAAAGCATTCTTAAATTGATTCCATGTCGAGCCCCATGATTATATTCCAGCCAATTGTGCCATTGAATAGCATCTCCTTCAAGGTGGATGACAGCAATCTCCACCATAGCATTATCCGACGCGTTCGGTAGTAGCGAAAGTAACGTTCAAGCGAAATCCACCCCGCCGGTCTCCTTCTTCCCATGGTGGGAAGTCCACCTCATGCATGGCTGTAGCATGTCCGAGGGCTGTCCCTCCTTCTCTGGGGTCCTTTCTAAATTCTCTCCTTGCTGTAGTTTGGTTGGACTCGATGGTTGTCCAATTCTGAATTCTGCAAACAAAGCGCGCAATTTGTCTTCCAAGCGCGATCCAAGCCGTGATTCAATCCGAGATTCCCATGCTTCAAATTTGGCATCAATTGGATCTTGGGAAGCCATAGCATATGTCTGTAGATCAGAGATGCCCTTGTCTTTTTTCTGTTGACGGGTTAATGGCATGGGGTGGTGGAAGGTTCGGACAATGGATCGGTGATTGAAGGGTTCAGCTGTAATGGTTTACTGTTTTGGGCTGTGGTTTTTTATGCTGTTAGGGTTATAAAACTAGGTTATGATGGCTGCATCTTGAGGCTAGAGGGATGCCCTAAAGACGTCTTGGTTTGTGGCAGCAAGGTGGCTAGGGTTTGGTAGGTTACGGAGAAGAAAAAAGGACAAAGGTGCAATACCAGATTTTTCGCCGAAAAAATTCCAGCAGTAAAGATGTAATTTTTTCCAGAAATTTTCAAAAGAGATTCAAGTAAAACTCAAAGGGGATCTACTGATAAGGAAGAGGTAATACTGTAAAAAATTTCGTAGGAAGAAACGACAACAAGAGGTTTGGCAAAATTGAGAATCACGGAGAGGTATTATAGCAGATTTTTACATCTAAAGTGCAGCATATTGGACGTAAAAGATAAGTGGTTTTTATTGAGAATTTTTCGATAAAACCAAAGGGAAAACCACTATTAGGAAGTGTCAAAGCCGTCATAAAAATTTCATAGAGATTTGGATAGAAAAACACAGTAGCAAGATCAAAAAGGCAAGCTATGCGGCTGAAATTCTGCAAAGGCGACTTTCGTCAGAGATGAAAACTTTACGACGAAAAGTTTATGCAGCAATTATAGGAACGAATTTTTTTGGATTTTTTGAATAAGGATAACTAAATTGCAGCAGCAGTATGGTAGATAACCAGAACCTGTTGCAATTCACGGGAAGATCAAAAGATGATCTACGGTGGTGGAGATGACGGCGGAATTCAGCGATGATCTTCTAAGCAATTGTGGGAATTGCTTTGCATGGTTGTGGAGGGCTGGTGGATGGCTGTGGAAGGGCAGCAAGACGCCAAGAACGCTGCTCTGATACCAAGTGTTAGAACCCTCCGCGGATTCTAAGCTTGGGGTTGATCTCTATAGGGGATCGGCCTCCTTGGAACTCTATAGGGGTTCCTTCCTCCAAGTTGCTGCACAAAGGCTGCAAAGATATTGATCTATTCATTGATTAAAGAGGATGAATACATGGCTATTTATAGGGCTTCTAAGCCCCAACTCCTAATAGGACTCTTACTCAAGACTCCTACTTCTAATGAACTTCTAATTAGGACTCCTTCTCTAGTAGGATTCCTAATTCTAATAGGACTTTTTACCTAAGAGGACTTCTACTTCTAATAGGACTCTTTTCCTAATAGGACTCCTACTTTTAATAGGACTCTTTTCCTAATAGGACTCCTACTTCTAATAGGACTCTTTTCCTAATAGGACTCCTACTTCTAATAGGACTCTTTTCCTAATAGGATTCCTACTACTAATAGGACTCCTTTCCTAAGAAGTAACCTAACCCTAACCTAGCCGGCCTCTTCACCTCTTTAATAAGGGGCGGCTAGATAGGATTTACATGAATGCCCTTATCAATGAAACTAAATTAGGACTCTCATAGCTAGAGTCCTAACAGCGATGTTGTCTGTCTTCAGTACAAATCGCGATCCGAGAAGGTAGTATCGCCACACTCGTAAACAGTGGATCACCGCTGTTATCTCCTTCTCATGTACTGGATACTGTTGCTCGGTCTCATTTTCATAGGCCACTGGGTGGCCCTCCTGCATGAGTACTCCCCCAATAGCGAAGTCTGAAGCATCTGTATGGACTTCGAAGAGCTTCCCATAATCTGGCAATTTGAGCACAGGTTTTTTCATAACGGCAGCCTTTAGGTCTTGGAATGCCGCTTCGCATTTGTCAGACCATCTCTAAGACTGTTCCTTTTTCAGCAACTCTGTCAGTGGGATTGTATGCTTCGAATACCCCATTATGAAGCGCCGATAGTAGTTCACAAAACCAAGAAAGGATCTCAACTCTGGCACCTTCATTGGAGTACTCCATTCTACCATAACTTGCACCTTTGACTTGTCCATTCGAATGGAACCATTGCCGATTCGATGCCCCAAGAATAAGATCTCCGTTTAAGCAAAGTAGCACTTCTCTCTTTTCATGAACAAAGTATTCCCCCTGAGAACTTTGAAGTTTGTTCGAAGGTGCTCAATATGCTCCTCAAGTGTTCTACTATAGACAACGATATCGTCCAAGTAGACGACCACAAACTTGTCCAAATACTCCTTGAATAGCTGGTTCATAAGAGTGCAGAATGTGGCTGGAGCGTTGGTTAAGCCGAAAGGCATCACCAAGAACTCAAACGCTCTATACCTGGTCACACAGGTAGTCTTTGCTTCGTCACCTTCAGCAATACGCACTTGCCAATACCCCGACCGAAGGTTGAGTTTAGAAAAATACTTTGCTTTGCCCAGTTGGTCGAACAAGTCCGCAATGAGCGGGATGAGATATTTGTTCTTCACGGTCACCTTATTAAGGGCTCCTTAATCGACGTATAATTGGAGACTCCCATCTTGTTTCTTTTGGAAGAGAACTGGAGCTTCGAATGGTGCTTTGGAACTGCGGATAAGACCACCGCTTAGCAGTTCATCTAACTGCTTTCTGAGCTCTGCCAACTCAGGAGGGGGCATGCGGTATGGTGGTCTCGCTGGAGGCTTCACTCTTGGCTCCAGCTCAATAAGATGATCCATGCCTCTACATGATGGTAGAGTTTTCGGTAACTCAGGTGTCATAACATCTGTGAACTCCTTCAGAACGTTTGCCACCGCAGTAGGTTCTTTAATGGCCTCCCCGTCAAGTGGTTCTAGCTTCATCGTAGCCACAAAGGTTAACTCTCCTTTACGCATACCTTTCTTCAATCGCAACATCGATAGTTGTTGGGGATCTTGGGTTCCTCTCCGAGAGACAGAAACCACACAGGGGTTGTCACCTCCCATCAGACATATGGAGTCTAGGAACGGCATCGGCACCAACTTTACTGCGTTCAGGAACTCCATTTCGAGAATCACTTGGAAGTCATCCAATGGCACCGCCATCATATTTGCGCTCCCGCTCCATGATTTGATCTTGATGGAGACTCCCTTTGCTAGCTCGGAGATCCGCTTGGCCTCCGAGTTAACCGCCTTCATCCGACTTGGGTTCTTCTCCAAGATTAGTCCAAGCCACTTTGCTTCTCGATCGGCAATGAAGTTGTGAGTAGCACCCGTGTCCACCATTGCTCAGGTGGTTTGGCCATTGAGTCTGATGTTCACATACATTAGCTCACTGTTTCCTGCTTTTTATTGCTTCAGCTTTGTGTTCTCCCCCACTTGACCCCGTAAAGCATTCAACAAATGCATCGTGCCTATCCGGGGTCCTTGCGACTCCCTGTTGTCGCTACCATATTCTGAGCTACTTGAGCTGGGGGCAACTGCCTTGCCCTTGTCTGGCTTGGGGGGTTGATGGAAGCCGACAAGGCATTGAGTGCCTGCTTTTGTGGGCACTCCCACACCCTGTGTGGCCCTCCGCACAAAAAGCATCTACCAGGTTTTGAGGCCCTACCGTTTGAGTTCGGCCCCTTATGGAAACTCTTCTTCCTTTGCTCGCCCCCAGGTTCCTTCATATGAGGATGCTTTGGATAGCGGTTTCCTGTAGACTATTTCTTCTTCCTCGGGTCCTCTGAAGAAACAAAGTCGGTGAGCCTTTCTGCGACTGCAATTGCACCGATCACATCAGTGACATTCCGTCGATGAAGTTCTTGTTGAGCCCATGGCTTCAGGCTGTTAAGAAAGCTGAACAGCTTATCTTTTTCAGACATATCTTGAATGTCCAACATCAGTGCAGAAAATTACTTCACATAGTCCCGAATAGAAGTCGTTTGGTGGATTTGTCTCAACTTTCTCCTTGTGACGAACTCAGTGTTCTCGGGCATGAATTGAGTTCTCAACTCACACTTCAAGCCATCCCATATGTCCATTCGGTACCGACCTTATTGAATCTCTTCCCAACGAGTTCTCCACCAAAGCTTTGCATCTCCGTTCAGATACATAGTCGCTATCGAAACTTTGGTGTCCTCAGAGTCTGGCCTCGTAGCTCAGAAGCATTGTTCCATATCAAACAGAAAATTCTCGAGCTCCTTCGCATCTCTAGCACCCCCATAATAATGTCGGTCGGGCGCCCTAAAGCTTTGTGTCGGCGCAATGCGTGTATTACTTCCCCCCGCATTCAATGCCCTTGTGAGCACTGCCACTCTGGAAGTGAGTTCCGTCACCATCTCTTGCAAATGCTGCACGGAGTCCTTCGTGTCGTCCGTCAGTTGGTCAACTAGAGCTTCAACCTTGTCGATCCAGGATTTAGCTTCTTCTTGCGAGCTCTCTATGCCAAGAAGCTTACTTTGGCCTTGGTAGAGTTCGTCCAAGCTCGCTTCAAGAATATCCAAGTGGGTTTTCGCCATTGTGATCCTCTCTCTTTGGGTCTTTTTCCCGATTGATACTCCAGATTGTGCCTCCTCCGCTCGTGGTGAGCAGCCAACTTCTCGCTCATCGTGCTCACTGCCCCGCTTCCTCATGAGTGACTCAAGTAGTGAGAGAGCGAGTTTGTACATGTAGCCCTCCTGCGGTTGCTTGGGGCAACATTCTGGCTTGCCCAATTTTGCTCGATTCACCATGATGTTTTGCCATGGCGAGATTACGAAGTTTCTTCGCTGCTTGCTCGAATTGCTTGCCTGCTCTGATACCACAATGTCATGCACTTAGCTAGAATTGCCTAAGTGGTGAGGCAACCTTGTGGCAAGCCACCAACTTAGCTGAAGTTACCTAAATTAAGAATCACCTTTGCACCCACTTCGATCAGACTTAGCTTGGATTGCCTAAGTCTTAAGGCGCCCTTGCGACATACGCATCCACAAAGGGTCAGCCGAACTGCAACCTTGTGCAGGTCCCGTAGGACCTGTAAAAAGAGAAGTTGATTAGTCTTGAAGCGAGCGACAGACAAGTCCCGATGTCTCACGAAGAGGGAAGCTTTACAAGCAATTGAGCGAGCACTTGGAGTGTAGGAAAGTAGAGAAAGAGAGGAGGAAAACAAGGAGTTTAGAAGGGTGAATGAGCAGCTACAAGTCCGCAAACAACTACTCCCCAAGTACCGGGCACGAAGGCAAGTTTCTGTTAAGTTAACATGCAAACTTGTGAAAGTGTTCAACGCTCGACACTATACTGAAGACCCATCCAGCCATGTGCCACCCGGGGGATTCCTGGGTGCCGAGATGGCTGACAAAATTGGGATGGTTGCGGGCTATAGAAATCAGCCCGTGACACAAAAACGGAGCTGTTTTGGGGTTTTTTGAGCAGATGCAGCGAGCGATCATTCTGCAGCGCTGCAAGCTACTATTTCTTATATTTTTACAGGGAAAACACACCAAAACATGGCAAAACAAACTACCAAGGATATGTACGTGCATGGGCAAGCGACGAACGGAATGTTGAACGAAGTTGTTGCGAGTGTGCGACGACCGTTCGTGATAGTGCGACGAAGACGTTGAGCCGTGGCCTTATCGGCAGGCAGGGTTCCATTACGCTTAAATCGTAACATCTCCTGTACCCATGTCATCGGCGCGTCGGTCGGGGTCACTGCTGCGATCGTGATCGCGTGGTAAGATAGCTAGCTCTTTGACCTCAGGATCAGCCTCGGGATCCGACTTTGAGACTAGCTTTGTCAGCGTGTCTGCCCGCTCGTTCTGATTCCTCGGGATCCCGGACAGTGTAAAGCAAGAGAAGTTGGCGGTCAAACTCTTTACCTCCGCCAAGTATTTTGACATGGTTGGGTCCCGGGTCTTATATCGGGTGAGCTTGGAAGTAGGGGCACAGCTTTCGAGCTGTTAATATTAGCGCTAGTGCCAGCTTTTCGATCGGATGATATCGCTCCTCGGTGCCATTCAGGACATGGCTGGTGTAGTAGATTGGTAGCTGCTCCCCGGATGACTCCTTGATCAGGACGGAGCTAACCGTGTGTCGGGAGACTGCTAGGTAGAGGTTGAGCTTCTCCCCTGGGGAAACCGAAGCGAGGTGAGGGAGCCCGGTAAGGTGATGTTTTACCCATGCGAGGGCTTCCTCACACTCCGCCGTCCTTCGGGTTCTTCAAGGCCTGGAAGAAGGGGAGACATCGATCGCCCAATCGAGAGAGAAACCGAGATAGGGCGACGAGCCTCCCATTTAGTCATTGCAGCTCCTTGATTGTTTGAGGTGCCTTCATATTAGTGATGGTCTGGACCTTCTCCGGGTTGGCGTCGATTCCTCTTTCTTGGATGATGAACCTGAGGAATTTTTCTGAACTGATGCCGAAAGCACACTTTGCGAGGTTGAGTCGCATGTTGTACCTTCGTAATGTGGCGAACGCTTCGGCCAAGTCGGACAGGTGGGTTGCGACCATGCGGCTTTTTACGATCATGTCATCGACATAGACTTCCATGTTTCACCCGATCTGCGGGATGAACATTTTATTTACGGCTCTCTGATAAGTTGCCCCGGCATTCTTTAACCCGAACGGCATGACCCGATAGCAGTATACTCCCTGTTCAGTGAGGAAGGTTGTATGCTCTTGGTTCTCGGGTGCCATCCTGATTTGGTTGCAGCCGGAGAAGGCATCCATGAATGAAAGGCGAGCATGCCCGGAGGTTGCGTTGGCCAACTGGTCGATCCTTGGAAGAGGGTAGCAGTCCTTCGAGCACGCACGATTAAGATCGGTATAGTCAATGCACATTCTCCAGCTCCCATTAGGTTTTTTGACGAGGACTACATTGGACAACCACCATGGGTACTTGACCTCATCTATGAAGCTTGTCGCCAGTAGACGTTCCACTTCATCTCGGACCGTCATTTGTCGGTCGAGGGCTAGTCATCAGGGCTTTTGCTTCATCGGGTAGGCCCTGGGTGAAATGCTCAGGTGGTGCTGCGCCACCCTATGGTCGATGCCCGGCATGTCTAATGGAGACCAGGTGAAGACATCGATGTTCTCCCATAGGAAACTGATGAGTTGCACCCTCTCTTGCTCTGGAAGTTCCGACCCAATGCTCACCATCTGGTTGGGCCGTCCTTCGCAAAGGGGTATGCCTATTGTGGGCTCCGTTGGCTCAGGATGTCAGGTTGGCCTTTTCATTTCCTAGGGATCCTCCTGTGGGTGCTCGACCCTCACTCTTTTGGGCAATGAAACTGTCACCAAGTAGCACCACCTAGACTCGTGGGGGCTTCCCCTGACTTCTCCGACTCCGACGTGGGTCGGGAATTTTACCGTTTGGTGATAGGTGGAGATGACTGCCTTGAACCTGTTGAGGGTCGGACGACCCAGGATCACGTTGTACGCCGAGGGCAGGTCAACTACTAAGAAGGTCATCGTCACCGTCTTTGACCTTGGCAGGTCTCCAAGGGTTAGGGGTAGGGTGATCGCCCCTAATGGAGAGATTGAGTCACCGGTAAACCCGGTGAGCGCCGAGCGCATTGGTTCCAGGACGTCATTTGTCAATCCGAGCTTTTGGAAGGCATCGAGGTAGAGCACGTCAGCCGAGCTCCCTGTGTCAATCATGATTCTCCTCACCTGGGCATTGGCGATCCTTGTAGCTATTACCAGTGCATCGTCATGTTCAGATCGCTCGACCCCCTCAGCCAAAAATGTGACCTCGGGTTCGGGCCATCGCCTGGGAAGTTCAGCCTCGACCGCACGGGTGTAGGCTTTCCGCCCTGACATATTGTTTCCCCGGGACGTCGGGTCGCCCGTTATTATGTCAATCTGTTGCTCGACGAGGCCCTCGGGATGTGGCGAGAGGTCCTGACTCCGCCTGAGGTATCGACCGAGGTATCCTCAGCGTATGAGCTCTTCAATCTACCGCTTCAGGTCCGGTATTCCTCGGTGTCGTGACCATTTTGTCGATGGAAGCGACAATACTTGGTCTGGTCCTGCAGCTCCTGGGGGCTCCTCATCGGATTAGGGGGTTTGAGCAGTCCCTTCTCTCTTATTTGGAGGAATATCTCCGTTCTGGATGTGCCCAAGGCGGGGATGGGGGACTTCGGCGAGGGCACATCAAGACGATCCATCCTGAGCCTTGAGGGGGCTGACGGTTGCCCCCGGGATGGTTCCGGCCTAGCTCTTTTGTGCTCTTCCCGTCTCCCGGCCATCCAAGATTCTACCGCGATGTATTGGTTGGCTCGCTGGAGCATCTCCGATGCCCCCGTGGGAGGTCTCTCCACGTCGGACCAGAAAAATCTGGACGGTCGTAGCTCCATCATAAACGCCTGCATTATCAACAAGGGGTGAGTAGTGGGTAACCCTCGGATTTCCATTGTAAAATGGTTCACAAAATGGGAGAGGGGTTCATCCTCTTTTTGGTGGAGTCCAAGGAGCAAGGCGATGGACGGCTTCGGCCGGGCGTAGGCTAGGAAATTGAGCTCAAAATCCTTGGCGAGCTGATCGAAAGATGTGATCGTCTCGGCCTTCAGGCTACTATACCATGCGTAGGTTGGCCCTCTCAGAGTGGTGGAAAATGCTCTACACATCAGGGCGTCGGAAGTCCCGTATAATGCCATTTGGGCTCGAAAGGCGGCCACATGCTCCGCCGGATCCGTGGCGCTATCGTACACGTCGAGGGAAGGGAGGTGGAAGCTCGGGGGGATCGGTTTCTCTTGTATTTCAGGTGCAAATAGGGATCCCGAGTGTGCGTCCTCCCCGAGCTCCTCCCTTGACCTTCGGACCTCCCGTTATACCTCATCGAGCCGCTGGCTGATGAGGCGTAGCTGGGCCTGGAGGGAGTCCGTCGAATCCGAAGATAGTGCCTCGTGCTCTTGTCGCGCACCTGGGTTCCCCAACGCCCAGGCCGCAGGCAGAGCCTGTCATGTCTGTGGTGTGGCCAGGGGCGCCATTGGTAACTGGGGGGTCAACACGATCGGTTCTGGCTGCTACGGAGGCTGTGCTGTGGATGGGTGTGTCGGTTGGGGAATGAGCGGGATAATGGTCTGCATCATCCCTGTCGGGGTTTGAACTTGGTGGGCGAGGCCCCAAAAGGCCTCGCGCGAAACAAGAGACTAGTCAACCGTGGCACCCTCGGGTAACGACAAGCCTGGGTCAGTGAATGGCCACTAGTAATGCTCTGAAGTCATGATGGGGTCAACTCGAGACCCACCGTGAGAGGGGAGGCGTTCCCAAGGAGCCCTGGGCGGGCGAGGCCCCTCGAGGGACTCACTCGGGTTGGCCTATTGATCTCTCGACATCGGGCCCTCCTTCTAGTGCCAATCTATTTATACCTTTACGCCGTGACCCTGGGGGGCCAACACTGCTAGGTTCGGGTCCGATCGCACGGAGATCTCCTTGACCAGTCCTGGGTCAGCTAGAGGCATTGGTCAGGCCGTCGGGGGGTCCTCGGTCTGCCTCAGGGGGTCCTTGGTCCGCCTCAGGATGTGACTCCTCGCTTAAGCTCTTATGGCCACAGATCGCTTCCTCGTTCCTGCACACAGGTCGGGTCGGGAAAACAAGACCCGACCCCTTCGATGGTCAAGTTAGTTAGTTGTTTGAGGGGGTTTATTCTATCCGCCGCTCTTCTCCGAACGTAGGAGTGTTATATAGGGAAGGTTACCACTTCCTGTTGTGCCCATTGGCAGAGTGCAGGGTCGTACCTTTGATAGCGTTTGAACCTGGATGTAACTATGGGAGCGACCCGATTTTTCTGGGATGGCGATGTGTCTCGATTGGCGTGCGGCCTGCCAAGTCCGGACGCTGTTGAGTCGGGCTGAGGCAGGCGACCACCTCAGCTCGAGGGTGGTTGGAGTACGGGGCGTCATCCATACTGTCATGGACTTAGCTGGTTTTGCCTAAGCCGTGCGGCACCATTACGTGTCAATCTGCAAAGGTCAGCCTCCCCGACCTCCCACGATCCCTTAGGACCTGTAAAAGAGAAGACAGGATAATGAAAGCGCTTCACACGAGATCCACAAGCCACTCTTTCGGCAAACACTTTATAAACAATACAAATTCCAACCATAGACATCACAAGCTCAGAATGGTTGTACAACAAAAGTATAAGATTGGTCCATTACAGATTGAAATTTAGTACAAGTGTCCACATGACACAAACTTTCTGTACAAGCTGACAATGGCTGCCAAACTCACTCAAATGGGGGCGTTTCGCCTTTGGCGAGCCCTTTACAAGCTTTACAAGTTGGAATAAACTAAAAAGGGACACGGACATGCATAAGCATTACACCAAATAAGCCATTTACAAAATGTCCATGACATTCTCCCCCACTTATTCCTTCGACATCCTCGTCGAAGCCTTTGCTGACGCTGCAACTTCTTTTCTTGGTTGGATCTTCGATCTTCTACTCCTGCTGCAATGCGCCCCTTATCTCCCAATTGTTCTCCGCTGGTTATTATTGAGTCATCGAACTTTAATCCGCCATGCTGCTTCAACTCACCAATGACTCTGACTCTGGTGTGGGGTTGGCAGAGTTGTGCTGATCCTTGCTGGTTTTTGCGGATTCATCTAATGAAGGGAAAAGACCATCTTTGATATGTGCTAGTCTTCAAATTCTTCTTGTCTCTTGAACTGGATAGATGCTTGTTGAAGCTTTAACGAGCATCGCCTCGCAACCTTTAAAGTTTTCAGGTCCTTCCTCCGCAAAATTTGCCCATTGAATCTTCTTCCACTTAGTTGTCTTGCCTAAGTAGGTTCGCATCACTTCCGCTTTCGATTGACATTCAATTGGGAAATGAAGCGGACAATCTACTCTCAGTAGCACTGATCACCATTGGTGAGGACTTGACAACTGTTGTTTTCCATTAGTCACTTCGAAGGGTCTTCAAATCTGTGCAGAGCTCCTCTGCTGGATAACTAAGAGGGCTGGGGTACTCGATTTCACCCATTCTCTTGAGAAATGAGAAGGCAAAGGTTACTTGACTTCGCCTGCCTCCTCGAGGTTGTACTTCATGCGTCGAGCTGGTTACTAGACTTTGCCTGCTCTTAGCTCACACTTCCAAAGTACTTGAAGTGTTTGCAATCCTTGTGCTGAGTCAGCTACTATGATTCACCTTCTCATTGCTATTGAACTTCTGGAATACAAGAAGTTATCACTCCAACTTGGAGTAAGTCTCCGATAGATTTGGTCGCCTTTGGGATTGTACCGCCTTCTCCATCATTTCTGCCGCCGACTCCTCTAAGTAGCAAAGGTACAGCACCACGTACTGCCTGCTCCGATCCTTGGTCATGCACTCTTGCATCAACCCGAAGTCCTTCACTCACGGCTATCTTGATGAAAAGTCTATTGACACCGATTTTACGAAGTTCTCTGGCCTTAGCCCTTCAGCCTTGTCTTGGTACATGGAGTTTGCTAATGCATTCTCCTCCTCCACGGCCCATATCACGACCAAACGCTCTCCCTCTATGAGAGCAAGGGATCGATGACTCCCCGAAAGTCCCACCTCTGCGGTACCATGGCACTGCATTGCCCATGACATTACTATCCATTGTCTCGCATTTGTGTCCCTTCTTCACGATCGGTAGATCTACTTCTGTGGCACTGCGGCACTCCTCCGAGTCCACCTTCAATCTAATCGATGATTGATCTTGGGTAGCTAAGTCCCTTTGGACTCGTCATTGCTTCCTCGCCCTATTTCGACCACCTGCTTCAACACCTCTGTGTTCTCTGAGCAGTTCCACTTGGTCACTGGAAAGATAGACTGCAACTCCCATGTATGGCCACCGCCATTCATGTTGCAGGGTTTGCACCGCTTCTGTTCTCCTTAGCTTCATTGGTCGCAACATTCGCTTACTCGGCCTTATCCTCTAACTTGCCGGGCTCCCTTAAGCGAATATGAGCTCTGAAGCAGTCCAACTCTTTAGCCACTCCGATCATATCTCTGCATGATCTAATCCCCACATGGGACTCACTGGTACTTGCATCTGAACTTCTTCCTCGATAGTGCATAGCCCCCATAAGCTGATGCCTAAGGTTTTCATTCAATGCAGCATTCGATGCACGCACGGAAGACCCGCCTCTGCGGTACCATGGAATTCATTGCTTGAATCCATAGCTCTTCTTATCGTCGTGTTGTTCACCGAAGTGGAGCTCCCAATCGCGCTCGATGTAGCATTCAATGCAGCATCAATGCGGTACCATGGTTTTCATTCAATGCAGCATTCGATGCACGCACGGAAGACCCGCCTCTGCGGTACCATGGCATTCACTGCTTGAATCCATAGCTCTTCTTATCGTCGTGTTGTTCACCGAAGTGGAGCTCCTAATCGCGCTCCTAATCATACCTCTGCAGGATCTAGTCCCCCCCCCATGGGACTCATTGTGTGTGTCGACTTGCCATGAACCATTCCACCACGATCCGCTGCATCATGTCGCCTCCTGGTGACATCTCTTTGCATTCTGATCCCTGTGGTATGAACTCGAACTGCGATATCTCCATGTGTGGACTCCGCCAACACATCGCAGGGCCTTAGCCACTGATAGGACCCTAGCAGGGTTAGGTCCTACTCAACCATGTAACAACTAATAAAAACCATGTAAGAATGTAATAAACCCCACCTAGCCGCCTTTATCCTATAAAGAAGAGAAGCTAGGGTTTATATTTGGGTCTTTGGGCTTCTTAGCCGCCGCCCCCCTTGTTACTGGGCCGGCCCGCTAAGGTTGAGGGCAAATTGGGTAGTTCACTTAGGAAGCAACCCCTAGGGTTAGGGTTTGGAGCTCTATATAAGCTTGTAGCCTCCACCTCTTTGGGATAAGAAAGATCAATCTACAATTGCAGCCACCAGGCTACTTGGAGGGTGGAACCCCTATAGCGTTCCAAGGGTTGATCCCCTCAAAGATCAATCTCGATAGAATTCCTCCGGGTTCTATCATCTGGTATCAGAGCAGCGATCTTGCTGCTTTTGCTGCCATCCCTGCCGCCCACCATTAGCCAAGCAATTCCCACAATTGCTCTTGACGTTGTCGTCTCCACCATCATCTCTTGACGTAGATCAAATCAATCTACAATCGCCACCTCCAATTGCATCAGAGATCTAGTATTTTTCTACCACCAATACCTTTTGCTGCTGCAATTTTTCATCTAAAATATCAAAAAGAAGTTTTTCTATCGATCCCTTGCTGCGAATTCCTTGCGTCGCAAAAGTTACCATCTTTGCGAACGAAGGATTGCTGCAGAAAATTTCAGCCGCGTGTTGCTGCCTTTAACCGATCTAATTGTTATCATTTTTAAACGAAATTTTTTGTGCACCTCATAGATCATCTTGGCTCCCATCCATGATTGATCTATTGTGGAATTCATCACAAAAACAAATTCGTGTGTTGCTGCAATCTCTCATCACAAACTGCTGAAATTTTTTGACGAGAATTCTACTATCGCAACTTGCACCGATTTCTTTACTGCTTTGCTGCCGAAATTTCTTGATCCAATTTGTTATCCTTGTTGCTATCTAAACTAAGATTCTACCATCAAAACCCCTCCTCAAATCCCTGAGTTTTCGCTGGAAATTTCGTCGAGAAATCGCTATTTCTTCGACGACAATTCTACTCTTACGAGGCAGCGCACATAGGCAGCAATTGCTACTGATTTTTGTCAAATCTTTACTGCGATTTACCACAGATCTAAAGCCCTCTTCCCTAACCTTTATCCACTACCATCTTAGCCCAAAACTCCATCAAATCGTAGCCCCAAACAGCACCCAAAACAGCCACAAAACAAGCCTAAACCGTAACCTACATCCACCGATCCACAAACCCTTTCAACCACCACTTCCCTCAAACAATTCATACCTTTAACCCGGAAACAAAAGAGAGATCTTAATATTACAGATCTGGAGTCATATACTATGGCATCCGAGGAGGCGATAAATGCTAAATTCGAAGCCTTCGAGACGCGAATGGAGGATAAGATTCAGGCTCTCTTTGCCGAACTCAGTTTCGGTAGAACACCGAGCCCAAAGAAATCTCATCAAGGAGAGAGCTCTGACCGAAGAGATAACTCCCAAGAGAAGGGAGGCTCTATGATCGATCCCTACTATCCACGCATGAGGGTGGACTTCCCTAGATGGGAAGAAGGAGACCCGATTGGTTGGATCTCGCGCGTGGAGCGATATTTTCGGTACATCAAAACCGCAGATGCATCTATGGTAGAAATTACAGCTATACATCTTGAAGGAGATGCCATACAATGGTTTGATTGGTTTGAACATACTCATGGAGTCCTCTCATGGCGACAATTCAAAGAAGGACTGCTGATTCGTTTCGAACCAACCGATTACGAGAACATCGACGGACAACTAGCAAAGATCCGACAAACCTCCACCATCCAGGAGTATCAAACCAGGTTTAAAAGGTTATCTAATCAAACTCGTGATTGGTCTGAAAAACAGTTATTAGGGACATTTATTGAGGGCTTGAAGCCGGAGATCCGGGGAGAAGTTAAAGCGCGACAATCGTATTACGCTTATGGCAGCCATCTATTTCGCATACGACTTCAGGAGGAGCGATTGAACCATGAAGCCCGGAGGACTAGGGTCGCTCCCCGACCAGAAATATTGAAGCCCTCATCCTCACCTACTATCAGCCGAGCTCCTGCACCAAAAAGGTTGACAAGAGAAGAGCTTCAAGACCGATCCGCTAAGGGGTTATGTTGGAATTGTGACGAGCCGTGGGAGCCGCGAGCATCGTTGTAAAAGGGGAGACTTCTTGTGATTGAACCAAGTGGAAGAAAAGATCAGTGAACAGCCGTAAGAGAGTCTTGAACATGAGGATGAAGATGTGGAAGAAGAGCCACAATCAACCAACTTTATGGTACATGCGCTAGCCGGCTACTCAAATCCGCAAACGATGAAAGTTGGAGGCCTGCTCAAACAACAACCAATCACTGTTCTCATCGATACAGGCAGTACTAATAATTTTCTAAATAGTAAGGTTGCTGCTCGGATGGCGCTCTATATCGAAGGTTGCAGCAAGTTCGACGTAAAGGTTGCCGACGGCCGAATCCTAAAATGCGACCAAAGATGCCCACAGGTGAAACTATTACTACAGTGCCAAGAAATTATTGTCGACTTCTTCCTCCTACCAATTAATGATTATGAGGCTGTGTTGGGCATAGAATGGCTGACGACACTAGGTGATGTCTCTTGGAACTTTTCCAAATTGATTATGAAATTCTATTGCAAAGGTAAACAGGTCACCCTACGCGGAAGCGTGGAAGCAACGTAACCACCGCTTTCAACCCAACGAATGGAGAAAGTTTTACACAAGATAAATGGTGGCTTTCTTATGCATCTCCAAAGACCAACCAGAGGGGGAGGAATGGAAGAAGGATCCAGAAACCAGCAACATCATCAAAAAATTAGAGGAGGATCCAAGCGCAATAGCTTACTATACTTGGGATTCGAGAGATCTATGCTATAAATGTCGTATTGTGCTTATACCAAACTCCCCTTGCATCAAAGTCATTCTGCACGAAATGCACTCCACACCTTTGCAGGGCACTCCGGATTTCTAAGAACCTACAAAAGAGTGAAGCAAAAGTTTTATTGGAAAGGGATGAAAAAAATTATTTCTAAATACGTAGCACAATGTGATGTATGTCAACAGCAAAAAGGTGAAACAGTGGCGAGTCCAGGGAAACTACAACCACTACCTATACCAGACTCGGTATGGACTGACATCTCCATGGACTTCATCGAAGGGTTGCCACCTTCCAATGGTAAAAGCACAATCCTTGTGGTGATTGATCGACTTACGAAATATGCTCATTTTTGTGCTGTGCGAAATCCCTACATCATTGTTAGTATTGCTCAGATTTTCATAGAAAATATTGTTAAACTACATGGGATGCCAAGGTCCATCGTAAGTGATCATGACAGGTCTTCACTAGTAAATTATGGACCGAGTTATTTCGATTCTGAGGCACCAAACTCAAGATGAGCACTGCATATCATCCACAAACCGACGCCAAAACGAAGTGGTGAATAGATGTTTAGAGACATACCTTCGGTGCTTCGCTAGTGATCGACCAAAGGAGTGGACCAAATGGCTCCCCTGGGCCGAATGGTGGTATAATACTACATATCATTCATCTACAAAATGTACCCCATATGAAGCATTATATGGTCGGCCGGCTCTGTGATTCCAATGTATATAATTGGCTCAAATAAGGTAGATCAGTCGACCAAGATTTAATTGACAGAGGACAAACTCCTACAAATTGCTAAAGAATAATCTCTCTACCGCTCAAGCTAGAATAAAGCGACAGTGACACACGAAGAAGTGAAAGAGAATTTTTAGTATGAGACTGGGTTTATCTTCGCCTACAACCATACAAGCAACTATCCATCAACACACGAGCCTCCATGAAGCTATCTCCACGTTTTTATTGTTAAATCTCGGATTTTGATGATGAAATCAATTGGTGAAATATTTGTACTAATCTCTTTGTTGAGATGAGTGTGCAGGAATAACTATGATGGAAAGAAAACATAACGTGATTTACCGAGGCCAAGTCCGTCGGGGTTCAAGAGTTCATCTAAGTCCGAGAGATTTTCGAAGAGTTGCCGGAACCATCCAAGATCAAATCGTGGACTTGTCGAAGTTTTGAAAGTCCATTTCAAAGATCGTCGAAGGTTCGCGGAACTTCCGGAAGATTCTCGGAAACCACCAAAGACTAGTTGAGCTCACCGGAGTATCTTTGCCGAGACCACCGTAGCAATCCGAGGAAGCATCGGAGGCTGCCGGAATCTCGCCAGTAGAACTCGCCGGAAGTCGACTTGAAGGGTGTCCGATCAAATCACGTTAAGTTATGTTAAGTAATTTGCACATGAGTAGAGCAAGGATTTAAGAAATAAATCCTGCCCAAAATTCGAGAGGAGCCAACCAGGCCACTCTTGTGTCAAGTTGAGATCTAAGCAGGCCCCATTCGGCTCTGTCCGAATGGGGCAAGCGTGGAACCGCCCAAGCCTGGGTGGTGGAACCGCCAAGCTGAAGCGGTAGCATCGCCCCACACACACACCTGAGCGGTGGAACCGCTTTATGCAAAGCGTAGCACCCGCCACACACCGACGACGACAGTGGAACCGCTTTGGTCAAGCGGTGGCACCGCCATCGATCCACCGGATCGAGCGTAGCACCGCTTGCTGAAGGCGGTGGCACGCTTCAGATGCGTCGATCAAAGATCGACACAAAGTGTGGCACTGCTTCGACAAAGTGTGTGGCACCGCCTGACCACTGGAACATGGGAACTCCAAATTCACTTGGAATTTGGAGCCCAATTTTGAATCCACTTTGGATCTATAAATACCCCCTTTCTCGGTGAAAGGCAACCCCTTTTGAGCAAAAAAAAGTTTGAGTCTTGAGCTTTTGAAGAGTTTTGAAAAGTGTTACTTTCTTTGCTAAGTGTTCACCTTCTTCTTCTTCTTGAGAGATCTTGTACAAGTGTGAACATCTTGTAAAGGGTTGTAAAAAGGGGTGTTTGATCCTTCCCCTTCAAAGGACTTGCTAGTGGAAGAGCGGAGCCTCATCGCAAAGGCTTCAAGAGTGGATGTAGGTCATTTGACCGAACCACTATACATCATTGTGTCCTTAAATGTGTGAGTGTTTATATTTCTAAATCATTTCATTTCTTGGCTGCAAGTTCATAGTTAGTTCCTTTTCACAAGCAATTACTTTCAAGTTCTCTTTCGTCGAATCGAAATCTTCCTACGAACTTGTGTTTCTTTACGAAATCGTTTTCAAGAATACAAGTTTAATCCACTGCACTAATTCACCCCCCCCCCTCTTAGTGCCTTTTGATCCTTTCAATTGGTATCAGAGCCACGTTCTTTCTCTTTCGGATTCACACCCATGAGAAATGGCTCTAAATGGTTTTCAAGAGGGCTTTTCGGTTTTTCGTCCACCGTTTTTTAACGGTTCGGACTACACATATTGGAAAACTCGAATGAGAGTTTTCATGCTTTCAATGAACTTAGATTTGTGGAACATCATCGAAAATGGCTTTCAACCTTCCTCTAAACCGATGAACGAATGGTCGGATTTGGAGAAAAGGTTATTTTCTTTAAACGCAAAGGCTATGAATGCCTTATTTTGCGCTTTAGACAAAAATGAGTTCAACCGGATTTCTACATGCGAAACGGCTTTTGACATTTGGCGAACTCTTGAAATCACGCATGAAGGAACGAGTAGAGTCAAAGACTCGAAAGTTAATATCTTGTTGCATGATTTTGAGCTCTTCCGAATGACACCAAGCGAAACTATTAGCGATATGTGCACCCGCTTTACGGATGTCGTCAATAGCTTGAAAAGTCTTGGTAAATCATTTTCAAGTTTTGATTTAGTAAACAAGATTTTAAGATCCCTCCCAAAGAGTTGGGATCCAAAAATTACGGCTATTCAAGAATCTAAAAACTTGAATGATTATTCACTTGAAGAATTAATCGGGTCATTAATAACCTATGAAATGACACTCTTGGAACATGATGAACATGATGAACATTTGAACCACCTTCTAAAGAACAAGAAGGTTTTTGAACTTAGAACAAGAGAATGCCACTTGAGTGATGACTCAAGTGATGAGGACAATGAAGAGGACTTTAAACCTTTAATCGATTTTAATAAGTTTATTAAACAAAAATCTAAAATCAACAATGAACTTGAACGGAGGAAAATACCAATGAAGAAGAAGAAGGCTCACCAAAAGAATCAAGGAAAGAAGAAGCAAACTATGCTTTAATGGGCTTCGACAATGAGGTAAGTAACTCAACTTCCTTGAATTATTTTGAAATTACATGATGATTTCCATGAATGCTTATCTTAGTTAGTAGGAATTTTTTTTATGTGTTTTTTAGAAATTTAAAAAAAAATTTAAAATTATACTATGCTTTTCTTTATAGTATTTTTGAAAAATAAAAATATGAATGATGATTGTATGATTTGTGATAATGTTTAGACACCTAATAGAATCAACCCATGCATGAGTATCTTGATAGTTTACATTGTCTTTAAACATGATACTTGATGATTTTATATCATGCATGAGTTGTTGAAGTGATGTTGATTTAAAAACTTCTATCTTGGATTAATAGGTCTTGACCCTTTTTATGATGAAATTTTTAGATGATACATGTCTTCATGAAATCAATTATAAAGACCTAACCCATAAATTTTCTAAATAAAAGAAATGTGATTTTAATATTGCCTTGTATTACATTTGGACTTGATGATTTTCATGACAAAAATTATTTTTCAGATTTATAAAATGATGTATGATTTTACCAAAAATTTGAGCATCGATCATCTTGTTATAACTAATGTAAGAAAGAATTAAAATGATTTTGATGATATTTTTGTTTTTGAATATGATGCATGACATTTTCATATGAAAAATTTGAACATTCTTATGAAAGATCAAATCACATAAATTGAAACTCATAAAGATGAGAAAATATACTATTATGATGTTTGATGCATATGATCTTGATGGATTTAATGACAAACTTATGTTTTGAATTTCTACAATGATGGGTTCCATATAAATGTTTGAACATATATTATGAAATCATCATTGAAATGAAAATACTAAAAGTTTGTGATCATGCTTAATGACTTTGTGATATCATATCTTGATGACAAACTCATGTTTTGGTCTTAAATTTGATACTCTTTTTAGAAACATGAGCACACTTGTATGAAACAAATAACTTAAAAGAAGATATTTTTCCTATCTTATCGAGATTAATGATTTCATGATATTTTGTGAATCTCAAAATTAATTTTGATGATTCGATTATGAGTTTCAAGTTAATAATTTGATTTGATTGAGCTTAAACTACATTGTGATCTTGATAACTTGAGTCTTTCAAGATCTCTCACTTCATATCATGATTCTCCCATGTTGTTGAAGAAAAATCTAAATGAATCATAAATTATTTTCTCTTAACTTATTGATACTCAACTTGAGAAAATATGTTTTGAAAATTGAAACATTGCATGTATAACTTGATTTTTCTCCTATGTTTCAATATACATGACTTGATGATTGAAACATTAATGTATGTTTATTGAGATCTTTCTATCTCTAAAGTTTTTGATTTTTGAAGAAAGACAAGTGATAAATTCATTTATGATATTTTGTAAATCACTAGAATTACAAATGATTTTGATGATACAGTAATAACTTTATTCATATTATGAATCTCAAAATAATAATTTGATTATGAGTCTTGAGTTGATGAATTGAGCTTGAATGATTTTTCTTTTAATGATTCTTGAATCTTTTGGAATTATGACTTGTTAAGACATATTTAATGCTTGAATCAAGTTCTAAAAGATTTCATTTGCTATAAAGAAATTTTATTGAAATCATGATCTTGACAACTATGACTTGAAACTCTTTATAAATCAAGATCTTTTACCATGCTCCTTCCGTCTTATCAAAAGAAAATTCCTTAAATGAAATGTAACTTGTCTTTTGATTTCTCGAATTCAATACTTGAATCTTTATGAATTCGTGTCTTGATTCTTATGAAATGTGATCTTGGTAAAAATTCCTATGTATGAATCAAGATCTTGTGTGTGATCTCCTAAGACTTCCACTTGTTATTTCCTAAAAAAAGGACTTGTCAAAATGATTCATAAACCTTTTGATTCATGACTTTTGGATTCATGACTCAAGATTGAAGATTGAAACATTATATGCTAAAATTGATTCTTTTTATTGTTTCAATACTTCCTTGAATGCCTTATGTGATGATTAAAAATTTGATAAAAAAATGTGCTTAATATTTGAATCATTTATCATGGCTTAAAAATGAATGAAAAGAAAATATGTTGGCACTTGTAATCATGATTTGATCCTTAATATTAATATGCTTTTATATATCATAATTCTTGGTTGTATGAAATTTATCTTGAATTAAAAATTGATAAATATGAATCTAGATCTTGCTAAAATGAAAAGTTATTAATCATGGATGATATCTTTTGGTTTTGATTCTTGTTGAATTTACATATTGATATCCTTCATGACATGATTTCTCATGTTTTAATACCATCTTGTATGCATCTTGGAAAACATTGAAATATTGATTGATGCAAAATTATTGCATTGAAATATTATTCATCCCTTCTTTTTGATAGTGACAAAGAGGGAGTTAGCTTGCTAGCTTATGCATCACAAGTGAAAGTGGCAAACATAGCTAGCTAGAACTTGCAAAAGGCAAAACTTGCACTTCTCAAAATGAGAAAAAAGAATTTGCAAAGTTGCATTATTTTTTAACTCATAAGTTTGCATGTTTAAAATGTTATAAATTTTACAAAATTACTAGCTCATTGCAAACATGAAGTTGATTACTTGCAAAAGGGAAACTTAGGTGCAAATGAGAAAATTGAAAGAGAGCTAGTTTGCGTATGTATTGCAAAGTATACTAGCTTATCATTATTGCTTGTCATAAATTTCCCTCATACCATGATTTGTTTATGACTCTCTTGAATTCATGACTTGATATGTTAAAAAATTCATGATGGAAATTTGTTATTTGGTTATGATGGAAGCACTCATGTAAAGGGAAAAGAATTATATTCTTCCCTTCTTTTTGACAAAATCAAAGGAGGAGAAGATTTATTTCTAGCTTGCATGATTAATTTGCTAGCTCATTCAAGAAGAAGAAAATTGCTAGCTTGTGCATCAAAAGAAAAATTTTGCTAGCTTGAACATTGAGAAGCAAAAAGTTGTTATCTCAAGAGAGGCAAAAATCTTGCTCAATTTCACTTCTTCAAAATTGCTTACATTTTTTGTTACAAATTATTGTTGAATCTCATGCAAGATTATTTGAAATATTTGATCCTCCCTTTCTTTTTGATGCTAACAAAGGGGGAGAAAGTTTTTAGCTCGAACATTGCAAAAATTTGTCATCTTAATTCCTATTTTGCAACTTCATGAGAAGCTAAGAATTGTTATATCAAAGGATGCAAATATTGCTATCATGAGAAACAAGGTGCCTACTTGCACATCTCAAGAAGCAAGTGAAAATTACCATCATTGTCCATCCTTGAAACTTGCTATGATTGAATGGTATTATTTGATGTTGTATTGTAAAAATGTTGTATGATGTGATAAATAGCTAGTATGTTGTAAAGATTTACATATTCTAGAAAACTAGCTATGATGTTACTTCTTCTTTTTTGTTGATGACAAAGGGGGAGAAATGATATGTGTATTGCCATATGATATGCGTTGTCCAACATAAACTTAGTTGGGTTCTTGATATCATGTTTTTTGATTATGTATACTTCATTGATATCTTTGATATCTATTTTGAAATCTTGAAATTAAAATTAATTGTGTTGAATTCAAAAATTGAATTCAAGCAATTTTTCTTTATGGCATATACATAGGGGGAGTTAAGAATAACTCCATCACCAATTGATTGTCATCATCAAAAAGGGGGAGATTGTTAAATCTCGGATTTTGATGATGAAATCAATTGGTGAAATATTTGTACTAATCTCTTTGTTGAGATGAGTGTGCAGGAATAACTACGATGGAAAGAAAACATAACGTGATTTACCGAGGCCAAGTCCGTCGGGGGTTCAAGAGTTCATCTAAGTCCGAGAGATTTTCGGAAGAGTTGCTTAAACCATCCAAGATCAAATCGTGGACTTGTCGAAGTTTTCGAAAGTCCATTTCAAAGATCGTCGGTTCAAGAACTTCCGAAGATTCAAAACCACCAAGACTAGTTGAGCTCGCCGGAGTATGCCGGGAGACCACCGTAGCAATCCGAGGAAGCATCGGAGGCCTGGCCGGAATCTCACCGTAGAACTCACCGGAAGTCGACTTGAAGGGTGTCCGATCAAATCACGTTAAGTTATGTTCGTAATTTGCACATGAGTAGAGCAAGGATTTAAGAAATAAATCCTGCCCAAAATTCAGTAGGAGCCAACCGGGCCACTACTGTGTCAAGTTGAGATCTAAACAGGCCCCATTCGGCTCGTCCGAATGGGGGCAAGCTGAAATCAGAACCGCTTTGTGCAAGCGTAGCACCGCCGCATGTACATCGACGACGGTGGAACACTTGGTCGGGCGGTGGCACCGCCCAGATCACCGGACTAGAGTGGTAGCACCGCCGCTCGGGGCGGTGGCACCGCTTCGTCGATCAAAGATCGACACAAAGCGGTGGTATCGCTTCGACAGACAGCGTGGCACCGCCTTGACCACTGAGAACATGGGAACTCCAAATTCACTTGGAATTTGGAGCCCAATTTGAATCCACTTTGAATCTATAAATATCCCCTTTCTCAGCTGAAAGGGCAACCCCTTTTGAGCAAAAGAAAGTTTGAGTCTTGAGCTTTTGAAGAGTTTTGAAAAGTGTTGTTTTCTTTGCTAAGTGTTCACCTTCTTCTTCTTCTTGAGAGATCTTGTACAAGTGTGAACATCTTGTAAAGGGTTGTAAAAAGGGGTGTTTGATCCTTCCCCTTCAAAGGACTTGCTAGTGGAAGAGCGGAGCCTCATCGCAAAGGCTTCAAGAGTGGATGTAGGTCATTTGACCGAACCACTATACATCATTGTGTCCTTAAATGTGTGAGTGTTTATATTTCTGAATCATTTCATTTCTTGGCTGCAAGTTCATAGTTAGTTCCTTTTCACAAGCAATTACTTTCAAGTTCTCTTTCGTTAATCGAAATCTTCCTACGAACTTGTGTTTCTTTGCGAAATCATTTTCAAGAATACGAGTTTAATCCACTGCACTAATTCACCCCCCCCCCTCTTAGTGCCTTTTGATCCTTTCATTTATGGGCCCTATCAGATCATAGAGCGTATTGGAGCTGTGGCGTCATGCACTTAAATTATCGATCATGCTTAAAGCCCAAGTTGGGAGAACACGAGGCATCCTGCATCCAACCGCCCAACACCACCGATGATGGAAATATTCAAGCCCAACCACAAGCCATCCTCGACCGCAGAGTCGTGATGCATCGTCGACGCCCTCTATCAAGTACTAGTACATTGGACTAATTTACCACTTGAAGATGCCACATGGGAATCATATGAGGAGTGAAGTCCCTGGTTCCTCGAGTTCATGGAACCCCACCTTGAGGACAAGGCCGATTTGAAGAGGGCGGGTTTGATAGGACCCTAGCAGGTTAGGTCCTACTCAACAATGTAACAAACTAATAAAAACCCTCAGAGAATGTAATAAACCCCACTAGCCGCCTCTATCCTATAAAGAAGAGAGGCTAGGGTTTATATTTGGGTCTTTGGGCTTCTTAGCCGCCCTCCCTTGTTATCGGGCCGGCCCGCTAAGGTTGAGGGCAAATTGGGTAGTTCACTTAGGAAGCAACCCCTAGGGTTAGGGTTTGGAGCTCTATATAAGCTTGTAGCCTCCACCTCTTTGGGATAAGAAAGATCAATCTACAATTGCAGCCACCAGGCTACTTGGAGGGTGGAACCCCTATAGCGTTCCAAGGGTTGATCCCCCTCAAAGATCAATCTCGATAGAATTCCTCTGGGGTTCTATCAGCCACCTTCGATTATGTTTGCTCCTTTGGCAATCGACCTTCGTCCATCCACTCTTGGGTTACACTCGGACGAAGCCTAGCTCTAGGACAGTCCATCGCCTAGTAGCTCCTCTAAAATCCCCTAACTTCGCTGAAATTGGTGTACCATTATCTGGGTCCTGGGCCTCTGCCCCTACCAGCACAATCTCTGCTACACACCGCTTTCCTTATGGCAACTCGAATTGTAACACTGTGGCATATTCTTCAAGAGTAACTGCCTATGCATCCTCTTGCCCCATGCCAAGGCCTTCTAACACCAACTTTGCCTATGCAAACTGTGTCACCTTAGTTCCTCCACCAAATGCTTCATCGAGATAAGGTGCATGTGCCTCAAAACTCCCTTCATCTTTAGCACCATGCAAGATGAGTCTACTCCATCAGAATATAGAACCCCTGGAACGACATGATCCTACTCCTGTCTCTGCAAGAGTCCATGATCCTACTCCCTTCATGCGGCTTGGGTACATCACCAAGTTACCCCCAGGTTGCTCCACTTCTCGACTTGCATTGCGTTAATGGTGGCCCTCGCGACCACCATTCCACGGGTCAGCCCTCTGTTGAGTCCGATCTATCTATCGGCTCCAAGTGTGCCTTCACTCTGTGTTGCCTTAGGTCGCTCCCCCACTTGATCTCGCTATGCGTTCACCAACGCATCACCACTTGCGAGATCATGCGACGACTCCTCGCTGCTTACATGATCTATCGAGCTTTGTCTTGAGGTACTCCTCAACCGGTGCGGTTCATTGCACATGATTCTCCCTCTGGAGAACCGGGACTTATCCCTCCTGGATATCTGCCTTATTGGAGCAACTTCTCTCTTGCATCCTTCCCTTTGGAAGTTTGGGAGACCACCATCCCCTTGGACTGCTCCGTCTTTGCTAAACAACATGTGCCCAATTCTACCTTCGCAAACGCACTTGCTAGATTGCGACACTTTGCCAATACAGCTCGCACTGCACCCCTCTGGGTCTAGTAACATGCTGAACCTACTGTACACTTCAGCCTCTCACGAAAGTATCCTGAACATGCAGAAGAGAAAGTTTCAATACTCCATGACGTCGACCTTCGGCCGCCTTAGGATGGTCACGAACAATCCATCGTCTGCATGCAAGGCCTTACATGAGTATCGAATTCCTTGAGTTTGCAACTCCCCTCACCTCTGTGAGCTTTGCACAACTCTTTCGATCGTTGAACAACCCACTCCACCTTGCACGGTCTCATCCTTTGCCAAGCACTCTGCTTGCCTTGAGAACCGTCAAGTTTGGGTGCCAACGTCGAGCCACTGCTCGAACTCAGCCATCCCGCCCTTTGTGCGCTACGTAATTCTTCTTAGCTTATTGTCCTCGTGGTGCCTCTTGCGCGATGGGTTGGCCATTCTTCTGAATGCCATACTTGGATGCCCGCTCCTCTGAGCGACTCCTTCCCCTACAACTCCAGGTCCATTTCCTAAACAATTGCGCATGTTGGCTACCCTCAACGCAGCCCAGCTAGGTCCCCCATGTTTGTATGCTAAGTGTTTTTAAGTATGCTTGTCCTGCTCTGATACCATCTATCACGGACTTAGCTGGTTTTGCCTAAGCCGTGCGGTACCATTGCGTGTCAATCCGCAAAGGTCAGCCTCCCCGACCTCCCACGATCCCTTAGGACCTGCAAAAGAGAAGACATGACAATGAAAGCGCTTCACACGGGATCCACAAGCCACTTTTTTGACAAACACTTTATAAACAATGGAAATTCCAACCATGGACATCACAAGCTCAGAATGGTTACACAACAAAGGTATAAGATTGGTCCACTACAGACCGAAATCTAATACAAGTGTCCACATGACACAAACTTTCTGTACAAGCCGACAATGGCTGCCAAACTCACTCAAATGGGGGCGTTTCGCCTTTGGCGAGTCCTTTACAAGCTTTAAAAATTGGAACAAACTAAAAAGGAACACGGACATGCATAAGCATTACACCGAACAATCCATTTACAAAATATCCGTGACAATACGTAGGCGACGCCAGTACATGTCCTATCAGCTCTATTACCACTTTATGCAACATATACATTGTAGATAATAAATAATAAATCATAAGCTCAAAATTGTGCATAACAAGGTTTGTGTATTTTGGTCCTCTCATCTACGTCGCATGAGAATAAACTACAACAAATAAAACTCTCTCCTCGCTTGATTTTAGTTAATTACCATATAAATTAAAATAGTATTATTTTTCTTCCATTTGACTTGTTATCCAAACTTGATCGGTAGCATTCTATACATTGAAAGTAAAGTAAAGCTTAAGATGGGTGTGTATTACTATTAACTTGATGCGTTCAACCCCAATAGACTTAATAAATCAGTTTTTCTATCGGGTGGATTTTTATTATAATATCTGATTTAGCCTTACATCGAAAATAGATTAAGACTTAAGATGATTTATAAAAGTTTGATTGATATACCATTGCTAACTTCAATTTAAGTGGTTTAACATGAGATCAATCATCCAGGTACCAAAATCCATCTAGTACACTATGGATTGATTCTGAGTTATATAGGCAAGCCAATTAACATCCTAAGTCTCACATCAGAAGTTGGCGACTAACATACAATTATCTTATCATAGTAACTTTTTAATAATCAAATATATTTATTAAGATTAATTATATATTATCTAATATAATTAGTTATCTTTAACATCACGATCCGCACGCTTTCTAAGTGTCACGTTGAGATCCCTGTATAGGGTTTAAAAAATATTTTTATAAAATAAAAAATAAAAAAATAAAGATTTTATTAAAATGATAAGATTAAATATTTCACTAATATAATTTTTAAAAATAAAAAAAATAAAATATTAATGATAGCTAATTACATGGTATAATCTATCCCTCTTTATTAGCTATTAGAGAGATTCTTTTAAGAGCACTGAACGTGGTGTTTTTTTTCTAATATTCATCACTCTCTTTATATTTTTGCATAAAGTGATCGGCGCCTAGTTTTGGCCTCATGTTTAAAACGCTTGCGATGTGGTATCGATGATAGTATATCCGCAGGCCCTGCAAAGGTACCTCCACAAAGGCGCATGCTGAGTCATCAACAGCATTTTCGTTTGTAGATTCTTTGGGACCCAAAACATCATCCTCTTATCACCGAAGCACGCGAAATGAATGCGACGTACCTCACGCTTCCTATTTCGTAATCAAAGGATAAAGTCCTTAATTGCTTGTCTTTTCTATTTCTTTAAGCTTCCACTGGTCAAACTTCTCTGTGCCGGACAACGATCGAAGCCCACGAGGAACGTTTCCAGCCCATATCGCCCTTTTAGATTCCTCGAGTTGATACTACGATTCCCACTTCAAATTTCAATTGGAGTCCACTTAACTGGCAAATAAAGATTCATAGCAAGACTCAAATCTTTCATTAAACACACACAACTAAATAAGAAACACAGAGTAAAGGCTGACGACCTCTAGAAACGATGGATGAATTATATCTCAACCTTTTCCACCTCCACCGCATGCTGTTCCGGTGGCTTCTTGTCACCTCGTTTCGTGAAGACCTCCTCCATCTCCTCCTCCAACGCCCTCCCTTTCGTCTCCGGGAGGCAGCAGAAGTAGAACACCCATGCTACCACCCCAATGCCTGCGAACAAGAAGAAGGCACCGCCGATGGTGATGGCCTTGTACAGCGAGATGAAGGACATGGACATGGCGGAGTTCATCAGCCTGTTGATGGCCACCCCCAGGCTGGCGCCTTGTGCTCTTAGCCTCAGGGGAAAGATCTCGGAGCAGTAAACCCATGTCACCGGACCGATCCCACTGGAGAAGGAGGACACGAAGGACAACACGAACACCACGGCCATAATCTGCGCCCAGATCAGCCTGTGAGGTGAGTGCTCCACCAAGGTGAGGACGACGCCCAGCCCTACGAGAGACAGTATCATCCCGGTCAGGCTGGAGAGCAGCACCTTCCTCCTCCCCGCCTTGTCCACCAGAAGAATGGCCACCAAGATGAACACGGTCTTGAAGACACCGATGCCGATGGTGGCGAGGAACTGCTGGTTCTTGGTCATCAGCCCGGCCTTCTTCAAGATCCTGGGGCTGTACAGGAGGACGGCTTCGATGCCGGTAGCGTGCTGGAAGATGTGGATGCCGACCGTGGCCGTCAGGATCCGTCTCACCGGCGGCGTCGGGCGCAGCAGGAGGTCCTTCCACACGCCCTCCCCGTGGTGCTTGCTCGTCACGTGGACCACGTCGTCGGTGCAGCCCTTGTCGATCCCCACGGCGGCCTTGATATCCCCCAGCCGGCGCTCCGCCTCCTCCTTGGAGTTCGACACGCGGAGCAGCACGCCCCTGGCGTCCTTGATGCGGCCTTGCATGACCAGCCACCTCGGCGACTCCGGCATCAGGATGACGCTGAGGGCCAGCGCGACGGAAGGGACCATGGCGACGCCGAGCATGGCGCGCCAGCCGTAGATCAGCGGGAGCTTCCGGAAGAAGTAGTTGGCGAGGTAACCGAACAGGATGCCGATGCTGATGCAGATCTCCGGCAGGGAGCTGAGGCAGCCGCGGGAGGACGGGGTGGAGATCTCGGCAGAGTACACGGGAGCTATCATGAGGGCGTAGCCGACGCCGACGCCCGCGATGCACCTGCCGGCTATCAGCATGGCGAAGTTTAGACCCAAGCCCATGAGGAGCGACCCCAGGAAGAAGACGGCTGCGCCGACGACGATGGTGTAGCGCCGTCCGATGAAGTCGGATATCCGGCCGGCGGTCAGCGACCCAACCAAGGCGCAGGCGTTGAGGACCCCGGCGAGGACTTGGATCTGCGTGTCGGTCGCCTTGAGGTCCTCTTGGATGAAGATCATGGCGCCGCTCATGACCCCAGTATCTGCCATCATCGGCATCCAAATGAGGAAAGCAATGCAACTGAGGACTCGTACGAATGATGAAGGATTGATGAGCTCACCATAACCCATCAAGACGGAGATGAAGGAAGCGATGAAAGAACAAGCGAAGGCATACTTGTTCTTCCCCTCGGCCTTGTGCTGCTCCATTCCAAGTCCACTCTCGGTAATCTTCCACACACGAGTGTGTCTTCTGAACTCGTTTCTGATTCGGATGCTGCAGCATTAAATCTTGCATTGTATTTATACGCCAATATCTACAGCTGGATAAGATTATTCCTGTAGATGTAGCCGCAATCTGTTGGAAATGCGCAGCCTGCGATCTGTTCTGAATCTGATCGACTAAACTTCCACTCTTCGACCGTCCCTATCCGAATCCTTCCCATCAAAACAGCATGGACGGTCGAGATGTCGGGAACGGAGGGTTGCGGATCAGCTTTACTCGTCAAAAGTTGGACCCCATTTATCCTTAATGTTATCCGTATCTAATTTCTAGTTTTGACTCTCGCCAGGTCAGACCGCACGTTGACTTCAGATGCACGACGTGTGCGGGGTGCGTCGGCGAGTCTACTATGCGGCGTGGTGTGGTTCGGGCTCAAATTGGGATGTTGGGTCGAGTGGATCAAATTGATTAGCATCCGATGTGGATCGAGATGATGACCCGATCATCCGAATAGTGATTCGATCCAACAATACGAGAGTCAAATCGATTAGCATCGGATATATGTGATCTAATTATTTATAGTGATTGGATCTAATGTTTTCTTTTATAGAATTAGAATAATTAATACGGTGATATTCTACTGATTCATTTACCAAAAATTTAGAATATGTTAACTAGTTTGGTTAATAAACACCTTTTTTTCACTAATTGTAATATTCTAAAATCAAAACTCATCCTCACCTTGGAAATAATTTTTTTTGAATTTGTCTAATTTATGTGCCAGTAAGAACTTGTGGTTTGCGACATTTTCTATTCGATTTTATATGTTCTCCATATTTGGGTTGAGTGGCTTTAAGAATATTTTAAAACTTTTGAATCAAGCATAAGAATAATAATATTAGCTCAGACTAAGAATTGTAAGTATTCTTTAATAAGATAAAGTAAAAAAAATATTGAAAAAAATAATTATCTTAAATAACGTATAAGACAGTCACGCCTATCACTAATAAATGGGATGTCTCAAATTACAAAATCAAAAAATGTTAACTTCCCTAAGAACAATTCAATATATGAAAGGAAATTATGGTGAGAATAATTGGTGAAGGATGATTTTTTAAAAATAATTTTTTTCGGGATTTTTCAGAAAAGTTCTCTATTTTGTTTTTATCTTGTATTTTATATTTCTTGTAATAGGTATACATTCCATTACTTCTGTCTCATCGTAAGCCTTTATCGTGGTCCAATTCACTATGCCGTGGTTGCCTTTGCCCTACAAGACCACGTTGCCCATCTCGTCGCACTATTTTCTCGCAATGACTCGCCTTTGCACCATGAGGTCTTATCGTCCCTCTCTCTCGTCTTTTTTCAACAACTCTCGTGACTTTTTCCTATGCAAACAAATAAAGTTGAGAGTCAGACGAAGATTGCAAGAGAAGGAGGATATGAGGAGAGATTCTATAATTAATTTTACAAAAGTCAACAGGCGAAAGTGATCTGACGAGGACCATTAGACGATAACGAGGGATATTATAAGTATTATAAAAATATGAGGCACCAAACAGAAAAATTAAAAACGGAGAACACAAAGCCTAAAATGAAAGAGTATTTTTTCGGAAAATTCGTCTCAAAAAAGGGTATAGAATATGTTAATATCAACAGCTTTACGTCGTGGCCTCGGGGCCGTCGCAGCTGGGTTCGGGTCCGAATGCACAGGGGTCGCCTCATCGATCTCCGGGCAGGAAGTCGACATCGGGTTGGGTGAAGCTAGTCATCCGCTCGGTCGGGATCAATTCCTTCATCTGGTGGCCACCGCAGATGCCCTTCTTGCTTCAGCACATACAGGTCGGGTCGGGGGTTTCCCGTCCCGACCCCTCCGATGCTTAAGTCAGCGTTGGATGAGGGAGAGTTGAGTGTTTTAGAGAGAAATAGAGAGGGAGAGGAAGAGAGAGTCATTGACTGCTGTTAGAGCTAGCCTCAGGAAATTACCATAGGGTAATTTGGCAACCTAATAAGACAATAAACAGAAAAATAAAAGAGGAGACAAGGACACCAGAATTTACGTGGTTCCTCCTCGCGACAAAAGGAGGAGCAAATTCTACTAACAATGAGACAATTACAAATGCCTTAGGAAATTATTCCTAGGCCAAAACACTGAACGACTAAACAAGAAAAGCCCAAAGTTTAATGTGGACTTAATAGAAATTAAATCCAAAGTGCTTTTCTTGTAGTGCTGTGGTGCATCCGGTGCATCTGTCTTGGAAGCTTAGACCCCTTTTATAGCATCAATAGAGGGATTTTCTTCCTCCGATGTGGGACTAAAGGACTTCCAAACTAACAAATCTCCACCTCATTTTTGCTCCACCTTTTTCACAAAAGCCCCAACGGCAATCATCAACAATAAATACCCCAAGTCCTCTTCTTCGCCTAAGATGCTTTATAGGTAAGATATCAACCTGGATTGTCCTTCGTGAATTTTCTCCAAGGACCTTTCCTCAACAATGGTATTATCACAACAAACTGGCATTTGAGTAGGTAGTAGGTTCACCAACTCCACTATTTCTTCTGACCCAGTTTATCAACCAAATTTACGATCTTTGTGGTGGTCGAATATTTCTCCGTGGTCTATCCTCCGCTATGGAATATCTCTTCCTTTATTATCTTCCTTATCACCATCTCTCCATTCTTTGAGTAGAAGCCCTTGCCTTGGAGATTCGCTACCAATCTCAAGCTCCACCTGCTTCACTATCATTTGTACAACTAGTAGATTCCTCTTTAGAAGATAACATAGATAATTCATCAAAAGTAACATCTCTACTAATTATAAATTTTGGGGATTTGGGATCAGGACACCATAATCTTATCCTTTCACCGTGGCATACCCAAGAAAATGCACTTTTTAGCTCGAGGTTCTAATTTTCCTTCATTTACATGCATGTATGAGACCCAAAGATTTTAAAATCAAATAATCGCAGGGAGTACCCGACCAAACTTCCTCCGGAGTTTTAAAATTAAGTCTGCGAGGAGCACGGTTGACAACGTAACTCGCCATATTAATCGCCTACGCCCAAAAGTCTTTTGTCAACCTCCGCATTTGAGATCATACACCTTGCTCTTTCTAAGAGTGTTCTGTTCATACGCTCGCCACACCGCTTTTTTGCTTTGGCGCCATCCTAACAAAGCGATGCTTAGAATAATTCCTTCATTTTTGCGAATTCATCAAAGTCACCTTCACAAAATTCCATGCCATTATCCATGCTCGGCCGCTTAATCTGCTTACTGCTTTGCTTCTCAATCAAAGCCTTCCATTGTTTAAAGGTTAGAAAAACATCATTTTTATGCTTGGGCCCAAACTTTTCTGGAATAATCATCAATGAAAGTCAACATATACCTGGCACCACCTTTAGACTGAACACGAGCTAGACCCCAAAGGTCTGAATGAATATAGTCAAGAGTACCTTTTGTTTTGTGAGCAGCAGCAAGCGACTCTTTTCGCTTCCCAAAATGCAATGTTCACAAAAGTCTAGTGGCTCGATGCTCCACAAAGAAGACCTCTTTGCTCAATATACTCAAACCTTTTTCGCTCATATGACCCAAACGCATATGCCATAATTTGGTGATGTCGTAATCGCAATGATGATGAGCGAGGCTCGATCTGTGACAATAGTTCCTGCAAAATATACAAGCTACCGTGACTACAAGCTTTCATAACAACAAGGGCATTTCTAGAAACTTTCATAACTCCACCTTCAGCTGTGTATTTACACCCAAGAGCCTCTAGGGTGCCTAAAGAGATGAGATTCTTTTTTAAATCAGGAACATGTCTAACATTAGTGAGCGTCCTCACAATACCATCATGCATTTTAATTCGGATTGTGCCTCTACCAATAACATCACATGCGGCATTATTGCCCATCAAAACAATTCCACCATTACAAGATTCATATGTGGAAAACAAATCCCTCTTGGGACACATGTGATAAGAACAACCCGAATCTAAAATCCATTCATTTTTAGACCTTGTCCTGCATCGAGAGAAAGAAAATATTTCCAAAATTCTCATCACCGCAACACTAGCTTCAAATGGGACTCGAGTTTTCTCGATAATTTTTCCTTTTGCTTTAATTTATTTTTCAATTTAAAGCAATCACCTTAATATGCCCCATTTTATGACAATATCTCAGCACTCCAAATTTTTATATCTGGATTTAGATCTAGATTTAGATCTACTATCTTGTCAAATTCTCTTTTATCGCTTTTACCCACGACAACGGCACTCGCTGATTTCCTCTATTCTCCCAGAAGATATCCCTATCAATCTGCTCCTTAGATTTTAATGCAGATTTAATTTCATGATATGAAATTGTTTCTTTTCCATAAATCATTGTATCACGGAAAAACTTAAAGGATTGGGGAGAGAACACAAAAGTAACAGGGCCTTATCCTCATCATCAATCTTTGCATCTATATTCTCCAATCCATAACTAAGGAATCAAATCTATCAAGATGTGAGATTATAGATGTACCTTCATCATCCAAGCATATACAAGCTCTGCTTTAAGTAGAGACGGTTCTCCACTGTCTTCTTCATATACAAGGCTTTAAGCTTGTCCCACATGCTCTTAGCCGTAGTCTCCGTCTACCTCCCGTAAAACCTCGTAAAGATTTAGAATAATGCTAGATCGAGCCTTCTTATCCATACCGCAAAATCTTCCTCTAACATACCATCCGAATTTTCTCACTCTCTGTAGTGCCAAATCAACTCCGTCTTGAACCGAATGGCCTTCATCTTGAGTTGCCACATGCGAGTTGACATTTCTCAAATTTCTCGACAACAATCTTTGTTATTGTCATTGTTGCCAAAAGATCCCAAAACCAGGCTCGATACCAGGTTTGTTAGAGCTAGCCTCGTGAAATTACCACAGGGTAATTTGGCAACCCAATAAGACAATAAACGAGAAAAATAAAAGAGGAGACAAGGACACGGAATTTCGTGGTTCGGTTATTGACCTACGCCCACGGACAAAAGGAGGAGCAAATCTCTACTAACAATGAGACAATTACAAATGCCTTAGGAAATTATTCCTAGGCCAAAAACACCTGAAACGACTAAACAAGAAAAGCCCAAAAGTTTAATGTGGACTTAATAGAAATTAAATCCAAAGTGGCTTTTCTTGTAGTGCCTGTGGTGCATCTGGTGCATCTGTCTTCGAAGCTTAGACCCCTTTTTATAGCATCAATAGGGGATAGGAATTCTGATTTTCCCGATGTGGGACTAAAGGACTTGCCAAACTAACAACTGCCAACGTCTCCGGGTCGATGCTACTCCTCTCTGCGATAGGAGCTTGGAGCTCGACCGCTGTCGTGCAGCGATGGGAGCTCGGCTGCTGTTATGCGGTGATGGAAGCTTGGAGCTTGGCCGCTGCCGTGCAGCGATGGAAGCTCGGCTGCTTGTGAGGAGTGTTTTCTTCCTCTTCTGTTCTTCTTCTGAGCACCTCCTCCCTCTTTTTCTCCTCAGTCCTCGTCCTCCCCCCTTCCTCTTCTTCGCAGAGGCTTTATAGGGAAGATTACCAACCGATGCCCCTCCGCATGGTCATACTCTGATGGCGTCTGAACCTGGGTGGACCTACGGATGACCCGATTTTCCCGGGATGGCGACGTGTCTCGGTCGGTGTCTGGGCTGTCATGTCCCCTGTTTTATTACCCTTATCACTTCTCCCCCTGACTGAAGAAGCCTCACTTTGGGCTCGCTCCGAGGTCAGGTCGGCAATCTCTTTTGATGAACTTCGATGGGCATGGAGGATGCTTTCCCAGAGCTCGCGGTGGAGGTCTGTCAACTCATCGTTCAGAGATGTGGTGAGACTGGAGTGCTCAACTCTGGGGGTCAGGTCTTGAAGCGGGCATGGAGAGGCTGCAGTCGAGGTACAAGCTCGGGCTTTGTAGCCGAGGCGAAGCTTTGTAGTCGAGGCGTAGCTCGGGCTTTTTGGTTGAGGCGTAGCTCGGGCTTTGCGGCCGAGGCATTACTCGGGCTTTGCGACCAAGGCATTGCTCGGGCTTTGTGGTCGAGGTGTTGCTCGGGCTTTGCGACCGAGGCATGGCTCGGGCTTTGCGGCCGAGGCTCAGCTTGGGCTTTGGCAGGCGGACTACACAAGGAAGTGCTCGGTCGGTCGATGGCCGAGGTACATGCTCAGGCAAGTGGGTTGCGGAGAGACGTACTAGGGCGGTCGGCTGCCGAGGTACATGCTCAGCAGGCGGCTGCAGAGACGTGCACTCGGGGCCGGCCGGGTACACGCCTTCGCAGCAAGTCTGCAGAGACGTACTGGGTGGTCTATCCGAGGTACATGCTCAGCGCGGCGGTCTCACGATAAGTACTCGGCGTCGGGGCCAAGGTTCATGCTCAGGGGATTTGGGAGAAGTACCAAGGAGGGAGGTACATGCTCAAAGGCGATGCTGCGCAAAGAAGTACTTCAGCAATCGATAGGTGAGCTCTCGCAGGGGGCGCAGATAGACTCGGGCGATACGCACATACGTGCTTTCAGCGCTTGGGCCGTCTGAGAGAAGTACTCGGCGGTCGACGGCCGAGGCGTGCTCAGCAGTGGGCTGCGTAGAGACGTCTTTCGGGTGGTCGCTATCGAGGTACATGCTCGTAGGCGGGTCGCAGAGACGTATGGGTGCCAGGCGGTCCGCCGAGGTACATGCTCAGCGGCTGTGAGAGAAGTACTTGGGCAATCGGGGCCGGGTACATGCTCAGCGGTGGATCTGCCGCAGAAAGTACTCGCGCCGAGGCCGAGGTACATGCTCGGCGGGTGGATCAGGAGAGAAGAACTCGGCGCGATCGTCGGCGAGGCGTGCGTGCTCAGTAGGTGGGCAGCGAGAGAAGTACTGGCGACGACCGCCGGCACGTGCTCGGCGATTGAGTGCGTGAAAAGTACTTTCGGACGGTCGGCGGCGAGTGCACGTGCTTTCAGAAGGTGGGCCGCACAGAGAATACTCGGCGGTCGACGATCCGAGGTACCCCAGCGGTGGGCAGCAGAGAAGTACTCCCCACAGGCTATGGCCGAGGCATGGCTCGGGCTTCGTCTTGCTGAGCAACGTCATCTGAAGGAGGCCAACCGATGCTTCCTAGTGCTGCTTCTTTCTCAGGAAGTGGGGGTAGAGGAACTCTTCCCGAACGCTTTTCAGCGATGCTGCGCATTAACCTTTGCACCTGCAGCCTCACCTTGCTACGACAATCTCTTGAAAGGATGGAGAAGAGGCGACCAATTCTTGCTTTAGGTCACACTGCATCGGCTCCCATGCATCAGTGGTGTGGAGGAGGAAAGCGTAGCTCCTGCATGCTTTTGTCGCAGCGAAGGTATGCGGGTTTGCATGAGTAGAGCGATTTGACCAGCGTCTCGATGAACTGTTTTCTCCAAGTGTCTCTCAGGAGCTGCATCTTCATCAGCACTGTGACTATCTGTGCTCTGCCCTTCGCGCTGACTTGTTGGAACAAGGTGTGAAGAGGTCGAACACGTCCAGCCTGCACCATCTGCATGTGTCACATGCATCTTCGACGATAGCCTGCTTAACACATGCAGGGCTTTCTTCGGGAGACCAAGGAGGGGATGCAATTTTGGGTATTCCCAATCAGATCTGTGAGCTTCTCGTTCTCAGACAGATCTAGTAGCACATACAAGGTCGGGTTCAGTTCCGCTGCAGTAGAACTTTTTCGCTATGCACCACATGACCTCTGCTGCAGTAATGGCTTCTTTATGGGGGTGGCTAGCTCATGGGGAGCTACTCCAATGAGCACGCTGTTCGATAGGTCAACCTGGTGAGATTACTGAGCGATGGTGGCATCTGCTCGGACAACCAGTTGGAGTGCACAAGTAGTGTTTTGTGGTTGATCTGGTTATCGATCTGCTGCGATATCTCCCCCACGAGGCTGCAGCTCGGGTAGTCCAAAAGGATTTGGTTGCTTGGCTTGCTCAGCCTAGTGGGAATGCCGTAAGATATCCCAAAGGAGCAATGACGATTAGGGCATCACTTCTATTGGCCGAGCAGCATGGCTCGGGTAGTTTTTGGCCGGGCAGCTATTTGGGGCAGTTGCAAACCATGCAACGAGATGCTGAATGTGGGTGGCCGAGCAATGTAGCTCGGGCTTTGGCTGAGCAGCTGCTTGGTGCAGCAATGGACCATGCAGCGACGTGCTGAGCATGGTTGGCCGAGCGTCGCAGCTCGAGCTTTGGCTGAGCAGCAGCTTGGTGCGGTTGCAAACCATGCAGCGAAGGGCTACCGAGCATCGCAGCTCGGGCTTTGGGCGAGCAGCTGCAAACCATGCAGCGAAGGGTTGCTGAGCATTGCAGCTTGGGCTTTGGCCGAGCATCGCAGCAAGGTGCTGAACGTGAGTGGCCGAGCACTGTAGCTCGGGCTTTGGCTGGCCGAGCGTCACAGCTCGGGCGTTGGCTGAGTAGTTGCTTGGTGCAATAATGGACCATGCAGCGATGTGCTGAGCATGGTTGGCAGTCACAGCTGGGTTCGGGTCCGAATGCACAGGGGTCGCCTCATCGATCTTCAGGCAGGAAGCCAACGTCGGGTCGGGTGAAGCTGGTCATCCGCTCGGTCGGGATCGGTTCCTTCATCTAGTGGCTCACAAAGATGCCTTCGGTTCTTGCACCGCAGGTCGGGTCGGGGGTTTCCCGTCCCAACCCCTCCGATGCTTAAGTCAGCGTTGGATGAGGGAGAGTTGAGTGTTTTAGAGAGAAATAGAGAGGGAGAGAAAGAGAGAGTCCTTGGCTGCTAGCGTCTCCGAGTCGGTGCTACTCCTCTCTGCGATGGGAGCTTGGAGCTTGGCCGCTGCCGTGCAGTGATGGGAGATCGACTACTGCTATGCAGCGATAGGAGCTTAGAGCTTGGCCGCTGTCGTGTAGCGATGGAAGCTCGACTGCTTGTGAGGAGTATTTTCTTCCTTTTTTGTTCTTCTTATGAGCACCTCCTCCCTCTTTTTCTCCTCAGTCCTCGTCCTCCCCCCTTCCTCTTCTTCGCAGAGGCTTTATAGGAAAGATTATTGTTGGTGATGTGCCCCTCCGCAGGGTCGTACTCTGATGGCGTCTGAACCTGGGTGGACCTACGGATGACCCGATTTTTTCGGGATGGCGACGTGTCTCGGTCGGCGTCCGGGTTGTCGTGTCCCCTGTTTTATTACCCTTATCAGAATATAATTCCAATTATAAGCTTGTATTTAATCAAATAGAATAATAATAATTATTATTATTATATTTCTTAAGATAAGATAAAACATAGAGCGACAAAATAGGTGGAGTAAACCCCACGCCACCCCGTCGCGTCAAGTGTTGTTCTTTAGGAAGTGAGTCGTCCACAGCCCAGCCAACGGGTCTTATCGGGTCAAAAAGCTCGTTGCGTGAAGCTGCCTCCATGATTTGGTGGGAAAACAAACGAATCTGCCTCCCAACGCCACTCTATTGTTTCTTTCCAATGATGATGTTTAAGCGTGAGGTAGCAAAGGTTTCATGTGGGGCTCCATCCACGACTCGCTCCATCTCGGACTCAATTAAGCCTCTAATTCGAATGTGTCTTCCGACTCGGATCCACTATTGTACTTCTCCGATTGTGCATCCGTGTCCTGTGTTATATTTTGATTCAGAATAATACCAAGCGCATCACCGTAGAGAACACGAATCGTTCCTCGGAAACGGGAAGCCCGATCTTTGCCGCGATCCTCCTCAAAAGAAGCGGCGAAGACCGAGCGAGCGACGTGACATCCTCATAATTCCCCGCATACTGCTTGTTATGCGGGACATGGCTCCTTCATCCGACGGTGAGAATGGCTTTCTACCCCCGGTACCAAGGGTGGAGATTAGCCCGCATTGTTTTCTGCGTACGCGCATAGTGTCGTCGACGCAGCTACGGCTCCATCGTAGCCGTCCACCCATGACAGGATCCAACGTCGCCCCCGAAGCAAACTGCTCCCGTCCCTACGATCGAGATCGAACGGAGGATGATCCCAGATTGAAAAGGTCAAGAGAACACGTGGCACGACGTCGTGGCCCGGCACTACTGTTATCGTGTCGCATGTGCTGTACCCGTTTGGTTCCGAGGAGGATCCGGACACGCGGGTGTAACTATTCATCGTCCCGTTGCCGACGCGTGTTACCTCGAGCATGCTGGTCGAGATCTATCGGCAGACATGGCGTTTCCTGTTTGCGGGAGGGAGCTGATCGTAACCACATCACTTGTTTGGCTTCAACCGCACTTTTCGCGCCATAGATTCCGTGTAGAAGCTGTGAAACGTACGGCCCCAACCCCAAGTGTCGTAAAGCATGTTTGGCTAATCCCAAGGAAGCACTGTGTCGGGCTTATGGAGGTTTAATTATCGGTAAAGGAAGCACTTAACAAAGAATCACTTCACTGAGGACGAAGAGGACTGCATCGGTCAAACAGAATGATTTGGGTCAACGTCGATGTCTCTCGCCGATTCTGGGCCTAAAAAGGTGCTGTCAAAGGCCAACGACTTCCTTAGATCATGTGATTAATCATGATAACGTCTTCCGAAATAATAAGACAGCCCTCGTTGTTTCTTGCTTGCTTTTAAGTCCACACCGTCGAGCCCACGTAAGATTTCCCATCGCCACCTCTTACGGCCAAATGCGCTCTTCCACGATGGGCAAACGCCTCCGTCTCCGCTTGTCCCGTGTGCTACCCTCCGGCTTCCGCTTCAAGGGCAACGGCGCCGCTTCCTCGCCCGTGAGCTCCGACGTCGACTTCCCTGCGCCCCCGCCTCCCCTTCCCCGGCGCCTCCACCCTCCACTCGTCTCTGCCTCCTGCTGCCGCCCCTCCCGCCGCCGCTCGCTGCCCGAAGCCGTCCCCCCGCTGGCGATGGATTCGCCGGCTTACCTGTGGCGGAAGGAGGAGAAGTGGTGGCACGTCGTGGCCTGCGCCGCCGACGACGAAGGCGACTCTCCCTCCACTCCTCGCCAGAAGATTGACTCCGATGATGGGATCTTCCCCCCGCTGCCCACGCGGCGGCGGGGAGCGGAGCTCCGCTGGGGGCACCAGCGGAAGGTGGCGTCGAGGAGGAGGACCTCGTTGCGGCGACTACCGCGGGGCGGAAGCAACTCCTCGGCCGACACCGACAGCGGGTGGTTCAGCAGCGAGGAGGAAACAGGGACGCTGATGTCGACGACGGACGTGGAGTCCTCGGACAACGTGATCCCGCGGCGGCGGAGGAGAAAGAGCTTCGGGTGCGGCGGGGGGAGGAGGAGCTGGCCGTCGCCGGAGGGCTGGCCACTGGTGGGGAGGCTGATCCCCTGCACGGCGCCGGCGGTGAGGGAGAGCTTCGCGGTAGTAAAGCTGTCGGAGGATCCGAAGGAGGACTTTCGGCGCTCGATGGCGGAGATGGTAGTGGAGAAGGAGATCTTCGACGCGCGAGGGCTGGAGCAGCTGCTTCGCTGCTTTCTGTCCCTGAACTCCCGTCACCACCATGCCGCCATCGTCGCCGCTTTCAATGACATCTGGGACGCTCTCTTCCCGCCGCCGGCTGATGCCGCCGGCGCCGCCCGCCGCAGCTCTTCCCCGCGGTCAACGTTATGGTAGAGGAGGAAGTCTGAGGTATCAGAATAATACGCGTGTATTGTTGGTGTGGTTGTGGGCTTGTCACAGTGTTGACGGTATTGGATTCCGTAAATGAGTTGCGAATGAGTACATTTCTTGTTGCAGAGAGACGAGCAACGAATGGATTCCATTAGGAAGCTACAAGAATGAAAATTAAATTGCTGTAAATTGTAGATAAATCTTTAACTTTGAGGTCATCCCCGCAATCCACAAGAACATCCCAACTACAAACACTAAAAGCTAGAAGTCATCTAGTTACTAAAAAAATCCATCATTGCAACCGATGAGATGTATGAGCAATCTCAGAAAAGAGCCAAAAGTTGGAAATCGTAGTTCGATCTGATACTAAAGCAGACACGCAAAGCCCAAACAGATGCCCGATCCAAGATATAGTAACCTTGATAGAAGTGATGCGTCGTCAAGTGGAAGTAGAAATCTAACGAAGTATAGAAAGAGATCATCTTAAACCATGAGTAAGACGCAAGATGCGTTGGATTCCATCTAAAATCTTTATAGGAAGCAAGTAATCAGCAGTAAAGGTGAGAGACCCCTGAAAGTTCATATCCTGCAACGCGAGGAAGAAAGACATATTTCTTCCGTTCCTTCTCTTTCAAAGCATGGTCCAAATCTTCGTTTCAACGTCTTTGTCGGATGAACTTTCACTCAGAGCACATGGAGACTCGCTGCACGCCACAGTGGGGCACCAAAATTTTGGATGGAACTGCCGTCGGCATCATGGCCACACCACAGAAGCAAGGATAAGATTGCAAGAACTGATGACAGCCTTAGCTTTGTTTGATAGGTTGGCAGTGCCAGTTGATCTCCTCAAGTTGCTGAAGCAGTGGGCAGGGTTTTGGACTTTGTTTCTCGAATCTAAATAGGCTTGTCCATCGCCATCGATAGTAAAACAAAGCAGCTTTTCTGATTGAAGAAATCAGTCCCATCAATCAGTGACGTATCTGACTTTGCAATAGAAGCTATCGATGATGACGGAGCCGCTGGTAACACCAGAGACTGCAAATTTTAAGCTGTTCTCTCATTTGGTTGTGCGAGGAATGCATCCATCAGATTTTTCATGGACCTTTTGGTGTGAAGAGAGTAACATGAAGTGTAATCTTCCTTTGCTTACAGGACTGAAACATCTAACTAATGGAGTCTCTTCAACGCCGGCTTACAGGACTGAAAGGTACGAGTAGATATCGAAACAAGTCAACTAGTACCGAAAAGCTGGAAACGAAGAATAGTGAGAATGCTACATATCCCCTCTGTTTGGCTGTATCAATCTATGCAGAGAAAGAAACAAACCAAGGACGTCATAAATATTATCATACATGGAGAACAGGGCTACATGATCTTTGAGTTACAACTAAGATCTACAGTTCCAGAGGAATTCCATTGGTTGGAAATATCCTGGGCTATCTTCTGGGCATCCATGGCGGCTCCCAGCAATCCTCTCCTGGTGAAACCGGTGGCATACAGTCCATTGTTTCCTCTCCAGCTATTAGGGAACGAAGTCCCCGGGAAGCCATTCTTCTTACTGAAGAACTCCTCGTCCTTCTCCTCCTTGCAGTATGACAATTCCACTGTAAGATACATGGATCACTGGTTTATACAGCAGTGTGTGTGTCTACGTGAAGACAATATCGTGTGGGTCACCTAAGCGTACGATGGCCGCCACATCCAACAGGCTCCCTCAGTGCAGAAGCGTACCACATGATTGCACTCTCTCCCGTCCACACACATAATGGGCGTCGGGGAGGTCAGACTCAGATGTGTCCTCTCGGTGCTCCCGTCACTGGAACTGCATGTGCTTGCAAACCGAGCAGGTGGAGCAGATGCATCAGTACGCTCTTTTTGAAGTGGTGGTGAATTGGATGTCTCCGCCATGGACCAAAGTCGCCATCGGAGTTAAATTGCATGTTCTTCTCAAACGAATCGCCCTCATCGCCCATGCTTCCAAATTGCTAGTGATAAGTGGAGAGATCCTTTGCGTGCACTTGTGAGGTGTGATGTCCCTCGAGCCATGAACTACGTATGTTCTTCTATCTATCTATCTATCTATCTATCCCAAAGTTGGAACTCTCTTCACACAGGAAATCATCAATCGGCTGCAAGAGGTTCCGCAAGAACTAATCCTATGGAGCTCTCAGGCCCTAATCCCAATTTTTTCTCAGGCTCTCTCAGTCTTAAATGTGACCAGAATAGATTTAGCTTGTCGAACAATTATGGTCTTACAGTGATCTGCCTACCAAGTGTGGGATGTTCTCATGTACCTTGAGCCAGGAAGTGACGCTGCTTCTGTAGCCTGTTGCTAAGATGATGGAATCGAAGTCCTCATGCGTACCATCCACGAACTCTACCCCTGTATCTGTGAACTGCATCACATCAGGGACAACCTGCAGAAAACCACCGAGAATTAGGTTCATCTCAAGATCATCATACACATTTAACTCCTGGTATCATCGCAGAAAGAGAACCTTAATTTGGCCGCTTTTAATCTTGGCCAAAGTGCCGATGTCCAATACTGGGGTCTTGCCGGTGGTGCTCTTGAGCTCCAGTGGCCCAACCTTAGGACGCTTTATCCCATACTTCCCTGTATCTCCCAGTATCAGCCTCGCGCAAAAGAGGAGGAAAGCATCTGCAGCTTCAACCGGAATCCACTTTAGCAGGAACATGGAGAGCCCAAACGTTGAGATCCCAAGTAATTCCCTCGGCAAGATGTGCAACTGCAAGATCATGAAAACGCCAGAACACAATTGAGTCCAAGAAGTAGGCAAAACTGAGAGAGAGAGAGAGAGAGAGAGAGAGAGAGAGAGAGAGAGAGAGAGAGAGAGAGAGAGAGAGGAAGATTAGTAGCTCACCTTATCTCTAACCACCATAGAAACCTTAGCATCATTGTAACAGAGGTCCAAAGCAACCTCCATGCCTGAATTGCCACAGCCCACCACCAAAACCTTCTCTCCTCGGTGGTCATCTCCCTTCACGTAGCTGCTGGTGTGCAGCGCCCGTCCACGAAACTTTGAGATCCCGCGGATATCTGGCCACACAGCCTCTGCATTCTCCCCCGTGGCAACGACGAGCCACCGGCATATGAACTCCAAGTCGTTCGTCTGCACTCGCCAGAACCCAATGCTCGGATCATACTCGGCGTTCCCAACCTCCACGCCGAACAATGGTTTGATGTCGAAGTGTTCGACGTAGGCATCCAAGTAGCTAATGAACTGCTGCTTGGTGGGGTACGTCGGCAAGTCCGGAGGGAAGGCCATGAAGGGGAGCTCGCAGTACTGCCTGGGGAGATGAAGCCTCAGGCGCTCGTAGGTCCTGAGCTTCCATGAAGAGGCGATGCAAGTCTCCTTCTCGAGTATCAGAGAAGGGACACCTCTGTCTTTGAGGCACGCAGCTGTGGCAAGACCTGATGGTCCAGCTCCTACGATCAGGGGGCCGGGAACCCAGACCTGCTTGAGATTTGACGCCATGGGTGGCCCATAGAGCTTTAGTTGCAGGATTGGAGAATCATGCTGATTGCCCGAAGTAAACTCCCCTGCGGTCGGTCGCTTCTTTTCGACTCTTCTTTGCATAATCGTCATAAGAACAACAGCTATGGAGAAGCTGCTATAGCACTAGTGATCGCACACAAGTGTTGAAGAGAGAAAGATCCTCAGCGAATGTGTTCTTAAAGAGAGAGAAAACAAAATGCTGGATAAAAGGAGAACTAACTGAGAAAACAGAGTGTGGCTGAAACTGCAAGACTTCTGATGAGCCAGATTTGAGAGCACAAATGGCAAACTAAGAGTGTTGAAGAACATAGAGGGGTTTGTCCAAGAAGAGACAGAGCTTGGATCATTTAGTTTTGGCTGCAGAGCTGCTCACATATATACATATATATAACAGAAGCTGGAACAGAGAGGTTCTTCATCATGGGGGAGGAAGGACTAGTCCAAGATCAATGGCTTAGATACAACCTCCTACTAATAGCAATTTGGCTGTTCCCATGAGAACAAAGTAACTAAAAGCCAAAAAAGAGGAATGAAGAGACTGAGAAGATGAAAACAACAGGGCAGGAATCAGATCATACACACACACACACATACTAAATACCTGTGTGAGAAAATCCATAGCCACAGAAACATTAGATTTCAACATGCAATAAATGCCTGTCTAATATTTCTTCTCTTTCCCTTGAGCATAACAGCTTGAGCTGCCATTGGTTGACCCAATGAGTATATCTTTCTTCTTGTAGCATAACTGGATTTGCAATGTGTGCAGTACTCTCTCTATATATATGTTGTCCAACTCTTTCCCTTTGTAGTTATCTAGTTGTATTTTTCTAGTATGTATCTATCTATGTGACATGGTCCAGTGTGATGTGGGGACTTAATTCCCCTGCCTCTTAAATTGGGTATGGGCACTACTAGAAAATGAAACTTTTGTCATTGCTTGCACAAAGACTTGTGGAGGCCCATCTCTCTCTCTCTCTCTCTCTCTCTCTCTCTCTCTCTCTCTCTCTCTCTCTCTCTCTCTCTCTCTCGTTTCAAAGGAGATTCTTTTACGGGGAAAGGAGCATTGCTTTCAACACTTTTTATCTTAATGCAAGTTCTTAGTCATAATTTGTTAAGGTATTGTATTGGAACTTCTCCTAAAAAATTAAGATTTTAGGATTTATGATATTATAGCAAACTATAAGTTTGAATCAATACTTTTCTCCTTTATTTCATGCAAATTTCAATTCATCAGCAATTCAGGCATTTGTGACATGGCTCTTCCTACATGGACTTTAATGTACATGATGATAGATTTTTTTACTTTGAATGATATTTTTCTGGAATTTAGTAACCCAATCAAAATTTTGTTATAACTGATGGTGTTTAATATTATCAATTAGGATTAAATGGTATGGAATAGGTGTGCCCTAAGAGAGGGAAGAGGACCATGTAAAAAAAAAAAAATTAGATTTTTTTTTCTTCAATAGATGCCCATTCACTAACAATGATCCGTCTACTCATTTCGAATATATTCTTGATTTAATAATCAATCATATTTTTCTTTCTTTTATTTTTTTATTTTTTCTATGGATTAGTCTATAGGATGAATCGATCTATTGAATTAAATCAGTTTTTAGTTACAATATTTTTTATACTATATTTTATGATATTATTAAAAATACTTGTAACACAAAAGAAAAAAAAAATAAAAAGATGATATAAGAGTCAAAGTGCTAAATTAACATGTAAATTAATAATACAAAGTAGGAGAGTTTTGTGGCTCTTTGTTTGGCTCCACCTTATCCTCCAATGCACAAAAAAATTAAATGAAGATATCATGTACTTTATTCTTGATTATGCTTCTTTTTTTTTTCATATTTGAAATGATAAGGACCTGAAAGACATCAGTTTTCTAAAATTAAGGATCAGGTATGAATCTTTGAGTTTCTACCTAATTGTAGGTAATAAACCAGACTCATACGATTATCTGATCTCGTGATCTTATATCTATGATGATCCTGTGCTAAACCTAATAAAAAGGAAACTTTCCTCTTTTTTTTTTTAAAAAACACAAAGATAATAACAAAAAAGATTAGTCTTCTAATAAATCCTAATAAGAAGCCAACCAAATATTAAATTAAAAAATTATGACACCTCAAGTCACAAAAGAATCTAACAAAGAATAATAGGGAAAAACGCATTTATATGTCTATCCTTTTTAAGCTTTAAAATAATATATTTGTCACTCTTTAATATAATATAGAGTATATATCCCTCCAGTTTCCATCATAAAGTTAAATGTAATGGGTGATACTACAAAAAAACCAATTTATAGGAATATTTATGATAATTTTAAGAATGTATATATATATATATATATATATATATATATATATATATATATATATATATATATATATATATATTCGCTCGGGGTTTGCTCGCGAGCGCACACCGAGGGTGGAGATTTTGCCGACCGCCAGCGTTTCCTGGGTTGCCTCGGCCGTTGTGTCCTCGCTCCTTAATCCTTTTTCGAGATCGTCATTCCGTAGCTAGTCCTCTCCTAAGTGTTGTTCTTGATGTCGATTCATTTTTTTCTTGCTTCTTCATGTTTTCTTCTGCGGGGTTTTGCACGAAAATTGGATGGTTCTTTTGGTCTTGGTCAAGAATCGTGTTAGTTCTTCAGAATCGACTCGTTTGTTGCCAGATAGAATGATTTTGGACACGACGCCAAGCTTGACGCCGACCCGATTCCTGGAACCACTGCTCTTGGGGAGGTATTGGTTCTTGTATTCTTTATTCCCGTCTGTAAAATAATTGTTATGTGTGCGGTTTTATGGCTTCAAACGTCGCATTTCACACTTCTTTTTCAGTTTATGATTAAATGAACTTTTTTTTTTTTTTGGCTAGAAAGCTTTTGGTTTGATTAAATTAGTTAAGTTACTGCTTGTTAGGTTTTTGTTGAAATGCTTGTTTTTGTTAGGCTGTTTGGGTCTCGATCGATTACTTTCTCTATTTCGACAATCTTCTTGAAGTTGGCCATAGTGGAGCATGTTTTTGGTTCTCTCTAATCTGATCTGATGAATATAGTGCACATTGAGCATCTGTTTGTCAGGTTACATAAGTTTATTTTCGGTGTATGAAACTGATTCTGTTTTGGTTGGCATTCGAATTCTTTGTTGTATTTGGTGAAGGCTGATGTTGAATGATATGGGAAGGAATCGATCCAGTGTTGCTCAACGTGGTTAGCATCGAAGTGAAGTGATATCGAGGATAAATTGATAGTGGTGGAGTAGTCATGATTCAGCAGATCACTGGTGCACGATGTACTGTGAAGTGACAGAAGCAAATGAGATGGAAGACCACGGGAATGAAGACAAGGGCTGGTAGGTGGACGAATTTCACAGGATTAAGTATCTTTGATGAAATCTAGTCAAACAAGGATGAAACGGTATGTTGAGATTGAACAAAGTGTTCCGACTGTTGGATTATCTACGGATAAAGTGTTCCGATCACATATGAAATGCAAGTGCATGTGGTGTCCAAGTGTGACAAAAGGAAGATTCATCAGGTCCAAGAGCTTGCAAGTCTTCCTGTTTACTACTTGTTCCTGTTCTTCCAAAGATTACAAGTACATGCTCCGACGTGCAGGTATGTTTATATGCAGGATTCTTATCGGGATACTAGCCTGCTTTATACTGGTCCCTAATTTGAGCAGATTCAAGATATGTTTTGGTCCCCTACCTTGATGGACACAGCGAGTCTTTCTGCCATCATCTTTTTCACCGGATGATCCATCTTCCATTGTCTGTCGAACATGGAGAATGTGATCTGTCCATGGCTTCCATTCCCAAGCAAACATTTCCTTTCACGTGCATCAGAAGCTAATGGTCCAATTCGGTCGTACGGGTGTGGTGATTTGTGCACCTCAAGAGAGTACTCTGCTACTGCGTGTTGCTCTGATACAGATGTATGCCAATCCACCAGGAGCTGAGATCTATCATGCAGATGTTTAATGCGATACTGTCTCGAACTCTGTTTAAGTGGCATAATCGGGTTTCTCCTGCAGCAAGCAGACTGCCTGCATTCTGATAAGTGACAGAAATCCTCAAGTCACCATTACAGAGCTATTCACGTTTCTCCACCTCTCTCTCTCGCTCCCTATGGGACCGCCATGTCCCGAAGAATGAGAGAGCCTGGGTGGCGTTCCAAGGAAGGTGTGTCAGCCATTGCTCTCCCAGTAAATGGTTGGGAGCCACTGCATGCTTGTGAGGGAACAAGGAGACTGCCTCCTTGGCAAGGTGGAAATATGACCCAAGCAGTCCAAGATCTAAGCCAGAATGGATCTTTACAGTCTGACAAAAGCTGCAAGGTATATGAATGGCGAGCAATCAGGTTGCAGGGGTAGACGTGGAGTTATTGCATCCTGCAAGGAATCGAAGTCATCTCGGTGATGATCTACACATGGAAGCACTGTGAAGAACACTGCAGTGCATGAGCCAACATGAACATGGAACAGCTAGGCCCATGCATAAGTTTCCATCAAGGCGTTGGGATCTGTCCTGGTTAGAACATCCCTTCACTCTGCAGCAGGGAATTGTACCTCCCCATTCATTGCGGAGCAAATGCAAGTCAGTGAAAGAGACGACAGGGTGTTAAGAGTAGGCCAGAATTCTGTCAATTAGATGCCTTGATAAGGGTCTTAATTGGGGGCGGGGGCGTCATTAATGAATAGTGCTTTGAAGGGCCTCAAACTGGGTGTTTGCTGGAGACTGTTACTTCAAATGGGCTTCATCTGAAGTTGACAATAAATTCAGCAATTCTACCCCCAGAAAGAAAACTACGTGGCCTGAGCTGTGGGATCTGAAATGAATGAGAGCAGTCATTGACCTCAACATCCTTTCATCATGTGGGGATGCAGTGGCAGAAATCTGAAGTCCCCACCCTCCCCCCCCCACCCCCCCACACAACATCATTGCAGGTGGCGCACACCAATGCACAGTGCAGGACAGCTGAGGAAACGAAGGCCAAGAGGGGAGGATGAGGATGAGGATGATCTCGTGGCCCATCATGATGGAAAAGTGTGATCAAACCTTGCAGAGAAACTTAGGCAACAATTACAAGGACTATAGTGATGAAATAAAATGGATGATGATCTATGTTGTCTTGTTGCTTTCACCAACCCCTTCTCAACTCAGTTTGTGTGTGGGATCATGGGTGATATCAGATTCTGGTTGTCTCCTATCCTGATAGGTGAGCAGATGACTTTTCTTTTCAGGAAGGATGTAACAGATGCTTCAAAGATATTATTGAAGAACTCAACTACATGAATTGGTTACTGCAATTGGGACATGGAGACTTGATGAGAAAACTCCTGCTCTCCTGCATTTCTCCTGAGATTTGAGGAACCGAAGGTAGATGTTCTCTTTCTGACAAGATTGCTGAATCAACAAATGCTATTATGTTTGGGCAGAATATAACAATTACATGTGGCCATTGTGAGTCCCAACTTTTCCGAGGCAAGAACAATTAGCCCACCTGAGAGAGTCAAACTTGGGACCTCCCAATCTGGCATCTACTATCTAAAACCTCAGGAAGCATCCAAAGTTATTTACTCGACAATATAGAATTTGATCTTATTATCATTTCCTAGAAAGATGGGTGGAATATGATCTTTTTTGTTTATATATTTTAATATATCATCAATTGTATAGATCTGCATCAGCTTGATATCAGTAAGCTGTAAGCTGAGACTGATAATTTTGGAAAAAAAGAAATTAAATTGTGAATGGAAATCATATGTGTAGAATGATTTAGAACTGAAGCCTTCAGAGATTTTGGGTATTATGGAGCTGATGTCCAATCAACTCTTTGTTCCATAAGAAACAAATGCATCAAAATGACCTCCACAGAAAACAAAGAAAAGAGCACAGCGCAAGAGGAACCCGAACAATAATCTATTCGTTCAGCAAAAAGGTCAAAGGAGCTAAACACCTACAAACGAAGGATTTGGAACCTCCAAAGGTTAAATAAAAGGAAGAAAACAAACCATTAGTCAATGAAGGTGATCATGAAGAGCGAGAGAGAGAGAGAGAGAGAGAGAGAGAGAGAGAGAGAGAGAGAGAGAGAGAGAGAGAGAGGAGATGGGAGGAAAATATTTTGCCGGCTTTTTGGTCGTATCCAGTCGCCTGCTTCAGTGGCAGTGCAGGCAAGCTTTTATGATCTCTTTACGTGGATACATACCATTAACAAATTGCACTGTTGGAATACAACTGTTGGGACTTGTCATTAATTTAGGCTTCTAAACCTCAACTTTAAGCCACACAACACACGTGTCTATAAGCTATTAACAACCCAAGGCTGTCGCGTGGCCCGCAAGCCTCACTCATTTCCCCCAATTTTTTATAAGAAAAATATTTAATTTATAGAATAAAGTAATTTATATGAAGGCGCCTGCGCTGCTGTGGACAGATGCCCCTCTTGCTTCCCACGTGGACAGGTATGATGTCTCCACGTCGTCTGCCTGGGTTTAACCCCGGGTCTCGACCCATCTCCTAACCCGAGTTAACTGCCTCCTCCCACCGCCTCAGTAGACCGTCTTTATTGCGTCGCGTCCTGTTCTCCATTTCTTCCTCTCGTTCTTCTGTTTTCTTTCTTGCAGAGCAGGGCTGCACAGGAAGCTCAGCGGTACCCTTTGGCTCTCACCCCTCGAGTATCGCCCGGTAATGGGAAGTCGAGTGGTCAGCTTTGTCGTCGATTCGTGTCGGTTTATAGGGAGGCACCGGTAGGAGGAAGAGGAGGGTTAAAGATCCGCCCTTTTCTTGTAGTAGAGGCTGTTTTACTGAGCGCGTTGCCGGTGGATCGGTATTTTGTGTGCCGGCGAGGTGGAACGGTGGTTGGGAGCGCCGGTTTTCTTTTGGATTAGCTTGGCGTGTGACTGTGTTAAAAAAGACTGGTAGCTGGAGAAAGCTTCTTCCTTTTTGTTTTGGGCTCCATCTCTTTCTTCCTTTTTTGTGTGCGTTAAACTTGAGAGAGAGAGAGAGAGAGAGAGAGAGAGAGAGAGAGAGAGAGAGAGAGAGAGAGATGGAATTGGAGAATTCCTCCGTCATGACCGTCTCCAACTCTGGCTCCGGCGAGGCTAGCGTGTCCTCCTCCGGTCAGCAACAGCCCCCTGCTCCGCCGCCTCCACTTCCTCCGCCTCCGATTCCGGGGGTCAAAAAGAAGAGGAACCTCCCCGGAAATCCAGGTGAGTGAAACTGGAGCTTCTTGAAAGTTAAAAGGTGAGATCTTTTTCCACCATGTACTAATTCGAGTTGAATGTGGAGGACGGTAGATCCGGAGGCGGAGGTGATCGCGCTGTCGCCGAAGACGCTGTTGGCCACCAATCGGTTCGTGTGCGAGATCTGCAACAAGGGGTTCCAGCGGGACCAGAACCTGCAGCTGCACCGGAGGGGGCACAATTTGCCGTGGAAGCTGCGGCAGCGGACGGGGAAGGAGGCGCGGAAGCGGGTGTACGTGTGCCCAGAGCCGAGCTGCGTGCACCACGACCCGTCGCGAGCGCTTGGCGACCTCACTGGCATTAAGAAGCACTTCTGCCGCAAGCACGGCGAGAAGAAGTGGAAGTGCGACAAGTGCTCCAAGAAGTACGCCGTTCAGTCCGACTGGAAGGCCCATTCCAAGGTCTGCGGCACTCGCGAGTACCGCTGCGACTGTGGCACCCTCTTCTCCCGGTACTTAATCTGGTCCTCGTGGCTCTGCTCTCTACGATTTGGATCTTAGATATCGTTGTCGTCCTTCTTCATGGTGTTTCGTTGTGGCTGGTTAGGAGGGATAGCTTCATCACCCACAGAGCATTCTGCGACGCCCTGGCGGAGGAGAACGGGAAGAAAGGGGGAGCAGCGCCACCGACGAACTCAAAACCCCCATCAGAGGATGATGGAAAGGCAGCTGCAGAAGCAACAGTAGCGGCAGCGGCGGAGGAAGCTCCGGCCGCGGTGGCCGCTCCGTCGTCGCCGCTACAGCAAGCAGCGCCGCTGGAGCAGCAAGGTTGGTGGTCCTCCTTTGTGCCCGTATGTAGTTCTTGTACTTCTCGTTTTAGCTTTGCGGAAGAGTGCTATTTAATTCGACGGAATGGGCGGAGGAGAGAAACGAAGGGGTTTTGTCGGATCTGAAGCTTCCGATGCAATAAAATAACGCGCGAAGTTAGCGGGGATTACGACATGGTCTTGTTGGTGTCTTTTGTCGCTTGATGCTCGCCGACAAGCCCTCGTCACGGATCCAAGTGGAGAAGAGAAAGGTAGAGTTTACGGTGAGAAGAAGAAGATGATGATGAAAAATGCGGCGACTTTTTTGGAGAGAGAGACGTTTGCTTGCTTCCAAAAGCTCTGTGATTGGAAGCTTTCGAGCGTTGCTACTAACTAAAGCAGTTGGATTGAATCGAAAGTCACTAGAAATCTACTCATATCCATGGCATCATTGCTCCTTTTTACACTGCGCTCTTTTCCTTTACATGAAATCTATCTTTTCTTTTTGGTCTATAAACATGTTTGCAATCCTTTTGCAGAGCCGGAGAACCCAACCGAATTGCTGCAGTGCATGCCGCCGCCTCCGGCCTCGATCGCCCACGCCAGCGGCGCCATCACCAGCAGCGGCAGTAGCAGTAGCAGCAGCAACACCAGCCTGTTCGCGAGCCTTTTCGCGTCCAGTGGCACCACCGCCGCAGCTCACAGCACCGCCACCTTGTCGGACCTTATGGGCACGATGAGCCACGCCGACCGGACACTCATGGATCCTCCCTTGCTTTGTCTTGCCACCAATGGAGGGCCAGCATCACTGTTCTCACCGCGGGCGCAAGCTCACGATCGGCGCCCGTTCGCTCCGCCGCCTCCCTCCCCGCACATGTCTGCGACTGCGCTGCTGCAAAAGGCAGCTCAGATGGGTGCCGCAGCGACCGGCTCATCCTTCCTCAAGGGATTCGGCCTCGATACTCCCACGGGGCAGCAGGAGAGCATCCAGGATAGCAGCCTGCGTTGGGGTCGTCGTCATCACCACCACCAGCAACTGGAACCGGAGCCAGCACCGATGCTATCAGCCCAACTCGGACTTGGACTCGCCTGTGAGCCAGACCTGCTGATGGGATCCTCGCCATTGTTCGGGCCGAAGCCGGCGACGCTGGACTTCCTGGGTTTAGGAATGGGGCCGGTGGCCGGTTCCAATAATGTTAGAATACCGGCATTGATGACTTCAATAAGCGGCGGAGGTGTCGACATTGGATCAGGAACGGCTACCGGAGGGTGGGAAGGGGCGGAAAGAAAATCCAAGTAGCCCCGCAGTTCTCCAGCCAATGGACGCCGGTGCGCCGTATTGTTAGTCCGGCAGCATAGGTCTCAGCGGCAGTTCGGAAGGGGAAGAGGATGAGGTGGGGGGCCGGCATGTACTCCGTTTTGCACTATTACATCTCCATCGGACAGCGTCAGAGCTGTTCTTTCCCCATCTCATCTGCTCATTTTTTCTGTATGATCTGCTCTGGTTTTGGTAACGTACGGGAAAAATATAGTACTTGTACATATCGTTTATTTATGGTTCTTTAGGCATTGACATGGGGTTCTTCAGCTTACTGAAAGACTGGCAAGTGCTGCCATTATCCAACCTGAAACACGAGCTTGGCGGCTGGGGACGGATGACACCGAACCACCTTCCATTCCCTGAAGAGGTGGTGTTCGTGCACTGGGTTGGATGCGTTCGTTCACCACGAAGACGAGGGGATCGTCGGCAGCTGATTGCCATGGACAAGCAACAAGAAGCAGCAAGCAAATCAATCTTTTTCAATTGTTCACATGGATTTCCTTCCGCCTTCCGTCTTCGCTTTCTCTTTCCACGTTCTGCGGCGGAGGTCCATGATTTAGAGGGTTGCCTGTTGCCATCTTCCATTTTTTAGGAAAGGGAACCGATTACTGCAAGGTACGATTATGCTGTAAGGAGAAAAGCAAAGTTGCAGCTTTTGGATTGGCCTTTGGTTTTGGTCAATTCTGTGTGTTGTTGGAATGCGATCAATTTTGTTTTACTTCGCATTAGATCGACTCCTTGAAACATATTAAATTATCTGAATCGACCTCTCTGTCAATTTGGATAAATCTAAATCGGAATTGTTTCAGGATGCTTATCAAAAAGCACTTTATCGTTCCAAAAATATCCCGTCATCCCAACAAGGCAGTGCGACATTTGGTGGAAAACACCGGGCCCCAGTGGGCTCCATCGGGGAATCCGCGTACAGTCGCGATACCACGGCACAACACAAGATCATCGTGTTTGATGCTTCAAGAATCGTGTTCGGACCAAAATCTCAACCTCAAGCGGGCCACAACCACCACAATGAATATTGAGTTTTCTACATGTTCTCTGACATCTTACCGATCTGAGTTGGACCCGGTGGAAATGAAGAGATACGAGCCACCGACAAGCAGATCTATGTTCAGAATTACCACACAAGTAAACGGAGAACAACAGAAGAAACTTCGCGTGCTACAGAAACATTACAGAAGATGAAAGAAGAGCATACACGCCCGCGGCGGGGGGAGAGGGAGAGAGAGAGCTTCTTATTTGCATCAAAGCCTAGGAGAAACTGCAGACACCCCCTATACGCTCCATGTATTATTCCACAGTCAACCTGAAGTCCCGCGCCACGTGATTCGACTCTATTGCTTGCTCTCATGCTCTACCTTCATCGTTCCCCGCCCACACAGTGAATTCCTCTTCCCTTCGCCCAGGAGCCTCCTGTTCCTCCCGCCTCCTCGCTTCTTCCTCCTCTCCCCCTGCCGCCTCCTCTGGCCCTCTTCTGGTTTCCTCCTCCCTCGTTGCTTCCTCTTCCTCTCTTCTTCTGGCCGCCTCCTCTTTCTCTCTTCTTTTGGCTTCTTCCACCTCCCTTCTCCTAACCTCCTCTTCCTCCGTCTTCCTACCTTCCTCCTCTTCCTCCCTTCTTCTCGTTTCCTCTTCACCCTCCGTCTTCCTACCTTCCTCTTCCTCCCTCCTCCCGGCTTCCTCTGCTTCCCTCCTAGCTTCCTCTTCCTCCCCTCTCCTCGCTTCCTCTTCACCCTCCCTCTTCCTACCTTCCTCTTCCTCCCTCCTCCCGGCTTCCTCTGCTTCCCTCCTAGTTTCCTCTTCCTCCCCTCTCCTCGCTTCCTCTTCACCCTCCCTCTTCCTACCTTCCTCTTCCTCCCTCCTCTTGGTTTCCTCTTCCTCCCGTCTCTTAGCTTCCTCCTCTTCCCTCTTCTCTTGGCTGCCTCTTCCTCTTCTCTCCTCCTGGCTTCTTCCTCCTCTCTCCTCTTGGCTGCCTCCCCTCTTCTTTGCTCTCTCTCTCCTCTCCTCTCTCCTCTTCTTCCTCCTCTCTCCTCTTGGTTTCCTCTTCCTCCCTTCTCTTAGCTTCCTCCTCTTCCCTCTTCTTTGCCTCTTCCTCTTCTCTCCTCCTGGCTTCTTCCTCCTCTCTCCTCTTGGCTGCCTCCTCTTCCTTCTTCCTTTCTTCTTCTTGCTTCTGTCTTTCAATTTCCTCCATCATTTTCCTTTCCATCTCTTCCGCACACGATGTGCATGCCAGCATTACCGACTCACCCTGAGAAACTAACAAGTCACCGATAGCACTGGCATTTGGCGCATTGAAGGACACTGCTAATACGTCCCGATCAATCGTCCGCAGCACCGACCTCTTCCCTCCCAGGAACTGAGGATGATTCTTACCCGCCATGCTGCTGAATCCAACAAAGACGAGTGTGCCATTGTTGTAGGAAACTTGTGCCATGGGATGAAACCTCGGCACCACAAAGACATCCCCTTCTTGGACCTTAAACTTCGTGTTTTGGCATTTGGAGACATCACCAACCTTGCCCGATGGATCACTGGGGCATATAACTTGCACCATACCTTGCCCTTGTATCACCGTAGCAATCTCCGTAGCCCTAGGGTTCCAATGAGGCCCCATCATAGAACCCTTCAAGCATCGATCCCAAAGTTAGTGCACTCACAATACAGGGATTTCTAAGGATTCAGATGACTAACCGTGGCCAAGTTCACCATGAATGCAGCTAAGTTAGAGCCCTTGAGAGCTTTAAGGTCCTTGTGAGTCACTGCAGTGCTCCACCCATTACAGTTCTTCACGTCTGGTTTGGCCCTGAAGAAATTGAACGTCTTGGATTTGGTCTTCTTCTTGTTTATGGTACCAGTTGGGCCACGAACGCCTACAAGCGCCTCCAATACTCCTCCATTCCATTTTGACTTGACTCTCGGATCTTTCTGACCGAAAGGAACGATGGAGGGAGGGGTCGGAGCCCATTTGATACGTCGGATGCTTTCCAGAGAAGCCTTATACACACATCAATGGATTCATCTTTAGAGACGATTCATCATTTTTCCTTCCCTCGTTTATTATGATTCCGTATAATAAGAATTCAAGTATTATGAATCAAGCAGATCACGAGTAGCCTACCCCAAAGCCCATCTGGAGAACTCGTTCATCAAAGCCTTGAACTAAGTCACTAATATTCGAGTAGGCTCTGACAGCACAACCCTGCAAGCAAATAGCATTATAGTCTACGATGGCACACATTAAAAAGGAAAAAAGGAGAGAGGGAAAACTAAGGAGTTTTAATTCTCTCTCTCTCTCTCTCTCTCTCTCTCTCTCTCTCTCTCTCTCTCTCATTCATTAGAGAACATACCAAGGGATGATCAATGCCTGACATGTCAAAGATGGCATGAATTCTAAGCTTCTCTCTTGTTGGATCAGGATGGCTTTGCACAAAGAAGACAGTACCCTGTTCCAGTCTGTAAACGTCACCATGGCCGACGTCCATCTGATCCGTTTCATCTTTATCCTCGTTAACGTAGGTCACTGTTCCCCTACCTGCAACAGCAAGTTCTATTTCAAGATCCCTTCTATTGCCATGAGAAGACCAAACAAAAATCATAGCAAACAAGAAATTATTATATATAATAAAGATTTAATTCAATGTTAAGTCATCTTAAAATGAGATTTCATTTTGTTTCAAGGGATCATCAACTAGTTCGCCTTAATTATTGTTGGAAACATATAATTAGGATTACCAGTGTGCACGTAAAACACCATGTCAGTGTGAAGCAGCACAGGGAGGAACAGAGAGCCCGGCTCCAAGGTGATGAACTGAAGGTGATAGGAACCCCCATACCCATCACGCACATCGACGGCCGTGATCCTTCCGGACTCCGTTAACACCAAGGTCCTCCGGCTCTCTCTGGTCACCACTGGACTCGGCCACTCCTCGCCATTAACGGACGCGAGAGAACACGAGAGGATCATCCCAACAACAAAAACCACAACCTTGGAGTCCATGTCCTCCTCTCACTGTTTCACTCTCTCACTGGAAAAGATGGCAGCACGGTACATAAAAATAGAGGCGATAAGAACAAAGGTGGCGACGTGCGTGGTTCTCTCTTGGAGGTGATGTGCATGGAAGCCACGTTGAACGGGGACTCGGAACGTGACTCGTTTGGGCATCAACGAGTTCCCATGCACACATGACACTTGTAAGATTGTTCTTGCGGTCACGAGGGTCGAGCTAATGAAATATGCTTTCTTCTAAATCTATGGGTTGAATTTGGCTCAACATGCGTTTGTATATATGACTTTCTTCGGCCTTCGAGCATGCTGTAGTGACTGCAAGATTAGCGTATTACAGATTAATTCAGCATACAAGACAAAAGTGCATGCAAAACGTCTGCTGTTCCACGTAACCCTCAGTGGCCTCCTTCCGTAAGTCGTGCTTAGATACGGAAGCACGCCTATGACAGGTTGAATCCGATAACAGATGGGATTTCTTCGACTGAACGTGAAAATAACAGTAAAAGAAAATCCTACATGAATAAATAAATTTTTTATTTAATTATATATAATATATTTTTTATTATTATAATTTAATTTAATAAAGTATCATAGTCCTTGCATTAAGCAAGAATTCTTTCAAACTTTTTTTTTTCCTTCCACACTATCCAACAATAACGTCGAGCAGCACCATGTTGCACCTCGAACGAGAACCTAGCATTCATCTTCCACTGCTATAATCCGTTCGTCATGAGGAACATCTTCATCGGTCAGACACGTCGCACCTCCGATGAGATCCTAGCATCTATCTTCCGCTGCTGCAAGACGCCGCTTCTTCCCTTCCTCCGCAGCTATCTCCTATAACTCTTCCTAGTTTTACATCAAAGCAGTGATCTATCTTCTTCCCTCTAGTGACGACGAGTGGCCTTCTTCGTAGAGCACAGTTGTAGCTGTCTCCTCAATCCTCTTTGTTGCCGTGTCATTGCTCTCCAGCGATTGCAGTCGCGCCACCATTAGCGTTCCCTTTTGTGGTGTGATAGAAGTAGAGCACTTTTTGCTGCAGTCGCTACGTGGAGAGATCGCTATAGCGACACTTCAACCGACCGCAGCGAGCCATTGGCAGTCGCTCCCCATCTTGCTCGAGTGAGAAAGGGCTGCCGTCGAGTTTTTTAGCCGCGGTCCTCAGCATCTCTACGGTCGCCTCAGCCACGCCTCCGCTGTAGACAGCATCTCCTCCCAGCCGCGCCACCACCGCCGTCAGCTGTCACAGCCACCACGTTCTTCGGCATCACCAACGCCCCCTTCTGCGGTGCGACAGAAACAAAGTAGCCTCGGCGCTCTCCCCTCTCGCTGCCTCTCCTTGGGTCGCAGCCGTAGCCCTTGCCCTCTATAGCCGCAGACTTGTTCTCTACCGCTGCAACCGCACTCCCCCCCCCCTTGCTGCCTCCCCTTGGGTCGCAGCCGCAGCCTTGTTCTTCGTCATCCGTGCCAACCTGCTCACAACCATCGTTGCCCAACGGCCTTCTTTCTTCGTCACCAATCTAATCACAGTTCAGCGGACTTCAAGCCACCAGGGACAGCAGGACGCAAGCACCCCCACTTTCTTCCTACGGAGGTAGAGCTGAACCTTCTCCCTCAACGTAGAAAGGTGGGAGTTTTTGGGCAGCAGAACAGAGAAGCGGAACGGAGGAAGAAATGCCGCCCCACCTTTGCAGCCCCATCACACACTCCTCGACTCACGGAAGTTGCATCCGCACCACAAATCTGTAGCTACAGTACAGATTCGTCGATTTTTTCAATTACCGATCAGCATGCACAATTAACACCCCTACCTGTAGTCTTTGGCTTCTTGTTGCCAGTAACTTCACTTGGAGCATCTCAATAAAGCACTTTGCAGAGGTCTTCATCCTCGACTTCTTCACCGCTTAGATCCTTCAATGGAAAATCTGTAGACCGTAGCAACTCCACCTTACTCGCTACAGCAATTGTGTCTCGGGAAGAAGCACTACTCCTCGTTATAACTTTCTTCCACCTCCATTTTATAACTGACGACTCCCAACTTGCTCCCTCAGATATGTATCCTCAAATGTCTTCATCGTCTATCTTTAATACTCCAGTCATTGTCCCTGCAGGGAACCATAGCACTGCTAGTCATATGTGCCCTGCAAGCCAATCATATTAGTGTTGACACTTGTGACTTGATATGCACTCTTTCTCTTTGCTTATTATTAGGTATTTTATCACTTTATCTTGCGTGTTGCATATATTGTGATATCCTTGGATCTGTGCAATGGGAATCGGATCGTGATGAGATCACGATAATGAGACTGATTCACCTTTAAACACAGATCCTAAATAATCTTGGTCATAGGTTACTCGAGAAGGACATCGAGACAACCGGATAGACTGGTATGCTGTATACCCGTCCATATGATCGAGGTGGCTGGTCTCATAGCTACTTGTGTGGAGACACTAAGGGTATAGTGCAGGTGCTCATTGGGGAATAAGTTAACTGATTAATTCACTTACGGAATACTGGATGGTTATTGATACCTCACGTCAGACAGCGATTCCGTAGTCTCAGTAGTGTATCTGGTCCTTAGACTTGAGACACCAAGGATGTCCTGTATGAGTACTCCACTCTTTGATACCGGACTTATAGGTTTGGAAAGTTCCATATCTAGTACAGCCGGTTATTAGGAGTGGTAGCCAACCTTATGAGGGCTATTGAGTGTTAATAGAGGATCATCCACTCTCGGTATCATGAGAGGAATATCTCATTTATTCTTGCTTGAACAAATCCTTGGCCAAGGTTATTCGGATTGAGAGCGAAAGAGTTCTCCGGGAGAATCTGACAAGAGCAAGACTCGAGAAGAGACCGTATGGGCCTGACAGCACCATGCCCGATATAAGGTCTCTGGGATATTAATTTGATGAGAGATTATAGATACATGGTAACTGAGGATAGATAGGTCCAAAAGATTAGATTCCCCTGTATCGTCTGGGGACTGCGGCGTAGTGGCCAAGTACGTCCGTAGTCGATGAGTCAAGTGAATTATTATAGAGATCATAATTCACTGAGTCAGAAGGAGTTCTGACAAGTATCACTCACGACCTATTCGATATTGAGCCTAGAGGGTCACACACATATGGTAGGTATTACGACGAGTAGAGGTTCGGATATGAGATATCCGCTGGAGCCCCTATCTTATTGGATATCCATTAAGCCCCTAAATTATTGGATCCTAAGATGAGATCTAATAATTGCTAATAAGAGATTATTGGGTAGAGACCCACAAATCCAAAAGGTTGGGTAATTGGATGGAGATCCAATACCCAATAAGGTAAGATCCATTATGGTTTACAGGGGGCCTCTATAAATAGGAGGGAACCAAAGCTCTATAGGCAGGAGATTTCTTTTGGTCGTCACCTTCTATTCTCCTCTCCCCAGAGAGGTGCATCGTCATAGTCCCTACCGTGTAGATACTGCTAGAGAAAAGGACGCTTGATCTTCTTCATCCTCTCATACAGATCTACAGGGATTTAGTGATATACGATCTCCCTAGGTACTTTCTTTTACACATGCAGTTTTCATGGATTTTATTTTTGATGCACTGATCTTCGCACGACGATAGAACCTTTCGTGGAAATCCAAGGTTTTTTATTTTTTTGTTCTTCCGTTGTGCATGAGATGTCACCCCCTATGGATTTCCCAACAAGCATTTCTCAACCTCCAGGCCTTATCACTATCAATGCTGCAACACTCATTCCTTTCAGATTATCCAAAGGTGAAAACTACGCATCTTGGCATGCATAATTTTTTAATCTTCTATTTGGATATGACCTACTAGGCTACATCGACTGCTCTCTCCATTGTCCACCTGCAGTGATCAATATCCTAGGAGAACCTAATCCAGTACCAAATCCAGCCCACAAATTATGGTTACATCAAGATCGCCTCATCCTCCAAGCCATTTAAGCCTTAGTCGCTGGGTCTGTCACCCCACTAAGATCTTCATATACGGCTGCTGCAGAAGCATGGTCCAAGTTGCAAACCACCTGGCAAATCGCTTGAGTACTCGCATGCTCGGACTTTTATCTAATCTGATGAAAGTGAAATAAGAGGGAAGTACTATTGTTGATTATCTACAAAATATCAAAGTTATCATCGATGACTTGGCTTCGATAGGTCATTCCTTCAGTAAAGAAGAAGTCCTAGTCCACACCCTTAATGGCCTAGGAGACGAATATAAAGAACTGGCAGCCATAATTCGGGCACACGTCTCACCAATATCATTCGAAGAACTCTATGATAAGTTGACTGACTACGAGACATATTTGAAGCGCAATGACAGGTTACCTGGACTAACTATCACAGCTCAAGTCAGTCAAAAATCCAAGAGGAAGAGCAACAAGTACAATAAGCACATCAATAAAGGTCCAACGAAGTTGCCTCATGTTCCTATGGGTCCCACACCAAACCCCCCTCATCCACATTATCAACACTTTAATCCTCACCATCAAGGTGGCAACCTCTATAATCATCAGCCCTGGCATCCTGACCTCAAAAGCCATTGCATAATCATCTGCCAGTTATGTGATAAAGTCAGACACTCTGTGAAAGTCTATCGGTCTCGACCTTGACTCCCTGCTCCAACACAGTGGCCTTAGGCAAATCTCATAACTACTCTAACTACTAGCTAACCTAATTAGATTGTGGACTCTGATGCATCATATCATATCACCTTCGATCTTCAGAACTTGTCTATCCACAACAACTATGGCGAAAATGAAGATATCATCATCGGTGATGGTAAAGGAATTCCTATCATTCATATTGGTTCCACAATGCTTAATTCACTTACCACAACCTTCACACTTGATGATATTTTGTGTGCACCTCATATTAAATGAAATCTCATTTCTGTCTCTCAATTCTGCAATCAAAATAATATCTCAATTGATTTTTTTCTTGACTCCTTTCTTGTTAAGGATTTGAACACGGGGGCATCCTTAGTCCAAGGCCAGAACAAAGACAACATTTATGAGTGGCCATCAGCTTTGTAAGTAAACCAGCCCAATGTTCACTCTTCAGTTGCAACTCTAGTTGATGTGTGGTATCGACGTCTTGGTCATCCTTCGTCCTTTATTCAGCAAAAATTACTTTCTCATTATTCACTTCCTACCTCTACTACTAGCAGCATTATAACTTATTGTAATCCTTGTCGTAATAATAAAAATCATAGACTATCTTTTGGAATATCCTCTATATCTTACTCTAAACCATTCAAAATTATTTATACTGATGTTTGGGGTCCTACCCCAACCCTTTTTTTTGACAAGTTTCGATTTTACATTATTTTTGTTGACTATTTTACTAAGTACACATGGTTATATCTGTTGGAAAATCCTTCTGGGGAGCAACATCTTATGCGCAGCGGAAGAACAAAAATAAAACACCCCAGATTTTTCGTCGAAAGGTTTCGTCGTCGTGAGAAGATCGGTGCGCCAAAACAAATCCATGAAAACTGCATGTGTAAAAGAAAATACCTAGGGAAATTATTTATTCCTGAATCCTTGTAGATCTGCAGGAAGAATGAAGGAGGTCAAGCGTCCTCCTCTCTAGCGGTATCCACACAGTAGGGACTCTAACGATGCATCTCTCTAGGGAGAGGAGAACAGAAGGTGGCTACCAAAAGAAATCCTTAGCCTATAGAGCTTTGGTTCCCTCCTATTTATAGAAGCCCCTTATAAATCCTAATGGATCTTGTCCTGTTGGGTATTGGATCTCCATCCAATTACCCAAGCCTTTTGGATTAGTAGGTCTCTATCCAATAATCTCTTATTAGCAATTATTGGATCTCATCTTAGGATCCAATAATTCAGGGGCTTAATGGATATCTAATAAGTTAGGGGCTCCAGCGGATATCTTATATCCGAACCTCTACTCATCGCAACACCTACCATATGTATGTGACCCTCTAGGCTCAATATCGAGCTGACCATGAGTCATACTTGTCAGAACTCCTTATAACTCAGTGAATTATTATCTTTATAATAATTCACCTGACTTATCGACTGTAGACGTACTAGGCCACTACGTCGCAGTCCCCAAACGATATAGGGAATCCAATCCTTTGGACATATCCGTCCTTAGTTACCATGTATCTATAGTCCATCATCCAACTAATATCCCAGAGACCCTATATCGGGTATGGTGCTGTCAGGCCCATACGATCTCTCCTCGACTCTTGCTCTTGTCAGATTCTCCTGGAGAACTCTTTCTCTCTTAATTCGAATAACCTTAGCTAAGGATTTGTTCGAGCAAGAAAACATGGGATATTCCTCTCATGATACCAAGAGCAAATGATCATCTATTGACACTCAATAGCCCTTGTAAGGTTGGCTACCACTCCCAATAACCGGTTGTACTAGATATAAACTTTCCAAACCTACAATCCAATATCAAAGAGTGAAGTACCCATACAGGACATCCTTGGTGTCTCAAGTCTAAGGATCAGATACACTACTAGGACTACAGAATTCCTGTCTGACGTGAGGTATCAATAACCATCTAGCATTCCGTAGGTGGATCAATCAATGAACTTATTCCCCAATGAGCACCTACATTGTACCCTTAGTATCCCCACACGAGTAACTATAAGACTAGCCACCTCCATCATGTGGAAGTGTATACAGCACACTAGTCTATCTGGTTATCTTAATGTCCTTCTCGAGTAACCTATGACCAGGATAATTTAGGGTCTGTGTTTAAATGTGAATCGGTCTCATTATCATGATCTCATCATGATTCGATTCCCATTACACAGATCCAAGGACATCACAATATATGTAACACACAAGATAAGTGATAAAACGCCTAATAATATACAAAAAAATATGCATATCAAATCACAAGTGCTATCACTCATGTGATTAGCTTGTAGGGCATATATGACTAATAATCTCCTACTTGACTTAATGCCAATCACTAACATGTCTGATCCCCATCAGACTTCTGTGACGTTTAAAGACAATCTGAGTCAATGGCTTTGCCAATGGATCTACAATGTTATCTTCGGATGGAACTCTTTCCACTATTACATCTCTTTGGGCCATGATCTCTCTAATAAGCTAGAACCTTCTCAAATTACTTCTGATGAGACTCGGGTTCCCTTATTTGAGTAATCACCCCGTAATTATCGTAATATAAGGGAATCAGATCCTTGCTGCTCGACATGACTCCCAAATATGTGATGAAGTTCTTCATCCGAACTCCCTCATTTGCTGCCTCTGTCGCAGCAATGTATTCGACCTCTGTGGTCGAGTCAACAATAGTGTCTTGCTTGGAACTCTTCCAACATACTGCTCCTCCATTCAGGGTGAACACATGCCCTGAATTAGACTTGCTATCATCGACATCGGACTAGAAGCTCGAGTCCGTGTAGCCCTCAACCCTGAGGCTACTACCTCCATATACTAGTAAAAGATCCTTAGTCCTCCTCAAGTACTTAAGGATATATTTTTCTGCTTTCCAGCGCTCCAAGCCTGGATCTTCCTGATATCTGCTCGTGACACTTAGAGCATGTGTTATATCAGGCCTGGTACATAGCATAATATACATGATAGATCCTATCACTGAGGTATATGATATCATATCCATGTGTGCCTTTTCTTCAGGGGTCTTTGGGGACATACTCCTAGAAAGTGATATTCTATGTCTCATTGGTATGAGACATCTCTTGGAATTTTTCATGCCAAACCTTTTGACAATGGTGTCTATGTACCTGGACTGAGACAAGCCAAGCATCCTCTTGGATCTATCTCTATAGATCCGTATCCCCAATATGCATGATGTTCCCCTAAGTCCTTCATGGAGAAGTGCCTAGATAACCAAGTCTTTACTGCGGAGAGCATTCCTACATCATTCCCAATGATCAGGATGTCATCCACATATAATACCAAAAAGGTGATAGTGCTCCCACTTACTTTCCTGTACACACAAGGCTCATCTTCGTTCTTAACGAAGTCATAAGATCTGATCGCCTCATCAAATCTTATATTCCAACTTCGGGAAGCTTACTTCAGTCCATAAACCTAAGCAACCTACACACCTTATCTGGGTTATCATTGTTAAATCTCGGATTTTGATAATGAAATCAATTGGTGAAATATTTGTTCTAATCTCTTTGTTGAGATGAGTGTGCAGGAATAACTATGATGGAAAGAAAACATAACGTGATTCTACGAGGCCAAGTCAGTCGGGGTTCAAGAGTTCATCGGAAGTCAGAGATTTTCGGAAGAGTTCTTGGAACCATCCAAGATCAAATCGGGGACTTGTCGAAGTTTTGAAAGTCCATTTCAAAGATCGTCGAAGGTTCGCGGAACTTCCGAAAAGATTCGAAACCAGTAGAAGACTAGTTGAGCTTCTTGGGAGTATCTTTGGGAGACCAGGTAGCAATCAGAGGAAGCATCGGAGGCTGCTTAGGAATCTCGCCGTAGTACTTCGCGGAAGTCGACTTGAAGGGTGTCCGATCAAATCACGTTAAGTTATGTTCGTAATTTGCACATGAGTAGAGCAAGGATTTAAGAAATAAATCCTGCCCAAAATTCATAGGAGCCAACCAGGCCACTCTCTGTGTCAAGTTGAGATCTAAACAGGCCCCATTCGGCTCTGTCCGAATGAGGGGCAAGCGATGGAACCGCCCAAGCACAGGCGGTGGAACACCAAACTGAAGCGGTGGAACCGCCCACTGAAGCGCGTAGCACCGCCTGCACACACGAGCGGTGGAACCGCTGTACAAAGCGATAACACTTGACACACCCTGCGGCGGTGGAACCGCTGGTGAAGCGGTGGCACCGCCCGATCACCGGATGAAGCGGTAGCACCGCCTTTGCTGAAGCGGTGGCACCGCCCTGTCATACACGTCGATCAAATCAGCCCGACCGGTGAGCGGTGCACCGCCCCTGACAGGCGGTGGCACCGCTTTGACCACCACGAAACACAGAACTCCAAGTTCACTTGGAATTTGGAGCCCAATTTTAAATCCACTTTGGATCTATAAATACCCCCCCTTTCTCAACTGAAAGGGTACCCTTTTGAGCAAGAAAAAGTTTGAGTCTTGAGCTTTTGAAGAGTTTTGAAAAGTGTTGTATTCTTTGCTAAGTGTTCACCTTCTTCTTCTTCTTGAGAGATCTTGTACAAGTGTGAACATCTTGTAAAGGGTTGTAAAAGGGTGTTTGATCCTTCCCCTTCAAAGGACTTGCTAGTGGAAGAGCGGAGCCTCATCGCAAAGGCTTCAAGAGTGGATGTAGGTCATTTGACCGAACCACTATACATCATTGTGTCCTTAAATGTGTGAGTGTTTATATTTCTGAAATCATTTCATTTCTTGGCTGCAAGTTCATAGTTAGTTCCTTTTCACAAGCAATTACTTTCAAGTTCTCTTTAGTAGAATCGAATTCTTCTCTGAACTTGTGTTTCTTTGCTTGAAATCGGTTTCAAGAATCTGAGTTTAATCCGCTGCACTAATTCACCCCCTCTTAGTGCCTTTTGATCCTTTCAATTGGTATCGAGCAAGGTTTGCTCTCATATTGGTTTAAAACCCAAGAGAGATGGCCTACTCCGGTATGCAAGAGGGTCTCTCCATTACTCGTCCACCTATGTTCAATGGGTGGGATTATACGTATTGGAAGACTCGTATGAGGATTTTCTTATCTCCATGGACTTGAACTTTGGAACATTGTCGAAAATGGCTTCGCAAAATCTTCTCTTCCGATGAGTGAATGGAATGAGTCGGAGAAGAAGATTTTAAGCTCTCAATGCAAAGGCTATGAATGCCTTATTTTGTGCACTTGATAAGAATGAGTTTAATCGGGTTTCCATTTGTGAATCGGCTTTTGATATTTGGCGCACTCTTGAAATCACTCATGAAGGCACTAGCCGAGTGAAGGAGTCCAAAATCAACATTCTTGTGCATTCCTACGAACTTTTGGATGAAACCAAATGAGTCCATTGGAGACATGTACACCCGCTTTACGGATGTCATCAATGGACTTAAAGCTCTTGGTAAAGGCTTTTGAATTTTGAATTGGTAACTAAGATTTTAAGATCCCTTCCAAAGTGTTGGGATCCAAGGTCACGACCATTCAAGAGGCCAAGGATCTTAAAGTATTTCCCATTGAAGAACTTATTGGATCTCTAATGACTTACGAGATGACGTGCCATGCTCATGAAGAGCTTGAGAACCCCCTTCAAAGAACAGGAAGGATATGGCACTTAGAACACAAGAAGACCACTTGAAAGGAACATCAAGTGATGAGGATAGTGACAATGACATTGCACTTCTAACTCGAAAGTTTAAGAAATTCATAAGAAAGAACAAATTCAAAAATGACACAAAAAGCAAATTTGAACACAAAAAGGACCAAGTCATTTGCTACGAATGCAAGAAGCCGGGACACTTCAAGAATGAATGCCCTCAAGCCAAGAAGAAGCAATTCAAGAAGAAAAAAGCCTTGAAGGCTACATGGGATGATTCAAGTGACTCCGAGGTTGAAGAGGCTAGCAACAAAGAGGAGGCAAACTTAGCTCTAATGGCATTTGGAGAAGAGGTTAGTGAGTTACTTAATGAAGAGTTATCTTTCGATGAACTTTCTATGGCTTTTCATGAGTTGTTTGATGAATGTAGAACTATTAGTAAGAAGTTCAATTTGCTTAAAAAAGAGCATGCTTTATTACAAAACCAATTCAATAGTCTTCAAAACCCTTCTCTACCCCCATGCTCTAAGTGTGAAGACTTAGATGCAACAAAAGGAGAACTTGCTACTCAAAGAGACCTAAACAAGTTTAAGGTCGGTAGCAAGGGCTTAGACATGATTCTTGCTAACAAAGGTCATGTCGGAAATAGAAGTGGTATCGGTTTGTGAGAGGTTCTCACCAAAATCCCACCACCTTTGTTAAAGGGTCTACATTGCATGTATCACCCCATTTGAAATGTAATTTTTGTTGCAAAAGCGGGACATGTTACCTACAAATGTCCATTCAAGAAAATTAGTCCACAAAAGTTGATATGGGTTCCTAAAGGAACCATAAACAATTCAATGATAAATTACAAAATAAGTAGATCAATTTGTAAGGCACCCAAAATCAAATGGGTACCTAAAAACAATCCTCTTTTGTAGACAAACTCACAAGCTAGGAGCAAGAAATGGTATCTTGATAGTGGATGCTCAAGGCACATGACCGGAGATCCATCTCATTTCTCTATGCTCTCTAGCAAAGAAGAAGGATATGTCACTTTCGGAGACAACAACAAGGGTAAAATCATTGGCAAGGGAACCATAGGTAACAAATCGAGTTTTTCAATTGATGATGTGTTACTAGTTGATGGTTTAAAACATAATCTTTTAAGTATTAGTCAACTATGTGATAAAGGTTATGTTGTTAGATTTGAATCAATGTTTGCATTATTGAAAAACCCAACAACAACATATCCATGATTGCTTTAAAACAAAACAATGTCTACACCATAAATATTGATAAATTAAGTAATGAAATGTGTTTTTCGGTTTTGAATGATGGCGCTTGGCTTTGGCATAGAAGGCTAGGCCATGCAAGCATGAAACTAATCTCTAAGATTTCATCTAGAGATTTAGTAAGAGGTATCCCAAACACGAAATTTGTTAAGGATAAGGTATGTGATGCATGTCAACTAGGAAAACAAATAAAGACTAGTTTCAAATCAAAAATCACATTAGCACCACTAGACCATTGCAATTGATCCACTTGGACTTATTTGGACCAATTGACATAACAAGCCTAGGAGGTAGCAAATATGCCTTTGTAATTGTGGATGACTATAGTAGATACACTTGGACCTATTTTTGGCTCATAAAAGTGATTGCTTCAAATGTTTCTCTAAATTTTGTAAACTCACTCAAAATGAAAAAGGCTTTATGATCTCATCAATTCAAGTGATCATGGAGGTGAATTTCAAAATCATGACTTCAAAATTTTTGTGAAACAAGCGGATACAATCACAACTTCTCTACTCAAAAAATCCACAACAAAATGGAGTAGTAGAAAGGAAAAATAGAAGTTTGCAAGAAATGGCTAGAACCATGTTAAATGAATATAATTTACCAAAATATTTTTGGGCGAAGCCGTGAATACGACTTGCTATGTGATGAATAGAGTTCTAGTGAGACCATCCCTATCCAAAACTCCATATGAATTATGGAATGATAAAAAACCCAATGTTTCTTACTTTAAAGTTTTTGGTTGCAAATGCTTTATTTTGAATGAAAAGGATGCCTTAGGAAAATTCGATGCAAAATCCAATGAAGGCATATTTCTTGGTTATTCTTCCGTTTCTAAGGCTTTTAGTGTTTTCAACAAGAGAACCTTACTTATAGAAGAATCTATTCATGTGGTTTTTAATGAAGTTTCGAATTTAAGAAAAAAGATTTTGATGATGATTTTGGTCTTGATGATTTGAATTTGAATGAACCCTCTCCTCAAAATAACATCTTGGATGCATCTTCTTCCCAAACTTCCTTACCAAAGGAATGGAAGTATGTAGATGCTCATCCCAAGGAGTTAATTATAGGAGATGCATCGAAAGGGTTCAAACTCGCTCTTCTTTCAAAAATTTTTGTGCTCATGCTGCCTTTCTTTCTCAAGTTGAACCAAAATGCATTGTTGATGCCTAAAAGATGATTCTTGGGTTATCGCAATGCAAGAAGAATTGAATCAATTTGAGAGGAATGAGGTATGGAAGCTTGTTCCTAGACCTAATGACCACTTAGTTATTGGTACTAAGTGGGTCTTTAGAAACAAGCAAGATGAATCTTGCGGTATCGTGGTTAGAAACAAGGCTAGACTAGTGGCCAAAGGTTTCAACCAAGAAGAAGGTATCGATTATGAAGAAACCTTCGCTCGGTGGCAAGATTGGAAGCCATTAGGATGCTCCTTGCCTATGCTAGTAGTAAAGATTTTAAATTATTTCAAATGGATGTCAAAAGTGCATTCTTAAATGGTTTTATTTCGAAGAAGTTTATGTTGAACAACCACCGGATTCGAAAACTCTCTATTTCCTAACCATGTGTTTAAGCTAACTAAGGCCTTATATGGTCTTAAACAAGCCCCTAGGGCTTGGTATGAGAACTTAGTTCTTTCTTGATTTCAAATAATTTCACTAAAGGCAAGGTTGATACTACATTGTTTATTAAACATTTTGAAAACAATTTTCTTATTGTTCAAATTTATGTTGATGATATCATTTTAGGATCTTGTAATAAATCACTATGTGAATTATTTGCTAAGGATATGAGTGATGAATTTGAGATGAGCCTAATGGGAGAACTAAATTTCTTTTAGGACTTCAAATCAAGCAACTAAGTAATGGTATATTTCTAAATCAATCAAAATACACATTGGAATTGTTAAAACGATTTAATATGGATGGATCAAAAGAAATTAGCACTCCTATGAGCACCTCCACTAAATTAGATATGGATGAAAATGGAGAAAGTTTTGATCAAAAAACTTATAGGGGCATGATAGGTAGCTGCTTTATCTCACTTTGCAACCAGACGACATCATGTTCGATGTAGGGCTATGTGCAAGATTCCAAGCTAATCCTAAGCTATCTCACTTGAAAGCATGTCAAGAGGATTCTTAGATATCTTAAAGGGACCCCTAATCTTGGATTATGGTATCCAAAATCTGAAAATTTTAGTTTGAAAGCTTATGCGAGATCACGGATTTTGGTGGATGTAAACTAGATAGAAAAAGCACATCCGGAACATGCCAATTTCTAGGACATGCACTTGTTTCTTGGACTTCCAAGAAACAAAATTCGATTGCACTATCTACAATGAAAGTGAATATATAGCTGCTAGTGCATCTTTGTGCACAAGTTATCTGGATGAAAAATACACTAGAGGACTATGGAATCTACTTAAAAAATATTCCTATAAAGTGTGATAACACGAGTGCAATTTGTCTAACTAAAAATCCAATCCAACACTCTCGCACTAAGCACATTGACATCAGGCATCACTTTATACGTGATCATGTAAGTAGTAGAAATGTCACTCTTGATTTTGTTGATACAAATCATCAATTAGCGGACATTTTTACGAAACCTTTAAATGAGGAACAATTTGATTTTATTAGAAGGGAATTAGGCATGCTAAACTGTCCAAGTAAGTAACCTTTTTTTGATGATGTCTTTTCTTGAAATTATGTTTAAACTATGATTTCCATCGATTTGATTCGGATTGTCCCATGGATTTATTCCTTTTGACTTCATCCCATCTCTGAGACTTTTAAAAAAAAATATAAAAAAAAAAAAGGGAAAAACATTAAATCCGAATTGGTTTTGTGCTCTGGCGGTAGCACCATGAGATCTTGGCGGTGGAACCGCTGGGTAATCGACCCAGGCGGTGGAACCTTTCTTTGAAGCGATAGTACCGCCTGAACACCTGCTATAAAATGTGTTAGGGCCGGGGCCAGAACCGCCTCCCCTAATCTGTGAACCGCCTCTCCTCACTCTTCCAAACTCTTCCAAACTTCAAATTGGTGTCATTTCTTCCTATCTAGAAGCCTAAGGAGGAGATTTTATCGTGATTCAAGCTTCCTACATCTCAAAGAACCAATCTAAGGTAAAAACAGAATTATTTCTCTTTCATTTTCTTGTGAAGTTTCATTCCTTTCTTCAATTAATTTTCGATTATTCCTGAATAGAAATGGCTCCTAGAAGAACATCAAGAGACAAAGGAAAAAGGATGGAGGTAGATTCATTTGACCAATCCTTGTTTAAATCACAAGAAGCCTCCCTTAGATTTTCTGAATTTGGTTCTAGACCCATTCATAAAGGAAAGTATGTTGATTTGAATCAATTAGGAAACTTAGAACCTCTCATGTGGTTTGCAGACTTAGAGGCTTTACCTATTCGCAAATTATTGAACCTATTTATCCACGTTTAGTTAAGTTGTTCTATGCTAATTTAACTGTGACTGATGATGGCTTGTCAACTTATCTTCTAGGTAATGAGATTCAAATATGTGATAATACTATATGCTCATTAATTGGAATTGTTGAAAAAGAGCTAGGATGTTATTTTAGGGAAAATGGGATATGGACACGATTGGTGCCACTCACTCTGAAGCTTTAGAAGCTGTGTTTGCAAACCCAAATTTAGGAATAATTCCCAAGAGTTGTGAACATTTATTACCTTTTAACTCTAAAATTTTGCATCACATTCTAATAAGCATTGTTATTCCTAAGCAGTTTCATCATGATGAGATCAGTTTCACTGAATTAGGTACCTTATATTGGATCATGACTAGACAACATTTCTGTTTTGGTTACCTAATCAGGCAGCACATGATAGAGGTCCTTTCTAAAGGATCAATGTTACCATATGGAGGTTTAATAACTAGACTATTGCATGCCCATAACATCTGCATTCCACCGGATGAAGAAGCAATACAAATCGAAAAATTTAATATTATTAATGTTAAACTCTAAGAGCGACTTAGATGTCTTTCGAGCATGGAATAGGGGTTAGGCAACCTAGGAGATGTGATATACCTCCCCGTAGTAGACCATCTGAAACACCAGTCCTTAGGAAATGAATCTCCTCCTCCTAATCCTTTTGTTGCGGCTACATCGGTGACATTTTCTGCTCCATCTACTCTTGACCCGATCATGAGAGAGTTAAATGAAGTAAAACTACAGCAAATTGAAATTTTGAAGGAAATGCGGAAGATGAACTTAAAGATCGATCACATGTATAGGCATCTTGGCATTCCTCCGAGGAGTAGCTTGCTGTGTTTTCTTTTGAACGATGTAAACTTATGTTGTATGTTGACATTTATGTTGTATTCCTTACATCGTGACATCTTCTTGTTGACATCTATGTTGTCTTAACTTCATCTTTGTGTTATCTTACATCTTTTAACCACTTTGTGGAATGGTTTTCGGTTTTCGATTTCCTTTTCCACATTTGTGATGTTTTCCGACCCTCCTTATTGTTATGATTCCCTCGTTTCCTTTTTGTTGATGACAAAGGGGAGAAATGATATGTGTATTGCCATATGATATCGTTGTCCAACATAAACTTAGTTGGGTTCTTGATATCATGTTTTTGATTATGTATACTTCATTGATATCCTTGATATCTATTTTGAAATCTTGAAATTAAAATTAATTATGTTGAATTCAAAAATTGAATTCAAGCAATTTTCTTTATGGCATATACATAGGGGAGTTAAGAATAACTCCATCACCAATTGATTGTCATCATCAAAAGGGGAGATTGTTAAATCTCGGTTTTGATGATGAAATCAATTGGTGAAATATTTGTTCTAATCTCTTTGTTGAGATGAGTGTGCAGGAATAACTACGATGGAAAGAAAACATAACGTGATTTACGAGGCCAAGTCCGTCGGGGTTCAAGAGTTCATCGGAAGTCAGAGAGATTTTCGGAAGAGTTCTTGGAACCATCCAAGATCAAATCGAGGGACTTGTCGAAGTTTTGAAAGTCCATTTCAAAGATCGTCGAAGGTTCGCGGAACTTCGGGAAGATTCGAAAACCAGTAGAAGACTAGTTGAGCTTGCCGAGTATCTTTGGGAGACCAGCGTAGCAATCAGGAAGCATCGGAGGCTGCCTAAATCTCGCCGTAGTACTCACGGGAAGTCGACTTGAAGGGTGTCCGATCAAATCACGTTAAGTTATGTTCGTAATTTGCACATGAGTAGAGCAAGGATTTAAGAAATAAATCCTGCCCAAAATTCGATGAGAGCCAACCAGGCCACTCTTGTGTCAAGTTGAGATCTAAGCAGGCCCCATTCGGCTCTGTCCAGAATGGGGGCAAGCGATGAAACGCCCAAGCACTGGGCGGTGGAACATGCCAAGCTGAAGGCGGTGGAACCGCCCGACTGAAGCGGTAGCACCGCCTGCACACACACGGCGGTGGAACCGCTTTATGCAAGATAGCACCGCCAGCATTGCAATACCAGCAGCGGTGGAACCGCTGGTGAAAAGCGGCACCGCCGCCATGATCCACCGAGCTGAAGCGGTAGCACCGCTTTGCACTGAAGCGGTGGCACCGCCTTCATCGTCGTCGATCAAGCCCGACGACAAGCGTGTACCGCCGACAGACGGCGGTGGCACCGCTTTGACCACCAGAAACCTAGGAACTCCAAGTTCACTTGGAATTTGGAGCCCAATTTTAAATCCACTTTGGATCTATAAATACCCCCTTTCTCAGCTGAAAGGGTACCCTTTGAGGAAGAAAAAGTTTGAGTCTTGAGCTTTTGAAGAGTTTTGAAAAGTGTTGTATTCTTTGCTAAGTGTTCACCTTCTTCTTCTTCTTGAGAGATCTTGTACAAGTGTGAACATCTTGTAAAGGGTTGTAAAAGGGGTGTTTGATCCTTCCCCTTCAAAGGACTTGCTAGTGGAAGAGCGGAGCCTCATCGCAAAGGCTTCAAGAGTGGATGTAGGTCATTTGACCGAACCACTATACATCATTGTGTCCTTAAATGTGTGAGTGTTTATATTTCTGAAATCATTTCATTTCTTGGCTGTAAGTTCATAGTTAGTTCCTTTTCACAAGCAATTACTTTCAAGTTCTCTTTAAGTAGAATCGAATTCTTCTACGAACTTGTGTTTCTTTGCGAAATCGGTTTCAAGAATACGAGTTTAATCCGCTGCACTAATTCACCCCCCCCCTCTTAGTGCCTTTTGATCCTTTCAATCATTGGACACGAATCCCTCAAGCTGTATTATATACACCTCCTCCTCGAGGTTGTCATTGAGGAATGCGGTTTTGACGTCCATCTGTCAGATCTCATAATCATAGTGTGCTGCAATAGCTAATAGAATTCGAATGGATTTTAGCATGGCTGCAAGTGACAAAGTTTTATCATAGTTAACACCTTGCCTCTGGCGATACCCCTTAGCCACTAGCTTTGCTTTATAGGTCTTTACCTTTCCATCTACTCCAATCTTCCTTTTGAAGATCCACTTGCAGCCAATGGGTATAATACCCTCGGGTGCAACAACCAGGTTCCAAACCTTGTTCGAGTATATGGAATCCATTCCTGAATTTATGGCTTCTTGCCATTTCCCGGAGTTTATGCTTACAATAGCCTCCTTGTAGGTCTGAGGATCAATATCCTCAACATCTTCAATATCCTCTCCTCTGATATGTCCCACATATCTCTCAGGAGGATGAGATACTCTACTGGACCTACGTAAAGTTGGAACTTGTGTGCTAGGTACTTGAAGCTGTGGAATGGTGCTTGAGCTAGGTTCTCCAACCTCGCACAATTCTATCATGCTCCCACTATCTCCACCAAGAATATGTTCCTTCTCAAGGAACACTGTTCTCTTGGCTACAAAGACCTTTTGGTTTTCAGGGTGATAGAAATAATATCCACAAGTTTCCTTGGGGTATCCCACGAACTTGCACCGTTCCATCCTGGATTCCAACTTATCGGGGTTGTGTCTCTTGACGTGGGCAGGGCCGCCTCAAATCTTAACAACCTTAAGATCGAGCTTCTTCCCTTTTCATATCTTATATGGAATAGACATCATTGACTTAGTTAGAATTCTGTTCAGAAGGTAAGCTGCAGTCTCTAGGGCATATCCCCAGAATGAGATAGGTAGATCGACGAAACACATCATGGAACGCACCATATCTAACAGTATGCGATTCCTCCTTTCTGATACACCATTAAGTTGTGGTATATAAGGAGGTGTCCATTGGGATAAAATCTCATGGTCTTTGAGGAACTGGGTGAACTCTGTACTCAAGTACTCACCTCCTCGATCTGATCGAAGGGTTTTAATACCCTTTCCTGTCCGATTTTTCACTTCATTTTTATATTCCCTAAATTTTTCCAAAGTCTCAGACTTGTACTTCATCAAGTACACATGTCCGTATCTTAAGAAATCATCAGTGAAAGTAATGAAGTAGGAGTAACCTCCTATGGTATGAGTCGACATGGGACGGCATACATCGCTATGTATGAGTTCCAGTAATTCAGTGGCTCTCTCTCCAGTTCCACTAAATAGAGAGTTGGTATCTTTTCCCAAAGGCAAGGTTCACATGTCGCATATGACTCATAGTCGAATTAATCTAGATATCCATTCTTCAGCAACTTTTGAATCCTTCCCTCATGGATGTGACCTAGCCTACAATGCTAAAAATATACATTGTTTATCTCTTCTCGTTTCCTCTTAGACTCACTTACACTCATGACATGTGGAGCTATATCTAGCATAAATAAACCATTATGCAATGTTCCTCTCGTGATGATCTCATCATCTAATATTATTGAACAACCATTATTCTCAAAAACTAATTTATATCCACTGACTGTCAAACATGAAATAGAAATAATATTTTTGATAATAGAAGAAACATAATAGCATACATCTAATGCAATAATAGCTCCACTAGGCAGATGTAAGGTGACCTTGCCAACAGCCACTACAGCAACCTTTGCTCCATTGCCCATCTTAAGGTCCATCTCGCCTTTGTTCAATCTCCTAAGTCTTGCCAGAACCTGCAATGAATTGCAGATATGATAAGCACTCCCGATATCCAATACCCATGTGTTATCATCAGATTATGACAAATGGAGACTGATCATGAATGTACTTGAAGCTTCCCCAAGGTTCTATTTCGCCCTCTCTGCAAGGTACTCTTTGCAGTTCCTCTTCCAGTGCCCATCTTTACCGCAGTGGAAGTACTGGCCTTTGTCATTTGTTGGTCTTTTTTCATAACCTTTACCTTACCCATTTTGCCCTTACCCTTCTTAAGGGTCTTTTTAGCCTTCCTTTTCTTTCTGGTCTCATCAGCATAGAGAATCGGCTTCACTTTCTTGATAATGCTCTATACTTCTCTCAACATATTGAGGAGCTTTGGGAGGGTTACCTCAAGTTTGTTCATATTAAAATTTATTATAAACTGAGAAAGAGAATCTGATAGGGACTAAAGCACAAGATCCACACACAGGTTATCCTCTAGGACCATTCCTAGACCTGTGAGTTTCTCGATCCACTCAATCATCTTAAAGACATGGTTCTAAACCAGTGTCCTCTTAGTTATCCTGGCATGAAAAAAATTCTTTGATATCTTATATTGCTGTGTTCTTCTCTATTCCTCAAACAGTTTATGGACATGTAGGAGTATGAAATTAGAATCCATATTTTCATGTTGTCTCTGTAACTCAGTAGTCATAGAGGCCAACATATAACACTGAGCAAGAGCGGAATCATTTATGTACTTCACATAACGAGCGATCTCATCCTTGCTTGCCCCTTCGTCGGGTGTAGGGATCACTGTATCAAGGACGTATACGATTTTCTCCGCCGTGAGAACAATTCTCAAATTATGAAGCCAATCCATATAATTTAGACCAGTGAGGCAGTTGGCATCAAGTATGCCACATAAAGGATTTGAAAGTGATATTTTTCTGAAATTAAAGATATAACAGAAATAAATAAGATGCAAACTTTGCAAAAAATTAAATAGTTAAGATAAGGACTTCTATCTTAATATATTCCCACTAATTTTTCGTGAGACACACAACACCCTCCGGTATGTGAATCAAAGACCCTCGACGGATCTCTAGTGGAGATTAGGATCCAATCGGCGTCTTAACGTAACCTCGAGCGACTCGACCAATCATGTTAAGCTCGTAAAGGTAGGCAACTCTTGCCAATCACAACTCTTTGTGATTCCCGTCCTGTTCGGTCTCCGAACCACTATGGTCTCGAGGGACTCGACCAACCATGATGTTCGGTTAAGTCATCACAATCGTTACAAGATGAGTTTGATTCGGTGATATACTCTCGAGGGACTCGACCAAGCATACCATGTCCTCAGGTCACCGGTGACATCTCTATGTCATAGATAAGATAGTGAAACGCGATATAGATGAGTCTCGAGGGACTTGACCAACTCAACCTATACCGGGAATCGGTTCCTACCTATAACGATGGAAGGCTACGTGGGTCAATCTAATTGCCTCATGTTTACCGACTTAATATTATTATTAGAGAAGATTTTTGATTTGGCCTCCTAACATAATGTGTTACACACATATATATTTAATATATATATCTACATCGCATGTAAATATATATACATATCTAGTAGGTGTATAATCAATCACACATCATATGAGCAATCACACCATATGATCATCGACCACATCCTAATGTGATCATGCCCGAGCCAGTGGGCCCAATCACTCACATCAAGATATATGTGTGCTTAGGCGCATCTCCATGCCCTGTGATCGTTCTTCTCGTTTCGTTGATTACGTCGGTATCTCAATGCATCTCCATGTATCGAATTGTCTGTCTCAACCTCATGGGTCCTGCTATCACTGCGCCTCCTCATGTAATTATAGCATAATTACAAGCACGCAAGCTCGATAATAAATAAGAAAAATAGAGGCTCGTAGGCCCCAATAATAATAATCATATGTACACACATCACATCACAAGTCCATGATCATTTGTCCACATCATACATCACATGTATATGTTATTTTATAGGACTACTAGATAAAATTAATAGTTAATTAAACTATTTAATTAACATATATATTTTTTTGAAATAAGGGACATAGAGAGAATTTTTTAAATTTCCAATGGTATTTTAGTCATTCAGCCATAGGGGATAAGATTGAAATTTCATAAATTCTCAGGCCCTAACCCCTCTCTGTACTTTGCTGCGATGTGGCCGTCGCCACCTTACTGCAGCGACGCTGCTTGGCCGCGATGAGCGCATCGGCCTTTGCCGTGCTTCGCTCACCCAGGCGCATGCGACTACCCCTTGTAGGCGAGCGCCACCTCCCGATGGTGCCGCCCTTGTGGGCGCGCGCCTCTGCGGGCATCGCTGCGGGCTGGTCGCCCTTATGTCACGGACTTAGCTGGTTTTGCCTAAGCCGTGCGGCACCAATGCGTATCACCGCAAAGGTCAGCCTACCCGAAATCTCCTACAATCCCTTAGGATTTGCAAAAGAGAAGACGAGACAGAGAAAGCGCTTCACACGGGATCCACAAGCCACTCTTTTAGCAAACACATTATAGCCAATGCAAATTCCAACCATGGATATCACAAGCTCAGAACAGTTGCACAACAAAGGTATAAAATTGGTCCACTACTGGACCGAATTCTATTACAAGTATTCCATCGACACAAACTTTATGTACAAGCCTACAATGGTCTGTCAAACTCACTCAAATAGGGCATTTTGCCTTTGGCAAGCCCTTTACAAGCTTTACAAGTGACAACCAACCAAAGGGACACGGACAAGCACAAGCATTACACCGAACAAGCCGTTTACAATTTTGTCCATGACATTCTCCCCACTTATTCTTTCGACGTCCTCGTCGAAGCCTTTCTTGTACGCGCAACTTCTTTTCTTTGTTGGATCTTCGATCTTCGCTCCTGCTTTGCGATGCACCTCTTGGCTCCCATTTGTTCTCCGCTTGTTGTTGTTGTCGTCGAACTTTAATCCGCCATCTTTGCTTCAACTCGCCAATGACTCGACTTTGGTGTGGGGTTGGCGAGTTGTCTTGATCCTTGTTGGCTCTTGCGGATTCATCGATGAAGGTAAAGACCATCTTTGATATGCGCCCGTCTTCAAATTCTCCTTGTCTCTTGAACTGGATAGATGCTTGTTGGAGCTTTAACGAGCATCGCCTCGCAACCTTTGAAATTTTTAGGTCCTTCCTCCGCAAAATTTGCCCATCGAATCTTCTTCCACTTAGTTGTCTTCGAAGGGTTTCACTATGCGAGCTCCTCTGTTTGGATAACTAAGAGAGCTGTGGTACTGGTTTCACCCATTCTCTTGGGAGTTGAGAAGGCAAAGGTTACTTGACTTCGCCCGCCTCCTCGAGGTTGTACTTCGTGCATCAAGTGGTTATTAGACTCGCTTTGCTCTTAGCTCACACTTCCGAAGCACTTGAAGTGTTTGCAATCCTTCTTGCCGAGTCGACTCTTGTGATTCACCTTCTCATTGCCATTGAACTTCGGAATGCAAGAAGTTATCACTCCAACTTGGAGTAAGTCTCGATAAGATTTGGTCGCCTTTGGGATTGTACCGCCTTCTCCATCTTTTCTATCGACTCTCTCTGAGTAGTAAAGGTACAGACCAGCGTCTTTGCTGCTCGATCCTTGGTCATGCACTCTTGCATCGACCGAAGTCCTTCACTCACGGCTATCTTGATGGAAAGTGCATGACATTGGTCTTACGAAGTTCTCTCGGCCATCGCCCTTGACCTTGTCTTGGTACATGGAGTTTGCCAAAGCATTCTCCTCCTCCACGGCCCATATCACGACCAAGCGCTCTCCCTCTATGAGAGCAAGGGATTGATGACTCCCCGGAAGTCCCGCCTCAGCGGTACCATGGCACTGCGACGCCCATGGCACTACTATCCGTTGTCTTGCATCTGCATCCCTTCTTCGTGATCGGTAGATCTGCCTCTGCGGCATTGTGACACTCCTCTGAGTTCACCTTCAATCTACTCGATGATTGATCTTGGGTAGCTGAGTCCCTCTTGGACTCGTCATTGCTTCCACGCCCTTTTCCGACCCCCTGCTTCAACACCTCCGTGTTCTCTGAGCAGTTCCACTTGGTCGATGGAAATACAGACTGCAACTCCCATGTATGGCCACCGCCACCATGTTGCAGGGTTTGCACCATTTCTGTTCTCCTTAGCTTCATTGGCTGCAATGTTCGCTTACTCGGCCTTGTCCTCTGACTTGCCGGGCTCCCTTAAGCGAATGTGAGCTCAAGTAGTTCCACTCTTCAGCGACTCGATCATACCTCTGTATGATCCAGGTCCCAAATAGGACTCCCTGGTATTTGCATCTGAACTTCTTCCTTGAGAGTGCACAGCCCCCATAAGCTGATGTCCAAGGCTTCCATTCAATGCAACATTCGGTGCACGCACGGAAGACCCGCCTCTGCGGTACCATGGCATTCACTGCTTGAATCCATAGCTCTTCTTACCGTCGTGTTGTTCACCAACTTGGAGCTCCTTGTCGCGCTCCCGGTCATATCTCCAGATGACCATGTCCCTCACGGGATTCACTGTGTGTGCCGCCTTGCCACGAACCATTTCACCACGATCTGCTGCATCATGTCGCCGCCTGGTGACATCTCTCTGCATTCTGATCCCTGTGGCATGAACTCGAACTGCGATATCTCCATGTGTGGACTCCGCCAACACATCGCAGGGCCTTCGCCAGCTTCGATTCTGTTCGCTCCTTTGGCAATCGACCTTCGTCCACCCACTCTCGGGTCACACTCGGACGAAGGCTAGCTCTAGGACAATCCATTGCCTAGCAGCTCCTCTGAAGTCTCCTGACTTCGCTGAAATAGATGCACCATTGCCTGGATCCTGGGACTCTGCCCCTACCAGCACAATCTCCGCTGCGCACCGCTTTCATCATGGCAACACGAATAGCAACACTGTGGCATATTCTTCAAGAGTAGCTATCTCTGCATCCTCTTGCCCCGTGCTAAGGCCTTTTGACACCAACTTTGCCTCAGCAAACTGCGTCGCCTTAGAATCTCCACCAAATGCTTCATCGAGATAAGGTGCATGTGCCTCAAAGCTCCCTTTGTCTTTGGCACCATGCAAGATGAGTCGGCTCCATCTGAATATGAAACCCATGGAACGACATGATCCGATTCCTGCCTCTGCAAGAGTCCATGTCCTTGACCTCTGTCTAGGGAAAGCTCCAAGCCTCCGCTCCATATTCCATCTTCTAAACCAACTCCCTTCATGCAGCTTGGGTACTTCACCAAGTTACCCCCAAGTTGCTTTGCTTCTCGATTTGCATTGCGTTGATGGTGGCCCTCGCGCCCACCATTCCACGGGTCAGCCCTCTGTTGAGTCCGATCTTACTATCGGCTCCAAGTGTGCCTTCACTTTATGTTGCCTGGGTTGCTCCCCCACTTGATCTCGCTATGCGTCCACCAACGCATCACCACTAGCGAGATCATGCGACAACTCCTCGTCGCTCGCTCGATCCATCGAGCTTTGTCTTGAGGTACTCCTCAACTGGTGCAGTTCATTGCACATAATTCTCCCTCTGGAGAACCGGGACTTATCCCTCCTGGATATCTGCCCCGTTGGAGCAACTTCTCTCTTCGCATCCTTCCCTTAGGAAGTTTTGGAGACCACTATCCCCTTGGACTACTTCGCCTCTGCTGAACAAACTGTGCCCAATTCTGCCATTGCAAATGCACTTGCTAGATTGTGACACTTCACCAATACAGCTCGCACTGCACCCCTCTGGGTCTAGCAACATGCTGAACCTGCTGCACACTTCAGCATCTTACGAAAGTATCCTGCACATGTCGAAGAGAAAGTTTCAATGCTCCATGGCGCCGACCTTCGGTCGCCTTGGGATGGCCACGGACAGTCCATCGTCCGCATGCAAGCCCTTGCATGAGTATCGAATTCCTTGAGTTTGCAACTCCCCTCACCTCTGTGAGCTTTGCACAACTCTTTCGATCATTGAACAACCCACTCCACCTTGCACGGTTTCATCCTTTGCCAAGCACTCCGCTTGCCTCGAACACCATCAAGGTTGGGTGTTAACGTCGAGCCACTGCTCGAACTCGGCCATCCCGACCTTTGTGCGCTCCGTAATTCTTCTTAGCTTGTTGTCCTCGTGGTGCCTCGCTAGGTCCCCCACGTATGCATGCTAAGTGTTTCTAAGTGGGCTTGTCCCGCTCTGATACCAACTGTCACGGACTTAGCTGGTTTTGCCTAAGCCGTGCGGCACCAATGCGTATCACCGCAAAGGTCAGCCTCCCCGAAATCTCCTACAATCCCTTAGGATCTGCAAAAGAGAAGACGAGACAGAGAAAGCGCTTCACACGGGATCCGCAAGCCGCTCTTTTAGCAAACACATTATAGCCAATGCAAATTCCAACCATGGATATCACAAGCTCAGAACAGTTGCACAACAAAGGTATAAAATTGGTCCACTACAGACCGAATTCTAGTACAAGTATTCCCTCGACGCGTACTTTATGTACAAGCCTACAATGGCTGTCAAACTCACTCAAATAGGGCATTTTGCCTTTGGCAAGCCCTTTACAAGCTTTACAAGTGACAACCAACCAAAAGGGACACGGACAAGCACAAGCATTACACCGAGCAAGCCGTTTACAATTTTGTCCGTGACACTTAGGCGGGCGCTGCTACGGGCTGGTCGCCCGCAGACGGGGGCCCTTGCGGGCTCTGTGCTCCCGGTGACGATCGCCCCTACGGGCGAGGCCGCCACAGCGAGCACGCGCCACCCCTACGGACTCTTCTGCCCATGGGGCAATGCCCGCAGGCCACCGTAGGTCGTCGCAGGCAGCGTTGCTCCGGCGGGCGCCACTCGCCCTTACGGACAGACCACCCCATAGGGGGTGCTGTTGCGGGTGGGCCGACGGCCACCTGCCCGCAGGCCCTGTGCCCACAATCGCAGTCGTTGCCATTGGTGCAGGCTACAATGCTGCAAGCAACCTCTTCGCCGCTGTGTCAGCTCAACAAGGGCAGCAACAATTGCTGCCCTTCCTCTCCTTTTGCACCCACAATTTTGGTGTCAAAAGTAGATCTAAAATATGATACACGCAGTTTAAGATTCGATCTTCGCACGAACAATCTGGCTCTGATACCACTGTTGGGAAATCTTTCTGGGGAGCGATATCTCATGCGCAGCGGAAGAACAAAAACAAAACACCCCAGATTTCTCGTAGAAAGGTTCCGTCGTCGTGCGAAGATCGGTGCGTCAAAACAAATCTGCAAAAACTATATGTGTAAAAGAAAATACCTAGGGAGATCGTATATCCCTAAATTCTTGCAGATCTATAAGAAGGATGAAGGACGTCAAGCGTTCTCCTCTCTAACGGTATCCACATGGCAGGGACTACGATGATGCACCTCTCTGAGGAGAGGAGAACAGAATGTGGGTATCAAAAGAAATCCTCAGCCTATAGAGCTTTGGTTCCCTCCTATTTATAGAGGCCCCTTATAAACCCTAATGGATCTTATCCTGTTGGGCATTGGATCTCCATCCAATTACCCAAGCCTCTTGGATTAGTGGGTCTCTACCTAATAATCTCTTATTAGCAATTATTGGATCTCATCTTAGAATCCAATAATTCAGGGGCTTAATGAATATCCAATAAGTTAGGGGCTCTAGCGGATATCTCATATCCGAACCTCTACTCGTCGCAACACCTACCATATGTATGTGACCCTCTAGGCCCAATATCGAGCTGACCGTGAGTTATATTTGTCAGAACTCCTTCTGACTCAATGAATTATTATCTCTATAATAATTCACTTGACTCATCGACTGTGGACGTACTAGGCCATAGTCCCCAGATGATACAAGGGAATCCAATCCTTTGGACTCATCTGTCCTCAGTTACTATATATCTATAGTCCCTCATCCAACTAATATCCCAGAGACCCTATATCGGGCATGGTGCTGTCAGGCCCATACGATCTCTTCTCGAGTCTTGCTCTTGTCAGATTCTCCTAGAGAATTCTCTCTTTCAATCCAAATAACCTTAGCCAAGAATTTGTTCGAGCAAGAATACATAGGATATTCCTCTCATGATATCGAGAGTGGATGATCCTCTATTAACACCCAATAGCCCTCGTAAGGTTGGCTACCACTCCCAATAACTGGTTGTACTAGATATGGAACTTTCTAAACTTATAAGTCTAGTATCAAAGAGTGGAGTACTCATACAGAACATCTTTGGTATCTCGAGTCTAAGGACCAAATACACTACTGGGACTACGGAATCGCTGTCTAACGTGAGGTATCAATAACCATCCAGCATTCCGTAGGCGGATCAATTAGTGAACTCATTCCCCAATGAGCACCTGCACTATACCCTTAGTGTCCCTTAGTGTCCCTAGACCAGCCACCTCCATCATATGGACAGGTATACAGCACACTAGTCTATCCGGTTATCTCGATGTCCTTCTCGAGTAACCTATGACCAGGATAATTTAAGGTCTGTGTTTAAAGATGAATCGATCTCATTATCGTGATCTCATCATGATCCGATTCCCATTACATAAATCCAAGGACATCATAATATATACAACACGTAATATAAAGTGATAAAATGCCTAATAATATGCAAAGAAAAAATGTACATATCAAGTCACAAGTACCATCACTCATGTGATTGGCTTGCATGGCACATATGATTAGCAATATCCCCTCCATCATAAATCTGAAGTTTTAACAATCTTTACCAACTTTAAAAAGTTGGTTGAGAATTTCTTTCAGTCTTCCATTAAAATAGTTTACTCTGATGGCAGAGGCGAATATCAAGCCCTCACATCTTGTCTCATAGCTTATGGTATATAACACCTCAAGTCACCCCCTCATACTCCCCAATTAGTTGGTTCTGCTGAACGCAAGCATTGACATATAGTTGAAACTGGTCTCACACTTCTACATTAGGCATCCATGTCATCAACTTTTTTGTCAGCATCCTTTCAAACTGCTATCTATCTCATTAATCGTATGCTCACTCTAGTCCTATAATACAAGTCACCATTTGAAAAACTATTCCACAAGCTTCTAAATATTTATAAACTCAAAGTCTTTGGTTGTCTATGTTATCTATGGCTATGTCCTTATGCCTCACATAAACTAACACCACGATCTAAGCCTTACATTTTTATTGGATACTCTCTTGAATATTATACTTTTCAATGCTACGAATCACAAACTCAAAAAGTCTTTATATCACGTCACGTTATTTTTGTGGAGTCTTCTTTTCCTTTTCAAAATTATGGGTACCCTACCGTGTAAGCTATTTCAACAAACAAACATCACTGGAGTATCTCCTCAATCCCATCACATGAACCTCCTACAACACTATCCAATCCTTACCCTCATGGTCAGTATACTCCTCTTGTTCAACAGCTCTTCACTTCCCCTATTATTTCTCCAATCCCTTCTTCATAAGTTTTCCCTATTAATGAAGCAATGCCCTCAGCTACCTCGCCATGTGATATTGAAGTACCGCAGACTAGTCCGATTGATCTTGGTGACTCACCACCGACTATATCAACAACCCAACCTACCACTTCCGTAGCTCCTAGCCATCAAATGGTAACACGGTCCAAAAGTGATATTTTTAAACCACGTCAAGTCTTTGATCTACATGCTATAACGACCTCTTCCCTTGAGGCTAGTGAACTCACCATAATTACTCAAGCTTAAAAATCTTCTCATTAGCGTAAAGCTATGTGTGAAGAATATGATGCTCTTCTTCATAACTCTACATGAACCCTAATGCCCTTTTATCATATATAAAATATCATCAGGTGTAAATGGGTCTTTCGAATTAAGCGGAACCCAAATAGATCTATTGTTAGATATAAAGTATGTCTAGTCACCAAAGGATTTTATCAACGACCTAGCATTGACTTCACAGAGACATTCTGTCCAGTTGTCAAACCCACAACAATCCATCTTATCTTGAGCTTGGCAATCTCAAAATGCTGGCATGTACGACAATTGAATGTTAATAATACCTTTTTACAAGGGACTCTAACTAAAGATGTCTTCATGTAATAACCTCCTGGTTTCGTTCATCCATAGTATCCAAGGCATGTCTGCAAACTACAAAAGACTATTTATGGACTTCGTCAAGCTCCAAGAGCTTAGTATAATGAACTTGGCACATTTTTAACATCAACGGGCTTCATCAACTCCATGTTTGATACCTCATTATTTCTATGACAGCAAAATGAAAACACAATATATCTTCTATTATATGTAGATGATATTATTGTTATAGGCAATAATCTTTTAGAGATCCAGGCATTCTTAAAGCAATTGGCCGTTCGATTCTCTCTCAAAGATCTAGGCACCTTGAACTACTTTCTAGGAGTGGAAGAAACATTCATATCTTCATGTCTCCTCCTATCATAGTGAAAATATATTCAAGACTTATTATCAAAGACAAATAATATGTATGATGCAAAAGAGGTTACAACTCCCCTCTTTGCTAATGAATCACTTAGATTATGTGATGAAAGCCTTGCTACGGATTCTACTCAATACCGATAAGTACTTGGCTCCTTACAGTACTTGGGTCTCACTCGTCCAGATATCTCATTTACAGTTAATAAATTATCACAATTCATACATCGACCATCTAATATACATCGGTCTGCCGTCAAACTAATTTTGCGATATCTTAAAGTGACTCTTAATCATGGCCTCTTTCTCCGTAAATATGCCTCGCTTCATCTTCATGCCTTTGCTGATGCTGATTGAGCAGGAAACTTTGATGATAGAATATCCACGTCTGAGTATATTATATTTCTTGGAGCTAATCCAATCAATTGGAGTTCTAAGAAACAAAAGATAGTTTCACGATGCACAACTAAAGCTGAATATCGTGTCATCGCTACAGCTACTGCTGAACTAAATTGGATCACGAATATACTCAAGGAACTCAACGTCAACTCTATCTTTCCTCCTACAATATACTGCGATAATGTTGGAGCTACCTACTTTTGTGTCAATCCAATATTTCACTTACGCATGAAACACATTGCCATTGACTTTCACTTCGTACTAGATCAAGTTGTCAGACATCAACTACTTGTTTCTCACGTACATACGATTGATTAACTAGTAGACTCACTCACGAAGCCTCTTGCCCATAAATTATTTTCATTACATCGGTTCAAGATCGGTGTCCTTGACAGGAGCACAATCTTACAGGGGCATGATAACAGTTTCTCAACTATATGAGGAAATGTCGATGGATAGTTAAAAGAAATCCTCTCCTCTTATATGTAATATACTCTTTATCATTATAATTTAATTTAATAGAATCGATAGACACAGGAAAGTTTGACATTATTGTAGTTATTTTAGCTTCACAATAGTACATCTGAAAGGTCACTGTATGCTGCCACTGAGTAGAAAACATGCATAGAATTAGAAATTTGGCCACAGCATATTACTCAAAGAGATTCGAGTGCTAAGAGCTGCAGCCGAAGGATTTTGAACTTTCTCGGTGAAACTGCAGCATTTTGCGTTTTGCCATCTGACGCTTGCTTGATAATCGTAAAGTGGAAAGGAGAAAGAAATGACGGGAACTAATTAGTATATATATATATATATATATATATATATATATATATTATATATAAAATATATATATATATATTCTTAAAAAAATTTAAGTTTCTTTTTATTCCCGCAAAGTGCTTTCTTTTGTTTTATTTCTGCATAGAGTTTCTTAATTTTCAAAAGATAAGATTATCTTACCTTCGCGTCACAATCTCTATCCTATCATGCTCTGCTGTAAACCTCTCTCGTTATCATTTTTTCATCGTCCTCAACACCTACATTGGTGGACGATATTGTTTAATCTCTCACCAACTGCATTCACGTCACCTAAACCTTCACTTCCATCATGATTCGTGCTTGACCGATGATAATGAAGATAAAGATTTGAGAGATGTGAACATAATTGATGAGAGCTTAAGCAAGACCTGAGATGAAATGAATACGACAAGGACAATAATAAAAACCTTGCAAGGATGTCGTGCCATATAACACAATACTATTGGATGGTTATGACAAAAATGGAGATGATAATCGATGAGATAAAGATAAAAATAATATGATCGTTTAAAAATAAAAAATTTATGAAAATAAAAAAAAGATGTATATATATATAATATATAATGTCACCGTTATATATAAGCCGGTAATGCTATCATAAGTCCAGTAAAAATATCAAAATAAAAGGAATGGCAAAATTTGGAACTTGTTTTAATATTTTTTGGGAGTGACGTTTCTTATCATCTTTTCCCTCTTCACTTTGTTTATCAACAGAAAAGTGATAAAAGAGCATGAGCTGTCTCGTCCGTATATTTCCTGTGCTACAACAGCCGGACCTGGGCTCTCTCTCTCTCTCTCTCTCTCTCTCTCTCTCTCTCTCTCTCTCTCTCTCATGTGGATGCAAGGAATCCCTTTAAAGCCAATTCAAAACAGGGAGAGTGGATCTCTCCCCCACTTCGATTCTTTCGAGGCTTCTCCGGTCTCCCCCCACCCATTGCTCGGGACCTCAACATGGCGCCTCTCCTTGCTCATTGTGGCGGCCGCTAACCTGACTCGGAGGTTTCTCCGGAGGAGGGTAAGTCGGTCTCTTTGTTCTCTGTTTGTTCCTTTCTTTTCTTGTGAGTTTTCGCTTGCAATTTTGGTTCTTGCATGCTCGTTTGATTGTTATCTCTTAAACGTTGTTGGAATTCATGGAAAAATCCCTTTTTCCTACGGGTATTGGACGACGCCAGCTCAATTTTGGATTTTCTTTCATGTTCTGCGCCACCACTCTGATGTATGAAGGGGTTCCTCGTGACCTTACGGCAATCTGGATTTTCGTGTGAGACAATAATGGAAGAAGCACCATTTTTTTTCATGAAAACATCTTATTTTCAATCCCTCTTTAGGAAATGTAGATGCAATGGCTGTGAAATACAAATCTGTTCGTACGTGCTTCGATTTTTCTGTCAAGAACTGTATGCCAGACTCTTTCTTGGCAATGTGCATCTAGTTGCATTTCTCGAATGGGTTTCTTATGCCACTTCAATCTCCGAATCTTACAAATCAGGGTCATTTCCCTGGTTTTTACTTGTTTCTAAAGTCGCGTATTTTTTTCAAGTGCTCGAGTTTGCCAATGCTCAGTATCGTGGCTAATCGCCGGTCAGTCGTCACTCTTCTTTCGATTTGATTGAAGTCTTTTGATTCCTCGAGTTTTCTTGGGTTATTCCTTTTATCTTGTTTTCAGACTCATCCTGTTTCATCCCGCAAATGAGGACTTCCCCTCGTAAGCTGGCAAGATCTGATTGTTTTAGTGTGATTACAAGCACTTTTCTTGCTTCTTAGCTCAAGAAATTCTATGACATGTTCTTCGAATGTTTTTTTCTCCTGAAATGGCTCATTTCTTGACGAGTTGCATCAACATTTGGCCATTAATTCTTCATCGTAGTTTCAGTCTGAAAAGCATTCTTCTTTAAGTGAGGGTTTATCATGGTATAATTATTGTCTTCTTTGTTTTCTTAGGCCTTCTTTGCTCTTGGCAATACTAGTTGCCGCCGCTCTTTCATTCGAGAGATAACAACACAACCTGGAGAAATTTGTTGATAATTCTTCTCATTAGATCTCTGTCAGAATGCTTTAAATCGCATAAAATTTTCCCTCTCTTTATTCTTCATCTAAAGAAATATGAGGTCAGGTTCGAAGAAGGGTTGAAAGTCCCTCATGCCTCTTTGGCTAGTGTTAGTGTAAACAACTTTATGCCGTGGCCTCGGGGCCATCACGGCTGGGTTCGGGCTGAATGTGGAGGAGATCTCCGGGTTGCGTCCTTGGAGCCTGAGGCGGCGGAAAGGGCTTCTCTGGCGGTCACGCCTTGCTTTGGTTCCTGCACAAAGATCGGGTCGGGTAGAACTCCGCCCAGCCCCTCTGACGATCAAGTCAGCAAAGATAATCGTTGAGGATATTTTCCCTTGAAAAGGAGAAGAATCGACCTCCCCTTTTTACGTTTGGTTGCCGGGGTTTATATGAACCAGATCACTGCTTATTGACGTGCTTGTGATGCTGCGCCTCTGATTGCGTCTAGGAACGCGTCGAGGACCTGACCCTGTGGGATGGTGACGTGTCTCGAGAACCGTGGGCTGGCTGCGAGGGACGGTGGCGTCACATCATCCGGTCAACCTTGCCACGCGATCGTGTGAGGGGCAGGGGACGTCATCCTGGCGTAGGTGGCATGGGTTCACGTCACTTCCCATTTATTATCCACATCATTCTCCCCCCCGAAGGAAGCCCTGCCTCGGTGCTCATTCGGGGGTCCGAGGCTGGCTTTTCGACCGCGAGGATTATTTGGTGGGCTTCTGATCGGTTGTGGGGTGGATACTTTCCGTGGCTCGCGGCGAACGCCTGTCGGTTCATTGTCCCTGGGAAGGCGTGGCCGGGGTTTTTGACTTAGGGGCCAGTGCGGAGGAGGCCGCGCGGACACAAACCAAATCGCCCGGGCGGGCGTCTTTGCCTGAGCGAGCATACCGCGTTGAGCCGCACAAAGGACAAATCTGCGATCGAGTCTGAGCTCAGCGGTCATCTGCCGCGTCGTGGCGAAGCGTCTGCGCAGAGGTGTCTGCAATGGGCGATCCGCCAACCGAGGTGCATGCTCAGCGGCGTCGCGTTGAGGGTACAAAGGGCGTGTGCAATGCCGAGGTGAGCTTCGAGCGGTCGTCTGCGTCGTGGGGGCGTCTGCAGCAGAGGTGTCTGCAATGGGTAGTCCGCAACCGAGGTATCGGCTCAGGCGGGCGTACCGCAGAAGGGCATTCTGGCTGGAGCGAGGCTCGGGCTTATTGGCCGTGGCGAGGCTCGGGCTTACCTGGCTGAGGCGAGGCTCGGGCTTACCTAGCCGAGGCGAGGCTCGGGCTTGTTGGCCGAGGCGAGGCTCGGGCTTACCTGGCCGAGGTGAGGCTCGGGCTTACCTGGCCGAGGCGAGGCTCGGGCTTGTGGGTCGAGGCGAGGCTCGGGCTTGTGGGTCGAGGCGAGGCTCGCGCTTCTTTTTGGCCAAGCGACTGCTTGGTGCGGCTATAGACCAGTAATGAGCCATGCAGATGGTGCGGTAATGAACCCGCAATGAACCATGCAGATGGTGCAGTAATAAACCATACAGATGGTTGAGCGAGGCAGTACCTGGGTGATTACGATCTCAAGCGTCGCGCCCGCTGGGGGAAGGGCGGGAGATCCCCTGATCGTTGGCATGCGCGACGCTCAAGGGATGGTTGCTCGCGTCGTTTGGTTTTTCCAGAAACGGCGCCTGTAAGGGGCTCTCAAGAGTCGGGATCGAGGCGGCTGCGCCTTCCCACGGGCTGCCACGTTAGGGCTCATTTATGGCAAGGCGCTCCCTGGTCTTCCTGAAGTGACGCGCCCTGGGGGCTATCACATCAGTGGGCTGTCGCCCACTCTGCGCAGGCGAAGGGGCAGGGCTTTCGGCGGGAGTTTTGCCAATAAGTACTGTGTGGTTGCCTTACCGCACGCCCCTTATCTCCCAAGCTGATCCTTCCAAACTCTCTTGATCTCGTTGCCTAGTCGTCTCCACCGATTCCTTCAACCGCTTCCGTTTGCGTCAGCCCTTCCATTTTCCCTTCGAAGGTCAGTACGGATGGCCTCCCCTTCTTCTTCGCCTGCCTCCGCTCCGTCTCCTGCTTCCTCTTCTTCTCCTGCTCCCTCTTCTTCTTCTACTTCCTCCGCTGGTCAAAACCCTTCGCCGCATGGTTGCGGCTCGCCTTCCGGCGAGGAGGCGGCGCGGGCCCTTGAGGCCATGCGATCTCCCCACAATCTTGACTCCGTGGTGAGTGGGTCACAACTTCTCGATCTTCGGGGTCGGTTTTGTGTTCCGGAGGACTATGTTTTTGTGGCCCCGGAGGCAGGGCAGCTGGCGTATAACGTTGTTCCCGGGGGCTTCGCGTTATCCGTGGATGCCCTAGAAGCGGGATTGTGCTTTCCCCTGCACCCAATCATCGTCGCCTGTATTTCTAGGTGGCGTATTTTGCCATCGCAAATGGCACCCAACTGCTGGCGGGGTTTAGTGGCGTTTCTGGGGGAATGCCACTACGCTGGCATCACCCCATCTTTGAACCTGTTCTTATCTTGCTTTCGCCTCTCCAAGGGATCAGGGGGGTACTATCTTTCCGCCCGACCGGGCTTTAGAATAGGCGATGCCCCTTCCAGTAACAAGGGATGGAAGGGGCGGTTCTTCTTCGTGAGTTGTGCGAGGGGCTGGGGCTTCGGGCTCCAGTGGTCGACTCACACCATCGACAACACTACCCCTGGCCTAAGCAATGACGAGCTCAGGGATCTCCAGCGGCTGAAGGAGATCCTCCCTTCTTCCACAGCCAATCAAGACATAACCGAGTCATAGCTGATCGAGGCAGGGCTTAGCCCGATGCCTCTGTGTACGCTTGTCGTGCGCGATTTAGGGCTTTCTGGGCTCTTGCGGGTACTGACTGGTGCTTTGCTTGCAGGGATGGTGAACCTCAGATCGGTCCGTGGCAGACGGATCCCGTCTACCCCCTCTACGCGCGCGGCGGCCGAGCCAGAGACCGGTACCAAGGAGGCGCCAGTGGAGGTTGAGGCGGATCGTCCGCGGAAGAGGGTCAAGATCCTTGCCTCCAAGCGGCCCGCCGCGGCAACAACACAACCGGATGAGACCGGCGCGGAGCGGGCGGAGGCGAGCCCCAAGCAAGGCGGGGGTGTGGCTAGCCGAGAGAGCGCGGGGAAGGAGCCCCGGCTTCCTTCGGTTCGGGAGCTATGCCAGCTCCCCGTCGGTGCCAAGGAGGGGCCTTTTTATGCTTAGATGGTACTAGACCGACCAGTGGGGGCGGCGAACGACCCCCTGTTGGCCCGGTAGGAGAACCTGTCTGTCGGGGACAGGGTATGGGGTGACGACGACATCGCGGCCACGTTCCTTCGAGGAGGACTTCACCCGGGATGGCCGGGGAGCTATACACCCTGCTCTCGGAGACTCTGCTTGGCAAGTCTGCCAAGTCAGTGGTGTGGGTAAGTATTATACCATAGTTTTCTTACCGGCACCGGTGTGCGTCCGTTCTGACGTTTTTTGTCTGCAGAGCCACCACTATATCGTGGCGTTAATGGACCGGATGCGGGACGCCGGTCGAATCGTCAGCGGGCTGGGTGAGCACAACGTCGAGCTGCGCCGGCAACTCGAGGAGGCCCGCGCAGCGGCGGGGCCCGAGGCTATAGCTGCCGCGGAGCGACGTGCGTCCAATTTGGACGTGGAGGTGACTCGCCTCAAGGCTGAGCTCCAGGCGGCCAAGGAGCAGCACGACGGCCTACAGGGGCTCTTCCGGTTGGAGCGGACCGAGCCGCTGCGGAAGGTGAGAGGCGCCGGTTGACCAAGCAATCGAGGCGCGGCTGCCAAGCGGAGTCGGCTTCCAAGGCCTTGGCCGAGGAGGCCCGTCAGAGGCCGGAAAGGGATAGGCAGCTGCTCGAGGACTGTAAAAAGTCCGAGGGCTTCCAGTTTGGGTTGACCCGATCAGGGCAGGTTACCTACGAATATGGGTATCGGATCGCCCTGGCCCGGTTCCGGGCTCGCCACCCCGACCTTGAGGTGGCGGAGGACCCCTTTGCCTCTTTCCCTGAGGACTCAGGGGTGGAGATGCCCGAGGAGGTTCCTTTTGATGACGGCTCGGAACCCCCGAAGGGTCAGCTGCCATGAACTTTCTCTAAGGAGTCGGTCTGTAAGTCCAGGTTGTCTAGTCCTATAACTTGACTCCAATTTAATGAAAAAGCCCTTTTGTCAAAAAGTTCCTTGTGTTGCTTTCCGCCGTTTTTCTAGACGAAAAATTTCTTAAGGTTTTGTATATTCCATGTCCTTGGCAAGGTGTGGCCATCTATGGTTGCGAGCCTATAAGTCCTTGCTCGGACAACTCCTGCGACCCGGTAAGGCCCTTCCCAATTAGGGGTAAGTTTGCCGTGCGCATGGGTCGGGTTGCTTACTTCGGCCCTGCGCAATACCAGGTTGCCGAGCTTGACGGGTCGGGGGCAGACTCTGCGATTGTAGATCCTGGCGACGACTCTTTTGTAAGAGAGGGCTTTCAGGTGCGTGTCGGCTCGCCGCTCCTCGAGCAGATCCAACCCTGCTCGGAGCCCCTCAGCCGAGGCGGGCTCTTCATACCTCTCTGTCAGAGGGGTTGGGATGACCACGTCGGGAGGCAACACGGCCTCGATGCCGAACGCGAGGCTGTAGGGGGATTCTCCGTTTGCGGTTTTGGGGGTGGTGCGCAGAGCCCATAGGGTGCTCGGGAGCTCGTCTACCCAAGCGAAGTGAGCCGCAAGGGTCCTTCTCCTGAGCCCGTCCAAAATCGACCGGTTGGTCACCTCTGCAAGGCCATTTGTCTGAGGGTGGGCCACCGAACTGAACCTTAGCTAAATCTTGTAGCTCGCACAAAATTCTTTGAATCGGGCACTGGCGAATTGGGTCCCATTGTCGGTGATGATGGCCTCGGGCAGGCCAAACCGAGTCACAATATTTCTCCATACGAACCTCTCTATCTGGGGTTCCGTGATCGTCGCCAGTGGCTCGGCTTCGACCCACTTGGTGAAGTAATCCACCCCGACGATGATGTACCTCCTCTGCACGGAGGCCGGGGGGAATGGTCCGAGGAGGTCCATCCCCCACTGCGCGAAGGGCCACACGCAGTCTACGGGTGTGAGCGGAACCGCAGGCTGCCGAGGGGTTCGTGCGTGCCTCAGGCACGCGTCGCATCGTTGGACATAGGTCCTAGCGTCTTGGCACATAGTAGGCCAATAGTAGCCCTGACGAAGTACTTTTAACGCCAGGGTGCGGCCGCCTATGTGTTCTCCACAAATCCCCTCATGGACCTCGGCAAGCACCAATTGTGCCTCGTCGGGATCCAAGCACCGTAAGAGGGGATGTGAGAACGACCTCTTATAGAGTCGGCCGTTGACCTCGCAATACCGTGCATGAGTGCGGCGTAGGCGCCGAGTCGCGGCTTTATCGTCGGTGCATCAGCCGCCGTTACTGCGGCCACTGTGATTGTGCGAAAGGGGAGTTCCTCGACGTCGGGCTTGCCCTCGGGGCCTGACCTTGAGGCCAGCTTGGCGAGCGCATCCGCCCGTTCGTTTTGGCCCCTCGGTATCCTAGATAATGAAAAGCTGGGAAAGCGGGTGATCAGGTCTTTACCTCTGCCAGGAACTTTGACATGGTGGGGTCGCGGGCCTCGTACGCGCCGTTGAAATGTTCAGCCACGAGCTACGAGTCGGTGTGGACATGTAGGGCGCCCACCTGCATCTCGGCGGCCAGCCTGAGTCCAGCCAGGAGAGCCTCGTACTCTGCCTCGTTGTTCGTGGCCTTGAAGCCAAAGCGGAGGGAACGCTCGAATAGGCGGCCATCGGGAGCCTGCAATACCAACCCGGCCCCCGCACCCTTCGTGCATGATGCTCCGTCCACGCGCAGGATCCATCTCGCGTTGGCCGGCTCGGGGATGTCGCCCTCGGGTCGGACCATCTCCGAGATAAAGTCGGCTACCACCTGGGCTTTGATGGCGGTTCTCGGCACATACTAGATGTCGAACTCGCTGAGCTCCACTGACCATTTAAGGAGGCGACCTGCCAAGTCGAACTTAGCCAGAATATGTCGTAGTGGCTGATCGGTAATTACCTCAATTGGATGAGCCTGGAAGTAAGGGCGCAGCTTTCGAGCCGTCAGCACGAGGGCGAATGCCAGCTTCTCGATCGGCGGGTAGCGCTCCTCGGGACCGTTCAGGACATGGCTGACATAGTAAACTGGCATCTGCTCCTTCGGGGTCCCCTTGATCAGAACGGAGCTAACCGCATGGGGAGAGGCGGCCAGATAAATGCTGAGCTTCTCTCCGGGGGAGACAGAAGCGAGGCGAGGAAGGTCAGACAGATGTTGCTTCACACAGCTAAAGGCCTCCTCACAGTCCGTTGTCCATTCGAAGCTTTTTGGGTTTTTCAGGGCACGGAAGAAGGGTAGGCACCGATCACCTGACCGAGAGAGGAATCGTGATAAAGCGGCCAGCCTCCCATTCAGTCTCTGTAGCTCCTTAACCGTCTGTGGCGCCTGCATGTCGATGATCGCCTGGATCTTCTCCGGGTTGGCATTGATCCCCCTTTCGTGTATGACGAATCCAAGGAATTTACCCGAGCTGACACCGAATGTACACTTTGAGGGGTTGAGACGCAGGCCGTATTTGCGGAGTGTGGAGAACGCCTCTACCAGATCGTCCAAATGAGTCACGGCTGCACGACTCTTCACGATCATGTCATCGACGTAGACCTCCATGTTTCGCCCGATCTGCCCGGTTCTTTGATAAGTGGCTTCGGCGTTCTTCAGCCCGAAGGGCATAACCTTGTAGAAGTATACTCCCTGGTCGGTAAGAAAGGCCGTATGCTCATGATCCTTAGGTGTCATCCTGATTTGATTGTAGCCGGAGAAGGCAATCTATGAACGACAGGCGGGCATGCCCCGAGGTGGCGTCGACCAATTGATCGATCCTGGGGAGGGGGCAGCAGTCCTTCGGGCAGGCGCGGTTAAGATCGGTATAGTCAATGCACATCCTCCAATTCCCATTGGGTTTCTTTACGAGGACTACATTAGAAAGCCATCACAGATATTTGACTTCTTCCACGAAGCCTGCTGCCAGAAGGTGCTCTACCTCTTTTCGGACAGCTAGCTGCCTCTCGGGGGCGAATCGCCGGGGCTTCTGCTTTACTGGGCGTACCCCGGGCGAAATGTTTAGATAGTGTTGGGCGACCTCAGGGTCGACTCCTGGCATATCCGCCGGGGACCAGGCGAAGACGTCGGCGTTCTCTTGCAGGAAGTTGATAAGCTGCCTCCGTTCCTGCTCGGGGAGCCCGGATTCGACCTGGACCGTTTGGTCCGGTCGATCCTCGCGCAAAGGCATGCCATTGGTTGGCTCCGTAGGTTCAGGATGCTGGGCCGGCCTCTTATCATCCCTGGGATCTTCTATGGGCAGGTTGGCCCTCGGCCGCTTGTGTAGTGAAATCGCTGTCAGGTAGCACCGCCTGGACTCAAGGGGACTTCCCCTGGCTTCGCCGACCCCGGCGCGGGTCGGGAACTTCACCGTCCTGTGGTAGGTGGATACGACCGCCCTGAGCTTATTAAGGGTTGGCCGCCCAAGTATCACGTTGTACGACGTGGGCAAGTCAACGACCAGGAAGGCCGTCATCACCGTCTTCGTCCTCGGCGGGTCTCCAGAGTTAGGGGTAAGGTGACTGACCCCAGCGGTGAGATCGCATCGCCAGTGAATCCGGTGAGGGCGGAGCGCATCGGTTCCAGGGCGTCTCTGCTCAGGCCGAGCTTCTCAAAAGCGTTGAAGTAGAGCACGTCGGCCGAGCTTCCCGTGTCGACCATGATTCTTTTAACCTGGGCATTGGCAATCCTTGCGGTTATTACCAGTGCGTCGTCGTGCTCGGCTTGTCCCGGCTCCTCGGCCGGGAATGTGACCTCGAGGTCGGACCTTGGCCCGGAGCTTTCGCCAGGAGTGGCTCGGGCGTAGGCCTTCCGCCCAGCCGTACTGTTTCCTCCGGCGGTTGGTCCACTGGTTATCACGTCAATTTGCCGCTCGATAGGGCCCTCGGGGCGCGGTGACGAGCCCCTGGCCTGGTGGAGGTAGCGGGCCAGGTGCCCCCTACGGATAAGCTCCTCAATTTGTCGACGCAAGTCATGGCACTCCTCAGTATCGTGTCCATGCTGCCGATGGAAACGATAGTATCTGGATTGATCTCGTAGTTCAGGGGGACTCCTCATCGGGGTGGGGGGTTTAAGCAGCCCCTTCTCCCTTATTTGGAGGAATATTTCAGTCTGGGAATGACCCAGCGCAGGGCGGGAGGACCTCGGGATCCGCGGGTCGGGTCGGCCCGCCCTATTCCTCGGCGTGGGAGCCGACCGCTCCTGGGGGGTCTCGGGCCGAGGTCTCTTGCGCTCTTCGCGCTTCCCGGCCATCCAGGTTTCCGCCGTGACAAATTGATTTGCTCGTTGGAGCATCTCGGGAACTGTGACCGGGGGTCGTTCCACAAGGGATCAGAAAAACCTGGAGGGTCGTAACCCGATCATAAACGCCTGCATCAGTAAAGAGGGGTGAGTATCTGGCAACTTCCGAATTTTCGTGGCGAAACGATTCACGAAGAGAGAAAGAGGCTCCTCCTCCTTTTGGTTGAGTCCCAGAAGCAGCGCGACGGACGGCTTCGGTCTTGCATACGCCAGAAAATTAAGCTCAAAGTCTCTTGCGAGCTGGTCAAAGGATGAGAACGCCCCGGCCTTAAGACCGCTGTACCAGGTTCAGGCCGGGCCCCTCAGCGTCGTTGGAAATGCCCGGCACATCAAAGCGTCTGACGTGCCGTAGAGCGCCATTTGGGCACGGAAGGTGGCCACGTGTTCCGCCGGGTCGGCGGCGCCGTCATACGCATCAAGGGAAGGGAAACGGAAGTTCGAGGGGATCGGTTGATCCCTTATCTCGGGGGTGAACGGCGATCCCCCATACGTGGCTTCCCCCGGTTCTTCCTTGGACCTGCGCACCTCCCTCTGCACCTCGTCGAGCCGCTGGTTGACGAGGTGCAGCTGGGCTCGAAGGGAATCGGCTGAGTCCGAGGATAATACCTCGGGATCGGGGTGGTTGTTCGGGTCGTCCAACACCTGCCCCTCGAACGGAACCTACCGCGCCCGAGGTAGGGTCGGGGTGTTGAAGAAGTCGGGGGGACCGGCGCAGGTGGGTTCAATCGGAATGGCGGGTCCACCTCAGGCGGTGGCGCTGATAAGGATGCAGGCGGATGAAGGTCTGCATCATCCCAGCCAAAGTCTGAACTTGGCGGGCGAGGTCCTGAAAGGCCTCCGCCGATACGGGTGACGGATTGGTGGTGGCAACACCGGGCGGGAGCAGGCTCGGGTCATTGAACAGCCGCCAGTAACGTTCTGTGATGGCGACGGGATCTTCCGTCCGGGGATCGTTACGGGGTGAGCCTCCTGCCGGGGCTCCAGCCAGGTGCGACTCCGCGAGCCTAGGCTCGTCTGGGCTACCCGAGTGACCTCTCGACATGGCCCTCCTTCTAGCGCCAATCTGTTAGTGTAAACAACTTTATGTCGTGGCCTCGGGGCCGTCGCGGCTGGGTTTGGGCCGAATGTGGAGGAGATCTCCGGGTTGCATCCTTGGAGCCTGAGGCGGCGGAAAGGGCTCCTCTGGCGGTCACGCCTTGCTTTGGTTCCTGCACAAAGATCGGGTCGGGTAGAACTCCGCCCGACCCCTCCGACGATCAAGTCAGCAAAGATAATCGTTGAGGATATTTTCCCTTGAAAAGGAGAAGAATCGACCTCCCCTTTTTACGTTTGGTTGCCGGGGTTTATATGAACCAGATCACTGCTTGTTGACGTGCTTGTGATGCTGCGCCTCTGATTGCGTCTGGGAACGCGCCGAGCGAGGACCTGACCCTGCGGGATGGTGACGTGTCTCGAGAACCGTGTGGCCTACGAGGGACAGGTGGCGTCACATCTGTCGATCAACCTTGGCCACAGTTGGCTGTGTGAGGGGCAGGGGCCGTCATCCTGGCGTAAGTGGCATGAGCTCACGTCACTTCCCATTTATTATCCACATCAGCTAGATAGGAGATCTTGCAGCCATTTTTGTATGTTTCCAAAGGTTTGGTCTGCCAGCCATTTTTGTATTCTTTGCTGTTGCCTTTTTGGTTTGGATAAAGGATGCATTACATAGATACATCATTTTAATGTGCTTCTCTATGCTGACCTTGTTGTTTGAAACATGAATGGTGAAATTCTTGCAATCAAATATGTCATCTATCCATCTGTATCCATCTGCATAGATTTTTTGTTTAATCCAAATCCTAATAGTTGTCGGGCAAGTTGATGCTTCGGTACTTCTGTACATTCCTTACATGCTGGTTGGATTGCTGCCTCCCAAGTCAATATTGTAGGGCTAGAAATCTCCTTCATTTCTTGAGTTTGTCTTAAAGTTCTTTAGATAAAAGCATTTTCTGTCAGGCATTTATAAATTTTAATGCTCTTTATTGGTTCTTGCAGTTCATGGGGTGGAATATGCATTTGGAGCACACGACTAACCAATTAGTGGAGTCTTTTAGGTTGAGCCTCGTCAGTGTCCAGGCTTCATGTTTAAGAAATCAATATTCGTGGGTACAACATGCTTGGACTCATTGCAGGTTAGAGAGTTTATGGAACTTCAGTCCGTTAAGTACAATGGAGACACCGACCACTTGATCATGAAGAACTGCAACCATTTCTGCAAAGAAATCTATCATAAGATGACCAGTAACTCCGATTCCAAAACGGGTGAACCGACTTGCTAGAATAGGTATGTTTCTTTTTTGTTTAAAGCATGAACAACTGTAGTTACTGGAAGAATTGTATTATGGTGATCATGTAGTGGTTTTGCAGTTTTCCTGCATCTGATGTTCCTGTTGCACAACTCAAAATATTGATGACCACTTCATGACTATATTTTTTGACATCAATGATATTACCATAAAAAAAGTATTAGAAGCCACTTCAAATATAGAGAGGAAATTGTTGATCCGTTCATTATTGTTTCAGTTTCTTGGCAATGTATTTGTAGCAAGGTCTGAAATATTGGTACTTGTTCTGTAACCTAGAGTTCAGATTTATGGTTGGCTTGACCTTCATAGATTTTTGAATCCATGTGGGAGATTTTAAAATTACTAAGTTTTGTAAGAATAGAATAACCAGATTCTATTGGGTGCTGGGACACTAGGCAATTCTCTCTGGACACATCTTTAGAGAAATTTATTTTCTTGAATGTTAATCTCTGGTGATGAAGAAGATGGACATGTGTTAAGATTTGTTTGGTCTTACTTAGCATTTGTTCTATTAGTTCTCTTTCTTCCTGATTGAAATTTGGTAGACATCGAGTCAAATGATTGTGAGCAAGTATTTGAATGCATTATGAGACATGAACAATGTCCATTAGTTCTCTTTCTTTTTTTATTTTGGTTATGGTGTCTTTTAGTTAAATGTTATGGAGAAGCAATATTTCATTATCCGTATGGATTGAGCTTTAACCTCCTCCCTTAAAGCACTCTTCACCGTCATTATAACCAAGATGAGTAAAATATCCTTTTCCATTTGTTTGTGGTCAGCAGAGTATCACTTTAACTTTGATCATTTTGTGTAGTTTTTTCTTAATTCTAAAATCATCATTTGGGTATTGATCTTCCTGGACATATCAAATGCTATAGCAATATGCATCTCTGCAGGCTCCCTTTGCATATATGCTTACTGCCTGATAACTGCTGTTCAGCATGACCCAGATTTCCAAACCAAGGATGGAGAGAGGAGGCAGCTGAGAACTGCTTTCAGTTGTCTGTCCTCGATTTCTATGTGCCAGAGGCAGTTCACCATTTCTTCTCTTTTCTTGACATCTCCTTTTAGAGGGTGCGTTTCACAGTGGGAGTTAAGAGGGTCTAATGTCATTCCTTTGAAGGAAACCTGAAAATATCATCATCTGTTGACCGAGAAAGGAGTTACAGTTCCGAGCTCTGTTTTTTTGGTGGAAAAGCTGGTCATGAATGTTGACCATAATATAGGAAGATGGATGTGATGTGAGGTTTGACCTTGTTACATAAGTTCATCATCGATGAGAATTCTGCGGCAGAATGTTCGTTTGATGTCAATACTAAATGAAGGTATGATACTTTGTGTTATTTTGTTAGGTTGCACACTTGAACAGAGACTTCTGTAGCTTACATTAGCTGAGATTTCTTGTATGATTTTGTCACTACAATGCCCAAATTTTGGGTACTGCATACCCCTTTCCTTTTCTCTGAAATACTAAAACTTGATTAACTTTCATGTTGTATTACAAACATATTATTTGTTGCTGAATATTTAGTAATTCTTCAAACATTGAACTTCAATAAACTGAAATCGTGATTGGTTCCTGTCATTTGCTTGAGTTGTGGCACAAGAAATGGGGATTAAGATGATGAATTTCTGACTTATGCAATATGTTGAAGAAAAATCAGATACAAATATTCTGTGCTGCAAAAATAGGTCAGGATTTTTGTAGATGTCAGTACTGAACAAGCATAATGCTCTGACTTAGTACACTTCTGCAAGGACAAGTCAAGGTGTCATTGAATCTGTTGATCTTTTCACTCTTGCTGTGTTACCATTCCATATGTTGATTCATTTTTGGAGAGCTGCTTCACTTCTTTTTACTTCACTCTTGATCTTTTCACTCTTGCCGAGGATACCATCTTTTAACTTCTGACTACACTTTATATTGCACCGATCTGTTGTTTCCATTATGTTATTTTTATTTTTTCTGATTATCCTTAAGTTATGACATTCGATGAATTTTATAGCATTTTTTAATAAGCCTTTTCAGCTCTATCACATGATATGAATTCTTTGCAATGGCTGAGGATACCATATATTAACTTCCTACTACACTTTATATTGCACCAATCTGTTGTTTCCATTATGTTAACTTTATTCTTTCAGATTATCCTTAAGTTATGACATTCGATATCATCTGCTTGCGCTTAGCGCTTTAGTTAGCCACCTCATTATCGCGTGGCTTGCAGGATTTTCTTTCTCTCTGCTCAATTATCAATTGAATTTATAGCTTTTTCAGCATTTGGCAGTAAGCAATCTGTCATTCTAAACATGATGCTCTTTTAGTTTATGAGGGTTTTTTGTTTTTTGTTGAGGTAATCAAACAAGCTGTTGTTTAAAGATAGGATGGGTAAGTTTGCTTTTGAATCTTTTCTCATGCTTTCTGATAGGATCAAACTGGTAAGTTGATACCACTCACTGCATGGCATTGTTCCCATGAACTTGCTTTCTACTTTCATATGAGAGGGATACGGTCCATGGGATGCAGGATAGAGGAAGAAACATAATGGACAATAGACATTCCAACGGCAGAGACAAGCATCAGGGTTGGGTTTTCACACCCCCACCCCCACCACCACCACCACAAGGACTCCTCAAAAGCTGCAAGAAAGTGAACCATGAGCAGCTTTTGGTTCTTCCCTCTCTTTCAACCCTCTTCGTAGAAAGTCCTGCCATTCCATGAGGATCCAACACTGAGACTCATGGCTCTCTCATGTTCTTGGGAGATCAACACCTACTTTGTGACTCTGGATAATAACAAGGCTTTACAGAAGTAAATAGTTGCAGCATTATCCCTTTTTTACGCATGCTACATCAATCTTAATTTACAACTAGAGATTGCTGTTGTTGAATCTACGAGGAGTAATCACACATATGAATGACAGTGATAGCAATTATCTTTATATGCCATATGGATTAGTCCACTCCATCGTGTAGTTGTGGAAGTCATACTCGTCCGTGATAGCAAGTTCAGCTTCTTCTTCCATTCCAAACTCTCCTAGTGTTGGCTGCAGGCTCACAGTTGAGAAGGACGAGCCGAGGTTGCCTCCGTTCACGCTCCACGACAGCTTTCTGATCTCCTCTTCGGCTTCCAAAAGCTTCTCCTTCAGTTGTAACACCTGCCATCAGCATCACCGCCATGTCAGGTTTGCCGCAGGCTACTGCTGTACATTCTACAAGGAAGGAAGACATCGACCAACCTCGTTCTCGAGGTGGCATTTCTCGATGACGACGGCTTCGTGTTCCAGCTTGAGCTTGAGGTAGGCCTCCTCCAGCTGCTTGTTCTTGTGCCTCGCCCGCCGGTTCTGAAACCAGACGGCCACCTGCTTCCCGTCGAGCCCGATCGCGGCGGCGAGGTGGGCTTTCCTCCCCGACGCCAGCTTCCTTTCGTCGCTAAAGCTCATCTCCAGGAACCTGACTTGCTCGTCACTCAGCCGCCTCTTCTTCGCGTCTCCCTTTGCCTTCCTCCGCCGCCGCGTCCTTGTCCCGCCTACTGAAAAGATCACGTTAGCCTTTGCGAGGCATGGAAATGTCATGTTGGCGGACTAACCTCGAGGCATTTGAGACCAGAGTTGGGATGCCAAGAGTGAAGCTTCGCTCATGTTGGTGCGAGTCACGAGGGAACAAAGATACTCTAATCTCTTGTAGTACGAGGGGGTGGTGGGGAGGGAAAGAAGACTCTTCGGTGCATGCACTGGTTAAAGTTCCGGGCCTTATTTATAGGCGGGTGGCGGACTCAAAGGCCCTCCCACCATGGCTACAATGGCATGAATGCCATGGCTAAAAACGGGGAGAGGCGTACGTGGAGGTGAAGCCAAGTTGATGGAGTTCACTGTCGCCATAGGGCAACTTTGTTTGACGACATTGTTGACTCTGTAATGCTATTGTGGGGTGCCTTCGTCTCAGTTGTCTTCGTGATTCGTTATCAAATAGAAACTGTTCTCGATCGGCTGCACGCAATCTCTGGTGCAGTTGTTTGACCATGGTGACAGCTCGTTCTTCTTTATGACAGGGAAGAGATTGGGGTTTTGTTGTTGTGCTATGATAACGCATACACTGAATTGGGGTTTTGTTGTTGTGCTAAATGGGTCGAGCTGATCGAACATCGTCGCATCCTGAGAACCCAATCTTCAAATAGGTTGATGATATTTTACTGTGACTTGGTCTCAAGACAAACCCCTCGTATCGTATATGTCATACGTAAAATTAGTGTCGAAAATGTGTTAAGCATTCATTATCATTCGATGCTCAAATAAAAATTTTAAAAAAAAATTGAATCTTGAATCATACTTTAAGTGTTTCTATTTATTTAGTGAAGAAAATATTCTTATAATAATAAATATTTTTTAAAAAAAGTATTCCTTTCTATAACTCATGTCTGAATATCAAGTTTCGATGGTCTAAAATATTGGTCTCAATAGTTGTAACCTGTATTAGAAATCGATTATAGAGTGACTCAACACCTTTTACATGAATCAAATAGAAATCGATTAAAGACTGCCTCGAGACCTGTTCGTTCCTCGACTGTAAGATTCGCATTGGTGTTGAGCACATACGTGCCTAGAGGAGATTCGTTACTTTATGAAGGCCATTTCGAGCGCACCCGTTGCAGCGTTAGACTGCGCTCACATGATTTACATGAATGAGCATGAGATGAATGAAGTGTCGCATCAAACGCATCGTATGCTTTGCTGGTTAAAGCATGTCCAACGCGATGAGACACATTAGAATTGATCCACATCATAGTGTCAAGCCAGCTGGGCCCACTCCCAAAGGGTTGGCATGTCCTGAGAGCCACGTTGCTCCTTCTTCCCCCCCCGGCCTCTGGTGATCGTCTGGGTTGGTAGTAGATAAAGTCAACCATATGCGTCTTCCCACAAAGTAGTAGCTTTTATATTCATGGCTTGGCTTGTCTGCAAATGGGATTCCATGGGGTTACGGTGATCCTTTAAATTACTATCTCGATAAGGATTGGTCTAACGAGGCAAATGGCTCATTAGGGTGAGCTTAAATGTATCCCCATTAATGGTGTAGGACATGCATATGAACCGCTGAAATCAATTTGAAGATGGCTAATTACATATTATGCATGTAGTTAACTGTTTTTACTGTTCTATCTTTACACTTTAAAAAGTTATATTGATATTTCTATAATTATAATTATAAAAGTAAAACATCTAGATCCATTTATCCTAACGACATTAGTTTTACCGATGAAAATACGAAAACAAATAATAAAAATATAACTTTAACATTCGATGGTAGACGATGTCAATGATGGTGGACAGCGGCATTGCTTGTATCGATGTAGTTGTGTGATCACAACCGACGATGATGAGGTCCACTCTCACTATGACATTATCCGCTTTCACGAGAAGTGTACCGTCAACCTCATCATTGCTTGTCCTGCATCATTATGCAACAGTGTCAATGTTGACACAGATGTAAAGCGACATGAGACAAGTAGCGATGAGGTCGATGACACGTTTCTCATGAAGACGGGTGACATCGTCGTGAGAGCGAACCTAATCATCGTCAAAGACGATTAGGCAAGTACAACGACGTCAATGTTAGCAGCGTCGTCGTCGTCCACCACTAAATATTTAAATTATCTTTTAATTTTTTTATTTTTATCAGTAAAACTAATATTGTATATTTTATTTTTATAACTATAAGGATCTCAATATAATTTTTTTTTAAGCGTAAGACTAAGAGGCAAAACATCTAACTACATCAATCTATAAGTAGTAAATTAGAGAGCCCATAATAGGACCCGAGTCGTCTTTCATTTGATCTGTGTCAGTCGTCTGCAAAAAGATTCTGCATCTGATTCTGTGAGAAGGGTTTAGCGTGGAAACTTGGGAGGGTCCTTTTGTTCTTCTTCACAAGCCATTCTTAGAGTCGCGGTCGGCTTGCCTCTCTGAGACAGTCTCTATCCACAAGCCATCTCTGGCGGCCACTGTGTTCTTCTTCTTCCCCCTCTGCAATACTAGCAATGCTCGTCTTTAGCCTCACATGGAGGACTCCACCTTTACTGCACCGATCTCTAGCTGGCAGGATCAGCATTACTGTAAGTGGCATGATAGACTCATGGTAATGGAGCTATCCACACCTTTAGGCCTTTGGTGATCACTTCTCAGGAAATGTTCTGTTCCATGGATGCGTTGGAACCAGCCAAGATTTAGCAAATGGCCCGAAGGTCAGAAGAAGCCATGAGAGGAGGTGTCAGGGAGTGACTTGTAAAAGGTTCATCGTAAGGTGGGTTCATCGTGCTCCGGCCATTCTCCGCCTCATCTCTTGATGCCATGAGGTCTAGCATCCTTGGTGTGTGTGGATAAGGTAGACTGCAGCAACAGCTCTCTCTCTCTCTCTCTTCTCTCTCTCTCTCTCTCTCTCTCTCTCTCTCTCTCTCTCTCTCTCTCTCTTCAGCCGCAACTGCGGAGTTGAGTGGGGATGAGGTTGGTTCCCAAGCAAAATATTCCGTGCACTTTGGATTCGCCAGTGGAGAATATGGTGAAGATATCAAGACAAGACCATGACGAACAGAGATTGCTCGACCTGGAAATGGACAGAGAAGGCGGACAGAATAGATTGGATCCACAGGACAGAGTGAAGACAACATGTTTTCCAGTCCACATCATGCTTACCACCAGAGCAAAGCAGGTGTACCAAGTTAATCAAACGAGGGAGAGGCCAAAGCAGTGTTCTTGTTTAGCTGAAAAGAGACGAGCATATTTTGCCTCGGATTCTTTCACATGCCCAAACCCTCTCTCTGGCCCAGATCGAGTGACTTGTAGCATACTCCTCGACCTTCTTATAGATTCTTCGTTCGAGTGAAAGATTCCAACTCATTTCAAGGATGTTCTGATCACTTTAAAGTGTCCTGTCTTTTCATGCACATTACCGGTGACAAATGGTGCAACCAATGATCTCCCACTGCCCACATGTGCCAGAGACGAAGCTACTTGGCATAGAGAGAGAAAGCCACAAGCGTTGGAAGTAAGATGAATTCAACGTACTGCACTGCCATGACACACCGCAACAGAGCACAACGCTCCCATTCTGTGTTCTTTGTCAAGTCACAAACCAGCTGCATGCATTCAAACCACAACCACGACTCAGTCATAGAAAAACCAGTACAACTTAGTAAGCTGGGCAATGCTTCTAAGCTCTCATAATCCAAAGAAAACATCTGTTGTTTTCCCAGTCAGTCAGCAACGTATCGTAGGCAGTGTCAAAAGCCGATGGTCTTTGCCGGTGTACATATATACATTGTATGACTAGCAAGATACTACCTCTGGAACCTACTAATCCGATTTGTTCCGAGTTCCTACAGCCAAACTCTGCACTCAGCATGTTGTTGTACATGTAGCTATGGCCGTCGAAAGGCCTGGCACCAATCTGTTAGATTGAATGCGGCAGGATCGTCCCACGATCAATTACAGATGGTCTTGAGCCTCTTTGCAGCCTGCGCAAACCCTACGATTACCTGCAACTCATCCAATTGCTTCAGGGTACGCAAAAAGCAATCGGGTGTGAGATAATAGAGTCAAGCTCCTTTCGACTTCTCCACCGAATGCACTGGGCAGAAATGATGCATTTGATCATGTAAATTGTACGCTTACCTGTGACATGAAATGCCTCTGAACTACCTCGATTAATTGCTCTTTAGAGGGGTTAGGACTGGCATCCACCTGTTGCAGAAAAAGAAAGCATGATTACATAAAAAAGATGATAATTCTTTTCAATGTGGGAAATAATAGATACATTTGCAATGAGGTTCATGGTTGAAATTGCAAATACAGGAATTATGAATTATGTAACTTACAAGATTAAAGTAACGCCAATATCTCCACAGTGCAGTTGTTTCCAGCTTGCTCAGGTCAACTTTCTGCACCAACAACATGGTAGGTTTTTATCATGAGCAGCTCTATGGACATGTAAATGAATTAAGTAGGCTGATATCTAGGAAAGAATGTCTTGAGATAAACAACAAAAGAGCCAACAACAGAAACACATAATTTACACAGCCACTTTCAGCACCTCTACATTAGTCACAAGTGCAAATTATGCACTAAGTGCTGTAACTGAACCATGAAAATGGTAGACCTTACCATGTTGTTTCTTGAGGATAGACCGGATCCCTTAGATTGTGAATCAGAAGAGTGAGACCGGCTCAAGGATTTAATAGAAGATCCTTTATGGTGCTTGGTCCTCAACTTTGGAGGTTTTTGTGCATGTGTATCATCAGATGCTGAAAGTTGTTAGAAAAAAAATTAATAATGTCAAAAGAAAATGAGAAAACCATATCCAGAGAACTGATTGAAACGATGAAAGATGCTTCTGAAAATTTATATGTCACAGACGAACTTCATCCAACCTACGTTCAAGAAAATTCCAAGATGACATAACGATCCTAACAAGACATGGGCTCATTTCCATAGACAAAAAATGCTTAGATACCAAGTGCATCTGTCACCATATGTGGGCAGCTTCTAAGCAGAAGAACCTTCCAGCAACACATCTAAGAAAACAAGTTCTCCCAGTGAAAAAGATTAAATGGATGCATTATTTTCAATGATAATACTTCCCATCCTATACTCTTTTTCAAGAACAGCATTTTCAACAAACATTTAAAGCTAGTCCCACCACTCATGCTTCAGAAATATGGCAAAGGAAATGAAAATTGACCCTCTAGTTAGATTAACATCTTTGTGTAATACGTATCATAATCATTTAAACAAGTGAACAATACATTGATGAATGGATCAGGTCCTAAGCTTAGAATGACGATGTTATGCAAGAATGAATTACTATGTGTGAGGCGCAGGAATACACAATATAAGGTGACCTACGCAATAGAAACATCAAGGAAAACCAGTGTACATTCAATGTACAAGTAACCTACGCAATTTAAAGGCTTACAATTGATATAATCATGTTATATTAGTCACATCGACCACACTGGCTAGGGAACAAGAGTGATGCCAGTGTTCCTGATTTGTACCTAATACAGAGTGGCTGGCGAGGACATAGTTAGACATCAGGGGAAATCCAAGTAATTCAAGAACACATACATTATTTTTCAATAGACCAAATTGATGCGTACCCATATATGAGCCACTCCACTGCATGTTGTGAACTTCGAGATCATCATCTTCCTCATGGCCGGTTGGAGCTTCAATCACACTTAGGGCATTTCTTTGCAGCTTTACCTCGATTCCATTCGTCAAAACCTGAATGTTTAAAAATTAAAATATAGTTAACCTTACATGAGCTTTGCCAAGTTTACACACTCTGGTAAACAATATAAAGAATTACATACACATTCAGGCAGCAAATCATTCATAAAAGAAGCATCTTCTCTAAAGCAAACGAACATTTTCAGCCTCTAACTGATAAACAATAAGAAATCTGATGGTTTGAATGACAATTTAAATCAAGTTCCAAGAGAGCATAATCATGTGTTTGTACTTGATATCATCTACCCAGATATAAAGACAGTCAGAGAGAAGCAAGAAAAATGTTTAGGAGCACAATGTCAGGATCCAGTGTGCATAAGGAATTCAGGATATTAGTGAACTTCATCCATTTCAACTTCCTGAAAATCATATTGGTTTACTTCAATATATGTGTTAATCAAGGGCACGGCATCCCTGTAATTAATTATCACAGAAGCAGAACACAGAAACTCTTGGATATATAGCAACTAAAACTCATAAACAATTTCAGAAGTATAACAAGAGTCCTACTTCGAGCCATGAAATTACCAAATGGTCTCATGATCAAGAAATAACAGACCCAGAAACACGGACAGATGTAGCTTACATATCTTCTGCAAGATGCCAAAGTCGAAATATCATATTTCTGAATCTTTATGCAAAATGAAAATTTATTCTGCCATGATCTTTAAACCAGCAAAATCATGTGGATGGAGAGAACCATATGATTCTAACACAGAAACAAAATATTAAGCAAAACAAGTCATCCCTGCATAAGCAAGGACTATCTGAACCAAAGAAACTTCTGCTCAAGCAGATAAAGTTTGACCTTAGAACTAATAAGTGACAGCAGTGGATGCATATTGATGCATCAAGTTTCAGATCCATCAAGAAATTTTGCATATTTCTCTTCTACGTAGCTATACAAAGAAGCAAATACTGAAGCACATGCTGATACATGCTTCCTGCCAACGATTGCAATCAAAAGACTGAGAAAAATGCTTACAAACCCACTCGTATCAATCCTATAACAGAAGAGAAACTACAAGAAAAAGACTTCGCTAGATCTTGCAGATTTACCAATCCCAAAAAATCCCCCAAATAGACTTGCAGATACACAAATGAGAGCGTAATCGACAACGTGAAAACTGACTAAAGCCAATAGTTAAGCACATGCACAGTCAATCGAGACAAGTTAATTACTTGAGAGAAACCAAAAGCTGCAGGATCCCTTTCCTAAAGCTTGCATGCACATACCGCTATTGCTATATGATATAATACACCGATTTACCGATATGTAAAACCCTAAATGGCCGATTACTCGTCCAAATAGCAAGTACTAGTCGAATTACGATCATCAATCTAAAATTACTTCATAATGTAGCCTCAAAGCCAATACTTCTGTCAAGATTAAAATTCATCAAGAAAGGTGCATTTTGCTCTCGGATGAAGATAAAGAACCTTGTAAAGAAAACCGACTCCTAGACTCACCAGATGGACCGCATTGTCTAAATAACCCATCCATTGAACTACAAAATCCACACTACTCTTCTCTTGGCGTGAAAACCCTATCAAATTATAACCCAAACCCACAAGGACCCAATAAAAATCACTCTTTTTCCATCAGGAAGTCGAGAAACCATTCAAGATCGCACGAGAGAGGAGAATTACCAGCCAATGCCAGCCGCCGAGGCCCACGGCCTTCTTGACGACCCCCTGGAGGCCGACGAGCACCGATTTGGTCCGGTTGTTGCCGGTGACCACCACCTTGGTGTGCCGCGGCAGCACCGACAGCTCCTCCTCGCTGCTCTCCCCGCAACTCTGCCGGAATCCGCCACTCATCCCGCCCTCCACGGCTGCCAGCATTCCCCGACTCCCCACCGCCCCAAAGTGGACCAAATTCACTCAAAAAAACAGCGGAAAATTCACGGAACCGGATCAAATGAGCCAAATTTAGAACAGATCAGGCATTACGGAAGAGAAATCAACCGAAACTTCGAGAGAGAGAAAGAGAGAGAGAGGGAGAGAGGAGGTGAGAGTAAAAGCGCATCCTTTTTCTCCAAATCTTCCTGTCTTCGCTCTCTTTTTCTATGCTGCTGGGAGTCCCGACATCCAGTGGACATCCAATGGGAAACTGACGCGTGTCCAGGTTAGGGTCCATCACGAGCGCGGCTGCCCCAGGCAGCGTCGGGCGCGGCGTTATGACGGTGACGGAAGCGATCGTTCGCAGACGAAAAGACGGTTGGACCCCTTCAGTTCGTACAATGGTTTGGTGGTACAGCAAAACCTACTTACTACGCCCACGTTCCCCAGAGTGGCAGAGTCCGTAATACCGGCGTCTGAACAGAGGCAACGAGGAGGAGGAGGAGGAGCGGGCGGCGTCGAGAACCGTGACCGGAGAGACGGGAGCGGCCGCAGCGGCGCTGGACCCCAGCCCAACCCGTCGCGTTGTCCGTGCCGCGCACCACAGCATAAGCGCCCGACCCCACCCCCACCCGGTGGTATCTGGGGGCGACCCACGCCCAACCCTGCCGTGCTTTTCCCGCCAAAGGTGGAGAATCTTGAGCGTCCGTTCACCGATCGGACGATCCCAGCCCCTCCGATGTGTGGGGCCCATCGGATGTGATTGGCCGTGGTTTCGGAACCATTCCTTCTCATACTCGGGAAGTGGGAATTAAAGGGAACGAAGCATATACTGGTCAGTCATGGCTCGATAGTTTACTTTCTCCCCAACCGCTGCTTACTTATGTTCACGTACGCATGACACCGTGGAAGTAATCGATCGAGTTTAGACTAAACCACGATTAGGAGAAATCGATGCAGTAATCAGTCTCGTCGTGAGCACACTGCTCGGGAACAATAAAGAGAGAGAGAGAGAGAGAGAGAGATGGCCGGGAGAGTTAGCAGAGTGTAAGCATTTCCCACCTCGCTTTTCTTTTTGTGGTTCACATACTTTTGGCAATGATGTGATCGCACTCACTACGTCAGTGAGCTTGCGGTCAACCTGCACTGAGTAGCTATTTACTGCACCTCCACAAGGGAGCATGATTCTGTTCTTGTAATTACAAAAAAGAAAACAAAGAAGTTTTTTATCTAATGAATGATGATGCATGGGGAAAGAAAAGATTTAGGCGAGGGCGGACATGCCTGAAATCCTTATGGCAAATTATGATGCTTGATATCGATGAATCATTTTGTAAACTTCGCAGGAAGAAATCAATCATCAATCGCCAAATCACTTTTTCGCTTTTTACCAATGATCATTCCATTTCCATGCATCTCCGGAATTATTCCAAGATTATGATGACATCTACACGAGATGTTCCTCGGCTAGCATCGAGAGCCTGCCAATGCCATGCAACGCACAATTAGCAAGCGAGACTTTAGCAGCCTCTCTCTCTCTCTCTCTCTCTCTCTCTCTCTCTAGTTGAGTTCTTACAGCAACATAAAAGCTTGTCCCTTGCAGAAGTCATTTATTGCAGGAACAGCTCCCTTACATCAAATCAGCTTCCGAGGCAAAAGAAGCGTCTGCGCGCATGAGGACCTAAAGTTGGGAACCGGCTGTCCATTCTCAGACTTGGGACATTGAACGGAACCGGTCTTTCATCAGATCAGATGGAGACAAGAACACCTTCCTCCTCTGTTGGCCTGGCATTTAGATGAGGAAGACGAGGAGCATCGAGTTCTTGTATTGCATCTCCTCTGTCCAGCATCTTCGATGTCACACATTACCAATGCCTACTGGACACTCCAAACAAAAGAGTTGTACATGTGATCACAATTATCCATCTCATACGTGCTGTGCATGACATCTTTCTTATATCAACTTCAACATTTATGCTGATTCTGCCTGCACATCAAGCTAAAGCTAAAAAGGAAGAGAACGCATCAAGTGCATGTTTACTCTACGCACTCATTTGCATGATTTCAGTCTGCACATCTGACCATCCAAGTCAGTTAATCCCTGATTCAGGAATCTCTCTGGAGGAACCATCAACCGAAGCCAACTGCTGCTAAACTTTTTCTTAGGTAAATGCGCTATATCTGGAGTAAAATTCCAGTTGGATGGCACATGAACAGACTGCAAAAAATCGAATTAGTAGTACTATAATTTATTGTACATGCTTACAATCGAGAGGGCTGTACAAAATGCCCCATCAAAAGAAAAAAGAGAAAAGGGAGACTAGACCCTCTTCTTGGCAGAATTTGATCGATGCGCTTCGTTTCTGCATGCAACACACTGCACTGAAACTAGGGAAAGGATTTTGATCTAGCAAACATAAATTGTATTGAAGCGGTTGACGATAAGTGTCACCTCATTTGAAACTCACTCAAACATCAACGATAATCGAAGAAGAATCAGAAACTGGCTCACATTCTTAGTCCGTGCGTGGCAACAAGAAAATGAAACCTGAGTTCTCCCGAATAAGTGGAGGTGGCTCAATATCAGATATATCAATCGGATCCATCGACTTAGATATGTCATCAACTGAAAATGGTATGCTGCATATTCAACACAGTAAAATAAGCAGCCAAAAGTTATCTCATGGAATAACAATTATTGAAAGATCATAGAGCAATGGGCAAAGATTTGCTTCTTGTTCAAGGAGTAATTGCAAATGTGTTACCTTGAGTCATCGTCCAATAAGAATGAGTTGCTGACAGGATTGTTGGAATCTTCAGTCATCAGCACCCTCATATTTGATATAACCTAATGAATTGCATAAACGAAATATTGGTGCATCATAAGATTAACATATCATTGTCATAGCTTGAGCCATTTCTTATTAATGGATCCAACATGGATCTTACCTCAGGGGACACACTGTGTGTTCCATATTTATCATCCCAGTACATTGTACTTATCCGATATAACTGTTGCACACTTAGTACCTGCAAATGTAGTAAACAAAGTTTGTTGGATTTTCAAGAAAGTTGCGAGGGAAAAAGAAACAAAGAAATATCAGGAGCCCTCACTCACTGGGCAAAGATCATGGCTAATTTCGTCCAAGGTCTTCTTTGGCTTTTGATGGATGACCTGAATAAGCCATTGTTCATGAGTTGTAAATTAATTGGAACAAAATTGTCAAATTGTTAGGGTTGTTGCCAAACTTCCAGGTACAAATTTCGCAATATACTCACAGGGTGCATTAGTGCATTATACAAATTGAATATCATAGGCGTTGTCAAAGAAGATATAACTAGTCAAAAGACATTCACAAAGAAAAGGGGTAGTGCAATATTTTTCTATCGACTAAGTTCAAATTGGGAATACAAATTTCGTCCACAATAAGGATTTATTTTGTGCCTGATGAAACAGCTATCCTGGTTCTACACATGACATATATTGCATAACACAAAGAAGAGGACAACATTACCAGGAATCCAATAGCCTGTCTTATATGCTTTAGTTCATCCCAAGCTGAACCTGCATACTGCAATCAGAAACAAGCCATAGTCACTGGAGCAACCTAGTTGAAGGAATTCTGTTGCTACATAGCAATAATACAAAGCAGAACTGACTTATGCCATTAGACAGCCTATGTGTTTTATGATACCAATTTCTTCTTATTACGGTCCTCAAGAAGTATGCATAATAATAAGATGATACCAATTTCTTCTTATTACAGTCCTCAAGAAGTATGCATAATAATAAGTTGGCACCAGTATCTCACAACCAAGTTTGATGATTACGAAACACTGCTTTGCTTGAAAGCTGTTGTAAGTGTCTAATCATTTTTAGCTATGAGAATGGATCAAAAACTCGTAAGATAATTTAAGATCAATAGTCTCGATGAAAAATTTTCTATTGTTAAAATGGTGAGAAAGGTCAGTAGGTTCTTCCAAGAATTTGGAATACATAAAAGGGTAGTTTACAACCAGCTCGTTGCTTTTTAGATAATCCAATGGCTGAAATGATTATTAGGAAGAAAAAGAGTGATACAAAGGGATGATACTGGGCACAAAATTTGTCTGTGTTTCCAAGGAGATATGGGGAAATCAATCTTGGGAAAATACTACAATAACTTATGGCCTTATCCACATGTAGAACTTTCTCAAGGGCAGTCCAGGAAACAATGTCATATATAAAGATCCACACTCTCAAGAAGATTCTCTTCTTTCTGTAGAAAACAGCTTTTTTGTTCCATATGTGCTCCACATGACTAGCTATGGAGAGCTCTGTAATGTTGTTGGAATAACTAGAGCATACATTAAATGATAGAATTCACTAAATGAGGTTTCATGGCATAAATTTATACCATTTGTTAAGGAAATTGTCTTGGATGATACGTTATTTTTGGACATGAGGTCCGGAATGACAAACTACAAAATAAAGGGTTTCAAGAATAATTGAAAATTGAAACTAAGATTAAGCACAAGAATTCAATAACATTAATTCTTAAATACATAGTTAATACATTATCAAGAAAAATTAAGAACCAAATTATTTAGTCATTTTAGATTAAAATTTCACAACGAAGAATGAACAGGAAAAACTAACATAAGAGGTTAGGTGGGGAGGTTCTTCTTTGGTAACTGAATAAAGACCTTGAGTTAAATTAGGTAAACAACAAATACTTTTTAAGGCTGTCACACAGATGTGGGCAATGTATCAGATAACTAATGCAGCTGAGATGACAACTTTTGGATTGGCAAGTGGTGTTGCTAGGCAATATAGAACAAGAAATAATTGAATGTCATATCTTTAAGGTAGCACCAGCTTTAGATAGACTTGAGGGAGCTGAAGGTTCAATATGTCCAATAAAGATTGCAGTGATCTTGAAGATGTGCGAGTTGATTGATTAAGATGCCCAATTGGGAGAGAACCAAAAGGAGATTAAGCAACAACTACCAATGAGCAGCTGATGGATCCATGAAGCTCAGCCAAGTAACCTAGTCTTATGGTCGACTACATGTATTATTCAAATGTAAACATGCAGTCATCATTTTTTTGAGTCTTCTTAAAATGATTATAGATTTCTGAAGTGGGATGAGAATATATTTTCTAGTGTATTTCTGATGTTTAGATTTGGACAAGGAAAGTGGAGGATATAAACAAATGACATCCTATGCTGTCATTAAATTTTAATATTTAATCTCTTTTCTTTACAAATGTAAATTGGCAGAAACACAATAATAAGCCACATAGGTATCAGAAAATTGATGTTAAACTAGCTAATTGCTACTTGCCAATATGATGAAGGTAAGATATTAATATCCAGCCACCATACTAACATGTATCAACAGTATCCTTAAATAAAAATGATAATAATAATAATAATAAAATGAATGATATATGAATAAGTATTTAAGTTATAAATACTGATTGGTCCATAATGGTCCAACCGGTATATATAATCTTGTAATGAATGCAGTCATGCACCTTAACTACGATTTTGTACTCCTATATGTTTTAGTTCCTTTTTGTTCAGAAATCTATGCCGACAAAGAAGTTCAAGATGAATAAGCTGATATAGCAAAAAATATTGGCCTACTTTCATGTATTATAATGTTATTTAAATAACAATAGTTTAACAAAATTGAAGAAGAAATAGTATAGAGAAAGGGCAAGGCTACCACTGAAAAAAAGAACAGACTGATTTGCCTGTCCTGGTGTAAGCATCTATTGAAGATTAGCCTGGAACCAAGAGAACTACCTCATCAGTTGATTTATAGCACCAATTTTCTAGTTCAGCTAATCCTGCTTTAACGTATTCACCGTTACTGAATGAACAACATTCTCTCCTCAGAAGAAGACTGAAAAAACACAGTCAATCAGTGATAATTCTCACTTAACCAAAAAATGCATTCGGACACTAGTTACTGTCCAAAAAAAGTGCACCTGTTAAATAGCTGTACATTTATGAAGGAAAATATCTGTGTGAACACCTTTCGAACTAAGAATGGGGGCACCTGGTTATACAAGGACACACATAGTAGAAGTCAGAGGATAAACAACTAAATCATAACAAATAAACACAGAATGAAGTAAAAAAGGGATCGGAACATTTTTGACAAATTTTGATTATATTCAGTTGCATTAAATTCTCTAACCTGACCATAATTTGTGACCAAGACCAACAGATATTCAAGGACACTTTCTTAGGAATAGAACAAAAAGTCACCATAAAAAAACTTGGCATTGTGTATGGATAGTAAACTGACATGATTTGCTTTCAACGTGTTCAAGAAACTGTCGAGACTCTTAACAATCCCTTGCCAGTGAGCAATCAAAGCTTGCTGTCCAGCAGCATTTCCTAGTGAGCGAGAAGTTCCTTTGACTAGACTAGCTCTTGAAGTTCGTGGTGCCTGCATTTTCCATGTATGGAAATGAACTGAGCATTCCGATGAACAAGCATTCCATGTAAGAACTTCTTCAGCTAAAATATAATATAATGGTAAAACTTCTAAAACAGTATGCAAAATAATACCAGCAAGGCAGCAACATGATATAAATATCAACATCCATATTAGCCTAGTTTTAAAGCACAAACAGACTATATTTACCTGAATGCACAAACCAAGCAAGGGAGATATCTCTTTCTTCAAGTTATCCCGGATCATCCCATATATCTTTTCTACATATGCAGTAAGCTGCTGTTTGAAAAGCAAAGCAGGGTACTTTGCTTCAACTTGGCGTAATTTATCTACTCCACCAGTCAAACTTCCATTCACAAAAGAAAGGTTCACACCTTGTGGGGTACCCCTGAAACTCTAAGAAAAAACATGTGCAGAATAAAAAAGTGTCCCTGCGAAACTCTCCCCAAGCACAGACTTTAAAAATGTAGAAAATATTTTTACAAGCAATTAAATTAGAGATTTCAATACTTGAGTCATCCTCCCGAAAAGGGTGGCAGAAGATGACCGTCGGCGTTGTGGTGCCATGCCTGCTGCACCGCTTGCTTTCAGTGTACGTTGGAGTAGCAATAACAAAGTTGATGCATTGGAAAGCCAGTAGGCCAAGACCTCATTATTATCCTGAGTCTTCAACATGTAAAGAATAACATCTCATTGTAGTCAATAAAGCTCATCAAGAGCAAGAAATTATAATAGAAATAATAGAATAGTTGAAACCTCGATAGCATGACCAATTGTCTGAATAATACGATCAAAGACACTTGTGCGCTCAACTTCAAATGATCGCCATTGTAGAAGGCATTTATAAGTAATACAAGCAGCAACAGGTCTGCTTCCGGCAAATCCTAAGTCTTGCGCAATACACCTAATCAGTAAGTCTTGATGTTCCTGTAAAACCAGCTAACAAGTCAATTTGGAGTGCCAGAATTCATTCAAAGATCACATGTCAAGCACCATTGCAGGAAAGAAGAAAACTGTTCAAGCCAACTATCCAACCTGCTGCTTTTCATTGAGAGATTTCTGTGGCTTATCTTCTACTTCATAATTCTCCCTCATGTTGAATGATGCACTAAGTGGATCCTAAACCACATAACACATTTAGTTGAGAATAAAACAACAAATTGAAGTTTATCATGTTTAAAGTATCTGGAGTTGAAAACCATAGGAAACATCAACTTACTGTAGTTGTTCTGGTCTCGGTGTTAATAACAAGACCATTTTCAGAACTCCTCTGTCAAACAAATCAATAAAAGGTTTAATAAATAAAAATTGCTACAGAGTTATTTTGGCATCCAGAACAAGAAGTTTGTTGCATTCACCTGTAGCGATGATTTAGAACGTCCTGATAACAATTTGCTGGGTGCTATGGATACAGCCTGCTGACGAAGTACTTTATTTTCTGATTCTACATTTGCCAGCTTCTCTTCAAGCCTAAATAAGAAAGAATTGAATGTAGACATAGATGTAGATGTAGATGGCATTATCGACTACATTCAATTGCTCATTTATAAATATCATATGTAACCTAAAAATCAGCACTCATCCATCCTTGTGAACAAAAAGTTATAGAGGAACCTAAATTGGACTTTTCTCAAAAAAGCATCAGGAGTAGAGAGTTGCATCTTGCTTTGACAATACTTTTCATGTGCTCTATTATTAAAAATCACTGACGACCAGAGGATAGTGCTCACCAACAAAAGCAATTATGCAGTGCCAAAGGTTCAGTGGTTTTGGGAAGAGGATTTAACATGAAAGGACACCTTAACATCAGACTGATTTCTTAAAAATGATCTGTAAGACCATTTGTGCTTTCTGATGACCTCAAATGAGATGATACAGACCAAGAGTCGGAGTACCATCAGAGAAAGATTTTGACCATATTTTTGCAACAAATCTTGGGTCGAGGCACTACTGAAACCCAAAAAAGCAGGTTTTGTTGCTTTACAAAATTCAAATTGTCTAGGTCTCAAACAGTCAACTCAAAATTGTTTTGCAGCTTTCTGACTATTAACTTGCTAAAGCTGCAAAAGTATGCAACCTAAGTTACTTTATCTGCAGTCTCCTTCAACATAGTGAGACTATCACTGACTGCTCTAAAATCGTATGTGTCATTCACCTCTAGGGCAAAAAGCAGTTCCAACATCTCCTAAATTGATTCCAATAACAAAAACCTCATCTTAAAATGGACGCTTGTTTCCAGATTTCTTAGGTTACTAATCATGAATGAACCGAGGTATACACTTAGTTGTAAAGATAATGAGTGCAGAGTTTTAAACAAGGAAATATTGCTAGGAAGAATATTTTCTGCATTGGATAGGAGAATGTAGATGATCAGATAACAGATCATCATCCCTGTGCCAGGGGAAATTTACCTATGATCAATGTCATGTCAAGTTCTGAAAATAATTACAAAACAGTTGCTGACTCACAACAAACAGATGCCACTATGCCCATTGCCTTTATCAGTAAGCATCATCACGTCAACATGTTAAAACTGTGAAACTTCCATGGCATCCATCCATTTTTTGATCTAGGAAGAAAAGTTGTACTTCCTTTTGTGCACCTATGTAGATGTGACATCATCACATCTACATGTCAGGTTCCTACTCTGTACTTCGGTGACATGGGAATGTGCTGGATATAAGAGTAAGAAATTATACCTGTGTAAAGATTCCTGAAGTTGATGTACTTTTCCTTCTGATTCATGTAACTTCCTCTGTCTTTCTTCACTTATTTTTTGTGCTTCAGTGAATTTGTTTTCAGCATCATCAGCTCGTTGTTTTTCTGACTGAAATGAGGCCTAAAAGGGCAGAAAACAAGAAGATTACAATAAAACAAGTCAAGATGTTCATATTCAAAAAGACACTTTCTACTACATAAATTTGCTAAAGTAAATTACTTGTAACATGTATAGAAAGGAATGATGTTTGCCCACTTAGTAATTTGCTTCATTAGAAAAACTTTCCAAAATAAGCATTAACCATAATCATAATGCGAGCAGATATTATTTAAATTTTAATTAAATCAGTAACCATATACAGTTATGAGATCTGATCCACCCATATTAAAGCCCACGTCATTCTTCGAAACATATTAAATACATAGAGCTTGCAAACATAAGAAGTTACATGCTTAACTACTTAAGAATGTTTTTCACCCATTGTTTGTAAAGGGGGATGCCCTGTCATATTTTAGTTCTCCTTCAAATGTAGCCCCTTTGCCTTATTGCTGTAAAATCAACTATCTAATGCTTCTACCTGCAGAATAATTAAACGTAATATAGGGGGGGTAAAATTAAGCCTGCTTTTAAGTGCAAACCATTAAACAAACACCCAGTATATTTCAGAAATATAGAGCAAACAAATAAATTTACTAATACTGTTAAGGTATGGCCAATTATATGAAGACAAGCACCTTGAAGTTCTCCACCTCAGCTGTCAAGGAATCAATCTTTTCAGTATCTTGAACATGAACAGTAGTTTCTTTGATAACAGGGGGTGCTTCTTCAATAGCCTTTCTAGCAGCCTCTTGTTCCTTGGCAAGCATTTCAGTTGTCTCATCCAATTTACTTTGTGTTGCTTGCAAAGAGCTTTGTAACTTTGCTATCTCTTGTCCTTTAGCTTCCTCTAAGTCCGTCTATATCCATTCACAATCAAGTTATCCCTGTCAACTTCAGTACCATATGCTTAACAATATAACATAGAGCGTACAATTTGTAGATTGAATGTGATTGCCCTAAGTTTCTTTCATCCATTGTTGGTCAACTTCAGCATATCTAACCTTATGGATAGTCTATTAAATGTCCAAACATTACCCTCAAACGCTTTTCTAGTTGCAAACGCCATGTAAGATCTTCCACTGTCTTTTCAAGCTTATCCTTTGCTTCCTTGAGGGCACCTGTTTCTCGCGCAGCCTGAACCAAACAAATTAAAGAAATTAAAACTCATACAGTTATCAAGGAACACTAGACACCCCTTCAATGAACAAACTTTTAACTGCAAAACGCAACTGCATTTGAAACTGTTTCTTCAGTGCATGATCAATTGGTAATAATACAGCTTTTTTCAGAGGAAGGGAACAGTTCTACAATAATAAGAAAAAAATTTCTGTAGTCCTCCAAGTCGAGGTTTTACAGAAAGAAGCATTATAAGCATATAGACATACGTTTTATGTCTAACAAGATCTGATAAATAGAAAGGATCCATGGAGTAGATCCCATACAGTTAGGAATTTATGGCTCTTATTGATCTGTTGTACATATAAATAGACAAGAGACTCAAACTCAAAATTATTTTCTGATAGTCCAAAATAAATCTGAAGATATCAGGTTTTGCTTTTTTTTCCTTCAGGTATTGACAATAACCATTACATGCATGGAGGTGGTACCATGGTATATTGTGGTAATTGGGGATGTAGATTATGTTTAAACTTTAAAGTAATATTTTGTTTATCTTTTGAAGGGAGGTAACTAGCATACAAAACCGATGTAATTTTAAGAAATATATAACAGTGGATCCAAGAAGAAATGTTTGGAAAGTAAAACCATGCAAAATCACCTAAATGCAACTTTTACATATTATAGATCTGACAACACACAAAGAAGGTACATTAAAAAAACAACTAAGTAATTCAGATGTTAAAGAGAGTAAAAAGCCCACTCTTCAAAAAGCAGAGTTATTGGAAGGTTTTGAACAGATTGACTTACAGGAGGTTCCATTAAGGCAATTAAATAGATCTGTAAAATGCGATAGGAGGAGAACATAGAGAGATCAAGGTATTTGAAGCTAATTGATTTACATTAAGCAAAAATAAATTGGGTCTCTTCTCTATATAATCTGACATCTAAGGACATCATTCCTTGCACTAAGTAGGACATGGCCTGTTGGTAAATAATGTGAAACTAAATATGGAATGACTCTTTGGAATATCACACATAGCATTTGTTAGAAACTTCTCTATAAAATAGGGCAAACAACTGTTGCTAGAAAATTGGAAAAGAAATCAGTGCATTCATTTAAATGCCATGTTTAATAGAAAAGGAATCTATGTAGATGAGAAGCTTGGTATCTGACAAAACATCCTATTACTTTAGAAAGATGGAAGTAGTAAAAGGATTCAAATGGCAAGAAGTTACTTCAATTTCTTTCAAAAGCCAGGGCTAAACAAAAAAGACAAAATAGTGATAGTTGTGATTAAAAGTAATATTGGTTCTTGAATTTTTTTGTTCAATTTAGTGGATTGTCAGGATTTTTCAAGAGGCCCTAGCTTTATCATATTATAATTTGACATTGGTGATGATCACATCTACTTGCAAGGGTTACAACTTAACTAAGTTCCTCAGGAAGTAAATATCTGTGGATGTCAAACATACAAAAGAGCCTGACATGGGGACTATCAAGCAAGGATTGAAATTTCGTACCGTACTGGAGTTTCGATACTTATTCGGTACGGTACGATATACTGAACGATATATTTCGGTATACCGTTATGTCACGCCAAGCGCCCCAAAGGGGGTAGGCAGGGTGAATTCTCAAGGATGTCACGGTGATCACCCCAGAGGGGGTATCACGCCGACCACCCCAGAGGGGGTGTGCCCCGGAGGGGGTAGGCAGCCGTGCACCCCAGAGGGGGTGCACCTCAGAGGGAGTAGGCAAGGTGCATTTAGTCCCACATTGGTAAGGAAAGGGAAGATCTTAAGCCTTATAAGAGTTAGCGCTGCACACCCCAATAAACCGGTTTTGTGAGGAGAGGATAATGGCCACGTGGCAGTTCGATATATATATATATATAATTATATATATATATATATATATATATATATATATATATATATATATATATATATATATATATATATATATATATATATATATAATTATATATATCCCTTGTGACATCGCCGACGCGACATCACGTATTAAAAAAAAAAAGCGACGTCGCCTCCCTTCTCGGGTGACGTCGCTGACGCGACGTTACATATTAAAATAAAAAAAAAGTGATGTCACCCAAGGCAACGTCGCATATTAAAAAAGAAAAAAAAGCAACCTTTTTTTTTTCCTATTTCATTCTTCCCCTTCTTCTTCTTCGTCTTTCTCCGCCCTCGGTCACCGTCGACAATAACGCCTCCGAACACCTCAATCGATGATACCGAGCGATAGCAGGTGGTCTGCGTACCAGTATCCTGTCGGACCGGTACGTACCGCCCATACCGAGCGGTATCATTCAGTATTGCAGACCTTGCTATCAAGAAACTTGAAGAGAATCATGTGTGTATTATGACATGTTTAAGGTGTGCACATGAGATCAATAATCAGTTGGAGCTGTTTTATCATAAATTAAATGGATCAAACAAATGCAAAATATTATGTTAGAGTTCATACATCCAACACTAAATATTGGATGTATTCATGGGTGCATCATCTTTGTATATGAAGTCTCAAGATGATTCTTCCTTCCAAGCATCCTAACCTGCAAGAACCAGTCACTTATCACCTATGTTTAAGCAGTTAAACACAAGTTGGTGAATGGAAATGATTGAAGATCTTATTGCAAGTCATGACTTGCATAAATTTCTTTTATAGATATAGAATACCTCATACCCTAGTATGTAGAATCATTAAAAAGAAAAGAATGATTTGATTTCATGTCACAATAATTTGTCTCATGGATGACTAATATGAAAAGGCCCGTAACATCAGAAGGCCAGGATGTTAAAGACAAGGAAATCCTTGGTTGAATACTAAATTTATTCAATCAGAAGCACAATATCCATCTCATGGCATCAATCTAGAATACCCAAAATGCAAGATTGCCATCTAATCACACCTTTCTGGAACCTGATAGATTTTTTTTTTCTTTAAATTTCATCAACATTGTCTAAAAACAGTGGATTCACATGTTTATGACTAGACAGTATGCAGGCCTTCAACAAATTTGAGTTGACTGAATCACTTTTATGAACATAATGTACATTTACCTAATGTCTTGGACTAGCTCAATGGAAATATGTGTAATCTGAATGCCAAAAATGTGAACTAACTTAACACAAGAAATGGCAAGAAAACAAAGATTGTGACCTTCCATACATTAACCAAAGATGAAAGAAATTCTGATATGAACACCAAAAATTTATGGGTCTACAGATCCAATGACAAATTGACATGAACCTCTGAAACAAAGTCCATCAAGGAAAAAGACCATACACTAATGAAGGGTTCATAAATTTTTCAGTTGAATACAACTATTCCTTTCTTATTTGCTAGAAACTTTGGGTATATGTTAATTCTGACTATCGTCTTTTGAGAACAATAATATTGAGCTACAACCTACAGTTTGATTATGGTGGGTTCTCAAGCCATAAGTGTGTTCACATCAGATAGGCCTGCTAGTCCTTCGATAGAGACATGATCTAAGTTTTGATTCAGTCATTTGGCAGTGATTCCTTAACAGTAAAAATAAGCCTTCTACTAGGTAAATCATTTATTTACCTATTTCCTTTTTTCTCTCTAAACTTGTCTTTCATTCATCCTGCAAATGAAGACATTTCAATTAAACTCAAAAATTTTCTTTCCTTTTCTTTTGTACACATGAAAGGAATCAGACTTCCCACTTGGCTGGTAAGTTGCTTACTCCCCTCGGTTTCTGCAGTGATAGGAGACTCATGCTAGGTTTTCCTTTATTTTCTTTGTCTGAGTATCAAAAAAGGCAACCTATTATAAGGATGCCACAAACCGATGAGTGCCCTTAAAAATCTAGAACAGGTTTCAATGTGTATCCATACAATTTGAACCTAATAGATACTGGCCTACCATTTTCTTCCTTTGTTCAAGACTTAAGGTATCAAAGCTAAGACGACCTATGCTTTAAAAATATCACAAATCAACGAGTTCCCCAGAAAATCTACAAAGGGTTTTTATGCTTATCTGTATGATTGATCCTAATAGTAAATATATGTCATATCAAAAGCTTTGCCGTTCAAATGCTTGCAGTCCCTCTATACATTTGTGGACACCCCCCAATAATAAGGAAACTAAGTAATTTTTTCCTTGCTTATTTGTGTGATTGTACCAAAGGAGTGAATATATGTGTTAGCAAGCTCCATCAAAAAAAGAAAATCGAATATTTCTTATAACAAACAAACCTTCTTCACAGAAAAGTGCCCACAATCAAGAAAGTATGTGAAAAATATTGACGTAGTCTTCCTATCGATTGTTAGAATATTTGCAAGAGTTTTTACTAGCACACATAAAGATAAAAGAAGAGGAAAGCAAAAGAAGCATGCAGTTTCATCACCTGTTCTTGTGCTCATCAACCTCTATAAATAATGTTATAAGAATACCAACCATTTTGAGTTTCCTAAGCTCTTTCCTTGCAACCCTTCCTCTCCATCGGCACTGGGTGACAATTGATGCCCTCTTTAGCTTCTTATGGTATGAATGAGCTCTATAACAACGCCAACGGGCCTGCAAATAGCAGAAAAGAAGAAAAGATACAATATATATAAATAGATATAATATATATATATACAAAAGATTGAAGTTTCAAAGAATGTCAAACTCTGAACAAAGTCATTAATTCTGTAAGAAGAGAAAAGAAGTTTTGACCTGAATAACAGTTGCTGCCTTAGTTTGCTTCTTAAACCTAAACTCATTCCGAGCAGCCAAAAATCTAAAACCAGTTTGCAGGACAATAACTGAGAATTTCAACACTGTATAAGCCTTCCTAGCCTTGTATCGACGCAAATTTTTCTGAACTTTTATTGCAGCATTTTCTCTTCTCATGTGTTCAAACATCTTAAAAGCCAGCTTTCCTAGAAACACAAGCATGCTAGATCAGTAAAGAACCAAAGAATACACAGCAACAGTAATTAAAGTGAAACAAACTTCTCCATAGTGACTGCACAAGAATGGTAGATTTCTGTAAAGCAATAAATCGTTTCCGCAAAATATGAGTTCGTATTTGATTTTGAATAGATTTTGCAGCACTGTTAAGCACTTCAGCTCGTCGAGAATCTAACTCCGCCATCTGACCAGCTCTAAGGAAAACTTTTGTTTTGCCTATCTGCAAAATCAAGAAGCAGTATAAAACCTCATGCATCTTAAAATGCTTCTATCAATGGTCAAAAATTGAAAAATGCACGTCTACAAGTGATCAACAAATTTAAAGCAATGGCAACAGATAACTTCCTGAACAGTAGTTACTTGCAAGTAAATTCATGATACAAGCACATTCACTAGGAAGGTGGCTTTTGCCATGTAAATTTACAGTGACAGGTTTAGTCAAGCCATCAATAGTGGAAAATGACTTAAAAATATAGTACTAGAAAGATTACAGAAATCATCTTTTTACAAGGCCATTCAAAAGCACAATAAATTCACCATGTAAAATGCTATGCTGAAAAACAGGTTTAGCGATCACCTGGAAACCTGTTAACCCCTTCTTTTCTAGAATCTTCCCACAAGCTCTCTTTTCATCATAGCTGTTCAAAAAGCATATAGAAAAGCTCCTCATACAATGAAAGTCATGAAATCTAATAAATATCTATAAAGAACACATGTAGACCATCATAATGAAGGACTGCAAACTTACTTCCCCTCCAAAATTTCTGGAGCAAGAACACCAAAACGGTGTAAAAATTCATAGAATATACGACGAGTAGGATATCCAGCACAGCTAATTCTGATGGCCTCAAGAACACCCTAATGACACCCAAAAAGCACAACAATGATAGAATTTAGACTTGCTTACTATATAAAATAACAACTCTGCTCGGACCATTGCAAATGTCCAAAAAGTACTCACACCACAGCGTAATTGTTGCATGACATTGAGATTCTCAAATACGGCAGGTTTTAGAAGATTGTTCGGCTTCACGCATCTAATGTAATGGGGTTCTGTGGAATTCAATGTGTCCATCAAGGCCTGTAATTGCAGCTGCAGCAAGATTTTCAAACTGGAGTTAGATGCATATTTTACAGAAAAAGAGAGGCCCCAAATTGTTCTCCAGAATGAAAAAAAGATAATCCTAATATTTCAACAACTGAGGAAGATAAGTATACACCTTAAATCGAGAACCAATGGATGAAAATTTAGAAGACTTGGATGTCTCCTCAGGTAAAGAAGGAAAAAGGCCTGAAACAAATGAGCATTTTGATGCACTCAACAAATCTTGGTGTTCCGCCACAACATAATCCTTATTTTTGTCCAGGAACTGGTCAGACTGATATAAAACCTAATAACAGAATACAAACACAAAAATAAATCTTAATGCTTAAAACTATTTTCAGCTAAATCAAGAAATCCAACCTCGCCAGCATAATGGCTTATAGAAAAATCAGTGCGAGAAAGCTTGGGCTTGATGAAGCGCTTGTGTGTCTTAAATGTCTGGTAAAGCTTTTGCGCGAAGGTTTCATGTGTTGATTTTGGAAACATACTGTTGGCAAAAGGATTGTTTACATCAAACAATAAGTTGTCCATTTTAAAATCCCATAAAAATTCATGTATCACACCAAAAAATAGTATTTTATTGAAAAGAACAAGAACAGAAAAAAGAATAAGACCATACCATGCTTCATCTAGGAGTGCAATGATACCTCCAGGTTTCTGTATAAGAAAATAGCAGCCTTAGTTATTAGCACAAACAGATTCCATAAAAGTTCCTTCAATGACAAGAAGTCATAATGTTCCAACTATTTGGGGTCAACTGCATAGATCATTTTCCACCGTGGAGTATTACATAAAAGTTTCTTAACATGCAAAAACATATAAAGGCCTCATTGTTGCTATTCTTCACATTAATAAATAATACTATTGGGCAAGGTCCGCAATACCGTACCGTACCGGTGTACCGAGAGTTGCTCGGTACGGTATGGTACGGGCGTACCGAGCGGTACCGTTGGAGTACTGTTACCAGTCGGTAACGGTCGAAATCGACCGTTACCGAGCTGTGCCGGGCGGTAACGGTCGAAATCGACCGTTACCGAGCTGTGCCGGGCGGTAACGGTCGAAATCGACCGTTACCGAGCTGTGCCGAGCGGTAACAGTCGAAATTTCGACCGTTACTGCCCGATATATCTCCGTATCGACCGATACGGGAGATACTAGGCGTACCGCCCGGTAGAGGGCGGTCCGCGTACCGGTATCCTGTCGGACCGGTACGTACCGCCCGTACCGGGCGGTACAGCTCGAAACTGCATACCCTGCTATTGGGTACTAGACTCATCTTACCATTCTCGATTATATCATGAAAATAAATTTTCATTTAGCATGACCATTGTGAAAATGCATAAAGATTGCTATACATCTTTGCGAAAGAGATGCCAGAATACTTTTACAGTCAAGGAAGATCTCTAAAGAGAATATGTTTGTTGTATTATCCAATATGTCTATATTGTTAATACTTTAATAAACAAAGGTCATAAGATGTAATCTTAGAAAATAATCTCAGACAATCTACTAAACTAATTTTGCTAACTGAGTTCCCTCCCTCAATCTCTTATAATATAACAACAGCATCTATTACATATGTTTACTGTGCTCAAAGTAAAAATGGAGCATCCTTTCATTAAACATAGCTGTACTACTTGTAGCTTGAGCAAACTCTTGGAATGTAGTTTTACTCTGAGGCTCTTGAAGTACATAATTCTGCATGCTGGGAATGGAACAGAAAACACAAATGTTTTGACCATTTTAGAGCGACAAACATCTGGTCATTATTATAGTCTGTTAATAAATATGATAACTCAATTTGATGTTTCTATTTAGAACCTTTACTGTTTTGATAATGCTACCTAGAGTGGAACTTTTCTTAACATGAGCCACAAACGAGATTGGGCTATAAGTCCCCATCTTAGGTTGCTTTATGTCATCCCACAATATCACAACTATGATGCTAATGCATCAACATCACTCCTATTCTACAATTTACCATCACCATGCATGATACATGGACTAAATAGAACATGGAAACTACCAGTCACTGTTACTTAGAACATTATTGATCAATATCTGCACATTATCAAAAGTTAATAGGCATATACAGTAGACACAAGCCACACAAATATGTGAATGATGGATATTGAATAATATCTCCAGGGGAATTGCAAGCAAGGAAAAACAAGACTATATAGAACATTCACAAATCATGTGCAAGTACAAATAAATGAAAAAAAAAAAAACCTTCTCAATAAGATCCAGGACATCTTGGTTATCAACAAATTCAATGTAGCTCCAATCTATTTCTTCTTTCGTGTACTCTTCCTGCTCCATCTTGAAAACATGCTGAAAGAACAATTTGCAATTAACTTAATAGTTAAATAACCATTTGAAACACGTTTTCAATTTTCTCATGCTGGAAAAGTATGGGGTTGTACTAAACTGGGAACTTTGGGCCCTACATATTGTCTTGGTTCCTAGCTTAACTTTTTGTCAGCCTAGAGAAAAGAATGAATGTTTCATTTAAGAAGCAATTACCTGGTTAAAATGCTGCTGTAGTTTCTCATTTGTGAAATTGATGCAAAACTGCTCAAAACTGCAAAACAATGAAGGTAAATTATAGAAGATAATAGCATCAGGGATAAAGTTAAATATTATGCGACACAATATGAACAAAATCCTCTATTTGTTAACTATTACCTGTTTGTCTTGAAACTTTCAAAACCATAGATGTCTAGGACCCCAATCAGTGACTTAGAAGTAGGATCTTGTCCAATTGAGACATTTATTTTATCAACAATCCTGTAGTTTAATGATTCAAGATTCATCATTTAGTGGTTACTATATCATTAATGCTTGAAGCAACTTTAAAGAAGTATGAGATTGGGTCACGAAATAGTACTTTACCAGTCAAATAAGCGAGAATATATTGTCTTAGCCAAGCCATCCCTGCTTATGGTTGCAGCATGAGGATCAAGTGGTCTCTTAATAACTTCTTCAGGTGTTATCATCACACGCTTACACAGAGCATCTTTCAAAGCCTCAGAATCACACCTGAAGCATGATACCTTCAAAATCTTAAAGTAGCAGCATCTAAAAGCAACAGGAATAGGGAATGGGAATGTGGACTTCACATGAGAAGCTCCGCAGTCATCTTGAGATGAAACTTAGATTTTTCATCTTTTAAAACTGACGAATCTATTTCTTGTCCCTTGGTGAAATCAATATTTCCAAGATGAAGAATGCCTGCAACAACCCTGAAAATTGCATCCTGGCAAAAGGATCCAACAGATGAAAAATTCGAATATAATTTTAGTCAAGGTTTTTCATATACCAGTCTATATTGATTCCAATAAGTTGTCAGACTGGTTTGGTATTGAAATACCAAGCGGTATGCCAATCTACAACACCCAGTACCACTTAAAAACAATACAAATGGAAATGGACAGTTACATCAAGTGGCACCAAGTTAGGCATTCTGATACCAGTACTTGGTTGGACCATAAGATACCGGTCACTCGGTCAATACATATTGGTCTCTCTGGTAGTTTAAATCATGCTTAACAAAAAGTTAATCTTTACCTGTTCTTGTGCACTGATTCCGACAATATCCATAGCCCTCCTGGTGGCCAAATAGTCATGGGCATCACTCACACCAACCAATTCATAGCAATTTGATTGGTTAAGATAATGAAATGAACTTGGTTTTCCTAACTTATACTTTTCAATTATCTGCAAGGTCATACAGAAATTAGTTACAGAAACTGCAGGAAAGTTCACAAAATGAATGTTTAAGATTAAAAGATGTTTCTACATTAAGCATCATAATACATAAATTGCAGACACAATAATTCCCAGAAAAAGCGACACCTCTTGTGGTGCAGCACATAGAAGGTAAAAGCAGTGGTAGTTACGCTCAGGATCAGAAATCTGGCAAACTCGAGACCTCTCAAGAAGGTAGGTACGGATGGCAGCACCTGATATTTTACCTTGTCTATTAAACTGGATCTCAACAAACTTGCCAAAACGACTGCATGTATTTAAAAATGTATGAATTAACACAGATGCTCATAAAGAATATAATATGTTGTAAGGTAACATTTAATTTTACATCAAAATCTTCTAGTTCAATACCTGGAGTTGTTATTTCTGACAGTTTTTGCATTTCCAAATGCTTCAAGAACTGGGTTTGACTGGAAAAACAGTCACTTATCAAACACTCAGAAAAAGAACATGCGCATGGACTACCACAGAAGCCCCAGTTGAACTGTGCTTACTAATTGCCAGAGATTCTCAACTTACTTCGAGTACTTGTTGCTCTACAGTTCGCCCTTCAGTAGCAGCACGCCCACCCAAATAAGCAAGATAGCGCATAAGCATCTTTGTTGTCTCAGTTTTACCTGCACCACTTTCACCACTAACCAAAATGGAATTGCTTTTCCCTTCATTTATCATTGCCCTGTTTCATATAGGCAGCTTGGAGTAAATTTGTGAATTTAGAGGAAACATAATCTTGTATGCAAAAGTGATAAACCTGAATGCTACATCTGCCACTGCAAACACATGAGGACTTAGCTCGCCCAAGGGAGCTCCTTTATATTGTGTCATCATGTGAGAATCATATAGATGGGGCAACCTTTGAAATGGATTTATGGCAATCAGAATATTTCCTGTGTAAGTCTGCCACAGAAATACATGTCACATCAGAACATTGTTTCAAAAAGAGCATATGTCCTGAACTGTAAATTGGATGATAAATGATGTACAGCTTACATAAATTTCATTCAGTTGGTATCTGGCTGCCAAATTCTGCAGAACTCCAGGCTCATGCAGATAAGAGAGCTTTGTCATGTCATCAACCCCTCCAGCAGGGGCTTCCATATCTTTGGGATATACTTTTGACAGATTGGCAACAACCTAATGAATCACCATCAGAGCATAATGCATAGAATATATGGTCCCAGAAATTTAGCATTTAAAATATGTAAAGGATTAAAACTACAAATGCATGCACCAAAATTACAGCAATCTTTAATTCAGAAATTTAAAAAGTGTAAAAAATGAATACTAGTATTACACTTTACAAGATTTAAGAAAAACTAGACATGATCAAGTGAATCAGCTGCTGTTTGTTTGCGCATGACTCATACTGCAAATCAAAAAGCAATGAGAATGACAAAAAAAAAACAATGAGAAGATCATACATTTCAAGTTCGGCTATTAATTACTTCCTTTAAAGAAATCAAAAGGTTGACATCCTAGACCAACAAAAAGCATCAAGGACCAAATGATTTTACTAGTGTTGCCAAGTGAAGTGGTCATCAGTCTTGAGTGCTTCATCCAATTATGATACAATATCATTTTTGTGCTATTTAAAGATGAGCAACAAATGTGCAAATATATCAAAGCAAGGACCATAATAAACCACTTGCAAACGTCACATGAATTAGAACAGAAATAATATGCTATTGCCGGATTGGTACAATGGCTATATGGAGACATAGCGGTCAGATATGTACCAGTCACCAGGGCATTGTCACAGGTCTCATGTTGCATCAAGCATGTAATAACACATCTGAGCATTCCGATTGGATTCCAGTAATTGATAAGGGATCACAACAAGCTCAAAACCAACAGGGTTTTGCCCCTAGAAACTATTATTCATAAAATGCACTTTACAGTGAGCATGACCTAAATGTTACCTCCCTGACAGTTTAAATGCAATATGAAAATAATTCCAATGTTTGCCACAGGCTAGGATCTCTAGAATTATTCTAGAAAGTATGCTGAACAATGGCACCACAGTGATTGTGTCACTTCTCTTTATTGAAGAACTTATATGATTGTATAAAAAGACTCAAAATTAAGGCAATGTTTCATAAACCTCCCTAGAACAAGGCCTAGCCATGGGGCATATCAGGGAACAACTAGTCAGTCAATAGGCAAATCAGAACCACATTTTTGTAAAAACAAAGTGTTCTCTAAGGACAGTAGTAAATCATGAAGTACTAACAAGGTTATGGGATTAACATCTCTGACACCTAATAAGAAAAAACATATCAGTCCTATATTTCAGTAGATTCAACAAGAAAAACATTGGAAAGAATGTTTTCAGCGTAAGCATCACCAGTGGTAAGCCAAAAAACATAGTAATAACATAACATAATGGTAATCTGTAATAGATGCTCTGCTTGTAGATACCCAAGGGAGAATAGTTATTTCATGTAACCATTCTTTCAAACTATATAGCATGTTAACAATATGCCCTAGGTTCCACAAAACTGCCAAACAGCAAATGTAACATTAGCAGCAAAATTTGGAAAGTCAAGAATTAGGTATAAACAAATGGAAGACATAAAAACCTAATGCCAGCCATACACCTGTGACTTGTTCAGCATATTATTACATAGACATAAACTAAAAGATGTAAAATTTAGATTATATGTCAATTAGATTTTTTTTATGCCGAATACAACACACTAAAACTTGTTCACCTATTAGTGGTCAGGATAACTTGTGAAATGATTTCAGGATAATAATAAAATAGGCTAAAAATGTATTGATCAGGATAACTTGTAGTAGTTGTTGGAATAAAAGTTTGGAAAAAGGAATTAAATCCGATCTAATTAACAAAAGAACAAGATTTAGAAATCATCCGGAATCACAAATTAGCTAACCTGATAAATGATTTCACCCCTTCGTGCAGTTTTATGGTTAAACCAATTCCCCAAGAATAAGACTGGATATTTCTCGACTGTGGTCACCACCATAGGGGTTAAGTTTGATGAGTTGTGAAGTCAAACATTCAGATCAAATCTAATACATGTTTCATCACATCATCTCCCTCCATTCTTAATAGTGGAATTTGCAGGGAACCCCAAAGGGGCAAAAGTAGTAACATTAAAGTTTACTGATAAGTCACTTTTAGATTCAAACCTCAAAGCATCCATATAATAGTCTTGTAGAGCTGGAACGAGAAATGCCTTCAAGTCAATTCCCAAAATAATAAGAAAGGAGGAGAGTAGGTACAAAAAAAAAATAGATAACCTCACAAGTATGAATATAAAACTGCATTGATTTGTTTTGGAACTTCCGTAAGTTTGTTAATGAAGTTTGTCAAGAAGAAGGAATGAGTCATGTTGTTTACAGAAGTTTGTGGGTAAATGAATCATCCATGTTCAAACTCGACATCAATTATGTTCAGCTATATGCTTATACCGTGTATAAACAGATTACCAGAGTATCAGGTGATATGGAATCTCATCAGCTTAATGCCATATATCTAAGTCTATTTATCTACTAATCATAATGCTTAAATGGAACTGGAGTTAAGCAGTAGCAATCAATTTACCGTTTTCCCACTAGAAGTTTGAACCTCAGCATTGTCACCAGTAATCTTAGCGACATGTCCATCAATCCAAGCTACTGCTGGATCTTCAACCCATACATGAGAACCTATACTTATATTAACTGGTGTTCCCTGCAATAATTAAAAAAGGTAAATTGTAATCATGTTCCCAGTTTAGAAGAAAAAATAGTGCACTAGCAACTTCTTTATGATCCCCAACATGAAAATACTTTACTGACATAAATTAAATGATAGGTTCACAATGGTGAGAAAAAAATCAATGAAGCCAACCCAGAAAGATGGTACATGACAGATCGTTATTGTTGTTAATGAGTTTATTAATAACCTAGAATAAAGACTCACAAATCATTATATAAATCACACCTACATCCAGTAATATCTTGCAAAACTGTGGAACCCCTATTAGCTTAATCAGATCTCCGATACAAACAAATTCCACATATCTTTCCCATAATACCTGGTGGAGAACATTGATATATTCAAATTTTACACACGAAAGTGCATTAATGCAATATTTAGCTACAATTCCTCTTGAGTTCTTATGTTTCCAACAAAAGTTAACAGAACAATTATATATTTTAGTTAGTTATTCCATCTCCAAGTTATTCTTGTCTTTAGCTTATTGTATTGAAGCCATCAAAAGCTTCCTAGAATTTCAAGCCTCAATAGTTTCTAATTCAGGATTAAAACTTGAAGCCTATGAAGCATGGACACAAACACATACATAAACTCAACGACTTGAAAAATCTCACAAGAGTAGGAGACACAAAATTTAATAAAAAAGTCTTCTTTTATAAATCTCTGTATAAAGGTATGCTACGCTCAATCTGGATAATCTATAGCCACCATATATCTAACTTAATAATGATCAGTCATCTAAATAACAAGTACTTCAAGCACAAACACAAACAATAAGGACAATTACATTTGTAGCAAATTAAAATCCTAGAATACATATATGCTGCCAGTACTTGACAGGTCTAGAAGCCTTATAGAAGATAAAAACCTTGCAAACATGCACCACAGGTTAACATAAACAAGTGTAGATGATACACTTGTTGCAATATGTTACGGACTTTTTCAACACAAAGCAGGAAGCATTTGGTAAGCGTTGCCGGGTTGGTACACAAAACCGGCACCGCAAGAATTCTGAAGTATTGGGCTTCATAGCTTTCAGCGATTTTTACTGTGAATTTGTGTTATGATATGTGGGCTGCGTTGTGATCCCCCCAATGAGTAATAAGTAGTAGATTTAATTTTGAAGTCAGCTCAAAATTAAATTTCCCTCATGACATGATAATACAAAATTAAATTATATGTCACCCTTCTTTAATTCAAATCTTGATAATACATTCAATATCAAGAGAACAACATCAGGAACGGAGGCACTTCCGAGAACGTAAACAAAAGAAACGAAAAATGTATAAGTAGGGATACAGGGCAAGGGATCCGGACCATTTTGGATTGGCTCGCATCCAACTTCCTCTTCTGGGGAGTAGGAAGAAGGAGGAGGAGAAGAGAAGACGCTCGACGACGACGATGGAGGAGCGGAAGAGGATGTGGCCGTCGCGGGGGGGAGCAGGGCTGGGAACCCTGAGACGGGACGAGCGGGGAGTAGGGGGATGCGTTTGGACCAAAAGCGATGTAGCGCGAAACCCCGCCATTCGGAGATGCCGCGCGACGGGAGCCATGAGAGGGCCCGTGTCATCCGCGGGTGCGGGTGGTGGCCGTTGGCCGTCGTCTCCCTTCACCTGCGCCACTTCCGTCGGAGCTCTCTCTCTCTCTCAGACACGCAATTATAAGTCCGATCACTGAATCAAATAACTCAGTGGTTTTACAGATGTCATATATATATATATATATATATATATATATATATATATATATATATATATATATATATATATATATATATATATATACATATACACACACGCACACTAGAAACTAATATTAACAAATACTTCCATATAAATATTATTATAAATATTTTAGTAGTTGAAATCTAAGGCGGATTTTTCGAAAAATAAACTTTTGTTTTTTTGCTTTTTTTTTATCGAGAGGTGTCCTCCGCACATCCCACCTTTTTATAATCTCCAAAATACTCATGACTCAGCATAGTTTTTCCGTCAGAATACTCTTTCCTTATTTTTGACACTTTCACCAAAATATTTTAATAGATAAATTAACTTAGAACATAATAAATTTTAATTTATATATAAGAAATAAAAATAAATTTAAAATAATTATTTTTATTAGTTTACAAAATATTTAAACTTTCATATTAATTTTATTTTTTATAGTTGGATTGTGTTTTTTATGTCGTCTCTATCACACACCAAAATATAGGCTAAGATACATAACCTATTTTAAATATAAGATAATTTTTCAACTGTTAATAGTCCAAATCTAAGATTGATAATATAGAATTTGAGTATATGTGTTTAATTCTCAATTCTCATTCACATGTACTATAAGATCTGTATAGCTTATAATCATTTAATAATAACTTCATAAAAATTTAAAGTCAACTCAAAAATCATTAATAACACTTATAAATTTGTAAAATCAATAAAACAATTATAATTAAAACCAATCATCTACCACGTATTAATATCAACATAAAACTTCATATTTAACATTCTGACTTTCAAAAGTCTTTTAACATTTATAACAATATATACCAATTCTTACTTTTGGATAATATTACAAGCATGGTATTCTTTATAACTATAGTGTTTGAAATATTATAAGCTTATTTAAAAATATTATAACTAAAATAAATATATTCAAAACTTAATTGAAACCAAATTAAAAAAATTCAGATATATACCATTATTGGAATAGGAACAAGAATGATTAAAAAGAATATTGTTACAGTAATTTGTCAACTCCACCAAAATATAAGTCTATTTTAAAATATTATAACTAAAGCAAATGAAACCAAAACTTAATGAAACCAGCTCATATTAAAAAAAAACATTGCCTTAACTATGTATTCTTATTGGTTTAGAAATAAAAAAATAAATAAGGAGACTTCCATATTGGCTAAATTATTTTGAAAAATATTATAAGTTAATTAAAAATATTATATTTGAGAAATTCGATCCATAGACATCTTCAATTTACGAGTCGATCCACTAAAAAGGAAAAGAGCTATCGTTTTGTTATGTTGAAAAATTTTCAAAAAATTGTTAAGAAAAAGATGAAGATGTCCATTGTGAAATATGAAAAAAGAGCAATATTCAAGAAAACCCCAAAAATGACTTTTCCTACCAATTCATTCAAACTTTAAGAAACTTACTATTTACTATTTAAAGCCTCATCTTATTATTCATAATCTTTTGCTATTCATAATCTTTAAAAACATGATAAAATAATATTTTACTATTCATAATCTCTCTAATTCTATTTTTATCCTTTTTATTTTTTTCTTTTCCCCACAACCCTCACTTGTGTACCCTACTCTCATCGGCTCTCGCCACCATCCACGCATCCTATTGGGTAGTTTAATATGACATTTGGTGAATGCAAGTGGCCTAAAAGATAGTATTTTCTGTGATATTATAGAATATCTGTAATCATCAAAATATTAAATCATTATAACAAATATTAAAAATTATTTCTTACCTTCTCATATTCGATTTTCAGTATATTTATTTTATCATTTATATATATCTATTATAATTTAGAAATATTCAAATTTTTTAGGATAGAGTTATAAATAACAAAAAAGAGGTTGTAAATAGTAATCTCCGACTCTAATTGATAATATTATTTTATTTTTTTTAATTAAATTTCATAATTATGAGAATATTTAAGATATTTTATTTTTAATTATTATAACTCAAATTAACTATTGACGATGATGATGACGATGATGATAATAATTTCTATACATAAAAAATAATGTTTGAGAATATATAAATATAAATATATAAGTTTAAATTATATTAAAAAAAATATTATTTTTAATATTTTGTGAATGTTAGGATCTAGAGTGGTACTAAGAGGGGGGTGTAAATTAGTGCAGTGGATAAAAATTATAAATTCAAATCAATTTCGAAAAGAGTTGTGCATTTAGAAGTTTCGGTCCAACGAAAATAATTCCAACAAAGTGAATGTTTTGATTGAATGAGAGAAGGAGATTGAGAGATTGCAAAGTAAAAAAATTGAAATGCAGTAATTTAAAAACTCACACCAAGAGAAGTACGCAGCGATTTATAATGGTTCGGTCAAATGACCTACGTCCACTTTCGAAACGTCCTCCGATAAGGTTCCAACTTCCACTATCAATTTTTCTTGAAGAGAAAGGACCAAGTATCCTCTTACAGACTTTTACAAGTGGTTCACACTCTCTTACATAACTTTTACAAATGAGACTTTCGAAGGTGAATATTTAAAATTTTGAAAATAATTTTGCTAGAGTTTTGACTCAATTCTTATCACTTCTAAATGTGCTTAGCCAACTGAGAAGTAAAGGGTATTTATAGACTCAATTGGCTTCAGAATTGGAGCCAAAAGAGTTACATCCTTGATTTTTGGGTGCTGGCGATACCACCTCCTGGCACTAGCAGTATCACCGCCAGTTAATCCTGCTCTATCAGTGTACTGGGTGATACTATCGCTTGACAGAGTCCTCAGGCTCTATGGAGGGGTGGTACCACCGTTGACAAATAATAACTGTCAACGGTACCACCACTGACCTGGAGCGGTACCACTGTCTAGACCACCTGGGAACATGTTCTCGGGGTGGTGCCACCGCCCCAGTCTAACGGTGCCATTGTCAAACAGATCCAACAAACTTGGATGGGCATTGAATTCGACCCAATCCACTTAAATTATGGGCCCGATTGGCTCCTAACATGGTTAAAAGATTATTACCTAATCCTAACCCTAATTATATGATATCTATTAATTTGAAAACATATTCTAACCAATATATAATTCGACGATGTTGAGTCTTCTTCCGACGAGCCTCCGGCGAATTTTCGATGAACTTCTAACGAACCCTCGGACAGTCTTTCGACGGACTCCCAATAGGCACCCATACTTTATGATGAGTTTCGATAAGTCTATTTGGCAAGCTTTCGACTATCCTGGTGAGCTCCGTGAATCTCCGATGAACTTTTTAGCGAACTTCCGACACTTCTTCGATAAGTCCCCGATTCATTCTCGACTAATTTCGGCAATATTTTCGACGAACCTTCAGACTCCTGGTGGACTCTCGGACTCTAAACGTACTTGACTATGATGATTTGCTTTATATCTTCATTGCTATCATAGTTAATCCTACACACTTATCTCAATAATGTGGATTAGATCAAATAATCTATCAATTAATTTCATCATCAAAATTCAAGATTCAATAGTGAATTTAATGATACCATATCATCAGAATTTTCTTTTATGTTGAATAAAAATAAACTAAGAATTATTTAATATTTTTCACCAAAATATGCTCCTATTTTTCCCTTTTTTTCACCAAACATTATGATTACGGATAGTTAATGCGACAACAAATTGTATATATTGTAAAAGCATGTTTCTAACAATCAATGGAGATGTGGCTACGCTTCTAAATAAGTCGCCATCCGATCCATTGAATAGATTCATAAAATTGAGATCAAAGCCTAAGGTGCCCGTCATTAGACAGCGCTGAGACCCGTGGTGGGATTCCTTGGCGTGGCAAGCCTTAAGATTAGCGACTTTTCTGATGGCCGTTTCGAACGAGATCATTTCGGTCCTATTAATTGCGCGCTGAAAGCATCCGCTTCCCGCTCCATCTCCGTTTCAAATACTATTGCGGCTTACGAAACAGGCCTCTCGCCTCGCCGCCCCAGATCGAAGTCTTGAGAAGATGAGCTATTACAACCAGCAGCAGCTTTCCATCGGGGTCCTTCCTCCCCAAGGTACTCCGACTCCTCCATCCATCGATGCTTTTCTAGGGTTTGAGCTTGCTGATGCTTCTTGTTGTTTTGATCAGGATATCCGCCAGAGAAGTACCCGAAAGACGCCTATCCGCCGCAGAGGTACCTGCCGGCGGGCTACTCGGATACCCTCCACCGTACGCTCAGCCGCCCCCCAGCAGTCAATCAGCCGGCCTTCCGTCATGGAAGGATGGTAATGTAGACGAAACTAAACACCGATTTTCCCCCAATCCTTTTTTCTGTTTGCTGCCTCTTTTTTGCGTAGACAGATCGAACAAGATTTGATCTGATCGCAAAGATTAGCAGATCCTGCGCCCCCGTCCTTCGCATGATTACTGTTTTTTCGTAGATTGGTGACGTTTGCGAGAATTATTCCGCCATTTCTCCCGATGAGAAGTGTGCCCAATTTTCTGATTCCTCGGAGCTTTTTTTGTCACACAAAAATAGGACCATTCTCGCGAGTTTAATTCGGTTGGTGCAGCTTGGCCGCCCTTTGCTGCTGTTTTTTGGATGCTTGCTTTTTAGATTAGGATCGAGTGAGGAAGTGTCCGACTTACGCATCCCGTTTCAAGGTGGTGGATCTTAGTTTCAGAACAGAGGCAGTCAATTTCGTCTTTTTCTCCTTTTTTTAATGTAGTTTTTAGATCGATTTGAAAACCGCCTCTGGTCTTTTGCATCTCGCGGGGACAGATTCATGTTGCTTATTCGAGATGTCCACGCAAGTCACATTGGCCTATCGTCGAGCCCACCACATTTCAAATAAACTATTCTGATCGAGAGAGAAAAACAATTTGACTTGGGGACTTGATTTTGGTAGTCACATTGGCTTATCCAGTTCTCTTGCAATTTGTTCTTAGAATTGGATCGTTAGGTAAACTCAATCAATTAGATAGAAAGGAACGATCTAATCCGATGCGAACCCATCACAAATCAAAAGAGCCTATTGGGTTCATGAGTCATACCTGGTTGTTGGCTGATCGGTTCGTGTTTGGTTATTCCTTTTTGGAATGGTTTGACTCAGATTTGGTCTGATTCGCTTCTTAGAAACCTCTTAACACGTAACCATGACTTGGTCTACCAATCTCACTCGATAATGATATGTTTGCACGTTGGATAAAGGTTTCAGATCTGGTCCGGTCTGATGGGAGTGGATTCGGCTCTGTAGCGTGTCCATGGTAAATATTCCATCCAACCCGTTAACATGGAATCTAAATTTATATTAGAAAAGAAAATAGAGAGAGAACTTCCACGATATGATTGCCAAGTATTCTTCCTTGTTCCTCGACAAGCGCTCATAACTTACAGTGTGTCCGTGAGAAAATTGATGCATCTAGAACATGTAGTAGGAAAATTTTGGTTTTCTGGATAGAAGCATGCATCAAGCAGTAAGATAGCATCGTATTGTAGTGATTCCAACCTTGGCTTGGAGTGTCATTCAAGGCAGACCCACAGCTAAAGTCATTTTAAGAACAGTCCCTTTGTAATAAATTAGTTGACTCTGAGCAAACCAATGGAACATCGCATGTGCTTGTTTTTAGCTAGCAATTTGCTTGCATTTTCTTGTCCATAAAACTTCCCATAGTAATCCCAGCCTATGGTCCTTGTTGATTTTACATGGTGTAATAAAGGCTTAATGAGTATTGTTATTTATAAACCAATAATAGGACTATGAATATCCTTGTATACTCTTCCGACTTAGTTCATGGTATTAAGCTAGAGAGGAAATATAATTAGCTTCCAATATGCCAATTTTTGAATTTAACACTGCAGTTTTAGAGCATTGTTATTAAAAGAGATAATCCAGGTTTTTATCAATTAGAAAAAGAGAAATGGCTTGCTCATTAGTAACATTTGTATCATAGCAGAAAACCTATTCCATCAATTAAAGTCAAATGTCATGGCAGAAAACCTATTCCATCAATCTATCATCTAACTATGGGCACCTTTATTATCATTATCCTCTTAGTGATGTAAATATGGTGGTGTTATTTATCTTGTTTGTTCAATCCAAATATCCTTTTCCTGATGATTATATATATATATATATATATATATATATATATATATATATATATATATATTCATTACATTCATTACAGGAATGTGCCATGTATGAGTTTATCATATTCAAGTATTGTTATGTATCAATTTTAGGGTCATGTAAACCCAAATCAAGGTATGGTTATAGTATCCTTTGGTCCAACTCGAGTGAAGATATCTGGATAGTTTTCACTCTTTATCATGTTTGGATTAGGATAGGGAGAATTTATACTCATACTCAGACTTGAGAACAATTTGGAGATAGATAGAAAATTTTGATGGATAAGATACCCTTTTTAGGTTTCAATAAAAAAAAAATTGATGGAAATAGATAGGCCACTGTAATGACATGTGAGATTGAAGGAAAATATTTTTTTGGAAGGATCCTTTATAACCTTCTAATGGATGGTACCTTATATAGAACTCAGCACTAAAGAGGTCTCTACTAGTTTCGTAGTAAATAAAAATGTCAATACAAGCAAACCGAATATTAATTAAAATAAATAAAAAAATTTCATTTTTGTCATTTATATTTTATTAAAAAATAAAAAGAAAAATAAAAAAAGGGATGAGTATTTAGTTATTAGGGAAAATTTGTCGATCTTGTTTCTAGTTTTTTTTTTTAATCTCAATCGCTTATCATATTAAAAGAAAATTGATTATCACAAAATTGATTCGATTAAAATCGCATAGATTATTGAATTTATAAAATAGAAATAGGTTGAACATCATCGAAACAACGATTTCTAACTGTTTCCTTACATCCTGCACCGTATTTGTACTGTCGCTTTCCAGTAAAAGCCGCTTGGATTTGTGAGTTTGGCGTTGTAGTCCGTCACGTGTGATTAGTTTGTTAGAAGGACCGATTTAAACCCAGTTTTCCATGGCGGCTTCTCCAAGAAACCCATCTAACCCTCGACAAAGTCAACCGCAAGAAAACGTAGTTTACTGAAACTTCTTAGAATTGCTTTTGTATTCCATATCCAAGTTTGACTTATCAATTCCTTCCCTGCAGACGAAGAAAAGGATAGAGAAACAATTAAATGTGTCAAATGTATATAAACACGCCACGAGATGCCATCAGGTTTCAGAATTCCTTCATGTTCGCTTGCCCAAGCTATGTTGTGTGGATTGAGAAGCCTCAAAAGAGTCGACAAGTCATGGTCACCGAAGGCGCCGAAGAAGGCCGACAAGAAGAACCCGTACTCGACGCGAGGCCTCGACAAGTTCGCCGCTGTGCTTGCTGACCTCGAGGAACGAAGGGCCAAGATCATGGCGAACGCTGGACCGCAGGATGCGTCGACGTCGGTCTGGTTCATGTATTCGGAGTCCAGTGAGTGTGTGCCGATCTTGTTAAGACACAACGATCATGTGAGCCCGCAGCCGATGCCGCCGGCGGTGGCTGATGCCGACAGTGAAGACGTCAAGGAAGTCATACCGCTCGTGGGTTCCAAGGATGAGAAGGAAGTCATCAAGGAGATGGTTGCAGTACCAGAGAGGGAGGTGAAGAATCGATGGTCATGGAGGAACCGGAGGCCAAGCTACTATTGGCCTCTGGTGATGGTGCTGATACTGTTCTGCTTGTTGATGTTTGGACGAGTGTTGGCCATATGCTGCACCTCGATATGGTGGTACATGGTGCCCATAATGCAAGGAGAAGGTAAGGCTCAGAGGAGATTGGTGAAGAAGAAGAAGAAGAAGACGAAGGATGACAGGCGGATGAGTGATAAGAGTTTGGTGGTGGCGCCATCCTCCTACCAGGCCAAGAAGGTGGAGAGGACATGCAAGTGAGCTGGGAGACCTTCATTGATTCTTGTTCACAAGTATTTTTTTTCCCCGTTTTTGGATCATTATGTGATTATCCTGATGTAAATTATCTTTCTGGATGATGGGTTTGATCGCGAAGAAATCTCCAAGCTCATCATCTTCGGAGTTGGTTTTTGGTATTGAGATCTCAATAATGATGTTCTTGGTTTGTGATCTTGAGCCGTAAGCAAGGTTAGTAACTGGTTGTTTGCTACAACCTCAGAGAGGAGAAGGCTTCCCCCGTTTCCAGGGGGTTAGACTTTCTCTGGTCAACGAACAGGCTTTAGATTGTATATATGAGGAGAGAACAAGGTATCACCTAACGATGATCTCACGTTGACTGGAATGAGGATTGCCAAGAAAGTTCAGATTGCTCTTCCAAGGTTAATTGTATTAAATATAGGCAAGTTAAGATTATCAGGTTCGAATCACGAAAATAATCTATTTAGACGTTTAAAGATAAAACCATATACATTAACCCTCACGAGATCTCATAATAATGAAACCTCGAGAACTCAGTTTTTTTTAAAATAATTTTCTCACATCAGTTTCATTGTATAATAGTTGATATATGACTCCGAGTTCTTACACCAAGGAACTGCAGTCACTTGAGCTTGATTTAATGGTCAAAAGCAGCCCGATTTAAACTTAGATTCGGTCTAATCTCTGCTCTTCATATCTTGGCTCAGCAATGGCGGCATAATTACCAGTTAGCACGAGAACACGAGCCATGAAGAAGGTACAGTGTACAACATCAATCGTTGACCGGCAAATTGACGGACCGGATGATTGGGTCGATCACATCAGTCAACATGGCGTCCGGTTCTGCAACATGATTCACTTGTTGGCCGCCATCACGATGACCACGAAACATTGGATGAACAGCGACCCTATGCCAACCATCACATTCGTTAGCCACGGGCTTAGGAAGCACCGGTATAGTATCCGAGTTATCGAATTGAACCGGGTTCAACCAAGCAATTCTCCATACGAATCGGACGAACTGGCTGATCCAACTGGCTTTCACTGATTAAATGGTCGTCCCACTCCGTTTAGGAAGACGAAATTAAACTTGTTGACCAAAAGGTGCACGAGTATGGTGGAAGTGTTATCCCCAAATCTGTCATAGGGCGCCAAGTTGAAGACGTAGCTCGAGACTGAGATAGAAGCAGGTTAATTGATTCAACTCGGGATGTCAAGAAACTCAGTCAAAGATGATTGACCGACGTGGATTTGAGTGGTTATTGTAGAATTTTGATATATCGTCTTTGAGATTCTTGATTCAGTCCCTCTAAAGAATATGGTAAGAAAGTTAATTTATAACCTAAGTCCCTAATCATTTATGGTTGAGATAATTAGAGTGGGTATCAAGACGATAGTGACGTGATTAATTATCTTTAGAGTGATAATTTTGATTATTCAAGTGGTAAGCGTTATGACCTAACTATATTTAGAGTGTTAGTTTTGACCATCGAAGTAGTGTAATCACTGCTTATGGAGATAGCTAGTAATGTGGTCTAATTATCGATGGGATGATAATTTCAATTATCGAGGTGGCATAACTATCGCTAAAGTTAATGACAACATGGCCTAACTAGGTCTCCGATGATGATTTCAATTATTAAGGTGAATATAGTTTAATTGTCTCTTCGGTGATGTTTGGAACAATGATCGTTGATACAATCGGTGATGCATCAGACCGATCCCCCATGTAGTGCTAGCCTCTACATTGACAAATAAAGAAGTCATTTTTTTTTCTCTTAATCAAGATATAATAATACTTGGTCAATTAAATAAGAGACAAAATTATCAAATAAGAAAACAAAGCCTCAACAAATTATCTAGAAAAATCATCAATAATTGATTTTTACTTAATGACACCCAAGAGCTTTTTTTCTTTTTAATATAAAAATCCATGCTTCATCCTTGTATTCCAATCATTTAAAAAGATCTTTTAAGTGATTCAGACTGAGATCAACCCCAAATGACTCGTCCTTTTCCTCTTACTCCTATTTTTTTTCCTCCTCTCTATTCTCTTCTTCCTAAAAGTGAGAGATAAAGGAAGGATAATAAAGAAGGGACGATTCATCTATGTTAGAAAAGAAGGGAGAAAGAAAAGAATAAAAAAAAAAGAAGAGAAATGATCTACCAGAGAGAAGATTGAACTTGATTCATCCGGATCGATTTGTTTTAGTGCACTTGAGTTTGGGTGGATTCACACTAAATCCCACCAAAAATCATTAATAAATCTAAATAAAGGGATATCTTTATCCACTTAAAAAACAAAAAAAATGCTAGCTTTACTGGATGAATTACCCATTACCGTTTGGGAATAATTACGAAGTTTGCACGCTAACAAGACACACTCGATGTCACGCCCGCTGCTTCAGATACGAACACAAAACATTGGTCCAAGACGGCCCATTAGGCCCCGATCCAATAAACATGGTACTTGTATATCAAAGGAACCTCCTCCACACAAAACACTGGTCCAAGACGGCCCATTAGGTCTCGATCCAATAAATAGAGTACTTATCGGATCGTTAAGTATAGGAGATAGCTCCGATTAATTTTGGATTTTTCCAACATTAGCCCTTCCTCAAAATAAAATTTTTACATGACAACATCGTATGTGTGTATATGCAATAAAAATGCTCAATCGAGTGTTTTCGAGGCTTCTACTAAATCAATTTTAATCCCTTTATTCATAACTCAAAAGTCGTGAAATCAATCATCTAAATTTTCGAATTCAATTATCATATGATTTAAATTTTTTAAAAAATAATATACATATATAGTAAAACTACAAATCGATTACAGGAATATTTAAATTTCCATCATTAATTAATTATTTATTATGATTATTATTTCCTTTTTTAGTTTATCAAATTTTAAAAATAAAAAAAAATCATGCTGAGGAAACGACGCGGCAGAAAGGTCGTTCCGTCGGTATCCGTGAGAATGAGACCGCAAAGCACATGCTTGGACTCGAAACTTGGAGTTTTGTCGGACCGGCGCCAAGAGCACAAGCAGTCGATTCACCGGTGGACTTGAGAAGCAAGACTCGGCCTTCGGAGGCCCGACGTCCACGGGCTGCTGGCGTGCTGTTGCCGTCGCCTTTTTATTTGCATCTGGCATGTGGTCCACGACGTGTTCGCTGCAATTCCACAACGAATATTATTTTACGGAGGTCCTGTCGATGGCCACTTCCCTGGCAAATGTGATACGAGAGGAGGGCGCACGCCTCCGGGGGATTCGATGGACTTATCCTTGACATGATAGCGAGAGTCGTCGTGATGCAGCCTCATCGCAAAAGACTAGACTTGTGAAGTCGTGGATGCTGCTACGCCGTCGGAGAGTGGCATCCTCAAGCCGATCAGCTGCTTGCTGTAATGTCCCCTCTTCTCCGGTGCGTCCTTTTCTACCTTCGGCTCTGCTGTTTTACATAATAAAATAAATAAGCTGCGTGCAATGCACGGAGATATAATGCTTTGCATATGTTATAATAATTTAATTTTTAAATGCATATCACATTCATAAAAATGACTTTTAATGAAAAATGAGGATATGTCATGTTGCGTTTGGTCGATGCATATCTATGATCACATACGGGTTAAAACATGTGTGATCTCTCAGCATATTCAAACATAAAAACAATCGAGCAAAGTCATGAGGATTATGTAACGGTAGTTATTGATTTTAGTTAAATAAAAACACATGAAACCGAAATTAGAAGCTAATTTAGCAGAGTCCAACTTATTAATTGCAATTTTGGTCACACCTTAATCATATGTCTTGTGATGGTGTATTAGACTTATCAAAAGTTGAGAGCTTGAAAATTCATCTAACGTATTTTTACACCTTAAGCATTGATTTACCAGACTCACTTAGTATTTAAGCTTATTAATTTTAATTTTGGTTATCTCTATTGCTTTTAACTTCATTCAGAAAACGTGTGTAGACTTAGGGATTTTTAATCTTTTTCGATTTAGATATCTCGACTTATATTTATGACATGATTGACGTTGTTAAAATGACAAGATTATGACAAGATACTAGTATCAAAGATATATCAATCGATGTTCATTCGATGCATAAGTTAATAGGGGTTGGATACAAGAGAATAATATTAAAAGTGAAGAATGAAGAGTCTGGTTATAACATACGTAAAGACGAACCTTAGTTATAGTATTATGACCTTGATCATAGATGATCGGAGAAGAATAAGTATCATATTTGATTCGAAAGATATTAGTGCTGACATGATGAATATCATTAATTTCAAATTATTTACACAACAAATTAGGAGAAATTAAGCTTCGAGTAAGCTTTTATATTAAAATGAGTAAGATTGATCAATAAAATTGTCTTTATAAAGAAATAAAATAAACAAATAAACATGCAAGTCCTTGTCCTTTTTTACAAAGGAGAAGAAGTCTTTACCACCACATTTGTATAATGAAGGATATATGGAAGGTGCTAATTAGCCTAGTTAATAAATATTTTAATAAATCATTATAATATTCTGAAAGGTACTACCTAACCCAATTGGTAAATATGTTATCAAATCACCTTAAAATCATCATATCAAATCTCACTTTAGTGTGTGTGTATATATATATATATATATATATATATATATATATATGAAAAACAATGTCTCACACGGTATGCGGACTTATCTCACGTCAACGCTTTTTGACTCGAGGAGCCAGACTTGTGGTCCGTGTCAATTCCACGACTGCCACTCTTCCAGCATGATTCGGAATTGCTATGGTTTTCAAATTTATTACGCAAAGACGAGGAAAAATTCTCGACCCACAATGAAACAAACAACGACCAGAGCGATTCAGTCAAGTACACGAGGAATGATATTGCACGCACAAACTATTCAGCATGTGACTAAGTTTGGAGGAATTGACCATGAATTAGATCTTAGTAGTGGCCGAGGATTCTTAACTCTTTCAAAGCAAAGCAGTGGACGAACATGTGCATCTTCCTTCCAGAATGTAATTACTGTTTTCATTTATGTATAGCCGGCTGCAGTGGACGAGCCACCCTCCACTGTGTCTTCTCAGTCACCGGTTCCTCTTTGTTTGGAGCAAGTCTGACGTGGCCCTCCAAAATACTTCTTCCATCACTGCCCGCATGCATCAGCATACCGTGTCTTGTCATTCGAATAGGACCGGACATGGCACAACGTACAAGTCTTGTTCCCGCACACCGGATCACCATCACCTGGTGAAATCTAATCCGTTCCTTCGTTGCGTCCAAATCAATCTCGCTCGCTTCTTCCCGATCAGACACATCGCAATTTCTTATCCGGAGGCCCACTTGGGTCGAGATGGCTGGGTCTTACAAGGTTCCTTGAATTGTAATTAATCGGAGATGACGAATACAATGAAGAGGGTGTATCCCAATGCCGGATACTACTGCTCCATAATAAACCCAATCATAACACTGCTGCTCAATAAAATCTCACTGGCAGCATGGCCTCCGAGAGCCGTCAAAGCGTTGACTTAGGGGTGTGGAAAAGGCACTAATACTTCGTGCCTATGCAAATAATACTATATAAGAATCAATTATATATTTGATTTTTATACAGGGGGCGGGGGGGATTCCTCACGCCGGTCCATCGATATTGCTTGCTTTGCTCCACCTGCTTCCCCCGCAGTCGGTCTCTCCACGTCGAATCGAACGGAGATGATGATGATGGGGAGCCCGCCGGAGTTCCGCCGCCGCATGAGCCGCACCTACAGCGAAAGCACCGACTCCACCGCCCCATTCAGCGAGTGCCGTAGCGATCGCACTGGCGATCTCGACGGCCTGCTGGTCTGCTCCGACGACGACTTCTCGGACGAGATGGTCCGCGGCTTCATATTGGACCTCGAGTCGCCCTCCGTCGAGTCGCAGCTTCGCGCCGTCATGGTGCTCCGCTTTCTTGCCAAGAGCAGCACCGAGAACCGCCTCCGCATCGCCCGCGCCGGCGCAGTCGCCCCCCTCGTCGCTCTCCTCTCCCACCCAGACCCGCAGCTGCAAGAGCACGGCGTCACCGCCATCCTCAACCTCTCCCTGTGCGACGAGAACAAGGCCCCCATCGCCGCCGCAGGCGCCGTCTGCCACCTCGTCAGCGCCCTCCGCGCCGGCACCCCCGCCGCGAGGGAGAACGCCGCCTGCGCCATCTTCCGCCTCGCTCAGCTCGACGACCTCCCCGATATCCTCGGCCGCTCCGGCGCCATCCCACCTCTCGTCGCCCTCCTCGAGACCGGCAGCCTCCGCGGCAAGAAGGACGCCGCCACCGCCCTCTACGTGCTGCTGGTGACCAAGGACAACGTGGCCCCGGCGGTGGAGGCCGGGGTGATGCACACGCTACTGGACCTGATGGCCGATCCAAAGTCCGGGATGGTGGACAAGGCGGCGTTTGTGCTCCTCTGCGTGCTGGCGACACCGGAGGGTCGGGCCGCGGCGGTGGACGAGGGCGGGGTGCCGGTACTGGTGGACATGTTAGAGACGGGCAGAGGGAAGCAGAAGAAGGTGGCGATGCTGTCACTCCGACAGATCTGTGAGGAGAGCGACGATTACCGGAGGCTGGTCGTTCGCGAGGGCGCCATCCCGCCGCTCATCGCCCTCTCCCAGTCCTCCAGAGGCTGCGAGCAGAAGGTTGGTAACCTCACCTAGCCATCCCGTGCGGTTCTCCGACTCCAACCTCTATTTAATTATCTTTTTTTTTTTGACTCGGTATAAATTATTTTTTTTACGATTAAATAAACAGGCGGAGGCGTTGGTGGAGTTGTTGCGGCAGCCAACCGCGACCGGCGTAAGCCGGACACGTGGCGCATTAGAAACCACGGTAGCGTGACGGGCCGCCTTTCGCCGTCAGCGCTCGTCTCACGACTGCATCGACGGAGTGTGTGGCAACGGGACACGGCATGCACTCGTGACTTAGGTAGCGTCCCGAATCGTCTCCGGTGACGATGCGCATATGTAAATTTCAGAGTAGGAGTAACCTTTTTCTTAAATATATTTTCTTGTATTTATAGCAAAGAAAAAGAATGAATAAATCGTGTACGTGGCGACTGCTAATTAAAGAGCTACACAGTCTCCCATCGCCACTCCCATCGTTGCTAGGGGCGGTGGAGGGGAGAGCAGTTGTGGAATTAAAAGAAGGCGTCGTGGGTCGGCTATTTAGTGCTCCGTCGTACGCCCCAGTTCGGCGTTAATGGTGCACTGTCGGCCGTGCAAGTGGGGATGAGTGAGCCGATGCCGCCGCATCGAAGTCGTCCCTGCGCAGTAGTACATCGGGTCGAAGCCGCGGATACTCCTCGTTAGCAGAAGTGGGAGCGCCAGCGACGATGGCGGTTCCTATCGATGCGCCTGATAAGTGTTCGATTAATGGGCGCTGAGAATGACAGCATCAGCCGTTCTCTGCACGTTTTTACTCTCTGTTAGTGTTGACACTCTACTAATATGATTAAGCTATCATCGGGAGACACAATCGAACATGGGCGTCGTCAGTGACACCTCGAGACTCCCAAGTCAATGGCGGTCTCACTTGGAGGCTTCCATTTGGATTTGGATATAGGAGAATGGTACCCGATTTATTCGGAGAATCTCTTAGGCTATAGGATTGGCCGAGTCAATACAACCTCAACATCTTTCTGCAGGTCACAAATGGCCAACCCGACCAGATGAAGAGATGAACTTTATCTCTTACCACCTTCCATCTTCCACTGTTTTCTCAACATTTTATAGCAGTGAGTTTAAGTTTTTTACGAAGAGTCCAATATAGTTATAAGATATAATATTTCCTCTCGTATGCAAGTGAGTTTAAGCTTACTGTATGAACCAAACCCGAATACATGATGAAATGCATTACACAAATATTAATTGGAATGGGTGAAACAAAGAGACACAGATTTCCAACTCATTGCGTGCTTTGCTATCGCCATAAAAGGACTTTGAATTAAGTGATTAGTAATTCTCAATAAGCTGTTCTTGACTGAGTTATTGTAAGTCCTTTTGTAGCAATGATGAGTGCGACAGGTTCCGACCATGTTTACAATGAAATGTAGAATCTATTTAAATGTTGGATGGAGAGACATTACATCCTTCTACCATCATTGGGACAGTGCTCGATGATTGTGGAACACAGGACCAACTCTTAAATGGACCATTAATCTCCTACCAAAACATAGTAATCTTGTTCGCAGTACACAACCAAAGAAGTACTGTAGACTGCACTTCATTCTACACTGTTCTCTTCTGGTTTCTGCCTCCTGCTTTGATGAATTGTGAACTGCTACTGCATGACTGAGAGCGCATGGAAGCATTCGGTTGACCAAAGACAAACTGTATATTGTTCTTACCAGTTTTTCCCCCTCCTCGAGCTTGGGAAGATTCTGATAAGACTCTTTAGGGTTTTATCGTGAAAAAGGTGAAAGAAGCGGAAGAAGTGGGGAAAATAAGAGATAAAGATCGCTTCGAGGGAATCGGCCTCCTTGATCACTTCGAGGGAACGACCTCCTTGGGTTTAGTCAAAAGACTGAATACTTCTCTTCCCTTGAAAGAAATAATTACATCCTATTTATAGAGTTCCGCCAAGGGTTTCCCTAAGGATTTGGACTCTTATTAACCAACTCCGTAACTGACTTCTAACTGACTAACAAATCCCTAGCATTATTAAATGCTTAAAATAAAAGATTCGTAACAATTCTGCCTCCTTCAAATCGGTCTTGTCCTCAAGGTTAAGTAACAACACATTCGGGAAACTTCTCTTGGAGCGCCCTGTAGGACTCCCAAGTGGCATCTTCCTTTGGTAAATTGGCCCATTGTACTAACACTTTTGTTATAGGATGCATGCGGTACATTACAACTTGTCGATCCAGTATGGCCTAGGGTCGAGTTTGGACTTCTCCAAAAGCAGAGATATCTGGTAGATGTCGTTGCGCTATCACCTCATCACCCAATTTTTTCTTAAGCAAACATGAAAAACTGGATATATCCTAGAGCTAGTAGGTAGATCCAAGCGGTATGCAACTAGCCCAACCCGTTCCAATACTTTATAAGGCCCAAAAAACTGAGGAGATAGCTTCATAGAAGATCAAACCTTTATGGAGTTTTGCTTATATGGTTGGAGACGAAGGAAAACCTAGTCACCCACGGTAAATTCTCGTTCGCTTTGATGTTTATCAGCTTGCTGTTTCATTCTTGCCTGTGCTATTGTGAGGTTATCCTTTAAAAGTTGAATGACCTTATCTCTATCAAGCAATTCTTTGTCCACTTAGTCAACTTTAGAAGTACCGGGTACATATGTTGGAATTGATGGTGGGGAACGACCATAAACTGCTTCAAACGGAGTCATTTTAATTGAAGAATAGTAAGAGGTATTATACCACCATTCCGCCCAAGGGAGCCATTTAATCCATTCCTTCAGTTTATCACTCGTAAAACATCTGAGGTAATTTTTGAGACACCTGTTTACCACTTCAGTTTGTCCATCCGTTTGTGGATGCTAAGCAGTACTCATATTCAACTGAGTACCTTGTAAACGAAAAAGCTCTGTCCAAAAAGAGCTAGTAAAAACCCTATCTCTGTCGCTAACAATGGAGCGGGGACTCCCATGCAATTTAGCTATGTTCTCCACAAATATCCGGGCAACACCTGCAACAGTATAAGCATGTCGTAAAGCACAAAAGTGAGCATACTTTGTGAGCCTATCCACAACTACAAGTATAGTACTCTTTCCCTGTGATGATGGGAATCCATCAATGAAATCCATGGATATATCGGCCCAGGCAGTATCAGGAATATGGAGTGGCTGAAGCAACCCAGGTGTGGTTACTGTTTCACTCTTGTGACGTTGGCAAATATCACATTCAGCAACAAATTGTTTTATAAAGGTTTTCATACCTTGCCAGTAAAAAAATTATCGGACTCGTTTATAGGTGCAAAGAAATCCAGAATGTCCAACAATTGGCGATGAATGGAACTCCTTCAAGATTATCTCTCGACAAGAAGAATATGGGACTACAACTATTCGATCTTTATAGCGCAAGTCCAATGAATCTCAGCTATAATTCAAAACAACATCCGGAGCCTCTTCTATAATATTCTGGATCTCGGAATCTTGATATACAGTTCCTCATTAGAGAATTTTAATAATATTTTGGATCTCGGAATCTTGTGAACATTCCCTTCTGATAACTTCCAAGGTCTCATAATTGGGAATAGATATAGCTATTAGTTCCGCTGGTTCCGAAAGGCGAGAGAGCGCATCTGCAACTAGATTCTCACTCCCCTTTTTATAGATAATCTCATAATCGAATCCTAATAGTTTTGTAACCCATTTCTATTGCTCTACTGAAGAAATCCTTTGCTCCAGAAAGTATTTGAGGCTTTTGTAGTCGGTGCATATTTGGAATCATCGACCAATTAAGTAGGGTCTCCATTTTGTGACTGCATGTACAACGGCTAGCATCTCCTTGTCATAAATAGATAAACTCAGATGAGAGCGAGATAGAGCCTTACTAGCATAAGCAATGGGCCGGTTTTCCTGCATTAGTACAGCTCCTATACCTGCTCCAGAAGCATCAGACTCAATTATAAATACCTTATTAAAATCAGGTAGAGCAAGCACTGGGGTAGTAGTCATTGCAATCTTCAAGGAATTAAATGCGTGATTTGCCTCCTGTGACCATTTGAATGCATATTTCTTCAAAAGTGTTGTCAAGGGGGCACTAATTTTGCCATAATTTTTCACAAACTTTCGATAGTAGCCTGTTAGTCCCAAGAATCCCCTTAAAGCTTTAATTGTCTTCGGTATCAGCCAATCGGTCATCACTTGGATTTTGGAGGGATCAACTGCAACACCCCTTTGTGAGATGATATGGCCGAGATACTCAACCTCTAGTTGCCCAAAACTGCACTTGGATTTCTTGACAAAAAGACAATGCTCACGAAGAATAGTAAGGATAGTTTCCAAAAGTAATAAATGGCTCTCTAATGAGGAACTGTATATCAAAATATCATCAAAGAAAACTATAACAAACTTACGAAGATATGCCCGAAATATATCATTCATTAAACTCTGAAAGGTAGAGGGGGCATTGGTCAACCCAAAGGGCATGACCAAAAATTCATAGTGGCCGTTGTGTGTCCTGAAGGCAGTTTTATGAATATCATCCTCATTTACTCGAATTTGATGGTAGCCCGACCTTAGATCCAATTTAGTGAATACTTGGGCTCCTCCCAACTCGTCTAGCAGTTCGTCTACTACTGGGATAGGATATTTATCTTTCATCGTAATAAAGCTTGTTGAGTGCTCGGTAGTCGACACACATACGCCATGAACCATCCTTCTTTCTGACCAGCAAGACTGCGGATGAATAAGGGCTAACGCTAGCTCTTATGACCCATGTTTTTAGTAACTCCTGGATAATCTTTTCTATTTCTGCCTTCTGAAAATGTGGATATCTATAGGGTTGGACAGTAGCTGGTGGCTTCACATGTATTATTGGGATTTGATGATCATGGTGTCGAAGAGGTGGAAGTCCTTGCGGTTCTACAAATACATCTGAAAATTTTTTAAGCAATGACTCCATACTTTCGATTGGGGTGGGTCCTCTTATTTCTTGGTCGATGTGTTGTAGTTGTACCAGGAACCCAGTGCGTGTCTTCTGAAGAACCTTCTCTATCCGATGGCTAGTGACAGTTATGATTTTATTTCCGTTGCGTCCTTTTAGAATCACCTGTTTTCCATTAACAAAGAACTTTATTATTAGTTTAGAAAAGTTCCAGGAAACATCACCCAAGGTTGATAGCCATTCGATTCCTAGCACGACTTCATAGTCTTCTAAGGGTAGTAGGAAGAAATCCACGAGTAACTCCTGACCCTGCATAATGAGCCTTATCTTAGAGCATTTGCTATCACAAGTTAGGATGTGTCCATCAGTCACCTTTACTTCCAATTTATCACAATCTTCGATGTGGTAGGATAATCGGGTGGCAACCTTCCTGTCCATGAAATTGTTAGTGCTACCCTGTCAATCAAAACAGTGACAGGTTGATGTTTCAAAGTTCCTCCAACTTTCATTGTTTGTGGGTTAGAGTAACCAGCCAATGCATGCACTGTGTGGGTAATAGGTTTAATGTCTTCATCAATTTCCATACCTCCATGGTGGGAATTCAACTCTTCTGCTTCTAGATCTTCTTCGATTGGCTCAATCATCAGGAGTTTCCCTTGTCTGCAACGATGACTTACTCCACTTTTCGTCACAATGCCAACACAACCCTTTTGTTGATCTTTTTTTGAGTTCCTCTCGGGTCAGTCTTCGAGTGCTAGGGTTTCTACTGAATGGAGCGGATGGTTTGTTGATCACCTGTTTATTGACTCCCCTGTTTCGACGATTTTCTATACTGATTTTTTCCTCATGTAAGCGTGCAAATGAAATTGCAGCTATCATAGTACGGGGTTGTCGCGCCTTAACTTCACATCTGATCTCCGGAGTAAGCCCTTCAATAAAGGTACCCACTAATTGTCGCTCAGACCAATCTCTAGCTTGATTCAACAATCGCTCGAATCTGCCTTGATATTCTAATATTGTAGTAGTCTGACGAATTTTTACAAGCTGTCCATCTACATTTTCGTACTCTGAAGGTCCAAATCGAACAAGAAGTCCCTTCTTGAATTGCTCCCATGAGGAAACTCCGTGGCAGGTTTCATACCAGTCATACCATTGAATTGCATCACCGTCTAACTGGATTGAGGCTATTTCCACCTTAGACTCCTTCAGGGTTCTGTGGAAACGAAAAAATTTCTCTGCCCTCGAAATCCAACTGATTGGGTCTCCATCTTTCCATTTTGGAAATTCTACCTTCATACGTGGGTAGCTGGAGTCATATTCTCGGTGCACCCTTCATGTATCTCTTGATCTGTTTAACATGTAGTTTGAACTTCCATCTTGTTATGATTTGCCAAAATTTCCCAATAGGCTTCTTTTAAACTCATTAAAGGTCTCCTGTAGTAGGTTGTCAATTCGGGTTTCTAATGCTTCCATTTGATTCCCAATTCGAATTTCTAATGCCTCCATTTGGGAATCCATTTGGTTCCTAATTCGAAATTCTAATGCCTCCATTTGATCCCCAATTCAAGATTCTAATGCCTCCATTTGAGCTTTCACTGGTTTGTCGGTGGTCATTACGTACGATTATAGATCGGTAATTCATAATTCTTGTTTCTGATGTCTAGTCAAGGGCATCCATGCTGTTGCAACGGCAAGCGGAAGTGACAGCGGAGATGGTTGGGCACGCGCGCTTGCTCTTGAGGTCCGGCAAAGAAGAGGGCAGCGACGATGATGGTCGCGCCGAGAAGCAAAGTTGAGCTACGATGATTGCTACTAAGGCGGCAAACAAGAGGGCGGATAATGAACGCTCCCGCGAAGCGCGAGGCGGCGCGGAGATGGGTTCGCCGAAAGGATTAACGCAGAGGTGCGTGACCGTTGAGGAAGTCACGGCCGAGGAGTAGTGGCGACAGCAGTTGTTGGCCAAGAGGGCAGCGACGACGGTGGAGAGGGGCAGCGGCAAGGTTGATGCGAAGTTACAGCGAAAACGCCAAGGATCGTAGCTCTGATACCAAATGATAAGACCCCTTAGGGTTTTATCGTGGAAAAGGTGAAAGAAGCGGAAGAAGTGGGGAAAATAAGGGATAAAGATCGCTTCGAGGGAATCGACCTCCTTGGGTTTAGTCAAAAGACTGAATACTTCTCTTCCCTTGAAAGAAATAATTACATCCCATTTATAGAGTTCCGCCAAGGGTTTCCCCAAGGATTTGGACTCTTATTAACCAATTCCGTAACTGACTTCTAACTGACTAACAAATCCCTATCATTATTAAATGCTTAAAATAAAAGATTCGTAACATATTCACTTGTCTATCTATTGCTCCTAAGGACACACACCATTGGCTTGGAAAAGTTTGCAGGATGGCTATTGCAGCAACCTGTCTTTTATGACCAGAGGATTCGTAACATGGTGCATTTGATGAGCTTCCCTGCACTAAATGGATATTTGTGGTTTCATGTGAAAAATTTATTATGATAGAGATGATGTTGAGGTGATGTATATTTATATAGAGCTTGAAAAAGAGATTTATTTCAATTATATATTCAAGTCATGCATATATATCATGGTGATTGATCCTTAAATCATGTATTGATTAAGGATTATAATATAAAAGAAATACAAAGTTATCATTTCATATTTATCTCAATCATGATTCTTTATTATGCCTCTGCAAGATTAAGCTTCCGTTAAGGATATTAATCTTAGAACGATATAATTGAAAAATTCTAAGAACAATAAATTTTGCAAGAGAGTCAGTTAGTCAGTCAAAAGTATGGACGTGACAAACACATAGTTGATATCCAATAACTTGATCTCTGATAAGATAGAAATCAATAACAATGTGTTTCATATGAGAGTAGAATATTGAGTTGGAGCATAAGTAGGTGACACTGACATTGTGACAGTATATTGTTGGAGTGGATTGAAAAGTAATGCCAAGTTCGTGAAATAGATTGACAATTTAGTTGATTTCTACAATAATGGTGATGATAGCTTGGTATTCTACTTTAGTGGTGGATCTTACAATTGTGTTATATTTCTTGAAACCTTAGTTGATCAAGTTTGCTTTAAGGAAGATAACGTAAGCTAATGTAGATGTTCTATCATTAGTATTACCTATCTAATCAACATCGATGAAAGCATAGAGATGAAGAGATGAGTGTTTATGTAGAAGAAGTTCGTATTTGAGATTCTTTTTAAGATATTACAGGATATATTTTAGTAAAGACCAATGCACAATGGAGAGTCAATGCATGAATTATGATAATTTATTAACTGCAAATGAATCAAATCTAGATGTATAAGAGATAAATACCACAATGAACCAAATATTTGTCAATGTTATATGAGATCCGTAATAAGACTGCATTATATAATTTGAGTGACTTGAGTAGAGGATAATGGGGTGATAATTTTTTTGACATTCTACATATTTACCTTTGATAATAGATCTCAAATATACTTTTATCGATATAAGAGAAGTCTATAAGATGTGAGCATTACTTCCACTTCCAGAAAATAACTTAAGGTTTTCTCCTTCCAGAAAATAACTAAACAAATTGTGTATTATTCTTACCTATTTTGTTCCCTTCCTTGAGCTTGGGAAGATTTACTTGTCCATCTACTACTCCTGAGGGCACACACCATTGGCTTGGAAAGGTTTGCAGGATGGCTATTGCAGCAACCTGTCTTTTACGGCCAAAGGATTCATGTAACATGGTGCATATGATGAGGTTCCCTACATTAAATGGATCTTTGTGGTTTCATGTGAAAAATTTACTATGATAGATTAATGTATATTTATATAGAGCTTGAAAAAGAGATTTTTTTTTCAATTATATATTCATGCATATATATCATGGTGATTGATCCTTAAATCATGTATTGATTAAGGATTAGAATATATAAGAAATACAAAGTTATCATTTTATATTTATCTCTATCATGATTCTTTATCATGCTTTCGTAAGATTAAGCTTCCATTAAAGATGCTAATCTTGGAACGATATAATTGAAAAATTCTAAGAGCGAGAAATTTTGTGAGGAATCAGCTAGGCAATCAAAAGTATGGACGTGACAAACACAGTTGACATCTGATAACTTGATCTCTGACAAGATAGAAATCGATAATAATGTGTTTTATATGAGAGTAGAATATCGAGTTGAAGCATAGGTAGGTGTCACTGACATTATCATAATATATTAATGGAGTGGATTGAAAGGTGATGTGAAGTTCGTGAAATAGATTGGCGATCTAGTTGATTTCTACAATGATGGTAGCGATAACTTGGTATTCAACTTCAGTAGTGGATCTTATAATTGTGTTATATTTCTTGAAACTCCAACTAATCAAGTTTTGCTTATTCAATCAACATCAATGAAAGTATAGATATGAAGAGATGAGTGTTTATGAAGAAGAAATTTATGTTTGAGATTCTCTTTAAGATATTACAGGATACATTTTAGTAAAAACCAATGCGCAATGAAGGATCGATGCATGAATTATGATAATTTATTAACTGCAAATGAATCAAATCTAAACGTATAAGAGATAAATACTGTAAGGAACCAAATATTTATTAATGTTATATGAGATCCGTTATAAGGCTGCATCATATAATATGAGTGACTCGGTGGAGGATAGTGGGGTGATAACTTTTTTGGCGCTCTATATATTTACCTTTAATAATAGATCTCGAATATACTTTTATCAATACAAGAAAAGTTTAGAAGATGTGAGCATTACTTCCACCTCCAGAAAATAACTTAAGGTTCCTAGGTCTTTGATGGAGAATCAATATAACAATTACTTAATCTCCATAAAATTATTACTTATGATTATAATGTTATCCACATAAACCAGTAGATATATAGTACATTATTTTCATTATCGTTGGAATAAAAACCTCTCAAACTTGAAGTTGACGAAGTCGGTTGACATAAAAAATAAGCCAAGTTTGGTATACTAGGCTCTTGGAGTTTGGCAAAGTTCATAAATAACTTTTCACAGTTTACAATATAGTCTAGATATTAATGATGAATGAAGTCAGGAGGTTGCTGCATAATAACATCTTCACATTTTGTTGACATATATGTTAATATTGAGTGATAGTCAAACAAAAAATGAGTCAAATTATCATCGATTTAATAATTAGACTGAAGGTGTTTGTGAAATCAATACGTGATTGTTGATGAGACCCTTTGGCTACTAAACGTGATTTGTATCTGGTAATAAATTCATCTTAGTTCCGCTTAATTCAAAAGATCTACTTACACTCAATGATATTTTGTGTGAGGTGAAATAATACAAAGGTTCATGTAGCATTATAGAGTAGGTCGTATTCGTCACATATGACCTTGCTTTAGTGTGAAGATTTTTCAGCTTGAGTCATGTTCATGGGTTTGATAGAGTTGGGTGGACAACAACTTATGATAACATCAAGATTAAGGATTTGACATAGTTTGAAGATGTTATTTTTTAACTGTTGTTATGTGATGTTCAGGCCTAATGGTATTATTATGTTATATTGATGGTATGAGAATTTGTGAATAGCTAGTGATACATATTTGATCAGACTAATGCACTTCATTATCACTTGGCTGATGAGAGGTCAAAGACATCATTTATAGTGCTGAAAGCATTGCTTCATTAGGTGTTGTAGAGTGAGTTGGTAGAGAGGTGGATGGAGAAGTTGAAAAGGGTGTGAAGTGCTGCTAAATTGGAGTAATATAGGAGTACACGTCTAGAGGAGAACTGTTATTTGATATGATAAGAGATGTGCTTAAGAGGGTTTAAGGTATTGTTGGGGCAAGAGTTCTAGTGGTTAGAAAAGAGGGCACATTAGAGTAGCAACGAACAAGGGTAGATCTATGGGACAAGTGATCTGTGACGTCAATGATGGCCTACAATGAGGAACACATTATTGGTCGTTAGTTGGAGAGAAGGGAGTATAGCCTACAATAGTAAAAGGTGATCAATGGAGAGTAACCCGAACCAAGAGCTGTAATTGCTAGTATAGCAATAACAATGACGAGCAATAAGGGAATTAAGAGGAGATAGGGAGTTTCTGATCATTCGGAGCAATCAGATTTGGTAGACAATATTGAATCTCAGATTTTGATGATGAAATCAATTGATTTATTATTGATCTAATCTATATGTTGAAAAAAGTGTGCAGGATTAATTATGACAACGATCAAAACATAAAGCAAAACGAAGTGCCGGAGTCAAGATCGAACGTACGTTGGGAGTCCGAGAGTTCGTCGAGAGTCCGAAGGTCCATCGGGAGTGTTGCAGGAATTTGCCGAGAGTTCATCGGGAACTTACCAAAATGTACGTTGGAAGTATTAGGATCAGTTCGACACTAAGAAAGGGGGGGGCGTGAATTAGTGCAGCTCTTAAAATGTTTGTCAATTTCGATATCGGAAAACCTGGTTCGCAAAAAATCGTTTCGATGAAAACTGATTTCGATTGCGCTTTAATGTAAAAGGATTCGTAAGTGAAGGAGGGCAGTAGAGCAGTGAGCAATTATCTTAGAAAGTAAAGGTAATGATAAAGAAAGGTAAAATAAAAAATACACATCAATGTTTATAGTGGTTCGGTCATCCGACCTACGTCCTATCACGAACGGTCGTCGCACACTCGCAGCAACTTCGTTCAACGTTCCGTTCGTCGCTTGCCCATGCTTGTACATATCCTTGGCAGCCTATTTTGCCATGTTTTGGTGTGTTTTTCCTTGTAAAAATGTAGGAAACAAAGAAATGCAATAGATGAGAACGATCGCTCATTGCATCCGCTTGAAACCCAAAAATAGCTCCGTTTTCGGGTGCCGCGAGCTGATTTCTGTAGGCCGCGGCCATGAAAATTTTGTCAGCCATCTCAGCACCCTGGAACCCCCCGAGTGGCACATGGCTGGATGGGGCTTCAATATAGTGTCGGGCGTTGAACACTTTCGCAAGTTTACACGTCAACTTGACGGAAACTTGCCTTCGCGCCCGGCACTTGGGAGTAGTTGTTTGCGGACTTGCAGCTGCTCATTCACACCTCTAAAGTCCTTATTTTCCTCCTCTCTTTCTCTGCTTTCTTGCACTCCAAGTGCTCGCTCAATTGCTTGTAAAGCTTTCCTCTTCGCGAGACGTCGGGACTTGTCCGTCGCTCGTTCCAACAACTAATCAACTTCTCTTTTTACAGGTCCTATGGGACCTACACGAGGTTGCAGCTCGGTTGACCCTTTGCGGACGCGTATGTCGCAAGGGCGCCTCAAGACTTAGGCAATCCAAGCTAAGTCCGATCGAAGTGGGCGCAAAGGCGGTTCTTGACTTAGGCAACTTCAGCTAAGTCGGTGGCTTGCCGTAAGGGTGCCTCACCACTTAGGCAATTCTTGCTAAGTGCGTGACATTATGGTATCAGAGCAAGCAAGCAATTTGAGCAAGCAATAAGAAATTTATAATCTCACCATGGCGAAACAAATGGTGAATCGAGCAAGATGGGGCAAGCGGAATGTTGCCCCCAGCAAATGCTCTGAGAGGGCTGCATGTGCAAACTCGCTCTCACGCTGCGGGAGCCGCTCATGAGGAGCGGGGCAAGTGAGCATGAGGAGCGAGAAGTGGGCTGCTCGCCAGCGAGCGAGGAGGCGCAATCTGGGCGCCAACCGAAGAAAGAGCCATAGAGAGAGGGTCACAATGGTGAAACCCGCTTGGATGTTCTTGAAGCGAGCTTGGATGAACTCTACTAAGGCCAAAGTAGGCTTCTTGGCATAGAGAGCTCGCAAGAAGAAGCTGAATCACGGATCGACAAGGTTGAAGCCTTAGTCGACCGACGACGATGACACAAAGGACTCCGCGCAACATTTGCAAGAAATGGTGACGGAACTCACTTCCAAAGTGGCAATGCTCACAAGGGCGTTGAATGCGGGGAAGCAACACCGCGTTGCGCCAACCAACAAAAACTTCAGGCGCCCACCCATATTGTTATGGGGTGCTAGAGATGCGAAGGAGCTCGAGAATTTCTGTTTGATATGGAACAAGACTTTCGAGCCACGAGGCCGGACTGAGGACACCAAAGTTTCGATAGCGACTATGTATCTGAACGGTGATGCAAAGCTTTGGTGGAGAACCCGTTGGGAAGAGATTCAGCAAGGTCGGTGCCGAATGGACACATTGGACGACTTGAAGTGTGAGTTGAGAACTCAATTCCTACCCGAAAATATTGAGTTCGTCGCAAGGAGGAAGTTGAGACAACTCCACCAAACGACTTCCATTCGGGACTATGTGAAGCAATTTTCTGCACTAATGTTGGACATTCAAGATATGTCTGAAAAGATAAGTCGTTCACTTTCTTGATGGCCTGGCCATGGGCTCAACAGAACTTCATCGACGGAATGTCACCGATCCGGTCGAGCAATTACATTGCAGTAGAAGGCTTATCGACTTTGCTTCTTCAAAGGACCCGAGGAAGAAGAAGCGATCCACAGAAATCACCAACCAAGGCACCCTCCTGGGAAGGAATCTAGGGGTGACCAATGGAAGAAGAGTTTCCATAAGGAGCCGAACTCAAACAGCAAGACCTCAAAACCTAGGAGATGTTTCTTGTGCGGAGGACCACACAGTGTATGAGAGTGCCCGTAAAAACAGGCACTCAATGCCTTGTCGGCTTCCATCAAACCTCCTAAGCCGATACAGGGCAAGGCGATTGCCCTCGCTTCGAGTAGCTCAGTCGGCGGCGTGATGATGAAGTCGCAAGACCCCGAATGGGTGCGATCGCGTTTGTTGAATGCATTGGGGTCAAGTGGGGAAGAACCTGAAGCCGAAGCAACAAAAAGCAGGAAGTAGTGAGCTGATGTACGTAAACATCAGACCCAATGGCTAAACCACCCGAGCAATGGTGGACACGGGTGCTACTCACAACTTCATCGCCGACCGAGAAGCAAAGCGGCTTGGGTTAACTTTAGAGAAGAACCCAAGTCGGATGAAGGCGGTTAACTCGGAGGCTAAGCAAATCTCTGGACTAGCTAAGGGAGTCTCCATCAAGATCGGATCGTGGAGCGGGCGCCAAACATGATGGCGGTGCCATTGGATGACTTCAAGTGATTCTTGAATGGAGTTCATGCATGCAAAAAATTGGTGCCGATGCCGCCTCCTAGACTCCATATGTCTAATGGGAGGTGACAACCCCAGTATGGTTTCGCCACTCGGTGGAACCCAGGATCCCCAAAGAACTATCAGCGTTGCAATCAAGAAGGGGTACGCAAAGGAGAGTTAACTTTTGTGGTCGTGATGAAGTTAGAAACACTCGATGGGGAAGCCCGTAAAGAACTCTTGTGGTGGCAAATGTCTGAAGGAGTTCAAGATGTTATGCCACCCGAGTTGCCGAAAACTCTACCACCACGTGGGCGTGGATCATCTTATTGAGCCGGAACCAGGAGTGAAGCCTCCAAATGAGACCACCATACCGCATGCCCCCTCCCGAGTTGGCGAGCTCGAAAGCGATTGGATGAATTGCTAAGCGGTGGTCTCATTCGTAGTTCCAAAGCACCATTCGGAGCTCCAGTTCTCTTCCAGAAGAAATAAGATGGGAGTCTCCAACTATGCATCGATTATTGAGCCCTTAACAAGGTGACTGTGAAGAACAAATATCCCATCCCTCTCATTGCGGACTTGTTCACCAACTGACAAAGCAAAGTATTTCTCGAAACTCGACCTTCTGGCCGGGTATTAGCGTATGTATTGGTTGAAGGTGATGAAGCGAAGACTACCTGTGTGATCAGGTATGGAGCGTTTGAGTTCTTGGTGATGCCTTTCGGCTTAACCAATGCTCCAGCCACATTTTGTACTCTTATGAACCAGCTATTTAAGGAGTATCTGGACAAGTTTGTGGTTGTCTACTTGGACGATATCGTCGCTCAAAATGAACACTTGAGGAGCATATTGAACACCTCCGAACAATCTTCAAAGTTCTCAGGGAGAATTCTTTGTTCGTAAAAAGAGAGAAGTGCTACTTTGCTCAGAAAGAGATCTTGTTCTTGGGGCATCGGATCGGCGACGGTTCCATTCAGATGGACAAAGCAAAGGTGCAAGTAGTTGTGGACTGGCAAACTCCAAAGAAGGTGCCTGAACTGAGATCCTTCCTTGGGTTTGTGAACTACTATCGACGCTTCATACCGGGTATTCAAGCGTGCAACTCCACTAACAGAGTTGCTTTGAAGAAAGAGCACCTTGAGATGGTCCGACAAATGTGAAGCGGCATTCCAAGACCTAAAGGCTGCCATTCTCGAAGAACCAAAGGCTCAAATTGCCGACTATGGGAAGCCCTTCAAGTCCATACAGATGCTTGGACTTCGCTATTGGGGAGTACTTATGCAGAGGGCCATCCGGTGGCCTATGAAAGCCGTAAGCTCAATGAGACCGAGCAACAACGGTATCCTGTGCACGAAGGAGATAACAAATGGTGATCCACCGCTTACGAGTGTGGCGACACTACCTTCTTGATCGCGATTTGTACCGAGGACGACAACATCGCTTTGAGTTACTTTCGACTCAAAAGAAACTCTCCCAAAGCAGCACGATGGCGGGACTTCCTGGCGGAATTTGACATGGCAATGGAGTACAAACCCTAAGAGCAAATATCGTGGTCGATGCCTTGAGTCGAAAAGTGGAGGCCGTGAATGCTTTGTGCAACTAGAGGGCAAAGGCCAAACAAGTCGGGCTGATCCAACTTTCTTTCCCGAATCAAGGATGGACTCGCATGTGATCCCCAAGCAAAGAACCTTGATGCAATTGATCCAAGAAGGCAAGACACGATGATTTTGGGTCCATGAGGACTCGTCTACACCAAAGGGAATAGAGTTTATGTTCCTCGGTGGATAACTGAGGCGTGAGCTTTTGAAGGAGTGTCATGATTCCCTTTGGGCGGACATCCGGGTATTCATCGAACATTGGCTCTCATGGAGAGGGCCTTCTATTGGCCAAAGATGGGGACAGATGTGAAGAAATATGTTCGACGTGCCTAACTTGTCAACAAGACAAAGTGGAGCAACTGCCAGGTGGGACTTTTAGAGCCATTGCCTGCTTAAAGGTCGTGAGAGAGCATTTCTCCGGACTTCATATCTAGCTTCACTTGGCGAGAGGGGACTCGGATCGATACTTGTGGTGGTCGACCGATTTTCGAAGTATGCAACCTTCATTGCCGCACCCCTACACTGTTCAGTAGAGGAAGCGACGAAGCTAATAATGAAGAATGTGGTGAAGTTGATATGAACCAGATCAAGCTAGTCAAGACTCAATCAACATTCTATGATTGCAAGAAGATTCTAAAATGGCCAACGTGATCATAAAGAGAGAAGGTGATATGAACCAGATCAAGCTAGTCAAGACTCAATCAACATTCTATGATTGCAAGAAGATTCTAAAATGGCCAACGTGATCATAAAGAGAGAAGGACAAATTTGAAGACCTCAACTTGAAGAATAAAAGTCCATTCAGCTATGTTTACCAAAATTTATGAATTAGGAATATAAATGTTATTTAATGCATTCATTCTCTTTGTACATTCCTCATACTATATAAATGAGGTTGACTCTCAATGTAAGACAATTTGGAAGTATAACAATTCTTCAACACCGGTGAGTGTTTTGTTTTTAAGTTCTTGCATGAACTTTAGAACTTATCAGTTTTTCGCTTGTATGTTCAACCCAAATCTTTGCTTTTCCTTTGACTTATCGACTTATTAGTTTGTGGCGTCTTAAGGGAATTCAAAGTGCTATTCTAGTTATTTCATCAATTTTCTATTGATAAGTAATTAGAATAGTTTCCCTTCATTCTTGAACGATCCGCCTTGTTTTCAATTCGTTGGAGGGTGTCAATTTGCATTCCATATGTATCATAGCTCTTTAGCTATCTGGGTGTATGGTTGCTAAATTGATGATTTCCATCATTTGCATCGAGCACGGCTCAAGTTTGAGGTTTGCTTATCCATTTATTTGTTATCTTTAACTTTTCCTGCTTCTCTTATCACGATATCCATAATTGCTATTCTTCCTTTCTTCTTATTGCATTGTTTTCTTGTGTATCATCGTTTGTTTTTATTTTTTCCCTCACTTTATCGTCAAAAAAGAAAGAGAAACAGAAAGTCAAAAAAAAACGAGAGAGAAAATCAAAAGTAAAAAAAGAGAGGAAATCAAAGATCAAAGAAAAAAAGAGAGAGAGAGAGAAGATCAAAGGTAAAAAAAGGAAAAAAAGAAAGAGATCGAAATTTTAAAAAAATGAGAGAGAAAAATCAAAAGTAAAAAAAAAAAGAGAGGAAATCAAAGATCAAAGAAAAAAAGGTAAGGAAAATGTGATCGATGCTCTCTCTAGAAGGTGATGGAGGCTATGATTCGAGGACTAATCCTTTTGAAAAAGGGGGAATGATATGAACCGGATCAAGCTAGTCAAGACTCAATCAACATTCTATGATTGCAAGAAGATTCTAAAATGGCCAATGTGATCATAAAGAGAGAAGGACAAATTTGAAGACCTCAACTTGAAGAATAAAAGTCCATTCACCTATGTTTACCAAAATTCATGAATTAGGAATATAAATGTTATTTAATGCATTCATTCTCTTTGTACATTCCTCATACTATATAAATGAGGTTGACTCTCAAAGGATGCACAATTGGGAAGTATAACAATTCTTCAACACCGGTGAGTGTTTTGTTTTTAAGTTCTTGCATGAACTTTAGAACTTATCAGCTTTTCTCGCTTGTATGCTCAACCCAAATCTTTGCTTTTCCTTTGACTTATCGACTTGTTAGTTTGTGGCGCCTTAAGGAATTCAAAGTGCTATTCTAGTTATTTTATCAATTTTCTATTGATAGGTAATTAGAATAGTTTCTCTTACTTCATTCTTGAACGATCCGCCTTGTTTTCAATTAGTTGAGGGTGTCAATTTGCATTCCATATGTATCATAGCTATTTAGCTATCGGGGTGTATGGTTGCTAAATTGATGATTTCCATCATTTCTTCTTATTATTGTGTTTCTTGTGCTATCACTGTTTGTTTTTCATTTTTTTCCCCTCACTTTATCGTCAAAAAGAAAGAGAAACAGTTAAAAAAATGAGAGAGAAAAATCAAAAGTAAAAAAGAGAGGAAATCAAAGATCAAAGAAAAAAAGAGAGAGAGGAGAAGATCAAAGGTAAAAAAGGAAAAAAAAGAAAGAGATCAAATTTTAAAAAAAATGAGAGAGAGAAAATCAAAAGTAAAAAAAAAGAGAGGAAATCAAAGATCAAAGAAAAAAAAAAGGTAAGGAAAATGTGATCGCTGATGCTCTCTCTAGAAGGTGATGGAGGCTATGATTCGAGGACGAATCCTTTTCGAAAAGGGGAATGATATGAACTAGATAAAGCTAGTCAAGACTCAATCAACATTCTATGATTAAAGAAGATTCTAAAATGGCCAACGTGATCATAAAGAGAGAAGGACAAATTTGAAGACCTCAACTTGAAGAATAAAAGTCCATTCAATATGTTTACCAAAATTTATGAATTAGGAATATAAATGTTATTTAATGCATTCATTCTCTTTGTACATTCCTCATACTATATAAATGAGGTTGACTCTCAATGTAAGACAATTTGAAGTATAACAATTCTTCAACACCGGTGAGTGTTTTGTTTTAAGTTCTTGCATGAACTTTAGAACTTATCGTGCTTTTCTCTTTGTGGCGTTCAACCCAAATCTTTGCTTTTCCTTTGACTTATCGACTTATTAGTTTGTGCCTCTTAGGGAATTCAAAGTGCTATTCTAGTTATTTCATCAATTTTCTATTGATAAGTAATTAGAATAGTTTCCTTACTTCATTCTTGAACGATCCGCCTTGTTTTCAATTCGTTGGAGGGTGTCAATTTGCATTCCATATGTATCATAGCTCTTTAGCTATCGGGGTGTATGGTTGCTAAATTGATGATTTCCATCAGAAGTATTGGGGAGTCCCGCACAATATTATAAGTGATCGAGATGCTCGATTTCTGGGACGATTCTGGACCGAGTTGTTCAAATTATTGGGGTCGGCTATACTTCTCCACAAGCCTCCACCCCCAAACGGATGGCCAAACTGAGAAAATAAACTCGCTCTTAGAGCAATATCTTCGGCACTACGTGAGTGCCAACCAACGAGATTGAGTGAAGTTGTTGGACATAGCCCAATTCTCCTACAACTCGCAGCCGAGCTCAGCATCCAACAAGAGCCCCTTTGAGATCATCATCGGACAAATGCGACCATCGACTCCTCACACTTTGGCTATTGGATATACAGGAGTAGTCCATCCGCGTATCACTTGGCGAAAGAATGGCATCGAAATGCAGATATTGCGGGCCTACTTGGAGAAGGCGGCGAGAAAGATGAAGAAGTGGGCGACTTGGGAAGGCGACCCAGGAATACAAAGTCGGCGATTTGGTGGTGAAGCTCCAACCAAAGATCCCTCCATTCTTTAGAAACAAAGTGCATAAAGGATTGGTGCTAAGTATGATGGCCCCTTCCCAATTGTCGATGGGGTGGGCAATGTTTCCTACAAGTTGCAATCACGGCGTGGCTCAAGATGCATAATGTTTTCCATGCCAGCAACTTGAAAGCCTACCACTCCGATCCGCAGGATGCTTCTCGAGGCGTTTCAACTCGTCAACCTCCCACCAGAGCTTCCTACGAGAAGCGAGTTGAAACCATTTTAGCAGATCGCAGACAACGCTACCCAATGGAGTCGAACAGCATTGAATACTTGGTGAAGTGGCGTAAACTTCCCAAAACCGAAGCTAGTTGGGAGCCGAAGACACCCTCCGACATGAAGAAGCAACTATCAAAGCCTACGAAGAGCGTCAACGAGGGCGTCGACGGCAAGTGGGGAGAATGTCACGAACGGTGCGTCGCACACTCGCAGCAACTTCGTTCAACGTTTCGTTCGTTGCTTGCCCATGCTTGTACATATCCTTGGCAGCCTATTTTGTCATGTTTTGGTGTGTTTTTCCTTGTAAAAATGTAGGAAACAGAATGCAGCCATAATGTAACGATCGCTCGTTGCATCGCCTGAAATCCAAAAATAGCTCCGTTTTAGGTGTGCGCGGCTGATTTCGTAGGCGCGCCATGAAAATTTTGTCACCATCTCAAAGCACTGGAACCCCTCGGGTGGCACATGGTCGGATGGGGCTTCAGATATAGTGTCGGGCGTTGAACACTTTCACAAGTTTGCACGCAACTTGACGAAACTTGCCTTCGTGCCGGCACTTGGGGGAGTAGTTGTTTGCGGACTTGCAGCTGCTCATTCACCCCTCTAAAGTCCTTGTTTTCCTCCTCTCTTTCTCTGCTTTCTTGCACTCCAAGTGCTCGCTCAATTGCTTGTAAAGCTTTCCTCTTCGCGAGGCGTCGCCTGACTTGTCCGTCGCTTCATTCCAACAACTAATCAACTTCTCTTTTTACAGTCCTACGGACTGCAGACGAGGTTGCAGCTCAGGTGACCCTTTGCTGACGCCAGTATGTCGCAAGGGCGCCTCAAGACTTAGGCAATCCAAGCTAAGTCCGATCGAAGTGGGCGCAAAGGCGGTTCTTGACTTAGGCAACTTCAGCTAAGTCGGTGGCTTGCCGCAAGGGTGCCTCACCACTTAGGCAATTCTTGTTAAGTGCGTGACAGTCCACTCACAATTCCTCATTCGTTGAGGCCACCGGCTTTCACTAGCAGTCTTCCTTCAATAGGCATAGACTAACTCCCCTTACAAACTCTTTCTTTTATAAGTTTTCCCTCAACCATCTCTTTTTTTGAACTACTTTTAAGATTTCGATGGAGGGATTTCTACACTAAGAATCATATAATTTTTTTTATTTTTTTGCTCAATTCTTGCTGTCCCAATCAATAATAACTGGGGTATTTATAGACCCCAAGTGGATAGAAATTTGAAGCCTAAATTTGAATCACTCCAGTTTTCAGGGTGCTGGGTGGTACCATTGCCCAGTACATTGACACTGGGCAGTACCACCGCCTAGGCTTCTAGGAGACTAAGCCCTGGGCAGTTTCACCATCAGACAGGGTTCAACAACACTATTTGGACTCTGAGTCTAACTCAAACCAGTCCAAGTACGGGCCCAATTGACCCATAACTTAATTGGCCCAATTCTAACCGAATTAAACCTAATCCTACTTTAATCTAGACAATTATTACAAAGTGAATCCAATTTGTTGGCCGGCTTGTCATTGGTCCATCGACGCTTCGTCCAATTCTTCGGCGCATCATCCTCTCTTGTAGCCTATTGTCCAATTGGCAGTTGTCCTCTGCAACTCCGATCTTCTTGGCGCAACTCCACTCTTCTTGGCCCGATGCTCGAATTCTTTGTTCAAAGCCTTCTGCTGATACGTTGATTGATCATTTGATCAACATCCAATCTTCTGACATGTTTTCACTCGGTGCAATATCGATCCTTCCTGCTTTAATTATCTAATCCTGATCGAAAGTAGACCCGTGTCACTCAAAACATAGTTAGATCATAAAACACAATCAATTAGTTTTATTATCAAAATTCGAGATTCAACAATCTCTCCCCTTTTTGATGATGATAACCAATTGATGATGGAGTTTAGACAAACTCCACCTATCAATATGTCATATTAATAGAACCTTTGGATTTAAAAAAATCTAAGCAATATGTCATAAACAAAAAATTATATAATATTTTAAAATATTCAATACATTATATAATGTATGAAATCATCAATATACTTCTCTTCCTTTGTCATCAATAAAAAGAAGTTGCATCTAGCAAGTATTTGAAGATGTCCAAATTTTACAACATACAAACTAACAATTCATCACTTTACAATATTCAATCATAGCAAGTTTTTAAGGATATGCAAGCATAGTAATTTATCACTTACTTCTTGTCCAATTTTGCACTTCTTGGTGATATTCAAGATGGTAAGTTCTTTCTTCTCTTTTGAGAAGTGTAAGCTAGTAGTTTTGCTTGAGATTTACAAGTTAGCAATTTTTTTGAAAAGTGAAGTTGAGCAAAATTTTTTGCCTCTCTTGACATAGCAATTTTTTTTTTTTGCTTCTCAATGTTCAAGCTAGTAAGTTTTCTTCTTCTTTTGTAGGCTAGTAATTTGTTTTCTTTGCGATATGCCAAGCTAGCATGCTTTTCTCTACCTTTGTCATTGTAAAAAGGAAGTGAATAATATAATGTTATAACTCATTCCCTTTTCATCAAATTTTCAAGTCATGACAAATGAGGTATCAAAAATAAATATTTACATAAATGTTTCAATCATCAAAATTCAAGTCATGAATACTAAGAAGTCATCAAGAAATCAAGTGACATATCATGGTTGATTTGAGTGAATTTCTTCTTTAGTAAATAGTAAAAAAAAAATTTAGGAGAATAAAGAAGAGATCACGATTTATGCATAATATCTCTCAATTCATCATGAATCATAAGAAATTTAAATTATGATTTTGAAAAGTTCATGATTCATTTGGTAGTAAATAGCAAAAAGAATAACTTGATTCATGCATAATAAATCTTAATAAATCATGATTCCAAAAAAATAAAGTTATGATTCCGAGAGCTCAAAATAGAAGGCATGAATCATTTTGAAAGATCTCATTCTAATTCAATTCATCAACTCTAAACTCATCATCAAAATCACATTCAAGAAATTTATAGATAACAAACATAGATTCATGAATTTCTTATTGAAAAAATTGATAAGATTGAGATTGAAAATGCATTTCATTTTTATGTGTTTCTATTTATGTGATTTGTTTCTTATAAGCATACCTTTACTTTGGTGCTAAATAAAAACAAGTATAAATGTTCAAGAGTGAAAAGCAAACTTCGTCAAAAAGATCATCAAAGCCAAAAATATAATCATAAAGAGTTTGATGTGAAAGAGACGATGGTATCATTTATTGAGCTAATGTATATATATATATATATATATTAAAAAAATTTCTCAATTATACATTCGAATCATACAAGTAAATCACGATGATTGATTTTCAAATTATAAATTGATTAAATATTAAAAATATAAAATTATTATTTTACATTTATCTTTATCCCGACTCCATCTCCTTTCAAGCAAATGAGACCACAATGTGTGTAGGCATCGACGGAGTGACGCGACAATAACTTTGAAGGACCACTTGCGGCCTACCTATCCATGCGAAGTGGCTCTATGGCCTCTAGAGGAGAGCAGACGAGGAAGCAGAGTGTCTAGACTCTGCCATTGTTAACTGCAAGTGGATCGAGAAGATCCATTGGTACATTTCCACATCCACAAGTCTTGCAGGAGAAAAAGAATTAGATATTTTCCTTACATCAATCTTATTCATCTAAAATTTGACCGAGTGAGAAAATCTAGTCTCTAACTTCATTGTCACGGTTGATGGACCAACATAGAGCAAGTAAACTCAGAATCCTACAATGTCAATGAAACCGGAGAACGTGTGAAACACTCCTACGTCAAAGTCAAGGTCAAAGTCTTCCGCTTCCGATTCGGTCAAACTTCTACTTCTATTGCATGCTATAAGTGCGCTCTGGGTATGCAACCCTTCTTCCTCACGACCTTCTTGCTTCCAAGCCTAATTACCAGTTCTACTTCGCTAAGATGGCGTCCGCCAGCATCGACAGCTACCGCAAGGGCGCCATGATGTACCGCGGGGACGCCATCTGCAAGAGGAGGTCGATCGAGCTGCTCGAGGAGCTCGGCCTGCCCAAAGGTCTGTTCCCCCTGGAGGACATTGAGGAGTTCGGATACAACCGGGAGACCGGATTCATATGGCTGGTGCAGGGAAGGAAGAAGGAGCACACCTTCAGGAAGATCAAGCGGCAGGTGTCGTACGCCGCCGAAGTGACGGCCTTCGTGGAGGACCGGAAGATGAAGAAGATGACGGGGGTGAAGACCAAGGAACTGCTGCTGTGGCTCTCCGTCGTCGAGATGTACGTCGACGACCCCTTGTCTGGGAAGATCACCTTCAAGACCGGTACCGGCTTGTCCGACAGCTTCCCTGTCTCCGCCTTCGAGCAACAGCAGTGAGGCATGGAAATATGACATGTTAGCGTCGTTTTATGCGTCAAATGCTGCCGTATATCAAATAAAAGTTTGATCTAAGGTTTTTAAAATTGCAGATTTGCCCCTCCAAAATTATATATATATATATATATATATATATATATATATATATATATATCCTCTACTAATTTGATTATATTTATCCCTTCAAATATCCATAAAAAATTAAACTACTACTAATCATTGTTATCACTAGATTTGGAAAAAGAATTAATAATTTTAGGTACCTAGGAAAAACTTTTATTTATTTCATCAATTATTTCGCTCCTTATATTTTTTCAGTTTCAATATTTTGATATTTAATTAATGTAAATCAATTACAATGGCATTTGCAAGTTTTTGAACTTTGTAAATATATATATGCCAAACTAGAAAAAATATATTAAAAATTCACTAACTTTGATGCCTAAACATATCACAGTACAAATTAAATTGAGATTCAATTTATTTATAATCTAACACTAAAAAATTTACCATTAGCATAAAGCCACGATTTGGCTCAGATTTCAAGCGTGGTTGTCACGTCGAGACTTTGAGAGTTGGAACCCATTCCGAGCCAACGTGAAGTTGATCGCAATAAATTGACATGATGGATTGACTGACCTAGTTGGCCTCATCGCATTGACCCATCACGAGTGTCATCCATCTATGATCCGCTTCTCTGGGCAACTTAAGGTCTATCCAAGAAGACTAGGTTGAATTATTCGACGTTATGTTTTGCAAAGACTAATTTAGGATGAGACACATGATTAGGAGTCGGCATTGAAATACTATGGCTTAAACCAAAGAGAAACGAACATCACATAAAGAAATATATAAAAAAAAATCTTCATATATATATATATATATATATATATATATATATATATATATATATATATATATCACCGTGGTGCCACAGCTATTCTTGGATTCTTGGTGACCTTAAGTCGAAAAGAAGATTCTTTCTACTTTGTGTGGTCTGTGAACTTAGCAAAGTAAGAACATATTCTTATCTGGTCCGTGCCTTCATTGTTTTCACATTTTGCTGTCTTTCCTTGTTCTTTTGCTAAACACCATGCCCAACAGTCTAGGAATTGAGATTTTATTTAGACGATTCTGAGTCAAATTGATCGATGCTACTCCACATGAAATCATATACTTGTTTATGCATTCAGTTATGCCCTAAGTTCTATGAACATGTCATCTAACTGTTTCAAACAGAAGATTAATCTCGTTGATTGTTTCTTCCACTTAGAACAAACCCAACTACTTGGTTGTACCTGTAAGACATGCAAGTAAAATTGATTAGGGCCAATATATATAAAATATGAGACCAATATAATATAAATATTAAAAATTATTATTTAACTTTTTATATCATACATGATTTCTGTCTTTACTACACAACATGACTAGCTTTTTAACCCTAGACATGAATTGGATTTCTTATCACTATCTTTTTAATGTTAAAAGAAAGGACTATTTATTAAAAATAATTATAACTATAAAATCACGACCATATTGGAGCTTACGTGATACATCATCAACTGTGTTTGCGAACCACAAAGTCTAAATTGAAACAGAAAATTAGAAGCAAATACTGTATCATGTGAATGCGGTACCAATCGAGTTTGGGTCTGGCCCGATATCGTCCCTAAAAGGAGACGATCCACACCTAAAAAAGGGGACCCGATTGAGAGTGGACCAATGACGGCACGACCGGAGACGAGTAACAAAAGCCCAGCGGAAGCTTCTCGGTCTCGGTGGCCCAAGAAAAACACAAAAAGAAAGCGATCAGGGGCGCATAAGAAACTCTCGGAATCGAACACTGCGGAAACGGGAACAGGCCGCGGCAACACGGAGCCGCCTGCGTGCCGAAGCCCCACGACTTTGGAACACCACCGCTGGCCCGAGGCGGTACGCCGACCTCCCCTGGCCCTTGACTTAACTCTACGGTCGAGTAACCCCAGGCGAACTAAATCATTATATATACGCCCCCCTCTCCCCTCACCGCCTCTGCGCCCTTCGTTTCTTGCAGCTCAAGTCGGCTCAGATACGGACCAAACAAACGGTAACAGCAACGCGAATAGAGGAGAGAGGGAGAGAGCTAACCGACGGTGGATGAGAGATCGGAGGAGGAGATGAGTTGCAACGGGTGCAGAATCCTCCGCAGGGGCTGCAGCGACGCCTGCCTGCTCCGGCCCTGCCTCCAGTGGATCGACTCCGCCGAGGCCCAGGCCCACGCCACCGTCTTCGTCGCCAAGTTCTTCGGCCGCGCCGGCCTTATGTCCTTCATCTCCGCCGTCCCCTCGTCCCAGCGCCCAGGTTCGTCCCTCCATGTCCCTTGTCTGTATGGTTTCTTCCCTCCTCTTTCCCGAACCCTTCCGTTCTGACTCGCCCGAACCCGTTTGGCCGCAGCTCTGTTCCAATCCTTGCTCTACGAGGCGTGCGGGCGGACTATCAACCCAGTGAATGGCGCCGTGGGCCTGCTGTGGACCGGCAACTGGCACCTCTGCCAGGCGGCGGTGGAGACCGTCTTCCGCGGCGGCGCGCTCCTCCCGCTCCCGAATCTCGCCGCCGAGGCCCACGGCGGCAGCGCGATGCCGGAGGCGGACGGCATCTGCCCTCCCCCGAGGATGGGGTTCTCCTCCTTCTCTTCGGCCAAGCGGCGGAGGGCACCGGCTCCATCCAAGGCGGACTACGCGGCGGCGTGCGATCTGGACCTGTGCCTGACCCCGCGGTCTCCAAGAAGCGAGAGAGAGGATAAGCGGCCACGGCCAGCGACGCCGTCGATGAACTCGGAGGGGTCGGTGACGACGAGCGCCGAGAGCGACGGAGGTGTCCGCTCCGCCGTCGAGCCGACGCTTCTCAACCTCTTCACGTGAGGGTTTGATCGAGATTAGGGTGTCGATCGGCTTGTACGTTTTGACGCCCGCGGAAGTTTTGGGCTTCGGACTGTAACCGGCGAGGTTTCTGTTGTTATGTAACCTTTCGGGGTAATGAGGTGGCGCCCGCTTCCGGTAGACGGTGTATTTTTAGTGTATTATCTTATAATACTCAATAAACTCCCTCCTAATTTTCTCGAATTTATGCCGTAAGATGTCATGATAAAAAGCAAAGCCCAATTTACATAACGATATGTGATCGTGCAGCTCAACCTGCATTGTACGTTGAAGCGTGCTAAATAGCACGAGTGACGTGGTTACATGGTAAACGTCAGTTCATCTCGATCATGGTAATGCTATTAGAATATTGCTATGGTACTTGCGGTTAATGATGCTCGTCTTCTCGCGAAGCGCTCGTGGTGGAAGACGCGAGCGGTGCATATCACCATTCGTCGCTGTCTCCTGCTTATCCAAAACTCTTCGGTTTCCGTTCTTTTGGTTTTCCCGTCGAAAGGGAAGAGGAGGGACGGCTCTTGGAGAGAGGAGGAGGCGTGTGGAGGAGGAGAAGGCATCCTATCCGATGCTGCGGCGGCGGGGCCCAGGGGCACGAGGCGCCGGGTGGGCGTGTCGCGTCGCGGGGACACCGTTCGCTGGGAGTGGGCGAATCACGCGTGTGCGGCGCATGTCAGCGTCTATTTCGGCGGTCCCTCTGCTGTCTTTCTCCCTCGCTGGGTGGAGAATGACGCGGTAGGAAAAGCCACACCCCACTCTGCGCTCTCCTCTCCTCTCTCCCAAAATATTCTCTTTCGGCCAAAAGCAAGCCGCGCTTCCGATCACTTCCTCTCGCTCCCTCGCTCGCCGCGTTTTCCCCTCCGATTCCCACTTCTTCTTCTTCTACTTGACGTTCCGTAAAAGCAAGACGCAAGAGGCCTTCGCATAAAACAGGGGACTCTGTTCTACTCTGCACACAGCCTTTGTACGCATGACGGTAAAGAAATGTTCTTTACGTTCACATTGTGATGACCTGAGGAGGTCGGTTTCTTTGGGTTGTGGTCGTCCGGTTAAACTAATGGTATAACAGACAGAGAGACCTCCGCTCAACTGGCGATGATTCGGTGGGGTTTCAGGGGAACATTGACGTGAGAAAAGCCACCGTCCTCCATCTCCATTCTGCAAGCACAGTTAGCTTTGTTTAGTGGTGGCCAGAGCGTGGTGCGTCGTCGTCAAGCTCACGCACCAAGAAGTCGATGATCGGAAGAACCCACAATAGCTGTGATTGGAGCTGATACTTTGATACAACTAGTCTTGATGTGGTTTGTTCTTTTTTGGGTAGCATGGGGTTGACGGGGACTCCACTTTGAGTTGCCTAATGGCCTTTTGCGTCCGGCATGGGGCAGCACATTCTTGTGTTGCCCCCAAGCTCTTATTAAACCCCCCTCCCAACTCCTTGCTCCACACGAGGTCAACAATCTCTACGAGAGAGAGAGAGAGAGAGAGAGGTAATCTTATAGGTAATCTTGTTAGTCATCCCTGTTAAGACATCCTCATGTATCGTATCAGACCATCTTATAGGTAATCTAATGTAATAGAAAAACAAAATAAAAAACATATTTAGCTCATTAAACGGAGAAAATAAACAACCCTTCAGTCTATCTGAGTCTTATTTTTATTCTACAGATGAAATAATTCTGAATAAAAAAATCTTAATTATTTAGGATCCATCACATAAATAAAAAATTTATGTACGACTAAATCAGCAGTAAGATGAGATAAGATATGCTGATGTGATGAATTAGGCTTGGAATCTTTCCTAAGAAAGCACAGTACCGGAGCTCGAACATAAAAACCAAATAAATGACGAAATCTTGACTCATAAGATGGATTGTCCCCTACTTTGATGGAACTAATTGAGATGCTTTAAATATAACAATGGGATGGTCACTGGGCACTCACTCCCATAAGTATGGAATGCAATATAGGCTTGGCTATATTCTTTACTCGATGTAGGCCATGTGGATGTAGCTTCTTGCAATCGATGCCACAGTGATGTGTTTCGGTTAGTATTCCACATTAATTCAGATACCAAAGATGTTGATCCCTATACAGATGATATAATTGGCCTTTGACCCATCACGCGTCTAGTGGTCAACATGACGCAACAATGGCGTACATGAAAGCAGCACGAGCTTGCTTGTCCCGGGTCTTAAATGTAGTTCTTGCAATAGCCCTCTCAAGCAGCCAAAAGCCGCAATGCCATGCCGATGTATTGAGTTCACCGTCGTCTTAAATTCCTTCTTCTTTCTTTTCTCTTTTTAGTTGTTTAAAGATCGCCATGGGATTTCTGCGGGAAGGAGGGGAAGTGTCATAGGCAAAATATCATTCATATCTTATGCAGTCGGTCCAAACTCATATATATATATATATATTTATATATATATATATATATATATATATATATATATATATATATTTTTTTTTGTGTGTGTGAATATGAATAATCAAAGGAAGTCTTTTTTCGAAAGAAAATTTTATGATTATCTTTTTGACTATAAATAATAATAAAAAGTTTATGATTATATTTCTAATCATAAATGATAAGAAGGAAGTTTCGTCTTCTTCTTTTTCTTTAGCATCACATGATGTGTTGAATGATTAGTCAATAATATATTCCCTATTAGGAAGAAAATATTAAGATGTGTGGGTCCAAATATAATAATATAAGAATGATTATAAGTTTAGAAAATGAACTTATATTATTCTTCTATGATTATTATGATGATCAATCTCATAGTACAAAACCTTGCTAAAGATATCTTATAAGAAAATTCATACATAATCCAAAAATATAAAATGGATAACATCCCTATTAGGATGAGAGATTATAACTCTTTTTTCTCAAGGATTCTTTCCCTTTTTACTCTTTTTCTTTTTGTCCCAAATAAAAATGAATAAAGTATTTATAGACCCTAAATAGCTTCAAAAATAGAGTAAAATTCTTATCCAGAATTTTCGAATTACTAGCGGTACTACTATTAATGTTAGGCGATACCACTGTCTATAGCACTGAACACTAGTAGTACCATCGCCTAATCTGGGCGATACTACTTCATGACACCTTAGAAGATCGTGTACTTATAGTACCATCGTTATTCTGGATATTACCATCACTTGACACTAGCAATACCACTATCGAGTCTTATGGAAAACGTATACTTATATTCTAGCTCATAGGCGGTTCCACCGCCTAATTTGGTGGTGTCGCTATTTGACCCAACTGTAGGTTATTGAATGTGCCTCTCAATAGGCCCAAATCAGTCCTAATTCAGGCACAAAGGGGCCCTAATTGAGTTAGTATGATTATACTCAAAATTCACTCAATTAAGACCTAAACTACGATGATCAAGACATAATTGATTACTTAAAAAAATCTTATATTGTTCAGCATATCATTGGTTCATTCGATGTTTCGTTCAAACCTTCGATGCATCATCCTCTTCTTCGATGTACTGCTTGATCTATTTGTATGTTGACCTCCCATAACATCCGATCTTCATGGCGCAATGCCCAATCCTTCTAGCTCGATGCTCAAACTCATGGCACAAAGTCTATCTTCCGACATGTCGTCCAATCCTCTAACCCGACGTCTAATCTTCTGACATGATACTCTCCAGTCCAATGTTTGATTCTTCTGCTTCAATCAATTTATCTTTCATGATCGAAGTTAGTCCTGTGTCACTCAAACACTCATTAGATCATAACTTCATCAATTGATTTTATTATCAAAATCGAAGATTCAACAATTATGATATATTTGAGTATACTGTTAAACACATTAGACAAATGTTTCAAGCTCAACAAGTTAATAAACTAATTATACTATCAGATTACGAAAGTAAAAAAAGACTTACATAGAGTTGCAAGTGATTTACTTGCTTAAGTTAGGATTATTTATTATTATTATTTTAATATATAATATTTATATTGTTGTTGTCGTTGGTGGACTTGTCTGTAAGGCATGAAACACAAGAAATGGAAAACCCTTTCTCAGAGTGGAGGTCACTCTCTGCCCCAAGGCAGTCAGACATGGAGAAGTGGCAAGAAGTTTGCAGCAGACAAGTTCCTAAAAGAATGGCCTTCGTTGTCCACAAGCATTATGACGCCACTCCTGTTGATCCCACGAGTCAAACTATGCCTTGAGAATGACCTCCAACTTCAACACCATGGCTATGGGATCGTTCATCACAATAAATAAGACGCAAGTGAAGCAAATTAAAGGAGATTCCTTTTCTTCCGACAACAACAAGGAACAAAATAATAACAAGCTTTTCTTTGATTAGCATTATGTACTAAGGCAATCTAATTCCTGCAGCGAAAGAGGCCATCAATATGGTGATGATACACAACCCAAAAAGAGAAAAAAGATTGAGAGAGAGAGAGAGAGAGAGAACAAAAGAAAATACACAAATCAGCCAGGGCTAGACAGGTAGTAATGGCTTTCCACCAAGCAAACCAATACTTCATTCATGCTTTATTTCTTTTGCGACTCTCCAGTTAGAAAAAGAAGAGCTTGCTGTGATGTTAGTGATCACAAGGTTGGTAAGAGTATCTGCTCTGTGTTTGTATCTGGCTGGCTTTTCCTTTTAGCTGTATCAACTGCCCTTGCAGGCTACAATGCTTTACCTGGTTCATGAGACCTGTGTTAAATTTAAACCTGGAGAAATAAGAAAAAGGATGGACCTGGATGTGAGACTTACATCCAATACTGCTACAGTGGACAAGAGAGTTCTCGATCGATCAAGAAGCACCCGCTCTTGTGCAGCCACATTTGCAATTTCAGACACCAAGTTACTCGTTCCTTCTACCTGTATGAATGCATATAGTTACCACCGATCAAAATTGAAACTAATGATAGTCATCCTTGGCACATACAATAGAATGAATCCCGAACTGCTTGTAGGAATTTCCATTGAACATGTCAACGATTTACAAGAGCACAAGTTTGTCACTCAAGTTGGAATATTGATCATGATTACATTTCAGTTGCACAACTTCAAAACCTTACCAACTGTATCTTGGAGTTGCTTGTGCTCATCTTTCCCATTGATTATTCATTTTGGTGTCAATTTATCATTCCTTGCAATATATCATTTTTATTTCCTGAGCAAACGTTGGGCAAGTGATTCAAAGCACCCACATTTCCTATTCATATATGATCTGGTGCGACCGCTGGATCAATAGGGTTATATCAGAAACATAAGTTTACCTATGTTAAGTAGTCATGCCTGTTTATACATGTCAAAACCTAGCAACTGATAAATGTAGCTAAGCTACCTTCAAGTTAAATGCATAAGCCAATGGAAAAGCAGATACTGCAAGAGCAAATTTCAGATGGCTAATAGAAAACATGAAACAGAGACCAGTCTTATACTCCAAAAGCATCCAAAGCAATGATGGAAGGGAAAACATAATTGATTATAACAAGATGAATATGTAGAGGAAGTCACCTTTGACAGCAGAGAGCAAATTGAAGAGCCCATTGCTTGCATCATGTCAACTGCTGAACCAATAGCATCTTTAACTTCAATGATGCCTGCCTGTCAAATGAGACAACTACATGATTCCCAAAGTTGGATTGATATCACTGAGTTCACCTGTTGACATGAAAAGCAGGAAATTCAAACCTTGGCTCCATTAACTATGGGAAGACGGAGTGTGCTAGCCTTCAATGCTTCAGTAGCTCCTGATAATGAGCTTGAATGGTCTTGCTCCATGAGAGACCACTCCTCTAGATAGGTCATCTGCAGTAAACAAATTTTTAAAATGTTGAAATACACAATTCATAAATAATTAGAACAGAACTTGAAAATCATATTTTCATGAAAAGAGCTATAGGATAATAGCTTATCTTCCATTGCATCAAGAAAAACAAAAAAAAAGGACTCCATAAATTATTATACATCTTCTGGAGCATGTACCTTCTAACAAAAGCTTCATATGGCAGCATATTTGATTTGCATAAAATATTATGTTTGCTAATTTCACAAATGAAAAGTTTCTTAGAGACAATTAAGATATTTCTTTTTTCCAGATTTTCTAATGAAGAGACAAGTACTACCCCATGGTCTTGATGCTACACTTGGAATTTCTGAATGAATCAACACATTTAACACCTCAGAGAAGTTATGACACATTAAGTCTACAAATTCCTTTATTATTATAGATAACCTTCTCCGACTTCTCTGGTTTATTTCACACTTTAATATAAGTTCTGGTAGCCATTACTACTTCATGCTTCGCATGCTTCCCATTCGACACATTTCTAAGTTCTAAATTTGTGTTAAATAATTTGGTTGCGTTTTATCCTGCTAATGTCCTTAAACTCCATAGAAATTAAGAACCATGAGATGACACCTCATTGGAATATGCCACTTGGTCATGGGTGATCTGGTCTCTGCTAAGATGAGATTGGCTGAAAATATCTAGGGTCAGTTTGGAATCAGCAAATATCGATTGAGGTTGACCAGATTAGTTGAAGTCCATCAGTATAAACCAGTATCTCGAGTTCAATGGAAATCGAACAGAGTTAGTGGGATAGGCCAAGATCGACCAATCTGGCTTTGATCAGTAAGCCAACCAGACAGATCCCTGCCAAACCTAATATAATCATCTCTGGTAAGTTGAAGGGTTTAGGATCGACTCAAGCAACTCTCAATTTGAATTGATTGCTTTTTGTCAGGATTGAACAAATTTTTTGAACATGAAACAACATTTTTCTCAAGAGATTCACTTGATTAGTGACAAATTGTCAGGAGCAACTCAAGGATGTATCTTCTGTTCTAGCTAATTTTGTCCATTAAAACTTCACTATAATTACTGAAGTATCTTCTGTCAAGATATTCTTCACTTGTAATCTTCCAGCATTCAACCACAGGGAATGGTACTGCCGTTGGGTTGTTATTTCTTCCTAAGAGATGATTGTTGTCCACTTATTAAACACTTGTCTTCTTCCTCTCAACCACACACACTTTTCGAGACAAGAAATTTTGGAGGGTTTCAGTTTGGCACTTTGGGGTCATGATACTGCATAAATAATGAAAGAATTGTGTGAAACTTCTGATAACGTTTCTTTGTTACCCAAGGTTCAAAACTAGAAATATGGTGGTTGTCACAGACAGTTGGCTGCTGAGCCAACAACTCATCATTAAACTTACAAAATGACCAAGTCTACTTGCAGGGAAATATGAAGCATGAACTAAAGTAGAACTATAATGTAAATTAAAAAAAAAGGCTTGATCAGACATTTATAAAAAAAAGAGATAATTGGGAAACAAAGGCTTACTTGCTCCTTAAGAATGGAAATTAGCTTTAAGTTCTGTGTCAGAATTTGTCGCTTGATCCTTTTAATAGTGATGGAATCACGCAACTTTGAGGTAGTTATCCATGCATCATATAAGTTTTTCTGTAAAGATCAAATGAAAGCATTAGCTAATAAAGGATCATCCAGTCTTCATTGATATAGACGAAACAAAAAGCATTGGCTAATCAAACATACGAGTGTGTCTGAAAGCACAAGTATACCATTAGGACAAAATCAGCACGAAGCAAACACAAAATTATGGATGATATATCTGGAAGCATAACTGTGAAATGTAGGTCAAGAATAACAATCCAAAAGACAATTAGATCTACCTATGACTTACATGATACCATTCTTACAATGCTAACCTATGCACTACCCTAACTTTCAGCATATGTTGCTTCTAAATTGTTCAACATTTTGATCCATGAAGTATGATGGCACTTATAGACAGCCTGTAAAATTCCCATTTGAAATCGTAGGTTTATAGGAAACTATATACAGCTCACCAATAGTTTTTTGCTGCTCTTGATCATCTAACTTTTGTTCCATGAACAATAAGTTTGTTTCATTTTTATCCATAAATCAATACTTTTTCATTAATTTAATGAACTTCATTTTGTTCTTCATTATGAAATTCAAATGTCAATAGAGCAATATGCTTCAGTTAAAGCAAAGCATTCGAGAATATCAGGATAATCATAAGTTGTTGGTTTCAACTGTTTAAACCAACTTGACATTTCTATACTAATCATGTAGAGAAATTATTTGGACATACACAGACCACCTTCAATGAATCCTCCTGATCTTTAGAATTGGCACAACTTCCATCTGATCTCATTTCCTCACATTATAAGCCTTGGAAGACTAATCATCCCAAGATTAGCTACAATTACTATTTAAGAATTTTCATGTGAAATATTCAGCAAAGGTACCTATATGCAGTGAATGCAATTCAACCACAAATTTATCTTACATAATGCTCTCAGCTCTCCACAAATGCTTTGCATTAAAAAAGAAAAAAAAAGTGGAAGATTCTAAATCACAGAAGGATTTTGTAAAAGCTACAAACTTTGCTCATGTTGTGCTGGGAAGAAGAACAAATAGGAAATCCATCACAATGTAGCAAGAATTTAAAAACAAAAATGACTTTGAAAAAAAGCTTATAACATTCAAGATTACCTCTACAGTTAGTTTCTGCGCTAGCTGTGCAGCATTGGCCCTGGCATTAACACATCGCCATTGTAAATGCCGGTTATCAAGCAGCCTCAACATGTGAGCCTGCTCAATTCTGTCCTCCCCCTTCTTTGCTCTCCGCACTTCAGCAGCAAAGCTTATAATCGAAGGTGCATTGCCTGGTTGACAAACTGGAGAGGTGCTCATCGAGACATTACTCCTTGCCCGCAAAGGACTAGCCATACCCCTTGATGGTGAAGCCACAAGCTTACTCGGGGAAGAAGGTCTCATGGGTCCACGGAGCGGTGAAGCAACGGATCTCGGAGAAGACGATGGGCTGTCCACAAACATTTTCTTGACCACACCCATCTTCGGCCTTGAATCTGGCGAAGATAGTGGAGAACAAGTTTCAGGATAGCGGCGCATCTGGCCGTTTGTCTCCTGCCAAAATCTTGCTGGGACACTGATTCCCCGGGAAGTCACCTTTGCCCTGGGAGGCACACTGAACTCTAGCGCCCCACAATTGCTGCCAGAGGATACACTATCAGTATCGGATGATGCTGAGAGATCACCGCCATCAAACGAAGCCCTTCTCGCACTATCATCAAACATCATCGACTGCTGGAGCAACCCGACGGTGGCCAAGATCGGTTCTTTCTTCTCAGATGAACAATTCGAGCTCGTCATCGACGGATTTGACGGCTGGGCTCTGGAGGCGGGCCATCGGTGGTGGTTGTCAAAGGGCCTAGAGTTCTCCAAATTGTCACCCGCCTTCGCTGGAGCGGCGGGAGAAGCAATAGCTCGCCGCCGCTCGGGAGTAGGCTTCCGGGAAGGGCTGGGGGAGACCGCCCTAGCGCGGCTAGTCTGGTAGGAAAAGGACTCCCCCTGGAACGAGACAGAGAGGCTCCGCGTCGTCATGCAGAGGGTGCGCGCGGCGGCAGAGGGCTCCGCCGGGGTCGGGCGGGGATCGGCCCGCGGCGTGGAAGGCCGAGCCCGATCTACGGAGAGGGATCGCTTCTGAGCGGCCGATTGGGGCAATGCCATCGGCGTGGAGGACCGGGGGGTCACCAGCGGCGACGGTAAGCGCCGCGAGCCGGACGAAGCGCTCGAGGAAGAGAAGGTAGTGGCGGTGGAATATGAGGTGGAGGTAGAGGACGAGGAGGAACTATAAGACGAGAGGTACCGGGAAGTGATCTCCTTGACGCGAGGCCGCCTCGTGCCGGCAGCAGCATTGTCCTTTTCGGAGGGGATCAGCGGCGAGCGGCGAGGGTTCTGGAGATCATCACGATGGGGAGGAGGCGAAGTGTTCTTATGGTGGCGGGGAGCGTTCCGGGATGCGGCGGCGGCGTTGGTGGCGGCTGCCGGGACCGCGGCCACCATCGATCTCGCCGTCCTACCTCGATCTCCGGCTTTCCTCTCGAATTATAGCAACCGTAAGCACGGGAAGGGGGTAACAGCACCAGCGGAGCACCGGACTCCAGCACTGCTCGGAGGAGGAGAATTATAAGAATGAGAGGAAACAAAGAAGAGTGTGAAGCAGAGTAGAGTGTATGCTCGTGTGTGCGAGGGAGAGTGGCTTTGCATCCGAGAGAGAAGAGACCGGTCTCTCTCTCTCTCTGTCTCTCTCTTACAGAGACGCACACTATACTGCTAAAGCTTTTGTTAGTTGTGTTAGTGTGGTTTTGCTGTCAAGTAATGCAAGGTTTTGCTGCTCTGCTAAGATAGCACTGGGAGTGTGTATCTGTGCATTGGGATCAGAGGTCAAGCAGTAAAAATACAGAGACAGCACAGTGGACTAATAGAGTAAGAGGGTAGGAGGCAACCCAGAATGGTGTTTGGTATGGCAACAGTGAGCAACACATGAACTGTAATAAATGGGGCCAAAGGAAGGGAGATGAAGGTTGCAGTGTTAAGGGCAGAGGAGTTGGGTGGCATGGAGTGAGGGGAAGACAGACAGGCTTCTGAAGAGAGCATAGATGCTGTTGCCCTTCTCGTCCCCCTTCCCTTCCTTACGGGATCCAAAGCATTGATAGAGTAGATTACAGTTGTTGGACAACATTGGAGGAGGACCGGAATTAGACTCCACCCAATGAAGAGATCACAAAAGGGAAGAGCAGGTAGCAGCAGTGTGGGAGGTGGGCAGGTCTCTGGACCTAATTTTTCTATGCCAAACCTAACTTGGGAAGGACAGCATGAAGAGCTCAATCAATTTGATTAATACGTTAATCAAGATCATTAGTTAATTAAAGATGATAGATAATACTGCCAAAGTAAGCTGAGATCTGGCAGAGAGCACGGTGGTGGCACTCCACAATGCCCACTTAAAGCTCCTTTGGATGTGATGTGTGTTGCTATGCTAGTAGGGGCTTCAGTTCATCTGCTGCCTTATTAGATTGCTTGGATTTGGTTTCTGGTGCCAACCAAAGTGGATCATTCTCTTCACAGTTTTAAGTTTGGAAAGTTTTCTTGAGGAGTCCAACTTATACATTCAATCACATTGTCAGAAAGAGATTAGGGGTTGGATTGTTGTTTTCCGGCATTACTTGGCTTGCAATTGCAGGTAAACATGGCTAGTGCTTGATGAGGCTTGGAATTGCTTCTCACTGATACCAACTAATAACAGCGTTTGTTGTGATGGGAAGTCGGATAAAACATGCTTGTGGAACTCAATGCAGCATTGACGTACGTGACATCTACACATGCCTTTGTTGCATCATTAGCAAGCCAAAAACAATTGCAAAGTTGGTTGGTCATAATTTTCTCTTAATCTAGTAGAATTTTATAGACTAATGAGCCAACTTTTCCTTTAAAAAAAAAGAGAAAAATAATTCTAAAGTAGAAATTAATTAGCTCAATTTAGAGATAATATCGAAATCTTTTGCTACTGCATCTTTTTTTTTTTCGAAAAAAAATATTTCAACCAAATCTCTAGTCTCATGACTATAGACTGTTATTTACAATCATTATGATGTTCTTTGCTTAGATAAGATTGATGGTCAATCTCAGGTTCTCTTTTATCTCTTTGTCTTGTAGGTCTCCTTTTAGAGATTGTGTGATCTAGACTGATACACCTCGATCATGATTGGATTAATAGAACCGTGACGCATCGAAACAAATCTAATCTGTCTCCGTACATAAACCATCAACCTGTATCTATCATCAAGGTAGATCTAGCAATGTCTCTCCGATGTTGTTCATCCAAAAATTTTAAAAGCTTAAATGATCAGAAAAGGACTAGATATATTCATAAATCTTAAATATAATTGGGTTTAGGTTTGGCCTAATACCATGATACAGATCGTAATTGAAGTGACTGGAATCAGGACGAATGAGCTTTAGAACTTGCTCTAGAAAAGGCCAGCGAGCTGCATACAACGCAATGATCTTAATGATAATGACGACGTAGCTACTAAACCTAACAATGGTTGCCAAACCGCTAGAGGCCATCTTGTGTCTTGTGCCCGTCCGAATGCTAACCGATGAAAGGAAAGATGTGCCGACTCCAAGAGTACGTACGTTGTCGTATTGAGAACAGGTTCGTTCATGGGGCAAGTTAATTAAGCATGAGCACATGCTCGTATCGAGCCCATGAAATCGCCATTCCTAGCAATTACCTCTTCTTTGAATCCATATGTCAACCACCCATGGAGGAGGAGGTGGTGGAGAAGAAGAGGAGGGGAGGACACAGAAAGAAAGAAGATGAGGAGGATCCAACGGATCAACAAATTTCTTCTTCTTTTTTCTTTTGATGAAGATGAGATGTCATCTTGACACCTTGTAATCAACACCTAGATTCTTGAGCTCGAGTTTTAATATTGTTTCTTTCGAGAGAGTGAGTGTGGCATGATCATTAGATGTCTAAGCGTTCAATTACGAGAGAAAAGATCATGATAATAAACAATTGCTACATCTACCTTTTGGTTGCTTGAAAATATAGTGATCAAACGAATTCATCTTGATAAGCAATCTTCAGCAAAAATTATATATAATTTTATAAAACTTTTAGTAAAAAATTTATAGGTTTTAATAATATTAAAAATAGGGAGAATGAGCTTTGGTATAATTATAATATTTTTTTATTTCTCGGAAGGCGAGTCATGAAAGATCTTCGTTAAATATATTTAAAGATAAAACTATCTACATTAATCCTCTCATATTCTACGTTAGGGTGTCTTATGCATTAAATATACTATTTTTTTCAGTAATATTATATCTCATAATATTTATGTTGTATCAAACTTTATTTATGTTTTTATACCATACTAAATTTTATTACCATGTTATATATTGGCCAAAGCTAATATATAAAGCTAGACACAACTTCAAATTTTAGGTCAAACTCATTATATGTCATTCAATTCTTTCAATACCTATTAATATGATACTATAATATATATATATATATAGGCAAATTCTCAAAAAAAATAGTTTTAAAATTTTTTTTATAGCACCTCTTCTTTCGTAAATGATAATTTTGCCTCTACACCTTCTCTTACCTTAACAGTCTTTGAGTTTCTGATTGTCTTCTTACTTAGGCCCCCTCGTCCTCCACATGTTGTCCCCATCAATTCCCAATGTTTCTCTTTTGTCTTCTTCGATTGTTGTAAATATGTTATACGGAGGAAATCGTCTACCAATAGTAAATTCTCGATGATCCTCTTTTGCCCCAGTTAATCATTATATGCCACAAAAGGTGGAGAGAATGCACGGGGAGATGATCAAGGGTGGAGATGATGATCAGTGCGACATTGACAGAAGTAAAATAATTTTTTTAAAAAAGAAGAAAGGTTACGTGAGAATTTCTAATTTTTTTCTAAGAATTTATATATAATATATAATATTAAATTGTCAAAATTAAATTAAATTATATAATATATTGAATGCGTGTCAAATCGTCACGTTGAACTGCCAAAAAGATTCAGCTTACCGGAATCATATTGAAACGTGCCGTCATGAACGCCAACATTTTCTTTTTTCTCCGATATAAACAAAGATCCCGGAAGCCACGTACTAAAGTTTCAAGCTCAGTTGACAGGGCTTTTGTAAGCCCTAACAAAGCCTGTAATTTGCAAAGCTAAGCTTTCTATCATGGCGCTGTCTGTCACCGCACGCACTCGACGCGTCCCAAACATTCCACCTTTTGGGGGGTCCCCATTGCCGTTTCTTTTACAGATGGGCACAGTTCATCGTCCTCTTTTCCTCCTCCCTCTTTTCATCACCAGATCTCCCATTGCCATGATCCCATGTGGTCTCATGCTCCAAAGCGAAAGCCTTCACACTTTTTGTAGGGAATCTCACTTTGTTGAACCTCTCATCACCGTGTCGAGATTAAGATTCTATTTATTTAGCACGTCGTCGTCGTCGTCGTTGTTGACAGCAGTTGTGAAACCTCATATAATGCGGTGAAGGCCAGAGACGATGATGTTCTTTAACCTATCGTATTAAGCATATGCTGCTGTTACTTGTAAGCAAAGTATTCCAATGGTAGACAAGATCGGGCTATGTGGGGTTTGATCTCTGAGCAACATCAATTTTGGCTGCACTACCGCCCGAGTGATATTGTTCCTTCATGGTCCAAAAGATTCATCAGAATAATCATAAGACTCTACGGCCATGTCTTGGATTTCAAGCAAAAACCAGAGCTACAGATGCATGAGATGATCTTGACACAGCACAGCCAAAAAAGTGATGTGCGTCATGTCACCGAGTTACGACACAGCTAACATGATCTGCGTTCCGCTCGTGTTATTACCAGGGGGAAGAAGCCGTACCTCCCTTCAAGAAACAGGCGAATCCCCAGGTTTGCCTTTCGTCAATTTATCGAACAAGATTTCGAGTGCGATATTGTTGACCATGTTCGCCGGGATAAAGCCCAAAGGATCCTTTTCCTGACAGTAATTGCTTGCTCAAAGTTTGTGGGCTTTCGGGCTGTCAGGTGTTCGCCGTAATGTCTGAGAGAGTCTCAACTTGTGGCACACGAATGCAATGTTTTGGGCCTTTTCTGTCGGCTGGCAGCCCATTAACCTGGTTGCCACGGTCCCAGGCAATGAATTGCTGATGTCAACATACTCGGAAACAGATGAAGGATGACTTAATTCTTTTAGTTGCAATTGATAAGCTTTCGCATGCATCTTTGATGTCACCACCCCGGAAACAGATGGTTAACCATAGCAAGAAACCATTGCCTTGCTCTCAGCCTCAGGTATGATACAAAATCCTACATTGCTTTATAATTCCCTGCAGTCCTGCTTTACATTGCTTTATAATTCCTTGACAGTGATGTATCAGTTGCTGTCGTTGTCACTGTCTGCACTCTACGCATCAGTGCTCGAATAATTGACAAAGTCGGCTTTGAGCCTTTTACAACCTATCACGAACTGATGGTTACATGCCCAGCCATATGGTCCCAATTGATATACAAATAATATTGATATTTCGTATTGATTTGATGTTCCATACTGATTGTTTCATTATGGTTCAAGAATTTGGACATTTTACTGAAACAAATTAATTTTAGCTTTTTAATCAGATGACACCCCGTATTCGAAAATATCTTTGTACTTTTACCTAAATGACTTGCTTTGTAGATGTTGTTCAAAAATATTTAATTTTAATAATTAGTTATTATAAATTTTTTTAAAAATAAAAAATATTAATCATCTTTAGTAATGATTCTAATATGATTAGTATTTTTATTTTTTAAGAAAATTATGATAATTAATTATCAAAGTTTTTTGAATAGCATATATCTAAATAAATAAATCGTAAGTAAAAAAATGAATATCATCCGGTAGAAAGTCGACATTATAAAATGTGCTAAGAACTTTCATTATAGTACTAAATACTAAATTATTTTTTTTTATAGTTCTTGGAAGAAACTAAATCATTAAATCTTATAAACCATTTGAAAACATATAAATATGATTTTCTTTTTATTAGGTTAAAAAAAATTCAAAGGGTGCGACTTACCCCAGAACTAAACCTGCATCGTAGGACCCTAGAAATTAATACCACAAATAAAGTACAAGATATGACCTCTATGTGACATGAAACTAATTTCTAGACTAATTCTTTCCTTTTATTTGAAAGGGATTGTGTTCTTCAATTTTTAATCTGAACCACAACGACGGTGAAGTGTTTGACATGATACGATTGACTTGGTTTGACCTCTCTCAGATGAATTTAAACACAATTAATATCGACTAATAGCAGCCTTATGATATTATAATGTTTATATACGCCTCACGCTGCCACACCCACCCTCTTGAAACCTGGTATTTACAAAGCAGCCATCGTACTGACAATGCAAGATCGAACGGATTACAATTTCCGCACGCGTGCAGTGCTTCTAGAGAACCTGCGGAAGAAGGCCGAACCGGAGCTACCCGAGCAACGCCCACAGGTGCGACCCGTCCCGCCGGCTACTCCCCTTCCTCCTCGCCGCCGCCTCCGCCTCCGTCTCCGCGGCCCGGTACTGCCCCGCTCGCCGCGACTCCGTCAGCATCTCCCACATCACGCGCACGTCCTCGTACTCGCACGTGCTCACCTCCCGCCTCAGCCGCATCAGCCCTTGCGGCGAATCACGGAGGGAAAGAGGGGTTAGTGCGGTACTCCCCCGCGGTCAGATCGTAGCCATCCGATGAAGGGAGGGGTGGGACTCACCGGACTTGCGGATCCCGAGGCGGGTGGCGAAGCCAGCCCAGGCCCTTCTCATCGGCGATGCCACCCGATCCCACCACGCCATCCTCCACCGGCGTCGCTGTGTGAGAGAGAGAGAGAGTGTGTGTGTTTCTTAGAATCCGTTACGGGTGTCGACGTCTCCCATTTAAAAAAGCCCACCCTGCCTGTTCACCGGCTAATTCCTTCAATGACGGGCACGTGACGGTGAGCCTGCCCCGTACACGTCGGAGATTTTTACCGCGTCGACCTGCGCAGCGACCGACGCGTGGATGATGATTATCGAATCGTACGGTTGACGTGGGCCGCGGGCATCTATCCGGAAGCGGCAGCGACTTATTATTCCATGCCTAGCGCTTTTACCTGCATCACCTACTCGTGTTACCATTGAGCAAGAGTTTTGGGCCCTGACAGGTAAACCGTCCGACGCCCGGGTGCAGGGCGGGGGAAGAGGGGATGGTGGAGGGAGGGTTTGCGTGATCCCGTTGCGAGAGCGCTGCAGGGAACAGCCAGTACGCTGCGGGCCCCGCGGTCCTTAGAATTCAAACTATTTACTTGGAGCTTGGGAATCGATCCATGTATGGAATGTGGAGAGCATGTTGAGTTGGAAGATGTGATTTGATAGTCCAACGAGAAAAGAAAATGATGATTTGATCTATGTTCGTATGGATTGATTTGATTAGGAAAGATGGACCACTGTTCTCTGCTATTGGTAGCCTTCCACCATTATTGCTTAGGGACCATAAGATACGACGCAGGGACATCAACCGGTGATGGTGGGATACGCGTCCTTCACTTTGAACACCGAAACGAAAGCGTACACTGTATGTAGAAAATATACTTGAGACATTCGTCGTCTGTAACAATGAATTTTATTCGTATATTAATCTTAGTAGGAGCTGAAACTGACTTGGAGGTTCTTCCTAACTCTGTGTCAGCTCAAATTATTGCTAGAAAACACATCGACTATAAGAGATGGTCGATTCTATTCATTCAATTGTTAATAAATTTTTTTTCTTTCATTATCATGTTAATCCATTTTTTAGTTCTGATTTCACATTAATTTTAATCCGATCTAAAATTTTCAAAATGTTGTGACATTCGAAAGAGAAAAAAAATTATTTTATGAGATGCGATTCAGAGTCACAACTCGATCAAGAGGTAATTTCCTTTGATGATAAAAGTTATATGTATTTTGTTTCGGTTCATTCTTTTACAAAATTATGTTCACAAAACTCATCTGATGGATATAATTTTCTTTGATGATAAAAGTTATATGAATTTTGTTTCGATTCATTCTTTTACAAAATTATGTTCACAAAGCTCATCAGATATAGGTAATTTCCTTTGATAATAAAAGTTATGTTTTGGTTCGATTCATTCTTTTACAAAATTATGTTCGGCAGATTGAATATGTTTGTTTGTAGGAGTGAAAAAAGAGCTCATAAGTGGTTTGAATTTAGTTTTGTTTATTTGGAATAAAGGCATATCTAGAAAGGCTATTTTATATGAAACTGTTCATAATTATTAAATGATATAATAAAAAAAAGTTCTCTCTAGACAGCATTTTGGAGAGCTGACATAATATGCCCCATCGAATATTCGGGCCAATTATGCTCTACATGATAAATGGTGGTTTATTAGACTCTGCATGTCAAATCCCAGTTGATTAAAAATAAGGACCACGCGAACGACAACTTTAATCTCAATTTTGAGGGAACATTTGTGGGATGATGGCAATCCAATCCATGTCCAAATAAATCTCCTTTTCGTTTACTTTGGCAAAGGATTGGGCCTCATCCATAGGAAGCAGCCCAATCTGTGGTATGTTGCTATTCCCACTCACTCCATTAGGATTTGGAATCATAAAAATATTTTTGTTGGATTTAACATTTTCTTTCATTTAACATAAAGTAGTCGTAATAATTTGCCACATCCATTGAAATGTTCAATGATAGCCAGCCAGGTAATCGATGTTAAACACCTAAATTTAAATATGACATGAATCAATTTAGGTGGGTGGAACATTAAGACTGAACGCTCGCACTTCTCTTATATATATATATATATATATATTCTGGTAAGGTTGATGGGATTGTTTAGTCACAAAAGTCCTATATATTAACCATAATAGTATCTAAATTTAATTTATTAGATCCATTAATTTTTTTAAGGATAAATGATGAAAATGAGATTTGATTCCATGATCTTGTGATAAATCATCAAAATCTTTAAAGTTAAAGTAGCTGACACTTGCATGATATCCATTATTTACTCATATCTAAATCTAAATCGGATTTATTGTCAAAGAGCAATAATACTTGAACCTAATTATTATGAAAGTTTAATATTTATTTTTATAATAAGAAATGATTAATTATGATTAACAAATAGAGTGTGAGCGAGTTATTATAATCTAAAAGAGAAATATATAATCATCAATTTAATCTTGTTAGCTCTAATTCAAACATAACTAGCGTTAGTATCAAAAAATAATAATATTTGTGATCATTATTTCTTATAACAATCCAAATTATGATGATCAATCAAGAAAAAAAAAAGCTAATAAAGATCTGATTTCTTAATATTCTTAGAATCATCCAGACCCCTGATCTTTGAAGAAGAAATTCAATTTTCAAGATTCAAATTTAAGATTTAGGTGGCAGTACGATCTGTTCCTACATGATTATAGCAAAATTACGTAAGATGAAAGAAGCTCTTAAGCACCAATAATATAAGACCTCATTCAAAGTCTGGGCCTCCTCCGTCATATTGTCCCAAGGAGAGAATAATGGCAACCAAAGATGAGGAAGAACTCATGTCATGACTTGTTTATTTCCCCTCTCACTGCTCACTAATTTATAATATAGCCCAAACAATACCACCAACTACAAGACAAGTGTTTGACGAGGAAAAAGAGCATCCAAATTAAGTTAATTTTCAAATGAATCATTTAGCATCCAAATTAAGTTACTGTTCAAATGAATCATTTTACCCTTGTAACCTCCTCTCTCTTGCGGATCACATCAGGATAGGGATAAATGCTTGGATTAGAATTCTCTAATGCTTATTGAGAATTGGACTCACATAATCTTCCATTTTAAGCTGTTTTGCTCGATCATATCTATCAAAACATGGGATGTGATAGGTGAGATGAGTCTAAACGAAAAGGATGATTTGTCTCTATAAACATTATCAAGATGTTATATGCACAATTAATAAGTTATGACTTCAGAACCTTTTTTTATCAACATAAAATACTTGATGTAAGAAAATAAAAAATGTTATATTTCATTATTGTTTATTAATAAAGCAATTATTCATCCAAAATTTTGACAAAGGGATGTGATTTTGAGAATTCATGAACCATAGAAGAGATGGTGAATCAAATTCTCAAAACCATCCATGTAAGTACAACAAACTTTCTAACTTTCTAGCTTTTAGCTTTACATAATTTAATGTATAAAATGCTATTCCCAATAGTGTGACACTATTTAATGGTAATGCAAGATGTTGCTTGCATTAACCACTCCAAGGAAGCTCAATATTTTGGTACTTATGTGGGACTGAATACCATGTGTTCCCACAGTGCAAATTAAAGATGATTCCACACCAGATATCTTGATGTATGTCTTGATATAAAATACTAACACCATCCTTATCTCTTAGCTCTCATCATTCATTCCCTCAAGAACATAAAACAACCATTTAAACATTAGAAAGAGATCTAAGAAACAATACCAATGTGACACTCTTGAGGTGATGGACTAAGAAATGTTGTGTCCACATCTAATACTTGGCATGAAGCATGTGGTGTTTGGTACGTGGGATTAGTGTTTAATGCCTCTGGATGAGTTGTAAGCCATGTACTTTGGAATTTATTAAGGTAGTTCAAATGGTGCTTAGTTTTCTAATCCATAGGATCAAAAATTTTGCAGAAAAAAAATTAGAATTGGTGTTGTCATTATCCTACCACATTTCATGCTAATCCATCTTCTATGTGCAAAAGATGAACACAATCTCCTCACTCATGTTTTGCATCTGCAATGAACAAAAAATGAATCAATCCATGTTTCTTAGGGCACTGATGTGACACACTTCAATTTTTTTTTTTCCATATATGAGTGCTCACTGCTGAATTTTTGTGCCTTTGAAATGAAAAAAAATAAGGGCTAATTTCTTGTTGCAAGCAATCATGCTTGCATGTCTCATAAAGACCTCTTTTAATTGGCATAATAACTATCCATCAGATTACTTATTGCTCCATGTTCCTCGTGGCAGGACATGGTCCAATTTACTAGTTTATTGGAAGTTTGGGTTTAAGGCCACAGAATGGACATCTCAAAAGTGATTTGTCCTCCACCACTTGACACCACCTTTTCTAGCTGTGGTATTGGATGATCCTGCTCTCTCTCTCTCTCTCTCTCTCTCTCTCTCTCTGACCTACAAAAATGTGACTATGTTAGTGGATTTGGGGGAATACTGTTAATGATCATATATATGCTCATCCTGCAGATAAATTTGTGGAGCAATGATGTTAACTGATCTCATGTTATGTGACTGTCAAGACTAATTGTGCAATAGTCTTCTCTACTTGAGGGTCAATATAAGAACTAAAGAGAATGTGTTGGTTTGCTGGTTATGCATTAGAATTGACTAAAACATGGCAAAAGAGGATATGCTTATCTAAAAGGACATGGAATAAGATCTATGTCAAGTTCCACTTGATGTGGCGAAAAAGAAACTGCAATGTCTAAGACTAAAAAATCTTAACAGCTGATCCTAATCATAATTTCAAGGGAAGATTGGCTACCCCTAATATGGAGAGGATCAGACATCATCATGTGTTCTTCTTCTACTTGTAATGTGATGTAGATTCTTTCTAATTCTAAGTGGTTGAATCTTAATCATTCAAGTCAATGAAGCACATGATATCAGTGTTGATTGACGAAGCTTCTTTTATGCCAAACATCTACCTTATTGCTAACATTATGAATCACGTAGAATGGCCCTTAACAATGCAGAAAATTTTTGGTTTTTTCAGATCAAAGAAACATGATTTGGACAAGAAAACAAAACAAAGAAAGTCCTGCAATTATATCTGCTTGTGAATTCACTCCATCACCATCAAGTTCTTGCCCAGTTTGGGATGAGGGGGAACAAGCACAGGTGCACCCACAAGTGTCTCAGGTGGGTGTGGGACTCACAGCTCAAGGAACACTTCCTGTTCTTGACATTGTAGGTCCAATCATAGTGACTGGAGCAAGGTCAAACAGATAGGCATTGACACCCATTCATTGGCACTGCATTAAATTGGATGTTTCCTGCAATTATAATTTAGCAAGTTGAAGGAAGAATAGTGCACCATAAAATTAAACTCCTGTCAACCGTTCCTTTAAGAACTGAAAGATCATTGCCCAGTCCAAGACAAGGAATCTAAGAAGTATGTCTGTGAAATCTGAATAGAATCCACACAATGATTGCAACTCATGTCCGCAAAATCTAGAGATATAGATTGGCTACAGTTCATAGCTATGGCTTATCATGTTCCAACTGGGTTTTGAATTGTTCTGGCAATCTTTATTTAGCTAGATCAAGATCCTCTCACAAAAAAAATGAACCAAGTGAATCAAAATGACCCACATATTAATGCATAGGTTTACATGGCACCTTGGTTCCTGAGTTCATAAAGCAGGCTTCCTTTATTAGTTTTGTTCCGTCAGTCCCCCTTCTTCTTCTTCTACTTCTTCCTCCCACCTTTACTAGGTCAAGATAGCTATCTAGGCCCTTCCCATCATCACAGCAAGAGATACAATGAAGTCCCCAGCTTCATCAGTGAGGTTGAAGGTGAGAGCTTCATTTGGCTCTTAATGTGACGGGCCCATCTACGATCTCTACCTTTCTCCATATCTACTGTTCGTCTCAGAACAAGGCCAAGGTGGGGCACAAACGCCATACAAGGCTGTGCCTCCCCTCACCGGCAACGCGTGCCCCAATGTCGGTCCCTGGCGTTCTGTAGCCGGAGAACAAGACAAACTGGAGCTTGCTTGACCGGATGAAAGAGAGGAAGAAGCAAGAGAACATACAGGACAAGGAAGAGGGAATAAAGGAAAGAAGGGTTATCCACATGACCCCCACATGTGATCAAGCAACTCATCTCCATCTCCATCTGCACTCTCTCCCTTCTTCCTTCCTTCCTTATTTTATGCTCCTTGGTTCCTCTCCTGTTCTTGGAGTCAATCCGCTCCTCCAAGGAGAGGCCCTGTCGGCACCGCAAGGACGAAGCCAGCCCTTTCCTTCCCCCTCCCCTCCCCTCCCCGTCCCCCCAAAAAAAAAAAAAAAAAAAACGAAACGGAAGCAAACTTTGGAATCATTGTGCCAATAATGCACGCCTCCCCATCTCTTATCCATTAATCCTTCCAAGTGATGCTTACAAGTAAAATCACCCCCCAGAATAACAGCAGATCAATGGCTCTTCCCAAAGTATCATGTCATTGAGAACGAATCCAAAGGCTCTTCACAGATCTCCGACGCCTATCTACTCTTATCTTTTACGTAAGTAGTAAATGTGATTAGTACGAATGAAGGTGTATACATAAAGACAATAATATACATGTTAAGACAACTGTTAGTGATCATAAAACTTTAGGATACATGTGATCTGCCATGGCAGGTTTAGCTGTCTGGTTGATTCTTTGGGAGCTGTGTTGTGTGCCTCATGATATTTGAACGGAGATGAACAAGTGGGCCTTCCTATTTGATTATGGCGCTTCTTGGCACTGTCTGTACCGTCCTTTTCTCGCTTCGTAAAGACTCCAACTGCTGCACTAAGCCAAAGGACTGGGATTTGTTTGGCATGCGTCGAGAGCCCACTAAAATATGCTGGTGAGAGTCCGTGTAGAGAGCCTTAAATCCTGCACCCATTGGGTATGTGAAGCTTGCTGCTTTCTCCAAGGAAGCTCTTAGCCTGAGGTTGCCAATAGCAGAAGCTGATAGAGCAACTCAAGTAAGGATTCATCCTTCCCTTGTTTCTTGATCCTTTCACCGTTAATGAGTTCTTGTTTCGGCAGAATTGCATGTCATCGGCTCATCGCCTCTTTTTCTTTCTCGCTTCTGTAAGGAATGCATCGGTCAATCATTGCTGCTTATCATTTTCGCAGATCAGCAGCAAACTATTGTTTGAGATCATTTCCATCAAGGAATTGGTTGAGAGTCCAACGATTCGAACATTTCAGAAGATCAATGACGAGATACATGCAACAGACGGACAAGGAGTACGTGAAGATTGCGATGTTGAAGCAGGGAGAAATCTTTAGATATCAGGTAGCTCCCTCCCTCCTCCTTTACTTGGATCTCCCGTGAGGAAGTTTCAGGAGGCACCGAGTGTTACTTCCATTCTTGATTCAGGTCCACGAACTCCATCGTCTGTACCGAATTCAGCAACAGTTGATGGGAGACATGAAGATTGCAGAAATGAAAAGGCAAAAAGGGCGCACACGAGCAGATACCGAGCTACTTGATGCAGAGGATGAGACAGGGCCTCGTCGGATACTTGACGCAGGGGTCGTGCTCGACGCCGCCGAAGAGAGCGACTTGGAGCTAACGCTCGCCACCGGAAGCGGCGGAGCTCGACGGAAGAAGAAGGACGCATCATTGACTTCGGATTCAGCGTCCAGCTTTTCCTCATCTTCGAACGAGCACGGGAACATGAACATGAAACGAAACCGCTACGAGTGGGTGCCGCATCAGGTGGCGGATGAATCCACAAGGTTCGGTTGTGATGGAAAGAGTAGGTTCGACTCGGAGGAACAGATGAGGAAGGATGGAATGAAGCAGCCTCATTGGCTCTTCCCCCGTTCCAAACGTGACATGCTGGTTTCTTTTGGATTGTAATGTAATGGTTCATATAATTACAGCGTTCCATTGTATTTGACTGCTTAGTTTGCTTCCAACAAAGAAAGTTACAGCCATTTAGATCAACCACAGACGGAATTGGCAATACAGAAACCATCTTGTGCTTAGATCTTCATATTTACATGCTTTCACAAGCAATCGGCTGTCGGTTGGGATTCTATATCTGCAGTGGAAAGGAATCCTATTACCCGCATGGAAAGTCAACACCACCGTCCAAAGTCAACCACAGCCAACCCATTAGAATCAGAAACAACCCAATGATATAGACTTACTGATTTAATATAAAGATCAGCACACTATTTTCCCAGAAACCAGAAGTCTTATTAATCTGGAATGTTCAAACAAGAGTTCTCTTTATCAGCGGTCAATCAAAATGTTTTTCTGGGTAAAGTAACGACAGGTTTTCCTATAATGCTTGATACTTTTTCCCATGAAGTTTTAACAAGGATGAACGAGGCACTTCAGTGATGGAAACCTATGAATTGCACATATTTTTTTCAGAATGCATCATATGAAAAATTAAGAAGCTAGGTGACACTTTTGACCATACTATTTCTGTCCGGTTCAAAATTTGGAAAGATCCTGAGTCACAAGGTTGAGCTAGAGCTACCAAGAGGATTTAGTCGGTCCGCAGTCTTTTCCACATCTGCCTTCTCCAAGCTTGCCATGTATGTGATATAGATGGTCCAGAGAAATGAGAATGAATTGCTGACCAAGGGCTGGAAGGAAAACAAGATGGTTATATCAGCCGAGGTGCTCAAAGATTAAGAGATTGACAATACAGGTTTCCGTGTTACCTGAAGACGGACAGGGAAGAATTTAAATGTAATGAAGTCGCAGATAGGCCAGTACATAATTCCACCTAATAGAGTAGGAATCAAATCTCTTTTTAACCTGGCAAAGATTTCAGCACCAGTTTCACCTATGGTTGACAAAAACAGGAAATATTATTCAAACAGAAAATATTGCCTTTAACCAATTAAAACATACAAAGTGCACATCCACTATCTGCTAGTCTTGTAATAAAGGGCCAAAACAGGGAACACAACACAGGAGTGAGAAGACGAGAAGAAGAAAGACAATCACACAAAGTACCAAATGGCATCCCAATTTTGCAAATAGTCACTCTGTCCATGGGCAAGAATAAAGAAGAACTTCACTGTCGTACATGGTGGACCATTATTCGCCTCTCCGAGAAACCCCAAATACAAGATGCAAACGAAAAATAAAAAAATCCCCATTTGCGTCATCTGAGGTTTGTCGAATAGAAGACATCATAACAACGGATTTCATTCAGGTGTATAATTATCCCTACATGGACCAAACATATCAACAGAGAAGACAGAGACCAACCAACATCCATAGTTGATGGAAACACAGGCAATTAAATACAAGCAAGCTTGTCAGTATCCTAGATGGTCCTAGGCAGTGACCTCTCTATAAAATAATGGACAGCCTTCTATAAGATAATGATCATAAATTTTATTAATCAATTTATACAACTTCATAAAAGAATATTAAGATGTCGAACAATGTTGACATCTAAACGTTGCAGATGCACACATTTTGTTTAACATATACATTCATAACAATGTTACTTTTCCATGAATGATATTATCTCCAAACAATGTAAGGTGATATACCATAACATATTAAAAGAATGATGGCTTTGGAGCCTAGGTGATAGTGTAGACTAAATTCAGGCGCTTAATTAGTTCATGGAGCATAAGGCACTCTAAATAGTTCGGTGAGTACAGAATGGAGGACACCAAGCTACCTAGTTACAAATGATTAGCGGCCACCAATCTCATACATATTTGCCAAAATGGTTGCCTGGTTTGAGATTCCAAAAAGAACCAAGCACCAGGGTGGGGTTGTTATTGAATCAGATTGGAGCAGTGCTTATCAAAACTGATTCTTGACTGATCCAAGCAAAACAAAGGATTGGCCAAGCAGAACTACAACTCGATCATTCTTGAATCGAACTATCCTATCTTTTCCAATGGCTCATGTCAGAAGGCAGAGTGAGAGGAGAGGAAGCAAGAAGGAAAGAGACATCTTAATCTATGGTGCATAAGAGGTAAGAGAAGATGAGATGTCTTACTGGTGGCTGTACTCCATCAAGTCGATGATAAACTTGGTTTTGAAAATCAAAATGTCGACAAGGCCAAAGCCAATGGAAAAAAATCGTACAGAATCACAAAAAAGAAAATTGAACTTAGAATTAATTGATTCTCAACTTATGTTGCTAGGAAATAAGAACAGATGCCTTGCCATGATGAACACTAGAAATTAATTGTTAGATGTACCCAACTCAAAAGTAATAGTCACAAAACTGCTCACAATTTGCATCATATCAACAGAAAAGTAAATTCAATTCAAGATAGTTTTGACACATAATTGAGGGTGAGCCTTAATATAATGGCAATATTGCTCTTTTGCGGCCTAAGCGAATAGGATTTGAGCCGCAAAATTATATTCATGCACTAGGTTATCCTTCCGCTATTGCCTTGAGACATCGTTGTTGAGAACGTTCAATGAAAATAATAATCACGTGATGGGGAGCGTACCGACGCCACCCTCCCACGGGTGGCGTTCTACCACCATGTCGGCACGAAGGCCAGCGAAGTGGCAGACTACATCAGCACAACTTGGCAACCCTCGGTCGTACCAGAACAGGCACCGACCAGGGCAACACGACGTCGACCCGGAAAGCTCGGGACGGCGCCTCCACAGTGCCGCCCCGAACACCCGGGACTGTACTCCCACAGCGCGTTGTGGATCAGGATCTCATTCTCTATAAAAGCCCCAGGCCAATGTCGTTCGAGTGAACTTTTTTTTTTGAACACACATCTCCCTCTCGCCACGCTAACTTAAGCTTCGGAGGGGTTGCGTCGGGAAACCCCGACCCGACCCATGTGCAGGAACCGGAAGACGCGTGGTGGGCCGATCAGCGGAAGGAGGCATCATCCCCCAGCAGGCAAACGAACCGCTTCACCCGACCTGACACCGACTTCTTACCTGAGCTCCAGTCGAGGCGACCCAAGCGCATTCAGACCCGGAGCTAGCCGTGCTGACTCAGCGGCCACGGCGTAAAGGTACACTAACAGATTGGCGCTAGAAGAAGGGTCGGATGTCGCAAGGTCAGCCCCAGCCGCTTGGTCCGGGCGAACGCCCGGCCGAGGGGCCCCACTCGACTTGCGGGTTCGGGGATCATCCCTCGCCGACTCGTAGACCCGAGGCTAATGGTCCTGCCACAACACCGGAGCGCTATTGGTGACCGTTTAACGATTCCGAGTTATCCTCGCCCGGGGCAGGCCCAGCCGGTTAGCTCCCCATCTTGCCCGAAGTATTCTACGGCCTCGCCCATCAGGTCCAAGCCCTGGCAGGGATGATGCAGACCATCATTCCTCTCATCCCTCAGCTCGCTCAGCAACCGGCATTTCCGCCCCAACAACGGGCGAAACCGCCAATCCCAATACACAAGGCGCCATCGATCCCTTTCACAACGGATGCAGTTCAGTCTCCTGAGAAAGTGTCGGGAAACCCGAGGGAGGAGCGGGAGCCTGACACATTATCCTCCGATTCAACGGATTCCCTCCGAGCCCAGCTACGCTCTATCAACCAACGTCTAGGCGAAGTGCAAAGGGAGATCCATAAGTCCAAGGAGGAGCTCGGGGAAGTCACCCACCGCGGGTCACCTTTCACTTTCGAGATTCAAGACAAGCCAATCCCACCAAGCTTCCGCCTCCCCTCGCTCGACGCGTATGATGGTGACTCCAACCCAACTGAGCATATGGCCGCATTCCGAGCCCAGATGGCCTTGTACGAAACTTCTGACGTCCTCATGTGCAGGGCATTCCCCACCACTCTTAAGGGACCAGTTCGAGTGTGGTACAGTCGACTGAAGCTGGGCTCGGTCTCATCCTTCGACCAACTTGCCAAAGATTTTGAGCTCAACTTCCTTGCTTATGCACGACCGAAACCTTTCGCCGCCCTCCTCCTCAGCCTCAGCCAGAAGGAGGATAAGCCCCTCTCCCAATTTGTGACTCGTTTTGCTTCAGAAATTCGGGGGCTTCCCGATGCTCACCTGTCTCTGATAATGCAGGCCTTCATGGTAAGGCTGCGGTCGTCCAGGTTCTTTTGGTCACTCGTCGAGCGGTCACCAACAATGGTCCCGGAAATGCTGCAACGCACGAACCGGTAAGTTGCTACGGAATCCATGATGGTCGGGAAGCGGGAGGAGCACATAAGGGCCAGAGCGGAGCCTTCCTGGGGGCAGAACTCAGCCGCCCCGAGGAGAAGAATGGACTGACCCGACGCGCTAACCCCGAGGCCCCCCCATCCAACCTTGAATGCTTCCAGAGCTAAGATATTCCTTCAAATCAAGGAGAAGGGGCTTCTGAAGGCTCCCAACCTGATGAAGAGCCCCTCAGAGTTCTAGGACGGGACTAAGTACTGCCGATCCATCGGGATTACGGTCACGACACTAAGGAGTACCGAGACCTGAAGCGACAAATCGAGGAGCTCATCCGTCGGGGACATCTTAGTCACTACATAAAGGGTGAGCGGGACCCATCGAGAGACAGATCGACGTAATCATGGGGGAGCCCGCCTCAAGAGGCAACAGCATGTCGGGGCGGAAGGCCTACACCCGTGCGACCACGCAGGGGAACCCGAAGCAACAGCGCGACCTCGAAATCACCTTCCCGCCCGAAGAAGCTGATCATCCCGATCATGACGACGCATTAGTGATATCAGCCAGAATCGCCAACGCCCGTGTCAAGAGGGTCATGGTAGACACAGGGAGTTCCGCCAACGTCCTTTACCTCGACGCCTTCCAAAAGCTCGGCTTGCTCAAGGAGGCCCTGGCGTCGATGCGTTCGGCGCTCATCGGGTTCACGGGAGACTCGGTCTCCCCCCTCGGGACGATCATCCTCCCGATAACCCTGGGAGAGGAGCCACGGTCAAAGACGGTCATGGCAACCTTCATGGTAGTAGAGCTCCCTTCGGTGTACAATGCAATCATGGGCCGACCAACTCTCAACAAATTCAGGGCCGTCATCTCCACCCACCACCGAACAATCAAGTTCTCGACCCGAGCCATGGTTGGAGAGGCAAGGGGTGATCCTCGAGAGTCAAGGCAATGTTACCTGACGGCGGTCTCACTGCCCAAAAAACCGAGGTATGAGCAGTCGCTGGTCGATCCTCAGGAAGCCACAAAGCTACCCTAACGCCCCAAACTGACCGGGCGGACGCTGGAAGTACCACTCGACAAAGACTGACCCGACAAGGGTGTCAAGATCGGGTCGGACCTCCCGAAACAAGAACGAGTGCAGCTCATCGACTTTCTGACCAACAATGCCGATATCTTCACCTGGTCACTAGCAGACATGCCCGGGATTGACTGAGGAGTAGCACAGCATTACCTGAATATCTCTCCCGAGGCCCGATCGGTGAAGCAGAAGCCCAGGAGACTGGCTCCCGACCGACAACAAGCAGTCCACGACGAGGTAGAGCGACAATTGGCGGCCGAATTTATTGTTGAGGCTCAGTATCCTTGGTGGTTATCGAATGTAGTTCTCGTTAAAAAATATAATGGAAGCTGGAGGATGTGTGTTGACTATACTGACCTCAATCGGGCGTGCCCGAAGGATTGCTACCTGCTCCCAAGGATTGATCAGCTAGTTGACGCAACCTCCGGACACGAACTTCTTTCATTTATGGACGCCTTCTCGGGATATAACCAGATCAAGATGGCGCCCGAGGACCAGGAGCACACCACCTTCATTACTGACCAAGGAGTCTACTTCTATCGGGTTATGCTGTTCGGGTTAAAGAATGCCAGAGCCACATACCAAACAATGGTAAATAAGATGTTCGCCCACCAGATCGGGCGAAATATGGAGGTATATGTCAACGACATGATCGTCGAAAGCAAGACGGCCTCGACACACCTGACAGATCTCACCGAGGCGTTCACCACACTACGAAGGTTCGGCATGCGCCTTAACCCCACCAAATGCACCTTCGGCGTCGACTCAGGCAAGTTCCTCGGCTTCATCGTCCACCAACGAGGGATTGACACGAACCCAAAAAAGATCCAAGCCATCATCGACATGCAGCCGCCCCGAACGGTCAAAGAGGTGCAGCGACTGACCGGGAGACTTGCCGCCTTATCTCGATTCCTGTCCAGAGCAGGTGACAAGTGCCTTCCCTTTTTCTGAACGCTAAAATGCTCAAGGAACTTCGAGTGGACGCAGGAGTGCAAAGAAGCCTTTGTGCGAATCAAAGAACACATGGCCGAGCTCCCCCGCCTCGCCATAGTCCTGCCGGAAGAGCCCCTCGGTCTCTACTTGGTCGCCTCCGAACAGGCAATCAACTCCGTCCTAATCAAGGAAAACTATGGAGCCCAACGACCGATCTATTACACGAGCCACGTGTTGAGCGGACTCGAGGAGCGATATCCACCAATCGAGAAGCTGGCTTTGGCGCTTGTTCTGGTGGCTCAGAAGTTGCAACCTTATTTCCAAGCCCACACGATCAAGGTAATAACCGACCAGCCACTATGACAAAATCTATCTAAGTTTGACATTGCAGGGCGTCTCCTCAAGTGGTCGGTTGAGCTGGGGGAGTTCGATATACAGTACCTCCCGAGAGCCACCATCAAGGCCTAGGTCGTCGTCGATTTTATCTCGGAATTAACCCCGCCCGAGGACGGCATCCGCAAACATCCCGAGCAGAAATAGAGCCTGCGCGTGGACGGCTCGGCTAACTCCAGGAACATCGACGCAAGGCTCGTGCTGGAGGGTCCCGACGTGTCACGAACGGTCGTCGAACACTCGCAGCAACTTCGCTCAACATTCCGTTCGTCGCTTGCCCATGCTTGTACATATCTTTGGCAGCCGTTTTGCCATGTTTTGGTGTGTTTTCCTTGTAAAACAGCGAGAAACAGCAGCTGCAGGCATCGAAACGATCGCCGCTGCATCGCCGTAAATCCAAAAACAGCTCAACGTTTTTACGAGGCTCGCGGACTGATTTCTGCAGGCCGCGCCGAAATTTTTGTCAGCCATCTCAGCACCGGCCACCCGGGTGGCACATGGCTCCTATGGGGCTTCACGATAGTGTCGAGGCGTTGAACATTTTCATCAGATCGAAGTTTGCACGTCACTTGGCGAAACTTGCGCTCGCGCCTCGCACTTGGGAAGTTGTTTGCGGACTTGCAGCTGCTCATTCACCCAACTCTAAAGTCCTTGTTTTCCTCCTCTCTTTCTCGCTTTCTTGCACTCCAAGTGCTCGCTCAATTGCTTGTAAAGCTTCCTCTTCGGACAGACGTCGGGACTTGTCCGTACTACCAACAACTAATCAACTTCTCTTTTCGACAGTCCACGGGACGCACGAGGTTGCGATTCGGCTGACCCTGGTATGGACGCCAGAAATGTCAAGCGGCGCCTCAAGACTCGTTCAAGCTAAGTCCGACCGTGTTTGGACCTCGAGAAGCTCGATTCTTGACTTAGCAACTTCACAAGTCGGGGCTTGCGCAGGGAGCACGTGCGGCGAACCCACCACTTAGGCAATTCTTGCTAAGTCGTGATTGTGGTATCGACCATGCAAGCAATTTGAGGCTACGCGAAGAAACGATGCATCTCACCATGGCGAAACAACGCCCGATCAAGCAAGATGGGGCCCCGGAATTTGCTCCCAAGCGCATGGCCTTTCGCAGAGGGCTGCGGGTATGGACTCGCCGCCTTTCCCACAGAGCCGTCGTGAGGAATGGAGGTACAATGAGGAGCGAGAAGTGGGCTACTCTCCACGGGAGGCCGAGCGCATCTGGCATCAATTACCAAAGACCATAGAGAGAGGGTCGCGGCGGAAGAACATGTTCTTGAAGCGAGCTTGGATGAACTCTACCAAGGCCAAAGTAGGCTCCGGCGTGAGAGCTCCAAGAAGAAGTTCAATCCCGGATGACAAGTTTGAAGCCTTAGTCGACCTATGTCGGATGACACAAAGGACTCAAGGTGCAACACTTGCGAGAAATGGTGACGGAACTCACTTCCAAAGTGGCAATGCTCAAAGGGCGTTGAATGCGGAGTAAGAGGCAACACAATACGCGGAAGGGCTTAACACAAAGCCAGGGGTCCCACACCATGGGGTGCTAGGGATGCGAAGGAGCTTGAGAATTTCTGCTTGATATGGAGCAGTATTTTCGAGCCACGAGGCCGGACTCGAGGACACCAAAGTTTCGATAGTCTCCATATGTATCTGAACGGTGATGCAAAGCTTTGGTGGAGAACCCGTTGGGAAGAGATTCAGGAAAAAGCGGTGTCGAGTGGACACGTGGGACGACTTGAAGCGGGAGTTGAGAACTCAATTCCTACCCGAGAACGACGGAGTTCGCCGCGAAGGAGGAAGTTGAGGCAACTCCATCAAACGACTTCATTCGGGACTATGTGAAGCAATTTTCTGCTCTAATGTTGGACATTCAAGATATGTCGAAAAGATAAGTGATGACTTTCTTGATGGCCTGAAGCCATGGGCTCAACAGAACTTCATCGACGGAATGTCACCGATTCAAACTAGCAATTGCAGCCGCAGAAAGGCTTACCGACTTTGCTTCTTCGAGGACCCGAGGAAGAAGAAGCGATCCACTGAAATCACCAACCAAGGCACCCTCCTGGAACGAACCTAGGGGTGACCAAAAGAAGAAGGGTTTCCATAGGGCCGAACTCAAACGTGCAGACCTCAAAACCTCGAAATGTTTTTGTTTAGGACCACACGGTAGGGTATACGAGATCGCCCGCAAAGCAAGAAGTTTTCAAACCTTGTCTGCTTACATCAAAACTCCTAAGCCGTCATGGGGTAAAAATATGGCCCTCGCTTCGAGTAGCTCGGGCAAATGCAGCGGCGAACCAAAATCGCGAAAGCGACCCGAATGGGTGCGATGCGGCCTTGAATGCCTTGGGCAAGGGGGAGAACTCGAAGCCAAAGCAACAAAAAGCGAGGAGCGTGAGTTGATCCTCGTAAACATTAGACTCAATGGCCAAACCACCCGGCGATGGTGGACACAGGTGCTACCCACAACTTCATCGCGATCGACTAGTGGTATCCATATTCGTGGGTAATCTTGACCGAAGAACCCAAGTCGGATGAAGTCCTCAGCGGTTAACTTTCGAGGCTAAGCGAATCTCTCACTTAGCAAAGCCTCCATCAAGATCGGATCATGGAGTGGGCACACAAACATGATGGCAAAGTTCCTGATGACTTCTCAGTGATTCTCCAATGGAGTTCATGCACGCAAGTTGGTGCCGATGCCGCTCCTAGACTCCCCTTTGTCTAATGGGAAGTGACAACCCCCGTGGTTTCGGACTCGAAGAGGAACCCAGTGATCCCACTGCCTATCGGCTCGAATCAAGAAGGGCATACGCAAAGCGAGAGTTAACCTCGTGGCTGCGAACTGAAGCTTGAAGCACTCGATGGGGAGGCCCGTAAAGAACTCTTGGTGGCAAATGTCACCAAGGAGTTCGAAGATGTTATGCCACCTGAGTTGCACGGTCGAAAATTCGCCTCCACGAGTAGGCGTGGATCATCTTATTGCACAAGAACCAGTCGTGAAGCCTCAAAGAAGGCCTTACCATACAAGTATGCCCCCTCCTGAGTAAGAACTTACCGGATTAGATGAATCGCTATTGGTCTCATTCGTAGTTCAAAGCACCATTCGAGCTCGGCTTTCTTCGTAAGAAACAAGATGGAGTCCCGACTATCGTGATTATCGAGCCCCAACAAGGTGGCTGCAAGAACAAATATCCCATCCTCTTATTGCGGACTTGTTCGATCAATCGGGCAAAGCAATGTATTTCGAAACTCGACCTTCCCGGGTATTGGCAATTGAAGGTGATCACCCAAGCGAAGACTACCTGCCTGACCAGGCTGGAGCGTTTGAGTTCTTGGTGATGCCTTTCGAACCAATGCTCCACCACATTGACACATCTTATGAACCAACTATTCAAGGAGTATCCGATAAGTTTGTGGTTGTCTACTTGGACGATATCGCCGCCTCATGGCCAACACTTGAGGAGCACGCTCGAACACCTCCGAACAATCTTCAAAGTTCTCGCGAGAATTCATTGTTTTGAAAGAGAGAAGTGCTACTTTGCTTCTAAAGAGATCTTATTCTTGGGGCATCGGATCGGCGAGCCTCCATTCGGATGGATAAAGCAAAGGTGCAAGTGCGTTGTGGATAGCAACTCGAAAGAAGGTGCCGGCAGATCCTTCGTTGGTTTGAGGAACTACTATCGACGCTCATACTGGGTATTCAAGCGTGCGACTCCACTAACAGAGTTGAAGAAAGAGCAGCCTTGGAGATGGTCCGACAAATGTGGGGCATTCCAGACCTAAAGCCTAGCCATTCGGAAGAACCGATTACTCAATCTTATTTCCGACTACTCCTTCAAGTCCAAAGAATGCTTGAGACTTCTCATGGTTCTCGGGGAGTACTTATCGCGGGTGAGGGCCATCCAGTTGGCCTAATGAAAGCCGAAAACTCAACGAGACCGAAGCGGCGATATCCCGGGCACGAACGATGAGATAGAAGAAGCGGTGATCCACCCTTTGTTGTGGCGACACTACCTTCACTAATTTATACCGAGGACGGACAACATCGCTTTGAGTTACTTTACTCAAAAGAAACTCTCCCAAAGCAGCATTAGACGATGGCAGACTTCCTGGCGGAATTTGAAAGGCAAAGGTCAAGCCCTCGAAGAGCAAATGTCGTGGCATGCCTCGAGTCGAAAAGTGGACCACGTAGCGCCAATGCTTGGCGCCATCTAGAGGATGGGAGAGGCCAAACAAGTCGATTCAAGCCTCCAACTTTCTTTCCCGAATCAGGATGGATCACAGCTGCGGAACGTCTCGGGTGCAGATCCAAGAAGGCAAGGCACGGGGATTTTGGGTCCAGGGAGGGACTCGCTCACACCAAAGGGAATAGAGCTTATGTCCTCGGGATGATAATCCGAGGCGTGAGCTTTTGAAGGAGTGTCGCATTCCTTTAAACGGAGTCAGACGTCCGGTATTCATCGAACATTGGCTCAGCGAGAGGGCCTTCTATTGCCAAAAATGGGACGGATGTGAGGAATATGTTCGGCGCTTCCTTAACTTGTCAACAAGACAAAGTGAGGAGACGAAGCGAGGACTTTTAGAGGAAGAGGAGGAAGAGTGAGAGAGCATTTCTCTCGGACTTCATATCTAGCTTGCAGAAGCGGAGGGGACTCGGATCGATACTTGAGGTAGTCGATCGATTTTCAAGAAGACAACCATTGCCGATGAAGACCTACATCGCACGGCAGAGGAAAGCGCGGCTAATGATGAAGAATGTGGTGAAGTATTGGGTCCCCCGTGATTTATAAGCGATCGAGATGCTCGGTTTCGACGATCTAGACCGACCCTTCAAATTCCCGGGGTCGGCTATACTTCTCACAAGCCTCCACCCCGCATGACGGATGGCCAAACCGAAAGGATAAACTTCGCTCCTGAGGCATGGATATCTTGGCCTACGTGCGCCAATCAACGAATGGCAGTGAAGTTGTTGGACCCAGCACCAATCTCCCTCCTAAACCTGAGCTATGGAGCTCTCGCCCAACAAGAGCCCCTTTGAGATCATCGTCGACAACACCATCGACTCCTCACACTTTGCTATTGGATATACGGAGTAGTCCATCCGCAATCACTTGGCGAAAGAATGGCATCGAAATGCGAGATATTGCGCGGCCTACTTGGAGAAGCGGCGAAAGATGGCACCGTGGGCGGCACTTGGGAAGGCGACCCGAGCGTGAATACAAAGTCGGCGATTTGGTCTGGTGAAGCCCCGCCAAAGATCCCCAATTCTTTAGAAACAAAGTGCATAAAGGATTGGCGCAAAGCTGCCGATGGCCCCTTCCCACCGCAGAGGGTGGGCAAAGTCAAGCTGTTTCTACAAGTCGCAATCCGCCGCGTGGCTCAAGATCATAATGTTTTCCATGCCACGCCTCTCTTCGTAAAGCCTACCACTCCGATCCGCAGGATGCTTCTCGAGGCGCTTCAACTCGTCAACCTCCCACCAGAGCTTCCTACGAGAAGCGAGTTGAAACCATTTTAGCAGATCGCAGGACAACGCTACCCAATGGAGTCAGCAGTTGAATACTTGGTGAAGTGGCGAAACTTCCCAAAACCGAAGCTAGTTGGGAGCCGTAAGACACCCTCCGGCATGAAGAAGCAACTATCAAAGCCTCTCGAAAGAGCGCCAACGAGGCGCCGACGGCAAGTGGGGAGAATGTCACGAACGGTCGTCGAACACTCGCAGCAACTTCGCTCAACATTCCGCCGTGCGCTTGCCCATGCTTGTACATATCTTTGCAGCCTGTTTTGCCATGTTTTGGTGTGTTTTTCCTTGTAAAACAGCCAGAAACAGCCTTGCAGAATCGATCGCTTTTGATGATGAAATCCAAAAACAGCTCCGTTTTAGTGTCCGCGGTTGATTTCTGCAGCAGCTACCATCGAAATTTTGTCGACCATCTCGGCACTGGAACCACCACGGTGGCACCATGGCTGATGGGGCTTCAGGATAGTGTCGAGGCGTTGAACATTTTCACAAGTTTGCACGCCACGCCGCGAAACTTGCCTCGCGCCCGGCACGGGCCAAATGGAGTAGTTGTTTCGCGGACTTGCACTGCTCATTCACCCCTCTAAAGTCCTTGTTTTCCTCCTCTCTTTCTCTCCGCCGCTCTTGCACTCCAAGTGCTCGCTCAATTGCTTGTAAAGCTTCCCTCTTCGCGAGACGTCGGGACTTGTCCGTCGCTGCTCCAACAACTAATCAACTTCTCTTTTTACAGTCCTACGACTGCAGAGGTGTTTGCAGTTCGGTGACCCTTTGCGGACGCCACTATGTCGCATAGGCGCCAAGACTTAGGCAATCCAAGCTAAGTCCGACCGAAGACAAGCGCATGGCGATTCTTGACTTAGGCAACTTCGAGAGTTCGGTGGCTTGTCCGATTTGCCTCACCACTTAGGCAATTCTTGCTAAGTGCGTGACAACGTAGGGAGCTTCGTTGAGCACTCCTCAAAGTTCACTTCAAGGCCACCAACAATGAAGCAGAATACGAGGCACTCTTGGCCGAGCTAAGGCTTGTCGACAAACTGCAGATCGAAGGCATCGAGGTCTTCACGGATTCACAACTAGTGGCTGAGCATATCAACGGGGGTTACGAGGCTCAGGACCCGAACATGTCGAGATACCTCACCGAGGCGAAGAGGCTCGCCTCAGGTTGGCAAAGCTCGCCTCGGGTTCCAACCCCCACTCGGGCTCGGAGATCGAAGATCTTCCCACCCGCACGATCGCGACCGAGGAGGTGGCCTCGGCCGAGCTCCCGAAACCTAGCCCAGAGATACTACGATACAAAAGAGATGGGGTGCTATTTGCCCGACAAAGCCAGCGCCTGACGACTCCGGTAATAAAGAGGCCGGTATTATGAAATGAACAAGCGGCTCTACCGAAGATCGTTCACCTGACCCCTCCTACGGTGTTTGGACCTCGAGGAAGCTCAGATGGTTCTAGCCGAAATACACGAGGGGGATCTGCAGGGAGCACATTGGCGGGCGAACCCTGGCCTTTAAAATCCTACGCCAAGGGTATTACTGGCTGACCATGCACCGGGATGCGAAGGCTTACGTGCAACGATGCATCCCGTGCCAAAAGCACGCCCAAACGCCTTGACAACCCGCGGTCCCCCTTTCTCCTATCGACTGCGCATGGCCTTTCGCACAATGGGGTATGGACCTCCTCAGGCCTTTCCCACCGGCCTCAGGGCAATGGAGGTACCTAATCGTCGGAGTGAACTACTTCACAAAATGGGTTGAGGCCGAGCCCTTGGCATCAATTACCAAGCTACAAGTAGAAGGGTTCGTCTGGAAGAACATCGTGACCTGCTTCGGCATCCCGAGAGCCATCATCACCGACAACAGGACCCAATTCAACAATGAAAAGTTTAAGAAGTTTTGCTCAAGCTATGAGATACAGTTAAGGTTCAGCTCGATGGCCCACCCCAGATAAACGGCTTGGCGGAAGTAAGCAATTGAGCAATATTGGAAGGGCTTAAGAAGAGGGTCTCCGAGACCTGAGGGGCCTGGGTAGAGGAGCTCCCGAGCATATTGTGGTCTTCCTGAACCACGTCGAAAACCACCACGAGAGAGTCTCCTTATAGTCTTGCGTTCGGCACCGAAGCAGTCCTACCACCCGGGGTAGAGAATTATGAGGAAAAAACGTCGGAGGACGGATTACGAGCCGAGCTCGACCTTGTGGAGGAACGACGAGCCGAAGCGCACCTAAGGGCTCTCGCTTACAAAGGGCAGTCGCCAGGCTTTATAACCAAAAGTTGCGCGCCCAGCCAATCAGGTTGGATGACTTAGTCTTACGAAGGGCCGAGGTCAGCGACCCGACCTGATCACGCGGCAAACTAGCCTCGAGCCATTTTCGAAGGTCCTTCATCGAGCTAACCAAAGGTATTCTCTAAACATCCGCACCTACCGATTGGCCACGATGGAAGGACGATCGGTACCAAGGACATGGAACGTGTCCAACCTAAAGAAATTTTTTGTTTAGCCAGCCGGGTAATATGAGATTGTACACAAGAGTTAAAGCAAGAAGTTTTCATTGAAACTCGAAATCTGATTACATAATCGGGTTGGTCATGGTTTACAAAATATGGCTCTACCCGACCAACCCCTTGCCAAAACCAAAATCAAACAAAGCGACTCAGGTCTCAGGGGGGTCCGCACTGTATCAAAGGGGATCAACCACGGGCATGTTGGCGCTTTTCCTCGAAGCGTGAAGCTAAAGGGTCTTCTCGAGTTGGAGGTTCGGATACCGAGCCTGGAACCGAGTTATCGCGACTCGGTATCCATATTCGTAGGTAACTTGCCGAGACCTGGCCAACCCGAGCTGAAAGCCGCGGGACTCCTTGTAGTCCTCAATCAGCTTCTTATTCTTTTCGGGCGCCAGCCGAGCCTCCTCCACTAGTGCCTCTGCCGACGCTCTGGCCTCGGTTCGGGCCACTTCTAAGTTCCGCGAAAGCTCGAGCAGCTCGTTCTCCATGGAGCGAACTCGAGCACAGGACTCCTTCAACTGCTCCCTGAACTCCCCCCTCTGCTGCTCAGCCTCCCCGAGCTCGGACTTGAGGCGTGTCACTTCGCTTGAGCTCGATCCTCACTCCCAAGCCAGTGCAGCCTTGGGTGCAACTCCATCCTTCGACTCTCGATTTCCGAAGCTGGTGATCTTATCACTATCTTCGATAACCCGACCGGCATCTTGCACACGGTCGATCAGCGCCATGAAGTAGTGTTGGCCCTGCACAAGAAAGTCTGGTCAGGACAAAAATAGGCCTTAGGCAGGACAAGTAAACAAAGTAGTAAGATTCTTACCCAGATCAGCGACTTCGCTGATTTCTCAATCAGCACCTCAGAAGGAGAGCTGTATATTTGTAGAGCCAAATCAGGGTGGAGAGCCCCGTGAACGAACGTGGCTGCAGAGAGGCCGTCAGTCCACACCTGATTTCCACGGGTTAGCCCCGACCACTGAGGCTCGATCGGGTCGGACGCCTCCCCATCAAGAAGATCACCCATGAACAAAGCCTAGAAGGGCTCGTCCTTGGTGCGGGCCCGACTGCGACACAAGTGACACATCGAGGGACGATGGGCCGCCTTTTACCCCGATCTAATTGGTGCCACCTTTACATCGAACTTGTCGTGGCCACCCCAGGCCACACTGGAGGTAGCTCATCCCGCACCCAGAACCTTACTATGACTAGTTTTTAAGTACCTGTCTTGGGCTTCTTACACGATCGATTGGTTGTTGTTTGAGTTCGTGAGCCTCCCAGGATGGCTCAACCGTCGGGCACGTTACAGGAACCGAGGAGGCGCACGGCATTCCTCGCATCGTCTTGAGGTTTACCATGTCTGCATAGGGAAACGAAGGTCAGGTGTGCAGAAGGCAACGAAAACCGAACGAGCGGGAGCGAACTAGGGGCATACCCCGCGAAGCAAGGCTAAGCCCGACTTCGAGAAGCCATAGCTCGGTCTTGTTTCTGATTACTCGGAACGAGGAAAGAATCTCCTTCAGCCTCCCGAGGTTCTCGAACTCATCGTTGGTCGACCCGGCGAGTTGTTAATCGAGACGCGATGACCACCATAGGCCAAAGCTCTTCCCTTGTCAACCTTTTTGGTGCAGAGCTCGATGAAGAAGAAAGGGGCTCTTCCACTCTTTGTTGTTGAAGGAGCCCCACTAACTCCTAAAGCCCGACCGTTCAATCCGACAAATAATATCCGCCCGTTAGAAAGACGAAAGAAAAGGAAAAGGGTCGGTCGGGACGATGTGCACCTTTAATTCTCCGGAATACCACCAGTAGCGCCTCAAGTTGGGCGCCATCTACGGGGAGATTTTCGCTACCAAGAGAGGCAGCCTCAATGATAGGGTGCAAACCTGAGCCCGCTTTGATACTCCTGCGATGGTGGGGTGAGACCGAACCCTTGCTAGGTCCGTCGATGTTCGTGTCGCTTGGTCAGAGCGGATGAAGATCGTTCTCGACCGAATGCTATAGCGCCGGACGCCAGGACAGCTCCTTGGTTATGTTCAAGTCCAATCATGCCACTTGTATCGGCGCCATCCCCTTCTCGCTGACAAGGGAGTCACAACTTGAGGGTAGTGGGCTTCCCTCGGCATCACTAGAGGAGGAGGACGAAGACGAGGAAGACGAGGAGGAAGAGGAGGAGGCCATCCCGACTGACCTGAAGAAGGAAAAGGAGACGACCGAGGAAGAGGATGATTGAGGAAGAAGACAACCAAAGAGGATGACAACCGAAGAAGGGGACGACCGAGGAAGAAAGCCGATCTTGTGATTTTGTATATAAGGAGGATCTCGTTGATCTAGACGACCCTTCGCCTCCCGGTGGGTTCGACCCAAACTAAGCTCCACCATCATGACCCATTAAAGGTTCCTCCATTCCGAGGCATGGAACCATTTATCGCCGCCTCATTAAATGGCCATAGTAATGCCTCCAACCCTTGGCGCCAAGATCTCCGCCAGATCCAGTTGCTACGAGCTTAAAGGCGCATGAAATGTTAGGATCAGTGGTGGAGCTCCAAAGGGTATGATGGATTAATTGGATGTAGGCCACATGTTTAGGCTTGTTTTGGCAACTAAAGACACCGTTTTGGGTGCTGTTTGGGGCTGCGATTTGATGGAGTTTTGGGCTGAGATGGTAGTGGATAAAGGTTAGGGAAGAGGGTTTTAGATCTGTGGTAGATCGCAGCAAAGATTTGACAAAAATCAGTAGAAATTACTGCCTATATGCGCTGTCTCATAAGAGCAGAATTGTCGTCGAAGAAATAGCGATTTCTCGCAAAATTTCCAAACCAAAACTCGGGGTTTGAGGAGGGGTTTGATGGTAGAATCTTAGTTTAGATAGCAACAAGGATAACAAATTGGATCAAGAAATTTCGACAGCAAAGCAGTAAAGAAATCGATGCAAGTTGCGATAGCAGAATTCTCGTCAAAAATTTCAGCAGTTTACCCCTCGATGACGAGAGATTGCAGCAACACACGCAAATTTTTTTTTGATGAATTCCACAATAGATCAATCACGGATGGGAGCCAAGATGATCTATGAGATGCACAAAAATTTCGCCCAAAAGGATAATAATTAGATCGATTAAAGGCAGCAACACGCGTTGCTGAAATTTTCTCTAAGCAATCCTTCGTTCGCAAAGATGGTAACCCCTTTGACGCAAGGAATTTGTAGGCAATGGATAGATAGAAAACTTCTTTTGGTATTTTAGATGAAAAATTACAGCAGCAAAGGGTATTGGTGGTCTAAAAATTCCGCAGTCTCTATCGCAATTTAAACAGCGGCGGCAGGAGATTGATTTGATCTGATCACGCCGAGAGATTGACGGTGGAGATGATGATGTCAAGAGCAATTGTGGGAATTGCTTGGCGATGGTGGCCAAGAAGGCGATGGCGCAAAAGCAGCAAGATCGCTGCTCGATACCGTGATAGAACCCCAGAGGAATTCTATAGAGATTGATCGTTGAGGGGGATCAACCCTTGGAACGCTATAGGGGTTCCACCTTCCAAGTAACCTGGTGGCTGCAATTGTACTCCAAACCCTAGCCCTAGGGGCTGCTTCCTAAGTGAACTACCCAATTTGCCCTCAACCTTAGCGGGTCGGCCCAATAATAAGGGGGGCGGCGGCTAAGAAGCCCAAAGACTTGCCAAATATAAACCCTAGTCTCTCTTCTTTATAGTTAGAGGCGGCTAGGTGGGGAAATTACATTCTCACAGGTTTTTATTAGCCAAGATCATCGCTAAGTCATGGTTGAGTAGAACCTAACCCTGCTAGGGTCCTATCAAGAACCCCGCCGGAAGATTGCTGGAAGCTCGCCGGAAGAAGTCTTGACTTGTCGGACTTTGAATAGCTTAGGAAATGTCTTTAATTTCGTAGTTAGCATGTTAATTTGGGTTAGGATTAGGTGTTAATCCAATAACCCAAGTAGGGGCCAATTGAGCCTTGTTTTGGACCGGTTTAGGCCGAGTTTTAAGCCCAAACCAGTGAGTGAAGAAGGGCGGGCCAAAGACTCGAGGCATGGGCGGTGGCATTCGCTGCTTAGGCGATGGAACCGCCAAAGATACATTGTCGATCCTAACAATCGACAAGTGATGGCACCGCCAAAGACCAGAACAATGAAAGAGATTCAAATTTAAGCTCCAAATTTGAATCCTCTTGGGGTCTATAAATACCCCAGATGTTCCTGCAAGTTAACAAGCACAACACTTTGAAAGCAAGAAAACGCTGCTCAAATCTCTCTAGAAAATCCTCCTTAGTTTTCACTTGTATTCCATCGAAAGAAAGGAGAGAGTGCTTGTAAGGGTTTCCTCTTAAGCCTGTCAAAAGGAGAAGAGCTGTAAGGGAGTTTATCGTCGCCCGTTAGAAGGAGGATAGCTAGTGAAAAGCCGGTGGCCTCAAGTGAAGAGGAATCGAGAGTGGACGTAGGTCATATGACCGAACCACTATAAATCGATTTGCATTTATCTTATTGTCATTTACATTACTACAAACCATCTTCACTTTGATGCTCTACTTCGTTGTCTCCTTCAAGTTAAAATGCAATCGAAACGATTTTAATCGAAATGTTATTCTTTTCGTACGAAGTTTTCGAAACTTGTTTAAAATCGTCGAAAGTTTATCGTATTCATCCGCTGCACTAATTCAAACCCCCCTCTTAGTGCCGCTCGATCCCTAACACCTTGCCCCTTGATCGCAAGCTGCCCGAGTCATTCCTCTCGGTCGCAAACTACCCGAGTCATTCCCCTTGGTCGTGAGCCGCCCGAGCCACGCCACTCGTCTGCAGGCCACTCGTGTCATCGGATTAATCATCGACCATCGAACCAACCCGACCGACTATCCTCCGGGAAACCTCTCCAAGGCCGATCAGAAGTTAAACCGACAACCCCAACTCCCAGAGACGAAAGCCACACCCCGGGTCCTCTCCAACAAGAGCCAACGCATGGCTTTCTCCCAAGGGGGGCGAATGATGGGGAGCATACCGACGCCACCCTCCCACGGGTGGCATCCTACTGCCACGTTGACACGAAGGCCAGCGAAGTGGCAAGCCACATCAACACAATTTGGCAACCCTCGACCGTACCAGAACAGCCGCCAACCTGGGCAACACGACGCCGACCCAAAAAGCTCGAGACGCGCGGCGAGCTGATCAGCGGATGGAGGCATCATCCCCGAGCAGGCAATCGAACCGCTTCACCCGACCCGACGCCGACTTCTTGCCCGAGCTCCAACCGAGGCAACTCAAGCGCATTCGGACCCGGACCTAGTTGTGTTGACTCAACGGCCACGGAGTAAAGGTACACTAATATCATGGTCTCAGGTTTCTCTGACTTTATAAACCAAAACAATAATCACCATTAAAACAAAAGTTCTATAACTAAACAAAATAAAGAAACTCATATGGCCTATAAAAAATATATTTTTTTTAATGCATTAAACATGATTATCTGCTTCTTAACTCCATAACAAAACTCAAGGCATCCATATGATGTCTGGATAATATCGATTTACATTAATCTATCAATGATCGAATAGAGAGCATGGTAATCAATTAGAATAAAGAATCTTATATGGCATGCAACACAATGCAGTTAATTAATGCAAGCCAAAAAACGGTTCCTACCTTGTAATCCGGCATTCATTGAGAAAAAAACACCAGTTATTATAGGCCCATATATAACTTGCCCAAGAATCATCTTTTTAAAAGTTGTAAAAACATCTCGTTTTGGTAGAATTCTGGAAACAAAATTGAACCAGAAATGCAAAGAGGGTCCTGAAACAAGCAACCCATAACCCGCCATTCGCAGAGTTCTTATGAAATCAAGACTCCCGGAGGATGCAAGTGTAATAATCTGTTAAGAATGAAGAAAATTGAGGATCATTAATGTTATATCAATAAATGACGACTTCAAAACAATGGAGCTTACAGTTCTTTAGAAGATGCTGTACAAAAAGAACTTGAAAATATCTAAAAAAATATAAAATTTTATGATTGTTAATTGAAAGGAATTACGGTACTAATGATGGACATTATGTTAATGTTCATGCTTAGAGTGACACTCGTAAGAGCCTTTTCATAATCGTTTTGCTAAATCATTCAAACCTTTAAATAAAATGCAAGGCATCATTTAGAAGAAACCAAATGATACTTTAGAATTGACTCATCCAAGTCATTTTGTAGCTGATTCTTCTGATATACTTTGGGGATGCCAAGTGACTAAAGCAAAACAAGGTGTGCAATGAGTCTTCATATAATCAACAATGCATTTGATAACTCAAAAGCGGTTACAGACTCCAAATGAACCAATTCACACAAACAATTGATATGCAAATTACTAACAAGATGAAAATGTCAAATACCAGGTAATTCACGGAACCCTTAGAAACAAGAACAAGGTAGCCTTACTAAATCCACCACCAAGGCCAAAATAAACATCAAACAAAATCCAGTATACCGTTCCTTTCCCTATAATTACAATTTAGCGAAATGAACCAAAGACCTTGAAATTTGACACACCCCGCTAGTTTGGGAGACGATCAAACTTCCCAAGCGACAAACTTTACGCAGGCGAATGCAACAAGAAAGGATTTTTAAGAAGAGTTATAAGGAGACAAAAGCACATGTCCAGACCTGGGAGGAGATGTCCGCGGCGGTGAAGACAACCCCCGCTGTGAGGCTCTTGGTGAGGACAGGGCGGGCTTCGATCATGCCGATATACCAACTTATGAACCCAGTCCGGATCCAAGAAAAAGATGCCCCGCCAGTTGCAGTGGACAAGGAAAGGGAGTGTAGGGAAGGCGAGGCGGGTGAGAGCGCGGCTGAGGACTCCTTGAACTTGGAGGAGAGGATATGGGAGCGGACGTAGGCTCTGGGCCGCGTTGATGAAAGCTTGGAGAGCTCGACGCAGACGCGGGGAGATCTAAGGTGGCGGAGGAGGAGACCGTGGCCTCCCCGGCCGCCACTTCTTAGGAAGCCTCCGCTCATTTCTGCGCGTTGGGTGCGTTCGCCGTGTTCCGTCCCGTTTGAAAGCAGGGAATCGGAAGCAGGCTACTGATAAATATACGCCATCGTAGGGTATTCCACGCTCCCTGTGGGTTTCTTTCGACGACACGTAACGATGGAATGGGCGTGTTGAAAAGAAGACGGCGTGACTTCTTATATTTAGTATACAGAGGACTTCGGCTTCTCCTCCGACTTGAAGGCGAATTAAGTTACGATGATGACGTGTCTGGCCTCTCACATACCTACCTCGTGATGGAGGGTCCCGTATCTGGGCTCATGGTCACTGCCAATCGTAGGGCAGGTGAGTCATGTGGGTGATTATAGAACGTGGAGGTGTAGCATTGCTACTCCCAAAAATTAGGTTGACGCAGCCGAAGTGCTGCGTCAGACGCAATACAGAGCGACAGAGTAGTTTATTGGTTCAAATATGGGCCCCACAAAAACTCGGTCTTACATGAATCGGTGGACTGCGTGTGTGTTAGAAATATAGTATCCAATCCGCTATTATACTTGTTAGGGATGCAAATAGATGCCGATTTGGCTTGGCTCCAATTTTTTGTATTAAGTTTCTAAAATTTCTATATTATCGGTATGTTATTATATACATACGATATATTACATTTATTATCATTTTTATTCTTATATATACTTATTAAAACTGAATAACATTGTTTACTCATTTATGAATATAAAATATCTGATTTTGCATTGTTTCGTATCTAATTATTATATAACATCTGGTCATTTCAATTTGAGATTTGTTACTATAATCTAAATCAAAATAAAAGATACACTTGGTTTTGAATTTTTAATCTAAATCAAACCATTCGATTTAAAAACTCAAGTTGAACCTAAATAAAATGGGCCATTATATCTTAACTTTAAATATTGGGGTTTAACAAGTGAGACCCATCTAATTGGTTTTTATCTTAGATTTTATTTTTATAAATTTGATAAAAAAAATATCCTTCACCTTCCGTTATCACCGCTCTCTCCTCACCAAAGCGGTATCACCTGTTTATTTTCTCCACCTCCTCCTATGCTCCTCTCGTCCCTTCTCATCTATCTTTTTCCGTTACTCATCATCTTCTTCCTTATCACTTATCTTTTTTTATTATAGTAGGAGCAAGTACTTAGAATAGAAACGCTTGCTCGTGCATTCATATGGGCAACAGCTAATGACGATGATGCAAAGGGGTGTAACCCAAGAAAGAGACAAAAGGGTTACTATCAACACTGTAAAAGTAATGCCATTGTAGATGATGGACAACGTTAATGCAGATTCTAATATCTTTATCATTGTCATTTGCACTCTCATAACCCACATTCACTCTATCTATACTACATTAAGTGGTTGAGGAAGAAAAGATTGTTACACATGAGTGATGTTGTACAGATATAATATAAAATAACGAGTAATGATGAAGGAGGGATGTGTAACCAAAAGTAATTATTGGCGATTATTGATGAAAGAAGACAAGTGTTTTTATCTAATTGATGAAAAAAAAGCATCCCCAAGTTAAAACTAATTATGGAAAAAGCCCAACATTAATTTTTTTAGGTAAAATATATAATAAAATGTGGCAATTCACTATTTTCAATTCCACATCTTTAAAATCAGTTTTATAATTGATATATTTAGCATAAATGTAGCTAAGTGATATAATAATAATAACAGTAACAATAACAGTAACAATAACAATAACAATAATAATAATAATAATAATAATAATAATAATAATAATAATAATAATAATAATAATAATAAAATGGATTGAAAACATGAAGGAAAGGAAGAATAGCAGCCATCATATTTTGATATATCGATACCTCGATAGGATATGTCTTAGCATACCCAAGCTTAAACTCCACATTCCACATGATTCGATAGAGCGACAAAGCCCTACTCAAGCTTAAACTCCATATTTTACATGATTCAATATAGCGACAAAAGCCTTCCGGTCTGACCCTCGGCAATAGAAGTCTTGTATAACAACATAACAAAAATATTTATATTAAGAGGTTCTAATTAATTATAAAAAATATGTAAATAAAAAGCATAATCTTGATTGGTACGAGGAGAATTATTTCATGAATTAAAGAGAACTAATGGCTCGTATACTTCGCATCCCCATCAATCACGTCATCATCATTTTTTTCTTCTTCTATTATTTTAATACTCATCAAAACAAGATGCCTATTTTTGTAACCCGATCCGGATTCAAACGTAACCGACCCATTTATACAATCGTATCTCAAGTCCCACCCGGATCCGATCGTTACTTGATCTATTTATAGGGCCACGAATTAGTCGGATTCCACAATATAAGCAGCAGAAGATGAACCCGGAAACCTTCCTATTTACGCCAGACGAAGCCCCAAAAGATCAAACCCGATTCTCAATCCCAACCCGATTGAAGTTTCTTTCGGTTATATTTAGCCCGAGCGGCGATTCCTCCGTTTCGTCCTCCAACGGAGCGTCGAGGCCTCGATTTGCTGATTCGCCGGCGCTCGCCCTCGACGACCGAAACATTTCCTCGCCATGGACCCCTCCATCATGAAGCTTCTCGAGGAGGACGAGGTACGGGTTCTCCTCCTCCTCCTCCTCCTCGTCTTACTCTTCCTCTTCTTTGGTTCTTGGAATCACCTGCTGATCTTCGCGATTTGTCATATGAATGTATGAGCCTTTCTCTGCCCTAGGAAGAAGGAAGATAGGGTAACACATGATCTATTGTGTGCAGGATGAGAGCATGCACTCCGGCGCCGACGTGGAGGCCTTGTCGGCCGAGCTGAATCGCGACATCGGCGGTGAACCCGCCGCGATCGTCCAGCCGCCGGAATCCGATGCAGGTGAAGCCGTTGTGTTCATCTCCGTGACATTGTTTTTATGCCTTCTTGGCTTGCATGAGTACGTTCTTGATCGGTAGTGATGCTATATGTATGTTCGGGTTCGATTTCTTGTCCATTTTACTGTTAGAATCTGCATCCTATTCGGAGACATGTGGGGTTTGGTGAAGGGGAGAGGGTGGAACATTTCTTAGTCGATAGGGATAGGTGTTGTCATAACTCCTTGATTGTATTGCCTTACTGATTTTTCTTCATTGTCATTTGAATTATTCTGACAGCCTATTATAGGATTTGGAGAAGATAATGAGGCGCCACTTGGATAAGATGCCAGTTAAGGAAGGACTTTTCCCATGCGGCAAAAGCGGTAGTGAACACTGGGGTTGAGGATGGAATGGTGCTGATATTTGCCACCATCTGTATGTTTGGATATAATTTGTATTCACAAGCTATAGATGAAATGGTAGCAGTGGTAGTCATTATATTCTCTGTAACATAATTAGGATTTAAATAAAATAGAAGATTTTCAAATCATAGTCATGTTCATAGTGTTTTTTAGGATAAGATATGATGTTGAAAAGAGTTGGTTAATTGGATCTTTTGGTACTATGTGCATATAGCTATGAAAAAAAGCACATCATGGAATGGTCTATGGAGGATAATATTAGTAAATAATGATGAACAATTATATGGCAATGATTTCCTGAAGCATAATTCTTGCATGAGTTCTAATGACTGGGATTTGGTCCAAAAACAGCACCCAATGTGGATGAAAAATTTACCAAGGAAGAGTACATATCTTTTTATAATAATTTCACAAATAGCTAGAAACAACATTTCCGTGCAGGGGCCCAAGTTGATCTATAAAACATTCTATTTTGGCCAACAATGGCTTTTCGGAAAGCTAAAGAAAATAATGAAGTGCTTTTCTGTTAACCATGTAATTAATGAATATGTTTTGTCTCAGTTTAAGTTTCAAAGAAAGAAACTTGTTCTCACATCTTAAATCTTGGAAAGAGCAAGGATGAGTAAATGATTTTTTTTCTTCCGAAACAGAAATTGAGTAGTTTCACAAGGTTAATAAGTGTCTTAGGCATCAAGGTACAGACGATTGTGATGTTTCATTGTGTAGTGAACTCTCCTTGCCGTCTGGTTGTCAGGATCATGGGTGGGACTACTCATATGGACCAGTATCTTGAGGGAATTGTTGCCTTTATATCCAGCAAATATGTTATGTGGTTCAACCTAGAAGTCCTTATGTTGGAGGAGCCAAGGAAAAGTAAATGCAGAGAATATCACCAAATTACACAAGGTCCTTACTGCTTACACATATTACTTATATTAAGACCAAGGGTTTTACACACCAACTTTTATTAACCAGTCCGACCAAGAACACTGGACCATATATAGCCTGCAATTTGGCGGTATTCATTACAGTGATATCAAGCAGTACAGGTCAGTATGCTGATACCTAATGGTTTGACAAGGTGTTGAAATTGATATACTGGAACAAGATTTAATCTTGTTTGTGACTGCCCTTATATCTGTCCCTTCTTTGTAACCCGAACACATCTGCCTTATTGCCTTTTCCTTTTCACTCCAAAGCATGTTCTTTTCCTTGTTAGTGTGATCAATGTTGTTTGTCTCTCCAATTTTCAGCTCCACCTTCATTGTTCTATTTTGTTACACCTCATCTCTTCTTTTCCCATATGTTCCTCTCTATGTCAAAAATTGTAATGGATGAGCATTCTGTAAGGGTTACATCCTGTTATTTCATGTGAATTTACCTGTGGTCATGGTTGCCATTTGGTGGGGTCATACAAATAAGAAGAATGGGAGGGAGAAATGACGAACTATGCAGTTTCTCTCTCTGGATTCCTTTGATATTGTTGGATATTATCTGTTGGACTTTGTGATGTGTAGCAAGAGATGTTGAAGACATTGAGAATGACAATGGGTCTAACCTGTGCTTTCTATAAGTTCAGCAAAGGGCAATTATGTACATTTCATAGTGTTCACCCATTAATAACACACAAAAATGTAGGCCTTGTTTGGCTAGTAGTTCTGAACTGATCTGTAGTGAAATATCGCTGAATCTGTTTTTTCTGTTTGAGTTGAGTACAACAGAGTCACATTTAGGTTAAGTCCTGCAGAGTGTAGGTTTATATTTGTCCTGTTCTTTTCTGTTTTTTGTTTATTACTCTTTTAGGTCAAGTTTTTTAATTTTATTTTGTCCATTTTATTTCTTCATGGAATAATTTTCCAATTTGGTTCCTAGTTCCTACGTGAATGGATAAGTCGAAAATCTCAGTTTTATGCAACATGTTTTGCATGCCCATAATGATGATGGAATTACCTTTTTGACTGGATAGTGAATTGCATATATATTTTCCTGATGGAGTTTTTTCTAGAAGTTTATCATTTTGACCTAGTCATGAGTTCATTAGTACTATCTAAGCAATGGAGCAATTCAGCATCAGGACAAGTAATTGGGCAGTGGCAAACTTCCAGTGAGATAGAAAATGGCAGGCAGATCCAACAAAAGGAACACAGACAACATTTAGGATCGTCAGAACAGCATTCATCTGGAGGAGGGTTGATTCAGCAACCATATGTTGCCAAACCTCAAGATGAACAAGTTAGTAACCAACCAGAACATGACAGACTGCCTTTTTCAGCAAGAAGCCTCTCATTCTGATAACCATCAGCAACAGTCAGAAACTAATTCGCTTCAATTTGTTGATAAGGAACAGGTAAAGAAAACTGAGCAAAACAATATCCTGGGATCAAACACAGCTGAGGGACCAAAGCAGGAGGTCACTCAGCAGTCTGAAAACTTGCAGCAGCAGAACATAGCGCAGCAGTCAAATAAACAGATACCTACTACCAACCTAGCAAGCATATCTTCTAATCATTCTGAGGGCCAACAGCAGCATACAGTGCAGCAGTCAAATACTCAACAGATACCCCCTTCTAACCAAGCAAACTTGGTGATGAGGAAAACTAAAGCTGCTTCTTCTATACCATTTCAGATGCTGATTCCAATTTTACAGCCTCACCTTGACAAAGATAGATCCATGCAGCTTCAGGCTATCTTTACTAAACTTAGGGTAGGTCGTTTCCACATATTGGCTTTTATTTTTCTACTGAATTCACTGAAGCAAGGAATTTAATGAAGCTGCACCTTGAAAACTTTTTGGAAATGCGGTACGGATAGAAGTTTGGACACATATGCAACAGGAGAGGGAGTGATATGCCATCCATGTCATGTAGATGACCAATTGAATCATGCAACTTTTCTTTTTCTTTTTTTTGGGTCAAATGTTTGGTTTTTTTACTTTTTTTGATAATATGCCTTCTTCTCCTCTTTGCAAATTAAGAAACACCTCTTCCAGAGGCCATACATGCAACATCTGGTTATCATAAAGATAGAGTATGACAGCCTTTTTTGAATTTGAAGTACAAGTAATGCATCAGATTTTAACAAATTTCAAAATTTGTCACTAATACCACATGTCTGATTTTATTTTACTTTTCTGAAAAAAAAATAAAATTAACTTTTGCTGAAGTGAATGATAACATTATGGTAAATCCAGAAGAAAAATAATGAACAATCTTCTATTAATCAAATTATTTTGGAAGTCAAACTTAAAAAAAATGCACTGTTATTTTCTAGAATAATGAAGTCAGCAAAGAAGACTTTTTGAGAGCCACAAGGAACATTGTTGGGGACCAGATGCTTCGGCAAGCAGCTCAAAAGATCCAGATGCAGGCAAGTATATGAAACATATTTCTAAAAGTTCTCCAGTATCTTATTACTATTGAAGGATATAACTTTGTCTAGAATTAAATTAGTCTGTACAGATACTTCACTTTTTTTATGTGTGGTTATTCTAACACAATAATTTGTTTTCTGTTGAACATATCAACAGGTTCAGGTTCAAGCAACTCAAAATTCTCAGACAAATACAAATTCATTTTCATTGCAGGCTCCTGCTTCCTCTCAGCAAATTTCTTCTAGTGGTGCTCAACAGATCACTGGGCCACAATCATTTCCAGCATCCCATTCCATGCCACAATCTCAGAATCTGAAAGCCAGTGGATCACCTCCCCGTCAACCATATGTACCTTCTACAACATTTCAAGTGCATCCTGGCACAAGTTTTACAGGTCCCAGGAACAATACTAAGAAGTCTCAAGAAGTTGAGATAGGGTCAGATGGAAAGGGACCCCATTCTGTGCAAAATTTTGCTAACAACACGAATATGGCCAATCCAGAAAGAGACGTTTCGATGGTTTCATTACAGTCAGTTAACAAGCAGCAACAGGCCACACATATTCCGCAATCATCTTTCTCGATATCTGGAAGCACAAGTGGTTATCATACCCATACATATCCAAGGCCATCTGTGAGTTCCTCAACTTCTCCCAGACCATCTAACGTAGATTCACATACAAGACAAGTTTCGCGTACTCAGGGAGTTGTTTCAACACAAATAAGGCCAACCCAATCCATGAACATAATGAATGTGCCTAAATATGATCAAAATGCTGCTAATGATAGCAAAAGACAACAAGCTGGTCCATTGGCAAGCCATTCTGCTTCCCAGCACAACCCACTTGCACGACAATTGGGCGCAAACAAAGAGCAAAATGACAGTGGTTTCAAGTCAATGGCTTATGTGAAGCAAGAGGTTGTTGATCAATCATCTGAACCTCCAAACAAGTCTCACATTGTACCTTCAGGAGTCACTTCACTTCGTACAGCTCATGTCAACCAAAAAAATTCTGCACTTGGATCCTCAAATATGATGGGAACAACTCAGGTTTCAGGTCCTGTGCCGATCCAGATGGACCAAAGCGTGCAGGTTAGCAATTGCAATTTCAATTAGTTTGACTAGCATGAAGATCTGTATGAACTTTGAAATCTTACTGCTAGCTATTTTCTTGAGACAACAAAGAAGATGATTAGTAGATAAGAAAGAAAATTTGAAGAGTAGTTTTAGCTCTTCATGTGGAAGAAAAAGTTGACACTTATTGGAGGTAGTAACAGTTGGATTTTCATTGTTACCTAACAAGTTCCATTTTTGTGCCATAAAATAGTAGGATATTCCAAGTATCCTTTTAAACTGGACTAATGCAGAGGTACACTTAATCTGTTCAAGTGACTGCATGAAAACAGCCAATGTCACTGGAGATGTTCTGGAGGTATAAGTTAGGTTTTGAGACTTGCCTTTCTATAGGCTCACTAGTCTCATCAAGGAGTTTCACTATGGCGTACAGTTCATTCATCAAAAGGGTCATGCACCTGAAAGCACTTGCAAAATGTGTCACATTTATAATTAACCTTTTTTCATTAATGAATCTTTCATTTATTTGAGGTAGGTGAAGAAATTAGACACACATGAAATGAATGAGAAGCCGGGTTGTTTGAGAAAGGGAAAGAAACTGGAGCACTCCTGATCTAGAAAGTACATGCCACATGGTAGGGTCAAGATGCCATATAACACATGCTGGGGACAGTAGTTCACATGAGAACATATGTAGTTTACGAGAACAAACTACAAAGTCATGAGCTCACTACCAAAATCAGAAATTATGATCGACTAATAAGCAACGGTGGATGTAAGAAACTAAGAATTGCTGGGTAATGCCTATTTACGAACCCATTGAAAAGTTAAAATAACAAGTGGTATGTAAAGATTGGTGTAGTATTATCATTTATAGTGTTGAAGAGGGGAAGCAGCATGTGTAGCTACATAGCCTAGAAAAGCATGTGTTTGTTGCATATTCAATATATGTTAAGCCACAGGATAGGTGGTCTTATAGATTAGTATATATTATCATGTATAGTATTGAAGATGAGAAGCAGCATGTGTAGCTGTATGACCTAGAAATGCAATCGAATATTTTGCTTATTTGGTTTATGTACAATGTGTTTGTTGCATGTTTGATTTGTTTATTAGGTGGTCTTACTTGTCCATGTATGTGCTTAAGGATCATTGCATCATGGCATTAGGTGTGACGGTACTTTTATTGCATGATACAATTTTGTGTCGTGTTGAATCACATGTTCTTGTGTCAGTCGATACGGGTAAAAAATTGGTCTAAGTTCTAACCACGTTGGCTCCTTTGATATAAGTAGGTACAGTATGTGTGGATGCCTTTTTGGCTTGGTACATTTTGAGCTGTATTGGCAAAATTCAGTTGGCATGGTAATTCTTATATTCCCCTGTATCAACTGTATTTTGGTACACCATGGCTGCAAGAGTAAGATCCCTTAATTAAGAGAAAAAAGAAACCAGATGATTCAATTTTCACATGATTGGATTTACAATCAATGCTTTTTTCCTCTTTCTTTATTTCCTTCCTTCATTTTTGTTACTTATCTTTGTTTCTAGTTCCTTTTTTTCATTTTGCATTTGAGATGATGAGCTAAAGTTAGTATTTAGATTATCTAAATTTTGTGAATGCAAACGTACATTTTGATTGTTTATTTGTCAATATACTTAATTGCTTTTTTTTTTTCAAGCTTCTCATGCCAAGTGCACCTTGTTTCATCTAGTCATGCTTTTCACCTGATTCTTACGCCTAACTTTAGCTACTTCCTTTTCTTCATGTGTTAATTATTTACTTAATCAAAACTGTAGTTGCTTTTTTGTTCATGTACCTGTCAGATGCTGTACAGGATATTTTGTGCTGGCTAATATGTTCTCTGAATTCATGTTGCATTAGTTCACAGTACAATGCTTTAACCTGCTTAAGGTATTGTGTAAAGCTACATGTTGAATGGCACACTTAAGCCATTGCTAAAGGAGTCTTTTTTTTTTGTCAATTAGTCTGTGGAATATCTCCTACTGTAAGAACATTAGCATAAGACTTTCCTTACAAACTGCCTCTTATCACGTGTCTTCCTCTAAATTTAAATGTAAACTTCAAATGTAAAGTACGTTAATGTAAGGTTATGATGACCATTTGACATCTTTGTTTCATAAAAGTGTTCTTTTTCTTTCTTCTTGACTACTGGGATTACATGAAGCTGGATGCACTCTCAGGCATCATCTGCAACTCCTCCACTTTCTGGGGCAACCATGAAAACTCCCTCAAAGAAACCAACCGTTGGGCAGAAGAAGCCTTTGGAAGCATTAGGCTCGTCTCCTCCCATGTCTAGGTTAACCTTATATTTTATATTCCTTTAATGTGGTTCATGTAGCCTTGTTCAATCTTGCTAAACCTATAAACAACTTCCAAAAATCATTCTTTTTTTCCATCAGCAAAAGGCAGAAGACATCTGGTACTTCTATTGATCAAAGCATTGAACAACTAAATGATGTTACAGCTGTTAGTGGAGTTGATCTAAGGGTATAAAATTTTTATATGTTCCTTTTGTTATATATATATAACTTTTAGCTTTTGATTAGTTAAGAAGAAGGTGATGGATTATTAGACTCAATGTTTGACTGTATTTTACTCTTTAATAGGAAGAGGAAGAGCAACTATTATCTGGCCTAAAGGAGGAGAACCAAGCTTCAGAAGCAACCCGAAGGGTTGTACAAGAAGAAGAAGAGAGGTTGCTTTTGCAGGAGGCCTCCCTTCGGAAAAAGCTCTCAGATATCAGTTACTACCTCTTTTATGTGATGCTGTTGTTTTCATGTAAGATGAAAATTATAATCAAAATGGTTTTGATTAGTGGTGCTTGTTGCAGTGTTGAAATGTGGTTTGAAGAATATAGGCGGTGATGTGGAGCGTTGCTTGTCAATGGTGAGAAATTTCTTATGCTTCATTTTGGAAGTGATGTATTACTTGATCTGACTTGCTGTTCCTCAGTGTGTGGAGGAGCGTTTGAAGGGGTTGATATGTTATCTCATAAGACTGTCAAAACAGGTTAGTGCTATTTACAGATTACCAACATGTCTGCGTTAGTTACCAGTTTTTATCATTTTCACCTCCTGAGGCTTTCTTTTTACCCCTTTTTCAGAGGGTTGATCTTGAAAAATCTAGGCACCGGTTTGTAATCACTTCAGATGTTAGGCATCAAATTTTATTAATGAACCAAAAAGCCAAGGAAGAGTGGGACAAAAAGCAGGCTGAAGAATCTGACAAGCTTCGAAAAGTAAATGAAGTGAGTAGTCAGAGTCTTGTTTCTTTTTCATTTTTGCTACTGTACTACTGATGTTCTTCATGAATATGCACTGTTAAGTTTATCTGTTGCATTGTGTGATATTTTGCTATTTCATTTGAATTTTCAAAGAACATAAATCTTGTTACTAACTTGCTATATTTCTGGTATAATTTGCCTGCTAATCATTTATTTTATGATGATTATAGTGCTCAAATTCAATTAACTTTGTCCAATGCATGGGGATAGGTTAACGGTACAATATGCAGTTGTAATTTCTACAATAAGTTAGTCTAGAGCTGGCGCATGAAGGTGTGTATTAGGCTACTATTGATATGGTCATGACATAGTCTATCATGACTTCTCCAGTGAGTGGTCATCCCATCCATGTTCTTAAAATTGTTTGGAGGGGGAAAAGAAATTAAATCATTGCTCTAGGTCAGTTATGGATGATTGCCCATGCACACATGCTAGAGCTTGCTACTTGAGTGGTAAACCTCAATATCCTTGGGCATTCACCTGACCATCATAGGCAAAAAGACACGATCATATATATATATATATATATATATATATATATATATATATATATATATATATATATATATATATATATATATATATATATATATATATATATATATCCACGTATTTTTATGCCGAATACATTTATTTATATGCTGCTTAGTTTTAAAATAACGGTTATATGCATATACTTGCATTTTGAGTCTCTTGCTTTTGCAATCTCTATAATATTGAAATTATCACATTGTGTATAAAATGATGAAGTGACTTTTTCTAAAAGCTTGCAAGTTGGGTTATTGACCAGGCACCGAGGCTATGTTTTACACTATTAGATAGGTCCATCACCTCAAGTTGCCTACACTGTTTGGCAATTATTTTGTCATTCTACAAACTTCTTACATCATAATTAGTTACTGCTGCATGTACACATTTGGAGATGGAAGCACCTAATTTTCTTTGGCATGAATTATTTTGGGAAGCCAGAAGTCAAGGACTTATCCAGTTTACCCTAAGCAAACACTTGTTTGTTAAGCTAAAGCACTTCCTGAACCAAGTCATTGTTTCACTGTCAATATGTTTTTTTTTTGTCTTTTTGTCATTGCTCATCTACTTTGGACACATCATTTAAGCAATTTCAAACCAAAAAAGTCTATGGTAATCTATAACTGCAATTATCTGTAATTGCAGATGGATGGAAGTGCAGGGGCTGATGCAGAGGACAAAGAAGAAGGCCGTTCAAAGACCCTTAAGGTAGCATTGATCTTTAACAGAATTTTTTCTGTTTTCTTTTACCAAATCAATTATTGGTCTGTAAGCAGGCTAACAAGGAAGAGGATGATAAAATGAGGGCAACGGCTGCAAATGTTGCAGCCCGAGCTGCTGTTGGTGGAGATGATATGCTGTCAAAATGGCAACTCATGGCTGAGCAGGCTCGGCAGAAACGTGATGGAATTGATGGGGCCTCTGGTTCCCAACAAGGGAAAGGTGCAAGCAGCAAATCATTATTGAGCTCAGGAAGAGGTTCAAAAGAAAAGCAAGAATTTGAAAAGAAAGGTTCCTCTGCCTTTTGTACATCTGGTAAGTATGTTGTATATCATGCAATGTTTAGTATATGCTCTTTGACGCTAATACTACAAATCTAGGGATGCCAGTGAATTAGATCTCATCTGATCAGAATCAATTAGACCGAGTTTATGGTGATGATTCCAATGGTCATGTAATCCAATTTGATTTGTAATTCAATTTCTATGATTGGGTTAAACTGAAGGTTTTAGTCCAATCCAGTAATCAGTTGATATCCCTACATGTTATATATGATGTATATTTAATTTTGAGCTTTTCAAATCCATTTTTAGATCACATCTAATGATGGATTTTTAACTTAATATCTCTTGCAAAGAATATGCAACAATCATGTTTTACTTCAGCCATCAACCCCACTCCACCTTTGGTTGTCGATGGATTGGATTCGACCTGGTTCAATGAGGGATGATGTACTTTATGATCTGCTGACCCAAACAGTGATCCTCATACTCAGATTAGGTCCAACCCGACCTAATCAAACCCATCTCATTCATTTATGGTGTCAGAGATATGATGTTTGACCTATCTTCATATACAGCATGAAAAGTGTTACCATGAATTATACTTCAGTCTGATTCTGCAGGGAGCATGAGAAGATTCGGCAGGAACAGTGCCCAGGCATCTCATCCAAAAGTGGCACGCAACATTTCTGTTAAAGATGTGATTGCAGCCCTTGAGACGGAGCCTCAGATGTCAAAATCATCTTTGATCTACCGCCTGTACGAGAGACTGTCCGGTGATTCTCCAGCAGAATAATTTGACGGGCGAGCGTCATCCATGACCTCCAGGTTGCTCCCTTCTCCGAAAGCTCAGGCTGTTCCAATGTCTCCAAAATATAGGCTTGGGCTGATCGAACTTTCCAAAGCAGTTGAACCGCTCAAAACGACGAGGACAAGTTTCTGCCACCGGTAGCATGGTCCAGCCCGCCACAGGCTTTTGTCCGTGCAGGATGTGGGGAAGGATTCATGGGACGCGCATGCGTTTTCCAGTGTCTCATTGTCAACATGATAATAAAATCGTTTATTTTACGGTGAGTCATGCAATCATGATTTGCAATGATATCAGTGATAGCCAGGTAATACATGTAGTATTGCCCCACCGATCAATTCGGTTTGGAGATTGATCGACAAACAAGTATCTCCCAGTGATTCAATGAACACTTTCTGTGTGTGCTCAAATGCACCGGGAGACTTATCCACTAAAAGCAGCTCGAAGGTGTATATCTTGTCTCCTCAAATAATTGAACCCAATGTCTGATGCTCCATGACTCAAAAGATTCTTTTGTCCTTTTGATTGAAGACTCTGCTACAGTCCAACTACAACTAAATCAAAAGCACGGTTTTCATCAAGACCCAGATTATATGCCCTGGGCCGTAACGATCAGACCACACACACAAAGAAACCTAGACAAGATAAACACAAAAGAACATGGCCCCCCTTCAGAAGAATGTTCCGTTTGCTTTGCCAGGTTCGATCGGATGAGTCCCATTCACTCGTCATCCATCCGGCCACATGCACAAAGAATTTAGCAACTTGTATTGCATCCAAGCACTACCTTCCAGGCCTGTCCTTCCACACGAGATTCTTTTACGCTTCTTTGTCTTCGAGTCCAATGCACCTTTCCCTTTGCAAAGTTGAGAGGAGGCGATGCATTGCACTTTTCCTCATCTGATTCATAGCTTATGATATCCTGTAACCACTGCATCTTGTGTTCTAAACTCTGATAACTCTTTAAAGTTAGTGTCCTCTCTCATTGAAGTGTAACATCATAGAAAGATTCTTATAATTGACTTCTTTTTCCCACCTATTTCCAATCGGAATAAGGAGGTAAATCTAAGGAACTTAATGCAGAATGGAAAGACTAATGTGTTGGCAGAAATCATCAAGCAGTGGGGAAAAGACGTAGAAACAAACCTTAGAAATGCAGATACAGATAAAAGAAAAAGGATGCCCAAGTGGAGTAAATTGCCTCTGAAATTTGACAGCAGTTGTCTTTCTTTCCTTGGGAGTTGAAAGTTAGAACTAACCATTAGCCAAAGGCTGATTGAGGAGTAATGCAGAATAGTTCGAGACAACTTATGTCACGCAGGGAAATCAAAGAATTGAGAAGGCACATATATCGAACAGAGAACAATCAAACTTTCTTGGAGTGTGTGTGTGTGTGTATATATATATATATATATATATATATATATATATATGGTAAAAGAAAAACCACAGTTCTTGCTGAAAGCTTAAGCTATGTACTTAGGCACACCCAAATCCCCCCCTTTCCATTCCCACCATCATCATACATCTACGAAAAAGAGCAAGAAAGTTACACAATGTTCAGCACATTCACCCATAAGAGGACCTCGAGAAGAAGGAACCAATGCAAAGAAGATTCCACGGAGCAAATGATGGACAGGTCAAAAGGCCGCTGCTCTCCACCCCGATTTATATGACCACCGCCGCCACCACCACCACCTGCAATCTTGTCGCCTTTATAGTGGAAACCTCCTCCAACCATTCAACCATGCTACTCCTGCACCACGGTCACACGCCCTTTCAAACTCATCTCTTCCTCCTCCTTTTACTTCCTTCTAATTGTTAGCTTCGACATGGCGATCGGCTCCACCGCATCCGACGAGCACTTGCAGATGAACCCACGTCCGCCGGGCCGTGGCGGCGTTTTCTGTTGGTTCTTTGCAGCTCTACCGCATACTGCATGACTCTCAGCACAACGAGACTTCGTCGTACCGCTCGGTGCTTTCTTTGCACTCTCGGCCTCCGCATTGCTCTTCCTGCCGCTGCTCGATCTCCGTGACCTTATGTCGCATAGTTTCATTTCGTGAGCCTTGGCGACGCCCAACCGTAAGATCCCCCACCCAGGGGGCGCAGAGCTCGCGCTCTTCCGGCCCGCACTCGTCTTCGTGACGATGCGAACCTGCGGCGTCGGACTTGGGTGGGCGTAGAAATTATTGGCGACTGATGCACGGGGAAGTTCACAAGTGCTGCTTGAGTGACTGCTCGACGAATGGCTCCTGCTGATACAACTGCTGCTGCTGCTGCTGCTGTTGCTCCGACTCCCACCGCTGAAGCCCAAGTCAAGAATGATAGATGAGTAGTGGTCCAGCGAGTCCGACCTCGACCCTCTCCGGCTCGCCCACCTGCTGCCGGTGGCAAAGAAGCCACTGCCGGGGCTGATGGAGGGCTGTAGTGGAAGAATCTGTCCCTGGAAGAACACCTCGTCCGCCGCGCACATGTCGGTCTCCACCGAACTCGAAAGAAGGCCACCTGCCACCGATATCTGGAACTCGAAGTCATCGGCGGCCTCGCCAGTCTTGCACTCCTCATCCATGGCTTCATCGATGACCTCCGGGAGATCAGAGAGCGACAAGGACTCTTCTTCCTTTTCGTCTTCTCCAAAGGTCTCCCATTTCTCCTGTGGAGCCATCGCCAGGACTTCTCCTACCTTCTCTTTGGTGGAAAGGGAGGTTGGAAGATATGAAGGGAGACCAGTGGAGGGACGAGGCATATAAAACCATGGATGGAAGGAAAGCAGAGCAGGCTCACTATATTCTAATTCCCCGAGACATTCCTGCTGTGTTGGGCCCTTGCATGCCCCCTTTCAAGGCAGCCTTAAGAAACTTCTTTTGCCTCCTCTTGCATGCGATGTGGCATGCTGGATCTTCTAATGCTTGTTTATGTGTCTGGATTTGGGACAGGAAGGCGGTAATCACATATGATAAAGAAGAGTTGGTTAGGCTGGCCTCAGGAGAAAAATCCATGAGAAGATAGATTGAAGGTGAAGGTTGATGCTCGGAGAAGTGACAAGTTAATATTGATTTGTTGTCAGGTTGGATGACCTTTATCTCCTTTCCAATCCTCCATTTCCTTTATGCAGGTCATGGGACAGGTGGGCCTGTAGCTCTTTGGGAGCTTGCAAAGTATGTAGAGGCCATGCTGCTTTTGATGTTTCTGGACCTCATCACAAAGAGAGAGAAATGTGGGTAATGAAACTGTCCAAATTCATGGTTGGATGCACTGAAAGCTGTAGTAGTATTGACAGTATGAGATATGGGTGGAAAGCTTCTTGAGCACTGCAACAAATTGGATGTAGAGGATCATGAGAGCGAAACAAATTAGATCATCCTATGACAGCAGGAAGGGAACAGGAGGGGCCCTTTCGCGGGGTCCAATGTTGGATCCTGACCTAACCAAAAGGGGGAGCCATGCATGGTGGCTTGTGGCTTTAGGGTTTCCTTGAGGTGTCATGGTTAGTGTGATGCTGGAACTTTGGGGCTTAGCCAGTGAAAGGATTCAGAGGTGGAAGACGAAACAGAGGTGTGCTGTCATTGAAGTATTTTAGCAGTAAAGCAAGCTACTTGGCATATCATGAGTATATATATATATATATATACATATATATATATATATATATATATATATATATATATACATATACATATATATATATATACATATACATACATATATATATATATATATATATATATATATATATATATATATATATATATATATATATATATATATATATATATATATATATATATGTATATATATATATATATATATATATATGTATATATATATATATATATATATATATATATATATATATATATATATATATATATATATATATATATATATATATATATATATATATATATATATATATATATATATATATATATATGTATATATATATATATATATATATATATATAATACTGGAAAAGGTTAACCTGAATCACATTCAACTGTAATTTTTGATTTATTTAATTGGAAACTCATATATTTCATAAGGCTTTTAACATGTGTTATTTTGAAATGTTATGTAAATTCTGATATATCCAAAATATACTTAATCAAATAAAATAGAATATATGAATTTTTGTATGATATCTTTTAGAGCAAATTTTTCAAAAAAAAACCCCTAAGTTTTTACTTAATTCAATAGAATATATTTTTTTATTCCTACATAGCACCATTTATTTTTTTTAAAAAAATTATCTTTAATCGTCACCTCCTTCTTTCTATCCCATTCTCGCTCATTTCGCATGTCATTCCATCTACGTGTCAAAGGGGAAAATGAGCGAAGGGAAATATGCTTAGATGAAGATAATGTGTAAAAAATATAGGAGAAAAGATAATAGTGTAGAGACAAAGGTGATAAATAAAATATATAGAGAGAAATAGGATGGTGTTGAAATGTAATAAAGAGAAGACATAGGAATAGTAAATAAAGATGATAAAAAAGACGATGACAAGAAGTGATGGATGATACAACTATGAATGAGAGGCCGAGGTTATGATTGGAGGGGTGAGATAATTTTATCTTTTACGATTAAACAATGCTCTACATAAATAAATAAAAATTTTGTTATTAATGATTTTTTTATATTGACAATCTCTTATTATCGATAATCCCCTAAGATAATAAACAAATATAATTTTATTATTTACCGGTCCTCAATTATCAATTTTAACGTTTTTCCTCTCACAACCCCAACCTTCGTCCTCCCCCTACCCCTCCACCTTGCCTTCCCCATCTGCCGCCTCCTCTCTCTCTCCCCCCTCCGCTCCTCTACCCCATACCCAACTCTCTTCCCCCTCTGCCTTCCCCTATTCCTCTCTCTTCTCCTCCTCACCCTCACCCCCTCCTCCTCCCCCTTCCCTCTCTCCCCTCCTCCACCCCTCCCTCCCCGTCAGTCTCGGCCTCCCCTACCTTCACCTCCGTCCACCCCCTTTCTCCTCCTCCCCTAGCCCCATCGTCCAATACCGTTCTGACATTGCTCTCCGTTCCGATGTTGCTTACCACTCGAATAGAAGAAAGGCAGAAAATAACATTTACGTTCATTTACAGATGGATATTTTTAGAATATTAAAAGTTTTTAAATAGGATTGTAAATCATAAAGAGGGATTACCATTTGAAATCTCCAAACAAAAAAAGGATGCTATGTTAGGAAAAAAAACACAATAAAAACTTAAGGAATTTATCCTATCTTTGAAACTGCAAAGTTGAAAGTAAAGCTGAACGTTGTTCAACCCTTTTTTTTTTTTTGTGCCAATTTTTCCAAGTCCAACCAAACAAATTAATCTAAAAAACTGAATCAAATAGAATTAAGATGAGCGAATAAGAAGATTTATTGTTATTAATAACGAAGAAAAGATGTATATATAATCGATCTCAAATTCTTGTTATTATCTAATTTGTTCCTATGCACTCCTGATTTATTCGTTTAAACTTCAATCTGAATCACTAACATGCTGACAAAAAAATATATGTGACAGATTTGGCACGGCTTTTTCTTAAGAATAAAGGCCAAAATTCCATGTGCATTACGGATTCAAAGTCGGGAGGTTGTCTTGTCTGACCAGATCAACTGCCACAGAAGTCCACGGATGGGAACTCCAAGCACTTATCCAACAGTTGGATCCTTGACCTTGGAAAGCTACTCATCTGGATTTTCCTTTCAAGTCAGTCAATTTTAGATAGCTTAAATTCCACACCGTCTCCAAAGGAAACATTGACTCGAAGACTTAAAGATTCGATCACCACTTCACGCGGTTCACACTGTAAGCCCTCACAAGTCCTCCTCAAGTATACGTAAGTTTTCATCGTCAATGTATGGCAAACCCACTGCCATCTCTGGATTCAGCAGCAGATAGAGACCGGAGGTACTGCATGCCCGCGGTGGGCTCCAAGGACAGTCTCGTCTTCTGCGAGCTCAGCCAAAAAGCCTCATCCATCTGAATGGGTTGTGCGGAAAGCGTCGGTGGTTGACGATCGCTGCACCTGGCGAGGACTGACAGCAGTAGCAGTCTGAAGCAAACGCAGCCCAACGCCAGGAAGACGCGAGACTTGGGACGGGTTGGACGACGTCACCGAAGACCGAACAAGCTAAAGGACGATAAAGTCGCTGGAGATGGGGAACTGGAGAACCGGTAAAACGGAACGAACGTCTTCGCTCGCTTCACGTCTTTATATCTCGCTACGCGGTTTCCGCTCGGATACGTCTACCGGAGGGGGAGAACGAGAGAGAGCAAGCGAAGCCATGCTGCGGCGATTGTGCTGGCACCCAGTGCAGCGCTGCTTCGGATGGTGCGGCGCTGGGGGTGTGGCCGGTGCGGACGGCCTTCTTTGGCATACGGACCTAAAGCCCCACGCCTCCGGCGACTTCTCCATCGCCGTCGTCCAGGCCAATAACTCGCTCGAGGATCAGGGGAAGGTTCTCGCCTCTCCCTCCGCCACCTACTTCGGCGTCTTCGACGGCCACGGCGGCCCCGAGGCCTCCCGATTCGTCAATAACCGCATCTTCTCCCACCTCCACGGTGATTTGCTTTCTCCCGGTTTCGTAAAAATCTCTTGGTAGATTCCGCCGCAAAGATCCCTCTTTTTTGAGACCTTTGTGATGGTGCACCTGTGTGTGTTCTTGGTGTTCAATATGCCTGACAGGTCTATGGCAAAATGTCTCAATGAGTCGCTGATTAGGACATGTTTTGTGTTGTTCTAAATCGCGTAGAGATTGCGTCGGAGCAAGGAGGCCTCTCGGTCGAGGTAATACGCAAGGCGTTCAATGCCACCGAGGAAGAGTTCTTACAAGTGGTGAAGAGATCATGGCTTTCTCGACCAAATATTGCATCGGTGGGGTCATGTTGCCTCGTCGGTGCGATCACAGACAACGTTCTCTACGTGGCCAATCTGGGAGACTCCAGGGCAGTGCTCGGCAAGCAGGGAAGTGATGGGAGGTCCGTGGTGGCAGAGCGGCTGTCGAGAGACCATAATGTCGCCGAGGAGGATGTGAGGAAGGAACTTGCTGAACTCCACCCTGATGACTCCCGCATCGTTCTATGTAACAGAGGCGTCTGGCGGATCAAAGGGATCATCCAGGTTCCTGGCACATTAGATCCCTTTCATATTCTTCTCCAAGTTGAATTTTCTCTGCTGTATTTTAGCTACTTGATTTAATCTTTTTACACTTTACATGCATAATAAGATCAGTGATAGTAATCAAAGAAATTAACTAAACTCCAAATTCAGAATTTGATATTCTCGCTCATGCATTATGCCTGATGTTGAACAGAGTTGGGGATGCTGATTCCTAGATCGGTCGATCGAGTCATTTTATCTGCTCTGGGAAATTTTAGTAGGAACATAGTCATAGACTCCTCCTTAAGATGGTGGCAGATTTAGTTATCCAATTTTCTCAAAAAGTTATTCTGTAAGCAGATGGTGCAGGACTTTGGTTGTCGGCATAAATGGTTACATTTAAAGGTAGGATAGAACAATGTCTTCTACGTTTGATGGTAAGGTTAACTTACTATTTGTTTTGACAAACATAAGTACATTAAACAGGAGTATTGCATGGGACAACCATATTAGGAAATTCTATCATGTCCAACTATCAATTTTGTTGAGCATGCGAAACTTTCATGGCAAACATTCTAGATATTATGTGAATACTTACTAACAGAAACAAGTTGTGGTTGAAGCAGGTTGTCATGGAGTTTGTATGTATGCCTTGTCCTAAGGACCAGCCATCCAGTATATATGTGTATAAGTGTCTTCTGGCCCTAAATCTTGTCTAACAATGTTTAGACTGCATCATGATCATACTATTTAGTGAGAAGATTCTGAACATAAAATATGTATCACTCATTTTATGGTAATCACAAACTCACTTAGAAATACGGTTGGATGGTTACAAGGTACTGAGTTCCTTAATATTCACCTTTGTTTTCATGACATCTTTTCTTCTACATGATGGTTGGATCTAAGGTCATAGGCTGTATACTCATTTCCTTGGGGTTTAATATGGTCTATATTCAACAAATATTGCTGTCTCATGGCAACTAGCATGGTAGTGCATGTCATTGCCTTTCTATCATAGCCCTATACCATGCTGCCAACATCTTTTTAGCATGCAACGCTCCAAACCATGCTGATTGACATTGCATTTTTTTTTTGGGTGTAGAATGAATTGGATACTAATTTTTCCTAAATAAAGAAGCTCATTAACTTTCAATTGTATGAGCTTGATTTGCCCATGATTCGATTTTACTTGTATCAGATATCGATTTAGCAATTAACTCTGTTACAAGCAAAAATAGATTTTCATCGACTGTATTAAATTATGAGAATTTCTTTTTTCTATATCTTTTATGATTTCTGAATCTGTTCTATATGATGACAATAAAAATCTTACCAGAAAGGGGCTGGGCACATGACAGGCTTTATTTCCTTTATTGTTACTAGTTGAACTTAGATCAGAAAAATATATGCCTTTCTTATACCCTATGCATAAGCTACAATGTGTTTGAACATTTTGTTCTTAAAAGTTGAAGTTGAATAGTTTGTGCATCACATACAACTTTATGATAGATTGTGCCATCACTGCCATGTCCATGTAGATCTCACCAATGCTAAGCATTATATCTGGAAGAAAGAGCGATCATCATGTTTTTAATTACAAGCTGATAAACTTCATGGTCAGGTATCAAGGTCAATTGGTGATGTCTACCTGAAGAAGCCCAGTTTTTCCAGGGACCCATTATTTCAGCAATGTGCTGCTCCCATTCCACTAAAACGGCCTGTCATGACTTCAGAGCCTTCAATCAAGACACGTAAGCTTACGCAACAAGACTTGTTTCTGATATTTGCATCGGATGGTCTCTGGGAACAACTAAGTGATGAAGCTGCAGTGGATATTGTCTTCAAAAGCCCCAGACCAGTTAGTTCTTCAACTTTTTATTTTTGTTCCACATAATCTTCATTTATCCATCACCTGTCATAGATTAAATAGCTGGCTTATGTTTTGCAGGGAATAGCCAAGCGACTTGTCAGAGCTGCTCTCACTGAAGCCGCCAAGAAAAGTGAAATGAAATATGATGACATAAAACACATGGAAAAGGGAGTAAGGCGCCACTACCATGATGATATAACAGTCATCGTTATCTATCTCGACCATTTCGAGGGGAAGGCTTCCAAGCTTCTTGGAAGCACTTTTGACTGCACCAGTGCACCTGTGGACATTTTCTCCCTCAATGCAGCCACTTGAAGAAATCTTAGCCCTCATGTGTTGGTTGCAAGAAGGGCATATATTTGTGATCAGGGTGCAACAGCTGACTAAACTGTGGGCAAAATCTCGGTATAAGGCACAAATTTAGGGTTAAAGAACTTGTTGGCTACCAGAAAGAGATTAATCCTCGATTGAGTCAGCTTAGTGATTGGTGTAGATAGCTTTGTATTTGATAATTTAGGTTAGCTGGCTATGGTTTTTTGATTCAAACAAAAGTGTACTTTCTCAGAGGAAATCTAAAGTAGTGATCTTGCCTCTCATCAGTCGGTCTTTGCGTCCCTGATTGAGAATTACTAGTACAGAAAAGTACAAAATTTTGAGGAATAATATGTGGGTACACAAAATGTGGGCTAAACAATAGTGAGGAATATGTTTATTTCGATGGCACTTATGGTTAAATTGGAAAGAACATAGAGACTGGATTTATGACAGGGTACACTGAATTTGGCATGCTTGTCCCACTTTAGTTTGAGATGGCACATATGGTTTGCCCTACATGACCATAGGATATCTTTTAGAGGTTTAAACTAGGGGGAAAAGGGGGTTTTGTCTACTGTGATCTTAGAGAGTGTTGCATGAAGAAGCAATCCAAAGACTAAAGCCTATAGGTTGAGGCCCCAGGTGATATCTTTTGTGCATTGTGGACTAAAGTAAAAGCAGGAAAGATAAAACAAACAAACAAAAGAAGAATAAGAAGATCATGCTTTGATGAACTAAGCCCATCAGTTTGTCTCCTTTGGTGCCTTTAAAGTCTGTTACTTTAAACATCATTTGAAAGAATGTCGGGAGGTAGCTGCATTGTCAAGCCTATGTTGGCTTTTGAGAGATGAGATGAGGCAGAAGATCTACCACCTTTGCCGGAGTTCCGCCATTTCTCCTCGTTGCTTTTTCTCCTTTTTCTTACTTCCTTTTATCCCAATCACATCACATACGAGTAGCTTCTCTGCTCGTAGAAGTAATACTGCGTACATCCAGTCTCTTCGAGTCATCTATCATTTAGATGGAGTCGGTTTTTCTGCTGCTGAATCTGATTCGAATTCGAAACCGATGTCGTATGCGCAATCCGGTGCGTCTTATTCATACTGAGCTGATCCAAAAGAGTGCTTGATTGAAGACAAAAAGGACTGGTACTATGGAAACCCGCAGTACGTCATCATCACTGGGATCCCAGAGGCGTGAGAGCCGGGAAACATCGTGAATGGATCGTTCGGTGGGAGGTGGCCCAGCTTCCTGTCGAGTCTCTCGATCTGCCCTGGTGAGGGATCCCAAAGCAGCACTGCGAGCCAAAGGCTAGTAAAAGAAAGTGTCGATCATGGCACAAACTGCAGCCACAGGAGATTCACGGTGGAGGATGCAATCTGGGAACCTAATGATTCCAGATTGGACTGAATTAGCTCGACCTCAGCATCCATCTCCATCGATGCATGCTTGTCTTATGTGTACTGTTTTCCCTACATTTCAACGTGGGGTCTAATCTGCCCCCCAGCCGAAGAATCCAATAAAGAACACAATCATCAAGGGGGATGCTAAGTCCATATCTGAGAGCATGTGTCCGTCAGGATTTGTGGATCTGGAAAAGCACAGCAGAACAAACTGTTGTTCTGTTGTCTTCCTTCTTCTTCCATTAAGAAATGTTTATACGGATCTTTAGTCCCCCAGGATCAAAGAAATGTGTTTGCTGCTTCCAAGCACTCGCTGGTAACCATGGAATTGGCTTGTGGAAGCTTCCTAGCTTGATTAAGAAAGGGACATGTAATCTAATGTAACAAAATAGAGGAAGAAGAAGCGGCAGGCAGGCAATGTCTGCACGGACAATGTCTACACCGAGGCAGTGACTGAGATGAGAATTGAGCAGCACGTGAGGATGAGCTGTGTCCCAATTGCTGATATCTAAGCCCGAGATGCTGTCATGCAAACACGAAAAGGACAGGAGAGAACAAGATTATCTCAGCAGCATCCACAAGAGAGAGGTGGTGGCAAGTGTAAAGCTAGCTCATCCAAAGACTGCAAAGAGGGAAGAACAGCTGCATGTAGGCATTAAAAATCCGATCAAGTTTGTCTTACACGCCATCACCTTTTTCCCACTAGGATCGGCGCCAACTTGGTGGCCACCGACAATATCTATCTCATTCTTACGCCGAAGAGATCTAAGAACACGAACTCCACCAACACAAACGACGACTCAACTGCTTGAGCACATTAAATGACCTTGTGACCCACAAATGAGTTTGATCTAAAACACCATAGAGAGGCAGCAAAGCCAAAGGGATGAAGGAGAAGGAACAAGAAGAGGAAGAAACCCCCCCTTCTCCTTCTCTGTCTTTCCCCATATGAATCTAACCGATGCTTTACCAATACCCTTCTGCATTCGGAGGATAAAGGTTCTGCGAGGCCTGTGACAAATGAGATCTGAGAACAATTACGCTCTTATTTACAGAGGATAGCACATGAAATTAGTAGGCAGTGACCTACATTTCATGGTCGGTCAGCGACAATTAGCACGAGAACCAGCAGTATGAACAGTTCCATCTTTCCCGGACAGACGCCCCCACCATCGCATTGCTAAACTTCGACCCTCCAAATGATTCTATCACTTGCAGCGGTAGCGTGTGGTTTGTCAACCGCCGCCACCTTCGCCCGGTTGCTGATGCCGGTTTTGTTCCTTTCGCCTTGCGGGAGTTCACGGGTCTCGCTGACGGAGCCACGTCTTATGTCCGCAGGAGGGATGAAGCAGTCGGCTGACAGGCCAGGGACGTTGAAGGCCACCTCCTCAATGGTCCACGCCTCCTCCATCCTGGTCTTGGTGTGGCTCATGGCCACCTCGCCGAACCTGAAAAGAGTGACCACGGAGCGGCCGGAGTGGGCGATCATTATGCCTTCGACGGGGCGGTAGTCGTCGAGGAAGGAGTTGATGGTGGTCTCCCAATAGACCGCATCGCCGCCGACGTTGGATTGGATTCGCGTGAGGTGCGAGTCCTCCATGTGCACCAGGAGCCCTGTTCGCTGGCTGAAGTAGCCGAAGAGGACGTGCCGAATGATCTCTGCGGGGACTTCGCTCCTGGCTTTCAGCGTCTGCGGATCAGCGCAGAGCTTGAGGATGAAGCAATCCTCTCCATTAACCTTCTTCTCCCCGATGCAACGTGCATTGGCAAACATGCTCGCCGTCGTCAGAGGATCAAGCCCCTGCTCAAACAAGCAATTCATTCATTATAAGACGATGTGAGATGTGGGAGCTGAAACCGTGATAGTTTGAAGTGCTACTATACCTGGAGGGCGCGGCGGAGAGGCCGGACGGGGCCCTTGGCCGCGTGCACGCCGAGCCAGGGGGTGTGCCGCCAGACGAGTTGGCCATTGGAGCCGGCATGGACCTTGTTGCCGCCAACGGCGAGCTCGACGTACCACATGTCAGGGGACATCTGCCAAAGGACGAAGCTGCCTGACTCAGCTGCACGCGCTGAGCCACCGCGATTCTTCACCACCTTGGTCGCAGTTTCGAACTCCGACGCTACCATCCTCACCTTGCCCATGGCGTAGGCATTCCGGATGGAGCTCTGCAGCTTGAGACCGCCCGATGAGGCGGTGTACTGCTGCAATATGTACTGAGCCGATGAGGTTTCCTGAAAGAAGGAAATGATGAATGAGTTAGCGGTGGATGGAGTACATCAAATTGCCATCTTTGAAACAACAAGCTCCGGATGTGAGCAGGAAAACAGCTGCAGTTTTTAATCCCCAAAATGGTTATTTGCGACAAGGAAACACAATAAAGCGCAGAAGTAAAGGGGTTGGAGAGTGCAGACGTGTAGAAGAATTATTAGTACGCGCAGTAACGCATCAAACAATGCCATTTTGGAACACAAGATTGAAACTTCTGCCCTGGAAAAGGAAGAACAGAGCACAGAAGACGATAGAAACCGACGAAATTAACAGCGTTGGAGAGGGATGGAGACCAAGGCTTACAATGGGAGTGTCCTTGATGCTGAGATGGGGGAGAGGGTCGGCAGAGCTGACGTGCATGGGGGCGAGCGGCGCTCCCATTACTCCCAGCAGCAGGCGGAGATCGGAACGGCGGAACGAGGAGGACCCAGCTGCGTTCGCCGGGGACGACGTGACGGAGGGCGCCCGGGAGAGCTGGCCGCGGACCCAGCGGCCCCACCCTTCCCTCCGCGTGCCCCCACCGTCCTCCGGCGCGTCGCCGTCAGGGCCCTCCATGAGCGGCGCTAGAGCCTCTCCGCAGGGCCGGAAGCTCGCGGATCTCGCGATCAGCGGCGCATCCGGCAGCTGCGCCAGCGAATGGTCCCGCCCGTGGCCCTTCGACCTCCGGGGGAGCAGCATCAATGCCGCCGATGGCGACTGGCTCTTCGCTCTCGACCGCGCCGGCGACAGCCCCCGCACCACCTCCTCCAGCGCCGAAAACAACCCTTGCTTCTTCTCCATGGTGCGATGCGTTCGACTTCCTCCCTCTGCGGAACTATCCGTAACTTATTATAACTACAAGCTGTGGGAACGGAGGGACCGAAAGTGAAATATGTTTCCTCAAGGACCTTATAGTAATAATTGGTTGCGACTATAGAAAAAAGGAAAAGGAATGGGGTGAACAATAATTTAACATCTATCGAGGGTGGCGCTGAAAAAAGAGTAGTGTGGATGGAATCACACGAGCGTCGACACTGACGTTACCTCTGTGGAGTAAGTCTCGTCACCTCCCGGGTTCCCATAATCCTCGACGTACCCAAGCCAAGCGAACACTCTGGCGTCTGGCGTGATCTCCAAAAGAAAATATTCCGTTGAAAATGGAGTCGGTATCCGCACCGCGAATAAGCACACTTCTCACGGGCACTCAAACGTGGCGCTCGTTATTGGGGGAGCAGCGCATGTGCGTTGCCTCACTAACGGCACCGTTAAAGGAAGGTTCGCTGAGGAATCCGACGGGAAGGAGTCGGCGGCGCGTGGCGCGACGGGTGTGGCACGTGACCGGTTGCCAGATTCTTATGTTATAGGGAGGCGGCCTAGTACCGATGCATCTTGACCGCGAGAGGTAGATCAGACGGCTGAAGAGGAGATGTTTCAAGCGGTTGTTGGCGGCCTTTTTGGTCACAACTTTGACCGAGTAAACTGAGTCAAAATTAAATTCACATCTGATCTAACTTGAGCCCTGACTCTTCGTGACGATCAATGGCACCAAACTCAAATTAAGCCATTAATTTCCGCTGGGATCTTGGAATAGTTGGTCGATGTTCTATCGTCCCATCACCACGCTGTGTCATATTTGGTCGAAAGCAAGGCATACGGGTGGGAATCGGACGAGTTGCACTTGCGCATGGGAGACCGGGCATGGAGGTCGCCCATGAAGGTGCACGAGGCATGTCGTCTGCACGTGGGGTTTCAGAAACATGAGAAGCGCCCGCCAGCATCACTGTAATCCACCCGACAGATGACTTGTCACCGCCCGCCATGGGGCCCACCACCTGGGCGAGTCCGATCTGATTGCTTAAAAAATATAGCGAAATTTTATCTCAAGTTCCTTTTTTTTTTTTTTTTTGGGGGGGTCGTCAAAGATACATATTTTCGTTATTAATTTATAAGACTACTTATGAGTTTATTAAATAATTTAGTGATCACTCTAATGATATATTAGATATTTTTTTTTAAATTAAAATTGATCAATCGGAGGTCCTAAATAAGTGGAATCATAGTTTGTTGAAATTTTTTTTTAATTATATTTGATATGAGAATAAGAATGTGATTACACGTCAAACCCATGAGGTCAAATACTCGTTCGTTATGTGACCGGTCAAATACTCGTTCGTTATGTGACCAATATCTTAAAGATCAACATTTGATCAATATATTACACGATTGTTATCTCAATGTCATGTTATCAATATATGTCCGTTATGTAACCTAAGGTCAAATCAATTAGATGTAATTATATTTTGAATTCAATACAACATAATATGATTACACCTAGGAGAGGTACATAATTACTCTCTATAATCAATATCAATTGTGAGAATAGTAACTCTAAGAGCTTATTATAAAAAGAGCTATAAGTAATTTTTTAAATATATTTTTCAATAGTATTCAAAGCGTTAGTTGAACCTTTCAACTTAGAGTTAACTTAAAGCATCGTTAGACATATCTCTGACTTTATTTTACATGATTTAACATCTCTAAAGTCCAACAAATATAGTTTCGATCGAGATTGACCTAAGATTAATGTATAAAAAGAATAATAATTGATTCTAAATTGGCTTTCAGTTCAAACAATCAATTTGAATATTCAAATTTAGTTTGAAGTTGAATCAATGGCTCATTTGCACTGCATGGCCAACCCAGAACCGTGGATGGGGTTTTCAGCAATTAAATGATGTGAAAGGTGTCCATTTCTTATTGCCCGAATCTTTCTTACCTTCTGGCCTGCCTCCATTAATGATGTGTGGTGAGCTCCGACATCGGTACCCTTAGGAGGGCCCCTATCCACAGTGTTATTAAGTCGTCTCCATGCTATCAGACAATATATTAATATATATCCATCAACAAGGTACAAAGATTTCAGGAAGATGCCATGCATGTTACATATTATAATGCAAATTAAACCACGCACTTAATAGAGATTTTCAGAAGAAAAAGTATGTTATTAATGGCCATCACATTGTCTCCTGTTTTCTTGTCGATATTTTTCGGGTACTATATGGATCAAAGTTTTCTATATCTTGTTATTTACAAGCAAATGGTGGCACACTACCGTAGTAAATAGTACGACTGTCTTTGCACACACAAGATTACATCAGATAATAAAATGAGAGATATTGGCAACACATCAATAATTACGTACAGAATCCTTCAATGCACACCACAGGTACATAGGAAAAGCTAATTTGAGATGCCCCCACCGACAAAAAAGATATGAATCTTATCACAATTTGTCCTCTTTCTCTGTGCTTTGCTCGAGACAATTGGGATGAATTGTTCCAATCAGATCATTTAATTTTAACTCCTTTGTCTCAGTAGCAAAGGATTATAACTAATAACGAACAGCTTAATCCTCTTAAATCTCGAATTGAACTCTAATTCTTCGCCAGGATCAATTATGTTTGATAATTAATCTTTACGAGATTTGTAAAGCATCTAATTCAAGTCAATCAGGCGCAGATTAAATTAGTGAGGTTGCCTTCTCGTGCAAGCGGTGTAATTTTGTGATTGTAGGGGATAAGGATTGTGCCACAGCTTAAGTTTGATGGGTTTATTATTATATTAATTTTATTTGACTCTCATCGTTAATCAAAATATTTAAATTGGATATCTTAGTCTTATCCACATCAATTAACGGAGGTATTATAATTTTTTTTTTCTCGACTTGACTTTCTAATATAGTGTAAGCATAACTTGGTGTTGGCTTAATGAATCATTTGTTTCAATTTATGGATAATTCATTTCTACTAAGCTCTCGAAACTTGATAAATTAATTGATTTATTAATTTCATTTAGCTTAAGCCATCAATCAAAATGTCTAAATTAAAAATAATAATAATATATTTCATCAAATTTTTATAAATTAATATTAATTTTATCTATTTATAATTTATAATGTAAGACTAATCTAAGGGTTATGGGTTATATATGAGAGTAAGAAATAGTGAGTACCAACTTGAGATCATGAGAATTGAAGAGTTGACTTGACGTTGGATTACTTATGTCCGATTAATTCCGATCAGGGAAAAAGTACCAAATATTATAAGCAACATGTGCACCTGTAGGATGACTTTTAAATGTTTGGTCATTAATGCCGTAGCAAAAAGTGTTGACATGTCTCAATATTCTTTAATATGTTCATCCAGAAACTTTATTATGATATATATAGAGAGCGTAGGAATAATTTATACGAGTGTCAAACTGGGAGTGATAGATATAAATAGGGATACATATGGAAACAATGAAATGACTATCCATCAAGACATCACGCCACAATGTCAAAGGGACGAAGCGTTTAAAAAAAGGAGCCCATCAAGACATCACTCGGCGACGATTGCGGATGCTGTTCTCGATATTATATGCCCTTCTTTCAACCACTTTGATTCTTTTTGTTCTGCCATATATATATATATATATATATATATATATATATATATATATAATAATATACTCCATTGTTTCAATTGAATCCAATCACATTTAGGTGCAAGAGAGGAAGGGATTAATCTATGATCTCTAAATTAATCAGAGACCAACTAAAAAGTATGTTTTTTTTTTATAACTAAGAGGACGAGCTGATGTCAGACTGATTAGTTGGTCGGTAGCATGAATTTGTGAATCGTTCGATTCGATATGATCAAAACTCACGGACGAACACGATATTATGTTTGAATCATACCATATGATATGATTAAAAAGGATGTTACTAATGCCAAATGTAAACGATTTTATATTTAAATATTTAAAATATTATTTTTATAATATTTTTTAATGTACATAAATAATTTTATCGTTGTGTCACTATTCGCCCTCCTTGTACGGTTCAAGATGCTTTATAACTTTGTCCCTTTCGTTGGCACTAAAATCCATGCACATTAGCGCAGAACGAAAACGTGGGAACGTGAAACCAAGTTGAGTTGGTGGATCGACGATTTATGTGGACGACGACCACTGCCACAGTACGTGTGCTTTCCCTTCCCCCATCGTGAGCAGGGCTTAATAGCCACCTGCAGAAGAGAACAAAGTAGTAGTCAACCGAGTCTCGCAAGAAGAACTCCAGATTAAATGAAAAGAGTGAGTGGTGTTGTGATAATTGGATTCCACCGGATGAACTATTCGACTTGGATTAAGAGAGGAAAAAGAAGGCTCCCATGCGTGGCCCATGAGAGGGAGCCGTCATGCAGCACCGATGGTCATGGTTTTGCTGTGTGGAGGGAGGCACATGCGCGCTGTCTGCGGTCCGTGGAATTTGGTTTTCTTGTTTCTGCTTGTCTACTTCGATCACTACTCCACCGTGAAAGCAAAGGGAGAGTTTAGTTGGTACAGAGCAAAAGGAAGGGTTAGGAGAGCATGGGGCTTGGGATGGAGACCCGTCCTTCACCGGTCTTTTGATGGAGGACAGCGCTTTGATGGCGGTAAGTTGGTGGAGAAGAATCTGATGCCGGAGATGGGGTACATGTACAGTGGCCTACTGCTGCTGCTGCAAACAAGGAAGATGATGAGAGTATGTGCTTAATCTTTAGCGCAAAAAATGTATGTGAGAAGACGTCAGTAGATTAGAATGTAGTGCATGTCATAGCCCAGAGGAGTGCTGATGTTAGACGAGTAGAGAGAAAAGAAAATAGATAATAATCATCAGTAATAATCATGATCATCATAAGAAAGATAATTATCATTGCTCAAGTAATAAATTCTTTCGCACCTCTTTCGGTAGACGATAAGATTATGCCATCGAAAATATAATTATGGTTTTATATTACTCATAGAGAAAAAAAAAATATAATTAATTAATTCATGTAATATTCTAAATCTTTTCTATAGACTCAAGTATAAAAATAAAAAATTTAAAAATATAAGAAAAACAACAATCGTATCAAATCAAATGTATGATCTATTCGTTTCTTCAAAAACAGATAGTATTTTTTACTTATAATATATTTAAAATATCTTTAACTAATAAAATTTATTTAAATAATATATAAACTAAATTATTGCTGCATCAAGTGCCATCTCCAAAATGTAGCTGGGGATATGCGCAGAGAGAGAGAGAGAGAGAGAGAGAGAGAGAGAGAGAGAGAGAGAGAGAGAGAGAGAGAGAGAGAGAGCTTTGAATATCTGTTCCTGTTGCGTAGGAAGATTAGGTTTTTTTTTGGTTTTTAAGGTAGAATGATTCGAAGTTGCTTCCCTTCTGGAATTGTGTGCTTCTTCACCAAACACCTCCAGTCTTCTGGATTTGATGCACTCGGTTACTGCCTCCATACCACTGTAATCAACCCACCCTTTTCTCTGCTACTGGCGTGTGAGGAGGAAGCTTCTTGCTGCCACATTAACCAAGCTACTGACTGGTCTTCTACCATCTTCCTTACTCCAAGCAGCCATGGCTGGCACAGGTAATTAACTGTAACCCACCAATTTATTGCTTATTTATTAACATATTTCACATCTTCTTTTATCATCACAGATTCTCTTAAATGTTATTAATGGCAGCACTTCGCCACTGCAAATTGAAAGTATGGGAGTTTTGGTGCTCAGCTGAGCGACAAACTACACTATAACCTGCAACACCCTCTCCTTTATGCGTCGAGTTGCCAACTCTCATCTTTATACTCTTCCTCAGATAGTTTGCATGCAGTCAAGGCTCCCAAGAAAATTATCTCAAATGATGCATATAACATGACAGCTTAATAAACTCTGTTGATTTATCATCTATTCCAAACATCCAAGAAAATGAAAAATACAGGTCTGATCTATTCCCAGCTTCTATTATTTTCTAAAATTAAGCATATTGTTACAAAGCCGCTTGCGCGTAGCGCATCATTGCTTGCATTTGTAGATGACCCTTGCCCATAGGCACACGATCGCTCATGAGCCTGAGCCACCAGTAGGCACAATTGTTGCCCATCGATCGCTTGTGGCCCCTGCCCGCAGGTGGCTAGGCTGAGAGCTCCCTTCGGAGCTCTTGGCCAGCCATGGCCAACCTACAAGGGTAGCAATAGTCTATTGCTACCCTCTCTCGCCTTTTACGTCAATAATTTTGATGACAAAAGTTTTTCTAAATCACAATATACATAGTTAAAATTCAATTTTCGCATGAACAATCTGGCTCTGATACCACTATTGGAAATTCAGGGATATATGATCTCCCAATGTATTACCTTTCTAATATACACAGTTTTCGATATTGCGGATTTGTTTTTACTTATCGATCTTTGCATGACGATGAAACCTTTTCATGAAAATATAAGGATTTTGTATTTTCTATTTTTTCGTTGCACATGTGATGTCGTCTCTAGATTTTCCATCATCACTGCCCAGAATCAGTCTAGGAGACCGAGCCTTTAGGTGGTTCCACCACCAAACCTGACAGTGTCATAACCTGACATGGCTCTAGGGCATTGTGTGGGCCTTTCTCTTGATCCAATACAGTCCTAATTCGGGCTCAGTTGGCCCCTAATTGAGTTATCCTAATTTCAACCCAATTATAACCTTAAACCTACTTCAATCTAGATAATTATTATAAAGCATTAATCAAATATTGTCCGGCATATCATTGATTCATTGGTGCTTCATCCAATTCTTCGGCGCATCGTCCTCTCATATGGCTTATTGTTCAATCGATCAGTTGACCTCCGCAATTCTGATCTCCTTAATGCAATTTTCGCTTTTCTTGGCCTAATGCCCAAACTCATTATTTGAAGCCTTTTACCAATATGTCGATCGATCCTTCGGCTCGACGTCCAGTCTTCTGACATATTCTACTCTAGCCCAACATTGATTTTTCTTACTTTAATTGTCTCTCCATGATCAAAGCTTCCTCTGTCACTCAAAACACATATTAGTTCAAACTCATCAATTGGTTTCATCATCAAAATTTGAGATTCAACAATCTGAACATCGTCCAAACTTCCAGCACATCGTCCGAATCTTTAACGTATCACCCGATCCTTCGATATGTTGACTCTTGCAACTTCCAATTTGTTAGGATCAAGTTTAGCACTAAGAGAAGGGGGGGGGAGTTAGTGTAGTGGTAAAAACGTCGATTTCAGAAAATTATTTCGTGCGATGAAAGCTTTCAGTGATTAAGTTCGTATCAGAAATGCGTTTGAACTTTAAAACATTCATAAACATATTGAGCAAGTAAATCCATTTATAATATAAATGAAAAGCATAAAGTAAATGCAAACTAGATTTTATAGTGGTTCGATCGTTCCGACCTACGTCCACTCCCGATTCCTCTTCACTCGAGGCTACAACGAAGATCAATTACCCTTACAATATTTTCTCCTTTTGACAGGCTCAGGAGAGAACCTTTACAAGCACTCACTGATCTCTTTAAATTGAAATCAATCTTAAGGCTAGAGGAGGGGATCTCTCAACTGATTGCAATGATATTTTCTTACTTTTTAGTTCTTTGTGCTTATGTGTGCTAACTAGGGTAGAATGGTATTTATAGACTCCAAATGAATTCAAACTTGAAGCTAAAACTGGTTTCATCTTAGGTCTTCCGAGTACTGGTGGTACCACTGCCTAAGCTCTTTCACACTAGGTAGTACTACCACGTAGTCTGGCGATACCACCGCCTGACATAGTCTCGGAGATTGTGTCTTAGAGACTAAACCATCGGCGGTTCTACTACTTGTTTTAGCGGTGCCACCGCTTGACCCACCATCTCTTGGGTCACTGTTTGGTCTTTTCACTTGGCCCAACACAGCTCAAACTTGGGCCCAATTGGCCCCTAATCGAGTTGACCTAATTCCAACCCAATTATAGTTTAAACCTACTTCAATCTAGGTAATTATTACAATGCGTGAATCAATTTATTGTTCGGTATGTCATTGTTTCATCGGCGCTTTGTTCGATTCTTCGACCCATCGACCTCTCTTATGGCTTATTGCCCAATCGATAGTTGATCTTCATAACTCCGATCTCCTTGGTGTAATTTTGCTCTTCTTGGCTTGATGCCCAAATCCCATGGCACAAAACCTTTTGCCGATATATCGACCGATCATTCGGCTCGATGTCTAATCATCTGACATGTTCCACTTTGGCATAACGTCTGATTTCTCCTACTTTAATTATCTCTTCCTGATCAAAGCTAGTCTTGCGTTACTCAAAATACAGATCAGATCATAATCACTATTAATTGGTTTTATCATCAAAATTCGAGATTCAACATGATCTTGGCGCAACATCCGATTCTTCCAACCCGATGCCCAATTTCTGACTCTAGCTCAATGTCCGATCTTGCTTTAATTATTTTACCTTTTCTAATCGAAGTTAGTCTTACATTACTTATCTCAAAATATAAATTAGATCATAAACTTATCAATTGATTTCATCATCAAAATCTGATATTCGATATTAAGAAGCAATAATGTATATATTGATGATTTCTATATTGCTTTTCAGTTTTTAATTGATGATGCATGGCTTTTGTATGGAAGACTAGAGTATGCTAGTATAAAATTAAATCACAACCAAAAAGAGAATGAATTTTTTTCTTGAAAATTTCTCTTTCCTATCGAGTTTTTAATAAGAGATTGTTGAATTTATATATGTCATTTTGAATCTCTTGAAAGTGATTTTGATGATTTAACAAATTAAATTTGAATGAGTTTTATTCAAATCTTTCATTTGATACATGAGATTTTTTTTTATGAATCAAGATCTCTTATTTGATCTCCTATAATTCTATTCACTGTTTACTAAAGAGAATATTTATCTAAATTTTTCTCTTGATTTTTTGAAATTCATGACTTAAGATTTCCTTTGAAGATCATAGATTATTTAATCTCCTAAGATTTATTTTCGTTATTTACTAAATAGGAGATTTGTCAAAATGAATCATGATCTTTTGGTATTCATAACTTGATTCTCCATGATCTTTGATATTCATATCTTTCATGTCATGATTTTCATTTGACTTCCTTGTATTCATGAATTATATATCTCATCACCAAATTGATTTTTCTTAATATCTTTCATGTGATGATGGGAACATTATTATAAAAGATTTTGTGCTATTATATCATTCCCTTCCTTTTGACAATGATAAATGGAGAGAGAAAATTACTATCTTACACATTTCAAAAAAAGTAAAATTACTAGCTTAAAAAAGTAAAAATTATTATCTTACACATCTAAAAAAAAGCAAGAACTTACTAGCTTGCATATTGCAAAGGGAAGCAAAGAATTTGCTAGCTTGCACATTTCAAGAAGAAGCAAAATTGCTAGCTTATACTTCTCAAAAGAGAAGAAAGAATTTGCTAGCTTGCACATCTCAAGAATAGAAAAAATGGCTAACTTGCACAACTCAAAATTGTTGCTAGTTTGCATGTTTTAAAAATTGCTAGTTGCACTTTGATCTTTTTTGTTGATGATAAAGAAGGAGAAGTTATAATTTCAATTTGAAATTTGCATCATGCATGGTATGATGTAATTTAATGTTTTCAAATTATGGTGCACAATGTAAGTAATGACTTACTGCATATGATTATTTTGATGCACCGAAAGAAAGGATGATACACCGAAGGATGAAGTATTGGATGAAAAATGACATGTTGAATAATTTAAACTTCATGATTGTAATTGATGTGTCTTAATTAAAGTTGTTTAGATCGTAACTAAGTTGGTTTTGGAGTGTAACTAGGCCAACTTAATTAAGAGCCTAGTGGGCCTGAACCAAGCCTAAAATAGGCTAAATTAGGTCTATTAGAAGGCCATTTCAGTGACTTGAGGTTAGGTCAATGGTGGAACCACCAAGGAATTAGAATGTATAAAGTGTACATTTTCAAAAATCCTGACAGTGGTATCGCCAGGGTCAGCAATGGTACCACCAGAATGCAATCTCCAAGACTATATTAGGTGGTGGTATAGCCTAGGTAGGCAGTGGTATAGCCCAGGAAGGCAGTGGTACTACCAATGCAGAGGTTATCAGGTAGTAGTACTACCTAATGTAGGTGGTGGTATTGCTAGTATCCTGAAAACCTGAAGATTTAATTTTTTGGTCCTATTTTTGAAGTCATTTAGAGTCTATAAATATCCCACTTATTCTTGTTAAGTACTAAGAATAGAGAACAAAAACATATGGTTTAAGTGTATAAACTTTGTTAAAAAGTTGAGTTCCCTCCTCTTTGAGCTTAGTGATTATTCTGAGGGAGGTGTGTAAGGATTACCTTATAAAAGAGGGGTGTAAAGGTTTTCTTCTGAGCCTGTGAAAAGGAAAACGAGTTATAACAAGGGTAGTTGATCTTCACTCGTTAGAAAGAAGATCAATATGGAAGTTGGTAGCCTCGAGTGAAGAGAAATCGGGAGTGGTCGTAGGTCGGATGATCGAACCACTATAAATCTAGTATGCATTTTCTTTTATACTCTCCTTTGCTATTACTTACTGATTTAATTGCATATTATACTTTACTCACTTTCCAAGTTAAAATACATTTTCGATACCGATTTTATTGAATGATTTTTTGAAATGATTCTTCTTTTCAAAAGAACTAATCTACCCTCTCTCTCCCTCCACCCCCTCCCTCTCTTAGTGCCATTATGATCCTAACAGAAGGATCGTGTAGTGTGCTAAGAAGATCAGATGTTGGGAGGTTAACATATCGATGGATTAAGCAATACACCGAAGGAAAGGATGATATGCCGAAGGTTCGGACCAAATGTCGGATGAACAATGACATACTGAACAATGTAACCTTCTTGATTATAAATTGTTAAGTCTTGGTTGAAGTAGTTTAGAGATTAATTAAGTTGATTTTAGAGCGTAACCATGGAAACTTAATTGGGACCCCATTGGGCTTAAATCAGGGCTGGGCCTATTAGAAGGTCAATTTAGTGACCTGAGATTGGGTTAAGTGGTGGCACCACCAGGGCAAGTGGTGGTACCACCTATGAGCAGAAAAATATGAAGTGTACGTTTTTGAAAAATCTGATAGTGGTACTGCCCAATCAGACAGTGGTACCACTAGAACATAGTCTCCAAGGCTATGTCAGACAGTGGAACCCCCAGAACACAGTCTCTGAGAATATGTCATGCGGTGGTACCGTTAGAGCCCGATCTCTCAAGCTCAGTACAGGCAATAGTACCGCCAATACCCCAAAAATCCATGGATTTAAATTTTTTGTTCCTTTTTTTAAAGTCATTTGGGGTCTATAAATACTCCAACTTATGCTTACTCAGTGGAAGAACAAAAAGAATGAAAACTTGTGATTTTGAAGTGTGTAAACTCTGTTAAAAAGTTGAGTTTCCTCCTTCTTGAGCTTAGAGGTTGTTTTAAGAGAGGTGTATGAGTATTTTCTTATAGAAGAGAGTTATGAATGTTCTCTCCTATGCCCATGAAAAAAAAAGAGTTCTAACAAGGGTAGTTGATCTTTTCCTGTTTAAAAAAAGATCGTTAGTAAAATTCGGTGGCCTCGATGGAGAAGAAATCAAGAGTGGACATAAGTCGTGACAACTGAACCATACTAAATCTGGTTTGCATTTCCTTTATGCTTTTTATTACTATTATTTACTGATTTAATTGTTTACTATACTTACTCATATCTTAAGTTAAACACATTATTGATCCTAATAGCCTCGCTAAATACAAATTGAATATGTATGACATGGCTCACTCATCTTGATTAATAAAGATTCCTAATGATATTTTTTAATTGAATATGTTGGGAAATCCTATAGAACGACATCTCATGCACAGCGGAAGAACAAAAAACAAAACTACAGATTTCTTATAGAAAAGTTTCATTATTGTACCAAGATCGATGCGTCAAAACAAATCCACAAAAATTACATGTGTAAAAGAAAATACCTAGGGAGATCGTATATCCCCGAGTCCCTGCAGATCTGTAAGAAGGATGAAGGAGGTCAAGCGTCCTTCTCTCTAGCGGTATCCACACGGTAGGGACTACGACGATGCACCTCTCTAGGGGGAGGAGAACAGAAGGTGGCTACCAAAAGAACCCATAGCCTATAGAGCTTTGGTTCCCTCCTATTTATAGAGGCCCTCTGTAAACCCTAATGGATCTTGCCATATTGGGTATTAGATCTCTATCAAATTACCCAAGCCTCTTGGATTAGTGGGTCTCTACCTAATAATCTCTTATTAGCAATTATTGGATCTCATCTTAAATCCAATAATTCAGGGGCTTAATGGATATCCAATAAGATAGGGGTTCCAACGGATATCTCATATCATAGCCTCTACTCGTCGCAATACCTACCATATATGTGTGACCTTGTAGGCCCAATATCGAACTGCTCGTGAGTCATACTTGTCAGAACTCCTTCTGACTTAGTGAATTATTATCTCTATAATAATTCACCCAACTCATCAATTGCGGACGTACTAGGCCACTACACTGTAGCCCCCAGATGATATAGGGGAATCCAATCCTTTGGACCTATTTGTCCTCAGTTACCATATATTTATAGTCCTTCATCCATCTAATATCCCAAAGACTCTATATCGAGCATGGTGCTGTCAGGCCCACACGGTCTCTCCTCGAGCTTGCTCTTATCGGATTCTCTCGGAGAACTCTTTCTCTCTCAATCCGAATAACCTCGGTCAAGGATTTGTTCGAGCAAGAATATATAGGATATTCCTCTCATGATACCGAGAGCGGATGATCCTATATTGATACTCAATAGCCCTCATAAGATTAGCTATCATTCACAATAATCGGTTGTACTATATTTGAAACTTTTCAAACCTATAAGTCCAGTATCAAAGAGTGAAATATTCATACATGATATCCTTGGTGTCTCAAGTCTAAGGATCAGATACACTATTGGGATTACGAAATCACTATCTAACATGAGGTATCAATAACCATCCAACATTCCGTAGGCGGATCAATCAGTGAACTCATTCCCTAATGAGCATCTGTACTGTACCCTTAGTGTCCCTACACAAGTAGCTATGAGACTAGCCATCTCCATCATATGGATGGGTATACAGGATACCAGTCTATCTGGTTGTCTCGATATCCCTCTCGAGTAACCTATGACTAGGATTATTTAGGGTCTGTGTTTAAAGGTGAATCGGTCTTATTATCGTGATCTCATCACGATCCAATTCTCATTGCACAGATCCAAGGATATTACAATATATGTAATACACAAGATAAAATGATAAAATGCCTAATAATAAGCAAAGAGAAAGAGTGCATATCAAGTCACAAATGCCATCACTCATGTGATTGGCTTGCAGGGCACATATAACTAGCAATCTCCCACTTGACCTAAAACTAATCACCAACATGTCTGATCCCCATTAGACCTCTGTGATGCTCAAAGACAATCTAAGTCAATGGCTTTGTCAGTGGATCTGCAATCTTATCTTCAGATGGAACTCTTTCCACTACTGCATCTCTTCGGTCCATGATCTCTCTAATAAGCTAGAATCTCCTCAGAACACTTTTGATGAGACCCGGGTTCCCTTATTTGAGTAATCGCCTCGTATTTATCACAATTTAAGGAATCACTCCTCATACATAACTCCCAAATCATGATGAACTTCTTCATCCGATCCTCCTTCCTAGTGCCTTTGCTCAAATGTATTCCGCCTCTATGGTCGAGTCACAGTAGTGTCTTGCTTGGAACTCTTCCAAAGATATCTCATCCATTCAGGGTGAACACATACCCGAATTAGATTTGCTATCATTGACATCGATCGAAGTTTGAGTCAGCTTCAACCCTGAGGCTACTGCCTCCATATACCAGTAAAAGATCCTTAGTCCTTCTCAAGTACTTAAGGATACATTTTTGTTAGGACTCTAGCTATGAGAGTCCTAATTGATAAGGGCATTCATGTAAATCCTATCTAGCCGACCTCTATTAAAGAGGTAAAGAGGCTGGCTAGGTTAGAGTTAGGTTGCTTCTTAGAGGAGTCCTATTAAAAGTAGGAGTCCTATTAGAGAAAGAGTCCTATTAGAAGTAGGAGTCCTATTAGGGAAAGAGTCATATTAGAATTAAGAGTCCTACTAGAGAAGGAGTCATAGTTAGAAGTAGGAGTTGGTTAGAAGTAGGAGTCTTGAGTAAAAGTCCTATTAGGAGTTGGGGTTTAGAAGCCCTATAAGTAGCCATGTATTCACTATCTTTTCATAAAGGAATAGATCAATCTTTTAGCACCTTTTGAGCAGCAACTTAGAGGAAGGGATCCCTATAGAGTTCAAAGGAGGCCGATCCCCTATAGAGATCAACCCCAAGCTTAGAATCCACAAGGGTTCTAACACTTGGTATCATAGCAGCATTCTTGGTGTCTCGCTGCCCTTCCACAGCCATCCACCAGCCCTCCACAACCACCCAAAGCAATTCCCACAATTGCTTAGAAGATCATCGTCGAATTCTGCTGTCATCTCCACCACCGTAGATCATCCTTTGATCTTCCTATGAATTGCAACATGCATATGCTATGGCTTCTCAAGATCCAATTGATGCCAAATTTGAAGCATGAGAATCTCGGATTGAATCGTGCTTGGAAAACAAATTACGTGCTTTGTTTGCAGAATTCAAAATTGGATAACCACCGAGTCCAACCAAATTGCAGTAAGGAGAGAATTCAGAAAGGACCCCAGAGAAGGAGGGACAGCCCTCCGACATGCTTCAGCCATGCATGAGGGTGGACTTCCCACGATGGGAAGGAAACCCGACAGGGTGGATTTCGCGCGTCGAATGTTACTTTCGCTACTACCGAACGTCGGATAATGCTATGGTGGAGATTGCTGTCATCACCTTGAAGGAGATGCTATTCAATGGTACAATTGGTTGGAATATAATCATGGGGCTCCAACATGGAATCAATTTAAGAACGCACTACCAAACCGTTTTAGACCTACGGAGTATGAAAATATCGACGACCAACTCGTAAAGATTTGACAAACCTCTATTATTCAAGAGTACCAAACCATGTTTGAGAAGCTATCATACCTTGCTCATGATTGGACTGACCGTCAATTGTTAGGAACATTCATCGAAGGACTCAAGCTAGAGATAAAAGGGGAAGTTAAGGCATGATAGCTCCGCACCGTGATGGCTGCGATTTCTTTTGCCCGAATACAAGAAGAATGGCTCAGCCAAGATGCTTAGAGGATAGAACCACTCCTAGAACCTCAGCATATAAACCCCCTTTTGCCCCCAGCCATCCTTTGTTGTCAAAAAAATTGACAAGAGAAGAACTACGTGACCGATCAGCAAAGGGTCTTTGTTGGCATTGCGATGAGCCGTGAAACTACGATCATCGCTACAAAAGGGGCCACCTCCTACTAATTGAACCTCTTGAAGACATGGAGGAGGAGGTCCAGGAGTATGAGAAAAAGGTCACGGATGAAGAACAACATCCGATTGATATTACGATGCATGCTCTTGCCGGTTACGCGAATCCGCAAATAATGAAAGTGGGAGGATTTCTGAAGCAACAATCGATCACCATTCTTATTGACACCAGGAGCACTAATAATTTTATAAATAGCAAGGTGGCTAGGGTTTGGTAGGTTACAGGGGAGAAAAAGGACAGAGGTGCAGCACCAGAATTTTTGCTGAATAAATTTTAATAGTAAAGATGTAATTTTTTTCAGAAATTTTTAATAGAGATTCAAGCAAAACTTAAAGGAAATCTACTGGTAAGGGAGAGGTAATGCTGTTAAAAATTTTGTAGAAAGAAATGATGGCAAGAGTTTTGACAAAATTGAGGATCACGGAGAGGTACTATGACAGATTTTTACATCTAAAGTGTAGTAGATTGGACATTAAAGATAATTGATTTATATTGAGAATTTTTTGACAAAACCAAAGGAAAAACCACTGTTAGGAAGTGTTAAAGTTATCGTAAAAATTTCGTAGAGATTTGGATAGAAAAAATATAATAGCAAGATAAAAAAGCAGTGCTATGCGGCTAAAATTCTACAATGCAATAGGTTCTGGTTATCTACCTTACTGCTACTACAATTTAGTTATCATTATTCAAAAAATCCAAAAAATACATTCCTATATTACTGCATAAACTTTTCATCACAAAGTTTTTATCTCTACAAAGAAAGTTGCACTTCGTTTTTTTTAACAAAAAGAACATATTCTCATAAAATTATCAAAACAAGTCGTAAGTGCTGAATATGACTTTCAAAAGAAGGGCTGTAAATAAGGATATCGTCGAAGAAAACCAGCACAAACTTACGAAGATAACTCTAGAAAATATCATTCATAAGGTTCTAGAAGGTGGAGGGAGCATTGGTGAGATCAAAGGGTATTACCAGAAATTCGTAGTGACCGTTGTGCATTCGAAAAGTAGTTTTCGGTATGTCTTCTTTGCACACTCGTATTTGATGATACCCGGATCGAAGGTCTAGCTTTGTGAAGACTTGTGCTCCCTTTAATTTATCAAGTAATTCATCTACTATTGGAATAGGGTACTTGTCCTTGATGGTTATGCCGTTGAGAGCTCGGTAATCAACGTACATTCGCCATGTTCCGTCTTTCTTTCATACGAGGAGCACTGGTGAAGAGTAGGGGCTGCAACTTGGCTGAATAACTCATATTTCAAGTATCTCTTTTACAATCTATTCTATTTCATCTTTATGGAGATATGGATACTAATATGGCCGAGTATTTGCTAGAGGTTTTCCTAGAAGAATCAGTATACGATGATCATGCCGACGGTTAGGAGGTAGGCTGCATGGTTCGTCAAATATATCTGAAAATTTAGCAAGCAAGGGAAGTAGGTTTGGATCTTCAAATTTGATTGGCTCTCCCTTAGATTGCTAATCAAGTTGTACCAATAAACTACTGTAAGCTTTGTACAAAACTTTCTCAATTCGTTGTGTGCAAATCGTCGTTACGTCGCCCCCACGTTTCCCGCACAGTATCACCTGTTTCCTCTTACTGTAAAATTTCATAATTAATTTCAAAAATTTTTAGAAAACATTATCGTTAACCATTCGATACCAAGCACGACCTCATAATCATCGAGAGGGAGGAGGAAAAAAATTGCCATTATCTCTTTGATGGAAATCATCAATTTAGCAACCATACACCCCGATAGCTAAAGAGCTATGATACATATGGAATGCAAATTGACACCCTCCAACGCAATTGAAACAAGGCGGATCGTCAAGAATGAAGTAAGGGAAACTATTCTAATTACCTATCAATAGAAAATTGATTAAATAACTAGAATAGCACTTTGAATTCCCTTAAGACGCCACAAACTAACAAGTCCGATATAAGTCAAAGGAAAAGCAAAGATTTGGGTTGAACGCCACAAGCGTAAAAGCTGATAAGTTCTAAAGTTCATGCAAGAACTTAAAAACAAAACACTCACCGGTGTTGAAGAATTGTTATACTTCCAAATTGTCTTCTTACATTGAGAGTCAACCTCATTTATATAGTATGAGGATAGTACAAAGAGAATGAATGCATTAAATAACATTTATATTCCTAATTCATGAATTTTGGTAAACATAGCTGAATGGACTTTTATTCTTCAAGTTGAGGTCTTCAAATTTGTCCTTCTCTCTTTATGATCACGTTGGCCATTTTAGAATCTTCTTGCAATCATAGAATGTTGATTGAGTCTTGACTAGCTTGATCTGGTTCATATCATTCCCCCTTTCCTGAAAAGGATTCGTCCTCGAATCATAGCCTCCATCACCTTGTTTGTACTTGATGATGTATGGAAAAGATTCAATAAACTCCACCCATTTTGCATGCCTACGACTTAGCTTTAAGATTTCCTTGGTCTCTTCGGGGTTACATCTATATGCTGGCCTATTTGGTATGCTTGCACTTGGAATGAAATCAATTTGATGCTCAATTCCTCTAATTGGTGGCAAACCATTGGGAACTTCTTCGAAAGATGTCCTCATTTTCCCGCAAAAGATCAACAATAACACTAGGCAAACTTTTGTCAATTTTGTTAGAAGAAATCAAAATGACCTTGTACATAAGTACAAGTAAGGGTTGCCTCATGGTTAAGGCCTCTTTTACATCACTCATTTTGGCATAAACACTCATTTTTCTTTCACTCAAGTCTTCCTTGTTTTCTCTCCCTTGTGTTTCCCAATACTCTTATTTTTATCACTCATCTCATCTTTTTCTTTTTCTCTCTTTCTTGCTCCCTCCCAAAAGTTTTGGTTAATGAAGACTCAAGCTCCTCATATTGTTGTCTTATGCATCCGGTCTTCAAGAATTGTCTTCGAGGCAACGGTCCAAGCTGATATTTCTGTCCATCCATGATCAAGGAATAACGGTTCTTGAACCCATCATGTGTTACCCTACGATCATATTGCCATGGTCTCCCCAACAACATGTGACCAGCATACATAGGCACCACATCACACCAAACTTCATCCTTATATCTACCAATTGAAAAATGAACTAACACTTGCTGATTTACCTTTACTACACCACTATCATTCAACCATTGCAACTTGTAAGGTTTCAGATGTTTGATAGTAGGCAATTTCAGTTTCTCCACAAGCAAGGTACTTGCCACATTGGTACAACTTCCGCTATCAACAATCACATTGCACAACTTGTTAGCTATCAAACAATGAGTATGAAACAGATTTTCACGTTGTTCACCATGTTCATCATTTTTACTTTGCAAACTAAGTGTGCGTTGAATAACCAAAATTTCACCTTTAGCATACTCTACGTCACTAGTATCCTCTAGAATGTCATCATCATCCTCTCTTTCACTTTCAGATTCTATATTCCCATCTTTTATAATCATAACTCTCTTATTTGGACATTCACGTGCTATATGTCCATGTCCAAGGCACTTAAAACACTTAATACCTCTACTTTGATTAGGTTGATTCTCACCTTTACCCTTGCTATCTAATTCATTTTTGCCTTTAATTCCAACAATTTTAGGCTTAACAATGGGTATATCATCCTTTTTACTCCAATTCGGTTTCCAAGTAGAAGAAAAACCCGAATAAGGTTTTGAATCATACCTTGTGCCTTTTCTTTTGAGTTGTCTCTCAATCTTCATGGCCATATTCACCATATCCTCAATCTCCACATAATGCTGCAATTCCACAAGATCAGCAATGTTCTTGTTTAATCCACTCAAATCGAGCCATTGTAGCCTCACGGTCTTCCTCCACATTAGCCCTTATCATTGCTATCTCCATCTCCTTGTGATATTCATCAACACTCATGGAACCTTGTGTCAAAGTTTGCAGTCGTTGATGCAAATCCCGATAGTAATGACTTGGGACGAATCTCCTCCTCATTATTTGTTTCATCTCCAACCATGTCTCTACGGGCCTTTCACCATTTCTACGCCTGTCTTTACATAATTGATCCCACCAAATTATAGCATAATCATAAAATTCAACAAAGAGCTAATTTTATCTTTTTCTCTTCGAGTAATTGTGACATTCAAGATCACTCCACTTTTCGCTCCCACTCCAAATAAGTATCCGGATTATTCTTTCCTTGAAAAAGAAGGAATTTTCATTTTGATGCTCGCCTATGTTTCGTCCCATACCATCAAAACGTTCTCTCTAGTTTGTCTCCTAGAATTAACATCTTGACCAATTAGAGTGACTTGGTCATCGTCGATGTCATCTCTACCATCATATTCATCATGGATGAAGGTTTGTCTCTCTCATTTGTGGTTCACCTTGCAATCTATTAATTACATCATCATGCCTTTCTAGATGATCTCTTACATCTCCTATCACTTTGAACATTCGTTCAAATTGTTGTTACATTGCTTGAAGCAAAATATCATTTGATGAAGAACTCGCTTCTTTATCTTTAGACATATTTGCAAACTCGAAGACAAAGTTAGAATAGCCTCACCAACACTCTCTCACGTGCTTTACTCAAGATTTGATTCACTCCACTCGTGTTTTCACATAATGTTTGGCTTTTCTCGATATTGATCTCGCCACTCTTGTCTTTTATCTCTCTTATTTTGTTCTTTGAGTTCTTAGATTAACTAAAAAAAACTTAAACAAACAATTCAGATTGTGGCAATTCAAGGGTATTGAAATTGGACATAAAAGCAAATATAATGTAAGCCAATTTAAAGGAGTATGATGCACTTCAATCATAAGCAAAGATTTGAATTTAAGTATTTTTGGAATGAAAAAAAATTCTAAACCTGAAACAAGAATTCAAAATAATGAAGAAAGAATTCTGCAATTTGCACGAAGTCCCTGAATTCACAATTTTTTTTAAAATTTCGATCTCTTTCTTTCTTTCATTTTTTTTTACCTTTGATCTTCTCCTCTTTTTTTTTTCTTTGATCTTGCTTTCCTCTCTTTTTTTTTTACTTTTGATTTTCTCTCTCTCATTTTTTTTTAACTTTCTGCTTTCTTTTCTTTTTTGACGATAAAGTGAGGGGAAAAATGAAAAACAAATGTGATAGCACAAGAAACACAAAGAATAAGAAGAAAGGAAGAATAACAATTATGGATATCGTAATAAGAGAACAGGGAAAAGTTAAAAGATAGCAAATAAATGGATAAGCAAACCTCAAACTTGAGCCGTGCTCTGATACCAAATGATGGAAATCATCAATTTAGCAACCATACACCCCGATAGCTAAAGAACTATGATACATATGGAATGCAAATTGACACCCTCCAACGAATTGAAACAAGGCGGATCGTTCAAGAATGAAGTAAGGGAAACTATTCGAATTACCTATCAATAGAAAATTGATTAAATAACTAGAATAGCACTTTGAATTCCCTTAAGATGCCACAAACTAACAAGTCTGATAAGTCAAAGGAAAAGCAAAGATTTGGGTTGAACGCCACAAGCAGAAAAGCCTGATAAGTTCTAAAGTTCATGCAAGAACTTAAAAACAAAACACTCACCGGTATTGAAGAATTGTTATACTTCCAAATTGTCTGTCTTACACTGAGAGTCAATCTCATTTATATAGTATGAGGATAGTACAAAGAGAATGAATGCATTAAATAACATTTATATTCCTAATTCATGAATTTTGGTAAACATAGCTGAATGGACTTTTATTCTTCAAGTTGAGGTCTTCAAATTTGTCCTTCTCTCTTTATGATCACGTTGGCCATTTTAGAATCTTCTTGCAATCATAGAATGTTGATTGAGTCTTGACTAGCTTGATCTGGTTCATATCACTCTTGGTCTTGCAGCAATAGTTTCACCCGTGGGCATCTACGATCACACTTCAAAATTCATCCATCTACGACCTTAACATCGAACTTGCTGTAATTCTCAATAGGTAAGGCCATCCGGACAACAACCTTGTGCATATCTTGGGCATATCATATTAGAGGAAGGGGTAGCAGTGGACCCCTCCAAAATTGAAGCAATGCAGAACTAGCCAACCCCGAGAAACATAAAATCGCTGCGCGACTTTCTCGGTTTAACAGGTTACTACCGCAAGTTCATGAAAAACTATAGAAAGATCAGTGTACCCCTTACTTCCTTGCTGAAAAAAGATACTTTCTAGTGGTCGGACAAAGCCACCACCACCTTCGATGAACTTAAAGTCACAATAATAACAACGCCCATACTTGCGTTACCCGACTTCGGCAAGACTTTTATTATTGAAGCCGATGCCTCCGAAGTCAGAATTGGTGTTGTTCTAATGCAAGATGGCCGCCCTCTCACTTATACCACTAAGGCATTATCTCTTTCCCATCTTAAGATGACTAATTATGACAAGGAAATGCTTATGATTATGCATGTGGTATCCAAATGGAGACCGTACTTGATCGGGAGACGCTTTCAAATCAAGATCGACCATAAAACCTAAAATATTTCTTAGAGCAGAAGATATCTTCCCCCGAGCAGCAAAAATGGATAACAAAGCTTCTTAGATTTGATTATGAAATAACTTACAAAAAAGGGAAAGATAATGTTGTTACAGATGCGCTTTCGTGGTTACCTAAGCAAGCTAAATTTTTGACTGTTTTACTTTCGACCTGCGACTTCCTTGAGGATATTAGGAGGGAATGGCAAGATAATCCAGAAACGAGTAAAATCATAAAAAAATTAGAGGAAGCACTAAGCTCCGTGGCTCATTACAGTTGAGATTCAAAGGACTTACGATATAAGGGATGCATTATGCTTATGCTAAATTCAACTTGCATAAAGACCATCCTTCAAGAGATGTATTCCACACGTATGGCTGGGCACTCCGGGTTTCTTAGAACCTATAAAAGAATTAAGCAAAATTTTTATTAGGTAGGGATAAAAAATATTATTGCTGAATTTGTGACACAATGTGATGTATGTCAACGACACAAAGGTGAGACAATGGCAAGTCTCGAAAAGTTGCAACCTCTACCCATCCCAAAATCAATATGGACTGATATATCAATGGATTACATTGAAGGACTTCCCTCATCATAAGGAAAAGGTACAATTTTTGTCGTGGTTGATCGCCTTACAAAGTATGCTCACTTTTGTACCATCCGTAATCTCTACACTTGTATGTCAATGACACAAAAGTGAGACAGTGGCAAGTCTCGAAAAGTTGCAACCTCTACCCATCCCAAAATTAATATGGACTGATATATCAATGGATTTCATTGAAAGACTTCCCTCATCATAAGGAAAAGGTACAATTTTTGTCGTGGTTGATCGCCTTACAAAGTATGCTCACTTTTGTACCATCCGTAATTCCTACATTGCTTCTAGTATTACTCGAATCTTTATAGAGAATATTATAAAATTATATGGAATGTCGAGATCTATTGTAAGTGATTATGATAGGGTCTTCACGAGCAAATTTTGGATAGAGTTATTCCAGATGCAGGGCACTAAATTAAAGATGAGTACGACATATCACCCACAAACCGACGGCCAAACTGAAGTGGTGAACAGGTGTTTGGAGACATACCTCAGATGCTTCACTAGTGACTGACCAAAAGAATGGATAAAGTGACTTCCCTGGGCCGAGTGGTGGTATAATACAACTTATCATTCATCCATAAAATATACTCCATATGAGGCCATGTATGGCCGACCCCCCCCCCCTTAATTCCAAAATATGTGTTGGGCACATCTAAAGTAGAACAAGTAGATAAGGAGCTACAGGACAGAGACAAAATACTAAAGTTGCTAAAAGATAATCTCACTGCAGCACAAGCAAAGATGAAACAGCAATATGATCAACACAAAGATGAAAGAGAATTTTCAGTAGGAGATTAGGTCTTCCTACGGCTCCAGCCATACAAGCAAATATTAATCCAAACCAGAGCATCTATGAAGCTTTCACCTCGATTCTATGGACCCTACCAGATTTTAGAGCGCATTGGAGCAGTAGCATACATATTGGACTTATCCGCCAGCTCCTGAATCCATCCAGTCTTTCATGTATCGTGTTTGAAGCTCAAGTTGGGATAACCTGAGACAGCCTAAAGCCATCTACCAAATATGACTACCCAAGGAGAGCTCCAGACCCAACAAAGTGTCATTATTGATCGACAGATCGTTACTCAATAACGACGACCTACTACTGAAGTGTTAATACAGTGGGCGAACCTACTAGCAGAAGATGCCACTTGGGAGAACTATGATGACTTGAAGATCAAATTCCCAGAATTCATGGAATGTCAGCCTCGAGGACAAGGCTGATTTGAAGAGGGCGGGTCTGTTAGGACTCTAGCTATGAGAGTCCTAATTGATAAAGGCATTCATGTAAATCCTATCTAGCCGACCCCTATTAAAGAGGTGAAGAGGCCGGCTAGGTTAGGGTTAAGTTGCTTCTTAGAGAAGGAGTCCTATTAGAAGTAGGAGTCCTATTAGAGAAAGAGTCCTATTAGAAGTAGGAGTCCTATTATGGAAAGAGTCCTATTAGAATTAGGAGTCCTACTAGAGAAGGAGTCCTAATTCTTTCCACTACTACATCTTTTCGGGCCACGATCTCTCTAATAAGTTGGAACCTCCTCAGAACACTTTTAATGAGACTCGGGTTCCCTTATTTAAGTAATCATCCCGTATTTGTCGCAATATAAAGGAATCAGCTCCTCACTGCTCGGGATGACTCCTAGATCTGTGATGAACTTCTTCATCCAAACTCTCTCCTTTGTTGCCTCTGTCGCAATAATGTATTCCGCCTCTGTGGTCGAGTCAGCAGTAGTGTCTTGCTTGGAACTCTTCCAACATAATGCTCCTCCATTCAGGGTGAACACATGCCCTAAATTAGACTTGCTATTATCGACATCGGATTGGAAGCTCGAGTTTGTGTGGCCCTCAACCCTAAGGCTACTACCTCCATATACCAGTAAAAGATCCTTTGTCCTTCTCAAGTACTTAAGGATATATTTTATTGCTTTCTAGTGCTCCAATCTTGGATCTGCTTGATATCTGCTCGTGACACTCAGGGCATGTGCTATATCAGGCCTAGTACATAGCATAGCATACATGATAGATCCTATCGCTGAGACATATGGTATCATATCCATGTGTGCCCTTTCTTCAGGAGTCTTTGGGGACATACTCCTAGAAAGTGGTATTCCATGTCTCATTGGTATGAGACATCTGTTGGAATTTTTCATGCCAAACCTTTTGACAATGATATCTATGTACCTGGATTGGGACAAGCCTAACATCCTCTTAGATCTATCTCTATAGATCCGTATCCCCAATATGCAAGATGCTTCCCCTAAGTCCTTCATGGAGAAGTGCCTAGATAGCCAAGCCTTTACTGTGGAGAGCATTCCTACATCATTCCCAATGATTAGGATGTTATCCACATATAATACCAAAAAGGTAATAGTACTTCCACTTACATTCTTATATACACAAGGCTCATCTTCGTTCTTAACAAAGTTATAAGATCTGATAGCCTCATCAAATCTTGTGTTCCAACTTCGGGAAGCTTGCTTCAGTTCATAGATGGACCTAAGCAACCTGCACACCTTACCTGGGTTATCCCTGGACACGAATCCCTCAGGCTGTATCATATACACCTCCTCATCAAGGTTGCCATTGAGGATTGTGGTTTTGACATCCATCTATCAGATCTCATAATCATAGTGTGCTACAATAGCCAATATAATTTGAATGAATTTTAGTATGACTATAGGTGAGAAAGTTTCGTCATAGTCAACACCTTGCCTTTGACGATACCCCTTAGCCACTAGCCTTGCTTTATAGGTCTCTACCTTTCCATCTACTCCGATATTCTTTTTGAAGATCCATTTGTAGCCAATGGGTACAATACCCTCGGGTGCATCAACTATGTTCCAAACCTTGTTGGAGTACATGAAATCTATTTCTGAATTCATGGCTTCTTTTCATTTCCTAGAGTCTATGCTCATAATAGCTTCCTCGTAGGTTTGAGGATCAATTTCCTCAACATTCTCTCCTCTGATATGTCCCACATATCTTTCAGGAGGATGTGATACTCTACCAAACTTACGTAAAGTTGAAACTTGTGTACTAGGTATCTGAACAGATTCTGACTGTGGAATGATACTTGAGCTAGGTTCACCAACCTTGATTAACTCTATCATGCTCCCATTGTCTCCACCAAGAATATGTTCCTTCTCAAGGAACACTGCTCTCTTCGCTATAAAGACCTTTTGGTCCTTAGAGTAATAGAATAATACCCACAAGTTTCCTTGGGGTATCTCACGAACTTGCACCGTTCCGTCCTGGATTTCAACTTGTCGGGGTTGTGTCTCTTAAAGTGGGCAGGACAGCCCTAAATCTTAACAACCTTAAGATCAGGCTTCTTCCCATTCCATATCATATATAGAGTAGACATTACTGGCTTAGTTGAAATTCTGTTCAAAAGGTAAGCTACGGTCTCTAGGGCATATCCCCAGAATAAGATGGGTAGGTCGACGAAACTCATCATGGAACGCACCATGTCTAACAGTGTGCGATCCCTCCTTTCTGATACACCATTAAGTTATGGTGTATAAGGAGGTGTCCATTGGGATAAAATCCCATAGTCTTTGAGGAACTGAGTGAACTTTGTACTCAAGTACTCATATCCTCGATCTGATCGAAGGGTTTTAATGCTCTTTCCTATCCGGTTCTCCACTTCATTCTTATATTCCCTGAATTTCTCAAAAGCCTCAGACTTGTACTTCATCAAGTGCATATATCCGTATCTTAAGAAATCATTAGTGAAAGTAATGAAGTAGGAGTAAACACCTATGGCATGAGTCGACATTGGACTATATACATCACTATATATGAGTTCCAGTAACTCAGTGGCTCTCTCTCCAGTTTCACTAAATGGAGAGTTGGTCATCTTTCCCCGAAGGCAAGGTTCACAAGTTGCATATGACTCATAGTCAAATGGATCTAGATATCCATTCTTCAGTAACTTTTGAATCCTTCCCTCATGGATGTGACCTTGCCTACAATGCCACATATATGCATTGTTCACCTCTTCTCATTTCCTCTTAGACTCACTTACACTCATGATATGTGGAGCTGTATCTAGCATAAATAAACCATTATATAATGTTCCTCTCGTGATGATCTCATCATTTAATATTCTTCAATAACCATTGTTCTAAAAAACTAATTTATATCCACTAATTGACAAACATGAAATGAAAATAATATTTTTGATAATAGAAGGAACATAATAGCATGCATCTAATGTAATAATAGCTCCACTAGGCAGATGTAAGATGATCTTGCCAATAGCTACTACAACAACCTTTGCTCCATTGCCCATCTTAAGGTCCATCTCACCTCTGTTCAATCTCCCAGGTTCTGTCAGAACCTGTAACGAATTACAGATATGATAAGCACTCCCGGTATCCAATACCCATATAGTATCATAAGATTTTGATAAATGGAGACTGATCATGAATGTACTTGAAGCTTCTCCAAGCTTCTGTTTCGCCCTCTCTGTTAGGTACTCTTTGCAGTTCCTCTTCCAGTGCCCATCTTTGCTATAGTGGAAGCATTAGCCTTTGTCCTTTGTTGGGTCTTTCTTGGCAACATTTGCCTTACCCATTTTGTCCTTGTCCTTACCTTCTTAAGGGACTTCTCAGCCTTTCTTTTCTTTTTGGTCTCACCAGTATAGAGAATTGGCTTCTCTTTCTTGATGGTGCTCTCTGCTTCTCTTAACATATTGAGGAGTTCTGGGAGGGTCATCTTAAATTTGTTCATATTAAAATTCATTATGAACTGAGAAAAGGAATCGGGTAGAGACTAAAGCACAAGATCCATACACAGGTTATCCTCTAGGACCATTCATAGACCTGTGAGTTTCTCGATCCACTCAATCATCTTAAGGACATGGTTCTAAATTGGTGTCCCCTCAATTATGCTGGCACGAAAAAGACTCTTTGATATCTCATATCGCTGAGTTCTTCTCTATTCCTCAAACAGTTTACGAAGATGCAGGAGTATGGAATTAGCATCCATATTTTCATGTTGTCTCTATAACTCAGTAGTCATAGAGGCCAACATATAATACTGAGCAAGAGTAGAATCATTTATGTACTTTACAAAACGAGCGATCTCATCCTCGCTTGCCCCTTCGTCGGGCGTAGGGATCACTGTATCAAGGACGTACGCGATTTTCTCCGCCGTGAGAATGATTCTCAGATTATGAAGCCAATCCATATAATTTGGACTAGTGAGGTGGTTGGCATCAAGTATGCCACGTAAAGGATTTGAAAGTGATATTTTTCTAAAATTAAAGATGTAGTAAAAATAAATAACATGCAGACTTTGTAAAAATTAAACAGTTAAGATAAGGACTTCTATCTTAATGTTCTCCCACTAATTTTTTGTGAGACACACAACACCCTTCGGTATGTAAATCGGAGACCCCCGACAGATCTCTAGTGGGGATCGAGATCCAATCGGTATCTTAACGTAATCTCGAGGGACTCGACCAATCACGTTAATGCTAGTCACATGTGTCCTGCAAGCCAATCACACGAGTGATGACACTTATGACTTGATATGCACTCTTTCTTTTGCTTATTATTATCAGACATTTTATCACTTTATCTTGCGTGCTGCATATATTGTGATGTCCTTGGATCTGTACAATGGGAATCGGATCATGATGAGATCACGATAATGAGACCGAATCACCTTTAAATACGGACTCTAAATAATCCCAGTCATAGATTACTCGAGAGGGACATTGAGATAACCAGATAGACTGGTGTGCTGTATATCCGTCCATATGATGGAGGTGACTGGTCTCATAGCTACTCGTGTGGGGACACTAAGGGTACAATGCAGGTGCTCAGTAGGGAATGAGTTCACTGATTGATCCGCTTACGGAATGTTGGATGGTTATTGATACCTCACGTCAGACAACGATTCTGTAGTCCCAGTATTGTATCTGGTTCTTAGACTTGAGACACCAAGGATGTCCTGTATGAGTACCCCATTATTTGATACCGGACTTATAGGTTTGGAAGTTCCAGATCTAGTATAGCCAGTTATTGGGAGTGGTAGCCAACCTTACGAGGACTATTGATTGTCAATAGAGGATCATCCACTCTCGGTATCATGAGAGGAATATCTCATATATTCTTGTTCGAACAAATCCTTGGCCAAGGTTATTCGGATTGAGAGAGAAAGAGTTCTTCGGGAGAATTCGACTAGAGCAAGATTCGAGAAGAGACCGTATAGGCCTGACAGCACTATGCTCGGTATAGGGTCTTTGAAATATTAGATGGATGAGGGACTATAGATATATGGTAACTGAGGATAGATAGGTCCAAAGGATTAGCTTCTCCTGTATCGTCTGGGGACTACGGCCTAGTTGCCTAGTACGTCCGCAGTCGATGAGTCGGGTGAATTATTATAGAGATAATAATTCACTGATTTAGAAGGACTTCTGACAAGTATCACTCACGACCAGCTCGATATTGGGCCTAGAGGGTCACACACGTATGGTAGGTGTTACGTTGAGTAGAGGTTCGGATATGAGATATCCGCTGGAGCCCCTATCTTATTGGATATCCATTAAGCCCCTGAATTATTGGATCCTCAGATGAGATCTAATAATTGCTAATGAGAGATTATTGGGTAGAGACCCACTAATCTAAAAGACTTGGATAATTGGATGGAGATCCAATACCCAATAGGGCAAGATCTATTAGGGTTTATAGGGGGTCTCTATAAACAAGAGGGAACCAAAGCTCCATAAGCTGGGGGTTCTTTTTGATGGCCACCTTCTCTTCTCCTCTCCCAAGAGTGGAGCATCATTGCAATCCCTGCTGTGTGGATACTGCTAGAGAGGAGAACGCTTGACCTTCTTCATCCTCTCCTACAGATTTGTAGGGATTCAGGAATATACGATCTCCCTTGGTACTTTCTTTTACACATGTAGTTTTTGCGGATTTGTTTTTGACGCACCGATCTTCGCACGACAATGGAACCATTCGTGGAAATCTAATGTTTTTATTTTTCTGTTCTTCCGCTGCACATGAGATGTCGCCCCTTGTGGATTTTCCAACAGTGGGATCAGAGCCAGGTTGTTCGTGCGAAGATCGGATCTTAAACTGTGTGTATTATGATTTAGAACAATTTTGTCATTAAAATCGTTGGCGCAAAGTGGTGAGGAAGGGCAAAGAATCGTTGCGCCTTTGCTCGCTCTCTCGCAGAAACGACCAAAGGTCGCTGCGACCATGGTCGCGCGCATAGGAGCTATCGGTGGCCGACGTTGGCCGCCAGGCAGGTAGTGCTGCGCAGTCGCAAGGGGCGGTGATGCTCACGGGCGACCACCGCCGCCATGCGGCGGCGGCGGCGCTGCGACCACCCCGCGCAGGCGATCCCCGCAGGGGGCAAGGCCGCCTGAGGAGGCAGTGCCTGCGGGTGCTGCGCCCGCATGCAGCGACGATGCCACTCGCGAGCACGGGAGGCGCCCCCTTCCCACGCGGCACCCACGCGCATGGCCGCCGCCGGTAGGGTGGCGACGGCCGAAGCCACAGCACTGTAGAGGAGGGTTAAGTTTTTTTTTAGGCAAAAGATAGTTTTGCCCCTTGAAATTTTAAAAATTTCGATTTCTGTCTATTTTAATAGAATTACCAAAATACCCCCCATAATTTCAAAAATTTTAATTTTATTCTTTTGGTCGAATGACCAAAATACCCTTCAGAATTAAAAAAATTTCTTTTATGTCGCTGATTTCAGAAAAATATTAGTTAATTAAAATATTTAATTAACTATTATTATTTATCTAATAGTCCTATATAATAACATATATATATGATGTATGATGTGGACAAATGATCATGGACCGTGTGATGTGATGTGTGTACATGTGATTATTATTATTGGGCCTGTGAGCCTATATTTTTCTCATTTATTATCGGGCCTGCATGTCTGTAATTATATTGTAATTACATGAAGAGGTACAACGGGAACGTGGAAACGATAGCGGGGCCCACGAGACTGAGACGGATGATCCGACATATGGAGATGCGTTGACATGCCGACGGAACTGACAAAGCAAGATGGACGATCACAGGGCATGGAGATGCGCCGATGCACACATAGATCTTGATGTGAGTGATTGAGCCTACTGGCTCGGGCCTGATCACATTAGGATGTTGTCCATGATTATCTGGTATGATTGCTCATGTGATGCATGGTTGATTATATACCTATTAGATATATATTTGCATGCGATGTAGATATATATATATATATATTAAATATGTATGTGTGTGACACATTATGTTAGGAGATCAAATCAAAATCTCATATATTAATAATATTAAGTCGGTAAACGTGAGGTAATTAGATTGACCCACGTGGCCTTCCATCGTTATTGGTAGGAACCGATTCCCGGTATAGGTTAAGTTCATCGAGTCCCTTGAGACTCACCTATATTGCATTTCGCTATCTTATCTATGACATAGAGATGTCACCGGTGACCTGAGGATATAGTATACTTGGTCAAGTCTCTCGAGAGTATATCATCGAATCAGACTCATCTTGTAACGATGGTGATGACTTAACCGAACATCATGGTTGGTCGAGTCCCTCGAGGCCATGGTGGTTCGGAGGCCGAACAGGATAGGAATTAGAAGGAGTTGTGATTGACAAGAGTTGCATACCTTTACGGGCTTAACGTGATTGGTCGAGCCTCTCGAGGCCATGGTGGTTCGAAGGTTGAACAAGATGAGAATTAGAAGGAGTTGTGATTGACAAGAGTTGCCTACCTTTACGGGCTTAACGTGATTGGTCGAGTCCCTCGAGGTTATGTTTGTTAGGGATCGAGCGACACTAAGAGGGGGGGGGGTGAATTAGTGCAGCAGATAAATACGATAAACTTTGGCGATTTAAAACAACTTTTGGAAACTTCGTACTATTGAAATCAACAGTTCATTTGAAACCAATTTGATTGCATTTTAACTTGAAAGCATACGTAAGAAGGAGACAACGAAGTAGAACATCTAAGTGAAGATGGTTTACAGTAATGTAAATGACAATAAGATAAACGCAAATTGATTTATAGTGGTTCGGTCATACGACCTACATCCACTCCCGATTCCTCTTCGCTTGAGGCCACCGGCTTTCCACTAGCTATCCTCCTTCTAACGGGCGAGGATGAACTCCCTTACAGCACCTCTCCTTTTGCCGGGCTTAGGAGATAACCCTTACAAGCACTCTTACCCCTCTCTTGGACTAGAACACTTTAAAACTTAGAGGGAAGATTTTGAACACTTTCAAGAGAGTTTCCCCCTTCTTTTTTTCAGTTCTAGACTACCTTTCATCCATGAATGAGAGGGGTATTTATAGGCCTCAAGAGGATTCAAATTTGGAGCCCAAATTTGAATCTCTTTCATTGTTCCCAGTGCTGGCGGTGCCATCGCTTGTCAATGGCGGTGCCACCACCTGTCAGTTATCAGATTAATAATGTACTGGGCGGTTCCACCGCCCAAGGCAGCGGTGCCACTACCCACCCTCTTGGGTGCTGGGCGATGCCACCGCCCAGCCTAGGGCGGTTCCACTTCCCATCAGTCGGCCACTGGGCGGTGCCACCGCCCAGCCTGCTGGTCCTGGGCGGTGCCATCGCTAGCACTATTCTAGCACTATTCTAGCACTATTCTAGCACTATTCTAGAAGGCTGAATGACCTTAATTTTGGCCCAAATCAGCCCAAATAAGGCTCAGTTGGCCCCTACTTGGGTTATAGGATTAACACCAAATCCTAACCCAATAACTATAAATTTTAAAGATATATTCTAAGCTATTACAAAGTCTGATAAGTCAAGACTTCTTCCGGTGAGCTTTCGGTGAACTTCCGGCAGTCTTTGGACGAACCCTCAGAAACCATTCTGCGGACTCCCGACAAACTCCCGGACTTCACGATGATCTTGGTGAGTTCCAACAAGCTTCATAGGCAAGCTCTGATCTTTCTTGGCAAGCTCCGTGAATTTCCGACAAACCTTTCGACGAACTTCCGAAAACCCTTCAGCAAGCTCCCTACTCGTTCTTGGCCAGTTCCGGCAGCACTCTAAATGAATTTTCGGACTTCCATTGAACTCTCGAACTCCCAACGATCCATCACACTTGTCTTCTAGTACTTTGTTTCACTTTATGTCTTCATCGTCATTGTAGTTAATCTTGCACACACATAAACAAAACTCTACTTCGATCTAGATAATTATTACAATGCGAATTGACATTCAGTTGCCCGGCACGTCATTGGTCGGCGCTTCATCCGATTCTTCGGCGCATCGTCCTCTCTCGTGGCTTATTGCCCAATCGGTATTGACCTCTGTAACCCCGATATCCTTGGCACAACTCCACTCTTCTTGGCTCGATACCCGATGTACGAAGCCTTTTGCCAATTGTCGACCGAACCTCTGGCTCAATATCCAATATCCTGATGTGATCACCCGGCGCAACGTCAATTCCTCCAGCATTAATTGTCTAATACTAATCGATAGTAGACCTGCGTCACTCAAAACGTAGTTAGATCATAAAATATAATCAATTAGTTTCATCATCAAAATCCGAGATTCAACAATGTTAAGACACTGATTGGATCCCGATCCCCACTAGAGATTCGCCGAGGGTCTCCGATTCACATTCCGGAGGGTGTTGTGTGTCTTGCAAAAAATTAGTGGGAGTACATTAACATAGAAGTCCTTATCTTAACTGTTTAATTTGTTGAATCACGGATTTTGATGATGAAGTCAATTGATGGTTATTTGATCTAATCCATTTTTGAGATAAGTGTGCAGGATTAACTATGATAGAGCAAATTACCAAAGTCAAGCTGCTGGAAGTTCAAGAGTTCACCAGAAGTCCGAAGGATCATCGGAAGTGCTGCCGGAGCCAACCGAGATGAAATCGGGGACTTGTTGAAGGTTTTGGAAGTTCACCGGAAAGATCGTCGGAGGTTCGTGGAGATAACCGAGAAGGTTCGGAAGGGTGCCAAAGACTCGTTGAACTCGCCATAGAATCCGAGAGCCAACTGGGAGTCTGCCGGAAGGAATCCAAGGGATTGCCGGAAGTCCACCGGAAGATCGCCGGAAAGCTCTTCGGAAGATAACTTGATGGTGTTGGTATAATTTGGCTTTAGAAGATCATAGTTAGCACTTAATTAGGGTATAGAATAGGTGTTAATCCTATCTAGACTGTATTGGGCCAATTAGGCTTTTATTGGGCAGTATTGGGTGAAAGGTAAGGCCCATACAGCTTTACGGCAAGGCCGGGTAGCACCACTGTTGATCCAACCCAGCGGTAGTACCACCTAGGCGGCGGTGGCATCACTTTGACAGTGGTTGCAACCACTGTGTTAAAGCAGAGTAGTACCACCTACAGTCCGAAATTTCGGACAAGACTTTTTTTGAGCAGGATTTTTGAATCCATAAAGCTCTATAAATACCCATTTACTTTTAGTTGGTTGGGTTACCTTTTGCAGTGTTAGATTTGAGTCTAAACCATAGCAAATTCCTATTTTCAATTGTTCAAGTGTTCACCTCCTTCTTCTACTTGTAAAAATTCTGTAAAGAGAGGGAACCTCTTGTAAAAGGCTGTAAAGGGGTGTTTGGTCCTTCCCCTTCAAGAGACTTGCTAGTGGAAGTTGGGAGCCTCATTGGAGGAGGCTTCAAGAGTGGACGTAGGTCATTTGACTGAACCACTATACATCGCTGCGTTTACTTGCTGTGTGAGTATTTAAAATTTTGCATCGTAAATTTCTTAAGCTGCAAACTGATCGGATTTCTTCTCCCTACTTCAACTTTCATTTACCTGAATATTTTCAAGTTAAAGTCTCTTTCGGTGAATCAAGTTCTTAAGCAAATCTCCGGAATCGGTTTTCAAGCTTTATTCATTTTAATCCGCTGCACTAATTTACCCCCCCTCTTAGTGCCGCTCCGAACCTAACAATTGGTATCAGAGCGAGGTTCACTCTCATATTTGGTTTAAAACCCAAGAGAGATGGCCTTTTCTGGCATGTAAGATGGTCACTCCATTACTCGTCCACCCATGTTTAATGGGTCGGATTATACATATTGGAAGACTCGTATGAGGATTTTTCTTATTTCTATGGATTTTGAGCTTTGGAATATCGTTGAAAATGGTTTTAAAAAATTCTCTCTTCCGATGAGCGAATGGAATGAGTCGGAGAAGAAGGTGTTTGCTTTAAATGCCAAGGCTATGAATGCCTTGTTTTGTACACTGGACAAAAATGAATTTAATCATGTATCGATTTGTGAATCGGCTTTTGATATTTGGCGAACTCTTGAGATCACTCATGAAGGCACTAGCCGAGTGAAAGAGTCCAAAATCAACATTCTTGTGCACTCTTATGAGCTCTTTCGAATGAAACCAAGTGAGTCCATTGGAGACATGTACACCCGCTTTACGGATATCATCAATGGACTCAAGGCACTTGGTAAAGATTTTTCTAATTTTGAATTAGTAACAAAAATTTTAAGATCCCTTCCGAAATGTTGGGACCCAAAGGTTACGGTCGTTCAAGAGGCCAAGGACCTTAAAACTTTTCCTATCGAAGAACTTATAGGGTCTTTAATGACCTATGAAATGACATGCCATGCTCATGATGAACTAGAGAACCCTCTTCCAAAGAACAGGAAGGATATGGCATTAAGAACTCAAGAAGACCACTTGAAAGGAACATCAAGTGATGAGGACCTTGACGAGGACATTACACTCTTAACTAGAAAATTTAAAAAATTCATTAAAAAGGGCAAATTTAAAAATGATTTCAAGAACAAACTTGAACCAAAAAGGGACCAAGTCATATGTTATGAATGCAAGAAGCCGGGGCACTTAAAAAATGAATGCCCCTAAGCCAAGAAGAAGGCATTGAAGGCTACATGGGATGACTCGAGTGATTCCGAGGATGAAAAAGCAAGCATCAAAGAGGAGGCCAACTTTGCTCTAATGGTTTTGGGAGAAGAGGTAAGTGATTTACTTAATGAAGATTTATTTTTCGATGAGCTTTTAATTACTTTTTATGAATATTTGATGATTGTAGAACTATTACAAAAAGCTTCAATTCTTTAAAAAAGGAACATGCTTTATTACTAGATAAGTTTAAGAGTCTTGAGCATGATTCTCTCCCTCTACTCCCATGCTCTAAGTGCAATTACTTAGAAGCAATCAAAAAGGAGAACTTGCTACTCAAAGAGACCTTAAACAAGTTTAAGGTTGGTAGCAAGAGCTTAGACATGATCCTTGCTAACAAGGGACATGTCAGAAATAGATGTGGAATTGGATTCGTGAGTGGATCTCACCGAACATAAACCACATTCATTAAAGGGCCAACATTACATGTCTCCTCTCATTTAAAATGTAATTTTTGTTGCAAATCCGGACATATTGTTTACAAATGTCTATATAGGAAACTTAGCCCAAATAAATTAGTATGGGTTCCTAAAGGATCAATGAGGAACTCATTGAATAATGATAAATTTAGTAGATCAATTTTTGAGGCACCCAAGTCAAAATGGGTACTTAAAAACCATCCTTTCTTGTAGACAAAAATACCCACACAAGCTAGGAGCAAGAGATGGTACTTTGATAGTGGATGCTCAAGATACATGACCGGAGATCCATCTCAATTCTCTAAGCTCTCTAACTAAGACGAAGGGTTTGTCACCTTTGGAGACAACAACAAGGGTAAAATCATTGGCAAGGGTACTATAGGTAACAAATCAACCTTTTCAATTGATAATGTGTTATTAGTAGATGGTTTAAAACATAATCTCTTGAGTATTAGTCAATTATGTGATAATGGTTATATTGTAAGATTTGAATCTAATGCTTGCATTATCGAAAAACCATACAACAATACATCTATAATTGCAATCAAGCAAAATAACGTCTACACTATTAATCTTGATGATCTTAGTAGTGAAATATGTTTTCGGCTTTGAATAATGATGCTTGGCTTTGGCATAGAAGATTAGGTCATGCTAGCATGAAACTAATCTCTCAGATCACATTTAAAAACCTTGTAAGAGGCATTCCTAAGGTTAAGTTCATTAAAGATAAAGTATGTGATGCTTGTCAACTAGGAAAACAAATTAAAACTAGCTTCTAGCCAAAAAATCAAATAAGTACCTCTAGACCATTACAATTGATCCATATGGATTTGTTTGGACCAATTGACACAACAAGCCTAGGAGGTAGTAAGTATGCATTTGTGATTGTAGATGACTATAGTAGATTCACGTGGACCTATTTCTTAGCTCACAAAAGTGATTCTTTTAAATGTTTCTCTAAATTCTATAAACTTACTCAAAATGAAAAGGGTTTTATGATTTCATCAATTCGGAGTGATCACGGTGATGAATTCTAAAATCGTGACTTCCAAAATTTTTATGAATCAAATGGGTATAACCACTTCTTCTCTACTCCAAGAAATCCTCAACAAAATGGAGTAGTGGAAAGAAAGAATAGAAATTTACAAGAAATGGCAAGAACCATGTTAAATGAACATAATTTACCCAAATATTTTTGGGCCGAAGCCGTAAATACGACTTGCTATATCATGAATATGATTCTAATAAGACCATCTCTATCCAAGACTCCTTATGAATTATGGAATGGTAAAAAACCTAATGTTTCTTACTTTAAAGTTTTTGGTTGCAAATGCTTTATTTTAAATGAAAAGGATGCCTTAGAAAAATTCGATGCTAAATCCGATGAAGGCATCTTTCTTGGATACTCTTTCGTGTCTAAAGCTTTTTGAGTTTTTAATAAGAGAACCTTAGTTATAGAAGAGTCTATTCATGTGGTTTTTAATGAAGTTTCTGAAATTAAGAAAAATGATCTTGATGATGATTTCGGTTTTGAAAATTTGAATTTAAATGAACCCTCTCCTCAAAACGGCAACTTGGAAGCATCTTCTTCCGAATATTCCTTACCTAAGGAATGGAAGTATGTGGATGCCCATCCCAAGGAGTTGATCATAGGAGATACATCGAAAGGGGTTCAAACGTGTTCTTCGTTTAAAAATTTTTGTGCTCATGCCACTTTTCTTTCTCAAATTGAGCCTAAGAGTATTGACGAAGCCTTGAAAAATAATTCTTGGGTTATCGCAATGCAAGAGGAATTGAACCAATTTGAGAGAAATGAGGTATGGAAGCTTGTTCCTAGACCAAGTGACCATTTAGTTATTGGTACTAAATGGGTCTTTAGAAATAAGCAAGATAAATATGGTATCGTGGTTAGAAACAAGGCTAGATTAGTGGCCAAAGGTTTCAACCAAAAAAAAGGTATCGATTATGAAGAAACCTTCGCTCCTGTGGCTAGATTAGAAGCCATTAGGATGCTCCTTGCCTATGCTAGTAGTAATAACTTTAAGCTTTTTCAAATGGATGTCAAAAGTACCTTTTTAAATGGCTTTATTTCCGAAGAGGTTTATGTTGAACAACCACCCGGTTTTGAAAACTCTCTTTTTCCTAATCATGTGTTTAAATTAACTAAAGCTCTCTATGGATTGAAACAAGCCCCTAGGACTTGGTATGAGAGGCTTAGTTCTTTCTTAATTTTAAATAATTTTACTAAAGGCAAGGTTGATACTACATTGTTTATTAAATATTTTAAAAATAATTTTCTTATTGTTTAAATTTATGTTGATGATATCATTTTTGGTTCTTCGGATGAATCACAATGTGAATCATTTGCTAAGTGTATGAGTCTTGAATTTGAAATGAATCTAATGGATGAGTTAAACTTCTTTTTAGGATTACAAATTAAACAACTTAGTGATGGAATATTTCTTAATCAAACCAAGTATACATTGGAACTGTTAAAACGATTTAACATGGATAGTTCTAAAGCCATCAATACTCCAATGAGTACTTCCACCAAGTTAGACTTGGATGAAAATGGAGAAAACTTTGATCAAAAAACATATAGGGGAATGATAGGTAGCTTACTCTATCTCACTGCAACTAGACCTGATATCATGTTTAACGTAGGTCTATGTGCAAGATTCCAAGCAAATCCTAAGTTATCTCACCTTAAAATAGTTAAAAGAATCCTTAAGTATCTTAAAGGAACTCCTAATCTAGGATTATGGTATCCAAAATCTGATAACTTTGATTTAAAAGCTTATGCGGATGCCGATTTTGGCGGATGTAGAATCGATAGAAAAAGCACATCCAGAACATGCCAATTTCTAGGACATGCACTTGTTTCTTAGACATCTAAGAAACAAAATTCTGTTGCACTATCTACGGCGGAAGCCGAATATATAGCTGCAAGTGCATGTTGTGCACAAGTTGTGTGGATGAAAAACACTTTAGAAGATTATGTAATTAATTTAAAAAATATTCCAATAAAATGCGATAACACAAGTGCTATTTGTCTAACAAAAAATCTCATTCAACACTCAAGAACTAAGTACATTGATATTAGACATCACTTTATACGAGATCATGTCGCTAATAATGATGTCACTTTAGAATTTATTGATACAAAGTACCAATTAGCGGATATTTTCACAAAACCTCTAAATGAAGAATAATTTGACTTCATTAAAAGAGAATTAGGCGTGCTAAATTTGTCCTAATGTTTAAATATTGCATGTCTTTCAAAACATTTAAACTTTGATTTTGATAGTTTCACCTTTATACCTTCAATGATATATGAAACTTTCATTTTATTGATCATAATATATTGTGAAGAACTCATCTTTCGATCGAAAAGTTTTCATGATGTTGCCTTCATGATGTTGTTTTTAACGGTTAAAAATTTTATGACTTCATATCTCGTTTTATTCTTGAATCTCTTCATGAATTTTGATATCTCTCTCACCTTTTGATTGGATTTAATGATGTATCCTTTAGTCTTGCGATCATGGTTTTCACTGTATAAATGATAAAACATCTTTTGGATTTGTCTATCGAGGATGACATACTCTGGATTTATGATTTCTGCTTCACTCTATTTTTATCAAGCTTCACCAAGCTTCATCAAGCTTCACCCTTACATCAAGTTTATTCATCTCCTTTTATTGATGACAAAGGGGAGAAAATGTGAAATTGATGACTTGTTAAATGTGGCTTTTATGAGCAAAATATTTTGATAATTTGATATAGTGTAATGAATTGAAAGATGTGTCATAAGATTTGTTATTGCAATTCAATTGCTCTTGCCATGCTTAGTGTCAAAAACATGTTGCAATCCTTAAAAAGCATTGCAATAAATGCAATACATGACATTGCAATTCTATAGTTGAAAGATTCTTACTATATCATGTTTATCAAATGACATCTTTCGATTGATAAAATAAATTTTCATCTCATGATTTATCTAATATGTTGTCACGCTTTTCAATCATGAGATCCTTGTTGTAATCTCAAAATTTTTGGTATCTTTTGGCGGAATGATAAATGTTTATCATCTTTCGACTTGAAATTAAATGTCATGCTTTGATAATGCTTACAAATGAAACCTCATGCTGATTGATTATGATGATAAGTTCAATTCAAGTAACTTATCAGTTTTGGTTAAATTCAAGAGATTAATTCAAGTGTTTTTACTTTCTCATTATATGGCTTATAGATAGGGGGAGTTAAGAATAACTCCGTCATCAATTGATTGTCATCATAAAAAAGGGGGAGATTGTTGAATCTTGGATTTTGATGATGAAGTCAATTGATGGTTATTTGATCTAATCCATTTTTAAGACAAGTGTGCAGGATTAACTATGATAGAGCAAATTACCAAAGTCAAGTTGCTGGAAGTTCAAGAGTCCACCAGAAGTCCGAAGGATCATCTAAGTGTTTGCCGAGCCAACGAGATGAAATCGGGACTTGCCGAAGGTTTCGTTCACGAAAGATCGTCGGAGGTTCACGGAGATAACCGAGAAGGTTCGGAAGGGTGCCAAAGACTCGTTGAACTCGCCATAGAATCCGAGAGCCAGCTGGGAGTCCACCGGAAGGAATCTAAGGGATTGCCGGAAGTCACCTGGGAAGATCACCTAAAAGCTCTTCTAAGATAACTTGATGGTGTTGGTATAATTTGGCTTTAGAAGATCATAGTTAGCACTTAATTAGGGTATAAATAGGTGTTAATCCTATCTAAACCTGTATTGGGCCAATTGGGTCTTTATTGGGCTGTATTGGGCCGAAGGTAAGGCCCATACAGCTTTAACGGCAAGGCAGGTAGCATCGTTTCGGACCCAGCGTAGCACCGCCGTTGACCGAACCCAGCGTGTAGTACCACCCAGCAAAGGCGGTGGCATTGTCGGCAGTGGTTGCAACCACTGTGTCGCGGTAGTATCGCTTCAGCAAAGCGGTGGCATCACTGATAGGTGGTTGCAACCACTGTGCTAAGCGGTAGTACCGCCCAAGACACAAACACACGCAGCAGGTGTGTCAAAGCAGAGTATCACCAGTGCTAAGCAAGAGTACCGCCACAATCAAATTTCGGATAAGACTTTTTTGAGCGGGATTTTTAATCCAAAAAGCTCTATAAATACCCCTTTACTTCTAGCTGGTTTGGTTACCTTTTGCAGTGTTAGATTTGAGTCTAAGCCATAGCAAATTCCTGCTTTCAATTGTTCAAGTGTTCACCTCCTTCTTCTACTTGTAAAAATTCTGTAAAGAGAGGGAACCTCTTGTAAAAGGTCAGTAAAGGGGTGTTTGGTCCTTCCCCTTCAAGAGACTTGCTAGTGAAAGTTGGGAGCCTCATTGGAGGAGGCTTCAAGAGTGGACGAGGTCATTTGACCGAACCACTATACATTCTTTGCGCGTTTACTTGTTGTGTGAGTATTTAAAATTCTGCATCATAAATTTCTTAAGCTGCAAACTGATCGGATTTCTTCTCCCTACTTCAACTTTCATTTACCTGAATATTTTCAAGTTAAAGTCTCTTTCGGTGAATCAAGTTCTTAAGCAAATCTCCGGAATCGGTTTTCAAGCTTTATTCATTTTAATCCGCTGCACTAATTCACCCCCCCTCTTAGTGCCGCTCCGAACCTAACATAATTTTTGCAAAGTCTGCATGTTATTTATTTTTGCTACATCTTTATTTTCAGAAAAATGTCGCTTTTAAATCTTTTACGTGGCATACTTGATGCCAACTGCCTCACTGGTCAAAATTATACGGATTGGCTTTGCAATCTGAGAATCGTTCTCACAGCAGAAAAAATCGCATACGTCCTTGATACAATGATCCCTACACTCGACGAAGGGGCAAGCGAGGATAAGATCGCTCGTTATGTGAAGTACATAGATAATTCAACTCTTACTCAGTATTATATATTGGCCTCTATGACTACTGAGTTACAGAGGCAACATGAAATTATAAATGCTAATTCTATAATTCTGCATCTCCGTAAACTGTTTGAGGAACAGGGAAGAACTCAACGATATGAGATATCAAAGAGTCTTTTCCATGCTAGGATGACTGAGGAGACATCAGTTCAGAACCATGTCCTTAAGATGATTGAGTGGATCGAGAAACTCACAGGTCTAGAAATGGTCCTAGAGGATAATCTGTGTGTAGATCTTATGCTTCAATCCCTACCAGATTCCTTTTCTCAGTTCATAATGAATTTTAATATGAACATGTTAGGATCAGAGAGGCACTAAGAGGGGGGGGGGTTGAATTAGTGCAGCGGATTAAAACTCGTAAGTTTGAAACCGATTTCATAAATAGCTAGTTCGTATGAAGATTTCAATTTGACGAAAGATGACTTAGTTAAAGTAGCTTGAGTAAAGGAGATGAAAACCAAACGATTTGCAGCTAAGTAGAGAAATGATTCAGAAATTAAAACACTCACACATTCAAGGAACACCACGATGTATAGTGGTTCAATCAAATGACCTACATCCACTTCCGAAGCCTTCTTCGATGAGGCTCCCAACTTCCACTAGTAAGTCACTTTGAAGGGGAAGGACCAAATACCCCTCTTACAATCCTTTTACAAGAGGTTCACACTCTTATAGATTTTTCAAAGAGAAAGAGGGAGGTGAACACTAGCTATCGAAAATAAGACTTTGCCAAAGCTTTTGCTCAATTTCTAACTCTCAAAAAGGTAATCTTTTTACTGAGAAAGGAGGGGTATTTATAGACCCCAAGAGGATTCAAATTTGAGCTCCAAATTTGAATTCATTTTGGGTTTCCCGGTGCTGGCGGTGCCACCGCCTGTCAATTGACAAGCTGACAATGTACCGGGCAGTTCCACCGCCCAAGGCAGCGGTGCCACCACCCAGCTTGCTGGTCCTGGGTGGTGCCACCGCCCAGCATTTTTCAGCACATTGGTTTGGGCCTTAAACTCGACCCAAATTGGTCCAAAACAAGGCCCAATGGGCCCTTACTTTGGTTTATAGGATTAATACATAATCCTAACCTATATTATATGCTTAACTATGAAATTGAAACATAATTTTAAGTGATTTAAATCAACATTCTTCAAGTCTTCTTCCAACGAGCTTTCTGGCAAAATTCCGGTGGACTTCTGACACTCCTTCGAATTTCTTCTGGTGGACTCCTAGCAAGCTTTCAAATTCCGTGGCAGGTTCAATAAGTCTTTGGCAAGCTTTCAAACCTTCTCGGTGATCTCCGCGAACCTCCGATGATTTTTTCAACGAACTTCCGAAACCTTCGGCAAGTCCCTGATTCTATCTCGGTTGGTTCCGACAGCACTTTCGATGATCCTTCCGGTGACCTCTTGAACTCCCAACAAACTTGACCTCGATAAATCACTTTATATTTTCATCCCATCATAATTAATCCTGTACACTTATCTCGACAATATGGATTAGAATAAATAATTCATCAATTGACTTCATTATCAAAATCCGAGATTCAACAATCTCCCCCTTTTTGATGATAACAATCAATTGATGATGGAGTTAAACTTAACTCCCCCTATCTATATGCTATATCATGAGAAGGTAAAAACACTTGAATTCAATCTTTTGAATTCAAGCCGAAACCGATAAGTTTCATTTATCGTCAAGCTTAATAAACATGATTTTTCATCCATAAATATGAAACTTCATATTTTTCATAATGTCATGGCATGATATGCATTTTCTAGTCGAATGATAGATATTCATCATTTTGATAAGAGAAACTAATCACAAATTGAAATAACACAAGGATCAAATGATATCAATGAGGTGCACAAAGTCAAGGCATGATATCAAATGAAATAATAACTTAAAAAATTTAAGCATTTGAGATATATTACGATACATTAAAATGTTTTATAATAATTAATTATTGATTTCAAAGCATAGCAAAAGTAATTTGCAATATAAACCATGTAAGTTATTGCGATAAGATACAATACATATAAGTTATTTTTCATTCCAACATATTGCTACATATAAGTCATTTGTTATAAATTTCATATTTTTCTCCCCCTTTGTCATCAATAAAAAGGAGATGAAGTAGTCATCACAAGGTATCATACCATACAAAAAAAAATGAGTGGTCAATTTTCACGTATATGATAAATGAGTCGAATATAATGCAAAATATGTCATCCTTGACGGAGATATCCGAAAAATGTTTGGATCATTTTTATTCATGTTCATGAGATCTGAAAGAAAACATTAGAGTGTCAAAATGCTCATGAAGAATTCATACATGAAGAATATAAGACTCAATTTTTTGATTGAGAATTCAAGCATAGAATTGTGAAAGGATAGATCATTAAAGTCATTTATCAAGGATTTCATATTTTAAGGTAAACTTCATGAGAATGAGATGTCAAAACTCATAAAACTTCAACAATTGAAATATATCAATATCAAAAATTTGAAGGAAAAACTTCAACGTGGTATTCTTGTAGTGATTCATGAGGAGGAAGTCATAAAACATTGAATCATACCGATTAGCACAAGAATAAAAATAAAAAATAAACATTTAAGAACTTAATTTTACACAAATAATGATATTAATTTATACATATGCTATGCTTCATATAAAATTTAAGTCATAAAATATCTTTAGTCATACTTAAAGGAGGGTATAAAATCAGTTTTTACTACGTCATTAGTGTCCACTATTTAAAGGAGGAAAACAACATCACGATAGCTTTCATCAAGATTATGATCGAAAGATAAAAATGAGAGCTCCATGATATAAAGATGTCATCAAAATGCGAAAATATAATATCAATGTGAAACTATCAAAACTGAAATTTTAATCATTTCATTAAAAGTCATAACTCAAAAATTCATCAATAGGAAGATTAAAATGCCAAGATGATATTGTAAAGATGTCATTCAAAAATGAAGAGGTGATATTAAGATGATACAATCAAAACCGAAGTTGGAAAATTTCAAAAAAAAAACATACAACATTATGTATTAGAACAATTTAACATGCCTAATTCTCTTCTAATGAAGTCAAATTGTTCTTCATTTAGGGGTTTTGTGAAGATGTCCGCTAATTGGTATTTTATATTAATAAATTCTAGAATGACATTATTATTATTGATATAATCTCATATAAAGTGATGCCTAATGTCAATATGCTTAGTTCTTGAGTGTTGAATTGGATTTTTGGTTAGACAAATAGCGCTTGTATTATCACATTTTATAGGAATGTTCTTTAAATAAATTTCATAGTCTTCTAAGATATTTTTCATCTAAACAACTTGTGCACAACATGCACTTGCGGTTATGTATTCGGCTTCCGCCGTAGATAGTATAACCGAATTTTATTTCTTGGAAGTCCAAGAAACAAGTGCATGTCCTAAAAATTGGCATGTTCCGGATGTGCTCTTTCTATCTATTCTACATCCACCAAAATCCGTATCCGTATAGGCTTTTAAATCAAAGTTATCAGATTTTAAATATCATAATCCTAGATTAGGAGTTCCTTTAAGATACCTAAGGATTCTTTTAACAGCTTTAAGGTGAGATAACTTAGGATTAGCTTGGAATCTTGCACATAGATCTACACTAAACATAATATCTGGTCTAGTTGCGGTGAGGTAAAGTAAGCTACATATCATTTCCCTATATGTTTTTTGATCAAAATTTTCTTCACTTTCATCCAAGTCTAACTTGGTGGAAGTACTCATTGGAGTGTTGATGGCTTTTGAACCATCCATGTTAAATCATTTTAACAAATCTAATGTATACTTTGTTTGATTAAGAAATATACCATCACTAAGTTGTTTAACTTGTAATCCTAAAAAGAAAGTTAATTCTCCCATTAGGCTCATTTCAAATTCATGACTTATACATTTGGTAAATGATTCACATAGTGATTCATTCGAAGAACCAATAATAATATCATCAACATAAATTTGAATAATAAGAAAATTATTTTTAAAATATTTAATAAACAATATAGTATCAACCTTATCTTTAGTAAAATTATTTGAAATTAAAAAAGAACTAAGCCTCTCATACCAAGCCGTAGGGGCTTGTTTTAATCCATAGAGAGCCTTAGTTAATTTAAACACATGATTGTGAAGAAGAGAATTTTCAAATCCGGGTGGTTGTTCAACATACACTTCTTCGGAAATAAAACCATTTAAGAAAGTACTTTTGACATCCATTTGAAAAAACTTAAAATTATTACTACTGGTATAGGCAAGGACCATCCTAATGACTTCTAATCTTGCCATAGGAGCAAAAGTTTCTTCATAATCGATACCTTCTTCTTGGTTGAAACCTTTGGCCACTAGTCTAGCCTTGTTTCTAAGCACGATACCGCATTCATCTTGCTTGTTTCTAAAGACCCATTAGTATCAATAACTAAATAGTCACTAGGTCTAGGAACAAGCTTTCATACCTCATTCCTTTCAAATTGATTTAATTCTTCTTACATTACGATAACCCAAGAATCATCTTTCAAGACATCGTCAATGCACTTAGGTTCAATTTGAGAAAGAAAAGCGACATGGGTACAAATTTTTTTATAAAAAGAACGAGTTTGAACCCCTTTCGTTGTGTCTCCTATAATTAACTACTTGGGATGGACATCTACATACTTCCATTCCTTAGGTAAAGAAATTTAAGAAGAAGATGCATCCAAGTTGCTATTTTGAGAAGAGGGTTCATTTAAATTCAAACCATCAAAACCAAAATCATCATCAAAATCTTTTTTCTTAAATTTAAAATTTTCATTAAAAACTACATGAATAGACTCTTCTATAACTAACGTTCTTTTGTTAAAAACACAAAAAGCTTTAGAAACAGAAGAGTAACCAAGAAAGATGCCTTCATCGAATTTAGCATCAAATTTTTCTAAAGCATCCTTTTTATTTAAAATAAAGCATTTGCAACCAAAAACTTTAAAATAAGAAATAATAGGTTTTTTGTTATTTCATAATTTATAAGGAGTCTTGGATAGATATGGTCTTACTAGAACCCTATTCATAATATAGCAAGCTGTATTAACGGCTTCAGCCCAAAAGTATTTGGGTAAACTATGTTCATTTAACATGGTTCTTGCCATTTCTTATAAATTTTTATTCTTTCTTTCTACTACTCCATTTTGTTGAGGGTTTCTTGGAGTAGAGAAGTTGTGGTTATACTCGTTAGATTCACAAAAATTTTGAAAGTCATGGTTTTGGAATTCTCCACCATGATCACTTCGAATCGATGAAATCATGAAACCCTTTTCGTTTTGAGTAAGTTTACAAAATTTGGAAAAACATTTAAAGTAATCACTTTTGTGAGCAAAGAAATAAGTCCAAGTATATCTACTATAGTCATCTACAATGACAAATGTATATTTGCTACTTTCTAAACTTGTTGTGTCGATTGGTCCAAATAAATCCATATGGATCAATTGTAATGGTTTAGAGATGCTTATTTGATTTTTTGCTTTAAAGCTAGTTTTTATTTATTTTCCTAGTTGACATGTATCACATACTTTGTCCTTGACAAACTTGATATTTGGAATTCCTCGTACTAGTTCTTTAGAAGAAATTTTAGATATTAGTTTCATGCTTGCATGACCTAATCTCCTATGCCAAAGCCAAGCATCATTATTTAGAACGGAGAAGCACATTTCATTACTAAGTTCTTCAATGTTAATGGTGTAAACATTATTTTGTTTTAACGCAATCATGGATATGTTGTTGTTTGGTTTTTCAATGATGCAAATATTAAATTCAAATCTAACAATATAACCTTTGTCACATAATTGACTAATGCTCAAAAGATTATGTTTTAATCCATCAACTAGTAATACATCATTAATTGAAAAACTTGATTTGTTACATATGGTTCCTTTGCCAATGATTTTACCTTTGTTGTTGTTTCCGAAGGTGACATACTCTTTGCTAGTGAGCATAGAGAATTGAGATGGATCTCCGGTTATGTGCCTTGAGCATCCACTATCAAGATACCATATCTTGCTCCTAGCTTGTAATGGTGAATGGTTCTACAAAAGAGGATGGTTTTTAGGTACCCATTTGATTTTGGGTACCTCAAATATTGATATACTAACTTTGTCATTTAGCATTGAATTATTTATGGTTCCTTTAGGAACCCATATCAATTTATGTGGACTAATTTTTCTAAATAAACATTTGTAAACTATATGTTCGGATTTATAACAAAAATTACATTTTAAATGAGGTGAAACATGTAATGTGGGTCCTTTAATGAAGGTGGTAGGATTTCGGTGAGATCCACTCACAAATCCAATTCCACTTCTATTTTTGACATGACCCTTGTTTGCAAGGATCATGTCCAAGCCTTTGCTACCGACCTTAAAGTTGTTTAGGGTCTCTTTAAGTAGCAAGTTCTCATTTTTTATTACTTCTAAGTGTTCACACTTAAAGTATGGGGGTGAAGAAGGAGTTTGGAAACTATTAAACTTATCTTGTAATAAAGCATGCTCTTTCTTTAATAAATTTAACTTCTTACTAATAGTTCTACATTCATCAAATAATTCATGAAAAGCGATAGAAAGTTAATCAAAAGATAACTCTTCATTAAATAACTCACTATCCTCTTCTCCTAAAGCCATTAGCGTGAAGTTGGCCGCCTCTTTGTTACTTGCTTCTTCATCCTCGGAGTCACTTGAGTCATCCCATGTAGCCTTCAATACCTTCTTCTTCTTGAGTTACTTCTTCTTGGATTGGGGGCATTCATATTTGAAGTGCCCCGACTTCTTGCATTCATAATATATAAGTTGATTCTTTTTTTTGTTCAAGTTTGTTTTTGGTTTCATTTTTAAATTTACCCTTTTTAATGAATTTTTTAAATTTTCTAGTTAAGAGTGCAATGTCTTCGTCAAAGTCCTCATCACTTGATGTTCCTTTCAAGTGGTCTTTTTGTGTTCTTAATGTCATATCCTTTTTGTTCTTTGGAAGGGGGTTCTCTAGCTTATCATGAGCATGACATGTCATTTCATAGGTCATTAGAGACTCGATAAGTTCTTCAAGAGAAAATGTTTTAAGATCCTTGGCCTCTTGAATGGCTGTAACTTTTAGATCATAACTCTTTGGAAGGGATCTTAAAATTTTAGTCACAAGTTCAAAATTAAAAAAGCCTTTACTAAGTGCTTTGAGTCCATTGATGACATCCGTGAAGCGGGTGTATATGTCTCCGATGGACTCACTTGGTTTCATTCTAAAAAGTTCATAGGAATGCACAAGAATGTTGATTTTAGACTCTTTCACTCGGCTAGTGCCTTCATGAGTGATCTCAAGAGTACGCCAAATATCAAAAGCCGATTCACAAATCGAAACACGATTAAATTCATTTTTATTTAGAGCGCAAATTAAGGCATTCATAGCCTTTGCGTTTAAAGCAAAAGTCTTCTTCTCCGATTCATTCCATTCGCTCGTCGGAAGAGAAGATTTTTGAAATCCATTTTCGACGATGCTCCAAAGCTCAAAATCCATGGAAATAAGAAAGATCCTCATACGAGTCTTCCAATACATGTAATCCGACCCATTGAATATAGACGGACGTGTAATGGAATGACCCTCTTGCATGTTGGAATAAGCCATCTCTCTTGGGTTTTAAACCAAATATGAGAGTGAACCTTACTCTGATACCAATTGTTAGGATCGGAGAGGCACTAAGAGGGGGGGGGGGAGGGGGGTGAATTAGTGTAGTGGATTAAAACTCGTAAGTTTGAAACCGAATTTATAAATAGCTAGTTCGTATGAAGATTTTGATTTGACGAAAGATGACTTAGTTAAAGTAGCTTGAGTAAAGGAGATGAAAACCAAATGATTTACAACTAAGTAGTGAAATGATTCAGAAATTTAAACACACATTCAAGGAACACCACGATGTATAGTGGTTCGGTCAAATGACCTACATCCACTTCCGAAGCCTTCTTTGATGAGGCTCCCAACTTCCACTAGCTAGTCACTTTGACGGGGAAGGACCAAATACCCCTCTTACAACCCTTTTACAAGAGGTTCACACTCTTACAGATTTTTCAAAGAGAAAGAGGGAGGTGAACACTAGCTATCGAAAATAAGACTTTACCAAAGCTTTTGCTCAATTTCTAACTCTCAAAAAGGTGATCTTTCTGCTAAGAAAGGAGGGGTATTTATAGACCCCAAGAGAATTCAAATTTGGGCTCCAAATTTGAATTCATTTTGGGTTTCCCGTTGCTGGCGGTGCCACCGCCTGTCAGTTGATAGATTGATAATGTACTGGGCGGTTCCATCGCCCAAGGCAGCGGTGCCACCGCCCAGTCTCTCGGGTGCTGGGCGGTGCCACCGCCCAGCACTTTTTAGCACATTGGTTTGGGCCTTAAACTCGGCCCAAACCGGTCCAAAACAAGGCCCAATGGGCCCCTACTTTGGGTTATAGGATTAACACATAATCCTAACCCAAATTACATGCTTAACTACAAAATTGAAATATAATTTTAAATGATTTAAACCGACATTCTTCAAGTCTTCTATCGATGAGCTTTCTGGCAAAATTCTGGTAGACTTCTAACACTCCTTCGGATTTCTTCCGGCGGACTCCCAGCAAGTTCTTGGATTTCGTGGCGAGTTCAATGAGTTTTCGACAAACTTTCGAACCTTCTCGGTGATCTCCGTGAACCTCCGACGATTTTTCTAGTGAACTTCTAAAACCTTTGGCATGTCTCTGATTCAATCTCGGTAGGTTCCGGCAGCACTTTCGATGATTCTTCCGGTGACCTCTTGAACTCCCAACGAACTTGACCTCGGTAAATTACTTTATGTTTTTATCCCATCGTAGTTAATCCTGCACACTTACCTTGATAATATGGATTAGAATAAATAATTTACCAATTGACTTCATTATCAAAATCCAAGATTCAATAGAACAAACTTGAGGTGACCGTCCCAGAGCTCCTTAATATGTTAAGAGAAGCAAAGAGCACCATCAAAAAAGAGAAGCTGGTTCTTTATGCTTATGAGACCAGAAAGAAAAGGAAGGCTGAGAAGTCCTTTAAGAAGGGCAAGGGCAAGTGCAAAATGGGTAAGACAAAAGTTGCCAAGAAAGACCCAACAAAGGACAAAGGCCAGTATTTTCACTACGGCAAAGATGGGCACTGGAAGAGAAACTACAAAGAGTACGTTGCAGAAAGGGCAAAACAGAAGCTTGGAGAAGCTTCAGATATATTCATGATCAATCTCCATTTGTCAGAATCTTATGATAACACATGGGTATTGGATACCGGGAGTGCTTATCATATCTGTAATTCGTTGCAGGTTCAGGCAGGACCTAGGAGATTGAAGAGAGGCAAGATGGACCTTAAGATGGGCAATGGAGCAAAGGTTGCTGTAGTGGCTGTTGGTAATGTCACCTTACATCTGTCTGGTGGAGCTATTATTGCATTAGATGCATGTTATTATATTCCTTTTATTATCAAAAATATTATTTCTATTTCATATTTGACAGTTAGTGGATATAAATTAGTTTTTGAGAACAATGGTTGTTGAATAATATTAGATGATGAGATCATCATGAGAGTAACATTGCATAATGGTTTATTTATGCTAGATACAACTCCACATATCATGAGTGTAAGTGAGTCTAAGAGGAAACGAGAAGAGGTGAACAATGCATATCTATGACATTGTAGGCTAAGTCACATCCATGAGGGAAGGATTTAAAAGTTGCTGAAGAATGGATATCTAGATCCATTTGACTATGAGTCATATGCGACTTGTGAACCTTGCCTTTGGGGAAAGATGACCAATTCTCCATTTAGTAGAATTGGAGAGAGAGCCACTGAGTTACTGGAACTTATACATAGTGATGTATGTGGTCCCATATCGACTCATGTCATAGGTGGTTACTCCTACTTCATTACTTTCACTGATGATTTCTCAAGATACGGATATGTGTACTTAATGAAGTACAAGTCTTAGGCTTTTGAGAAATTCAAGGAATATAAGAATGAAGTGGAGAATTAGACTGGAAATAATATTAAAATCCTTTGATCAGATCAAGGAGGTGAATACTTAGTACAGATTTCACCCAGTTCCTCAAAGACTATGGGTTTTTATCTCAATGGATACCTTCCTTATACACCGTAGCTTAATGGTGTATCAGAAAGAAGTAATCGTACACTGTTAGACATGATGCATTCCATAATGAGTTTCGTCGATCTACCCATCTCATTCTGGGGATATGCCTTACAGACCGTAACTTACATTCTGAACAGAATTCCAACTAAGTTAGTAGTGTCTACTCCATATGAGATATGGAATGGGAAGAAGCCCGATCTTAAGGTTATTAAGATTTAGGGCTGCCCTACCCACGTCAAGAGACACAACCCTGACAAGTTGGAATCCAAGACAGAACAATGCAATTTCGTGGGATACCCTAAGAAAACTTGTGGGTATTATTTCTATCACCCTATGACCAAAAGGTCTTTGTAGCCAAGAGAGTAGTTTTCCTTAAGAATGAACACATTCTTGGTGGAGACAGTGAAAGCGTGATAGAGTTGAGAAAGGTTGGAGAACCTAGCTCAAGCACTATTCCACAGCCAGAGTCTGTTCAGATACTTAGTGCACAAGTTCCAACTTTATATAGGTTCGGTAGAGTATCTCATCCTTCTGAGAGATATGTAAGACATTTCAGAAGAGAGGATATTGAGGATCCTCAGACCTACGAGGAGGCTATTATGAGAATAGACTCCGGGAAATGACGAGAAGTAATGAATTCAGAAATGGATTCCATGTACTCCAATAAGGTTTGGAACCTGATTGTTACACCCGAGGGTATTGTACCCATTGGCTACAAGTGAATCTTTAAAAAGAAGATTGGAGGTGATGGAAAGGTAGAGACCTATAAAGCAAGGCTAGTGGCTAAGGGGTATCGTCAAAAGCAAGATGTTGACTATGATGAAACTTTCTCACTCGTAGCCATGCTAAAATCCATTCGTATTCTATTAGTTATTACAGCACACTATGATTATGAGATCTGACAGATGGATGTTAAAACCACATTCCTCAATGGTAACCTCGAGGAAGATGTGTATATGATACAACCTGAGAGATTCGTGTCCAGGGATAACCCAGATAAGGTGTGCAGGTTGCTTAGGTCAATCTATGGACTGAAGCAAGCTTCCTGAAGTTAGAATATAAGATTTGATGAGGCAATCAGATCTTATGACTTCGTTAAGAATGAAGATGAGCCTTGTGTGTACAGAAAGGTAAGTAGGAGCACTATTACCTTTTTGGTATTATATGTGGATGACATCCTAATCATTGGGAATGATGTATGAAAGCTCTCTACAGTAAAGGCTTGGCTATCTATACACTTCTCTATGTAAGACTTAGGGGAAGCATCTTACATATTGGGGATATGGATCTATAGAGATAGATCTAAGAGGATGCTAGGCTTGTCCCAGTCCAGGTACATAGACATCATTGTCAAAAGGTTTAGCATAGAAAATTCCAAGAGAGGTCTCATACCAATGAGATATGAAATATAACTTTCTAGGAGTATATCCCCAAAGACTCCTGAAGAAAGGACACACATGGATAGGATACCATATGCCTGAGTGATAGGATCTATCATGTATGTTATGCTATGTACCAGGCCTAATATAGCACATGCTCTGGGTGTCACGAGCAGGTATCAGGCAGATCCAAGCTTGGAACACTGGAAAGCAATAAAATGTATCCTTAAGTACTTGAGAAGGATAAAGGATCTTTTACTGGTATATAGAGGTAGTAGCCTCAGGGTTAAGGGCTACACGGACTTGAGCTTCTAGTCCGATGATGATGATAACAAATCTAATTCAGGGTATGTGTTCACCCTGAATGGAGGAGCAGTATGTTGGAAAAGTTTCACACAAGACACTACTACTGACTCGACCATAGAGGCGAAATACATTGCTACGGCAGAGGTAACAGAAGGAGGGAATCTGGATGAAGAAGTTCATCACAAATTTGGGAGTCATGTCGAGTAGCGAGGAGCTGATTTCCTTAAATTACGATAAATATGGGGCAATTACTCAAATAAAGTAATTCGGGTCTCATCAAAAGTGTTTTGAGGAGGTTCTAGCTTATTAAAGAGATCATGGCTCGAAGAGATGTAGTAGTCGAAATAGTTCTATCCGAAGATAACATTGCAAATCTACTAACAAAGCCATTGACTTAGATTGTCTTTGAGCGTTACAGAGGTCTGATAGGGATCAGACATGTTAGTGATTAGTTTTAGGTCAAATAGGAGATTGTTAGTCATATGTGCCTTGCAAGCCAATCACACGAGTGATAGCACTTGTGACTTGATATGCACTCTTTCTTTTGCTTATTATTATAGGCATTTTATCACTTTATCTTATGTGTTGCATATATTGTGATGTCCATGGATCTGTGCAATGAGAATCAGATCGTGATGAGATCACGATAATGAGACCGATTCATCTTTAAACACTAACCCTAAATAATCCCAGTCATAGGTTACTCAAGAGGGACATCGAGATAACCGGATAGATTGGTGTGCTGTATACCCATCCATATGATGGAGGTGGCTGATCTCATAGCTACTCGTGTGGGGACACTAAGGGTACAGTGCAGGTGCTCATTGAGGAATGAGTTCACTGATTGATCCGCTTACGGAATGTTGGATGATTATTGATACCTCACGTCAAACAGCGATTCCATAGTCCCAATAGTGTATATGGTCCTTAGACTTGAGACACCAAGGATGTCCTGTATGAGTACTCCACTCTTTGATACCGGACTTATAGGTTTTGAAGTTCCAGATCTAGTACAACTGATTATTGGGAGTGGTAGCCAACCTTACGAGAGCTATTGAGTGTCAATAGAGGATCATCCGCTCTCTGTATCATGAGAGAAATATCTCATATATTCTTGCTCGAACAAATCATTGGCCAAAGTTATTCGGACTGAGAGAGAAAGAGTTCTCCGGGAGAATTCGACTAGAGCAAGATTCGAGAAGAGACCATATGAGCCTAACAGTACCATGCCCGGTATAAGGTCTTTGGGATATTAGATGGATGAGGGACTATAGATACATGGTAATTGAGGACAGATAGGTTCAAAGGATTGGATTCCGCTGTATCGTCTGGGGACTGTGGCATAGTGGCCTAGTACGTCCGCAATCGATGAGTCGGTTGAATTATTATAGAGATAATAATTCACTGATTTAGAAGGAGTTCTGATAAGTATCAATTACGGCCAGCTCGATATTGAGCCTAAAGGGTCACACACGTATGGTAGTGTTGTGTTGAGTAGAGGTTCGGATATGAGATATCCGTTGGAGCCCCTATCTTATTGGATATTCATTAAGCCCCTGAATTATTGGATCTTAAGATGAGATCTAATAATTGCTAATAAGAGATTATTGGGTAGAGACACACTAATCCAAGAGGCTTGGGTAATTGGATGAAGATCTAATACCCAACAAGGCAAGATCCATTAGGGTTTACAGGGGGCCTCTATAAATAGAAGGGAACCAAAGCTCCATAGGTTGGGGGTTCTTTTTGGTGGTCACCTTCTATTCTCCTCTCCCAAGAGAGGAGCATCATTGTAGTCCCTACCATATGGATACCGCTAGAGAGGAGGACGGTCGACTTTTTTCATCCTCTCCTACAGATCTGTAGAGATTCAGGGATATACGATCTCCCTAGGTACTTTCTTTTACACATGGAATTTTTGCTGATTTGTTTTTGATGCACCAATCTCTGGTTAGCAATTATTAGATCTCATCTTAGGATCCAATAATTCAGGGGCTTAATGGATATTCAATATGATAGGGGCTCCAGCGGATATCTCATATCCGAGGCTCTACTCATCGCAACACCTATCATATGTGTTTGACCCTGTAGGCCCAATATCGAGTTGGCCGTGAGTCATACTTGTTAGAACTCCTTCTAATTTATTGAATTATTATCTCTATAATAATTCACCTAACTTATCGATTGTGGACATACTAGGCCACTATGCCGTAGCCCCTAGATGATACAGGAGAATCTAATCCTTTAGACTTATCTGTCCTCAGTTACCATGTATATATAGTCCCTCATCTATCTAATATCCCAAAGACTCTATATCAGGCATGGTGCTGTCAGGCCCATATAGTCCCTCCTCGAGTCTTGCTCTTGTCGGATTCTATCGGAGAACTCTTTCTCTCTCAGTTTGAATAACCTTGGCCAAAGATTTGTTCGAGCAAGAATATATGAGATATTCCTCTCATGATACCGAGAGTGGATGATCCTCTATTAACACTCAATAGCCCTCGTAAGGTTGGCTACCACTCCCAATAACCAGATGTACTGGATCTAGAACTTTCCAAACCGATAAGTCCAGTATCAAAGAGTGGAGTACTCATACAGGATATCCTTGGTGTCTCAAGTGTAAGGACCAGATACACTACTAGGACTACAGAATCGTTGTCTGACATGAGGTATCAATAACCATCCAGCATTCCGTAGGTGGATCAATCAGTGAACTCATTCCCCAATGAGCACCTGCACTGTACCCTTAGTGTCCATACACGAGTAGCTATGAGATCAGCCACCTCCATCATATAGATGGGTATACAGCATACTAGTCTATCCGGTTGTCTCGATGTCCCTCTCGAGTAACCTATGATCAGGATTATTTAGGGTCTATGTTTAAAGGTGAATCGATCTCATTATCGTGATCTCATCACGATTCGATTCCGATTGCATAGATCCATGGACATCACAATATACACAACACATAAGATAAAGTGATAAAATGTCTAATAATAAACAAAGAGAAAGACTGCATATCAAGTCACAAGTGCCATCACTCATATAATTGGCTTACAGGGCACATATGACTAGCAAAATATACTAGGAAATGATCAATATCAACATAATAAAATATAAATCTTTCTTATTTAGGCTTATATTATACACATAAGTTCTATTTACATTTCAAGTCTAATTTCTAAATCGATTTATACTTGATTGAAGATTCTAAGGTTAAAAGGAGAATTTTATACATGATTTTTGTGTGTCTACATCTTAACCTTTTCTATAAGGTGAAAAATAAATAAAAATATATGAGATTTCAAAATTCAACATATATCAAATCTTTTTTATATAATAAAAATATGAGAAACTCCATAAGATGGTAGCATAGCACATTTGACTAAGTACTATTATCAAATTTAGTATTTAAAAAAATAAAATTAGATTGTGATATTTTACTAAAATTTCTATGTTAGTGATATGTCGATACGATATTATATTAATGACGACTCATTTGTCTCATTAGATGTAAATTAAATAGATGTGACATGATCCACTCATCCTGATTGATAAAAATTTTAAATGATATGATTTTAACTGAATTAAGTAGGAAATGATCAATATCAAAATAATATAATCTAAATATTTCTTAGTTAGGCTTACTTGATACACATGAGTTCTACTTGCATTTACAGTATCAATTCTAAATTGATTTATACCTTTTAAAAGATTTTAAGGTTAAAAGAAAAATTTTATATATAAGTTTTGTGTGTCTACATCACCACCTTATTTATTATGTGAAAAATAAACAAAAATAGATGAGATTTCATAAATCAACAAATATCAAATCCCTTTTATATAATAAAAATATGGTAAACTCTATTATAACGAGATATTATATCCCTTTTACTCTAATAGTATTTATATTATGAACATAAAATTTTTGATGTATGTATCACTATTGAGGATACCATAGGACATTGGGCAAAGTACCATCATCAAATTTAAAATTTTAAAAAATAAAATTAGATTGTAATATTTTATCAAAACTATTGTGCGATTGATATGTCAACACAATATTGTATTAATGATTGTTTATTTGTCTCACTCAAATACATAGATTGAATATGTGTAACATGGCTCACGTATCTTGGTTGATAAAGATCCCTAACAATATTTTTTAATTGAATACATCAATTAATATCAAGATCATAAAATACAAATATTTTTTATTTAGGCTTAAGTTATACACATGAGTTCTATTTTTAATTTAAGTCTAATTTCTAAATCTATTTATATTTCATCGAAGATTTTACGATTAAAAGGAGATTTTTATATATATAATTTTTATGTGTCTGAATTCAAACTTTCTATGAGATGAAAAATAAATAAAAATATATGAAATTTCATAAATTAATATATATCAAATCCCTTTTATGTAATAAAAATGTAGCAAACTCTATTATAAAGGAATATTACATCTCTTTTACTCTAATAATATTCATATTACAAACATGAAATTTTTTACGTATGTATCCTTGTTCAATAGAAGGGTAAAATAGCACATTTGGCAAAATACCATTATCAAATTTAGAATTAAAAAAATAAAATTAGATTGTGATATTTTACTAAAACTTCTATGCTAGTGATATGTTGACACGATATTGTACTAATAATGGCTCATTTGTCTTGCTTAATACAAATTAAATAGATATGACATGATCTACTCGTTCTAATTGATAAAGATGTTGAATCTCAAATTTTGATGATAAAATCAATTAATAAAGTTATGATCTAATCTATATTTTGAGTATCACAGGACTAGCTTCGATTAAGCAAAAATAAATTGATTAAAGTATGAGGAATCAAACATTGGGTCGGAGTGGAACATATTAGAAGATTGGACATCGAGCCAAAAGAATCGATCGACGTATCGACAGAAGACTTCGTGCTATGAGTTCAGGCATCGGGCTAAGAAGAGCAGATATTACGCCAAGAAAATCAGAGTTGCTGGGTCAACATGCCAATTGGGCAATAAGCTGCAAGAGAGGATGATAAATCAAAGGATTGGATGAAGTGTCGATGAACCAACGACATGTCAAACAACATAAGATTCATGCTTATAATAATTTGTCTAGACTTAAGTAGTTTAGGAGGCTAATTGAGTTGGTTTTGAATGTAATTAGGCTAACTTAATTAAGGGCCCATTAGGTCTAAGTTAGGGCTATTTTGGGCCAAGAGAAAGGCCCAAAACAGTGACCTAGAGCCACGTCAAGTGGTGGTACCATCAGGGCTGGCGATGGAACTATTGAATCTTAAATTTTGATAATGAAACCAATTGATAGTGATTAATATCTAATCTACGTTTTAAGTGACGTAGATAGCTTTGATCAAGAATAGATAATTGAAGCAGGTAGAATCGACGGTGGGCCGGAGGAGAATATGTCAAAAGATTAGATATCGAGCCGAAGGATCGATTGACGTATCGGTAGAAAGCTGCAGACGATGATTTGAGTATCGGACCAAGAAGAGCGAAATTACACTAAGAAGATCGAGGTTGGCCAATTAGGCAATAGGCTGTAAGAGAGGGCGATATACCAAAGAATCAGATGAAGCGTCAGATAAACCAATGACATGCCGGACAATATTCGATTAAGCTTTATAATAATTATCTAGATCAAAGTAGGTTTTAGGTCTAATTAGGTTCAAATTAGACCAACTCAATTAGGAGCCAATTGAGCCCAACTTTAGGCTGTATTGGGCCAAATAAAAAGCCCAAATAGTAACCCAAGAGGGGGTTAGGTGGTGGCACCGTCAGAACAGGCAGTGGTACCACTAGACAGTCTTCGAGACTGTGTCAAATGATGGTACCACCAGACTAAGCGATAGTACCACCCAACACTAGCGGTGGTATCACCAGTACCCTAAAAACTTGAGGTGATTCAAAGTTTGGCTCCAAGTTTGAATCCCCTTGAGGCTTATAAATCCTCTCTCGTCCCTGGTTAGCATATACACCAATTGAGAAAGAAAAGAGGGAAAACTCTACTATAATAGTGTGAAAAAAATCCTCCAATCTAGAATAGTATTGGTTAAGTCTAAAAGAAGGGTGAGTGGGCTTATAAAAGGTTAACTCCTAAACCTGTTAAAAGGAGAAGAGAGTTGTAAGGGTGGTTAGTCTTCGCCCATTGAAAGAAGATCGATAGTGAAAGCCGATGGCCTCGAAGGAGGGGAAATCGGAAATGGACGTAGATTGGATGACCAAACCATTATAAATCGATGTGTTCGTTCCTTATTGTGTACTTTCCTTCTTTGCTAATTACTTTTATTGCATACTGCCTTTCTTCCTCTTATGAACATTTTCGAAGATTAACGATTTTTTATAAGACTTCCATCGAACCAAAAGAATTTCGAAATTGATATTTTGACCGCTGCACTAATTCACCCCCCCCTCTTAATGTCGTATTGATCTTAACAATTGGTATCAGAACTACGTTTGTCTCTGTTTGGTTTAACACCCAAGAGAGATGACTATTTTCGATCGTATTGATCCTAATAGGAACCGCCTGAGGCTTCGTCTCCGAGATAAAGTTTCCGAGACTATGTCAAGCAGTGGTACCGTTAGACTGGGTAGTGGTACCGCCAAACTGGGCGGAAGTGGTATCGCCCAGTTTCAGGTTATGGTACCGCTAGACTAGATGGTGGTACAGCTCAACACTGATGGTGGTACCGCTAGTACTTGGAAGACCCAGGATAAGACTAGTTTTGGCTCCAAGTTTGAATCTATTTGGGGCCTATAAATACTCCTCACATCCCTGCATTGAAGACACAAGACTTAAAAGTAGGAAAACACTATTGTAATTACTTGAGAGAACCCCTCCTCTAGCCTTAAGATTGATTTCAGTTTAAGAGAGTGAGTGCTTGTAAAGATTGTCTCTTAAATCTATGAAAAGGAGAAGAGGAATGTAAGAGGGTAGTTGATCTTCACTTGTTGAAAGAAGATTGTTAATGGAATCCGGTAGCCTCGACGAAAGAGGAATCGGAAGTTGATGTAGATCACAATGACCGAACCACTATAAATCGATTTACCTATGTTTCTTTGTTGTTTACCTTTATTACAAACCACTTTAATTGCTCACTGCTCTCATAAACATCTTTAAGTTTAAAGCATTTCTGATACGACTTTTATCGAATGAAGTTTTCGAATCAAATGATGTTTTCCAAACTGATGTTTTTATTATAAGCACTTCCTCCTCTCTTAGTGCCAACTTAATCCTAATAGTTAGTATCAGAGCTACTTGTTTCTCATTTAGTTTAAGTAAGAAAAATAATTTTTTTTGACTTTCAAGAGAGTCAATCTATCATTCGTCCTCCTATGTTCAATGGGATGGACTACACGTATTGGAAAACTTGAATAAAAGTTTTCTTGCTTTCTTTGAATATTGATTTATAAAATATTATCGAATATGATTTTCAAACACCCTCTAAACCTATGAATGAATAGAATGACTTTAAGAAAAAGTTATTTTCGTTAAATGCCAAAGCTATGAATGTTTTATTTTATACTTTGGACAAAAATGAGTTTAATTGTATTTCAACTTGTGAAACTGCATATGTCATTTGGCATACTCTTGAAATCACACACGAAGGCACAAGTAAAGTTAAAGAATCAAAAATTAATCTTTTGATGCATGATTTTGAATTGTTTTGAATGAAACCAAGTGAAACTATTGGTGACATGTACACCCATTTTATGAATGTTATTAATAGTTTAAAAAATCTTAGTAAATGTTTTTCTAATCTTGAAATTGCAAACAAGATTCTAAGATCCCTTTTAAAAAGTTAAGATCCCAAAGTAATAGCAATATAAGAGACAAAGGACTTAAACAATTTTTCATTGGAAGAATTCATCGATTCATTAATGATATATGAAATGACCTTTTTGGCACATGACAAATATGAGAATAATCTTTCAAAGAACATGAAGGTTATTGCACTTAAAACAAAAGAAGACCACTCGAGCGAAAGCTCAAGTGAAGTAGACTTTAAACTTCTTACTATAAAATTTAAAAAATTCATAAAACAAGAATTAAAGAATAAAAATAAACTCAAAAGAGACACAACCACTTGCTATGAATGCAATCGGCCAGGACACTTCAAAAATAAATGTCCGAGACACTTCAAGGCCACTTGGGACAAATCAAGTACATCTAAAGACCAGGAGCAAACCGACAATAAGGTAAGTGACTCAACCAAAGCCCTTTTACTTTATTATGAAATTACTTAATGTTTTTCATGAGTTACTTGATGATTTTAAGATTGATTTCAGTTTAAGAGAAGAGTGAGTGCTAATAAAGGTTGTCTCTTAAACCTATGAAAAGGAGAAGAGAGCAACTATAAGAGGGTAGTTGATCTTCACTCATTTAAAGAAGATCATTAGTAGAAGTCGATGGCTTTGACGGAAGAAGAATCGAGAGTAGATATAGGTCACGACGATCGAACCACTATAAATCAGTTTGCATATGTTTATTTATTATTTACCTTTACTGGAAACCACTTTACTTTCTTATTGCTCTCACGAAAATTTAAAGTTAAAAAAAGAATTACATATATATTTTTTGTGCGTCTCCATCTCAACCTTTTTTTATGAGGTAAAAAATAAACAAAAATAAAGGATATTTCATAAATCAACATGTATCAAATCCCGTTTATGTAACAAAAATATGGAAAACTTCCTCATAAAGGGATATTACATCCCTTTTACTTTAATAATATTCATATTACAAGAATGAAATTTTTTACATATATATTCCTGTTTAATAGGAGGATAGCATAGCACATTTGGCTAAATACTATTATCAAATATAGAATTAAAAAAAATAAAATTAGATTGTGCTATTTTACTAAAACTTTTGTGCTAGTGATATATTGACAAGATATTGCACTAACAATGACTCATTTATCTCATTTAATATAAATTATATAGATGTGATATAATCTACTCATCCTAATTGATAAAGATTCCTAATGATTTGATTTTAATTAAATAAATTAGAAAATGATCAATATCAAAATCATATAATCTAAATATTTCTTATTTAGGCTTACATGATACACATGAGTTATACTTATATTTAAAGTATGAATTTTGAATCGATTTATACCAGATAGAGGATTTTAAGGTTAAAAGAAGAATTTTATATATAAGTTTTGTGTGTCTACATCTCAACCTTATTTATTAGGTGAAAAATAAACAAAAATAAATAAGATTTCATAAATCAACAAATATCAAATCCCTTTTATGTAATAAAAATATGATAAACTCCATAATAAGAGGATATTCAATCCCTTTTACTCTAATAGCATTCATATTACAAACATGAAATTTTTAATATATGTATCCCTATTAAGGATAGCGTAGCACATTAGACTAAGTACCATCATCAAATTTAAAATTTAAAAAAATAAAATTAGATTGTGATATTTTATCAAAAATTTTGTGCTAGTGATATGTGGGCATGATATTGTATTAATGATTGCTCATTTGTCTCACTAAATACAAATTGAATATGTGTGACATGACTCATTCATCTTGTTTGATAAAGATTCTTAATTTTTTTTAATTGAATACAATATGAAATGATCAATATCAAGATCATAAACTATGAATATTTCTTATTTAGGCTTACATTATACACATGAGTTCTACTTATATTTCAAGTATGATTTTTTAATCGATTTATACTTAATCAATTATTTTAAGATTAAAAGAAGAATTTTATAATTTTTGTGTATCTGCATCTCAACCTTTTTTATGAGTTGAAAAATAAACAAAAATATATAAGATTTTACAAAATCAACATATATCAAATCCCTTTTAAGTAATAAAAATATGGCAAACTCTATGATATTATGTCCCTTTTACTCTAATAGTATTCATATTACAAGCAAATTTTTTTAATGCATGTATCCCTATTCAATAGGAGTGTAGTATAGCATGAAGCACATTTGGTTAAAAACCATTATCAAATTTAAAATCTTTTTAAAAAATTAGATTATGATATTTTACTAAAATATGTATGCTAATGATATGTTAACATGATATTGTACTAATAATGACTTATTTGTCTTGCTAAATACAAATTAAATAGATGTGACATGATCCACTCGTCTTGATTGATAATGATTCCTAATGATATTATTTTAATTAAATAAATTAGGAAATGATCAATATCAAAATCATATAATCTAAATATTTCTTATTTAGATTTACATGATAAAGATGGGTTCTACTTATATTTAAAGTATGAATTCTAAATCGATTTATTCCGAATAGAAGATTTTAAGGTTGAAAAAAGAATTTTATATATAAGTTTTGTGTGTCTACATCTCAACCTTATTTATTATGTGAAAAATAAACAAAAATATATGATATTTTATAAATTAATAAATATCAAATCTCTTTTATGTAATATAAAAATGATAAACTCAATCATAAAGGGTTATTACATCCCTTTTACTCTAATAGTATTCATATTACAAATATGAAAATTTTAATGTATGTATCCTTGTTAAGGAGCACATTAGGTTAAGTATAATCATCAAATTTAAAATTTAAAAAAATAAAATTTGATTGTGATATTTTATCAAAACTTTTGTACTAGTGATATGTGGGCACGATATTATCTTAATGATTGCTCATTTGTCTCACTAAATACAAATTAAATATGTGTGATATGGCTCATTCATCCTGATTGATAAAAATTCTTAATGATTTTTTTAATCGAATACGTTATGAAATGATCAATATCAAGATCATAAAATATAAATATTTCTTATTTAGGCTTACATTATATACATGAGTTCTACTTGCACTACAAGCCTGATTTATACTTGATCTATGATTTTAAGGTTAAAAGAAGAATTTTATATATAATTTTTGTGTGTCTACATCTCAACCTTTTTTTATAAGATGAAAAATAAACAAAAATATATAAGATTTCATAAATCAACATATATCAAATCCCTTTTATGTAATAAAAATATGACAAGCTTTATGATATTACGTCCCATTTACTCTAATAGTATTCATATTACAAGCAAATTTTTTTAATGCACGTATCCGTATTCAATAGGAGTGTAGTATAGCATGTAGCACATTTGACTAAGAACTATCATCAAATTTAGAATTTAAAAAAATAAAATTATATTATGATATTTTACTAAAACTTGTATGCTAATGATATGTCAGCATGATATTGTACTAATGATGGCTCATTTGTCTTGTTAGATACAAATTAAATAGATGTGACATGAACCACTCGTCTTAATTGATAATGATTCCTAACGATATGATTTTAATTAAATAAATTAGGAAATGATCAATATCAAAATCATATAATCTAAATATTTTTTATTTAGGCTTACATGATACACATGAGTTCTGCTTAAATTTAAAGTATAAATTTTAAATCGATTTATATAGGATAGAAGATTTTAAAGTTGAAAGAAGAATTTTATATATAAGTTTTGTATTTCTACATCTTAACCTTATTTATTAGGTGAAAAATAAACAAAAATAGATGAGATTTCATAAATCAACAAATATCAAATCCCTTTTAAATAATAAAATTTGGCAAACTCCATCATAACGGTATATTACATCCCTTTTACTCTAATAGCATTCATATTGCTATTATGAAATTCTTTATGTATGTATCGCTGTTAAGGATAACAAAGCACATTAGGCTAAGTACCATCATCAAATTTGAAATTTCAAAAAATAAAAATAAAAAAATAAAATTATGATATTTTATCAAAACTTTTGTGCTAGTGATATGTAGGGACAATATTGTATTAATGATTGCCCATTTGTCTCGCTAAATACAAATTGAATATGTGTGACATGGCTCATTCATCCTAATTGATAAAGATTCTTAATGATTTTTTTAATTAAAGACATTTTGAAATAATCAATATCAAGATCATAAAATATGAATATTTCTTATTTAGGCTTACATTATACACATGAGTTCTACTTATATTTCAAGTCTGATTTCTAAATCAATTTATACTTAATCAATTATTTTAATGTTAAAAGAAGAATTTTATATATAATTTTTTATGTATCTGCATCTCAACCTTTTCTATGAGGTGAAAAATAAATAAAAATATATAAGATTTTATAAATTAACATATAACAAATCCCTTTTATGTAATTAAAATATGACAAACTCTATGATATAACGTCCCTTTTACTCTAATAGTATTCATATTATAAGAAAATTTTTTATGCATGTATCCCTTTTAGATAGGAAGGTAGCATAGCACATTTGGCTAAGTACCATCATCAAAAAAATAAAATCATTTTTTTATTTTACTAAAACTTGTATGGTAATGATGTGTCAACATGATATCGTACTAATTATAGCTCATTTGTCTCACTAGATACAAATTAAATAGATATGACATGATCTACTTGTCTTAATTGATAAAGATTCCTAATGATATAATTTTAATTAAATAAATTAGGAAATGATCAATATCAAGATCATATAATCTAAATATTTCTTATTTAGGCTTACATGATACACATGAGATCTATTTACATTTAAAGTATGAATTCTGAATCGATTTATACCTGATTGAAGATTTTAAGGTTGAAAGAAGAATTATATATATATATATATAATTTATATGTCTACATCTTAACCTTATTTATTAGGTGAAAATAAATAAAAATAGATGAGATTTCATAAATTAACAGATATCAAATCCCTTTTATGTAATAAAAATATGGCAAACTACATCATAATGGGATATTACATCCCTTTTACTCTAATATCATTCATATTATAAATATAAATTTTTTATATGTATCCCTGTTAATGATATCATAGCACATTAGGCTATGTACCTTTATCAAATTTAAAATTTTAAAAAATAAAATTAGATTGTGATATTTTGTCAAAACTTTTGTGTTAGTGATATGTGGGCACAAAATTATATTAATGATTACTCATTTGTCTCACTAAATACAAATTTAATATGTGTGACATAGCTCACTACTGATAAAGATTTCTAAAGATTTTTTTAATTTAATACATTATGAAATGATCAATATCAAGATTATAAAATATGAATATTTCTTATTTTGGCTTACATTATACACATGAGTTGTACTTACATTTCAAATCTAATTTCCAAATCGATTTACACTTAATCAATAATTTTAAGGTTAAAAAAGAATTTTATATATAATTTTTGTGTGTCTGCATCTCAACCATTTCTTACGAGGTGAAAAATAAACAAAAATATATGAGATTTCATAAATCAACATATATCAAATCCCTTTTAAGTAATAAAAATATGGTAAACTCCATCATATCACGTCTCTTTTACTTTAATAGTATTAATATTACAAGAAAATTTTTTATTCATGTATCCCTATTCAATAAGAGGGTAGGTAGCATAGCACATTTAGCCAAGTACCATTATCAAAAAAATAAAATCAGATTGTGATATTTTACTAAAACTTTTATGTTAATGATATGTCAACATGATATTGTATTAATGATAGCTCATTTGTCTCACTAGATACAAATTAAATAGATGTGACATGATTCACTCGTCTTGATTGATAAAGATTCCTAACGATATAATTTTAATTAAATAAATTAGGAAATGATCAATATCAAGATCATATAATCTAAATATTTCTTATTTAGGCTTCCATGATACACACGAGTTCTATTTACATTTAAAATATAAATTCTGAAGTGATGTATAATCAATTGAAAATTTTAAGGTTGAAGGAAGAATTATATATATATAATTTGTGTGTCTACATCTCAACCTTATTTATTAGGTGAAAAATAAATAAAAATAGATAAGATTTCATAGATCAACAGATATCAAATTTTTTTATGTAATAAAAATATGGCAAACTCCATCATAATAGGATATTACATCCCTTTTACTCTAATATCATTCATATTATAAATATGAATTTTTGATATATGTATCCCTATTAAGGATATTATAGCACATTAGGCTAAGTATTTTTATCAAATTTAAAATTTTAAAAAAATAAAATTAGATTGTGATATTTTATCAAAACTTTTGTGTTAGTGATATGTGGGCACGATATTGTATTAATGATTGCTTATTTGTCTCATTAAATACAAATTGAATATGTGTGACATAGCTCACTCATCATGAAGATTCCTAACAATATTTTTTTAATTGAATACATTATGAAATAATCAATATCAAAATCATAAAATATGAATATTTCTTATTTAAGCTTACATTATACACATGAGATGTACTTACATTTCAAATCTGATTTCTAAATCGATTTACACTTGATCAATGATTTTAAGGTTAAAAAAAGAATTTTATATATAATTTTTTTATGTCTACTTCTCAACCTTTTCTTATGAGGTGAAAAATAAAGAAAAATATATAAGATTTTATAAATCAATATATATATATATATATCAAATCCCTTTTAAGTAATAAAAATATGACAAACTCCATTATATTACGTCCCTTTTACTCTAATAGTATTCATATTACAATTAAAATTTTTTGATTCATGTATTTCTATTCATTAGAATGGTAGCGTAACACATTTGGTTAAGTACCATCATCAAATTTAGAATTTAAAAAAATAAAATTAGATTGTGATATTTTACTAAAACTTGTATGCTAATGATTTATCAACATTATATTGTACTAATGATGGCTCATTTGTTTGGCTAGATACAAATTAAATAGATGTGACATTATCCACTCGTCTTGATTGATAAAAATTCATAATAATATGATTTTAATTATATAAATTAGGAATTGATAAATATTAAGGTTATATAATCTAAATATTTCTTATTTAGACTTATAGGATACACATTAGTTCTATTTACATTTAAAGTATGAATTCTAAATCGATTTATATTTGATAGAAGATTTTAAGGTTGAAAGAAGAATTTTATATATAAGATTTATGTGTCTATGTCTCAATCTTATTTATTAGGTAAAAATAAATAAAAATATATGAGATTTTATAAATCAATAGATATCAAAGCCTTTTATTTAATAAAAATATAACAAACTCTTTTAATGAGATATTACATCCCTTTTACTCTAATAGCATTCATATTATAAATATGAAATTTTTGATATATATATATATATATATATATATATATATATATATATATATATATATATATATATATATATGCCTATTGAGGATAGCATAGCACATTGGGCTAAGTACCATTATCAAATTTAAAAATTAAAAAATAAAATTACATTGTGATATTTTATCAAAACTTTTGTGTTAGTGATATGTGGGCACAATATTGTATTAATGATTGCTCATTTGTCTCACTAAATACAAATTGAATATGTATGACATAGCTCACTCATCATAAAGATTCCTAACGATATTTTTTTAATTGAATACATTATGAAATGATTAATATCAAGATCATAAAATATGAATATTTCTTATTTAGGCTTATATTATACACATGAGTTGTACTTACATTTCGAGCCTGACTTGTAAATTGATTTACACTTGATCAATGATTTTAAGGTTAAATAAAATTATATATATTTTTTATATTTCTACATCTCAACCTTTTCTTATGAGATGAAAAATAAACAAAAATATATAAAATTTTATAAATCAATACATATCAAATCCCTTTTAAGTAATAAAAATATGACAAACTCTATCATATTACGTCCCTTTTGCTTTAATAGTATTCATATTACAATTAAAAAATTTTAATGCATGTATTTCTATTCATTAGAAGGGTAGCGTAACACATTTGGTTAAGCACCATCATCAAATTTAGAATTTTAAAAAATAAAATTAGATTGTGATATTTTACTAAAACTTGTATCCTAATGATTTGTTAACATGATATTGTACTAATGATGGCTCATTTGTTATGCTAGATACAAACTAAATAGATGTGACATGAACAACTCATCCTAATTGATAAAAATTCCTAACAATATGATTTTAATTAAATAAATTAGAAAATGATCAATATCAAGGTCATATAATCTAAATATTTCTTATTTAGACTTATAGGATACACATGAATTTTATTTACATTTAAAAGATGAATTCTAAATCGATTTATATTTGATAGAAGATTTTAAAGTTGAACGAAGAATTTTATATATAAGATTTGTGTGTCTGTCTTAAGCTTATTTATTGGGTACAAATAAATAAAAATATTTGAGATTTCATAAATCGATTGATATCAAAGCCCTTTTATTTAATAAAAATATGACAAACTCTTTTTAATGAGATATTACATCCCTTTTACTCTAATAGCATTCATATTATAAATATGAAATTTTTGATGTATATATGCCTATTGAGGATAGCAAAGCACATTGGGCTAAGTACCATTATCAAATTTAAAATTTAAAAAATAAAATTAGATTGTGATATTTTATCAAAACTTTTGTGCTAGTGATATGTGGGCACAATATTGTATTAATGATAATTCTTTTGTCTCGCTAAATATAAATTAAATATGTCTAATATGACTCATTCATCCCAATTGATAAAGATTCCTAAAGATATTTTTTAATTGAATACATTAGGAAATAATCAATATCAAGATCATAAAATATGAATATTTCTTATTTATGCTTATATTATACACATGAGTTCTACTTACATTTTGAGTCTGATTTCTAAATCAATTTATACTTAATCGAAGATTTTAAGGTTAAAAGAAGAATTTTATATATAATTTTTATATGCCTGCATCTCAACCTTATTTATGAGTTAAAAAAATAAATAAAACTAGATGAGATTTCATAAATCAATAGATATCAAATCATAATAAAAATATGACAAAATCCATTATAAAAGGAATTTACATCTCTTTTACTCTAATAACATTTATATTACAAACATGAAATTTTTTATGTATATATGTTTGTTCATTTGGGATTAGCATAACACATTTGAGTAATTATCATCATCAAATTTATAATTAAAAAATTAAATTAAATTATGATATTTTATCAAAACTTTTGTGTGCTAGTGATATGTGGGTACCATATTGTACTAATGATGGCTCATTTGTCTCGTTAGATACAAATTAAATTTATTCATCTTAATTGATAAAGATTCCTAATGATATGATTTAATTGAATATATTATGAAAGGATTGATATTTTTTAACTTAATTCATTTTTATTATCATTTAAAGAATTGTGGATCAATTTAAAATTTATACACAAATTTATTATCAATTTAAAGGATCAATTCTATCATTTAAAGTGGTAAGCCAAATTTTATAAAATCATAAAACTTCGTTTACTATTCGAACATAGTGATAAAACATGACAGGACTAAGTATAAATAATGAGGATTATGGTGGGCAAAGAAACACGACATGGATGTAGCCTGGAATAGATCATGTATCCTCTTTCTTCTTACTCTTCTTTTCTATTATGTCATCCGCTGTTTGGGCCTTGGTAAGCTCCCGCGTGGCCTCCTTCCCCTTCCCATTATTGGCCATCTCCATTTGGTACGAGGTCATCCCCACCACGCTCTAGTTCACCTCTGTGCTCGCTATGGACTTGTCCTCCTCCGTTTTAGTTGTTGCCCTATCCTCGTCGTTGCCTCTGCCTCCGCCATGAAGGAGTGCTTCACGACCAATGATCTTTGCTTCTCCAACTATCCCCTCCTCCTCTCCAGCCAACACTTCAACTACAATGGTACCACCTTCGCGGTCATCCCCTATGGCTCTCGCTGGTGCAACCTTCATCGCATTGCCACCCTTCGTCTACTCTCCCTTGCTCGTTTGTCCTCTTTTACACCTCTGCATGCTGCAAACGTCCGATCACTTCTTCAGAGCCTCTTCGAAGCCTCAACCTCCTCCGGAAAATATTGCTTCGTGCAAGTGAACGTCCGTGCAAGTGAACGTCATGTCCAGGTTGACGGAGATGATGTTCGACATGATTGTGGAGATGATCACGGGAAGCAAGTGCTGCGTTGGGGAGGGCAAGAGGTTTGTACTTATGGTGGAAGAGGCTTTCTGGTTAAGCTCCATTCCGAACCCTGTAGATTTCATACCATTTTTGAGGTGGGTGGGGGTGAATGGACTCGAGAAGCGAATGCAAAGGTTGGGGAAAGAGATAGATGGTCTGATTGAGGAGATCGTCGATGAGATCCAAAGGAGGCGGATGAAGAAGGAAGGAAAGTGCACATAGAGTGTTGACGCAAACATGACTCTTGTCAAGGCCATGCTTTCCATGCAAGAGGAGAATCCACAAGGTTATACAAATAATATCACCAAAGGAATGATAAGGTTAAGGAGAAAAAACATTACGTTTAAGATCAAATAGTAGATTCAAGTTTCATTTGGGAATGATCTATAAGTTATTTGCGTTATTTTGATTCTGTTCACAATCATAGGTATAAGGTGTTCTCTAGTTTTACGTGTATATACATACACAAATTTATTTGTGTTGATTGGTGCTGTTTGTTTTGGATGCCCAGGTTCTGCTATTAGCAAGAACCGATACGAGTGCTATAAGCATGGAATGGGCATTGGTTCTCCTCCTTAACCATCCCGAGGCCCTGCAGAAGGTTCACGACAAAATAAAGGCTCACATCGGTCATCAATGCATGGTGACAGATTCTGATCTCTCAAATCTCCGCTACCTCAACAATGTCATCAAAGAGACTCTCAGGTTGTTCCCTCCGGGTCCTCTCCTGGTCCCACGTGAGTCAACCATGGAATGCAAGGTAGGAGATCTTCATGTCCCGTGCGGCACGATGTTGTTGGTCAATGCGCATATGGTTCATAGAGATCCCGAGGTGTGGGCAAACCCTAGGAGGTTCATGCCCGAGCGGTTCGAGATCGAGGAAGGAGAAGAATATAAGTTATCTTACATAAGATGAGTGAGTCAATTATGTTGAGGTATGAAAATTGTCAACCAGATGAACCTGTTGAGATCTTATCATTCGATAAAATCTCATCTTAGTTGCAGTACATGATCGACAAAGGCCAATCCGTTACTGAAGACCCAACAAAGGCCCAAACAGGCCTAAAGGCCGATTCCTTGGCAGCCCTACGTTGGTTTTCCAATGAGAGACTCCAAGACGGAGCCTCTTTAGATCGGCATCGTCGCCTTTTCTTCACCATCCAGCCGAACCAACCCAAACCAAACCCTCGCGGGCCAGAATGGCGGAAGCCGGCGAAGCGGCGAAGCCCCACGGCGACGAAGTTCCCGTCATTGGAGGCAACGAGGCCGAGCCCTCGGCGGCGGTGGAAGCGCCGGTACCGCCCCCTTCCTCTGGCCTCTCGCCCGTCTCCCTCAACATCTGGCCGCCGTCTCAGCGGACGCGGGATGCCGTGATCCAGCGCCTGATCGATACCCTTTCCTCTTCGTCCGTCCTTACCAAGCGCTACGGCGTCGTCCCCGTCGACGAGGCCTCCGCCACGGCCCGCCTCATCGAGCAGGAAGCCTTCGACTTCGCCGATTCCGACGGCGTCCACGCCTCCGCCTCCATTGACGACGGGCTGGAGGTGCTCCAGATCTATTCCAAGGAGATCAGCAAGCGCATGATCGAGTCCGTCAAGTCGAGAGCCTCACCTGTGTCATCCACACCCGCTGTTGAGGAGGCAGCTCCGGCGCCGGCTGAATCGGCCTCCATGACTCCTGGTGCTGGTGAGGAAACCTCATCCGTTACACCGGAGTCTCCTTCGTCTTGAGTTCGGCCTTCGGTTGTTTCTCCGGTAGGTAACTCAGCATGTTTTGATACCTTGGATCATATGTCCGTATTTATGATATATGGATCTCTACATAAGACTGAATTGAAACTTGGTATTTGGATCTACACGTATTGGTATATTTAGAACTTTGATCTGTTTGCTGTTGTTTTCACTTCAGCAATTTAATTGATATCGTGCGATAATTTCCTCTATGACTTTGAATGCATCCATGCAGATTCTTTCAAGACTCTAATATTTCTTTTATTGAATGTTCCTTAGTAAGGTGAATGATATGTATTGTCTTGTTTTTGCTAGCTTTGTGTGATGCATAATGCTTCGCCTATCCTCCTGAATCCCACAAGGATTGAAAGACTGTTTTTCTTTGCTACTTAAGAACCAATTGGCCCAAGCTTGGGTTGCCAATGTCAGTTGCGTTTGGGCATGCATCTAGGCACGTTATGCTCCTGTGTGCATGCGATTTTTGCTATCTATATACTTGTTCTATTTCTGTTTGCTCCCAACCAAGGGCTCAATCATTAGTATCGATAGGACTAGGGCAAAACCAGTCATTAAGAGGACCAAGAGTCATATGACCATTGGGGTTCATGCCTGGACACTCAGGGACTCTATATTTAGAAGTACAAGAGAGTCTCAAGGTGCCAACTAACATTCTTCAGTTTTCTTTTCTTGTTGAAGAGTAGATTTTTTAAAAGAGTAAAAGTTTACATTTTGAAAAATTCTTTTATAAATCTTAGTGCTGTTAGATTTTCATTATATATGTTTGGTCATGGTTCTACTTAATCTAGAATCACGGACTTGTTAACTTATAAACAACTTTAATTTAGAATACACCAGTATCTGACTCATCAATCTTTTTCATCGAGTAGAAGCCAAAGGTGTAGTCACTTTCTTCATATAGGATAAAAATACTTCCTCAACACTGACCCAAAACGACCTTTCTCAACAGTGCCCATCCCATGCTCAATTCATAGCTTAGGTTGTAGATCAAGTGGGGTTAGATTAGGTTGAGTTGATTGGGATTCAGCAGATCAATTGATTTACAAAAAAGAGTGAGAGGCTGAAGCCCAATTGTTTTCTCTAGAAGAATAAATTGATTTTGTAACATCTTGCATTTAGAATTGATGTGGATTGAGGATTTGCATTGTATTTCATGTGAGGTAGCAAACATGTTTTTGTTTATAGAATATGCTAGTCACTCAAGGAGAGAACCACCTTGCGTACAAACAGTAAGCTTTCTGACCTCCTCACTTACATAGGATCTTGCAAAATGTAGGGGGGTGCAAATGAACCAATCAAACAAAATAGCCATATGGATTAATTATAAAATTTGGAGTTAAACTTTTGATTTGATTCAGTTTGCTATTTTAAAAAGGCTCAAATTAAGCCAAATCAAATACTATATTATAAACATATGTTTATATGAACTAATATAAAATATTTATGCTCATAAATGTAGTAGATAATGCTGTTCGACCATATTAAATATATTTTTTTGTCATGAATGTAATCCTTTTTAAATATATTAAATATATTAAAACATAATATTTCTAAGATATGTAATATTTTAGAATTATATAAAAAAATCAGTCTGAAAGCCGTGCACTTCTACTGGAATTATAGGTACACAGTTTCATACAGACAACTACTGCACCTGATCCAATATCTCTTAATCATGACCGGAAAAGAAAGATATGATGTGGCGCTATTATAAGGTACAGTGTTGTTCTCAGATCATGGTAGTTTAGGGATTAGGAGAGGAATTTCAAGGACTTTTTATACTTATCTTAATAGGAATTTTCACTTAAAAAACAACAAACGGACTTACAGTCTGTATTAGTCTCTGCTATTAACAAAGCCTCCTTTGATAATATGTTTGTAAAACCCTCAATTATTCCATGTTCTAGGCTCTAGCTGCTATATGTAGTTTTGAAAATTAATGTGTCCATAGGGGCTTTAAAATAATATCAAAACAAACGCTGAGCTATAGTTAGTTGTATGCTTTGGCATTTGTCTTTACCTCATTTCTAATGTGCAATGCAGGAATATGGCCTTTGTTTTTCACATGTCAATGGAATTTGTTCCCAGCTTCTTTCCACCCCAACATGGTCCTGTCCATGGTTGAAACTACTGGTCTTGGGTTGCTATTACTGTTATCATCTAGATTTATGTCCTTGCATGTAAAAATGCTGTTGATTTTGATATCATTTAGCATCCCAGTGTGGTGTCATAAACTTGGTGAAACTCAATATCATCAGTTCTGATTTCATTTTTGGTCTAAGCCCCAAAATTTTCAAGTTCAGCAGCTTTATGTATATCATCAAGTTTTACAGTCTTAAACAAGGTTTGAAGAGAATTTTATTAAATTACAAATCTTCTAAATAGAAAACAACGGAGAGAGTATTGTGCAGTATTCTGACATAAAAATTCATCCTTCTAGAATATATGTAACTATTTATAAATGATTTCAGATCAAAATCATGTAGGTAAAATTGTTTGAGGGCTTTTTGCATTTATTACATTTGTTAATAAAGCAACTTTTCTATTTTTCAAGTGATATAATTCCATTTGAAGATCTATGCATGAGAAGGAGCTTTGGCCCTATTGGGAGATTGCTATTCTACAAATTGGACATGTAGAGTCTAAATCACGAAAACAACTGTCCACCCTCCTTAAACCTCTTGTTGACTAAACAACTATGAAACTTGTGTTTGTGGACAACAATTGTACACTCTTCTTTTATAAAATGTGTTTATGGAATAAACACCCATGGAACTTTGTAGTTGTATGAAAAAAATTTTGATGGACGAGAAAACAAAAGAGAAATATACTGAGTCTATGTGTTATTTTACTGGCCTCGAGATGTTACATCGAGATCATCAAATTTGCTCAGAACTGATCACAAGTAGGTTAGCTTACCTTTAAACTTAGCCAGAAACTGTGGTTGGATTTAGAAAAAATATCTTATGTCTATTTTGCTGGAACCTTTTATTGAATATGGAGATCTATTATTATCTTTGTGATACAGTTCTAGTGTTTTGGAGCAATTGCCTGCAAACATCTAAGGTTTTTAAGCATTGTCCTATTCAGATGCTTCAAGATACCTCTATTTTGTGTGTTTTTTACCTGGACTGATTGTTTTTTACTTATCTTTTAAGGTTTTTTGTCATCATTGTTGAAATATTATTTAATTATTTCAGGTTTAAATTGCGTTGAGTATTAGGTAATTACAGTTCAAGATATGAAGTGGAAGAACACCTGTTTAGTAGAGATTGTATTATGCATCTTCATATTTTATCTAAGTTGTTCTGTCTCATAATGATCTTTTTCTCATCTTGCATGTTACAGATAGCTCACTTCTTGCTCCGGCAAATATGGATGAACGCCAGAGTTTGTAGTCCAGTAATTCTCTAGTCCCATGGGTACACCTTTTGGTATTTCTGTGTCTTTACTCCGACTGCAATATCTGCTCCTTTAAATGTGCGATCTACTTTTGTGCTTATGTTTTCTGGATTGAATTTTCAAACTATCCTGCATGACCTGTGGTGATCAGATCATGTAATGGCCATGTCATCTTCAAAACTTTTAGAACTTTTGTTAGATGCCATCGGAAATATTTTCAGTGAAATGCATGTCTAATATGTTATCATGTTTAGTTGCTTTCAAGAAATGCATGTTTAAAATGTTGTTAGTTGCTCACATCGATGATTTCCTGGTTGTGGTATTTGTTTGTCTATAAACTTCTCCTTTTCCTATAAGACATTTCCTTTTTTTCTCACCTTCTCCTGTAGCCTCTCAATTCGCCTGCCCTTTTGGGGTCCTATTTTGATGGGCTCCACTTGTACTCATACCTGCATATTTCCTCAACATCAAACTATAATTTTCCAACTATTTATCATTAACTATATGGCTTTGTTGTCATGACTGAGCGCTGCATTAAATAATATCTTTAACTAAATTTAAAGTAATTAAATTTTATTTTATAGTTTTCGTTAAAATCTTCTTTAATCTTTACGTATATCTTCTTGCATTGGTAATACTAAATCTAAATATAACAATTATGAGTCGATGTTTTCTTATCAGTATGTGATAAATGGTTTTGCATATTAGTTTATGAGGCGGTTTTACTTCTAACACGACGAGTCATTCGTAATTGCGTAGAAATTTGAACAAAATGAAGAGTGATAAATAAGAACATCATTAGTGCATACACAAATGAATTTATACTGCAAGTTTTAGTGTGACGGGAATTATTTACACATTCTGTGAATGACTTGTGTAGAGGTTAAATGATAATTGAGCAAAAATGGTTGCATGTCTGTTCTTTGCTACCAAAGCGATCCGCCACGAATGTTTGCAACCTCTTCCTACCTTGTCGGCAATGTTCGACTTGATATTCCCTTAAATTTTCTTGTTTTTAGTAAAATTATTTATATATAGGTAAATTTTCTTTAAAAAAACCCCTCAAATATTTATTTAATTTAATTTAATTTTTGTTTTATTCTCATAGAGCATTATTTATTTTTATTTTTTAAAAGATGAGATTATTCTTAATTGATGCCTTCGTCTCTCAATCGTTATTGTAATTGTATCCTCATTCATTGTTTTCACCCTCATCCTTGTTTGTCATTGTCGTCTTTATCTTTGTTCGTCACTCGTCTTTGTCTGTTGTTGCTAAGGCTCCAACACTGAAGGAATGCACACTTGTTCTCTCTCTTGTCTTTGTCTGTTATTGCTAAGGCTCCTAACACTGAAGGAATGCACACTTGTTCTCTTTTGCCCATTGCTCTATTTGCCCCTCGCTCTCCGTCGCTTCTACCCCTTTCCTTCTACCTATTGTACGAAGATTAAAATGATGGCAATTCTTGTAGCGGGGTGGAAGTGGGGCGGTAGGGTCTCATAAGACCTAAGAGGATCGCGAGGATGGTAACAAGGCTTCCACAAGTGATAGTAGTCCTCGCCCTCGTTTACAATCCTTGCTGTCACCTTCGCTCTACTCGCTCTACTCGTTGTCATTCTCGCAAGCCCCACAAGGCCTATTGTCGTCTTCATTGCCTCACCATCCTCTAATTGTTATGGACAAAGTTATAAACGAGGAGTTTGATGTAATGTTCATGTATGTCTGTGTCTTTTAGTTTTGTTCATGTTTTGCACATTACTCGGAGGGCTTGTAATAGGTTTGATAACCTCATTTTGGTTGATTTTGATGATCATTTTAGACTTGTAAACACAAATTGTGTGCAATCATCGCACAGAGGTAAAACTGTCCAAAAACAAGCAAACTAGGGTGGCACATGGTGTCGCGCACTTAGCTGGAATTGCCTAAGTGGTGAGGCACCCTTGCGACAAACACGGACTTAGCTCGAGTTGTCTAAGTCGAGAAGCACCCTTGCGTCGACTTCGATCGGACTTAGTTGGAATTGCCTAAGTCTTGAGGCGCCCTTGCGACATACGCGTCCGCAAAGGGTCAGCCGAGCTGCAACCTCGTGCTGGTCCCATAGAACCTGTAAAAACAGAAGTTGATTAGTTGTTGGAACGAGCGGCAAACAAGTCCCGACATCTTGCGAAGAGGGAAGCTTTACAAGTAATTGAGCGAACACTTGGAGTGCAAGAAAGTAGAGAAAGAGAGGAGGAAAACAAGGACTTTAGAAGGGTGAATGAGCAACTGTAAGTCTACAAACAACTACTCCCCAAGTACCGGACGTGAAGGCAAGTTTCCGTCAAGTTGACATGCAAACTTGTGAAAGTGTTCAACGCCCGACACTATACTGAAGACACATCCAACCATGTGCCACCCGGGGGGTTCCAGTCTTGAGATGGTCGACAAAAAAATTTGGGTGGTGCGTCTTTGCGCAGAAATCAACTCGCACACCTAAAATGGAGCTGTTTTGGGGTTTTGGGCGGATGCAAATGAGCGATCATTATCAGCGCGCTGCGAGTCTTTGTTTCTTATATTTTTACAAGGAAAACACACCAAAAACATGGCAAAACAGGCTGCCAAGGATATGTACATGCATGGGCAAGCGACAAACGGAACGTTGAACGAAGTTGCTATGAGTGTGCGACGACCGTTTGTGACATTCTCCTCCACTTAAGCTGTCGACACCCTCGTTGACACTCTTTGGTAGGCTTTGATGGATGCTTCTTCATATCGGAGGGTATCTTCTTGCTCCCAACTGGCTTCAGTTCTGGGAAGCTTCTGCCACTTCATCAAGTATTCAATCTGCTCAGCTCCATTGGGTAGCTTTGTCTTGCGATCCGCTAAGATGGTCTCAACTCGCTTCTCATAGGAGGTTCTGGTGGGAGGTTGTCGAGTTGAAACGCCTCGGGAAGCATCTTGTGGATCAGAGTGGTAGGCTTTCAAGATGCTGGCATGGAAAACATTATGAATCTTGAGCCACGCCGGCAGTTGCAACTTGTAGGAGATATTACCCACCCTACTGATAATTGGGAAGAGGCCATCATACTTGCGCACCAATCCTTTATGCACCTTGTTTTTAAAGAATTGGAGTGATGCTGGTTGGAGCTTCACCAGCACCAAATCACCGACTTTGTATTCCTGTGGTCGCCTTCCCAAGTCTGCCCACTTCTTCATCTTTTTGGTCGCCTTCTCCAAGTAGGACCATGCAATATCTGCATTTCGATGTCATTCTTTTGCCAAGTGATATGCGGACGGACTACTCCCTGTATACCCAATAGCCAAAGTGTGAGGAGTCGACGGTTGTTGTCCTGTGATGATCTCAAAGGGGCTCTTGTTGGATGCAGAGCTCCGCTGTAGGTTGTAAGAGAATTGGGCTATGTCCAACAGCTTCACCCCTCGTTGGTTAGCACTCACGTAGTGCCGAAGATATTGCTCTAGGAGCGAGTTTATTCTCTCAGTTTGGCCATCCGTCTGGAGGTGGAGGCTTGTGGAGAAGTATAGCTTCAACCCCAACAATTTGAATAGCTCAGTCCAGAACCGTCCCAGAAACCGAGCATCTCGATCACTTATGATATTGTGCGGGACTCCCCAATACTTCATCACATTCTTCATCATTAGCTTTGCCGCTTCCTCTGCTGAATAGTGTAGGGGTGCAGCGATGAAGGTTGCATACTTCGAGAATTGATTGACCACCACAAGTATCGATCCGAGTCCCTCTACTGTCCGCAAGCTTGATATGAAGTCCAGAGAAATGCTCTCTCACGGCCTTTCTGGTACGGGCAACGGCTCAAAGTCCCACCGGCTTCCGTTGCTCCATCTTATCTTGTTGACAAGTTAGGCACATTCGAACATATTCCTCCATGTCTATCCCCATCTTTAGCCAATAAAAGACCCTCTCCACGAGAGCCAATGTTCGGTGAATGCCCGGATGTCCTGCCCAAAGGGAATCATGACACTCCTTCAAGAATTCACGCCTCAAATTGTCTACTCGAGGGACATAAACTCAATTCCCTTTGGTATAGATGAGTCCCTCCTGGACCCAAAATCATCGTGCCTTGCCTTCTTGAATCAGTTGCATTAAGGTTACTGCCTGGGGATCACTGTACAGTCCATCCTTGATCCGAGAAAAGAAGTTGGAGTGCAACTGACTTGCTTGGCCTCCGCCCTCCAGTTGCATAACATTCACGACCTCCACTTTTCGACTCAAGGCATCGGCTACGACATTTGCCTTTCCAGGTTTGTACTCCATTGCCATGTCAAATTTCGCTAGGAAGTCCTGCCATCGTGCCTGCTTTGGAGAGAGTTTCTTTTGAGTCTGGAAGTAACTCAAAGCGATGTTGTCTGTCCTCAGCACAAATCGTGATCCGAGAAGGTAGTGTCACCACACTCGTAAACAGTGGATCACCGCTATCATCTCCTTCTCGTGCACTGGATACCGCCACTCGGTCTTGTTAAGCTTGCGGCTTTCATAAGCCACTAGGTGGCCCTCCGGCATGAATACTCCCCCAATAGCAAAGTCAGAAGCATCTGTATGGACTTCAAAAGACTTTCCATAGTCTGACAATTTGAGCACCGGTTCTTTCAAGACGGCAACCTTTAGGTCTTAGAATGTCACTTCACATTTGTCGGACCATCTCCAAGGCTGCTCCTTTTTCAGCAACTCCGTCAGTGGAGCTGCACGCTTCGAATACCCCATTATGAAGCGCCGATAGTAGTTCACAAAACCAAGGAATGATCTTAGCTCTGGCACCTTCCTTAGAGTACTCCATTCTACCACAGCTTGCACCTTTGACTTGTCAATTCTCGGAATAGAGTTCATGCACGCAACAAAGTTGGTGTCGATGTCGTTCTTAGAATCCTTATGTTTGATGGGAGGTGACAAACCTTGTGTGGTTCCCATCTCTCGGAGAGGAACCCAGGATCCCCAACCCTTGTGTGGCAGCCGTGCACCCCAAGAGGGGGTGCGCCCCAAGAGGGCGTAGGCAAGGTGTATTTAGTCCCACATTGGTAAAGATAGGGAAGGTCTTGAGCCTTATAAGCGTTGGCGCTGCACACCCGGCAAGTCGGTTTTGTTGGGAGAGAGTAATGGCCACGTGACAAGTGGTATCAGAGCAACCTCTGGCCTTCACCGATCACCCTAGAGGGGGTGTTCACGTCGTGCACCTCAGGAGGGGGTGCGCCCCAGAGGGGGTAGGCAGTCGTGCGCCTCAAGAGGGGGTAGACAGGGTGCATTTAGTCCCACATTGGTAAGGAAAGGGGAGGTCTTGAGCCTTATAAGCGTTGGCGCTGCACACCCAGCAAGCCGGTTTTGTTGGAAGAGGGTAATGGCCACGTGATAGTGGTTGGACCTTTATGGTAGTGTCTAGGCCTGGTTCGTTGCATTGTTCTACAACAATGTCATATGGGGACTTTGGGCCATAGTGGACCACCTTAGATCCTTTGTTGTGTGACCGTTCAGAGCTTACAAAGTCTATGTTTGAAATTTGCATTGTCTATTAAGTGTTTGCTGACATGACTGCTTATGGATCCTGAGTTAAATGCAATCTTTAGCTCGTCTTCTCTTTTGTATGTCCCTAAGGGACCACAAAAGGTTTCGGAGAGGTTGAATGTTTGCGGACAAACACTTAAGAGTGTCACATGACTTAGGTAAAATTAGCTAAGTCTATGGCAAATGATATCAAAATGAGACAAGTACATCTAGAAATACTTGGCATGTGATGTGGGCGACTTAGAGGGGTTCTGTCGAGGGCAACCAACACTCGCGATCGTTTGGGAGAAACGAGCATTGAGATGTAGGGAAATGAGTCGCTTAGAGAAGTGGGCATCTGAGACTGACATTAAGAGGAATGACCAACCCTTCTCACGAGAGGAACCATGAGAACAAGTGAGCTAGGAAGAACATGTAGCACACAAAGGTTAGGATGGCTGAGTTCAAGCTACGGCTCGACGTTGGGAACCAAACTTAATGGTGCTTAAGATAAATAGGGCGCTTGGCAAAGGATGAGCGTGTCATGTGGGATGGGTTAGGTAAAACTCATAAAGGTGAGTGGAATTGCTAACTCAAAGAATTCAGTACTTATGTAAGGGCTTGTATGCGAACGATGGATTATACATGGTCATCCGAAGGTGACCAAAACTCGACATCATAGAGCATTAAAATTTTCTCTTCGGCATGAAAAGGATACATCCATAGGAGGTTGAAATGTGCAGTAAGTTTAGCATGTTGCTAGACCTAGAGAGGTGCAGCGAGGGTTGTATTGGCAAAGAGTCGCAATCTAGTAAGTGTATTTGTGGGGGTAGAACAATGCACAGTTTGTTCAGTAAGATGGACTAGTCCAAGGGGATGATGGTCTTTGAAACTTTTAGAGGGAAGTCTACGAAGAGGGAAATTGTTCTAAAAGGAATAAGTCTTGGTTCTCCAGAAAAAGAATCATGTGCAACGAACCACATATATTGAGAATGGGTACCTCAAGACAATAACTTCATAAAGCTCAATGGATCGAGCAAGCGATGAGAAGTTGTCATATGATCTTGCATGAGGTAATGTGTTAGTAGACACAATACGAGATTAAGTAGGAAAGTGACCCAAGCCAATACTAAATGAAGGCATACTTAGAGTCAATGTAGAGATCGGGCTTGGCTGACTTGTGGAATGGTGGGCACAAGGGCTATCATCAATTCAATGCAAATCGAGGGACAGAACAAGTTGGGTAGAATTTGGTGGAGCGCTCAAGTTGCATAAAGGGAGTCGATATAGAAGACGAAACATGGAGCGGAGGTATGAAGCTTTACTTGGATAGAGATCAAGGATACAAACTCTTATAGAGGCAAGAGCGGGATCATGTCATTTCATTGGTCCGTGTAATGTTGGAGCAGACTCATCCTGTATGGTGCCAAAGACAAAGGGAGCTTTAAGGCACATACACCTTATCTCGACGAAACATTCAATGAAAGAACTAAGATGACTCAATTTGCAAAGATAAAGTTAGGATCAAAAAGCTTTGACACGATATTAGAAGATGCAAAGGAAAGTACTTTTGAAGAATATTTCACAATGCTACCATTTGAGTTGCTGCGAAAGAACAATGCACGATGGAGATTATGCTAGGGGGCAGAGGTCGATGCTCGTTAAAGCTCCAACTAACACGAGACGTTTGAGAGACTAGTGCATAACAAGAAAGGTCTTTTCCTTTATCTGAAGGATTCGCATAAACCAATAAGGATTAGACAACTCAGTCAACCCCACACCAAAGTCAAGGTCATTAGAGAGTTGAAGCACCATGGTGGATCAAAGGTCGACTACTCAATAATAATGGTGGAGAGCAATTGGGAGCCAACAAGCGCGTTGTAGGTGGAGCAAAAGATTAAAGGTTCAGTAAAAGCAAGGAGATGCAACGTCCGCAAAGGTTTCAACGAGGACGTCAAAAGAATAAATTGGGGAGAATATCATGGACAAAGCTGTAAACGAGGTGTTTGATATAATAGTCATGTATGTTCATGTCTTTTGGTTTTGTTCATGCTTTGCGTAACATGTAGAGGGCTTGCAGTGGGCTTGGTAGCCTCATTTTGGCTGATTTTTATGGTTGTTTCAAATTTATAAATGCAACCAAGGTTGCGTATAGTCATCGTGCAGAGGCAAAACTACCTAGAAATAAACCATTTAGATAGTCATTTTGAGAGTTTTTTTTAGCTCTATAGAGTAATGCGGAGTATCAGCCAATACAGCACCCAAGAACTACTAGAGTGGCACATGGCTGGATAGGCCTTTAGGGTATTGTCTAGGGTTATTTTTTGCCTTATTTTATAGCAATATCATGTGGGCACTTGTGAGGACTTTGAGCCACGATGAACCACCCTGGAGCCTTTGTCACGCGATCATTCAAAACTTGTGAAATCCATGTTTATAATTTATATTATCTATTAAATGTTTGTTGAAATGGTTGCTTGTAGATCTTGAGTTTAACGCTTTCTCTAACTCGTTTTCTTTTTTGTAGGTTCTTAAAAGACTACAAAAGGTTTCGGAGAGGGTAACTTTTTACGGGCGGACACGCAAGGATATCACACGACTTAAGTAAAACTAAGTTCATAACAAGGTGATAAGAACACAATAGAGACAAAGAGAGTCGAGAGCGAGAGCTAAGAGGAGTGAGGTGAGGGCATAATGAAATAAAGATGGCCATCAAAGATAAATATGCAAAAACGACAAGAGACAATGAGGGGCAAAGACCAAGGGCAATATCACTGTTTAAAAAATAAGCAACAGTATACGAGAAAAAATAAAGACACTATATGAAAAAAAATAAAAACTTGAGATTTTTTAGTGGATTTACCCTGTTTATATCATTTGACTGTCAATTAAAACTCGCTAACAATAGCAATCTTTAGCTAAAATCAATGCTGACCATCACAGTTAGAAACGATTAATTTATGTGTTTTTGATGATTTTAACGTAAGGAACAGTGGTCTTAATATTTCGATATTTCGAGGATATATGATATCTTAAAAATGTAAGAGCTGATATGCTATTTCTGGAGGAAAAAAAAAAAGGACCGACGATCTTAAATTTTCCTGGGCTGCTTTCATGTTTCTATTCTAGAAATCATATTTCTTAAGTTTCTTACACGCTTCAGAAAAATAATTACACTCAGCGTCATACATCGAAATCAATAACGACAAAGCCTCCAACAAATCATGGCCCATATTTAATAATCTTTACCTCAGTCTTTCCTTTGATCAAATGACCATTGCTGCTTGATGTTGATAAGTCAAATTTGTTCTGTTTGCATTTAAACAAGCAACCAGATGATAGCAGAGTACCTCGCAAACACACTTGAAACCACAGAATAAGGTATCAAAGTAAAGACAAGTAGTCAGCACACAGCACTACCTATTTGAAATCAGTCGGTCCTGAGAATGCGACTGAAATTAATGTAAAATCACGACTCTGTTATGTCTAATTAGCTTGATAAACAGTTACATGGATAATGCAGAATCTAACCCAAGTTTCCACTGCCAGACCGTCCACTCTGAGGCAAACATCTATACAATCATCAATCTCATTTTATGTCAATGTCCTTAGAGTGAAAAGGAATGAATGCTCGTGAAGAATAATTATCATAGAGAACGGTAGGTATATAAATAGCACACAATAATAAAGAACTATCGGCTAGGTCACATAAAATACTAGAATCTAGTAAGCATGAAATATCACATTTTGCTGATACTTTCTAGCCTTCATAACTCCAGGGAATGCAGCAAGACCTAAAAATATCATGGCAGAAAAATCAGAAAATTTTAGGTGTTTTCATGCTCTTCTTTAAGTTGGAGGATTGCAACTGGCCTTTGATGTTGGTTTCTGAAGTTTGAAGATGCAAGAGAAGCTTGATCAGAAACTGCATTGCTGGAAGCAGTGCCGACAGACACTGTGTTATGGCTGCTATTTCTAGCAGCTGGGATATCATGGTTATGTTTTCCCTCATATGATGTTATTACAGCTTTGGGATCTGTCGGAGACCTCTCAATATGCTTCCTGACATTGCATCCCGCATAAGTGCATTTATAATAACTCCTGCATTGAATTAAGAAGGATTAAGCTATATGAATCCGTAGCAGAATAGTCAATTTGAAAATGATCGACGTCCAATATTACGATGTAGAGAGCCTGTACCTCCCATGCATATTAGCTATGGAAGAATTACACCAAAGCAAATATAGCCACAAGCAACCTAACAATATCCTTTTGTCACCTTAGCTTCCTATGGTACCTATCATTTTGATATTCGATGTGATGCCACTTCTAAGTGCTTGTCCAGACTCGACCAACAAAAATGGAGACATGTTTGAGAGGATGATTAAATCAATAATATCTTCCAGGTCTCTCTCCTTAAGAAACTTTGTACTTCCAATTCTTTTCCCCCTGATTTGTGAAAAACTTGTCAGGCTCTAGTAAGATGGCAGAAAACTTCCATGACCTTCCAAAATATCCAATTACCACAGTACCTTCTGCAAGCACTTACACGCTAGATTCAAAGATAATTTAAAACAATACCAAAATATACATGTGAAGCATATTATTGTATCAAAAGCATGTTATAAAATTGTACAGAAAAGATGCTACCTTGGATTAGGATTTCCTTTCACCACTTTTTGCCCATATTTGCGCCATCTATAGCCATCATCCAAAAGATCAACCTCACTTGTTGTCTGCACAATGATCCTGGGCTCACTCAATGTCCTATGAGAAGATGCTGGCATGTTCCTGCAGATCAGCCAAAGATGATCTCGCGAACTCAAGAATGATGATAATATAAACAATTTTGGTATGCATATCACAATACCTCCGTTTGGGATCACGCTCATCAACATCTCCTTCATCTGTCCTAATTTCAGCCCCTTCTTCACTATCACTTGACCCAGATAATTGTTCAGGTTTCCCATGATCAGATTCTTGATCTCTTCTGGAAATTGGAGCAGCAGTTATGTCGTTCCGTTTGCCGAAATGTCCATGACAAGGCAGAGAGCCTGGTTTAGGATTGTCAATGTTCTCATTCATTCCATTCAATCCACCAGGAAAACTATTGGCTTCCTTGGTGCGTTTGTTTGGTATCGGACGTTGATGATTATGTTGGCCCTTATAGATTATCTCAGTTACTTGACCATCTACTGAACATTCTACCTTTTTCTTAACTGGACATTTTGGATGGGTGCATTTGTAATAGCTCCTGGGATATTCACTTCCTTTCACAGCCTTCTGACCGTACTTCCTCCAATTGTAGCCATCATGAGCATTTCTGTCAACAATAGCGGTATTAGATTCCAACCTCTGAGCAGATTGGGATCCTTCCACAGATTCTTCTGCAGTATAAGTTGGTTTGATAGTAGGAATCTCCGGAATTGGTTGTTGTGATGAGGAGGTTGTTGCTGCTAAGAAAGATGCTGGAAATTCAGCTTCACTCTGCATTCTAAATTGAGACTGTGCAGCTTGGGCTGTGACTTGAGCAAGGGCTTCTTGGTGAGACGTTGCAAAATTCCCCTATAGGGATCAGTGAAAAATAACTGAGACTTCAAAAAAAATTCTTTAACGACAAGAGCATTACTTTATTCATAAACTAATACAAAGTGTGTTCAAATATATCTTAACCTTGGGAAACAAGTAATAGTCTGTATAGTGATAAATGTATCATAATTGAAGAACACATCAAAGAGAAGCAAAGTATAAGATGCACTCAGGTGGTACCAGTGATTCTGTAAGAAATTTATTTCTTGCAGAACCGCTGCTCAAGTATAAGGTGCACTCATCGTTTTCCATTATCACTTAGGGCATGCTTTACCAATGATAGACTGCTTTATACTCAAACCTGGAAGTTTTAGTCATTGCCAACAATGATCTCCGGATTACCGATCTCCATATTGACCAATAAAGTTGTAACTTTTGATACAAAAACCGAGTCTTTCTAACAATTGAAATGATAATACATGGCCTATTAAACAACAAGGTACATAAGAGAGTGGAATGAGAGGTGGATAAACAAGTTTACATATTTTCCTTAAGGCTTTCGATAACTCTACTGAAAGTTGGCTGAAGGATCATTTTATGCCTACACAGCTAGATTTTTTCTGACATCTCAGAACTGAACATTCCTAATTAAATATTATTTTTATAACAGAAAATAGATGGCTGAGTATGCCAGAACCCTCTTCACAAAAATTGGTCATAGGTTGCTGATTACAGCAACATACGCTGTCATCTGCATACACAATCATATTCATTTTGAACTAAACTTCTATTGCCTCTCCATACTCATTCACAGTAGACAGGAATTTTCTTTCTGTCAACATGCCTCACAACATCAACATCAACATCAGCATGATACTGCACAAGACCCCTTCTAGCTATCTTAAGCAGAAGAATATGGAAAAGCATGTGTAACATCCCCAGATTAGTCCTCATAGAAAGTTGAGGAAGACTTAAATCAGACTATAAAATTTGGATGAGTGTACTACAATTAACAAAATTAATGGGTCAGTGATTCAGGCTAGACAAAGTTAATGGGTTAATTATTTCAATAGACTTGGCCATGACATTATCTTAGTGTACTACCTGACCTGGAAATAGACCCGTGCTGGTACCATGCTAACACTATATAGTGAAAAAAAATTTTGGAACTCGAAACCATAAATGCATTTCTCAAGAAAAATATTACCTTGGAAATCCACTAACAACTTCCAATTAAAGGTGCATCATACATCACATCTGCTTTCTCTCATGATAATTTTTTTACTTATTAAATGCTTAGTGTTTTTGTCCTTTCCACATTGATCTCCTTCTAGCACTCCATTGATGATAGAATCATAGACAATAGAGGAACATAAAGAAAATCAAGTATTTAGTCAAATAGTTTAATTACATTGATACAACGACTACCTTTTGCTCAAATGATACACCTTAATAAAGGGTTATCAAACATCACATAATTTTAAGGTTCCTTTACAGCGTTAGCAACTCTAAACTTGCTTCTCATCGTTGCTATCACCAGCAGGTAGGATGTCGAAAACACATTAATTTGTCAACATTAAGATTATAAAGAGGCTTATCTATGACATAATATTCTGACCATGGAAACAATCAGATTTTATTATTGTGAATGGATATCAACTTGAATAATTCAGTCATTAATTTCCTCTATTAATCACCTCATCAATGTTTTGCTACATAGTTTTTGTAAATATTACTCTAATGATCCATGCCAGCCAGCTGTCCTGACATTGTTTGAACCTACTCAGTGTGTTACACGATGCTCAGCAGTCACCAACCACAAGTAGAGTAATGAAAAATTTATATCATCTTCCAATCATCAGTAAATGTAAGATTTCAACTTATGACTTCATTAAATCAGATAATATCAATGTATGTTTCGATAATCCTTACTTCTTGTTGCTGCCTTGATATTGTTGATCGGGGGGTCGTCCTAATGACCCATGTGGCAATCACGAGAGGTAGTTGGAGTGGGGGAAGATCTGGCTGATGCAATCCCAAGGTACTGCTTGTTCGCCCAAGGTGGATTTTGTGTCGGACCAAGGTGGTCTGAACTTCCTCAGAGTTCTAGAGATGAGCCAAGGTGTGCGTTGGCTTCGTCGGGAACCCTGCACAAGCGGTCAACATCCAGGGAATTCTCAACCCAACCCCTCTGATGGTAAAGTTAGTTTTTGAAGAGAGTAGGAGCAGTAACGTTTCTTGTGTGTCGATCCCCTCTTCAAGCTTTGGGGACTAGGCTTTTTAATCCAAGTAGCTAGCGAAGGGAGGCAAACGATTTATGTGGATAGGCTCGTATGTCCTTCGGGGGCTCATTTATGCAGATGGTCGGTGGGTACAGTTCCCTATGGCATGTCGTCAGTAAAGGATAGCTACAGGGGTGTCATTTTTCAAGGTTGGCGCCTACCTAGGATAAGCGGACAACGATCGCCTATGCCAAGCGATCAGAAAAGGGGGAAATAGGTTTTACCGCCATGGATTAATGCTCCCTATGATCGGTCTGTGCAGCCTTTCCCGAAACTACAATTGGCCGAGGGTGGAAGGTTGCTTCCTTGTCGCTCTATTTCCCCCTTTTTCGATCGCTTGGCACAAGCGACCATCATCCGCTTATCTCGAATAGGCGCCAACCTTGACAAACGACGCCCCTATAACCGTCCTTCACTGACAACGCGCCACAAGGAACTGTACCCATTGACCATCTGCATATATGAGCCCCTGAATATGCTAGTCATGATCATATGTGCCCTACAAGCCAGTCACGTGAGTGATGACACGTGTGACACGTTGTGCGGTCTTTTTGCATATTATTATTATCGGTATGTTGCATATATTGTGATGTCCATGGATCAGTGCAATACGAATCGGATTGTGATGGGATCACGATAATGAGACTGATTCACCTTTAAACACGGACCCTAAATAATCTCGATCATAGGTTACTCAAGAGGGACATCGAAATAACCGAATAGACCGGTGTGTTGTATACCCATCCATATAATGAAGATGGCTGGTCTCATAGCTGCTCGTGTGAGGACATTAGAGATATAGTACAGGTGCTTATTGAAGAATGAGTTTACTGATTGATCCGCTCACGGAATGCTGGATGGTTAATAATACTTCATCGTCAGAGAGCAGTTCCATGATTCCAGTTATGTATCTGGTCCTTAGACTTGAGACACCAAGAATACCTTGTATGAGTACTCCACTATTTTATATCATACTTATGGGTCTGGAATATCCAGATCTAGCACAACCGGTTATCGAGAGTGAGAGCCAACCTTACAAGGGCAATTAAATGTCAATAGAGGATCATCCACTCTCGGTGTCATGAGAGGAATATCCTTTATATTCTTACTCAGGCAAATTCCTGACCAGGGTCATTTGGATTGAGAAAAAAAGAGTTCTCTAAGAGAATCCAATTAAAGCGAGACTCGAGTAGATTCCGTATGAGGCCTGACAACACTATACCCGATATAGTCTTTAGGATATTAGATGGATGAGGGACTATAGATACATAGCAATTGAGGACAGATATGTCCAATGGATTGGATCTCCCTGTATCATCTGGGGACTATGGCATAGTGGCATAATACGTCCATAATCGATGAGTCGAGTAAATTATTATGAAGATAATAATTGACTGAGTCAGACGCAGTTCTAACGGATATGACTTACGGCTAGGTCAATATTGGGCCTAGAGGGTCACACACATATGGTAGGTGTTGCGACGAGTAGAGATTTGAATATAAGATATCTGCTAGAGCCCCTATCTTATTGAATATCCAATAAGCCCCTGAAATATTGGATCTTATGGATAAGACCTAATAAGACTAAATAGAGATTATTGGATAAAGATCCACTAATCCATGAGACTTAAGTAATTGGATAAAGATCCAGTACCTAATAGGACGGGATTCATTAGGATTAAGTGGCAGGAACCTCTATAAATAAGCGGGGCCAAAAAGTGGCTTGGGCTAGTCACCTCTCTTATACTCCTCCCTCTCCTCTCCCCCTTTGTAGATAGCCCTAGTTTGGGGCATGCGGACAGCAAGAAGAGTCAGCCCCTTCTTGATCACGATGCAACCTTCATGGTAAGCGTGGAGAGGGAAATCGTATAGTGATTTGAGGAATATCTTCGCCCCATGTACCATGTGGATCACCGCTAGAGAATAGGACAATTGACCTCCTTCATCCACTCTTACAGATCTGAAAATTTTTAGGGATATACGATCTTCTTAGGTAACACATTTTTCACATACGCGTAGTTTTCGATTTTATGATTTTTGCGTACTAATCTTCGCACGACGATAAAAACCTTTTTCTATAAGAAATCTGGGATTTTTGTTTTATGTTTTTTCACTGCATATGTGATGCACTGACCAGGTTTCCCAATAGAATGACGTACGGGACCATCCACATCAATCATCGGTCTCCCTTTGCCGACTACTCAGGTATAAAAGTCGATCCCCAAGGCCTAAAAAGGGATCGGGACACAAGAAACCCTACTACTCTCACTCTTTTCAAAAACTAATTTTACCATCGAAGAGGACGAGTTGGGAACTCGCCCAACGTTGACCGCTTGTGCAAGGTTCCCGGTGAAACCAAGGCATGCCTCGGCTCATCTTCAGAACCCTGAGGAAACCTAGACCACCTCAGTCCGACACGGAATCTACCTCGAGCGAACAAGCAGCACCTCGAAATTGCATCAATCGAACCTTCCCCCACTCTAACCACTTCTCGTGACTGCCACATGGGCCATTAGGATGAGCTTGTGCCTTCATAACAGAATTAAGCCGTGATGACTCCCCAGTCATCAGCATAAGGCAGCAACACTTCTTAATTTTCTAAAATAAATTTATCTGAAGGAAACTTAATTTACGGTAAACATGCATCCAAAACTTTCCATCCCTTTTCCATAGGAGTCCGACTAGACCATTTGTCTAGTAAAATCCCATTCACTGTTAACTCAAAGACACATCAAGATGGAGTAGCATCCATTATAACATTACGAACCAAGACAGCACCCTGCTTTGCATCCTTCTCTAGTACCAAATTGCCTAAGCGTGGGCCGAATTGACCAGTACAATTTATACCCTCAGACAAGCAAGTTGGTTGTATTAATAGCTCAACAACCGTTCTGAATCTTCAGTTTAGCTTTAATCTAAAATTCAATTTATGTATCGCATAGATTTCAAATTTACTTGTAAAACCCTTAATTAAGATATTTAAGATGTTGCAAAAATTTGAATTTATCACTATTTAAGACATGGGCAGAATTATAAACAACAACAACAACTTGGGTGCCGAATTAATAACGTGTTACTATCTACTGTCTGACATGCTTTAGGCATCAACACTTATTTTATCTATAAATAATGACGGCAAAAAATATCAAGATTGGATTTTCAAAGGAATACATACCAGGCCAGAAGAAAGGAAGGCAGGAGAATCAAGCAAGCCGGCAGGGCTCAACCCGGGCGGTACAGTGAACATCTGCGGCTGGCTAATCGCCAGTCCCGGTGGCGGACTCTGCCCCAACCGAACCAATCCACCACCACTCTCCGCTTTCCTGCCACTGGAGCGCTTCTCCGCCTCCATTCCCTGCTCCCCCGAGGAGGCTATCGTCCTCTTAGCCGCCGCCACCGGAGAATTAATCGCGCCAACGAGCAGCTGGGTGAAGGAGCAACAGTCCGACTCGGACTCCTCGGCAAGGAAGCTCGACACCAGCGTCAGTGGACCGGGGCTCACCTCCGACGCGCCCCCGGCGCCGCCGTGGAAGAGGCTCTCGAAGGAGGAGAAGGAAGGGGGGGTTATGGTGGGCCGCGGCAGCGTCCCCGGCCCTGCTACCGCCGCCTTCCCTACTCGAACTACACCTCCTCCTCCTGCTCCGCCACCGCCGCCGCCCCCGTTCTCCGCCATCAGATTCATACCAAACCGCTCTCGACTCTTCCAGTTAAATATGGAGCTACAAATGGGAAAAATAAGGCCTCCCTCCGAGGTAACGATCCGATGGAGAAAAGAGACCAGTTGACTTGTTGGAGAATGACTTGGTATGTGCAATCACCACATTACCCTTGCTTCTCTTCTTTTACTTTGCATGGATCCACCCTCCCACTCCCATCTTGCGGAGCAAAGGGACAGCTCCGTAGCAAGGCGGCTCTGTAAAACCAGAGGAAGTTGGAGGGTATTCCGGGGACGACACGGAATGTTAGTTGGCGGCGGGTGAGAGAGGACGCGCTTCTTTGGCGCTGGCTGCTACAGAAGGGCCACACGAGTCTGTGCAGTCACACGCGCACCCAGCGAGAGAAGCACGAGCGCCAGGGTTCTTCACGATGAATGTTCACCATCATTGATCGGAACGGACAAACATCTATTTTGCAGTAAAATTAAAAAGAAAGATAAAGTGAGCAGACTCTTTCGTCGTTTCTGGGTGGTGGTCATGATCTGTCAAAATCTGTCAGGTTCTCGATTTGGCATTGGTACTTCTTCAATGCTGCTCGCCAGACGGACACTACTGTACAAGAAGTATGAACAGATCAGACACGTTTATCACGATTGTAATGTGATAAATCGCATCTTATTACCATGCCAATCGATGGCTGCTTATTTTACCTATAATTTTCCATCTCTAAAATGAGCCTTCTGTCCCAAATTCACAGAAAAACGCAATCGGATTACAAATAAACAAAGCTTTGGACATGCTAAGGAACCCACTTCACCAGCAAGCAGCGAGGGAGTGTGAACCACCAAAGGCTACTACTAAGTAAAAACCATCTTTTTTTGACACGATAATTGTGGCCTGAAGTTTTGTAGTATGTTGTCGGAGGTTCTTTCTGTAGCTAATTCGGTTTCCTTTAGAAAATAAAACATTGAAAAGCAAGTTGATAAACTACTCGTACCTGTTGCAAACGCCAGATCAAGTTTGGGGAAGTATCATTTGGAAGCCTATCCTCTTGTAGGAATCTGCAACCAGCAAATAGTAGATGGAGAAAAGCTACTTGGAACCAATGTCCTTGGGTGCGTAGATTTGCTCTCCGTCTACTTAGGACGCGACAGTCACCACAAGATCTTTTCAACTGCAGAGACGTCTTTGAGCAGTGCCAATAGAATTTTAAATGAACCTAGATGAGGAGACCAAGTCGATGACACCAGTGCGAGAATTTAGCAAAAACAAGAAATTACAAAGGGACAGAAATGAAGAGAGAGCTTTTGAATGTACAAATGTTACTAAATTTTCTGTTGTCCTGCCAAAAGCTTCAGCATGACGAAAACAAGATGCTAGAGGAGTGCTTTGAGCTGCAACAATGGGAATTTCCGAGAAAGGGATATATGTTAACTATGAGTTAGAACAGATATGAATCTATAATGGCATATATGTTGTATGAGTTTTCCAGCAACTATAAGATACTCATGAAGTGTTGGATTGGATTGCATGTCGAGCTCCCCCCAAGCCCTGAGAAGAGAAATGCGATGGCTCCCGGTTCAGTTTCCAGGGAGAACTCTTGAAGAGGGAAACAGAGTTCCTGGCGACTATGGCTAGAACTCCTTGGAATCGAGACAATTGTGCCAGTAAAGTCAGTGACAAATATATTCAAGTACATAATGTCAACTCGAATAGTCAACTAAATTACATAATTCACATCGTACTTCTAGATTAGTGTCAAGTGTCATAATTCCCAATGACAACGTGCTGAAAACACCATATCCTTTTTTCTGCAAAGGCTTGCATACCAAGGAAAAAGATGCGACGGAGTCTTTCAAGGACAAAGATGCCATAAAACCTTTTGCCTCGATTATGTAAGGCGCTCAGATTGACCTATTTCTAGTTGGCCATTTCATCATAAGCAAAAGATTAATATACCAACAGATCAATGGAATTATAGAACAGAATAAATGAGCTGATTAAAATGAAATATAAACTAATTGAGTATTAAAGGTCCTAAATAAACTGTCACCAAAGAACCTCATGCTACTGACAGTAATCTATCCAATAAATGACCTGGAGAAAAGTTGTATTGGTAAGAGCCTCAGAAACTGGGCTGCTCTTTTTAACATCAAAATGAACATAGGCTGAAGCAAGCTGCAAACTATATCACTTACTCTCAGATATTACTCAAACGAAATCATTGTTCTATGCAAGAATACTAGAAACATTATGTGACTCAAAACATGGGCTCTTCTAAACAGCAAGAAGTGTTACCGATCGCATCAACTCACTTAGATTGAAGTATGCAGCATTATAAGGACTGTTTCCCTGAATTAAGCTGAAGAACTAAGACTGTGTAATGTCAACAAAGAAAAACAAACTCCAAGTTCACTGATAAAAAAACTAAACAGTTCAGATCAACAAAAACACTCGAAACAATTAAAGTAAATGAAACTAAGCAAGAAGTCCGGAAGTAATTAATCAACAGGCAATGACAAATCTCAAAGTTTAAGATGAAGCATCGGTGCTTTTGATTGGGATTCTCCTAACTCCTGTTGCAAAATTTTCATTTAGCATTTGGTTGCCACAAATCATGCATGTGCCCATAAATGTGGTTACGCCAATATTTTCATATGCCACTTAACAAACAGTGAACTTGACAGGTTAATTATAGCAACCATGATTGTCCCCATTCTGGCCACTGAGTCTCCTGCGCTCACGCTACCTTGCTCGGTCACCATTGTCATTCCCACCACCAACGTTGATATATTCAACATTTCTGACGAGTCGAAAGTTTCTAAAAAGTAGATTAATGCTTCATCTCGGAATCACGCGCTTTCTGCGTGAAACATTGTTAACCCAAAACGTATTCAATCCGGTCATTGGACCAAACAGCATAGATGACGATCCAAACAACCAGTCAGCAACCAGAGGCATTTGATTACAACAAGTTAAATCATGTATCCACAGGCAACTGCGAACAGTTACAACTAGAGGAAAAATTTATTGATGTATGATAAGACCCCTTAGGGTTTTATCGTGAAAAAAGCGAAAGGAACAGAGAAGAAGCGGAAAAAGAAGAGAAAAAAAGGAGATAAAGATCGCTTCGAGAGGATCGACTTCCTTGATCAGTTCGAAGGGATCGACCTCCTTAGTTTAGCCAAAGGACTGAATACTTCTTCTTGTCCTGAAAGAAATAGTTGCATCCCTATTTATAGAGTCCCACATAGAGTCCCCCAGGACTTGGACTCTTATTAACCGACTCTGTAACCGACTCCTAACCGAATCAGTAATCGACTCCCTACTAGACAACTCCATAACATTATCCAAAACATTATCCAAAACTTAGAAAATAAAAGGTTCGTAACAGTTCCGCCCTCATCAAATCAGCCTTGTCCTCAAGGCTGAGCGACATCAAATTCGGCACAAGGTATCTGCGGCGTGTCACAACTCGCTGATCAAGTAAGTATGACCTCCACTTTTTGATGGTGTGAGTAATAGGTCGGACATTAGTTGGTGCTTCCCAGGTATTATTGAAATCTGATTATCATGATGTCGAAGAGGTGGGAGTCCTTGTGGTTCTGCAAATACATATGTAAACTCTTTAAGCAATGATTCAATACTTTCGGTTAGAATGTGCCTTGTTATTTCTTGATCTATGCACTATAATGGTACCAGGAAACTAGTGTGTGTCTCCCGAAGAACCTTCTCCATCCGATGGTTAGTGACAATGGTGATTTTACTTCTGCGTCGGCCCTTTAGAATCACTTGCTTTCCATTAACAAAAAACTTCATTATTAGTTTAAAAAAGTTCCAGGAAACATCACCCAAGGTTGATAGCAATTCGATTCCTAGCACCACTTCATAGTCTTCTAAGGGAAGTAAAAAAAAATCCACGAGCAACTCTTGACCCTGCATAGTGAGTTTTATCTTTGAGCACTTGCTATTACAGGTTAGAATCTATCCATTAGCAACCTTTACTTCAAATTTATCACAGACGTCGATGTGGTAGGATAATCGGGTGGCGATCTTTCTATCCATAAAATTGTTGGTGCTACCCATGTCAATCAAGACAGTGACAGACTGATGTTTCAAAGTTCCTGCAATTTGCATTGTTTGTGGGTTAGAGTAACCGACCAATGCATGCATTATGTATATAATAGGGTCAATATCTTCATCAGTTTCTATACTTCCCTGGTCGGAATCTAACTCTTCTGCTTTGAATTCCTCCTCGATTGGCTCAATCCTTAGGAGTTTTCCCTGTCTTCAACGATGCTCTTTACTCCATCTTTCGTCACAATGCGAACACAACCCGTTTGCTGATCTTTCCTTGAGCTCTTCTCGAGTGTTAAGGTTATGGCTAGGAATAGATAGGGCTGGTGGCACGCTAATCATTTGTTTGTTGTCACTTCTATTTTGACGATATTTCATATTGATTTTTTCCTCCTGTATACGTGCAAATGAAATTGCAGCTATCATAGTACGAGGTTGTCGGGCTTAACTTCACATCTGATGTCCAAATTAAACCCTTCAATAAAGGTACCCATAAGTTATCGTTCAGACTAATCCCTAGCTTGATTCGACAATCGCTCAAATCTGCCTTGATATTCCAATACTTTAGAAGTTTGATGAATTTTTACAAGCTGTCCATCTATATTCTCATACTCAGATGGTCCAAATCGAACAAGAAGTCCCCTCTTGAATTTCTCCCATGAGGAAACTCCGTGGCAGGTTTCATACCAGTCATACCACTGAATTGCATCACCGTTTAACTGGATTGAGGCTATTTCCACCTTAGACTCCTCCAGGGTTCTGTAGAAACGAAAGAATTTCTTTGCCCTCGAAATCCAACTGGTTGGGTCTCCATCTTCTCATTTTGGAAATTCTACCTTAATACGTGGGTAGCTAGAGTCATATTCTCGGTGCACCCTTCCTGTATCTCCCGATCTATTTAACGTGAAGTTTAAACTTTTATCTTATTGTAATTTGCCAAAATTTCCCAATAGGCTTCTTTTAAACTCATTAAAGGTCTCCTGTAGTCGGTTATCAATTCGGGTTTTTAATGCTTCCATTTGGTTCCCAATTTGAATTTCTAATGCCTCCATTTGGTTCCCAATTCGAAATTCTAATGTCTCCATTTGATCCCCAATTCGAGTTTCTAATGCTTCCATCTGGGCTTTCACTGGTTTGTCGATGGTCATTATGTAAGATTGTAGATCGGTAATTCTCAATTCTTATTTCTGATGTCTAGTCAAGGGCATCCGTGTTGTAAGCGTGGATTTGTGATAAATGTAAGGCTTACTGCAGTTGTTGGGAGGATAACCGAGAGGAGGGAATCAGCAGTCGTCGGAAGGACAACCGCGAGGAGGGAATCAGCAGTCGTCGGAAGGACAACCGCGAGGAGGGAAATCAGTAGTGCGGCCTTGGTACCATCACCTGTTGCGATGGCAAGCGGGAGCGATAGCGGAGATGGTTGGGCCGCGGTGTTTGCTCCTGAGGCCGGCAACGAAGAGGGCAGCGATGATAGTGGTCGTGGTCGAGAAGCAAGGTTGGGGCTGCGATGGTTGCTACTAAGGCTGGCAGCAAAGAGGGCAGCGTGGTTGCTATTGAGGCAGGCAACGATAAGGGCAACGACGATGGTGATCGCGGCCGAGAAGTAAGGTTGGGACTGCGACGGTTCTTTGTTGAGGTCGGCAAATGAAGAGGGCAAAGCCACGATTGCTATTGAGGCGCAAATGTGAAGAAGGCAACGACAGCGATGGTCACTCCCGAGAAGCAGAGGCGACGTTGGAGATGGGTTGGCTGAAAGGACGAACGTGGAGGTGCGTGGCTGCCAGTAGAAATTTCGGTGGGAGAACAGCCGTGAGGAGGAGATCAGCGGTGCTGCCTTGTTTTTGTTGCACTGGACGCTGGCTGCGGCGGTTACTATTGAGGCTGGCAGCGAAGAGTACAACGACAACGATGGTCACGGTCGAGATGCAAAATTACAGCGAAAACGTCGAGGATCGCTGCTCTGATACCAAATGATAAGACCCCTTAGGGTTTTATCATGGAAAAAGTGAAAGGAACGGAGGAGAAGCAGAAGAAGCGAGGAAAAAAGGGGATAAAGATCGCTTCGAGAGGATCGGCCTCCTTGATCACTTCGAGGGGATCGACCTCCTTAGTTTAGCCAAAGGACTAAATACTTCTTCCTATCCTAAAAGAAAGAGTTACATCCCTATTTATAGAGTCCCACATAAAGTCCCTTAGAACTTGAACTCTTATTAATTGACTCCGTAACCGACTCCTAACCGAATTTCCTACTAGACAATTTCGTAATATTATCCAAAACATTATCCAAAGCTTAAAAAATAAAAGATTCGTAACCATGTAGAATCCGTAATAATCTATGAATCGATCAATTAAAACAACACATAAATGAGAACAAAAGAAGAATCCATGAAGCTTATGCTAAATTACATTCAACAACATCCTTCAATCAATGTGATAAGAGAACACAAACCTCGCATGGCCATCCTCCTTGGTCACCATGTATCTCATCGTTCGGATCGTCCCAACCTGCTGCAGATAGGTCTTTATGACTCCCGCATCGGCCTTAGTGCTCCTCGTCCAACGTGACGATCGAAATCTGCACGTCGCCACCACAATAGATGACGATGTAAATCAAGAAAAGACCAGCGAATTCTAATTGAATTATCAATCGAACTGGAATGCGAAGGAATCCGGGAGGAGAAGCGATCGACACTCCATCTCATGCTCGCCCACCTCCGTCGTCGCACAGGACGAAAGGCAGCGACTAAAGAAACCCGGATTCCAAATCGCGACAAGAGGATTTTAATTAAACCCGACATAATCGTTACGTCGAGTCCGGTAGCGACCCAGCCGTTGGATCATAATCATTTGGACGGTGGATGATAGCGCTCACCTTCGATCGGTTTGCTGTCCGCCGCTTCGCTTACCATTTTTGTATTTTCTTTAAAAAAATTTAAATTAATAAATTAATTGTAAAAATGATGAAGATGAGATTCGAACTCGGGTCTTGTCATATAAACTGTCAAAAATTATCACTAATTAAATTAATTAATACCTTTAATATGTTAGAGAGGTTTCAAATCTTAACCTTTGGTAAAATATTTGATACACTGTCAGATCAATATTTAAAATGTTAATATATGTTTTGAATTCTTAACTTTTAATAACTTTGTCTGATACATCCTCATCAAATCAATGTTTAAGATATAAATATATTAGAAGTTTTGAACCCTCAAATTTGTCATATCAAAACATATTAATAATTTTTTTGAATTAACTTTAATTTTAAATTAAGAATTAAGTTTTTTTCCTAAAGAAACTCTAACTCATCTCACATAAATTTTAAAAAATTTCTTTTCTTCTTTTTTTTCCTTTCTAAATTTATTAAAAAATATTTGTATGAATAATATTTTGATCACATTCTAAACAAAATAAAATGAATAAAAATATTATAATAAAAAATTATCTTATTCAAGTAAAAGTTTTATAATAATCTAAAAATATTTAGCAATCTTCATAATAATTTGAAAATATGTCAAAAATTATCTTAGCAATTCAATCATGTTAGTGTTGGGAAACACTTCCTCTAATGTTTTCAATAGTGTTGGTGTTGAAAATATCTTTTTAAATTATTTAATCATGTTAATGATATGAATTATCTCTTTAGATAATTTGATTGGATTAGTGTTGAGAGCTCATCATTTTTAGGTGATCATATTGTATTAATGTTGGGTATCACCTCTTTGAATGGTTCGATCGTATAGATATTGAGAATCATAAATTCAGATAATTCAATCATATTAGTGTCGGAGTCATCTCTTTCAAAGATTTTTCGATCAAAAATTATTATTTTAGTGAATTAAATCAAGTTATTTTTTTGTATAAATCTATCGTATCGATGGAATGCATCATCTTTTTGAATGATTTGACTGTATCATTGTTGCTCAATTATGTCGGATTATCACTTCTATCACGTCAAATGATGGTATGATATAAATGTTCACTTTCCACTATTCAACTCTAGGCTCGTGTGCTCGAAGTAATTTATAGTATTTTTTTATTGGATGCTCATTCTATTTTCATTTTATTAAAACATAATTTAGTTATCCCACGTATCAGGGGTTCAAAGATAATCTTAGTTGAATTCAAGTCCATCACAAACATAGTAAAGTATTATGAAATGAGTGAATTTGACTAAGAGTCTAACATCATAATTAATATCGAAAATAATTACATATTTTCTTGGATCATAGATGCAATTATATAATATTGAACCAAAAAAATATGAGCTAATGATTGATCAGGGCCACTTCTTGCATAACCGACTTTACAGGATTGAGTAGATTACTACATCAATTGAATGATGAGAAAATATTAGTCACTTGACGGTGAGATACCGATGAAGCATCCATTGATATTGAGCTATTGGTGAGGATTTATAAATGGTTGGAAGACATTTTTTTTAAAATAAGTATAGTATTCTCAGGCTTAGTTTATTGTATGTTCTTTTTTCTATAAAATAAAACAATAATTTGACATGTTGCCCGAGGCTTATCCTCAAGACAAGTAGTGCAATTGGACACGTATTAGTCTTTTGTTCCTATGCCCAAACATGGGCCAGACTTATGATAAGAAAATAGTCCCTGCGATAGGAATCAGCGCGATTAACTTGTTAACTATGTCATTTGGTTTGACTTGCTCAGATTAATTTCTTTTGGAACACAATTTGGCTCGCGAATTAAACATGAATCGTTTGAATCGAACTGCATTGACCGTCACGGGTTCGCTTTAGATCGGACCATATTCAAATTCCTACATCAATTTTAATCAGGCAAATCGAGACTTACAATTAATATTAATCGTCGATCATAAATTACGATCTGGAGTCCCACCAGCCCCCCATTTAACGAGAACAGTGCCGACATCAGCCACATAGTGCACAAGGCCCTTGTGGACCCGGACACCTCCCCCTCTCTATCCGCCACCGTCGGATCAAAAATCAACGGAAGATATCAGTTCATTACAAATGTCTTATTCGTGATTAAGTTAAAGTCTAGGCCCAGCTAAGTAATTACATTTTCCCCAGGCCCTACATAATGAGCCAAGGATCTCGATTCGTCCCTGAGGTCCGAGAGGGAGAGCGGGAGAGAGAGCTGGGATGGAGGATCCGCAGGTCTTCTCATCGCTTCCTCGATTCGTCTATTTTCCCTCTTGTTAAGACAATCTACTGCTTCGTAATGATTGACGGGTAAGCCAGTACCGTTGGTGCGTTCTACGTTTAATCTCATTTCTCTCACGAAAAACGCGATTTCTGGATCAGGCTTTTTTGGCGGGATTTATTGTGTTTGTTTCTGTTTTTATTGCAAAAATCAGTTCTTTCTACCGTTGATGTGGGCGTTTTGTGATATTTTAGGTGGATTCTGTCTCTTATTTCTGAATTATGAGCAGTATATTGATCGAGTGGTCCGTCTTTGGGGATTCTAGGGTTGGGTTTGCTTTCTCCCTTTTTTTTCTTTTTCATATATTGTGTTTATAATGTGTTACAGAAGGTGTGATTGGGATGCACGAGCCACTATTGGAATTTGATCTAAATTATGCTCAAATGCTGCGCTTTTGGTTTATCATTCATGATCATCGGTGCATCGTTATTGCGGTTGATATTGTTCTTTCGAACCATTTGCTGGAAATTTCCTTCTAGTTTAATTGAAGTTGTTCTTTTACATTTGCGTAGATGTAATCTTGAAATTGTCAACCACGACAGCCGGAGATGATATCCATGTTAAAAGTAATAAAGTTGATGATAATGATTTACGTGTTTCATTCCTGCGTTGTAATTTATTCTTTAAAGATGTTGCTTGTCTGCTCAATTTTGAGATTAACTTTCAAACGGCTGTTTTGCTCCCATGCTTGACCATCTGTTGCCGTTCCTCGGATACGAGTGCGAGGTCCTACTATACTATTTCTGTGTCTTTATAGTTTGTTTGACCTCACGGTGGTTTTGTAGAATGCATGTTGGCTAGAGTAAATCAACAATGTTCGATTACTGACGCTCTAGATCTTACTTTATAGATCAAAATAAACTTATGATTATAGGAGACGTGAATGACATTGACTTCAGAGAATGCGTATTGCATGGAGTCAATCAACGATCTTTGATCCCTGGTGCTTTAAATTGTTCTTCAGATCGGCATAAACTCAGGATTTTATGATATATGATAGAACACATAGGTAGGATTTCTAGGATTTACAATTGCATATATTAAAATGAAATTGCTGCTTGGGTATTTCTGATACTCTTCATGCTTGTATTTGCAATCCAAAACCTCTTCTTTGTTCCATACAAATTTTACTTAACATCCACATTTGCATTATTGTGGAAGGTCATTCTTGTATTATCTTAGTAGGAAAAAAAATGCATGTCAAGGATCCATTCTGGTTTCAGGTTCATTTTGACAGGCCGTTCGAATCTGGATCAGCACCAGACTTGGAAATTGTTACCCAGTCAAGCTATCTTGTTCTTGACATTGCTGCCTCAGAGCCATTTCTTTCCTAGTTTATCAAGCCTTCCATCATAATGTGGAGTTTCATATCAAGTGCGACTACTGGGAAATCAGGCTCAAAGAACATCTGTGCAAAGGCTAGCACCACCAATCCTGATTGCTCTGATGATGAGGTTTCTTCATGTGCTAGTAAAGAAGAAGAAGGTTTGGAATGTCCAATCTGCTGGGAATCATTTAACATTGTTGAGAATGTGCCTTATGTCTTATGGTGTGGCCACACACTATGCAAGAACTGCATCCTGGGTCTTCAGTGGGCTGTGGTTAAGCTTCCAACTGTACCTATCCAGTTGCCCCTCCTCGTATCCTGCCCGTGGTGTAACCTCTTGTCTCTCCGGCTAGTCTACAATGGTAATCTCATATTTCCCCGGAAAAATTATTTCTTACTCTGGATGGTCGAGGGCATGAATGGTGATAGGTCGAGATCTCAGTCCTCGATCCATGGGGAACACAGACCAGTATATCCTTCAAGTGGCAATGTGTCGTGGGGAAGTCATTCTCACCACCAACACAACACCCATAGAGTTCCACACACGCATGAAGATCATTCCAACCAAATGCATGCTCGACTTGTCAGTAACTACTTCAGCACCGAAAGATTTCGTGCTTCCTTACGCAAGTCTCTGGCTTTCTTTATACAATTGACAGCCAAGTTTCCTCTTGTAATAATCTTCCTCCTCATAGTCCTTTATGCCATTCCCGCAAGTGCTGCCATCTTAGCCCTTTATCTCCTAATCACTATCCTGTTTGCTTTGCCCTCTTTTTTGATACTATATTTTGCATACCCTAGCTTGGATTGGCTTCTCAGGGAAATATTCACCTGACTTATATTTCTTCTGATCAAACCAGAGTTCAAATGACTAGTTATCAAGTACATGAGGCTTGCATGTTTTGGCATCAATCTATTGTTGTGATAACAGTCATCTAAAGCTTGGGATTTCTGACCTCGGCAATAAATGTATGCAATGAACACTATTACCATCACGTAAGTGGGACACTTGAAAATTCTACTTCATTGTGAAGGCCATGTATGAGCGAGCCCTTTGATAATGTCACTTGATTATCTAGTTTTGTTATAGTTCATTTTATTTCTAGTCTTTTTCTGGCTGGTCTTATTACTGGCATCTAATATATCTAATTAATACCTATGTGTTTTTTTTTCTTTTTTTTACTATGCTTTAATTTCATTGTATTGCCTATGTGTGGCTGGCTATTTAATGACATCCAAAGTGATATATGTCTACAGAAACAAGTCCACAATGCTTGTATATTATTCGGATATTGGATCTCATCTAAACAGCAAAGTGGTTTTAACCAAGATGGCAAGTCATGATCTAAAACTGTCTAACTATTTGAATTTTTATTTGTTGGATTCTTAGAGTAAGTAATAGTCTTGTTTTATAAGCCTCGGGGATTTTATATATGAAGAAAGTTCTTATCAAGACTAATAGTATTTTCTTGAATGGGTCATACAGTAGCAGTAGTAGCAGCAGCAGCATTTACTTATAGCAATAATATATACATATATATATATCTCAATATATATATATATATATATATATATATACATATATATATTACTTGAAGAAAGATATAACAAAAAGAAAATATATATTAGAAATATAAATATGTTGGTATTTCGTTTTGAATTTTCAGAAGTAATTTTTGTATGGTAATCTCTTAAGAGTAATTAATATCTATTTATATTTTATAAGAATGGCCGCTTAGTATTATTGAATGATAAGATGTTCATATGACCATGATCATGATTGATCAGATTGCATAATTTAAGTTCTTGAAAACTCTATTAATATGTCATCATTGTATAATCTTACTAAGAACTCGGTTAGACAGTAGAAAAAAAAACTTAAAATCTTACTTACAGCAAAATAATTCATCCTCCTGGTTCTTTCATTGTACATTAATCTTTTTTTTATATGTAATAGTATTTCTAATCATATTGGGATGCAAATATTTAATACATAGATTCCATAATATCTCAAAAGTTCTCATATAAATTTATATTTAATAGAAAATCTTTTAATTTAATGTTTATGTTACAAAAAATATTTGTTGATGAGAACAAAATAGTTGGAATATTTTATAATCAGAAATTTTTATAAATACAAATACAGAATGCATGATCTTTAAACAAATGTCAAATGTCCCAACTGTGTTACATGTCTGAAATGATCAAACTTTCGTGATTAAACAACAAAATAAAAATTAGCGTTGTTACCACGTGAATGGCAAGGCTTCCCTAAAGCAAAGAAAACAAATCATATCCAAATTTCCGGTTGGGATATGAGCCGCTGTCGAGGAGGACTGCTTCGAGAGGAGCCCCCCGGCACCATTCCTGCTCCGGAAACCCAATCCCGTCTCACGCCGTCGCTCTCACTCTTGCTCCTCCTCCTCTGCCGTCGCACCCCGCCGAGCCTCCCCGACAGCCCCCTCCCTCCTTCTCCTCCTCCCCTTCCTTGAAAGCTCCGTTCCTAAACGACAGCCTCCCCGGACGACGATAGCCCCCTTCTTTCTCCTCCTCGCCGATAGCTCCCCTCCGAGTCCCGATCGACAGTCGGTGCGAACTAAGTCCAGGTTTTGTCCTAACATTTCTTTGTAACCCTAGCATCAGAGGCCCTTTTTTTTATGGTCACTGGTTTTTTATGGATTCTTTTGTGTGTGTTAAGGGGAAAAAAAATCATTTTTTTAAGGTCAAAATTCAATTGGTTCTACCATTAAACGAAAAAAGTTGTATCTTTGGTTTTATTTCGATAAGTGGTTTGGTTTTATTGGTTGTTCTTTTTATATCCAAGAAGCACACAGTTTGTTTCTAGCTTGTGGAGCTTGGACTAGTTTTCCTAAACCTTCTGAGGTCTCGAATGCTTGTTATTCATGGTGGAAATTCTTTATCGTCTATGGATGTTAGAGATTCTGGGGTTATTTGATGTTTAATTCCTTTAAGATAAGTTCTTTTCTTGTATTTACTAGATCTGGGAGTGCTTATTCCTGCCTGCCGGATAACATAGGTGTAATTCCGTCCGGCTAGTGGTTTCTTTAATCTGTCAATATGGTGGAAATTTTGAGCAGTTACAGTTCAATCTGCTGCATATATGATGGCTCTCGTTTTGGTAAAAGCTCGGTTAGAAAACAAGAGCGAGTCTGTCCGTCTTTTTGCTTCCTGAATCTTCGAGCCAGCAAATTGAGTTGTCTGCAGAATAATTGCATTGTCGAGCATTCACCTATCCTGCTGGTGGTGGCACAAAGTGGTAGATTGTGTGAATTCAAGCCACTTGTGATGCCCAGAATGACTAAAATTTCCTTCTCTATAAGACGAGATCATGCTGTGTCTGCTTGCTACTGTAAATCCGGTGTTGTGTATAGACAGCAAATTAGCATGCTGGCGTGGGATCAGGAAGTCAGATTCAGCACGAATGAGTATCTCCAAAAGCAGCTGCCTTTGGGGAGCCCAGTTATTCAACAAGAGCTTGGTGTTGAAATTATGCACGATCTCTCATGCTCAAACTTAGAGAGGCAGTTTCAGCTTTCGGAAGGAAAGTTTCTGTTTTTAGAGGAACAAGATGAAGAATTGTTGTCAAAGAGGATTTTAATCCTCAGCAGGCTGAACAAAGTTAAGAGTGCACTAGAAATGTTTACTTCGATGACAGCCTCTGGCCTTCGACCTAATGCTCATGCTTGTAACTCACTTCTATCAAGTCTTGTGCGCAATGGATCACATAATGATGCCTTGAAAGTTTTCGAGATAATGAATAAGAAAGGAATGGCAACAAGCCATACTTTTAGCTTGGTACTTAAAGCTGTTGCTAGTGCTCAAGGTTGTAATTCTGCTTTAGAAATGTTCAAGGCATTGGAGGAGGAAGGCATATCAAAAACTTTTGATGTTATTGTTTACAATACGATGATATCAATCTGTGGGAAAGCTAGGAACTGGATTGAGACTGAGAGAACCTGGAGAAAGCTAAGGCAGAATGCGCTTAGAAGTACCATGATAACTTATGAATTGCTGGTCAGCATTTTTGTGCAGTGTGGACAGCCGGAATTTGCAGTTGATGCATACTATGATATGATTCAGAGTGGACTGGAACCGAGCGAGGATATTCTGAAAGCGATTCTTTGTTCATGCACCAAAGAAGGGAAGTGGGATCTGGGTCTCAACATTTTCCAGAAAATGTTGGATAGTGGCATCAAGCCCAATATGATTGCCTTTAACTCAATGATCAATTGCCTTGGAAAGGCTGGAAAAGATGATCTTGCATTCAAGGTCTATAATCTCCTGAAATCAGTAGGGCATAGGCCTGATGGATACACATGGAGTGCGTTACTGTGTGCTTTATATAGGTCTAATCGATATGCTGATGCCATACAATTATTTGAGGGCATAAAAACAGAACAAGATGTTGACTTGAATGCTCATTTATATAATATGGCTCTCATGTCTTGTCGGAGACTTGGTTTATGGGAGCGTTCATTGCAGCTGTTATGGCAGATGGAAAAAAGTGGAATTCAAATGTCAACTACCTCTTATAACCATGTGATTTCTGCTTGTGAGGTTGCTAGGGAGCCAAAAGTTGCATTGCAAGTGTATCGGCACATGATTCAGCGGAAGTGTGCCCCAGACACCTTCACATACTTATCATTGATTAGATCATGCATCTGGGGATCTCTTTGGACCGAAATAGAGGAAATCATGGAGGTATGTACCATCTCAGTGCTGAGCTCACCTTTATCAGGGTTTCTACTCTTACTTGTGATGACAACCTGTGACAAGTCATGATTAGCAAGCCTTACCTTAGTATCTGCAATGATACCTGAAACATAATATGCCAATATATGTCTATCAATGTTTCAGTTTAGACCATGGAAGGTGCATTGTTACATCTTGCCAGAATTCTAGTGTTTATTTAGCCACTGATGGAAATTCTAGGTTTATCAAAGAGATATAGAAGTTTTTAGTGTACTGTGATTTTTCCTCATCTTTGATTATTTCTCTCACCATTCACGTATGTCCTGTGCCTAGCATTGCATAGGTCTTTAGTGAAGATAGTTTCCTTCCAAGTTCATCTATCCTTTCTTGCATGATAGAAATCTCTACTATTCTTATCTTGCTTTCACTATGCTGGAAACATACTGAACATCCACTTTTCTCCATGTCATTTTAGATTTTTGACTGTCTTGCTGATCAACAAATATCATAAGTATGTCTGTGCTGAATGTTTAACAGTTAAACACCATTGTACTTTCAATAGGGTTAGAATTCCTCCAAATATCTTGCTTGAATAAACCACCAGAGATTGTCCATAGTCAAATGCATATAACTTAATTTGGTCATGGATTCCTTTTTCACACTTCATTAATCAGCTGTTTCTCTTCTTCTCACTTATTTCCCCTGCTCGTGTAAAGAGAAGACATCAAAATGTTCAAAGATAACAAACAAATTTCTGATTACCTGTAGCTACCTGCCATCTTCTTTTTGCTTTTTAAATAGCTAAAACAACTTTGGTATTCATTTTTCCTTGGAATGACCAATGGGAGCATCCTATATTGCATAAGGGACCGCTTCTGTGAGAAGTTCTTTCCGCCTCCCCTCTATGCAGAAATATAACAATTAGCTGGTTGGCACAGACATAGTTGGATTTTCACGCATGGGACACCACAGGAAGACCATGGTTATGCTATGCACCTGCAATTTTGTTTCCATACGAGGATGAAACAAATATTCATCTTTTGACCCTTGGATTAAAAAAAAACACTGAAGCATATCTGCAATCATAAAAACAATTTGATGAAGGTTTAGTGGGGGAGGAACAAAATTTTGGCTGAAACATGCTTTTGCTATATTTGGTATTTACATCGCTGATTCTACTCCAGTGACTAGAAAGGCATTGACCTTGGTGTGTAAATTCTTTCATCTAAAACTTTGGTTAGCAGATGTAGATGAACAAGATACTGTTGATGTCCTTGCTCACTTGTTCTGGTGACTAGGAAAGCATCACCCTGCTTCCTCTTTTGCAACACTCCAGGTATCAGAGGAGCTGGCTAAAGTGAGTTTATTTTATCTACTGACCCTCATAATCATGCCATGAGCTCTTGACAAATTTAGGTTTAAATTGCTTCTATCTTTGTTATTGCTCTTTCTGCTGTGACCTTGTTGGTTGTGAAATTTAAAATGAAATTATTCACTGTGCTATTTATGCATATATTTAGGCATCAAGGTAGGTGGTTATTTACTTTCTGACAACAGTTTGTTCATGCTATATATCTTCTTGGATTTAACAGGTTGTTGCACCAAATTCTTCCCTATACAATGCACTTATTCATGGGCTTTGCTTACGAGGCAAGATCGAAGAGGCAAAAATAATGTACAAGAAAATGCACAGCATTGGACTTAAACCAGATGGCAAAACCCGGGCATTGATGCTACAACACTTACCATGTGATAGTAGGTAAATCTTCAACCCACCTTTGGTTAAACGTCTGCTAAGTTCATCAGGCATTATTTGGGTCAATGATGTGCTTCTTCAGAGACTTGTAACAATGATTGTACTGTTGTCCAAGTTAGTTCTAATCAGTAAGTTCTAACATAGTTTTAGACTAGATTCCAACGAAAAATTACTGCCTTGCAGGAGAAGATGAAGTTCTCAGAGCAGTATTACTGTATTCCTACAACTTATCGTAACAGCATAAGATCTCCGGGGGAGAGTCCAAGTTTCGTGAATCAGAGAATCAAATCCCCATATATCAAGGCAAGTTGGCAGATTGTAACATCAGTGAAGACAGAACAATCACAATCCTTGCTAACCTTGGACTATCGAACTGCTGGGAATTCAAACCGGACTACTTTGAGCTTGGGAGACCGGTGCTGTGTTGAGGAGCATGCCAATTGATCACTGAGGTGTGTGGGTTGATCAACGACAGCAGTCGGCCTAATTCAACTCAGAAAATATTGCAGCTGAATAAAGATTCATGCACGTCCTAAACATGCGCAATCTTGTTCTCAGTTACTTGACCACATGTTTGAACCAAGGTGAAACCATACATGTCAGAACTGATGTTGTGAATAGAAATATACTTACTGATCATTCATCGATTGACCATCTGAACCAGCATCCAACATCCATCCAGCAATCGATCTTATAGTGATATTACTGTTCACAGGACCCCACCTGGGTACCAGAAATGAAACAATTTGACTAGTGTTGTGGCTTCAAACTTGCCAACTATTCACAATCTTGGTTGCGGCCTCGTAGCATATGCAACTTGTTTTGGGACTTCAGATCACTCATGTAGTAGAGGTAGACAGCATAAATGATTATTGCCATTTTTCTCTATAAAGAAATGACAAAGTTGCTCAAGTCTCTAAGGGAAACAGAAACATTAGATATCTGGCTCTAGGAGGATTTTCCGGATAGCATAGTTAATTCCTCATATTTCTGTGTAAGATAGGCGACGATGGATCAAACTGGAGCTGGCTAGAACAAGAATTCTGTGTCAGACAGATCGAGTATTTTGTGTGGACCCTTTTGCTTTGTACCAGACTTGAATTGATTTCCTTCAACATACCTGCATCAGACTTCTTAAGAAACAACACGATTTATGCTGTCGAGAGGAAGCATTTTAGTAAAAGCTTACATCTCTTTCAAGAAAGGGTGCTTGTATAATCCATTTGGGATCTTCCCAGTAAATGCATTGTGGTCCAGGTACCTAAAAGATGTAATGATGAGTGCTCAGTATAGATGATACCACAAACAAAAGTTTGCTTTCATGAGATGGTACATTCTTCAATTGAAGAGATTTTAGATAGTAAACTCACAAGCAGGTCAATCTGGGAACTTCTATGAGCTTGGGAGTTATTTGTCCACTCAACTTGTTGTATGATAAATACCTGCAAACACATATATAGAATAAACAAATAGACAGAATCCTCAAAATTCTTGGTGCTAGGTTAAATTGGATGCGGTAAAAAAATACATTTGAAGTGTGAAATTTCATTCAATATGATAAAACCTACAATATCTCCAGGTCGGTCAAATTTGAAATTTGATCAGGCAATTCTCCACTTAATTGGTTATCGTTCAGGTACCTATATCAACAAATAGTATCCAAAAAGAGATCCAGAGTAATAAACAAATAATATGAAAGAAGACTAGGAACTGACTTACAAGTTGCGGAGAGATGGAAAACCATCTCCATTTCGGATGAAATCGGCTAAAGTTCCCATCAAGTGGTTGCTGCTAACATCACTAGAAATAGCTCATTGTTAGGAAATTTCTATATGTTTGATCTTGGAAGTTTGCTACCAAAATTATCACAAAATGATAGCCAAAGAATCTGAAAAGATAGTTATCACGAGTCCAGACCACTAAATGAACCCTTACAGGTTTGATGGTATTTAACAGCAAACATGCATGAACAACAGCTGCATATCCAGAAACAGACAACAGACACATGCACAGGAGAGAGAGAGAGAGAGAGAGAGAGAGAGAGAGAATTGATACAGGTGTCGTAAATTCTTTAGATTCCCTAATTCCGGAGGAATTTTTCCAGTCAAGCGATTCTCATGGAGATAGAGATAACGAAGTTCTGGTAGATTTGCAAGCTCCACAGGAATTTCACCCTTGAAATGATTGAAACTCAGGTATCTGCAAAGGTTTCAAAATGAAAAACACCAATATGAAAAAGCTTCTGAAAACTAACCATTATATGACAAATACACCTTTAGAAACTCACAAATGTGTCAGTTTCTTCAATTCACCAATTTCAGGAGGAATGACATCTTGCAACTTATTCCATCTCAGGTTCCTAAGATGCACCCAGATGAAAACAAGAAAAGCTATAAGTAATTAGTTGTCAGGTTATATAAGCTTTCCTCGAATGAAAATCCTCAAGAAGAGTTACTGTCGCTTTGCCAGTCAAGGAACTCACAAGGACAATGTTTGAAAGTACTACAGGGTTATTTTTGACAGAGTTACTGTCATTTTGCCAGATAAGGTTCATAATATTAGTGTTTCTAAATAAAAGTTTGCTCTCTAATTAGTCACCTAAGATAAACAACTTTTTTTTCTGACAAAAGGTAGTCTCATATCTAATCAAATTCAACCCATATCATTATTTTTAAGATGAAACAGAATTAAATGGGGAACTATAAGCTTGTAAAAAGACAAACTCAGTATAAGCATAGCAACAAGGATTTTAAACTCAGTCCAATACTAGTTCTTGTTATCCGGACCTCTGCAGTACATATATTCTAATGGTATACCTACCTATACAGTCCAGTTCATTGAAAAAACAAAAGAAGAAAATACCGACCAATATCAGATTACAGGCTTAGCCAAAAAGCTCAGATGAACATACAGTATCTTGAGGTGCTTCAAACGTCCAATTTGAGGAGGGATGGGCCCTGTCAACTTGTTATTATGAAGATCCCTGACATTAAAGTAGAGTTGAAATTTTTTGTTAAATGCACCGCAACATGTAGTTACAAGCTAATAATCTGGAAGCTGGTTTGTTTGTATAAAGCCATGATTTATAGGAAGCTCATAAAAAGCTAGTCATATGCTTTATTCTTCACATGAAAAGAGATAAAAACTAATGTAGACAACTTAGAGGAGCTAACAAATAAGTTGATTTCTTCTGTAGAGACAAACAATGTATCGCATAAGCTGTCAGCGGCTAATTATTATTTATTGACTTACAAGCAAGCTTGATCAACTTTAGCAGCATGTAATGATAAAAGTAACTGCTCTTTTATAAAGGAACTATATTCAGTAATGTCAGCATTTTCAAAGGATGCCTGCAGAATGTGAACATGTATAGATTAATTGTTTAAAACAAGAAGTGAGCATTCTCTCTCTATATGTTTCCTTTCTCATGAAAACTGACATACCAAGTCCATGATTAACATGATGCAAAGATTGCTGGCATATCCGTATACATTTACTGTCCATTTCTTATTGAAAAATGACATACCAAGCCCATGTTTTATTCAGTATAACATGATGCAAGAATGCTGGCACATGGTCACATCATGATGTGAACTTGTGTTCACAGATGTAGTGTACAGAAAAAGCACCATGAAGACTACAACCAGCACTTGTTGCTATAAATATTCTTTAACTCATAAATTTGCAACTGATATTTCAAGGAGAGTTCTCACAGTCTTTTTAAGTCCAGGAGATTTGTTACTGCTATAGGAAAAGGGCCAACGATTGAAACTGCATAAACTTCCCTGCAAGTGTAGTAGGACCAAAGAATAAACTTCAGAGAACAAGTAGAACAATTTTAATGTTTGAAACCAATATTTACTTCAGAAAATACAAGCTCTACATCGAAACTATATATTCAAAACCAACACCTTATCTAGAAGACAAAAGCTACAGATCAAATACGACTAAAAATAGCCTGTGATTTTATTTATATTTAAGCTTAAAACTATAACATTCATCTGTCGAGTCTTCCTAATAATGAGAAAAATCTACATAGAAATAGAATGCTCTGTTAGCGTCCAAATATCATAGACAACTCATTGAAAAGTCACTGATGTCGTTTCCCTCAGGCCACTGAATTGCAGACAGATAAAGTCTCAAAACTTCCAAGGTGAAAAACGTAAGAACATGATTAGTTGGGAAAGCTTGGATACTTACAATTCTGTCACAACCCTGTAATCTCCTTGTTGAGAACATGTAACCCCTGACCACGGGGAAAGATTACCATCTCCACAGGGATCATCTCCCACCCATGCATAGACTACTCTCCATCCAAGTGAAGCCTTGATTTCATTCAATGCTTTCACTGCAAGATATTCAGTGTAGAGCAATAAGAAGGCATCAATTACATCTTCGCATCTTATTATGTTCTATACGAGGCATTTCAAATTTCTTATATGTCCAATCATGATATACATGCTCCCTTTCCATCGAAGCTTTGTAAAAAAGCACCATCACAGTATGAGTCCCAACTTCCTTCCGAATTCAGAAAATGACAGTGTTCAGGTCAAGGTGTTGGGAGTTGGAAATTGTGCTGGTTCACGAGCAACCAACAAGGAAATGTCTTGGGCAAATTAAGCTTCTTCTCGTCCTAACTCAGAGTACTGGTGAACTTTTAAAGAAAGAGGCACTGCACAATTCATCGATGAGGAAAGGAATTGAGCTCAACAATAAGCGATAAAACCTAAGTTGCTGCCCACATTTAGCTTGGAGGCGAACAATGAACCGAACCACGCCTACCAATTCTGGATCCCGGTAATGCGATCCACCAAAATTCCAACAAAAAGATGAAAGGAAAACCACCGAATTACGAGCGATCTATCGCGCCCAAAAGTGTCAAGAAACTATGCGATTCGAACCGGAAAAGAATAGGCATGGCGGAAGAAGAGGAGTACCGTCTCTCTTCACGGTTTTACAGCGTCCTAGTCCCAGGAGGAGGAAGAAGACGATCCACGACAAGGTCGAGGAGCTCGCCATGGAAGATCTCTCCATCTCGACGAGGTTCCACTACCGATCTCGGACGCGCGTGATAAAAGCCCTACCTTGGCCACTTCCCCTAGTGGATCTTCCACCACCCGGCGTTCGGCGTGAAACCACCAGCGGGGACGGGGCAACTGCATATTTTCCGATGGAGAGGGGCGTATATATAAAACCCAAGTGCAAACGTGTATTGCATAAAAGCCCTTTTCAGGTTTCTTATTGCAAATGTATCCAGAAATAATTGCAATATGTCTCGTATCAGCGATGGAACCGCAATTTCTTCTCAGGAAGCAATTATTCTGCAGCTCGAGGGCCAATCATTCTTAAATTTAGCTAACATTTCTTCTTCTCATTCATAATTATCTCATGCTCGTAAGAAATCAGCAATTCTATGGATACAGAGTTTATGGTTCACAGGTGAATTTGATGCTTCAGATCAGTGGGCATCTTCAGAAAGATTGTTTATTACTTGCTTAATTTAGCTATTATGGCATCCGGTTCATGCAAAGAAGCTGTAATATTTGTAACTCAGCAGCTGCAGTCTGCAAGTCTCGAGTGTGCGAACGCATGAGCTTCACACAAGGCGGAGAAAGGCAGAGATCAACACCACTAGTCGCTGGAGCACCAGCGCCGCATCTCTGGCGTACAAGTGAGACAGAACGAGCGATGAGCTCTCGATCATCCTGAACTTGCTTTCTCTGCTGGCCTTGGCCCTTCTCCTCCACAGGAGGTGGAGGAAACCTCGAAGCCAACCGATGCTGTCAACAATGCTGCTCCCACATCTCGGGCTGGACTCTTCCGAAGGGCACACGGGATTGATGCCGGCAAGTTCTCAGATGGTTTGGAAGAGAAGCTAAGCCAGATTCAAGCTTCTTCCAACGTTGAGTGGGTCTTAGACCACAAAGAGGTGGACGAAGCTTGCCATGTATGGTCCCTAAGCTTGTTTGGTATGGCTGATTTTTTTTTTTTTTTTTTTTTTTTTTTTTTTTTTTGACATAACTCCTCCCTCAGAGAAAGACATTACCAAAGTTCATAAACGAGGAAGAACTTACTGAAGTTTTCACTGGAGGACCCTCCCAGCTCCTTAGGGGCTTAGTTTTATCCATATTTCTTTAAAGAGGCAGGGATTCCAGCCAATGTGAGTGCAATTCCCGGGTCTTCCACTAGAATTTCTCACCCCCGATCTCCTTCTTCAAGTAGGTTTTGCCATTGGCAGATTGATCAACATAGATAGTATTAGCATCACGAGATTTAGGAGTAAATTTGTACTGAGTTTACATCTAGATGGATTTTTTTAAATCACTATCTCAAGGGTTCTAGATTATGTATCAGGTTAATAAAGTTTTTTAAACAGTTGAATATGAAAATATCCCCAACATGTGTTTCAACTATTGCGGACACAGATTAAAATATTGTATAACCTAAAAACCTACACTAAGCTCTCATTAGATGGATACCAAAGACCTAAGATTTCTACGATGGTGTTAGAGGTGGAAAATGACCACCTTTATGAACCTTAGATCAAGATCCAACGAGGCAACCTGGTCAGGTCTGACTAGTCGACCTTTGAAAGGGGGCCTTAGCCTCTTTCCAAGACTAGTAAAGGATTTAATAGTTTGCTTTCTTTTAAGGATGGAGAATTTCATCCTAAATTATTTAATCATATCTTTTCCAAGTCCAATCCACAAGAAATGGTCGGCTCTATTCCAACTAATGCAGGTTGTACTACTTAGAAGAAGTCAGACTAAAACTGTCACAAGCAAAGTAAACTAATTCTGGGCTCAAGATGAGGGAAGGCTTAATAGAAAAAAAATATAACCACTAATAAGAGATAAATGGCCTCACCTTCGAGATGCTCAAATGAAGTCTTGGGCAACACCATTTCACTAAATCCGAGCCCTTCTGCGAGCATATTTCATAAGGTTATTAGTAAAAATATTATTAACCCTACTATGACCCTTTCCTCAATGGGAAAAATATCTTGTGAGTGAACTTTAGCACAAGTATGGTTTTTCTTTTTATTTTTATTACCTAAAAATCATTCCTCTACCTTTTTGGTCTTAGAAAAATATCTATAATTTTCTTGCTACTGGTTTAGAATGATAGTAAGAAGTGGTAGCAATGCTGATATTTGGAGTGACGCTTGGTTAAGTGATACCCCTCTTACTCTTTGGCCTACCTTAATTAATCTACTAGATTTTGCTAACATCATATTTGTGATTGAATTAATTACTAATCATAACTAGAATATGGGTATTTGTTTCAGATTTTTAGTCTCAGTATGATCGAGAGGGTAGTTGCTATCCATATTTCCATATCCTTAAATGATAATATTTGATACTGATCTCCTTATCCGAAATGGGTTATGATTGTGCAAAGTGCTTATAGAATCCTCGTAGATAAGAAATCTTTAGGTAATAACACTAAAGTCGATTGTACATCGATTTAAAAAATTATAATAATTTGAAAGATCAATTTTTTTTTCTATGAAAATTGGGCTAGAGAAGATCATCTACTTCTGCTTATGGTTCTCTAAATTTATCCATTTGGCTATTTTTGTTTGTTCGGTTTGTCAAAATTATGTTGATTCTGCTAATCATTTTTTGTTTGAATGCCTTATTGCATTGATTTATAGAACCTTTGTTCAAGATAAACTCCAAGTTCCTTTTTTTTTTTACCAAACTAAAAAAAAGGGAGGTTGGCAAGAGGAAGAAAGAAATTTAGAAAAGAAATTGAGAGAGCATCTTCTTTCTCTTATTATCATCTACTTCATGTGGACTCTTTAGGACTACCACAAAGTCAGCTCAGTTCTGCATGCGGAATCTTGTGTAATTGTGGATGTCCTTCTAGCAAAGAACTTAAAAACATATGGTGTTCAGACAATCTTGTTTAAGGAATGTTTCTGAGTTATTGCACCTTCCTCTTTCATTCGATTACTATGGTGGTTAAATGTGATTTTTTAGGCATAGAGACTGCAATGTGCATGCCCATTCTTTAGTTGTGAGAATTTGACTTGTAATTGGTTTAGTGGCTTATCCTGATCAGTATTTTATATCCTCCTAAGTTTTTACACAGTTTTTGATTTTTCAAAGAAAAAAGGTCTTGAGTGTGCCCATTTACCAGAGGAAAAAAAAAGTAATTTTAATCTTAGCAAAAGGCAGAAAATTTTCATTGATGAGATCAACATTGATGGCAGTGCAGTGCACCTGAGTCAATGGATTTGGATTCTGGAACAGAGGTCTCATCAAGTTATAGATAGATCTATACTTTCATTTAATGCAACAAAAGACACTTCGTTACAAAGTATAATAGGAAAAGATAAGACATAATTATGAAAATAATTGAGAAAAATACCCAATATGATAAGACAATATTCATAAAGAAGTAATCAACATCATGATCCATGGTTGTCGTCTCCCAATCAGACCACAGCAGGCATGTCCTTGAGCCATGGATCCAGTGGCTTCCCAATCGAGTAAACGATGAATCCAATCTCCCTAAGCTCCTCCGGATCCACCACATTGCGCCCATCGAAGATGAACGCAGGCTTCTGCATGCTCTGGTAGATCTTGGCGTAGTCCAGTTTCCGGAACTCATCCCACTCCGTCAGGATGCAGACTCCGTGCGCCCCCTTGGTGGCCTCGTAAGCGTCCCAGGTCACGGACACCGCCTTCACGGCCGTCGGGCTCATCGGCTGGAGGTGGACGGGGTGATCCCAGTCGAACTTGTTCATCGCGAGATCACGTTGGATCTGGTCCTCCGTCACCTGGGGGTCGTAGATGCTGATCTTGGCCTTGTCGCCCAAAAGGCCCTTGCAGACGTCGATGGCCGGAGTCTCCCTTGTGTCGCCGGTGTCCTTCTTGAAGGCGAACCCCAGCACTGCAATCTTCTTGCCCGCCACGGTGTTGAACATGGAGGAAACCACCCGGTTCACGAACCTGCTTTTCTGGTAGTCATTGATCTTGATGACTTGCTTCCAGTAGTTGGCCACCTCCGGGAGGCCATTGCACTCGCAGATGTAGACCAGGTTGAGGATGTCCTTCTGGAAGCAGGAGCCACCGAATCCAACGCTTGCGTTCAAGAACTTGGGCCCGATCCTGCTGTCCTTCCCGACAGCGTAGGCCACCTCGGCCACATTGGCCCCTGTGGCCTCGCACAGCGCAGAAATGGCGTTCACCGATGAGATCCTCTGAGCTAGGAAGGCATTAGCCGCGAGCTTGGATAGCTCGGCCGACCACAAATTAGTGGTGAGGATTCTGTCCTCGGGGACCCAATTGGCGTAGACCTGTTTCAGAGCTTGGACGGCCTTCCGGCCCTCCGGGGTCTCCCGCCCGCCGATGAGCACTCTGTCCGGGTTGAACAGGTCCTGGATCGCGGTGCCCTCCGCAAGGAACTCCGGGTTGGAGAGGATCTGGTAGCGTATGCCTTTGCTGTTGTGGGTCAAGATCTTCTCGATGGCCTCAGCGGTCTTGACGGGCACGGTGGACTTCTCCACCACGATCTTGTCGGACTTGGCGACGTCAGCGATCATGCGAGCCGCGCTCTCCCAGTAGGTGAGGTCCGCAGCTTTGCCTGCGCCGAGGCCGCGAGTTTTGGTGGGGGTGTTCACGGAGACGAAGATGATGTCGGCTTCGTGGACGTGCTTCTCTATGTCGGTGCTAAAGAAGAGGTTCCTTCCTCGGCACTGCTTGACGACGTCGTCGAGCCCCGGCTCGTAGATCGGGAGTTGATCGCTGTTCCATGCGGCGATGCGGGCGACAGAGATGTCCACGACCACCACGTCGATGGCAGGGCATTTCAGAGCAATCACGGCCATGGTTGGGCCGCCGACGTAGCCGGCTCCGATGCAGCATATCTTCACCATGTCTGCGTTCGAGATTGTCCAAACAAAATCAAGCGGTCAGAAGATGCAAACACAGACGAACCTGAATCATTCATGACGTTGATTCTTCTGACAACATCAAGCTTAAGAAACGATACGAGTCGAGTGGCTGCAAACACTACAGATCTGCAACCAGCATAATGTCCGAGACTCAAAGCAACTAAAACTACGGTTCCTTCTCATTCGAGTTCTTAAAAAATGTTCATGATGTAATTGAACGTTTGCAGCTATATCTATATATTTTTGGTGAGTCAGTGCAAGCTCAACTTCTCAAACTAGAGAGATGTTGAGAATCCATGATGAAAGGATAGATCAAGGTCAAATTTTGCCAGTTAACAAGCTTTTATCCCCAAATGAAAGCTACTCAGGCAGCAAAAAAACATTACATGTGGATCAAATCTGAAAAATCACAGTTGGAAATGCACCTTAAGATCTTAACAACTAAAACTGTCACATAACACCACTCGCTACAAGATTTGCACAAACAGGTGACCTGAAGGTGTTGTGATCTACACACATCCACAGATGCAAAGTCTGAGAAATCTGAACACTTCTCTTACTCATCATTCATTCTACAATTGTGAATTAGCAGAATGATACTGAAAGAACTGTTGATCTAAAAGACCAACCATAGCACATAACTAATCAAAGAGGACGATAGAAATGTATCAATCGAACCAGAGAGAAACACTTCATATCAGGTGAGAACATTACCTTCTCAGAACTTTCCCAAGGAACGGGAAGATCTGAGATCCTATGGCAGGATGACAGAGAGGAAGGAGAAAGAGGACTTCCCTGTGAAGAGAAAGGAAATGGTCTGCAGCTCCTTAAATACTAAAAAGAGGCCTTCCCCTCCTTTCTCATGCTCCCAATGTGAGATCTAGTTCATTCTCCCTACCATGAACTCACCACACAAAAAGTCAAAGAGGTAACACTGACATCGACTACTCCGCAAGCATCTCACGATCTACCAAACACAAACATTTTCTTATCACTATACGGAAATATTGGACGTATTCTGACGCAAAATTCTCTCATTGATTGAACTTCCAAACCAACAGAGAGAACAAAAGGGAAGGAAACAGTCAACTATACCACCGCTTGTTCTCTATCACATAACTCCAAAACAGACAGCATTAGGATTCAAACAACTAGTCCGGAGACCTGGAAGATCAAGATGTTTTACTGCAGTAGAACAAAGGAAGCAGGCAAATCAATACAGTGACAGCAGAACAACCAAGTTCTCATAGGTCGCAATACAATATAACAGAGAACAAATCCAGGAAAGTCCACAGCAACGACTTTCTTCTCTTCTCCGCATGTCAGACTTTTCCAAGTATCCTAAGTTTTCTTCTAAACCCACACCAGAATCGAAACAGCACTTTTACTCCCATATATTCTTTGAAATAGATAAGCAACAATCATCAAACTAGGATTAATAGCCGGAAAGAACATACTTTAGTCGAATTTTGTGATAAAAAATTTTCATTTTCTTTAAGAAAATTAAAGATGATCAGATCTGTGACAAAAGCCGGAGGAAACTTGATCAGGAAAGGCAAATGATCGTTGGTTGAGAGAAAGTTGGTGTGAGATGGAAGATATTAAGCTGATCCATAGTTTAAGAAAAGGGTACTGAGTGGGAGAAGAAGGTAGCCGACAACTTCATGCAATGGTACAACATATAGCAAAAAGAAGCAAGTGGATTTGATTATAACGTAGAAAACACTACAACAGAAACTGTAATGATAATGGATTAAAAAAAGCAAAGAAAAGAAATAAAAAAAAGAAATCTTCACTCTCATATCGATATTTCATTTTGATATTAAACTAATCATGATTCATTTTATCTATTCATACTGATGTACTGATTGATTGTTATGTATCGACTTATATCGATATAAATAAATTATATTAATAATTCGATATGTATCGTCTATATTAAACAATACACCATGTGATGAATCTTAAAACGAAAAATAAATATAGATTTCTTTTCACTTTTCACAATAAATTGTTGGTAAGAATAGTTAACGCTTACTTGTACTTTTCTCCCTTCGGCATCATCATCATATGCCTAACTCCACTGCGTCTCACATAATAGTGGAGATTGGCCGAATTTGTGGAATTCTTCAAGATAGAACACCGAGGAATTGTGTCTCACGTCCTTTTCTGTGCATCCACCTGCACACATTCATATTTTTGCTCCTTTTTCTTGTGTGGAAGTGACTGAAGTGATGGAAACTGAATACCTGGTCAAACGTTCAGGTCATGAAACCTTCAAAGGTCTTGTCGATGTTGGTTTGCGTCATATCAACATTCTATTTGCATTTATAAGTACTACTCTGTCGAAAATTACGGATATCTTCCTCATAGGCGCCGTATGTAACACACTTAATTATTCGAGTCAGTTCGAGTTCAATCTATCACAATGATGACTTGTGGTTTGGCTTGATTGAGTGACAAAAGGGACCTGCAACATGCCTAATTAATGGCATAAAGACTATACACTTGCCAGTTACCGTTGAGGAGGAGAAGTACTAATGATTCCGCTAACACAGATTCCACCATCTCTAATCTATCATTAATTAGGGAAGCTACCAAATCTCATCATAAAACCGGACTAAGCGTCAACATCTTCATCGAATGGGAAGGAACAAAACAAGCTCGATTAAGTTGGGCATATCTCTGGACATGCTTTGTTATATTTTCTTCTACTTATCTTTGCGGATTCAAGAGCCAAAACATCCCAAACAGGTTGTGCGTTCTTTCTCTCATCTCTCGTGGACCAAAAACGTTGAAGCTTCTTCCTCCACGTAGAATTGATAGAATGGACGTTGATTTCTTTGTTATGTGACAGTTAAAATTCTTCGGAACCAAAGATAGTTAAAAAGTCCCAACAGGTAGTCATCCTCACATGCGGCGAGAGTGAGATAAAGGTTTTCAATAAATGTGTGGAAGGAACATAAGACTATTGTCCCCTTATAAGAACCTTTTTCTTCCTGATTGATTCAGGAAAATATTTAGGATTTCGAAGTACTGCAACTTCGATTGCTTATTAGCCGCGACATTAAAGTTTTAGTTGGCTACCAATATCAGCTTTGCAGGCGGACAGCGGGCACTGTTCGATTCTGGGGGTGCATGGAATGTTGCAGGCACTGCGCCCACCACCTCCTCCTCCGCCCACATGCTGCTCCCACCTCCTCCCCCCCTGCCTCCACGTGCTCTCCGCCATGTCTCCCTCCCTCTCTGTCCCTGTGTCTTCCCGCCCCATCCTCGCTGCAACCACGCGGATGTATCGCTGGCCACGCTCCCCATCTTCACATGCTCTCTGGTTCATATCAACCGCCACCCACCCACCGGCCCTACTCCTCCACCGTCTCCTCCAAGTTTTAGCTGACCTCAGCACCCCCAAGCAAGCGTCCTTTCCCGGTGCTTAATTATATAATAATACATCAGGTTATTATATATCTTTTTTACTTATGTCTTTGGTTACATAAACTGTTAAGACGCACGAAATTGCAACCGATCTGCGTATATCGATATACAAGTTATTGCTACGAAACTTGTGCAGCGGTTGCCGTAGCAGTGGTAACGCCCGCTATAAGGAGTCCGCCATCATCGTTAGGAGCTGTTGGATCGATATCGGATCACGCGTGCCACGGTCTCGAGGAAAGCGCGTAACGGGGCGAAGCAGCCGCTGACACCCACGTGGACCTGTCACGATGGTTACTGTTACAAAAGGCCGGTTTTATCAAAGAAACGTTTTGAATCTGCACCCACGAAATGTGCCCGCGGAAGGAGGTGGTCCCGTTCACGCTTCAGTTCAGCCCGCGTCGGCAGCGGTTTGCAGTGCGGTTTGGATGTAAAACTTGCCGGTGCGAAACCACAGCTGTTGCTTTTTACGTAACGGGGTATTTTGGGAATTGAGACACGTGAATGTTTCGGGCTCCCACGTGATCCGTGGCAGTAGCGCCGATGGCTTTCTCACGTTTAACTTTTCCTCTTATACTTTGACCCTTGACTTGTCTATAATATACATAAATGCCATCGCTCCCTGTGCTGATTTTATTGACGTGGTGGTGGTGATATTGTAGTTGTTGGAAGAAACAGGGGAACTTTGGTATACAATTCAACACTTGAGCTTTGTTTCATGTTTCCTCCGTCCTGTCTCCATAAAAGGAGTTGAAAGAGTCTCATTGCTTCCCATCTTCGGCGACCGCTTCTTCGATACCCTCTTCCCCACCATGCCGACGAGCCTCGACCACAAGATGTCGAGACCTGTGGTAAGAATGAACAGGATACGGCGGAGGAGGTTGCCGCTTCTAAAGCGCTCGAGGATCTGCTACGATATCGATGGCAGGAGGAAGCAGAGCCCGGCAGCGGCAGCGGTGGCGACGGGGGCAGTGAAGGAGCGGCTTCGAGCGCTCAGGAAGCTTATACCGCGTAAAACCGACAGCGTGAAGAAGGAGACGGCCACCGACAGGATATTCGAGGAGACGGCGGAGTATATCCTTCTGCTGAGGGCCCAAGTCGAGGTCTTGAAGCTGTTGGTGGATTTCCATAGCCCCTGCATGGAGAAGAATGGCGGCATGCAGTGAGTGATATGGTATATGTTGGAGAGTGAGTGAGAGTGAGAGCTAAAAGGATGGTTTTCTGGATTGTCCATGTCATTTTGCCGCGTCTCTTGTTATGTCTGTGTTGATTGTGGCTTTGGTCGATGAGGGGTCTGCCAACTGAGAGATTCTTTTGTGATCTCCTTGTCCCAGTGTTTAAGCTAGAACTAGAAAGGCATCAGTGCTCTTAAATTAGTGGAAACACTTTTTCTTTAGAAAAAAAGATAGAAAAAGAAGGTGGTAATACTTGTTCCCAAGATGGCTGTACACTTTCAATCGAGTAGTGCTATATAAGAACTTTGCAGTGTACTATTAGTAGTGACTCTATCCTCTTTAAAGCAATGGGAGTACTTGCGTGGGAGTATATATATATATATATATATATATATATATATATATATATATATATATATATATATATATATATATACTGTGCATTTTATTACATAGACAGGGCAGAGCAAGAGACGTGAAATCCTATAAATGAGGCTCAGTTTAGTCATTCAGACTGTTGTCGACAGTGCAAGTTCAAATTCTAAGGCTTTCCGGGCTCAATCCTTCGTTGAGGTCTTCATGGCATCAACAAAAGCTTGAAGATTCTGAGAGGAAGACCCTCCTCTGCTAATGTTTCTGTGGGCTGTGTCCTTCAGAAGTAATGCCTTTGATCTCATTTCCTCGTCCCCCAGCAACTCCTCCACCTTCGATTTGATGCGTTCCTGTTTCACTATCCCACTCTCATCAGGCATCAGCCTCAGACCCACCTTCCACACATCACATATGAAGCTTTGGTTGAGGAACTGATCTGCGAAATATGGCCAGCACAGGAAAAGAACTCCATTGCTGATACCTTCCATGGTCGAGTTCCAGCCGCAGTGGGACAGGAAGCATCCTACAGAAGGGTGAGCCAGCACTCTGTGTTGAGGTGACCAGCCCACCATCCTCCCCCTTCCCGCGACACGGGCTTCGAAGCCCGGTGGGTAGGCATCACCGGATGCGGTGGTGAGGTCAGGCCTGACCACCCACAAGAACGGGCGGCCGGTGGCCTCGAGCCCCAGCGCGAGCTCTTGGAACTGGCGGCTGTCGAAGATGGTGAAGCTTCCGAAGGAAGCATAGATGACCGAGCTGAGCGGCTGCTCATCGAGCCAGGACATGCAGGTGGTATCCTCGGGCCAGAAATGCCCGGCAGGTCTCCGTGGTCGCAGGCCTGTGAGCAATGGTCCTACGGGGAGAATTCTTGGAGCACTGGCGAACACTGGTTCTTCAATCTCTTTGAATGAGTTGCAGATGACGAACTCTGCGATCTCGATTGCTCGATTGTTGTCGAGTATGCAGTTGAAAACTGTACATTGGGTTCTACGATCGCCGATACAGTTCCAGACGAAGTGAGCTGTGTTCATGGGCGGCATGCCGGGGCCGAGCTGGAACATCTCTTGCCTTGTTGCTGCTCCTGCACAGAATGGAACAGATTCTCTCAACTACTCTGTAGTCGAGTAATAACACAGGTGAAATAGTAGCTTTCTTTCTCAGTTTGCAGACTAATTCTTACCATCTGCATCGATGACACCTTTGGAGGTCAACTCCGGAATGCTGAGCAGTGTGGCCAGCAGCTGGGCTGACGCCGGCCAGAACGCAGCAGGCCGAAGACCCATCTTCTTCGCAATCTCAAGCGCCCATGCTATGCTCTCGTCGACTATCATGCATGTGATCCGGTCTCCTGCTTCACTGCTCTTCCGTATCAATTCCTCCAAACACAGCGGCATAGTCTTCATGAGACCTTCGGTTACCCTCCCGAGATCATTTCGATCTTCTTCCTGGTCCAACCCATCTGGGACGGAAACCAGATTGATCTGCTCCATTGTGCCATCAATCTGTAAGGCGGCGACAACACGATCATGATTGAACTCTGTGTTGACAAAGGTGATTCTGAAGCCATGATCCACCAAGCAGTGCGAGAGTTCCATGAGGGGGATAACATGGCCTTGTGCTGGGTATGGCAGTACCAGTGCATGTGGCAATACCCCCATGTCAGCCCTGCTGTCGCAGTTGTGCACTTCAGCCATCACATATATTGTAGACAAATCACTATAGAATGGTCTCTTATTCAAACAATTCGATACCTTTGCTGGTTTCTTGTTCCACACTTACCATGTTTTCATCGGATCTATAGTTATGTGATCGGTCTCATCGTACCGGCTGATGTGTTGGCTTTCGTGTCATCTCAGATGCGCTAAGAACAAGAAGTTGGACGAAAGATTCGAAGAGTGAAGTTGTCATCTTGCAGATACAACACCACTAAGTTCATTACTTGGAGGCGATGCAACTTATGTTTGGCAGCAAACATGACAAACAGACGCAGCAATGACATACAAATGCTTGTAACTCGGTAGTCTTTTCAAACATAATGCAACTGAGCATCATGTTTTTATGGAAGGTGACAGGGGTTTCTCAATTACATTCAGCCTGCAAAATCAGTCATCCCTTAAGAACTCTATCACATAAGAACTCCAGTATTAAGGGACTCGTGCTAGTGAACTTACTCTTCCTCATAGCTTTATAGGCTTCTTGATGAACAGTTCACAAAAGAGCAGGATGCAAAATTTAGTGTCCGGTCTTCAAAGATTACAGTGTGGACCATCAACTTTAAATCTTGCTAGGTTGATTCCCATTGCGAATTAAAGCAATCTAGACTATGAATAATAAAAAGATGAGGAATTTGATGATTGGAAAATCAATAAGCAAAGAGGAATGCTGAATAATTATGAAATAAAAGTTATTTTTCACATAAAAGGAAGGAAGAAGATGATGGTGAACTTAGCAGAAGATCGAGGCCACTCGACTTCTAGAAATCCTAGCATGTTATCATCATAATTCATAAAATTTGATGTGTTGGAAAAGGTCTACCGTATTGGTCGAGATAGCACTTAAGTCTGCATAAAACTAGTATTTTGCTTGTTGTGGAGACAAACAAGTAACTCGAGTTGATCTTGATTCCTTTCGTCTTCTCATGCAGACATCAAACAGAACTTTTACACCACAATGCATCACTTGTTCGAATGTTATTTCAATTCCTAGTAAACGATCACAGATTGGTAATGCAAGCCATTCGCGCTTCCACTCATCTTTGTTGCCTCATGCTTTCATGGCATCAGCAAATCTCTTGAGATTCTCGAAGGAACTCCCACCATTCCTGGCACTTTCTTGTGCCAATTCCTTCAACAGTCGCGCCCTCTCCCTCGTGTCCTCGTCACGAAGCAGCTCTTCCACCTTTGACTTGATTTGTTCCTTCCATACGATTCCATTCTGATCCAATCCTCCAAACATCACATATGTAGCTCTAGTTAAGGAAATGGTCCACGAAATAAGGCCAACAGAAGAAGGCCTGGGAAAAACCAGTAGAATAATTTTTTTCTCTTTTGTATATCAAAATAAATTCCTCATCAAAAATATCAACTTAATATCAAAAGTAAATATTAATCAGAATAATATATAAATAGTAGAACAATGAATCAATCACAAGTGAGATCAAATTTTTAATGTGAAAAATCCAATACGGGAAAAACTACAGGACCATAGTCCGCTTCAAACTTCCACTATCACCAATAATGATAACATATTTATAATAAACCTTCTCTAAAATAACAAGAGGATCATAATAACATCAATACCATATATCTTGGCTCAAGAATAGCATATCATCATCACATGGATGGATCTCATCAAAGGAAAGGTGTATATCTCACTAAAGAAGTATAGCAGAAAAGTACTTTATAGAGAATAAACTATAGATCAGCACCATTAGGATTGTAGAGCTTACTGTAAGGATTCTCCACATAAAATTTGAGCTAAAACTGGCAAAGTTTGACCACTGATCGTTAAGTAAAAACTCAATATCCTAATTTTCTCTCTCCTCTTTTTCTCTCTATTCTTTCTTTCTGCACCGCCATAGATTCCCTTCGCATGCTCCTATTCGCAACCCTCAACTGCACACATCCCCCTTTTTTTTTATTGATTTCGACTCAATGGCTAATTCCTTAGTCCAAACCCACATATGGGTTGGACCCAACAATTCTTCTCCTCTAGCTCATATAGTGGGTTGTACTGATCCCGCTTTTTTCCTACATGCTTCAAACTTTTCCTTAGGCTAAGATTTTATCAACATATCTGATTCATTCTCATTGATATACATATTTTTCAACTGTAATTCTTTCATCTCAAGCACTTCACGAATACAGTGATATCTTACATCAATATGCTTGGATCTAAAATGGCATGTTGAATTCTTAGAGAGGTGAATGACATTATGAGTGTCACAGTAAATAGTATATCCTTCATGTTTTAAGCCTAATTCCTATAAAAACTTTTTTATCCACAAAACTTCCTTACAGGCTTCAGTAATAACTATGTATTCTGCTTCTTGCTAGTTAAAGGTGCCCTACAAGCCAATCACATGAGTGATTGCACTTGTAACACACTACGTCAATCTCTTTATTTATGATTATTGGCATTATCTCACATTATCTAGATATATATTGTGATGTCCTTGGATCTGTGCAATGAGAATTGGATTGTGATGAGATTACGATAATGAGACCAATTCACTTTTAAACACAAACCCTAAATTATCTTGGTCATAGGTTACTCGAGAAGGACATCGAGATAACCGGATAGACTGGTGTGCTGTATACCCGTTCATATGATGGAGGTAGCTGGTCTCATAGCTACTCGTGTGGGGACACTAAGGTGCAGTCAAAGGTGCTTATTGGAGAATGAGTTCACTTGATTGATCCGCCTACGGAATGCTGGATGGTTATTGATACCTCACGTCAGACAGCGATTCTGTAGTCCTAGTAGTGTATCTGGTCCTTAGACTTGAGACACCAAGGATGTCCTGTATGAGTACTCCACTCTTTGATGCCAGACTTATAGGTTTGGAAAGCTCCAGATCTAGTACAGCCGGTCATTGGGAGTGGTAGCCAACCTTATAAGGGCTATTGAGTGTCAATAAAGGATCATCCGCTCTCGGTATCATGAGAAGAATATCTCATGTGTTCTTGCTCGAACAAATCCTTAGCCAAGGTTATTCGGATTGAGAGAGAAAAAGTTCTCCGGGAGAATCCGACAAGAGCAAGACTCGATGAGAGACCGTATGGGCCTGACAGCACCATGCCCGATATAGGGTCTTTGGGATATTAGATGGATGAGAGATTATAGATACATGGTAACTGATGACAGATATGTCCAAAGGATTGGATTCTCTTGTATCGTCTAAGGGCCGCAGCGTAGTGGCTTGGTACGTCCACAATCGATGAGTTAGGTGAATTATTATAGAGATAATAATTCACTAAGTCAGAAGGAGTTCTGACAAGTATGACTCACAGCCAGCTCGATATTGGGCCTAGAGGGTCACACACATATAGTAGGTGTTGCGACGAGTAGAGGTTCGGATATGAGATATCCGCTGAACCCCCTATCTTATTGGATATCCATTAAGCCCCTGAATTATTGGATCCTGAGATGAGATCCAATAATTGCTAATAAGAGATTATTGGGTAGAGACCCACTAATTCAAGAGGCTTTGGTAATTAGACGAAGATCTAATACTTAATAGGGCAAAAAATCATTAGGGTTTTCAGGGGGCCTCTATAAATATGAGGGAACTAAAGCTCTATAGGCTAAGGGTTTCTTTTGGTGTCCACCGCCTGTTCTCCTCTCCCAAGGGAGAGAGGTGCATCGTCGTAATCCCTGCCGTGTGGATACTGCTAGAGAGGAGGACGCTTGACCTCCTTCATCCTCTCCTACAGATCTGCAGGAATTCAGGGATATACGATCTCCCTAAGTATCTTCTTTTACACGTGCAGTTTTGCGGATTTATTTTTGACGCACCGATTTTCGCACGATAACAGAAACTTTCTACGGGAAATCTAGGGTTTTGTTTTCTGTTCTTCCGCTGCGCATGTGATGTCGCTCCCCCTTATGGATTTCCCAATAGTGGTATCAGAGCCAGGTTGTTCGTGTGAAGATCGGATCTTAAATTGCGTGTGTTGTGTTTTAGACCTGCAGTTGACGCCAAAATCGTTGGTGCGAAGGGCGAGGAAGGGCAGCAACTATTGCTGCCCACTCGCAAAAGAATCTGCAAGGCTACTTGCGACCTTTTTGCAAAGCAGCGATCAATGGTGGTGGCTGCTTGCAAAGCGATAGCGGCCGGCCGACGCAAAGACTGTAGGCACGCTGCGCTAGCGACCTGCCCACAGGAATCGACGCCGCTTGCAGCGCCAGATGCATGGCGAAGCGCCGCGTAAACATGGCGCCGGCAGCGCCGCACCCGCAAGGCAACACCGCTTCGCGGCGGCCTGCAGGGACAGCGCCACTGCGATGCGATCTGCCCGCAGATGTGGCGCACATTAAGCAGCGCGCCGCAGACGCCTTGGCGCTACGCCCGCAACATGGGCGGCGTGCTGGCCAGTAATAATTGCCGCAGTGGTGGTGGCGACCGCAACTCTGCAGAAAGGAAAGGTATTAAGGTTTTTGGGCAAAAGATAGTTTTGCCCCTCGAAATTTTAGAAATTTCAATTTATGTCCCTTTTGACAAAATGACTAAAATACCCCTATGAATTTTCGAAATTCTAATTTTGTCCCTTACGACCGAATGACCAAAATACCCTCGGAATTTCAAATTTTTTAGAATCTATCCTTTTTGACAAAATTATCAAAATACCCTTAGGAATTCAAAAAATTCCCTCTGTCTTTGATTTTAGAAAATTAAATATGTTAATTAAATAGTTTAATTAACTATTTTTTATCTAGTAGTCCTATAAAGTAATATATACATGTGATGTATGATGTGGACAGATGATCATGGACTTGTGATGTGATGTGTGTACATGTGATTATTATTATTGGGGTCTGCGAGTGATAGAACCCTAGAGGAATTCTATGGAGATTGATCTTTGAGGGGGATCAACCCTTGGAACGCTATAGGGGTTCCACCCTCCAAGTAGCCTGGTGGCTGCAATTGTAGATTGATCTTTCTTATTCCAAAGAGGTGGAGGCTACAAGCTTATATAGAGCTCCAAACCCTAGCCCTAGGGGCTGCTTCCTAAGTGAACTACCCAATTTACCCTCAACCTTAGCGGGTGGCCCAAGAACAAGGGGGCGGCTAAGAAGCCCAAAGACCCAAATATAAACCCTAGCCTCTCTTCTTTATAGGATAGAGGCGGCTAGGTGGGGTTTATTACATTCTCACAGGATTTTTATTAGCTGCTACATGGTTGAGTAGGACCTAATCCTGCTAGGGTTCTATCAAGCCCGCCCTCTTCAAATCATCCTTGTCCTCAAGGCTGGGGTTCCATGAACTCAAGGAACCGGGACTTCAGCTCCTCATATGATTCCCATGTGGCATCTTCGAGTGGTAAATTAGTCCAATGTACTAGTACTTTAGTAGAGGGACGTCGACAATGTATCACGACTCTACGGTCGAGGATGGCTTGTGGTTGGGCTTGAATATTTCCATCATCAGTGGTGTTGGGCAGTTGGATCTGGGGTGTCTCGTGTTCTCCCAACTTGGGCTTCAAGCATGACACGTGGAAGACAAGGTGAATTTTGGCATCTTCGGGTAATTTAAGTCTGTACGCCACAGCTCCAATACGCTCTATGATCTGATAGGGCCCATAAAAACATGGAGATAGCTTCATGGAGGCTCGTGTGTTGATGGATAGTTGCTTGTATGGTTGTAGGCGAAGATAAACCCAATCCCCTACTAAAAATTCTCTTTCACTTCTTCGTGTGTCAGCTTGCTGCTTCATTCTAGCTTGAGCAGTAGAGAGATTATCCTTTAGCAGCTGTAGGAGTTTATCCCTGTCAATTAAATCTTGGTCGACCTGATCTACCTTAGCTGAGCCAATTACATACTTTGAATCACAGGAGCCGGCCGACCATATAATGCTTCATATGGGGTACATTTTGTAGATGAATGATATGAAAGGATCAAAAGGCACTAAGAGGGGGGGGTGAATTAGTGCAACGGATTAAACTCGTATTCTTGAAACCGATTTCGCAAAGAAACACAAGTTCATAGGAAGATTTCAATTCGACGAAAGAGAACTTGAAAGTAATTGCTTGTGAAAAGGAACTAACTATGAACTTGCAGCCAAGAAATGAAATGATTCAGAAATATAAACACTCACACATTTAAGGACACAATGATGTATAGTGGTTCGGTCAAATGACCTACATCCACTCTTGAAGCCTTTGCGATGAGGCTCCGCTCTTCCACTAGCAAGTCCTTTGAAGGGGAAGGATCAAACACCCCTTTTTACAACCCTTTACAAGATGTTCACACTTGTACAAGATCTCTCAAGAAGAAGAAGAAGGTGAACACTTAGCAAAGAAAACAACACTTTTCAAAACTCTTCAAAAGCTCAAGACTCAAACTTTTTCTTGCTCAAAAGGGTGCCCTTTCACCGAGAAAGGGGGTATTTATAGATCCAAAGTGGATTCAAAATTGGGCTCCAAATTCCAAGTGAATTTGGAGTTCCCATGTTCACAGTGGTCAAGGCGGTGCCACCGTCACCGGCGGTGCCACACTGCGCTTTGTGTCGATCTTTGGCCCGGTGCCACGCTGCCGCCGCCCGATCTTTGCGATGCGACGCCAGCGAAGCGGTGCCACCGCCCAGCGAGCGGCGGTGCTACGCTCGATCCGGTGGCAAGGCGGTGCCGCTTTCACCAGCGGTTTCCACCGCCGTCGATGTCTGGCGGTGCTACGCCCGCAGGTGGTTCCACCGCTTTGTGTGTGTATCTGGCGGTGCTACGCTTGAGGCAAAGCGATTCCACCGCTTTGTGTGTGTGCTTGGCGGTGCTGCTACGCTTCAGGTGTCGGCGTTCCACCGCCCCAGGCTTGGCGGTTCATCGCTTGCCCCATTCTGACAGAGCCGAATGGGGCCTGTTTAGATCTCAACTTGACACAGAGTGGCCCGGCTGGCTCCTCTTACGAATTTTGGGCAGGATTTATTTCTTAAATCCTTGCTCTACTCATGTGCAAATTACGAACATAACTTAACGTGATTTGATCGGACACCCTTCAAGTCGACTTCCCATGTGAGTTCTACTGGCGAGATTCCGCCAGGCCTCCGATGCTTCCCTCGGATTGCTACCATGGTCTCCCAAAGATACTCGACGAGCTCAACTAGTCTTGGTGGTTTCGAATCTTCCTAAGTTCCGCGAACCTTCGACGATCTTTGAAATGGACTTTCAAAACTTCGACAAGTCCCTGATTTGATCTTGGATGGTTCCGAAACTCTTCCGAAAATCTCTCGGACTTCCGATGAACTCTTGAACCCCCGACAGACTTGGCCTCGGTAAATCATGTTATGTTTTCTTTCCATCGTAGTTATTCCTGCACACTCATCTCAACAAAGAGATTAGTACAAATATTTCACCAATTGATTTCATCATCAAAATCCGAGATTTAACATGATATGTAGTATTGTACCACCATTCGGCCCAGGGGAGCCATTTCGTCCACTCCTTTGGTCGATCACTAGTGAAACACCGAAGGTATGTCTCTAAACATCTGTTCACCACTTCTGTTTGGCCGTCAGTTTGTGGATGGTATGCAGTGCTCATCTTGAGTTTGGTGCCCTATAACTGAAATAACTCAGTCCAAAATTTACTAGTGAAGATCCTGTCATGATCACTTACAATGGACCTTGGCATCCCATGCAGTTTAATAATATTTTCTATGAAAATCTGAGCAATACTAACAAGAAGTAGGGATTGCGCACAAAGACAAAAATGAGCATATTTCGTAAGTCGATCAACCACCACAAGGATTGTGCTTTTACCTTTGGAAGTTGGTAGCCCTTCGATGAAGTCCATGGAGATGTCAGTCCACACCGAGTCCGGTATGGGTAGTGGTTGTAGTTTCCACTGGACTCGCCAACGCTTTCACCTTTTTTGCTTGACATACATCACATTATGCTACGTATTCAGAAATATTTTTTTTCATCCCTTTCCAATAAAAGTTTTGCTTCACTCTTTTGTAGGTTCTTAGAAATCCGGAGTGCCCTACTAAAGGTGTGGAGTGCATTTCGTGCAGAATGACTTTGATGCAAGGGGAGTTTGGTATAAGCACAATACGACCTTTATAGCGTAGATCCCTCGAATCCCAAGTATAGTGAGCTATTGCACTTAGATCCTCCTCCAATTTTTTGATGATGTTGCTGGTTTCTGGATCCTTCTTCCATTCCTCCCTAATGCCCTCGAGGAAGCCGGTGGCAGGAAGAGAGATAGCTGAAAATTCAGCTTGCTGAGGGAGCCGTGAGAGTGCATCTGCAACAATATTTTCTTTCCCCTTTTTGTAAATAATTTCATAATCAAATCCAAGAAGTTTGGTTACCCATTTTTGCTGCTCCGGGGATGATATCTTCTGCTCCAAAAAGTACTTAAGGCTTCTATGGTCGGTTTTAATCTAAAATCGTCGGCCAATCAGGTAGGGTCTCCACTTTGTTACTGCGTGCATAATGGCGAGCATCTCCTTATCATAGATAGACATTTTTTGATGGGAGGGAGACAATGCCTTGCTAGTGTATGCGAGTGGTCGACCATCTTGTATGAGAACAGCTCCAATTCTAACTCCAGATGCATCGGCCTCAATGATGAAGGGTCGGCTGAAATCTGGTAGTGCTAGCACCGGTGTTGTCGTCATGGCTGCCTTAAGTCTATCGAAGGCAGCGGAGGCTTTGTTCGACCATAGGAAGGCATCTTTTTTCAGTAGAGAAGTGAGGGGGGCACTAATCTTCCCATAGTCCTTCACGAATTTTTGGTAGTACCCCGTTAGTCCAAGGAACCCACGCAGCAATTTCACATTTGTAGGTTTCGGCCAGCCTTGCATTGCTTCGATTTTTGTTGGGTCTACGGCCACTCCTTCTGATATTATATGCCCAAGGTACTCTACTTTTTGTTGGAGAAAGCTGCACTTTGATAGCTTAACAAAAAGAGTATTCTCTCGAAGGATTGTCAGAATAATTCACAAGTGCTGAAAGTGAGTCTCAAGAGAAGGGCTATAAATGAGAATATCATCGAAAAATACCAGCACAAATTTGCGAAAAAAGCTCCGAAAAATGTCGTTCATGAGACTTTGGAAGGTTGAAGGAGCATTAGTGAGTCTAAAGGGCATTACCAAGAATTCATAATGCCCGTTGTGAGTGCGGAAAGCAGTTTTTAGGATGTCGCCTTCACATACCCGAATTTGATGATAACCGGATCGAAGGTCCAACTTCGTGAAGACTCGAGCTCCTTTTAATTCATCAAGAAGTTCATCCACCACTGGTATGGGGTACTTATCCTTGACGGTGATGTCATTTAGAGCTCGGTAGTCGACGCACATCCGCCAAGTTTCATCTTTCTTGCGCACAAGTAGCACCAGTGAGGAGTAGGGGCTGCAGCTTGGTCGAATCACCCATGTTTCGAGCATTTCCTTCATGATTTTCTCAATTTTATCCTTCTGGACATGAGGATAGTGGTAAGGCCGAGTGTTTGTTGGTGGTTTGCCCGGAAGGATTGGAATCCGGTGGTCATGTTGCCGAGTAGGAGGAAGACCACGCGGTTCAGCAAAAACATCATCAAATTCAACAAGCAGTTGGGTGATATTTTGATTTTTAATTTCTGTTTTCTCCCCCTTTGGTTGCTGCTAGAGATGCATAAGAAAGCCACCATTTATCTTATGTAAAACTTTCTCCATTCGTTGGGTTGAAACGGTGGTTACGTTGCTTCCGCGCTTCCCGCATAGGGTGACCTGTTTACCTTTGTAATAGAATTTCATAGTCAATTTGGAAAAGTTCCAAGAAACATCACCTAGTGTCATTAGCCATTCTATGCCCACCACAGCCTCATAATCATCAATTGGTAGGAGGAAGAAGTCGGCAACAATTTCTTGGTCTTGTAGTAATAGTTTCACCTGCGGACATCTTTGGTCGCATTTTAGGATTAGGCCGTCGGCGACCTTTACGTCGAACTTGCTGCAACCTTCAATGTGGAGCGCCATCCGATCAGCAACTTTACTGTTTAGAAAGTTATTAGTGCTGCATGTATCGATGAGAACGGTGATCGATTGTTGTTTGAGCAGGCCTCCAACTTTCATCGTTTGCGGATTTGAGTAGCCGGCTAGCGCATATACCATAAAGTCGATCGATTATGGCTCTTCTTCCACATCTTCATCCTCATGTTCAATCACAAGAAGTCTCCCCTTTTTACAGCAATGCTCGCGGCTCCACGACTCGTCACAATGCCAACATAACCCCTTGGCAAATCGGTCTCGAAGCTCTTCTCTTGTCAACCTTTTTGGTACAGGAGCTCGGATGACAGTAGGAGGGGCTGAGGGCTTCAATATTGCTGGTCGGGGAGCAACCCTAGTCCTCTGGGCTTCGTGGTTCAATCGCTCCTCCTGAAGTCATGCGAAAGAGATGGCTGCCATAAGCGTGTACGGTTGTCGTGCTTTAACTTTTCCCCGGATCTCTGGCTTCAAGCCCTCAATAAATGTCCCCAATAACTGTTTTTCAGACCAATCATGAGTTTGATTAGATAATCTTTCAAACCTGGTTTGATACTCCTGGATGGTAGAGGTTTGTCGGATCTTTGCTAGTTGTCCGTCGATGTTCTCGTAATCTGTTGGTCCGAAGCGGATCAACAGTCCTTCTTTGAATCGTCACCATGAGAGGACTCCATGAGTGTGTTCAAACCAATCAAACCATTGTATGACATTCCCTTCAAGATGTATAGCTGCAATTTCCACCATAGATGCGTCCGCGGTTTTGTGATACCGAAAATATCGCTCCGCGCGCGAGATCCAACCAATCGGGTCTCCTTCTTCCCATCTAGGGAAGTCCACTCTCATGCGTGGATAGTAGGGATCAGTCATAGAGCCTCCCTTCTCTTGGGAGTCATCTCTTCGGTCAGAGCTCTCTCCTTGATGAGATTTCTTTGGGCTCGGTGATCGACCCAAACTGAGTTCGGCAAGGAGAGCCCGAATCTTATCCTCCATTCGTGTCACGAAGGCTTCGAATTTAGCATTTATCGCCTCCTCGGATGCCATAGTATATGCCTCCAGATCTATGATATTAAGATCTCTCTTTTGTTGCTGGGTTAAAGGCATGAATTATTTGAGGGAAGTGGTGGCCGAAAGGGTTTGTGGATTAGTGGATGTAGGCTACGGTTTAGGCTTGTTTTGTGGCTGTTTTAGGTGTTGTTTGGGGCTGCGATTTGATGGAGTTTTGGGCTGAGATGGTAATTGATGAAGGTTAGGAAAGAGGGTTTTAGATCTGTGGTAGCTCGCAGCAAAGATTTGACAAAAATCAGTAGAAATTGCTGCCCATATGCGCTGTCTCGCAAGAGCAGAATTGTCGTCGAAGAAATAGCGGTTTCTCGATGAAATTTCCAGCGAAAACTCAGGGGTTTGAGGAGGGGGTTTGATGGTAGAATCTTAGTTTAGATAGCAACAAGGATAACAATTTGGATCAAGAAATTTTGGCAGCAAAGCAGTAAGGAAATTGGTGCAAGTTGCGATAGCAGAATTCTCGTCAAAAAAATTTCAGCAGTTTATGACGAGAGATTGCAGCAACACACGAATTTTTTTGTGATGAATTCCACAATAGATCAATCATAGATGGGAGCCAAGATGATCTATGAGGTGCACAAAAAATTTTGTTCAAAAAGGATAACAATTAGATCGGTTAAAGGCAGCCACACGTGGCTGAAATTTTCTGCAGCAATCCTTCGTTCGCAAAGATGGTAACTTTTGCGACGCAAGGAATTCGCAGCAAGGGATCGATAGAAAAACTTCTTTTTGATATTTTAGATGAAAAATTGCAGCAGCAAAAGGTATTGGTGGTAGAAAAATACCAGATCTCTGATGCAATTGGAGGTGGCGACAGTAGATTGATTTGATCTACGTCAGGAGATGACGGTGGAGATGATGACGTCAAGAGAAATTGTGGGAATTGCTTGGCTGATGGTGGGCGGCAGGGATGGCAGCAAAAGCAGCAAGATCGTTGCTCCGATACCAGATGATAGAACCCCAGAGAAATTCTATGGAGATTGATCTTTGAGGGGGATCAACCCTTGGAACGCTATAGGGGTTCCACCCTCCAAGTAGCCTGGTGGCTGCAATTGTAGATTGATCTTTCTTATTCTAAAGAGGTGGAGGCTACAAGCTTATATAGAGCTCCAAACCCTAACCCTAGGGGCTGCTTCCTAAGTGAACTACCCAATTTACCCTCAACCTTAGCGGGCCGGCCCAGTAACAAGGGGGGCGACGACTAAGAAGCCCAAAGACCCAAATATAAACCCTAGCCTCTCTTCTTTATAGGATAGAGGCAGCTAGGTGGGGTTTATTACATTCTCACAGGGTTTTTATTAGCTGCTACATGGTTGAGTAGGACCTAACCCTGCTAGGGTCCTATCAGCGAGCCTCTATTTTTCTCGTTTATTGTCAGGCCTGCGTGCCTGTAATTATGTTGTAATTACATGAGGAGGCGCAGTGGTAGCGTGACTCACGAGGCCAAGACGGACGATCCGACGCATAAATATGTGTTGAGATGCCGATGGATCCGACGAAGCGAGATGGACGATCACAGGGCATAGAGATGCACTAATGTACATATAGATCTTGATGTGAGTGATTGGGCCCACTGGCTCGGGCCTGATCACATTAGGATGTGGTCCATGATCATCTGGTGTGATTGCTCATGTGATGTGTGATTAGATATACACTTACTAGATATGTATATATATATTTGTATGCGATGTAGATACATATATTAAATAAGTATGTGTGTGACACATTATATTAGGATACCAAACCAAAAATCTCCTCTATTAATAAATATTAAGTCGGTAAATGTGAGGCAATTAGATTGACCCACGTGACCTTCCATCGTTATAGCTAGGAGCCGATTCTCGGTGTAGGTTGAGTTGGTCGAGTCCCTCGAGACTCACCTATATCGTGTCTCGCCATCTTATCTATGACATAGAGATGTCATAGGTGACCTGAGGACATGATATGCTTAGTCGAGTCCCTCGAGAGTATATCACCTAATCAGACTCATCTGGTAACGATGTTAATGACTTAACCGAACATCATGGTTGGTCGAGTCCCTCGAGGCCATGGTGGTTCGGAGGCCAAACAAGACGAGAATCACAAGGAGTTGTGATTAGCAAGAGTTGTCTACCTTTACGGGCTTAACGTGATTGGTCGAGTCCCTCGAGGTTACATTAAGACGTCGATTGGATCTTGATCCCCACTAGAGATCCGTCGGGGGTCTCCGATTCACATACCGGAGGGTGTTGTGTGTCTCGCGAAAAATTAGTGGGAGTATATTAAGATAGAAGTCATTATCTTAATTGTTTAAATTTTTGCAAAGTCTGCATGTTATTTATTTTCGCTACATCTTTTATTTCAGAAAAATGTCGCTTTCAAATCCTTTACGTGGCATACTTGATGCCAACCACCTCACTGGTCCAAATTATACGGATTGGCTTTGCAATCTGAGAATCGTTCTCACGGCAGAGAAAATCGCATATGCCCTTGATACAGTGATCCCTACGCCCGACGAAGGGGCTAGCGAGGATGAGATCGCTTGTTATGTGAAGTACTTAGATGATTTCATTCATGCTCAGTGTTATATGTTGGCCTCTATGACTACTGAGTTATAGAGATAGCATGAAAATATGGATGCTAATTCCATACTCCTACATCTCCGTAAACTGTTTGAGGAACAGGGAAGAACTCAGCGATATGAGATATCAAAGAGTCTTTTCCGTGCTAGGATGACTGAGGGGACACCGATTCAGAACTATGTCCTTAAGATGTTTGAGTGGATCAAGAAACTCACAGGTCTAGGAATGGTCCTGGAGGATAACCTGTGTGTGGATCTTGTGCTTCAATCCCTACCAGATTCCTTTTCTCAATTCATAATAAATTTTAATATGAACAAACTTGAGGTGACCCTCCCAGAGCTCCTCAATATGTTGAGAGAAGCAGAGAGCACCATTAAGAAAGAGAAGCCAGTTCTTTATATTGGTGAGACCAGAAAGAAAAGGAAGGCTAAGAAGACCCTTAAGAAGGGCAAGGGCAAGAACAAAATGGGTAAGGCAAAGATTGTCAAGAAAGACCCAACAAAGGACAAAGGCCAGTGCTTCCACTACGGCAAAGATGGGCACTGGAAGAGGAACTACAAAGAGTACCTTGCAGAGAGGACGAAACAGAAGCTTGCAGAAGCTTCAGGTACATTCATGATCAGTCTCCATTTGTCAGAATCTTATGATAATACATTGGTATTGGATACCTGGAGTGCTTATCATATTTGTAATTCGTTGCAGATTCTGGTAGGACCTAGGAGATTGAACAAAGGCGAGATGGACCTTAAGATGGGCAATGGAGTAAAGGTTGCTGCATTGGCTGTTGACAAGGTCACCTTACATCTGCCTTGTGGAGTTATTATTGCATTAGACGCATACTATTATGTTCCTTCTATTATCAAAAATATTATTTTCATTTCATGTTTGACAGTTAGTGGATATAAATTAGTTTTTGAGAACAATGGTTGTTCAATAATATTAGATGATGAGATCATCATGAGAGAAATAGTGCATAATGGTTTATTTATGATAGATACAGCTCTACATATCATGAGTGTAAGTGAGTCTAAGAGAAAATGAGAAGTGGAGAACCAAACAGGAAAGAGTATTAAAACCCTTCGATCAGATCGAGGAGGTGAGTACTTGAGTACAAAGTTCACCAGTTCCTCAAAGACTATGAGATTTTATCTCAATGGACACCTCCTTATACACCACAGCTTAATGGTGTATCAGAAAGGAGGAATCGCATACTGTTAGACATGGTGCGTTCCATGATGTGTTTCGTCGACCTATCCATCTCATTCTGGGGATATGCCCTAGAAATCGCAGCTTACCTTCTGAACATAATTCCAACTAAGGCAGTGATGTCTACTCCATATGAGATATGGAATGGGAAGAAGCTCGATCTTAAGATTATTAAGATTTGGGGCTGCCTTGCCCACGTTAAGAGACATAACCCTGACAAGTTGGAATCTAGGACGGAATGATGCAAGTTCGTGGGATACCCTAAGGAAACTTATGGGTATTATTTCTATCACCCTGAGGACCGAAAGGTCTTTATAGCCAAGAGAGCAGTGTTTCTTGATAAGGAACACATTCTTGGTGGAGACAGTGGGAGCATGATAGAGTTGAGTGAGGTTGGAAAACCTAGCTCAAGCACTATTCCAGAATCTGTTCAAATACCTAACACACAAGTTTTAACTTTATGTAGATCCGATAGAGTATCTCATCCTCCTGAGAGATATGTGGGACATATTAGAAGAGAAGATGTTGAGGATATTGATCCTCAGACCTACGATGAGGCTATTATAAGCATAGACTCCGGGAAATGGCAAGAAGCCATTAATTCAGAAATGGATTCCATGTACTTCAACAAGGTTTGGAACCTAGTTGATGCACCCGAGGGTATTGTACCCATTGGTTGCAAGTGGATCTTCAAAAAGAAGATTGGAGTAGATGGAAAGGTAGAGACCTACAAAGCAAGGCTAGTAGCTAAGGGGTATCGTCAAAGGCAAGGTATTGACTATGACGAAACTTTCGCACCTGTAGCCATGCTAAAATTCATTCGAATTTTATTGGCTATTGCAGCATACTATGATTATGAGATCTGGTAGATGGATGTCAAAACCGCATTCCTCAATGGCAACCTCGAGGAAGAGGTGTATATGATACAGCTTGAGGCATTCGTGTTCAGGGATAACCCAGATAAGGTGTGCAAGTTGCTTAGGTCCATTTATGGATTGAAGCAACCTTCCCGAAGTTGGAACATAAGATTTAATGAGGCGATCAGATCTTATGACTTCGTTAAGAACGAAGATGAACCTTGTGTGTACAGGAAATTAAGTGGGAGCACTATCACCTTTTTGGTATTATATGTGGATGACATCCTGATCATTGGGAATGTTGTAGGAATGCACTCCACAGTAAAGACTTGGTTATCTAGGCACTTCTCCATGAAGGACTTAGGGGAAGCATCTTACATATTGGGAATACGGATCTATAGAGATAGATCTACGAGGATGCTTAGCTTATTCCAATCCAGGTACATAGACACCATTGTAAAAAGGTTTGGCATGGAAAATTCTAAGAGAGGTCTCATACCAATGAGACATGGAATATCACTTTCTAGGAGTATATCCCCAAAGACGCCTGAAGAAAGGGCACACATGGATATAATGCCATATGCATCAGCGATAGGATCTATCATGTATGCTACGCTATGTACCAGGCTTGATATAGCGCATGCTCTAAGTGTCACAAGCAGATACCAGGCAGATCCAAGCTTGGAGCACTAGAAAGCAGTAAAATATATCCTTAAGTACTTGAGAAGGACTAAGGATCTTTTACTGGAATATGGAGGTAGTAGCCTCAAGGTTGAGGGCTACACGGACTCGAGCTTCCAATCTGATGTCGATGATAGCAAGTCTAATTCAAGGTATGTGTTCACCCTGAATGGAGGAGCAGTATGCTGGAAGAGTTCCAAGCAAGACACTACTGCTGACTCGACCACAAAGGCGGAATACATTACTGTGACAGAGGCAACAAAGGAAGGAGTCTGGATGAAGAGGTTCATCACAGACCTAGGAGTCATGTCGAGCAGCAAGGATATGATTCCCTTATATTGCGATAACTACGGGGTGATTACTCAAATAAGGGAACCCGGGTCTCATCAGAAGTGTTTTGAGGAGGTTCCAGCTTATTAGAGAGATCGTGACCCGAAAAGATATAGTAATGGAAAGAGTTTCATCCAAAGATAACATTGCAGATCCACTGACAAAGCCATTTACTTAGATTGTCTTTGAGCGTCACAGAGGTCTGATGGGAATCAGACATGTTGGTGATTGGTTTTAGGTCAAGTGGGAGATTGCTAGTTATAGGTGCCCTACAAGCCAATCACATGAGTGATTGCACCTGTAACATGCTGCGTTAATATCTTTGCTTATGATTATTGGCATTATCTCACATTATTTAGATGTATATCGTGATGTCCTTGGATCTGTGTAATGGGAATTGAATCATGATGAGATTATGATAATGTGACCAATTCACTTTTAAACACAGACCCTAAATTATCTTGGTCATAGGTTACTCGAGAAAGATATCGAGATAACCGGATATACTGGTGTGCTGTATACCCGTTCATATGATGGAGGTAGCTGGTCTCATAGCTACTCGTGTGGGGACACTAAGGGTACAATGCAGGAGCTCATTGGAGAATGAGTTCACTGATTGATCTACCTACGGAATGTTGGATGGTTATTGATACCTCACGTTAGACAGCGATTTTGTAGTCCCAGTAGTGTATCTGGTCCTTAGACTTAAGACACCAAGGATGTCCAGTATAAGAACTCCACTCTTTGATACCGGACTTATAGGTTTGGAAAACTCTAGATCTAGTACAACCGGTCATTGGGAGTGGTAGCTAACTTTACGAGGGCTATTGAGTGTCAATAGAGGACCATCCGCTCTCGGTATCATGAGAGGAATATCTCATGTGTTCTTGCTCGAATAAATCCTTGGCCAAGGTTATTCGGATTGAGAGAGAAAGAGTTCTCCGGGAGAATCCGACAAAAGTAAGACTCGAGGAGAGACCGTATGGGCCTGACAGCACCATGTCCGGTATAGGGTCTCTGGGATATTAGATGGATGAGAGATTATAAATATATGGTAACTGAGGATAGATAGGTCCAAAGGATTGGATTCTCCTGTATCGTCTAGGAGCCGCGGCGTAGTCGCTTGGTACGTTCGCAATCGATGAGTTGGGTGAATTATTATAGAGATAATAATTCACTAAGTCAGAAGGAGTTCTGACAAGTATGACTCACGACCAGCTCGATATTGGGCCTAGAGGGTCACACACATATGGTAGGTGTTGCGATGAGTAAAGGTTCGGATATGAGATATCCGCTGAACCCCCTATCTTATTGGATATCCATTAAGCCCCTAAATTATTAGATCCTGAGATGAGATCCAATAATTGCTAATAAGAGATTATTGGGTAGAGACCCACTAATCCAAGAGGCTTGGGTAATTGGACGGAGATCCAATACCCAATAGGGCAAAAGATCCATTAGGGTTTTCAAGGAACCTCTATAAATAGGAGGGAACTAAAGCTCTATAGGCTGAGAGTTTCTTTTGGTGTTCACCTCCTGTTCTCCTCTCCTAAGAGAGAGGTGCATTGTCGCAATCCCTACCGTGTGGATACCGTTAGAGAGGAGGACGCTTGACCTCCTTCATCCTCTCCTATAGATCTGTAGGAATTCAGGGATATACGATCTCCCTTGGCATCTTCTTTTACACATGCAGTTTTTTGGATTTGTTTTTGACACACCGATCTTCGCACGATGACAAAAACTTTCTAGGGGATATCTGGGGTTTTGTTTTCTTTTCTTCCACTACGCATGTGATGTCGCTCCCCCTTGTGAATTTTCCAACACTTCTGTGGTTAATAGAGCAACACAATTCTGTAACTTAGACTACCAAGAGACTGCTCCCCCTGCAAATATCATCAAGAACCCCGAAGTGGACTTCTTGGAATCAGTATCATCTACTATGTTTACATCTATGTACCATTCTAACACATGTTTACCATTGTCAAAACATAAAGATAACCCGGAAGTACCTCTTAGATATCTTAATATCCATTTTACTATTACTCAATGTTCTTTTCTATGATTAGAGAGAAATCGATTAACAACTCCAACTACATGAGTTATATCTGACATTGTACAAATGATAGCATATATCAAACTGCCTATCGCAGATGAGTAGGGCACTCTAGATATTTCTTCTTTTTCCTTCTTACCTGTTGGGCATTGTTTCAAGTTAAGCTTAAAATAACCTGCAAGTAGAGAACAAACTGTTTTGGCTTTACTCATATTGAATCTTTAAAGAATCTTTTCAATATAGGTCTCATAAGGTAACCAAATCTTCCCTTTCTTCTTATCATGAAGAATCTTCATGCCAAGTATTTGTTTCACCAATCCCAAGTCTTTTATGGAAAAAGACTTACTTAGCTCTCTTTTAAGCTTCTTAATTTTATTAGCATCATGACCAATAATTAGTATATCATCAACATATAGTAGGAGAATAATGAAATCGTCATCTAAAAACTTCTTTATAAAGACACAATGATCAGATGTGGTTCTATTGTACCCTTGGCTCATCATAAAGGAATCAAACTTCTTGTACTATTGTCTAGGTGCTTGTTTGAGACCATATAAGTTTTTCCTTAGCTTGCACATTAGATTTATTTTCTCTTGACTTTGAAATTTTTTGGTTACTCCATGTAAATTTCTTCTTCTAGGTCACCATGAAGAAATACAGATTTCATATCAAGTTACTCAACTTCTAAATTCAAACAGGTAACCGAACCAAGAACAACTCGGATAGATGACATTTTCACCACAAGAGAAAATATTTCTTCAAAGTCAATACCTTTCTTCTGACTAAATCCTTTCACAACTAGTTGTGCCTTGTATCTTTGTTGTGAGTTATTATTTTCAGTCTTCAATCTGTAAACTCATTTATTCTTGAGAGCTTTCTTCTCTTTAGGCAACTTTACTATGTCATAGGTATGGTTCTCAAGCAATGATCTCATCTCTTTTTGCATGGCTTTAACCCACTCATTCTTGTGTTCATGTAGAATAGCTTCTTGGTAAGTTTTCGGCTTTCTCCCGTCAGTAAGCATAACATACTTATGTAGAGGATATCTTGTAAATGGTTGTCGCTCTCTTATAGATCTTCTCAATGGAATCTCAACTAGTGGTGGTGGTGCTTACTCAATTGGTTCAACTTCATCAACTGTAGGACCATCATCACTGACATTCTCGCCATAATCTTCTTCTTCATCTCCCCCATGATCATCATGAACTACAGGTGAAGGAACTGGACCCAAACTCTAAAGAATATAAACCTAATCCTTTCTTCAATGGTTCTGTTCATCCTTTTTGCCACAGTGTTTTGCTGAGGAGTTTTTGAAACTATTTTCTTAAGCTTGATACCATGAAACCTGTAATAATTCTTAAAAGGACCCCATGTACTCGCCACCATTATCTACTCGAACACTCTTTAACTTTCTGCCAATTTCTCTTTCAACACTGATATAAAATTCTTTGAAGACATCGAGTACCTGATCTTTAGATTTTAAAGCAAAAGTCCAAATTTTTCTAGAATGATCATCAATAAAAGTAACAAAATAAAAAGTATCTTCAAGAGTTCTAGTTTACATAGTACAGACATCAATATGAGCTAAATCAATAATATTTGATCTTCTAGATGACAGATAAGTATAGAATGCAACTCTATGTGTTTTTTCAACTAAGCAATAATCACAAGATTTAAGAGATGTACCTTGCAACTCTGATCAAAATTGCTTTCTAACAAGAGTTTGAAGTCCTTTCTTGCTGATATGACCAAGCCTCTTATGCCAAAGATCTATGCTTTCACCCTTTTGATTTGCATTAATCTCTCCTTTGTGTAGCTTAACTTCCATAATATAAAAAGAGTTTAACTTCTTTCCTCTCGCCATAACTAGAGAACCTTTAGTGAGCTTCTATTTGCTTTCACCAAAATAATGTGTAAATCCCTCATCATCAAATATGCCTGTAGATATCAAATTCAGACGAATGCCTAGAATATGTCTAACATCTTTGAGTATCAATTTGCTCCTAGTATTGGTATCTAAGCAAATATCTCCAATATCGAAAATCTTAGATGTACCACTATTTCCCATTCTAACATTACCAAAATCACCAGCAATGTAGGATCTGAAGAAATCACCATGAGAAGTAACATAGAATGAAGCACAAAAGTCAATTACCTAGTTACTGTCCCGAGTTACAAGACTGACACATCCATTATCACAAACAATAATGATATTACCTTCAGTAGCAACTATATTTGTCTCTTTTTCATTTTTCTTCCTTTCATTCTGTTCTCGCTTCTAAAACCTATACTCTTTCTTCATATGACCTGACTTGTTGTAGTGGAAACACTTGATATCTCTTCTAGACTTGGATCTTCCTCTGTAACCATATGAATTTCTACTATGACTTCTTCCACATCTTTTCTGCTTTTCAGTAACAAGTGCACTAGAAGAAGATTCTCCTTGTTCTTTCCTTCTGGCATCTTTATTTAGGAAACTATCTTTAACCATGTCTATGGTTAGAGTCCCTTCTAGCGTGAAGTTACAAATTGTCATCACATACGTTTCTCAACTTTCTGGTAAAGAGCTGAGAAGTAACAATCCCTGCATTTCATTATCTATATTCATTTTCATAGCAACCAACTTGTTTGCAAGACTCTGAAACAGGCTTATGTGATTAACAATATTACCACCATCTTTATAGTTCAAATTAACAAGTCTTCTAAGGAGAGAAATTTTATTTCCCATTGTCTTTTTCGCAAAGAGATTTTCTAATCTTTGCCAAACAATATCAGCTCTGGTTTCATCAGAAATATGTTCATGCAAATTTATATCCATCCATCTTCTAATATAGGCAATAGTTTTTCTATGTTGGAACTCTCATTCCTCATCTTCTATAGTAGAAGATTTTTTTTAACTTTAATTAGCTTATACAAATCTTTGCAATAGAGCAAGTCGTTCATCATATACCTCCAAGTGAAATAATTTGATGAGTTCAATTTAATCATATCATATGACTCTTTCATTTCAATCACGCAAAAAAATTAGTAGCAAATAACCTGGTGCTCTGATATCACTTATTGAGAAAAACATGTTAAAATGGAATAATTCTTTTTCCACTTTCTGTATCAAAATGGGTTCCTCATCAAAAATACCAACTTGATATCAAAAGAAAATATTAACTAGAACAATATATAAACAACAGAATAATGAATCAATCACAAATGAGATCAAATTTTTAACATGAAAAACCCAATACAACAAAAACCACAGGACCGTAAGCTACTTCAAACTTCCACTATCACCAATAATGATAACACATTTATAATAAGTCTTCTCTAAAATAATAAGAGGATCATAATAACATCAAGACCACATATCTTGGCTCAAGAATAGCATATTATCATCACATGGATGGATCTCATCAAATGAAAGGTTTATGTCTCACCAAATAGATATAATAGAAAAGCACTTTAGAGAGGATAAACTATAGATCAGCACCATTAGGATTGTAGAGCTTGCTACAAGGATTCTCCACATAAAATTTGGGCTAAAATTGATAAAGTTTGGCTACTGATCATCAAGTAGAAAACTAAATATCCTAATTTTCTCTCTCCTCTTTTCTCTGTGTTCTTTCTCTCTACACTGCTACTTTCCCTTCACACACACTTGTTTGCAACCCTCAACTGCACACATCTTTTTTTTTTATTAATTTGGGCTCAATTGCCCAATTCCCCCATCCAAGCCTACATATGGGCTAGACCCAACAGGTAGTCCATTTCTCACCCCTTCTAGTGTCGAGTTCCAGCCACAATGAAAAGGGTGTGCCAACACCCTCTGCTGAGGTGCCCAGACAACTATCCTTCCCCTACCGTAACTCACTCTCTGAAGCCATATGGATAGGCGTCGATGGCGGCGTCAGCGAGATCAAGCCTGACTACCCATAGGAACGGTCTATCACAGAGCTCCAGCCTGAGTGCAAGCTCTTGGAACTGCCTGCGGTCGAACATGGTGAAGCTATCGAAGGCTTATGTAGATGACGGAGTTCGGAGGCTACTGATCTAGCCAAGCTTCGCAAGTCCCATCTGTTGGGAAATCCACCATGGGGAGCGACATCTCATGCGTAGCGGAAGAATAGAAAACAAAACACCCCAGATTTTCCATAGAAAGTTTCCGTCGTCGTGCAAAGATCAGTGCGTCAAAAACAAATCCGTAAAACTGCACATGTAAAAGAAGATACCTAGGGAGATTGTATATCCCTGAATTCCTACAGATCTGTGGGAGAGGATGGAGGAGGTCAAGCATCCTCTCCAACGGTATCCACACGGTAGGGATTACGATGATGCACCTCTCTCTCGGGAGGAGAACAAGAGGTGGTTACCAAAAGAAACCCTTAGCCTATAGAGCTTTGGTTCCTTCCTATTTATAGAGGCCCCTTGAAAACCCTAATGGATCTTTTACCCTATTGGGTATTGGATCTCCATCCAATTACCCAAGCCTCTTGGATTAGTGGGTCTCTACCCAATAATCTCTTATTAGCAATTATTGGATCTCATCTCAAGATCCAATAATTCAGGGGCTTAATGGATATCTAATAAGATATGAGGTTCAGCGGATATCTCATATCTGAACCTCTACTCGTCGCAACACCTACCATATGTGTGACCCTCTAGGCCCAATATCGAGCTGGTCGTGAGTCATACTTGTTAGAACTCCTTCTGACTTAGTGAATTATTATCTCTATAATAATTCACCCAACTCGTCGGCTAACGCGACGTGCTAGGCCACTCTGCGCAGCCCCCCCAGACGATACAGGGGAAGCCAGTCCTTTGGACCTATCTGTCCTTAGTTACCATGTATCTATAGTCCCTCATCCATCCAATATCCCATAGATCCTATACCGGGCATGGTGCTGTCAGGCTTATACGGTCTCTCCTCGAGTCTTGCTCTTGTCGGATTCTCTCAGAGAACTCTTTCTCTCTCAATCCGAATAACCTTGGCCAAGGATTTGTTCGAGCAAGAATACATTGGATATTCCTCTCATGATACCAAGAGCGGATGATCTTTTATTGACACTCAATAGCCCTCGTAAGGTTGGCTACCACTCCCAATAACCGGTTGTATTAAATCTGAAACTTTCCAAACCTATAAATCTGGTATCAAAGAGTGGAGTACTTATATAGGACATCCTTGGTGTCTCAAGTCTAAGGACCAGATACACTACTGGGACTACAAAATCACTGTCTGACATGAGGTATCAATAACCATCCAACATTCCGTAGGCGGATCAATCAGTGAACTCATTCTCCAATGAGCACCTGCACTGTACCCTTAGTGTCCCCATACGAGTAGCTATGAGACCAGCTACCTCCATCATATGAACGGGTATACAACACACTAATCTATTCGGTTATCTCGATGTCCTTCTCGAATAACCTATGATCAGGATAATTTAGGGTCTGTGTTTAAAGGTGAATTGGTCTCATTATCGTGATCTCATCATGATCCGATTCCCATTGCACAAATCCAGAGACATCACAATATATGCAACACGCAAGATAAAGTGATAAAATACCCAATAATAAGCAAAGAGAAAAAATGCATATCAAGTCACAAGTGCCATCACTCATGTGATTGGCTTGCAAGGCACATATGACTAGCAATCTCCCACTTAACCTAAAGCCAATCACCAACATGTTTGATCCCCATCAGACCTCTGTGACGCTCAAAGATAATATGAGTCAATGGCTTTGTCAATAGATCTGCAATGTTATCTTCGGATGGAACTCTTTCTATTGCTACATCTCTTCGGGCCACAATTTCTCTAATAAGTTGGAACCTCCTCAGAACACCTCTGATGAGACCCGGGTTTCCTTATTTGAGTAATCGCCCCATATTTGTCACAATTTAAGGAATCAGCTCCTTGCTGCTCGGGATAACTCCTAGATCTGTGATGAACTTCTTCATCCATACTCCCTCCTTTACTGCCTCTACCGCAGCAATGTATTTCGCCTCTGTGGTCGAGTCAGCAGTAGTGTCTTACTTAGAACTCTTCCAGCATACTGCTCCTCTATTCAGGGTGAACACATACCTTGAATTAGACTTGCTATCATCGACATCAAACTGGAAGCTCGAGTCCATGTAGCCCTGAACCCTGAGGCTACTACATCCATATACCAGTAAAAGATCCTTAGTCCTTCTCAAGTACTTAAGGATACTTGTTACTGCTTTCCAGTGCTCCAAGCCTGGATCTGCCTGATATCTGCTCGTGACACTCAGAGCATATGCTATATCAGGCCTGGTACATAGCATAGCATACATGATAGATCCTATCGCTGAAGCATATGGTATCATATCCATGTGTGCCCTTTCTTAAGGAGTCTTTGGGGACATACTCCTAGAAAGTGATATTCCATGTCTCATTGGTATGAAACCTCTCTTGAAATTTTGCATGTCAAACCTTTTGATAATGGTGTCTATGTACTTGGACTGAGACAAGCCAAGTATCCTCTTGGATCTATCTCTATAGATCTGTATCCTCAATATGCAGGATACTTTCCCTAAGTCATTCATGGAGAAGTGCTTAGATAACCAAGTCTTTACTTTGGAGAGCATTCCTACATCATTCTTAATGATCAAGATGTCATCCATATATAATACCAAAAAGGTGATAGTGCTCCCACTTAATTTCCTATACACACAAGGCTCATCTTCGTTCTTAACGAAGTCATAAGATCTGATCACCTCATCAAATCTTATGTTCCAACTTCGGGAAGGTTGCTTCAATCCATAAATGGACCTAAGCAACCTGCACACCTTATCTGGGTTATCCCTGAACACGAATGCCTCAGGCTGTATCATATACACCTCCTCCTCGAGGTTGCCATTGAGGAATGCGGTTTTGACATCCATCTACCAGATCTCATAATCATAGTATGCTGCAATAGTCAATAAAATTCGAATGGATTTTAGCATGGCTACAGGTGCGAAAGTTTTTTCATAGTCAACACCTTGCCTTTGACGATACCCCTTAGCTACTAGCCTTGCTTTGTAGGTCTCTACCTTTCCATCTACTCCAATCTTCTTTTTGAAGATTCACTTGCAACCAATGGGTACAATACCCTCGGGTGCATCAACTAGGTTCCAAACCTTGTTGAAGTACATGGAATCCATTTCTGAATTATTGGCTTCTTGCCATTTCCCGGAGTCTATGCTCATAATAGCCTCCTCATAGGTCTGAGGATCAATATCCTCAACATTCTCTCTTCTGATATATCCCACATATCTCTCAGGAGGATGAGATACTCTATCAGACCTATGTAAAGTTGGAACTTGTGTGTTAGGTATCTGAATAGATTCTGGAATGGTGCTTGAGCTAGGTTCTCTAACCTCACTCAATTCTATTATGCTCCCACTGTCTCCACCAAGAATGTGTTCCTTCTCAAGGAACACTGCTCTCTTAGCTACAAAGACCTTTTGGTCCTCAGGGTGATAGAAATAATACCCATAAGTTTCCTTAGGGTATCCCACGAACTTGCACCGTTCCGTCCTAGATTCCAACTTATCAGGGTTGTGTCTCTTAACGTGGACAGGGCAGCCCCAAATTTTAATAATCTTAAGATCGAGCTTCTTCTTATTCCATATCTCATATGGAGTAGACATCACTGACTTAGTTGAAATTCTGTTCAGAAGGTAAGCTGCGGTTTCTAGGGCATATCCCCAGAATGAGATTGGTAGGTCGACGAAACATATCATGGAACACATCATGTCTAACAGTGTGTGATTCCTCCTTTACGATACACCATTTAGTTGTGATGTATAAGGAGGTGTCTATTGGGATAAGATCCCATAGTCTTTGAGGAACTGGATGAACTTTGTACTCAAGTACTTACCTCCTCGATCTGATCGAAGGGTTTTAATACTCTTTCCTGTCTTGTTCTCCACTTCTCGTTTCCTCTTAGACTTACTTACACTCATGATATGTGGAGCTGTATCTAGTATAAATAAACCATCATGCACTGTTCCTCTCGTGATTATCTCATCATCTAATATTATTGAACAACCATTGTTCTCAAAAACTAATTTATATCCACTAACTGTCAAACATGAAATTAAAATAATATTTTTGATAATAGAAGGAACATAATAGCATGCATCTAATGCAATAATAGCTCCACCAGGCAGATGTAAGGTGACCTTGCCAACAGCCACTGTAGCAACCTTTGCTCCATTGCCTATCTTAAGGTCCATCTCGCCTCTGTTCAATCTCCTAGGTTCTGTCAAAACCTACAACGAATTACAGATATAATAAGCACTCCTGGTATTCAATACCCATGTGTTATCATAAGATTCTGACAAATGGAGACTGATCATGAATGTACCTGAAGCTTCTGCAAGCTTCTGTTTCGCCCTCTCTGCAATGTACTCTTTGCAGTTTCTCTTCCAGTGCCCATCTTTGTCGCAATGGAAGTACTAGCCTTTATCCTTTATTGGGTCTTTCTTGATAACCTTTGCCTTACCCATTTTGCCCTTGCCCGTGCCCTTCTTAAGGGTCTTCTCAGCCTTCCTTTTCTTTCTGGTCTCACCAGTGTAAAGAACCGATTTCTCTTTCTTGATGGTGCTCTCTACTTCTCTCAACATATTGAGGAGCTCTGGGAGGGTCACCTCAAGTTTGTTCATATTAAAATTTATTATGAACTGAGAAAAGGAATCTGGTAGGGACTGAAGCACAAGATCCATACATAGGTTATCCTTTAGGACCATTCCTAGACTTATGAGTTTCTCGATCCACTCAATCATCTTAAGGACATAGTTCTGAACCGGTGTCCCCTCAGTCATCCTAGCACGGAAAAGACTCTTTGATATCTCATATTGCTGAGTTCTTCCCTGTTCCTCAAATAGTTTACGGAGATGCAGGAGTATGGAATTAGCATCCATATTTTCATGTTGTCTCTGTAACTCAGTAGTCATAGAGGTCAATATATAACATTGAGCAAGAGTGGAATCATCTAAGTACTTCACATAATGAGCGATCTCATCCTCCTTTGCCCCTTCGTCGGGCGTAGGGATCATTGTATCAAGGACATACACGATTTTCTCCACCGTGAGAACAATTCTCAGATTACGAAGCCAATCCGTATAATTTGGACTAGTGAGGCGATTGGCATCAAGTATGCCATGTAAAGGATTTGAAAGCGATATTTTTCTGAAATAAAAGATGCAGTAGAAATAAATAACATGTAGACTTTTCAGAAATTTAAACAATTAAGATAAGGACTTCTATCTTAATGTATTCCCACTAATTTTTCGTGAGACACACAACACCCTCCGGTATGTGAATCGGAGACCCCCGGTGGATCTCTAGTGGGGATCAGGATCCAATCGGCATCTTAACGTAACCTCGAGGGACTCGACCAATCACATTAAGCCCGTAAAGGTAGGCAACTCTTGCCAATCACAACTCCTTGTGGTTCCCGTCCTGTTCAGCCTCTGAACCACCATGGCCTCGAGGGACTCGACCAACCATGATGTTCGGTTAAGTCATCACCATCGTTACCAGATGAGTCTGATTCGGTGATATACTCTCGAGGGACTCGACCAAGCATACCATGTCCTCAGGTCACCAATGACATTTCTATGTCGTAGATAAGATAGTGAGACGCGATATAGGAGAGTCTCGAGGGACTCGACCAACTCAACCTACACCGGGAATCGGTTCCTAGCTATAATGATGGAAGGCCACATGGGTCAATCTAATTACTTCATGTTTCCCGACTTAATATTATTAATGGAGAGGATTTTTTATTTGGTCTCCTAACATAATGTGTCACACACATACGTATTATATCTACATCGCATGCAAATATATATATATATATATATATATCTAGTAAATGTATATCTAATCACACATCACATGAGCAATCACACCAGATGATCATGGACCACATCCTAATGTGATCAGGCCCGAGCCAGTGGGCCTAATCACTCACATCAAGATCTATGTGTACGTCGGCGCATCTCTATACCCTGTGATCGTCCATCTCGCTTCGTTGGATCCGTCAGCATCTCCATGTGTCAAATCGTTCGTCTCGACCTCGTGAGTCATGCTACCGCTGCGTCTCCTCATGTAATTATAATATAATTACAGGCATGCAGGCTTGACAATAAATGAGAAAAGAATAGAGGCTCGCAGGCCCCAATAATAATAATCACATATACACACATCACATCACAAGTCCATGATCATCTGTCCACATCATACATCACATGTATATGTTATTTTATAGGACTACTAGACAAAAATAATAGTTAATTAAACTATTTAATTAATATATTTAATTTTTTGAAATCAGGGACATAAAGGGAATTTTTGAATTCCCAAGATTTTTCAGTAATTTGGCCAAAAGGGTATTTTGGTAATTCTATCAAAGGGGACAGAATCTGAAAATTTTGAAATTCCGAGGGGTAAAATCATCTTTTGCCCTAAAAATCCTAATTCCTCACCCTTATCGTACTGCGCGCGCCACCACCCCGGCCAATGCGCTTCCTTGCGTCTTGGGAGGGCGGGCGCCCGTGAGCACGGCACTGGCCGGCGCCTCTGCAGCGTTGGCCTGCGGGCACAAGCGCCCAGCGCTAGTGCCTCTGCGGCGCTAGCCATGGCTCCCAACGCCGCTGCGCCTCTGGCGCGCGACCATGGCGTGAGCGTCGGCGCCTTTGTGGCGCGGGCCCGCGGGCGCAGCGCCCGCCAACGCCCCTGCCGGCGAGCCATAGGCCGTCAACGCAGGCAGCCTGCCTGCGGCCAGCAGCCCACTGGCCGACGATTGTTGCTTGTGCAGGCAGCAAGGCTGCAAGTAGCCTTGCGGCCGTTGCACGAGTGCAACAAGGGCAGTAACAGTTACTGCCCTTCCTGGCCCTTTTGCGCCAACGATTTTGGCGTCAAAAGCAGATCCAAAACACAACACACATAGTTTAAGATCCGATCTTCGCACGAATAATCTGGCTCTGATACCACTGTTAGGAAATCCACCAGGGGGAGCGGCATCTCATGCGCAGTAAAAGAACAGAAAACAAAACACCCCAGATTTCCCATAGAAATTTTTCGTCATCGTGCAAAAATCGGTACGTCAAAAACAAATCTGCAAAACTGCACATGTAAAAGAACATACCTAGGGAGATCGTATATCCCTGAATTTTTACAAATCTGTAAGCAAGGATGAAGGAGGTCAAGCGTCCTCCTCTCTAGCGGTATCCATACGGCAGGGATTGCGACGATGCACCTCTCTCCCTTGGGAGAGGAGAACAGGAGGTGGCTACCAAAAGAAACCCTCAGTCTATAGAACTTTGGTTCCCTCCTATTTATAGAGGCCTCCTGAAAACCCTAATGGATCTTTTGCCCTATTGGGTATTGGATCTCCATCCAATTACCCAAGCCTCTTGGATTAGTGGGTCTCTACCCAATAATCTCTTATTAGCAATTATTGGATCTCATCTCAGGATCCAATAATTCAGGGGCTTAATGGATATCCAATAAGAAAGGGGGTTCAGCGGATATCTCATATCCGAACCTCTACTCGTCGTAACACCTACCATATGTGTGTGACCCTCTAGGCCCAATATCGAGCTGGCCGTGAGTTATACTTGTTAGAACTCCTTCTGACTTAGTGAATTATTATCTCTATAATAATTCACCAAACTCATCGACTGCGGACATACCAGGCCACTACGCCACGGCCCCCAGATGATACAGGGGAATCCAATCCTTTGAACCTATCTATCCTCAATTACCATGTATCTATAGTCCCTCATCTATCCAATATCCCAGAGACCCTATACCGGGCATGGTGCTGTTAAGCCCATACGGTCTCTCCTCGAGTCTTGCTCTTGTTGGATTCTCCCGGAAAACTCTTTCTCTCTTAATCCGAATAACCTTGGCCAAGGATTTGTTCGAGCAAGAACACATGGGATATTCCTCTCATGATACCGAGAGCGGATGATCCTCTATTGACACTCAATAGCCCTCGTAAGATTGGCTACCACTCCCAATAACCGGCTGTACTAGATCTGAAACTTTTCAAACCTATAAGTCTGGTATCAAAGAGTGGAGTACTCATACAAGACATCATTGGTGTCTCAAGTCTAAGGACCAGATACACTATTGGGACTATGGAATCGCTGTCTGACATGAGGTATCAATAACCATCTAGCATTCCGTAGACCGATCAATCAATGAACTCATTCTCCAATGAGCACCTACACTGTACCCTTAGTGTCCCCACACGAGTAGCTATGAGACCAGCTACCTCCATCATATGAATGGGTATACAACACACCAGTCTATCCGGTTATCTCGATGTCCTTCTCGAATAACCTATGACCAGGATAATTTAAGGTCTGTGTTTAAAGGTGAATTGGTCTCATTATCGTGATCTCATCACGATCCGATTCTCATTACACAGATCCAGGGACATCACAATATATGCAACACGCAAGATAAAGTGATAAAATGCCCAATAATAAGCAAAGAGAAAAAATGCATATCAAGTCACAAGTGTCATCACTCATGTGATTGGCTTGCAGGGCACATATGACTAGCACCGTCCTCAGGCCACAAATGGTTGACCGGCTTACCAAGACACTGTCCCATGTGCAATGGCCCGACAAGTAGTATCTCTAGAGCGTAGGCGAACATTAGCTATTCTATATCATAAGATGAATTGTAGAGGAAGAATTCAGCAACCCGTCTCCTTTGGTTGTCGTTGAGTAAGTGATGGAAGATCTCCTTCAGCGTTTCTCGATCACCATAGCAGTTCCACGTAAAATGAGTTGGGTTCATGAGCGGCAGACCTAGGGCAAGTTAGAATCCTACACGACATGTTAGAAATTGATTCATAGTAGTTATTTAGGTAGTTGTCATGTTCTAGATAATTATAGGTATGTTCTAAGAAGTAACCCATGATCTAGAAGTTATAGGGTAGTTCCTACACCTAACTCAATCATGGGTAACATGATGGAGGGAGGTAGTTACCATAGGTCCTGTAAATATGACCATAGTTCATGAAGCAAGAAATATGTGCATTTGGGTAAATCTTGTAAGTGTTTTATATCATTCCTCTTATTTTTTAATACTACATCGATTTTCTTGATTAAGAGCATTCTCTCTTGATTGCATCATAGTATTCTATTTTTATTGTTTCCTTGCTCTTCTAACCCCAACATTTGTGGTATCAGAGCTTTGTTTCAATCTGAACTGGGCATTATGGCTTTCAATAATAATTCTGTCTCAACCCCTTATTCTCATTTTCTCGGGTAAATGCTATGAATTTTGGAGTATCAAGATGAAGACTCTATTCAAGTCTCAAGATCTTTGGGACTTAATAGAGAATGGATATGAAGATCCAGATGAAGAAACTAGGTTGAGAGATAATAGAAAGAAATACTTAAAGATATTGTTCTTCATTCAACAAGCTGTACATGTGACAATCTTCTCAAGAATTACAGCAGCAACAACCTCAAAGCAAGCTTAGTTGATATTTCAAAATAAATTTCAAGGCTCATCAAGGGTGATTACGGTAAAACTTTAAACCCTTCATCGTGAGTTTGAAATTTTATTCATGAAAAACAATGAATCGGTGCAAGATTTTTTTTCTCAAGTGACTGAAATTGTTAGTCAAATGAAATCTTATGGTGAACATCTTCATGATCATATAATTGTTGCAAAAGTTTTGAGAAGTTTAACTCTAAAATTTGATCATGTTGTTGCCGTAATTGAGGAGTCAAAAGATTTATCTATATATTCATTTGATGAACTAATGAGTTCCTTGCAAGCACACGAAGCAAGGTTGAACAGACTACTTGAGAAAAATGAAGAAAAAGCATTTCAAATTAGGGGAGAGTCTTTTACTTCAAAAGAAGATAAAAATTCAACAGAAAGAAGACGTGGCAGAGGAGGATTTCATGGTAGAGGAAATGGAAGAGGAAGAGGACACTTTGATAGGCATGATGAATAAAAAAACTATAAGAGTAGAATTCAATATCATTATTGTAAAAAGTTTAGTCACATGAAAGCATATTGCTGAAAAAGAGAAAAGCAAGCAAGCTATGTGGAGGAAAATAAAGAAAATAGTAAGTTATTTATAACTCATTCACAAGTTAATGATATCTCAAATGATATTTGGTTTTTACATAGTACATGTTCTAATTATATGTCAGGCATAAGATCAATATTTAGAGATATCGATGAAACTCATAAGTTGAATGTTAGACTTGGAGAAAATAAATAAATCCAAGTGGAAGGAAAAGGAACAATTGAGGTGAAGACAAGTCAAGAGAAGGTAAAACATCTTGATAATGTTTTATTTATTCCTAGTTTATCACATAACTTGTTGAGTATTTAACAATTGATAGATGATGGATATTCAGTTATATTTAATGATGGTTCATGTACTATTAGAGATAAAAAAAATCTGGTTTGATTATAGTAAATATTTGCATGACACAAAATAAGATGTTTCCACTTGATGTTTCAAATATTGAAAAGCATCCTTTTGTTGTAACTCAAAAGAATGAGTCTAATTTATGACATTTAAGATATGGACACCTTAATATTAAGGGGTTAAGATTGTTAAAGCAAAAAAGAAATGATTTTTGGATTGTCCAAAATTAATGCACTTGATGTATGTGAAGGATGCATTTATGGTAAATAAAGTAAAAAAATCATTTCCTGTTGGAAAAGCATGAAAAGCATCTAATTGTCTTAAATTAATTCATGTTAACTTACGTGAACCTATGAATACAAAATCATTTGGTAGAAGTCGATATTTTCTATTGTTTATTAATAATTATAGCCGCATGAGTTGGGTATATTTTCTGGAACTGAAATCTGAAACATTTGATAATTTTTAAAAATTCAAGGCACTTGTAAAAAGGCAAAGTGGTAGATGTATAAAGATACTTCGGATAGATAGAGGTGGTGAATTTCTATCTAATGAGTTTAATTCTTTTTGTGAAGAAAATGATATTCACAAAGAATTGACACATATACACCGGAACAAATGGTGTAGCTGAACGTAAAAATCGAACTATCGTTGAAATGGCAAGAAGTTTGCTTAAAGAAAAGCATATTCCAAACCAGTTTCGGGTAGAAGCAGTTGCAACAGTAGTTTATTTGTTGAATATTTCACCAACAAAGGCTATTATGAATCGAACTCCTTTTGAGACTTGGTATGATATAAAACCAAGTGTAAGCCATCTAAGAATTTTTTGTTGTATTGCTTATGCTTTGGTAAATTCACAAAACCATCACAAGTTTGATGAAAAATCTAAAAGATACATTTTAATTGATTATTCCTTACAATCCAAAGCATATCGTTGTATAATCCTGTTAGTGGCAAAGTTATTATTAAAAAAATATTATATTTGATGAAAGGACAAGTTAGAATTGGGAGTCCAATAAAGGTGAAACTCAAACTTCGATTCCAACAGAACTAGATACTCTACAGAATCAAGTAACAGATCCTGCTCCAATAAGTTCATCGTCAACCTCACCTAATAGCAGTTCAAATTCTGATTCCTCAGATGAAACCCCTCTAGGAAGATTCAGATCACTAACAGAAATTTATGATTTAACATTTGCTTTATTTATTTCAGATCCTACAATTTTTGAGACAATAGTTGAAAAAGAGGAATGACGAAAAGTAATAAAGGAGGAAATCAAGTCAATTGAGAAGAATAAAACCTGAGAGCTAATAGATCTACCGAAGGAAAAGAAACTATTGGTTTAAAATGGGTGTTCAAAATAAAATATGATACATATGGAATTATCCAAAAGCATAAGGCTCGGCTTGTAGCAAAAGGATATTCACAGCAATAAGGAGATTTGGATGATAGAAAAAGTATTTTGGGCAATATTTTTAGCCTCGGATCAGGTGCTATATCTTAGAGTTCAAAGAAGCAAGCAACAACTGCATTATCGACATCAGAAGTAGAATATATAGCTGCAACATCAGTAGCTTGTCAAGCAATATGGCTTAGAAGACTTCTTGAAGATCTTCATCAAAAACAAAAGGAAGCAATAAAAATATTTTGTAATAATAAAGCTACAATTGCAATGACGAAGAATCTATCATTTCATGGAAGAACGAAACATATAGAGATACGCTATCATTTCATCTGGGATCTTGTAGCAAGTGGAGTCATAGCAATGAAGTATTGTGACATAGATAAACAAGTTACGAATATACTCACCAAGTCGCTTCCAGTTCAAAAGCATGTTTATTTTGTCTCAAATTAGTGTATGCAATTATGAATTAAGGGGGAGTGTTAGAAATTCATTCATAGTAGTTATCTAGGTAGTTGCCATGTTCTAGATAGTTATAGGCATGTTCTAAGAAATGACCCATGATCTAGAAGTTATAAGGTAGTTTCTATACCTAACTCAATCATGGATAACATGATAGAGGAAGATAGTTACCACTAGGTCCTATAAATATGATCATAGTTCATGAAGCAAGAAATGTGTGTATTTGGATAAATCTTGTAAGTGTTCTGTATCGTTTTTCTTGTTTTTAATACTATATCAATTTTTTTAATTAAGAATATTTTTTTCTTAATTATATTTAGTATTCTATTTTTATTATTTTCTTGCTCCTCTAACCCCAACACAATATACCGACGATATCAAACCCAGATTTGATATGTGTGGATCGATCATCTTTTCTTTTCTGTCTCTGTTGTTTATGTGCACCATCATCATTCTGGCAATCAATCGACAATCAATCGATTGTGTTATCGTTAAAACTGCGAAAAATAAAAGTGTTTAAACAGTTCTGTGACCTTAAAAAAATCATCAATCAATTAAAGTTTATTTCTTTATCTCGTACCTTGCTCTCGGAGTTGTGTGCAGTACCGACCAGTCAAAAGATCCTAACATAGTGATGTCAGAGAAAGAACAGTATTACCATCTACATCGATTACTCAATCTTCGATCAATTTGGGAATTTTCATTATAGTGGCAGCCACAGCGGCCGCCATCGGCCAGAACGCTGCCGACCGGAGGCCCTTCTCTCTCGCAACCTCGAGAACCCATGGCGCCATCCCGTCAACGACCATGCAAGTGATCTTGTCTTCACCAGGTTCGTGACTCTTCAGTATCAGCTCTTCCAAACACATGGGCAGGGTCTTCATCAAGCAGTGTCTCAGCTTCAGCACATCACGTCGGTCTTCTCCGGGAGCCAACCCCTCGTCGAACGAGACCAAGCGTACCATCGGGTCCATCATGCTTTGCCCCTCGGGCAGAGCGACGGCGATGAGGGCGTGGTTGATCTCAGTGTTCACGAAGGTGATATTGAACTCGTGATCCACCAGGCAGTACGAGAGCTTCAGGAGAGGGATGACATGGCCCTGTGCTGGGAACGGAACAACCAGAGCATGAGGTTGCTGGCCCATGGTGGTTGTGTTTCCCGGAGGATGGTTTTCCCCTTCGGTGCCAAATTATATCCGGCCACCACCGTCGCTGAGGAGCCAATAATGCACACGCAGAGAGAGACAAGGGTGACATCTCGATTAGTCCCACATCATAAGTAACCTGCGAGCTTCCACTCATTGCTGCTAATATATGCTGTTACCATCCTAACCCAAAAAGAGAGCGGTGGGTGAGCCCTCGGTGAATGACGGTTAATTGCGTTCACCATCCTTTTTGTTCTTGAGGAAAAATGATACCTTTGTATTATTTGTGATCTCGCTTTATCTCTTCCATCGATTATGGTGATATATTATACGGGCATGTTAGGCAGTAAGCCCAATTCAATTCGGGCTTTATCAGCCCATAATTTTTTTTAAATCTTTTTAATTAGAAAATTGATGGTGGTTATAAAAATTAGAAAAAAAATTACAATAAAAGGGTAATGATTTTTGTTCTCATTCTTTACATAGAAATTATTCTCATTCATCCAAACAGTATTCTCATCTCAGGTTATTAGATCTGTAGTAAATTTTTACTATGATTGCTTGAAGAGGTTTTGGATATTGTGTATAGTAATACAATCCTTGTATTCTAGTTATTTTCTTGTGATTGTTGCTTGGATTTTTGGGCAAGAGACTTTAAAAATTGTATATTCATTATTTATATAGTGGATTTTCTCTAGTTTGCCCCGTGGTTTTTATCCTTTACGTTGGAGGGGTTTTCCACGTAAATCTTGGTGTCATATTTAATTATGATTTCTGTTTAATTTTGTTATGTTACGGTCTGCTAGTATTTGTTCATATACAAAAGTTATTCTTCCTTGTTATTGTTTTTATCCCATCAACTGGTATCAGAACAAGATTTTGATGATTTAATTTTTGTGTTTGAACATGGAGGCTGGTAGTGTTTCTTGTATGATTTGCTTGAATTGAAACAATTAGATAAAATGGAAGATCTCTTATATTGCAAAGATTTGTATGGACCTTTGCAAGGGGATAGTGCAAAACCCATAATTATGACAGATGATGAGTGGAAGAGGTTAGATCAAAAAATGATCGGGTTTATTCGATAGTGGCTCAATGACAATGTCTTTCACCATGTTTCTACTGAAAGTTCTGCATATTATCTTTAAAAAAAGTTGGAAGGTCTTTATGAAAGAAAAATAGTTGGCAACAAAGCTTTCTTGATCAAAAAACTTGTGAACCTAAAATATAAAGAAAGTGCTTCTATTGTTGAGCATTTGAATGAAATGCAGAGTATTACTAACTAATTATCTTCTATGAAAATGTCTCTTGATGATGAGTTACAGGATTTTTACTTCTCAGTTTATTGTTAGAAAGTTGGGAGATACTAGTGGTTTCCTTCAGTAATTCTACACCATATGTATTGTCACCATGAGTCAAGTAACAAGCAGTTTTGTTGAATGAGGAGTTGAAAAGAAAGAACTTAACATCATCTCAGATTGATTTACAAGTACTTATCTCAGAGAACAAAGGAAGATCAAAGTCTAAAGATAGAAGTAGTTCACGTATGGGTAGAAGCAAGTCAAGATCAAGGAAAGATATTGTTTGCTACAACTGTGATGAAAAAAAATATTATAAGAATAAATATAAGCAACCTGAGAAGAGCAAGAAAAAAGGAAAAGAAGTGGAGTCTACAGAGTCAAAAGAGAATACCACAACTATAGTGCAAGATGGTGATTATTTAATTTTGTCTCCTTCTAATGATATTTTTTCTTGTGTATGTCAGGATCTCGAGTGAATAATTGACATAGGAGCTTCTTATCATGTTATACCACAGAGAGCATTCTTTACTACCTATAGGTCTGAAATGTTGGTATTGTCAAGATGGGCAACTATAGCACAGCAGACATCATTAGCATAGGTGACATCCACAAAAAGACCAACCTTGGCTGTAAGTTGGTGCTTAAGGATGTGAGACATGTGGTTGACTTGAGGCTGAATCTAGTTTCAGTTGGAAACTAGATGATGAAGACTATGATAGAGATTTTACAGAAGGCAATGGAAGCTCAATAAGGGTTCTCTTGTATAGCTAGTGGAAAGAAATGTTACACTTTATACATGTTACAAGCCAAAGCTTATGGTGAGCAGTTAAATACTACAAAGAAAGACTTCAGCATATAGTTATGGTATAGGCGATTGAGACACATGAACGAGAAGGGACTGCAAGCTCTTTCCAAGAGAGAGATATTACCTGACCTCAGAGGTATACGTTTGAACCATTGTATTGATTGTTTGGCTAGTAAACAACATAGAGTTTCTTTTACTAGTCCTGCTTTATCTAGAAAAATGCATGCCTTGGACCGTGTTTATAAAGATGTATGTGATCCTTTGAGGACAAAAACTCCTAGTGGTTCTATTAATGTTCATAGCATCAATGATGCACTTTATTTTGTTACTTTTATAGATGACTTTTTCAAGAAAGTTTGAGTCTATGCTTTGAAGACCAAGGATTAGGTTATTGGTATCTTCAAAGAGTTTTATGCTAGAGTTGAAAGGGAGATAGAAAGGCAATTGAAATCCATAAGATCATATAATGATGATGAGTACATAGGATTATTTGATGATTCTTGCAGGTCACATGATACCCAACATGAGATGACAGTTCATGGTACACCTCAGCATAATGCAATTATAAAGAGGATGAATCACATCATCATTGAAAAAAATTAGATATATGCTTTCACAAGCAAAGCTATCCAAAAAGTTTTGGGATGAGACTTTGAGGACTACAGTTGATGTGATCAATTTATCCCCCTGTATAGCCCTAGATGGTGATGTTGCAAAGCATGTATGGTTAGGAAAATATATTTCCTACAAGCATTTGAGAGTATTTGGTTATTGTGCATTTGCACATGTTCCAGACAATGAGAGGTCCAAGCTGGTAAGACAAAAGAATGTATTTTTTTTACTACTCACATGATCAATTTGGTTACAGGCTTTAGGATTTATAAAAGCATAAGGTATTTAGAAGCAGAGATATGGTCTTCTTTGAGGATCAAACCATTGAGGATTTGAAGGAGGCACCAGCCAAGACTTCTGCAGAAGGATTAGCATATTGTAACCTAGTTACTCTTTTAGTATATCAAGGAGATGAGAGAGATGTGCAGGAAGATAGTGTAGAGCCAGATGTTAATCTACCTGTAGGAGATGTTGAGCAAGAAGAAGTTGAGGAGTAGTTTTCCGTAAAACCTCAGTTAAGAAGATCTTCTAGACAACGTCAGCCTTCTAGAAGATACTCTATAGATGAGTATGTGATACTTACTGATGTAGGTGAACCAGAGAGTTACCAGGAAGCAGTTAAAAGTGAGCAGAGAAAGAAGTGGTTAGTTGTTATATAGGAAGAGATAGATGCTCTATAGAAGAACCACACATATGATTTGATGCAACTACCATAGGGAATGAAAACCTTGAAGAACAAGTGGGTTTTCAAGTTAAAGGCTCAAGAATATTGTTCTCAACCAAAGTATAATGCCATATTGATTGTGAAAGGCTTTGATCAAAAGAAATGTATTGACTTTGAAGAGATTTTTTTTCCTGTTATTAAAATATTTTTTATTTGTATTGCTCTTGATATTGCTGTTAGCCAGGACTTGGAGATTGAGCAGTTAGATATGAAGATAGCTTTCCTTCATAGTGATTTGGAGGAGGAAATTTATATGGAGCAACTGGAAAGTTTCAATGTTAAAAGTAAAGAAAATTTTGTCTGCAAGTTGAAAAAGAGTTTGTATAGGTTGAAGCAACCTCCAAGACAATGGTACAGAAAGTTTGATTCATTTATAATTGAAAATTGATATAAAAGAATGGCTTTAGATCATTATGTGTACATTAAATAATTTGGTTAGGATTTTATTATTCTCTTACTTTATGTTGATGATATGCTTATCCTTAAGAAAGATATGTGTACAATCAACAAGTTGAAGAAGGAACTAAGTGAGTCCTTTGCAATGAAGGACATGGGGCCAGCAAAGCAAATACTAGGCATGCAGATTTCTCGTGATAGAAAAAACAAAAAGATTTGATTGTCACGGGAGAAATATATCGAGAATGTATTAGAAAGGTTCAGTATGAGCAATGCAAAACCAGTTGGTTCTTCTCTTTCAGGTTACTTCAAGTTGTGCTAAGAACAAAGTCCATCAAGTGATGAGGAGAATGAGAAAATACAAAAAGTTCCTTATGCTTTAGCAGTTGGAAATTTAATATATGCAATGGTATGTACGAAGCCGGACATCGCATATGTAGTGGGTGTTACTAGCAGATTTCTTACAAATCCAGGCAAAGAGCACTCGATAGTAGTGAAGTGGATCTTGAGATATCTTAGAGGAAGCTCTAAGGTTTGTTTAAGCTTTGGAGATAAACCACCTATGCTAACGGGTTATATAGATGCAGATATGACTAGAGATATTGATATGAGGAAATCTACATCAGGTTTTGTACTTACTTTTGTAGGAGGAGCTGTGTCATGGCAATCCAGATTGCAAAGGTGTATTGCTGTCTCCACCAAAAAGGCAGAATATATTACTGCTATAGAGGTTTGTAAAGAAATATTATGGATGATAGAACTCTTACAAGAATTAGGGCTGAAACAAGAAAACTATGTAGTGCATTGTGACAACTAGAGTGTCATCCATTTGTGTAAGAACCTAACTTTTCATTCCAAGTCGAAGCATATAGATATCAGATACCACTGGATTCGAAATATACTTGAAGAGAAGCAGTTGCAACTTCAGAAAATTTATACAGATGATAATAGAACAGACATGTTAACAAAAGCCTTACCGAAAGAGAGGCAAGAGATGTGTCGACAGTTAATCAGCATGGCTTCACATTGAGGAGTTATGGGACAGTCTTCCTTATGGGCTGAAGGGGGAGGTTGTTATGCAATAAGCCTAATTCAGCCTATATGCTCTTTATCAACCCACAGCCCATCTTTCCTTTTCTAAACCCTAAGTTTAATTAAGGGGCTAATGGTGGCTGTGAAAATTAGGAGAAAACTATAGCAAAAGGACAACAATTTTTACAACAACAAGGTGATTCAAAAAGAGGAGAAAAGGGTAGAAAAATAAGAGAAAAAAAGGAAAGAAGATAAGGACCACATAAAGATTGTTCTTATTTATCCAAATAATATTATCATCTAAAGTTAAATCAGATCTGTAATGAATTTTCACTGTGATTGCTTGGGAAGATTTTAGATATTATGCATAGTGATGCGATCTTTGTATCTCAGTTATTTTTTTGTGATTGTTGCTTGAGTTTTTGAGCAAGAGACTTTAAGAATTGTACATTCATTATTTTTATAATAGATTTTCTCTGGTTTGCCTCATGATTCTTACCCTTCACGTAGGAGGTATTTTTCATGTAAATCTTGATGTCATATTTGATTGTGATTTTTATTTAATTCCACCGTGTTACGATCTACTAGTATTTATTCATATATAAAAATTATTCTTCCTTGTTATTATTTTTATCGATTATGGCATTCATCATTTTAAACGTTGTCTTCTATCGTAGATTCACAGTGAATCGGAGCAACATGATTTCTTTCTTCTTTTTGACACCTCGATGACATGAACGTGGACGTGTCGTCGCAATCTTAACCCAACTATCGAAAAGGGTCAAACCCAAAATGAAGTTTTTGGATCTGAGGGATAATTCAATCTTCTTAATATATTTGTTTTTTAGTTGGACAAGAATGATAGGCGTATGGCTGTTAAGTCAATTATCGAAATCCTTTGGTGCTTAATAGAATATAATGCCTTTGCATCATTTGTGATCTCAAATTCCTTATCTCTTTTATGGATTATGGTACATTTTTTATATCTATATTATCATTTTGATCTTTTTCTTTCTCCATAGATTCTTAGTGAATTTTAAAATATTAAAATAAAGTTAAATGTATTTTTATTAAGACATCGTAGTGGCTAAGTGTATTGTTACATTCTACGTTAATTAGCGTAATGAAATTTTTTTATAATTTTATTTAAAATAAACTAACCAAGTGACAAGAGCAATAAACGTCGACTCTTAAGGATGAATGTGGTTACGCTTGCCACAAAATATCCATCCTTGTTAGTTAAATAATGAGACATGTACATCTATTTTGTGTGATTCTAGTTCAAAAGTATATCGATCAAACATTAAAACCAGCGTACTCGAGCATCGTAGCATAGAGTTCGATGCACGTTCGTTAGGTAAATTGGATCCACAGGCAAACACGCCGAGAACGTTGGTATCGAGTTGGTGCGCCGTAACCGTAATTGATGCGCCGCTTTCATATCCAATCGACGGCGGAGAGATCACGCAGCTACTGTTTCTGTTGAGTGGCGCCGTCCGATCGATCACATTACGAACACGGATATCGTTCCTTTCTTGATCCCCAAGGCGACCGCCCCATTTTGCAGTCCTTTCTTTTGTGCGTCGTCTTCTTCGTGGGGGTTTCGATCTCCATGGATCCGCCGCAGGGGTCGCCACAGTCGTCGCCGGACGCGCAAGGCTCGCGGCAGCGGTCGATGGACGCGTCGCAGGGTCTTCGGCAGCCGCTGATGGACACACCGCAAGGCTCGCGACAGCCGCGGCAGCAGCAGTATCAGCCGAGGAGGCCAGACCCTCCCTCCGGTGGCGATGGCCTGTTCAACGCAGTGGTTACGATTTTCTTGTTCGTGTTGGTAGTGGTAATCGCGCTCAGTGTCATATGAAATCTTTGGTTTGATTTCAGTCAAGTTCATCCGGATTTTTCTGTGGATAAGAGTTGTTCAATTGCTGCCTGTGAGCTGTGGTAGATAGAGATTAGCGTCTCTACAGTTGTTACCATATCGTGGCTCATAATGGATTGCAGAATTTTCTACTGATTAGATAGTAAAATGGACTGGGTAAATCAAAATTGGATCTAATGTGACCATAAGTGGCTTTGGAACGTTCATCGGACACATATTGTTCAGATAACGTCTTGTAGTGTATGAATGAATGTATGGTTAATCTTCCATTCATGAGTCTTTATATCACTCGGCCATTTTCGATTTCCCTGCGGTGTTCCATATGTGACCCTAAGTGGACTCATCTATAATGTCGATGGTTTATCTTTCCGAAATTAAGGCTAAGTATAAAATCATCGAACATTGCTATTAGATAGATGGCTAAGATTGAGAAACCTTCAAAACATTTTGTGAATTACTTTTCATTTATTGACTTTCACATCAAAGAGTATTTTGGTCATTGAGAAACCTGTTTCTCTTGCATTCTCGATTTTCCCTATTTTGAAGCAAGGTTTAATATACCAGCCCAATACTAATACTCGAAACCTGTGGAACTGACACATATTGGTTGGTATGGTACTAATTCCCATCGGTACACCCTGAAAGAAATCGTTCAAAACAATTGTTTGGTTTTTTGGTGTTCGGTTGCCATGTCATGATTGGTTGGACTGGAATTTATTGTGGGAAAAACTTTTGGTAGGTGTTATTGGTATCATCATCAACAACAGGCTCAAGTCTCTCCATCTTGCATCAAGTTCCTGAAGGTCACGTTGGGGTATATTGGAGGGGTGGTGCCCTTTTAGAGGCAACTACTGATCCAGGTGTGCCTAATATGAATTGTTCCATGTTTTTATTTTGCTTATCATAGACTGTTTTATAACTTTTTTCATTTTTAGGTTTTCACTGGAAGTTGCCATTGATTACCCAGTTTGAGCCCATACAAGTGACTATTCAAACTGATCAGGTAACTTTTAATTCCTCATTCGATCCAAGTCCATGATATTAAACATGTTAACGAATTTCCTTCCACCATTTGTGAAGAAAGACAAACAAATTTGGGTGTTCTGGTTGCTACTTAACCTTTCCTCAAAAACTGCACCACAGTTTTATGATCACTATGTACCACAACTCCATCCTGTTGTTCACAGTGGTTCATGGGTGCAAGTTGAGTTCTTCTTTTGAAAATGTATCTTAAGTTGATATATGCCATTTATCTTTTGGTAAGCAGGTTAGAGACATTCCATGTGGTACCAAAGGTGGTGTTATGATCAGCTTTGATAAGATAGAGGTACACTGGTTGTGCTCGTTGTTTTTTTTTTGCTTTTGTTGTATGAGAGATTAATCATATTTCTCTCTATCATGTTAAGTTTGTTCTTTCACCTTTATTTATGATGCTTACGTATCTAGCAGGTCGTGAATCGGCTTCGTAAAAGTTACGTGTATCAGACTTTGCATGAATATGGTGTTTATTATGACAAGACATGGATATATGATAAGATTCATCATGAGATAAATCAGTTTTGCAGTGCTCATACTCTGCAGCAAGTTTATATCGACATGTTTGATCAGGTAAATAGCAGTTATGATATTTAACGTTTGACTCATATCCCAATATTAAAGCAGATGAATTGCAATTGTTTGGGCTTCGAAACAATTAAATTCTCAGATTGATGAAAAAGTGAAGGATTCCATTCAAGCCGACTGTACACGTTATGCTCCTGGTATTGAGATCATTAGTGTTCGTGTTACAAAACCAAACATCCCTGTGAGCATTAAACGGAATTTTGAACTTATGGAGGAGGAACGCACTAAGGTATTTGCCTTTTCATCTCTATTATAGTCATCAAATTAATGACATGCCACTTTACTGCTTCCCATAGGACAGGAGCAAGTTGCATGTGGTTATCTACATATTGATGGTAATGCACATCAAGTTTCTGACAGCTTTTGAGATGAAAACATTTGGTGGAGAAATTTATAAAGATTTAAGGGATAGTATCTTGGAATGCTTGTAATTTGGCAAGCCGGAGATCATTTGTATGCTTTACAGATCTCTTGGCACGGATGAGGCTGTAGATTCTGAACTCACTATAGGCTAAAAGGGCCTTATGAAAATGTATATGCTGGTAATTTTTTTAGAATTCAAGGTGCAATTACAAAGCATCGATAGACGCTGAATAGCATGCACAGTACCAAATATCTTTTCAGATCGTGTTGTACTGTTATTGCTACATTTGCAGCCCTATACTGCAACATCAATACTGTGGTCCATATACAAACTCAATAGAAACCTGATCCCTTGACAATCTATGGGGCATTTTCACATAAGCAGTTTGCTACCTAACTGTTAAATTGTCCATTTTTTTAAGGCACTGATAGCCATAGAGAAACAGAAGGTTGCAGAGAAGGAGGCTGAGACTCAGAAAAAGATAGCATTGTCAGAAGCAGAGAAGAATGCACAGGTCAGCCAGATTCAAATGGAGCAGAAGCTAATGGAAAAGAACAGTGCAAAGAGGCAGGAGGAAATCGAGAATGAGATGTACATTGCACGTGAAAAAAGCCAAGCAGATGCCGACTTTTACAGGTGGGCCACTGTTTGTTGATCGGCTAATTCCTGGTGTGAAACACTACTTGTAAATGCTCGGTGTTCATGATTTCTTTGCAGAGTGATGAAGGAAGCTGAAGCCAATAGATTGAAGCTCACACCAGAATTTCTTGAGCTCAAATTCATTGAAGCCATTGCAAATAATTCAAAAATTTTCTTCGGGGAGAAGGTTGATGAATGATTAATTGAATCATTTATCTTTTTCCTTTTTCCCTTTCCATTATAATGGAAGTCTCAAGTGTGAGCAAATTGTATGCAGATACCCAATATGGTAATGGATCAGAGACTGTTGTTGGGCAACTTTCTCGATGGCATTTCAAAGAAAGGTCGCTTGGATGTATAGAAAATGGAGGTGGAGCTTCAACCAAACACATCTGCCATTTCATACAGTGGATAATATGATATGGACTTCTGAGTTGGAATCTCATAATTTTCATGCTTGAAGCACCAACTTTTGGCCTCTCTTTTGTAGTGCTTTTCTTTTATTCCGTAGTGGATTTCGTCAGACTGCGGTTGTAAATGATTGGTAATCTTTTTGCCCTACTTTTTCCGGCATATGCACCGTTTCTGTTTCATGCAAGAAAATATGTTGGCATCCTTCTCGTTGACCATTCTTCAGGTGAAATGAATGATACCAATCATCATGGCTCAGGTTTTCTTTTAATTAGGAAGAAATCTCATTCCGTTAATTATTTATCTTGCAGGATTTTACTGGAAAGCTTTTGGTGATTAAAAACCATCATTTGGACATTAAGTCCGGAACCAGCAGATTTTGTCATCGAGTTCTCTCCCCGAGCTAGCTAGAGCTGAGAATAAAGGAGTGGATATTGCTCCGTCACGATGATAATGCTTTTTTGATGATCCTCTTAATTTTGGTCAAATGGCTTACGGACCCTCTTTCTGAGGCAACCGAGTGAAGCGTCACTGTTTGAATTTGTATGATCTGCTGTTATGGCCACCGTCAATGTAGACAGCATACGTGTGAACCGTCACGTGCGATGATGTTACATAGACATGAATATGTGTATCGCTTATCAATGGCAGGTGACATGAAAACAGTTTACTTGTGTCAGCGTGAGATCAATAGCACAGATCCGCTTGGCGTTCTCCGGTGGTAGAGGGAGGGGGTACCGGACTTGTGGTAGAGGGAGGCAGTTAGGTCTCTCGCACGAGGGCTGTAATAGCGGGGGCAACCCTGTGTGCGGTGGAGGGGGGTTGCAATAGAGGGGGCGACCTTGTATGCGGTGGAGGGGGACTGCCAACCCTCGTGCGAGGATTGCAACAATGGGGGTGATGCTGTGCGTGACAAAGGAAGGCGGCCAACCCTCACAGGAGGTGGAAGGGGGCAATCAGCCCTCGTGTGAGAGCTACAGGCAGAGGGGGGTTGCGGGCGACGATAGGTCGTCGCGTGAGGGTTACAGGTGACGGTGGGATTGTGAATGCGGCGACGAGTTCGACGAAAAAAAAATAAAATAGTCTTTTCATGGAACCAGAGGTGTTGTTTCAAAAATTTTCAAACTAGGATGCTTTGTTAAAAAATTTTAAAAGTAGAAGCCTTTTTCAGAAATTCACCCAAGTAAAAAAATGTATATATTAAAAATTCAAATCATTTGACAAAATATACTTATAGACGGTATAAATATAATAATAGAAAGTATAAAGAAAAAAATTATGAAAATAAGTATTGAAAGGTTAAAAAAATTGCATATGTATGTATACAAATGAAAATAAATAATGTTATGATGAAGTAAAAAAAATTAAAAATTCAAACGAAAAATTAGTGTTAAGCTAAAAAATAAATCTCGCTAGAAGGAGGGCTTGAACCTCCGACCTTGTGGTTAACAGCCACACGCTCTAACCAACTGAGCTATTCCAGCTTTTAATTTATATATTAAATAAACTAATTTATGTAATAATATTGTCTTGTTCAAATTTTTCACTGCCCAACATTACAGTCATAATAAAACTGTTACGTAGGTTGAATTCATCTAAAACCTATTTCACATAACCCAAAAATTACGCCAAACTTGTTAGTTTTCGTCAAATGTGGAATTAGAGTAGTAAAATCTCAACAGAACCAGCTAGAGCTCAAGTATGGATTTAACTCAAACGTAGTGTAACATCACTGAACCCAACATAAAGTGTCATTTTGATAAAAGAGAATATTTGAACTCATATGCTTTAGATAATCCAAGTAAGAAAATTCAAATCAACCTCACCCATCCCTAACATGACCTGACATGGGACTAACCCAACCTTAATGAGTTCAGGTTATGGCTGAAAAGAATTCCGACCAAAGGTCAGAATGAGTTGGATTGGAAAGATTAGTCTTCCACTATGCAAACATGGATTTTCTTTCTAGGATGAGTTTTATGGATTATTACATATTCTACCATGGACATACAGCAGGCTTAATGGAATGAAACACTGTATACAATTTACTATCAAACTATAAGCCATTGAACTAGAACATAATTTACAATATACTGTGCCTGGAATGAAGTAATAAGCAAACACAATGATATTAAATTTAGAGTTCACTGATTTATGTCCCAATACAAACTTCACACTCGATGGAAACTACATATAGTGTCAGGGATAGCCCACTACCGGCAGAACTTATTGCTCCTTTACTGTGTCTTCAATGAGCTTTGTTTATGCAAATATAAGTACAATCCCATGATAATAACTATTGTTTTTAAAGTAAAATTATCATAAGAGAAGTTCGTGTGAGGTCTGGAGTCGGCTAATTTTGTCGATGCTATGGGATCTTTTCATTATTCTAGAATTTTTAAGTATGTAATCATCATTTTTAGTGGTCAATCTAGGTTGTTTCCTGAAATCCAATTTAGTGGCATGGCTTCTGTCATTAATAGTCTTATTTGATTTGAAAGACCATGAAGTTGGTTGTACTTGGCCGTGAGACATCAATGTGTCTTCTCTTTGATTATGTGCTTTCACTTCTAAATCGATTCTCAGTATGCCACATTTATGTTTGGTGACAATTTAAAGCTTGAGAATAAATGATCCATCAATCATATCCAAAGGGTTGCCTGCTAATACAAGTAACAACCGTACGTTGATAAATCCTATTTCGCAACATATCCCATTATGAGTATTTACGAATACTCGAAGTCCAAATAGGGTACAACCTTCTTTTGATATAAACAACACATCGGAAATGTATATTAGCTAAAAGTTAAAAAAGCTTCTGATGGAGTTACAGTGTATTAATTAAACAAAGAGCATAATTAAGTATTATTTGCGTTATAATAGAATGGGTATTACTTCCACAAAGATTGTCGATAAGTTCCTTGCTCCTTCGAAGGTCTAGGAGGCATTTGGATGGCTGGCAAACGTTGTGATCAATTCTGTTGTTATGTTTTGTTGGAAACTACTTCATCATTGCTTCTCAACATTTTGCAAATTGTCTCGGTTGGGCATAGACCATGTCGTGTTGCGTTATTTGTACCGAGGCTAATGACTTCAATGGTCATGTTTACTTTAGTTGTGAATTTGCTGTTAAAATTTGACAGCTTGGTCAATAAAAATTGTTTGTACAATTTTATTACCTTTTTGATCGGAAAGATGACTTATGGCTCAAGGAGATGATATGATGACCCTACAGAGGGAGTCATACTGTTTTGTGGCTTATATGGAGTGTTGTAAATTATATTAAATTCAATAATATAATATCAAATCATTCTCTTAAGAACAATTATGCTTGATTGTAGTATCACACCCCGTTTTGAGGGACTCAAAGGGAGCAACATATATGTCAAGTGATAAACGTATGATGTTTTTATACACAAACTCAATTCCGATGGACCCGACCATCATTTACAAGCTGGAGGTCTAGGTTTCATTCTAAGATTTGATAATTCGATGACTTTGTTTGCAGGATATAGAAGCACTATTGATAGATCAAGTTTATACAATGAGGCAGCTGTTATTCGTCTCATGCTTGCTGAGCAAAAGGGGACACAAAAAAATTCATATGGAGATAGGCGGGTGCAAATAATTTAGTCTTGTTAACCGGCAACAAACAGTAACCTCCTTGGGCTCCTGGGGAAAGTGGTAACGTGATTTATGATATTTTGGAGGAGTTGAACCGAGAATTTAAGGTTATTCATGTCTACATAAAGACAATCACATTACATTTTTTTATTTAACTTTGCTCGATCAAGCCTCGTTTGTCGGTCTTGGGGATCCGATTTTTCAGATGAATTTTATAGGAATTCTAATTCTCTTGTTCTTGCTACAATAGTAGAACAAAGTGATTTTATTTTTCTTCAAAAAAATCACGCTACTTGCGCACTAGTTGGTCAGTTTTGCTGGGTTGAATAAATGTAATAGACTTTGGTACGATAGCCATCCTCCAGATTCGGAGATTTTGGTCTCTACGGGTGTACAAGACTTCTTTATTAATACAACTTAATTATGGGTGTATAAAGCATATAGCATTCATTATTTCGATAAATTTTCACCCTAATACTTCTTTATTCCCATTGTCTTAGAATTACCAACTTATGGATTTTTTTTTAAAGAGTATTTCATGCGTCATATGATATCAGTACACGATTTTTTAGAGTTGACCATCATTAGATTTCCCAAAAAAGTAAATTAATTATTTTTAATAACTTATGGCATCGTTTGCTTGCTCAAAGAAAGGAGTATGTATCGAGGCTCCAATTTCTTTTACCTTCCAGAATCAACAGCATGTTCCAACTGTCTACGAAAAATGAAAAGCAACATGCCACTCTTTGTTTGTGTATATTTAATTGCAATTCAATTATAGTATTCAACTCAGTAATGATTTCTAAATAGGCCCGCTCAAAATGGCCCGGGTTCAGCATGGAAGAATTGTAGTAGGGCCCATAGTAGGCCCCATAGGGCTCGGCGCGAAAAGGCGCGAAACGACGAGCCGGCCTCCCAAAAATATTTCGAAGGACTCCGCAAAGGTTTCACAAAAAAAAAAAACCGCGGTAAAAGCACTCCAAAGCCTCTTCCCGCCATATACGATCGATTCGCCGGGCAATAAAAGAGGATTCCCATCACCCTCTCCCCTCATTTCCCCCTTCCCTCTTCTCTCGTCTTCCCCAAAATCTCTGCTGCTTCCCACTATTATCCATCAGAGGATCTCCATGGCGTCGGATCAAGTGGAAATCAGGAAGTCGGTGACGCCAGGAGCGATCTCGATGCTCCTCTCCAACTCGTCTCCGGATTCGCCCTCCGACATCCCGGAGATCATCGTACAGGTCGTCGATCTCAAGCCCATCGGCAGCAGCAGCACTCGCTTCACGTCAGTGCTTCCTCTCTCGGCTTCTTCTTGTGGATCGCTTCTCTCTATTACAGATTTGTTTTCTTCTCTTCATTATTTTCTTGGAAATGAAACATCTGCCTCTCCGTTGTTCGTTTTTATGCTAGACTGTAACTTTCTGCCGGATCTTCTAGGGAAGAACTATGTTCGTTATATACATGTTGCAATTTTTAGCCATTATCAAGCGATTCAAATTAGTTTCTTAGATCTGTTCATGGTTGTGTGGACCAAAATTATTGGTTCCCCGTATGGCCTTGTTAAGAATCTTAAGGAAACTGCTGTCTTCAGAAGCTAATTATATTATTGATGGCAGATTTACGGCTAGTGATGGGAAGATGAAGCTCAAAGCCATGCTTCCAACTCATTTTTCTTCAGAAATCAATTCCGGCAAACTCCAGAACCTTGGCCTCATCCGCATTCTGAATTACACTTGCAACTCCATTCCAAATCAACCTGAAAAGTAAGTGCAAATGATCGCAAAATTTGTTTACCCTTACAATCGGAAGAACCTTGACGACCATGGGCTAATCTTGATTGACGCTCTTCCAGGGCTTTGATTGTGACAAAATGTGAAATAGTCTGCCCCTCACTTGATATGGAGATTAAAAGCGATGTGAAGAAAGAAGAGACGGGAATAACTTTGAAACCTAAGCAAGAGGCATTGACCAAAAGTGATGCGAAGAAAGAGGAACTTGGAGTGACTTCGAAGCCCAAGCAAGAGATGGTGACAAAGTCTGCTGTTCAAATTGTGCATGAGCAGCATGGGAAGTAAGTGACATTTGTGCTATCTGATATGTAATGGGTATATTTGGTGATCCATTCATGCTCACTATTAAGTATTCTTAGTAATCTGGTTATATACATCACCTTTTGGAATCCAAATGCTAAGTGATTTTGTTACTAAATCTCCTGCAGTGCTGCTCCTGCTGCACGACTGGCAATGACAAGAAGAGTGCATCCTCTTGCCTCTTTAAATCCGTATCAGGGAAATTGGACCATAAAGGTTCGACTCACAAACAAAGGCAATTTGAGGTCATATAGGAATGCCAGGGGAGAAGGCCATGTCTTCAATGTGGAGTTGACAGATGAAGATGTAAGCCAGCTTTCTATATACCTAGTGCCATGTTAAATTTCGACGTTGCTTTCTTTAATTGCTTATGTTGAACTATGCTAAATTCGTGTTCAGGGTACCCAAATTCAAGCTACCATGTTTAATGAAGCAGCAACAAAATTTTATCCTAAATTTGAGTTGGGCAAAGTCTACTATATCTCGAAGGGTTCTCTCAGGGTTGCAAACAAGCAGTTTAAAACCGTGCAAAATGATTACGAGATGACCCTGAATGAGAACTCCATAGTTGAAGAGGTCCAAGGGGAAGCGTTCGTCCCCGAAACCAAGTACAACTTTGTCAGGATCGATAGGTTGGGAGCTTATGTTAATGGCAGGGAGCTTGTAGGTAAAACTACATGTGCCTTTACTGGGATCGTTTGCGAGAATATTCTTGAGCAGCCTCCCCAATGAACTCCTTGTTTCATTTATATGCAGACTTGATTGGCATTGTTCAGAATGTTTCATCGACTTTAAGCATCCGGAGGAAAAGCAACAATGACACCATTCCCAAGCGCGATATCACGATTGCTGATGATTCGTATGCTACACATATCTGATTTTTTTTATTATTTCTACTTCATGTCGAAGTCCACTAAATTTACATTTAATAAGCTTTCAACCAATTTTGTTGCAGGAATAAAACTGTTAATGTCTCTTTTTGGAATGATCTCGCAACTGATGTTGGTCAGCAGTTGCTAGACATGGTTGATACCTCGCCGGTTGTAGCCATAAAATGCCTTAAAGTAGGAGATTTCCAAGGTACTCCACGTTCTTAATAACTCCATTTTTGTCAAGTTTAGAGAGAGAGAGAGAGAGAGAGAGAGAGAGAGAGAGAGAGAGAGAGAGAGAGAGAGAGAGAGAGAGAGAGAGAGAGAGATTTAAAATGTCAATGTATTACCATTCATAATTTCGAGTGCATGCCGTAGGTGTGTCTTTATCAACTTTAAGCAGAAGCACAGTGGTGATCAATCCGGACTTACCTGAAACAAAGAAGCTGAGATCCTGGTGAGATTCTTGGCTTCCAAATGTCTACTGTCAGCTTGGAAATGTAACTGCTTTCTTGCTGACACTTTCGCTGTGATACAACAGGTATGATTCAGAAGGGAAAGGCACTTCAATGGCATCCGTTGGTTCAAACTTGGTCTCCCCCAACTCGAAGACTGGATCGAGGTCCATGTATTCTGATAGGGTCTTCCTTTCTCAAATAACAGACGACCCAACTCTGGGTCAAGATAAGGTACGAGCTGATGAAATTGCCAACAAAGAATAATTAATGAGCTGTGTAACATCATCATTTCCCAGTTATTCTAAACTACTCGGTGGACAGCCTGCCTTCTTCAGCATAAACGTCTACGTAAGCTTCATCAAGCCTGACCAGACAATGTGGTACCGAGCGTGCAAGACATGCAACAAGAAGGTTACTGAAGCTGTTGGCTCTGGGTACTGGTGTGAATCATGCCAGAAGAACGATGATCAGTGCTCCTTAAGGTAACAATATACAGCCTAGAAGAAAGAGAGGCAAGCATGCATTAGCCCTCACACTTCCTAATCTCCAATTGTGCCTGTACAGATATATAATGGTGGTAAAGGTCTCGGACCCTTCAGGTGAAGCCTGGCTTTCGGTTTTCAATGAGCCGGCAGAGAAAATCATCGGATGCTCGGCTGATGAGCTTGACAGGGTAAAAACAGAGGTAACTAACTACATCTGAAGGTACAACCAGTAAGATCCATTGCTTGTTCTTGATCCATGGCTCAGTCATCTTGTTCCCTTGTTGATGTGTGCAGGAAGGTGACGAGAAATACCAACTCAAACTGAAAGAAGCAACATGGGTTCCGCACCTGTTCCGGGTCAGCGTTGCATACACCGAGTACATGAATGACAGGAGGCAGAGGATAACGGTCAGGGCTGAGGCTCCTGTGGACTGCGCAGCTGAGTCGAGATACCTTTTGGAAGAGATCCACAAGTTGTCCGTCTCTTAAACATCTTGTTCTATTGCCTTTTTGAGCAAATCTTAGTAGCTGGCGTTGTTCCTCCGTGGAAGACTGCTAATTGCTTGCTAGTATTGACTGGATGTAATATATGGTCTGCTGTTCCAATACCCTCTGAAATAGTACCAACAAATTGGTTCTCGTCTTGTTTGTGCATATCCCCCGACGGTTGCAGTTTCTGCAGGATTCGGCCCCCTCGAGCTAGAAGCTACAGCTAAGAACAGATACTTCCGAACGCATCCCTTGGTATTATGTTTTCTGTGAGATTGAAGCCCATGGTCACAACAAGGAGAACGGGGAGGAGTTGACGACGATGTGGCGGAGGGGATTGGTGACGTCGTGGCCACCGGCGTGCTTGACGAACTCGGCAGGGGTGAGAAAGCTGCCATGGCACACGCACACTATTCTCACCTCTTCCCCCTTCCTGTACTTGTACAGGAAGCCTTCGATCCTCCTCCCATTGGGCCCATCACCTCTGGTGGACACGAATGGCATCTTCTCCATCATCTTCCTCTCCATCTCCTTTATCCCATCTGCTCTTACCGCAACTTGCTTGGTTGATGTTTCATTACTGCTGTAATTGCCCACCGAGTGGATCATGGAGGAGTTCTTCGTCTCTGTCATGCCAAACCCTGTGCGATATATGGATCTAAATACATGTACTGTAACTATATGCTAAGTAAAAAGGAAAAGAATTCGGTCGTAGGCAACCGATCAAACACGTATAAGGCAAAAAATAAAAATAAAAAAAAGGCCCAAGCTAGTCGACATGGATTCAATACCTTGCGGTGCCCGGTTGCCCAAGGCACACGTGCCAGCGGTGCTGCTCCCCTGCGATCCAAGAGATCCATGTGAGATCGGCGGAAAGTTCCCAGGCACATCCACAGGCCGAGCAGCCGCCCTTTTCGACCCACCCACCGGCCAAGCTGGCAGACCTGGAGGAGTAACCCCATTTCTTGGGCCTGCGACATGGTTGCCGCCCGTCAAACCGATTTGGTCATTGCTAACCATCGTTTGGTCCGCCGTCGCCGCTGCCATCGAACCCGTCACTTCCTCGTCTGGTTTTTCCCCAGCCTTTGCCGCCCCCGACCTGATCGAATTCCTTCTCTCTAATCTCTTCCGCTTCGCCTCCAACCTCTTGAAGCTCTGGATCTCCTTCCGCTTCCGCCGCTCCTCCTCAGTCTCCGTAGGCAGCGAGCTCGTCCTCGTCAGGGCGGCAGCCGGGACGACCGGGAACTCGGGCTCCCACGGAAGCGACGTGAAGGACGCGATCGACGACGAGCGGACCAGCTTCTTTCCCTTGGGGTCCGCGCCGAAGCACCCACCGAGGGAAAGCCCGAGGCTAAGCTCGATCTCATCGGAGTCCCCTTCCGTCACCTCCGTCGTCTCGTCTCCGTATCCATTCCCAACGAATCGCCGCAAAAAATCTCTCGCGGATCGTTCCATTCCCAATAACAGCCGCTCTGTTCCCCCCTTCGCTGCCTCGCCCTCCATCACAGGAGCCGCAAGGAACCAAGAAACCGAAGAAAGGAACAAAGAAAAGGAAAACTACCAAAACTGCATCAAAGAGTGAACAATCGTTCACAGGTTTGGTCTTTTCACCGACATGTTCAACATCCAGTCTGTGCTCGCGTTTGATTCAAGAACTTGTGAGCAAATCGACGAAATAAAAGCGAAATTAGAGCACCAGGGAGGAGAAGAAAACAGGGACTTTCGCTTCAGGAAGCTAACGAGAGCGGTCCGAAACGCACAGTTGCGAGCGGAATCGCGGAGGAAGCCATTAAAGATCGGACCACGAATAAGCCGCTCTCGAAACGCACAGTTGCGAGCGGAATCGAGGAGGAAGCCATTAAAGATCTGACGACGAATGAGAGAGAGGACGCGGGGGAAGGGACGAGGGCGACGGCTCGGTCGGCCTTTAGTGTTTCCCGGACCCTTTTTTGGGGCTTCCCCAAAATGCCCTCCACGTAGCGATGGGCCCTTAACGCGACACTTGTCCTACTTGTGCTGGCCCAACCCACACGTGGCGAGGAAAGGATGGGGGTCGGGTTGTCGCGACACAAGCGCGCAACTCTTCGGGCTTGCCGGGGACCCGTCAGGGGACACGTTTCGATTGGAGAAAAGATGTGGTGTGGTAGACACGTGTCGCGCCGTCCTCCGGTGGCTGCTCGTGACATCTTCCAAATCACATTCCCTTTTAGAACATATATTATGTATATAAATATAATAGAGAAAAATGTGGTCCTTTTTCCTCGCGCTCCGATCGCCCGGGGGGAGAGAAGGGGATCAGGAGCCGTCGAACGCACGACCTACGGTGATCCATGCGTGGCGTGATGCACCGGGGAGTCACAGCTGCCGAGTCTTTGACCCGCGGTCAAAAAGAAGCCCAGAGGACCCGGGCGGAGCCCACGAGCCAGCCACGTGTGTTCTCCAACTGGGATGCCCACCTCGGCCCCACCGAAATCGAAGGTGACATCCACGGCCTCCCCAACTTGCGCGACATCGTAAAAGCGAGGCAGGACGTGGGGCGTCGCATCTGCCGCCACGTCGTCGGACACCGACGTCGTGACAGCTAGCGCGGGCGGGCAAGTTGCGCCGTCGCGGAACACGCGTCGATGTCGCGGTCCCTCGAAATCTCGATGGAATCCGGCCTGCCGGGACGCGTCATCTTCGCTGACATCACGTTCCGGACCGCAGCAGCGCCGATTCGCCAGCTTTGGGACCCGATCCGCGTACGTGGGCGGGAGATCAGCCGTCCGATCCTTTGACGTCTGATTCGCGCTGATATGATGCAGTACGTAGCGTCAAGTTGGGGGGCTAAATAATTGCAGCAGCCGCGCAGATGAACGAAACGGTACGCCATGAATAGAGGGAGAGAGTATGACTCCTCCTACGTGGCATTATGGTGCCCGCCACCATGAGAGGGACACAACATTCATGTCTAAGCCAAAGAGCGGCCACGTGGATCTCATCGTCATCCATCAAGAATATATGGCTGTTGTTGTCGTCCATCAAGAATCTTGCATGCTTCCGAAGACCGAACTCGAGTGCTTGTGAATCACATCCCGATGCATTCCCCCTTCAGTGTTGATGGAGGACTCTGACGTCACCCATGTAAAGACAATAAATGGATATATCAATACGAAAATATAATCTATAACTTGACGCAGGATGCCACATCCAATCTATCACAATGGGTCCGAAGCGACAGTTGCTCTACACCACCCGAAGTCACATGGAGCAACTCATCCCCGAAAGCCTGGAATGACATCGCACAACGTCATCTTGCACGGCACCGCCCTGTACGAGCCGACTATCGTCCGAACTAAGGTACGCATGCCACCTGAGGGATAGGCTATCGTCGATCGAGTGCGTACGATCGACCCCGGACATAAATAATATAAAGCCTCCACCTGGCTTTAGGACGAGTAGGGTGACAGGCACAAACAAAACCACTCTCACACTGACTTGATCGTCGGAGGGGCTAAGTCGGGAACAAACCTGACCCAAACCTTCTTGCAGGTGTCGGGCGCCCAAGAAGCTGCATCTACCGCGGACCAAATCAGGACGCACTCCGGAGCATCGAAGATTGGACTAGGCCAAACCGCCACGTCAGTTCGATAACATTTTAGCGCTAGAAGGAGGGTCGATGCTGTAGGAATGTCCCGCGACCAATACAGGGGCTCACCCCACCAAAGAACAGTCTGCTGCATATCTCTCCGTCGTAGGCCTGACCCCCGCGACGCAGGTGGGTGGGGGCGTCGCGAATCAGACCCCAGATCGCTATTGGCGCATATTCAATGACCATGGGCTATCCCCCCGGGAAGTGTCATGGCGCCCCCGGTCGGCAATAACACCATATGGAGAAAAGCATATGTGCGGAGCTGTTAGGACTCTAGCTATGAGAGTCCTAATTTAGTTTCATTGATAAGGGCATTCATGTAAATCCTATCTAGCTACCCCTTATTAAAGAGGTGAAGAGGCCGGCTAGGTTAGGGTTAGGTTGCTTCTTAGGAAAGGAGTCCTATTATAAGTAGGAGTTCTATTAGGAAAAGAGTCATATTAGAAGTAGAAGTCCTATTAGGAAAGGAGTCCTATTATAAGTAAGAGTTTTATTAGGAGAAGAGTCCTATTAGAAGTAGAAGTCCTATTAGGAAGAGAGTCCTATTAGAAGTAGAAGTCCTATTTGGAAGAGAGTCCTATTAGAAGTAGAAGTCCAACTAGAGAAGGAGTCCTAATTAGAAGTTGGTTAGAAGTAGGAGTCTTAAGTAAGAGTCCTATTAGGAGTTGGGGCTTAGAAGCCCTATAAATAGCCATGTATTCATCCTCTTTAATCAATGAATAGATCAATATTTTGCAGCCTTTGTGCAAAAACTTGGAGGAAGGAACCCTATAGAGTTCCAAGGAGGCCGATCCCCTATAGAGATCAACCCCAAGCTTAGAATCCACTGAGGGTTCTAACACTTGGTATCGAGCAGCGTTCTTGGCGTCTCGCTTGCCCTTCCACAGCCATCCACCAGCCCTCCACAACCACGCAAAGCAATTCCCAAAATTGCTTAGAAGATCATCGCTGAATTCCGCCGTCATCTCCACCACCGTAGATCATCCTTGATCTTCCCGTGAATTGCAACAGTTCTGGTTATCTCGCCCTACTGCTGCTGCAGCTTTAGTTATCCTTATTCAAAACTCCAAAAAATTCGTTCCTATAATTGCTGCAAAAACTTTTCGTCGTAAAGTTTTCATCTCTACAACGAAAGTCGACCGCAGAATTTCAGCCGCATAACACTTGCTTTTTTGATCTTGCTACTGCATTTTTTCTATCCAAATCTCTATGAAATTTTTATGACGGCTTTGACACTTCCTAATAGTGGTTTTCCTTTGGTTTTGTCGAAAATTCTCAATAAAACCACTTATCTTTTACGTCCAATCTGCTGCACTTTAGACGTAAAAATCTGCTATAATACCTCTCCGTGATTCTCAATTTTGCCAAACCTCTTGTTGTCGTTTCTTCCTACGAAATTTTTTTACAGTATTACCTCTTCCTTATCAGTAGATCCCCTTTGAGTTTTACTTGAATCTCTTTTGAAAATTTCTGGAAAAAATTACATCTTTATGTTGGAATTTTTCTGAAAAATCTGGTATTGCACCTTTGTCCTTTTTTCTTCTCCGTAACCTACCAAACCCTAGCCACCTTGCTGCCACAAACCAAGACGTCTTTAGGGCATCCCGCTAGCCTTAAGATGCAGCCATCATAACCTAGTTTTATAACCCTAACAGCATAAAAACCATAGCCCAAAACAAGAAACCATTACAAATTTGAACCCTTCAATCACTGATCCATTGTTCGAACCTTCCACCACCCCATGCCATTAACCCGTCAACAGAAAAAGACAAGGGCATCTCTGATCTACAGACATATGCTATGGCTTCCCAAGATCCAATTGATGCCAAATTTGAAGCATGGGAATCTCGGATTGAATCACGGCTTGAATCGCGCTTGGAAGACAAATTGCGTGCTTTGTTTGCAGAATTCAGAATTGGACAACCATCGAGTCCAACCAAACTACAGCAAGGAGAGAATTTAGAAAGGATCCCAGAGAAGGAGGGACAGCCCTCGGACATGCTACAGCCACACATGAGGGTGGACTTCCCACGATGGGAAGAAGGAGACCCGGCGGGGTGGATTTCGCGCGCAGAACGTTACTTTCACTACTATCGAACGTCGGATAATGCTATGGTGGAGATTGCTGTCATCCACCTTGAAGGAGATGCTATTCAATGGTACAATTGGCTGGAATATAATCATGGGGCTCCGACATGGAATCAATTTAAGAATGCACCGCTGAACTGCTTTGACCTACGGAGTATAAAAATATCGACGGCCAACTCGCAAAGATTCGACAAACCTCTACGATTCAAGAGTACCAAACCAGGTTTGAGAAGCTATCTTACCTTACTCGTGATTGGACTGACCGTCAATTGTTAGGAACATTTATCGAAGGACTCAAGCCAGAGATAAAAGGGGAAGTTAAGGCGCGATGCCCCGTGCACTCGTGATGGCTGCGATTTCTTTTGCCCGAATACAAGAAGAACGACTTAACCAAGATGCTCGGAGGATGAGAACCACTCCTGGAACCTCAACATATAAACCTCCTTCTGCTCCCAACCATCCTTCGCTACCCACAAAATTGACAAGAGAAGAACTACGTGACCGATCAAAGAAAGGGTCTTTGTTGGCATTGCGACGAGCCATGGAATCGCGATCATCGCTGCAAAAGGGGCCACCTCCTATTGATTGAACCTCTTGAAGACATGGAGGAGGAGGTCCAGAAGCATGAGGAAGAGGTCACGGATGAAGAACAAAGCAGCCAATTGATATTACGATGCATGCCCTTGCCGGTTATGCGAACCCGCAAACAATGAAAGTGGGAGGATTTCAAGCAACAACCAATCACCGTTCTTATTGACACCGGGAGCACTAATAATTTTATGAACAGCAAGGTTGCTGTCCGGATGGCCTTACCTATTGAGAATTGCAGCAGGTTCGATGTTAAAGTCGCGATGGACGAATTTTGAAGTGTGATCGTAAGTACCCACTGGTGAAACTATTGCTCACAGGACCAAGAGATAATTGCAGATTTTTCCTCCTCTCTCTCGATGATTATGAGGCCGTGCTTGGCATCGAATGGTTGATGACATTAGGTGATGTTTCCTGAAATTTTTGAAACTAATTATGAAATTTTACAAAGAAGGGGAAACAGTGATATCAGACGGAAACGTGGGGCGACGTAACGACAATTTGCACACACAACGAATGGAGAAAGTTTTGCACAAAGCATGCAGCGGCTTTTGGTACAACTTGAGCAGCAACCTAAGGGAGAGCCAACCAAATTTGAAGATCCAAACCTACTTCCCTTGCTTGCTGAATTTTCAGATATATTTGACAAACCACGCAACCTACCTCCTAACCGCCGACACGATCATCGATATCGATTCTTCCAGGGAAACCTCCAGCAAATACTCGACCATATTGGTATCCACATCTCCAAAAAGATGAAATAGAAAGGATTGTAAAAGAGATGCTTGAAACAGGAGTTATTCGGCCAAGTTGCAGCCCCTACTCTTCACCGGTGCTCCTCGACGAAAGAAAGACGGAACATGGCGAATGTGCGTTGATTACCAAGCTCTCAACGACATAACCGCTCAAGGACAAGTATCCTATTCTAGTAGTAGATGAATTGCTTGATGAATTAAAGGAGCACGAGTCTTCACAAAGTTGGACCTTCGATCCGGTATCATCAAATACGAGTGTGCGAAAAGACATACCGAAATCGCTTTTCGAACGCACAACGGTCACTATGAATTTCTGCTTTCTTCAACAAAAGATAGAATATCTTGGGCATATCATATCAGAGGAATGGGTGACAATGGACCCCTCCAAAATTGAAGCAATGCAGAATCACAACCCCGAGGAACATAAAATCACTACGCGCTTTCTTGGTTTAACAGTTACTATCGTAAGTTCGTGAAATACTATGGAAAGATCAGTGCACCCTTACTTCCTTGCTGAAAAAGATGCTTTCCAGTGGTCGGACAAAGCCACCACCGCCTTCGACGAACTTAAAGTCGCAATGATAACAACACCAATACTAGCATTACCCGACTTCGATGAGACTTTTATTATTGAAGCCGATGCCTCCGAGCGAATTGGTATTGTACTAATGCAAGATGGCCGACCCTCGCTTATACTAGTAAGGCATTATCTCCTTCCCACCTCAAGATGACTATTTACGACAAGGAGATGCTCGCGATTGTACATGCGATGTCCAAATGGAGACCGTGATTAATTGGGCGACGCTTTCACATCAAGACCGACCATAAAAGCCTAAAATATTTCTTGGAGCACATCGAGCAAAGAGCATACAGATTGGACTTACCCGCCACTCCCGAATCCATCCAGCTTCCATGTATCATGTTTGAAGCTCAAGTTGGGACAACACGAGACACCCAAAGCCATCTACCAAATATAACTACCCAAGGAGAGCTCCAGACCCAACCAAGTGCCATTATTGATCGACGACGACGACCTGCTACTGAAGTGTTAATACAGTGGGCAAACCTACTAGCAAAAGATGCCACTTGGGAGAACTATGACGACTTGAAGATCAAATTCCCAGAATTCATGGAACGTTAGCCTCGTGGACAAGGCTGATTTGAAGAGGGCGGGTTTGTTAGGACTCTAGCTATGAGAGTCCTAATTTAGTTTCATTGATAAGGGCATTCATGTAAATCCTATCTAGCCGCCCCTTATTAAAGAGGTGAAGAGGCCGGCTAGGTTAGGGTTAGGTTGCTTCTTAGGAAAGGAGTCCTATTATAAGTAGGAGTTCTATTAGGAAAAGAGTCCTATTAGAAGTAGAAGTCCTATTAGGAAAGCAGTCCTATTAGGAAAGCAGTCCTATTATAAGTAAGAGTTTTATTAGGAGAAGAGTCCTATTAGAAGTAGAAGTCCTATTAGGAAGAGAGTCCTATTAGAAGTAGAAGTCCTATTTAGAAGAGAGTCCTATTAGAAGTAGAAGTCCAACTAGAGAAGGAGTCCTAATTAGAAGTTGGTTAGAAGTAGGAGTCTTAAGTAAGAGTCCTATTAGGAGTTGGGGCTTAGAAGCCCTATAAATAGCCATGTATTCATCCTCTTTAATCAATGAATAGATCAATATTTTGCAGCCTTTGTGCAGCAACTTGGAGGAAGGAACCCCTATAGAGTTCCAAGGAGGCCGATCCCCTATAGAGATCAACCCCAAGCTTAGAATCCGCGGAGGGTTCTAACAGGAGCACTGTGGAGAAGTGCCCAAGACCGTGGCCCGAGGTGGAAATCACGTTCAACACAGAAGAGGTGAAATTCTCAGACCACAATGATGCCCTTGTCGTCTCGGTTCGCATTGCCAACGTGAAGGTAAAAAGAGTGATGATTGATAAAGGGAGCTCCACCGACATGCTATACTTGGATGCATTCAAAAAGCTCAGCCTCACGAATGGAGACCTCTCCCTGATGGCATCAGCGCTCACCAGATTCACGGGAGAATCGGTCTCCCCGCTCGGGGCAACCTCCCTCCTAGTCACCGTAGGAGATGAACCGAGGACCAAAACGGTCATGGTCACCTTCATGATTGTCGACTTACCTTCAGCATACAATGTGATCCTCGGGCACCCGACACTCAATAAGATAAGAGTGGTCATCTCCACCTACCACCGGGCTATGGAATTTTCGACCTCGACAGGGGTCGGGATGGTGCAAAGTGACCCGAGAGAATACAAGTAGTGCCACTTGATTATCGTGTCCATATTGAAGAGGCTGCGACTCGAGCAAACCCATCTTGACCCTCGAGACAATCCTAAAGTTCCAGCACACCCACAACCGATGGAGCAACTTATTGAAGTCCCCTTGAGGAGTGATTGCTCGGACCAGGTCATCAAAATCGGGACAATGCTTCTAGAGGCCGACTAGGTCCAACTTGTACAATTCCTAAAGGAGAACGCTAATGTCTTCTCATGGTCCCCGAAGGACATGTCAGGAATCAGTCTCGAGGTTACACAACATCACCTAACTGTCCACCCCGAGGCGCATCCGGTTAAATAGAAACTTAGAAGGTTCACCCTAGACCGACAGCAAGCAATCAACAACGAGATGGATCGTCTACTCAATGCCAGGTTTATAACCGAGGTGAAATTTCCCCGGTGGCTATCAAATATAGTTCTTGCCTAGAAACATAATGGAAGCTGGAGGATGTGTGTCAACTACACCGATCTCAATCGGGTATGCCCTAAGAATTGTTACCCCCTCCCGAAGATAGACCAATCGGTTGATGCAACAGCGAGCCACGAGCTCCTCACGTTCATGGATGCATTCTCGGGCTATAACCAAATCGGGATGGCACCACAAGATCGAGAGTATACCACCTTCATCATTGACAAAGGGGTCTATTGCTACAAGGTCATGCCCTTTGGTTTGAAGAACGTTGGTGCCACCTGTTGGGAAATCGAGAATCGACATCTCATGCACAGCAAAAAACAAAAGCAAGACTAGATTTTCTATAGTTACATACTTGGTCGTTGTGCGATGATTGGTGTGGAAAAAATCACAAATCCGAAAAACTACACGTATCATGTCAGAAGCGTTACCTTGGGAGATCATATATCCCCAAAAATTTTAAATCTGATGAAGAGGATGAAGGAGCACTAGCGTACTCCTCTCTAGCGGTAATCCATACAGCGGAGGTAGCGACGACACTTCATAGATCACTACGGGATCACCCTCTCCTCGTGCACCATGAGGTTGCCGAAGCGAAGGAGGAGAATAGGAGGGGTGATTTCCAAGAGCTCCAGCTTAAGAACTAGGTAATTCCTCCTATTTATAGAGGTGCTGGAAGCTTATCCTTAACGGATCCTATTCACATTGGATCTCTATCTAATTATCCAATTGGATCGTTATCCTGTTCACATTGGATCTTTATCCAATTATCCAATTGGATGTCTATCCAATTATTCAATTTGATGTTATCCAGTTATCCGATTGGATCTTATCCACAGGATCCAAAATAGGGGCTCCATAGATATCTTATATCTGCACCTCTACTCGTCGCAACATCCACCGAATGTGTGTGACCCTCTAAGCTCGATAATGAGCTGGCCGTGAGTCATTCCCGTCAGAACTCCTTCTGACTCAGAACTCTTTCTGATATAGTGAATAATTATCCTCATAATAATTCACTTGACTAATCGACTATGGATGTACTAGGCCACTACGCTATAGTCCCCAGACAATACAGGGGGATCTAATCCATCAGACCTGTCTATCCTCAGTTACCATGTAACTATAGTCCATCATCCATCAATATCTTAGAGACCGTATATTGGGCATGGTAAAGTCAAGCCCATACAGAATCCCGTCTAAGTCTCGATGTAATCGGATTCTCCCGGAGAACTCTCTCAATCTGAACGACCTTAGCTAGGGATTTTTCCTGAGCGAGCATACACGGGATATTCCTCTCATGATACCGAGAGTGGATGATCCTTTATTAACACGCAATTACCTTCGTAAGGTTGGCTACCATTCCCGAGAACCGATTGTACCAGATCTGGAGCTTTCCAAACCTATAAATCTGATGTCAAAGAATGGAGTACTCATACAAGGTATTTTTGGTGTCTCAAGTCTAAAAACCAGACACACAACTGGGATTACGAAATCATTGTCTGACGTTAGTTATCATTAACCATCCAGCATTTTGTAAGTGGATCAATTAGTGAACTCATTCTCTAATGAGCACCTACACTGTACCTCTAGTGTCCCCACACAAGCGACTGTGAGGCCAGTCACCTCCATCATATAGATGAGTATACAACACATCAATCTATTTGGTTATCCCAATATCCTTTTCGAGTAACCTATGACCAGGATGATTTAAGATTTATGTTTAAAGGTGAATCAGTCTCATTATCATGATCTCATCACGATTTGATTCCCATTGCACAGATCCAAGGACATCATAATATTCATTCAGATAATGTAAGAAAATACCAGTAATAATATGCAAAGGGATCGACGTAGCGTGTCATAGGTGCCACCACTCACATGATTATTTTGTAGGGCACATATACCTAGCAATCTCCCACTTGACCTAAAGCCAATCACTTACATATCTGATCTCCATCAGACCTCTGTGATTCTCAAGTATAATCTGAGTTAATGACTTTGTCAGTGGATTTGCAATGTTATCTTTTTCCCAGCCTTCCTTTTTCTTTTAGTCTCACCAACATAGAGAACTAGTTTCTCTTTCTTGATTGTGCTCTTTGCCTCCCTTAACATATTGAGGAGCTTAGTGAGAGTCACCTCAAGTTTGTTCATATTAAAATTTATGATGAACCAGGAAAAAGAATCTAGTAGGGACTGAAGTATAAGATTAACGCACAGGTTATCATCTAGGACCATTCCTAGAACTGTGAGTTTCTCAATCCACTCTATCATCTTTAGGACATGATTCTGATTAAATGTCCCCTCAGTCATTCTAGTACAGAAGAGACTCTTGGATATCACATATCATTGAGTTCTTCCTTGCTCCTTAAATAGTTTATGGAGATGTAGGAGTATGGATTGAGCATCCATATTTTCATGTTGTCTCTGTAACTCAGGAATCATAGAGGCTAACATGTAACACTAAGCGAGAATGAAATCATCTATTGATGGGGAGTTCAACTTTACGCCGTGGCCTCGGGACCAAAGCGGCTTAGTTCGGGTACGGATGTGCGGGGATCCTTCGGTCCTTCGCCGATTGGGCGATTTAAGGGTCCGGACTTCGAGGAGGAAGGCTTCGATTGGAGGGCGCTTTGTTCATGTTAAAAAGGTCGGTCGTGGGAGCGCCCACCTCTCCGAGGAGATTAGGCTACGCTTGAATGGCTTTTTCCCGGTGCTCCTCCCCTTACGCTCGCCGAGGGCTTCGCCTTTGTTCATGTAAAAAAGGTCGGGTCAGGGGGAGCTCCGCCCGACCTCTCCGACGATCAAGTTAGATTAGGCTACGTTGAATGGATTTCCCCAAAGTTTGGGTTCCCAGTGCCATTTATTACCCCGCTTCTCCGCTCGCCTTGGGGCTCACTTGGGTCCGAGGCTGGCTTCATTTGAACTCCTCGATGGGTGTGGATGCCTTTGAGGCGATCGCTCCATCGCTCAGGACGCTACCGACAGGACCCTAGCAGGTTAGGTCCTACTGTAATGCTACAAAACTCCAGAGAATGTAATAAACCCCACCTTGCCGCCTATCCTATAAAGAAGAGAGGCTAGGGTTTATATTTGCCTTTGGGACCTACCCGCCCGCTAAGGTGAGGGCATGGCACTTAGGAAGCGTTAGGGTTTGGAGCTCTATATAATCTTGTAGCCTCCACCTCTTTGGAATAAGGCAATCTATATTTGCAGCCACCGCGAGGGTGGAACCCTATAGGGGGCTTGATCCCCTCAAAGATCAATCTCGATAGAATTCCTTTGGGGTTCTATCATTTGGTATCGAGCAGCGATCTTGCTGCTTTTGCTGCCATCCCTGCCGCCCACCATTTTCCCACAAGGCTCTAGGAGGTGTCATCGTCATCTCTTGGCGTGAGATCAAATCATGGGTTGATGTCACGCATCCCATTTTTACCACCATACCTTTGTACTGCAATTTTTCATCTAAAATATCAAAAGAAGCTATCGATCCTTTGCTGCCTCTTTGGGGGATTGCTCACTCCTTTAGGTCCTTTTTGAACGAAAATTTTGTGCACCTCATAGATCATCTTGGCTCCCATCCGATTGATCTATTGTGATTCAACTTCCTTGATGGGTGTGGAGGAAATGACTTGCTATCGCAACTTGCACCGATTTCTTACCGCTTTGCTGCCAAATTTCTTGATCCAATTTGTTATCCTTGTTGCTATCTAAACTAAGATTCTACCATCAAAACCCCTCCTCAAATCCCTGAGTTTTCGCTGAAATTTCGCTTGCTATTTCTTCGACGACAATTCTGCGCTTCTTAGAGGCAGCGACATAGGCAGCAATTGCTACGATTTTTGTCAAATCTTTGCTCGATCTACCACAGATCTAAAACCCTCCCTAACCTTTATCCACTACCATCTCAGCCCAAAACTCCATCAAATCGCAGCACCCAAAACAGCCACAAACAAGCCTAAACCGTACATCCACCGCTCAATTCATGCCTTTAACCCGGCAACAAAAGAGAGATCTTAATATTACAGATCTGAGTCATATACTATGGCATCCGAGGAGGCCATAAATGCTAAATTCAAGCCTTTGAGGCGAATGGAGGATAAGATTCGGCAACTCGGCCAGTGAAATCTCATCAAGGAGAGCTCGACCAAGAGATGACTCCCAAGAAAAGGCGGCTCTATGATCGATCCCTACTATCCACGCATGAGGGTGGACTTCCTAGATGGGAAGAAGGAGACCCGATTGGGATCTCGCGAGCGCATTTTACTCGATGCTTCTATGGTAGAAATTGCAGCTGTGGCATCTTGAAGGAGATGCCATACAATGGTTTGATTGGTTTGAACATACTCATGAGTCCTCTCATGGCTTTCAAAGAAGGATCGCTGATCCGCTTTCGACCAACCGATTACGAACATTGCAACTAGCAAAGATCCGACAAACCTCCACCATCCAGAGTATCAAACCAGGTTTGAAAGGTTATCTAATCAAACTCGTGATTGGTCTGAAAAACAGTTATTGGGGACATTTATTGAGGGCTTGGCCGAGATCCGGGAGAAGTTAAAGCGCCGACAACCGTGCGCTTATGGCAGCCATCTCTTTCGCACGCACTTCGCAATTGAACCATGAAGCCCGAGGACTAGGTCGCCCCCCGGCATTACTATCACCGAGCTCCTGCACCAAAAGGTCAAGCGAAGAGCTTCGAGACCGATCCGCTAAGGGTTATGTTGGCATTGTGACGTGAGCCGCGAGCATCGTTGTAAAAAGGGGAGACTTCGTGATTGAACCAAGGGAAGAAAAGATCGGTGAACAGCGAGAGTCTTGAACATGAGGATGAAGATGTGGAAGAAGAGCACAATCAATCAACTTTATGGTACATGGCTGGCTACTCAAATCCGCAAACGATGAAAGTAGGCCTGCCAAACAACAACCAATCACCGCGGTCTCATCGATGCGGTAGGTACATGGCGCCTATATCGAAGGTTGCAGCAAGTTCGACGTAGGTTGCCGATGGTCGAATCCTAAATGCAGATGCCCACAGTGAAACTATTATCACTGCAGGCGAAATTGTTGCGACTTCTTCCTCCTACCAATTAATGATTATGAGGTCAGCTCGCATAGAATGGCCGATGACACTAGGTGATGTCTCTTGGAACTTTTCCAAATTGATTATGAAATTCTATTGCAGGTAAGTGTCACCCTACGGGAAGCGAAGCAACGTAATGCTTCAACCCAACGAATGGAGAAAGTTTTACACAAGATAAATGGTGGCTTTCTTATGCATCTCCAAAGACCAACCGGAGGGGGAGGAATGGAAGAAGGATCCAGTAACCAGCAACATCATCAAAAATTAGAGGAGGATCCAAGCGCAATAGCTCACTATACTTGGGATTCGAGGATCTATGCTAAAGGTCGATTGTGCTTATACCAAACTCCTTGCATCAAAGTCATTCTGCACGAAATGCACTCCATACCTTTGCGGGCGGGGCCTACAAAAGAGTGAAGCAAAACTTTTATTGAGGGACATGCTCAATGTGATGTATGTCAACAAAGAAAAAGGCGAAACAGTTGGCGGTCCAAGGAAACTACAACCACTACCTATACCAGCACTTGTAGAGACATCTCCATGGACTTCATCGGGGTTGCCACCTTCGGTAAAAGCACAATCCTTGTGGTGGTTGATCGACTTCTTAAATATGCTTATTTTTGTGTCAGAAATCCCTACATCCGTTGGTATTGCAAGATTTTCATAGAAAATATTGTTAAACTACATGGGATGCCAAGGTCCATCGTAAGTGATCGTGACAGGTCTTCACTAGTAAATTATGGACCGAGTTATTTCGGGGACACCAAACTCAAGATGAGCACTCATATCATCCACAAACCGATGGCCAAACAGTGGGTGAATGATGTTTAGAGACATACCTTCTGGTGCTTCGCTAGTGATCGACCAAAGGAGTGGGACTAAATGGCTCCTGGGCCGAATGGTGGTATAATACTATATATCATTCATCTACAAAATGTACCCCATATGAAGCATTATATGGTCGGTAATCTGTGATTCCAATTTATGTAATTGGCTCAGGTAGGTCGATCAAGATTTAATTGACAGGACAAACTCCTACACTGCTAAAGAATAATCTCTACCGCTCAAGCTAGAAGAAGCTCGACAGGTCGAAGTGGGGCCGAGGTATATGCTCAACCATACAAGCAACTATCCATCAACACACGAGAAGCTATCTCCATGTTTTTATGGGCCCTATCGATCATAGAGCGTGGGGGGCAAAAATTATCTAAAGATAAAATTCACCCTGCTTCCAGGTGGGTGGGCACACGCATCCAATCAACGCCAACACCACCGATGAAAATATTCACTCAACCACAAGCCATCCTTGCCGCAGAGTCGTGATGCGTCGTCGACGCCCCTCTTGGTACATGCTCCACTTGAAGATGCCACATGGGAATCATGGCCTTGAGTTCATGGAACCCCACTTTCTCGAGACTTTGAAGAGGGCGGCTTGATAGGACCCTAGAGCGTGGTAGCCTACTTAGCCACAGTGAGAGTACGTGGGCTAGGGTTTATATTCTGCTCCAACTCACCTGTGTGCAATCAATTGGGGATTCCTTTGCTTGATGCGGGGTAGCCCGTGGATCAATCTGATTCATTGGGTCCCATAGACGCCGGGGTCGATCCCTCAGCACTTGTATTCTCGCTCTAGGGGTCGGGCATGGAGATTACTGTTTCGCTTTGCGTGGCGAGGCCTTTATGCGTTTTCGCTTTGTGGTTTGAGGCACGCGTGGCCTTCATTTATGAGGGGCGTCCTTTAGCCTTCCCGTGACGGGGTTGCAAAGTGCGTGCAGGCGAGGCAGTCGCCCATCTTCGGGAGATGGAAGGGCGCTTCTTCTGGTGGGAGTTTTCCCTTAAATAGTGCATGTCTGGCTTTCTTCTCATTTCTCGCCGCGTGAGTCTTCCGTCCTGGGTCTCACCTTCCCTTCCTTGACTCCAGCGTCCACTCCCTCCTTTAAGTCGGCCCTTCCTCCATTCTTTTCCAAGGTCAGTGAGAATGACCTCCTCTTCTTCCTCTTCTGCCTCTCCATCCTCCGACGATCCTAATAAGGGGGTGCCTCCGGCGTCCCCCGGCCAGTCCTCTGACGGGGAGGCGGCTAGGGCTCTCGAGGCCTTGATGTGGCCGCACGACCTCGACTCCACCGTGAGCGAGTCATCCCTGAGAAACCTCCGGGATCACTATAGCATCCCGGAGGATTATGTCCTCTTAACCCCTGAAGTCGGCCCTTCAGCGGGCTTTTCCACGACCCAATTCCTAAGGGTTTCGTATTGACCCTAGATGCTCTTGAGGCGGGGCTGCGTCTTTCTCTCCACCCCATCATCATAGCCTGTATCTCCTGGTGGCGAATCTCACCGTCGCAGGTGGCGCCGAACTCCTAGCGCTACCTGGTGGCTTTCCTAGGGGAATGCTATTACGCCAATATCACTCCGACCCGAAACCTCTTTTTGTCCTATTTTCGCCTCTCTAAAGGGTCGGGGGGTTACTTCCTTTCCGCCCGAGCGGGCTTCCAGGTCGGCGGGGCTCCTTCCAACAACAAAGGATGGAAGGGACGTTTCTTTTTCATAACCTGCCAGAAAGACTGGGGATTTGGGGTCCGATGGTCCGCGAGGGCCATCGATAATACAGTCCCGGACCTCAGTGACCAGGAGCACGAGGACCTGGGGAGGCTCAAGGGGATTCTTCCCTCCTCACGGGCTATTCGGAATATGACCGAGCGATGGCTGGTCGAAGCAGGTCTGAGTCCGTCGTCTAAGGGTATGTCCTAGGTGTTAGGTTCATGGGTATTACGGATTATCCCCAATGCTAATCGACATCTGGTTTTCTACAGAAATGGTGAAACTCTAATCTCTCTGCGGCGGGCGGTCCTCAATGGTTTCTTCCCCACGCCCGACGGCTGATCCAAGACCCGGCTCAAAGGACACCCCACTGGAGGTTGAAGCCGCCCGTCCGCGCAAGAGGCTGAAGTCCCTCGCCTCTAAGGGGTCCGAGGCGACCACGAACCACTCGAGGGGAGCGGTCGCCGAGCAGGTGGACCGAGCGGGGGCGGACCCGCAGCGAGAGGATGTTGGCCCCAGTCGGGAGGCGAGAGGGAAGGACCTCCGACTTCCGACGGTGCGAGACTTATGCCGCCTTTCCCCAGGCAAGGACGAGCCCCTACTGGCTCGGGCGATGGGAGAGCTTCCGGTGGGGGAAGCGAGGGATCCGCTGGTCGCCTGATGGGGCGGTCTCTCCTGAGGGGACAGAGTATGGGCCGGAGGAGAGTCCTCCGTGGCGTTCTTCCGAGGCGCACTTCATCCCGACATAGCTCGGGATTTGTATACCCTACCCTCGGCGGTTCTGCTTGGCAAATTAGCCAAGTCCCTAATGTGGGTAAGTATCACTCTCCTTGCTTACGGTTATTCCTAAATATCATTGATCCTGACCCCGCTTCTGTAGGGCTTCCACTATGCAACAACCCTGATGGACCGGGTCCAAGACACCGGTCGGATTATCGGCGGGTTGACTGATCGTAACGCCGAGCTACGACAGCAGTTTGAAGAACTCCAGGCGGGGACGGGACCCGAGGTGGTCGCAGCTGTCGAGAAGCGGGCGTTCGATCTGGAGGCAGAAGTGGCTCGCCTCACGTCTGAGCTCCAGGCGGCAAGAGAGGCCAATAAAGGACTGTAGAAGTTGCTGCGGGTGGACCGGACCGAGATCCGTCTGTTGAAAACGGAAGTGTCCACCCTAAGCAAAAAGTTGGAGGAGCAGGAGGCTACGGCGAAGGCAGCCTACGAGGCCCTTGCCGAGGAGAGGCGTCTTCGTCCAGAGAAGGACAAGGAACTCCTCGAGGCTTACAAGAAGTCTGAGGGGTTCGAACTCGGGCTGACTCGGACGGGGCAGGTATCCTACGAATATGGATACCGGATAGCTCTGGCCCGTTTTCGAGTGCGCCATCCTGGTCTCGAGGTGGAGGATCCCTTTACCTCCTGTCCCGAGGACCTGGAGGTGAGCATGCCCGAGGAGGTTCCTTTCGACGACAGCTTGGAGGCCCCGAAGACTTGAAATAGTCTTATAGATTTTGTAACCTTCTCTAAGGGGTCAGTCAGTCTGTAAGTCGGTCGGGTCTTGTAACCCCGTTCCTACTGAAATAAACAAAGATTTTTCTCCCAATTCTCGTTTGTCTTGCCTTCATCATCGTGACGCTTACACAAAATATTTTCTAAGGTTCTGAACGTTCCAAGGCCTCGGTAATAGGTGACCTGACATCGCCTCGAGTCAGAACGTTCTCGCTCAGACGACCTCGACGACGCGGTAGGGTCCTTCCCACCGGGGAGCGAGTTTACCGCGTGCCCGGGTCGGGTTGCTCACCTCAGACTTGCGCAGGACCAAGTCACCTAATCTATTCAGTCGAGGGCAGACTTTCCTATTGTAACTTCTGGTGACGGCCCTTCTATAAGAGAGGGCTTTCAGATGTGCGTCGGCTTGGCGCTCTTCGAGCAGGTCCAACCCGACTCGTAGCCCTTCGACCGACGCTGCTTCCTCAAAGGCTTCTACTTGGGGAGTGAGGACGACCACCTCGGCTGGTAGGACGGCCTCGGTGCCAAACGACAGACTGTATGGAGTCTCACCGGTCACCGTTTTAGGTGTTGTCCGTAAGGACCATAAGATGCTCGGTAGCTCATCGACCCAGCTAGATTGGGCCACGAGGGTCCTCCTCCTGAGTCCATCCAAGATTGATCGATTTGTTACCTCTGCCAGGCCATTAGTTTGGGGATGAGCCACCGAGTTGAACCTTAGTTGTATCTGGTGGCTCGCACAAAACTCCCTGAATCGGGCATTGGCGAACTGAGTTCCGTTATCGGTAACAATGACCCTGGGCAATCCGAACTGGGTCATAATATTTCTCTACACGAATCGCTCCACTTGGAACTCTGTAATCGCCGCCAGAGGCTCAGCCTCGACCCACTTGGTGAAGTAGTCCACGCCGACAATGATGTATCTCCGTTGCCCCGAGGCCGGGGGAAAAGGCCCGAGGAGGTCCATCCCCTACTGAGCGAAGGGCCATGCACAATCCATGGGGGTGAGCGGGACCATTGGGTGCTGAGGAGCCCGCGCGTGTCGCTGACACGCATCGCACCGTCTCGCGTAGGCCCTCGCGTCCTGATACAGGGTGGGCCAGTAATAGCCCTGACGGAGTACGTTGAACGCCAAGGTACGACCGCCTACGTGCTCTCCGCAAATCCCCTCATGGACCTCGGCTAGAACTGATTTAGCCTCATCGGGGTCCAAGCAGCGTAGGAGAGGGCGTGAGAACGACCTCCTGTATAGTCGACCGCCGATCTCGCAGTACCAGGCCTGGGTACGGCGCAAACGTCGGGCTGCGGCCTCGTCAGGAGGGAGCGTGCCGTCTCGCTTATATTGCAGCATTTCCTGAACCCACGTTGTCGGGACACCGGGCTCGACCACCGCGACGGTGGCAATGGCGCGGAAAGGAAGCTCCTCAACTTCAGCCCTCTCTTCGGGGGTCGATCTTGAAGCCAACTTTGGGAGTGCATCCGCTCGCTCGTTCTGACCTCTAGGCACTCTGGATAACGTAAAACGAACGAAGCTGGCAGTAAGGGCTCTTACCTCCGCCAGGTATTTTGCCATGGTCGGGTCCCGGGCTTCGTATCCATCGCCAAGCTACTCGGCGACTAGCCGTGAGTCGGTGAGAATGCGCACTACGCCCACTTGCATCTCGGCGGCCAATCTGAGACCCACCAGGAGCATTTTGTATTCTGCCTCATTGTTGGTGGCCGCAAAGCCGAAGCGGAGGGAGCGTTCAAACGTGCACCCGCCGGGGGCTTGCAACACTAGCCCTGCTCCTGCGCCCGTCGACCCGGATGACCCGTCTACCCGCAAGACCCATTCTGCTTCGGTCTGTTTGGAACCCCCATCCTCTGGGCGGGTCAGCTCCGATATGAAGTCAGCCACAGCCTGTGCTTTAATGGCGGTTCTCGGCTTGTACCGTAAGTCGAACTCCGCTAGCTCCACCGACCATTTGAGGAGGCGACCTGCCACGTCAAACTTCGATAAAACTTGTTGAAGAGGTTGGTCAGTGATTACCTCGATTGGGTGGGTCTGAAAATATGGACACAACTTCCAAGCTTCCAACACGAGTGCTAGCGCCAGCTTCTCGATGGGCGGATACCGCTCTTCGGGCCCTTTCAGGATGTGACTGAGATAGTAGACTAGTAGCTATTCTCCGGAGTCCTCCTTGACTAGTACGGAGCTCACCACGTGCCGGGAGGTGGCTAGATAGATGCTGAGGTTCTCTTGGGGGGAGACCGAGGCGAGGCGAGGAAGGGCGGCCAGATGTCATTTCAAACGTGCGAAGGCTTCCTCGCATTCCGCTGTCCACTCAAAATTCTTCGGATTCTTCAAAGCTCGGAAGAAGGGGAGGCACCGGTCACCTGACCATGACAGGAATCGAGACAGGGCAGCGAGCCTCCCATTGAGGCACTGGAGGTTCTTGACCGTCCGGGGTGCTTGCATATCAATGATGGCTCGGACCTTCTCGGGATTCACGTCGATTCCCCTTTCATGCATGATGAATCCGAGAAACTTGCCTGAGCTGACGCCGAAGGCGCATTTGGCAGGGTTGAGGCACATGCTGTACTTCCTCAATGTGGCAAATGTCTTGGCCAGATCCGTCAGATGAGTTGGGCCCGTGCGGCTCTTCACGATCATGTCGTCGACATAAATTTCCACGTTTCTCCCTATCTGAGAGGCAAACATCCTATTCACAGTCCTCTGATAAGTGACTCCAGCATTCTTTAATCCGAACGGCATAACTTTATAGAAATAGATCCCCTGGCTGGTGAGGAAAGCCATGTGTTCCTGATTCTCGGGTGCCATCCGAATCTGGTTGTAGCCGGAGAAAGCATCCATGAACGAAAAATGAGCGTGTCCGGCAGTGGCGTCGACCAACTGGTCGATCCTCGGAAGAGGGTAGCAATCCTTTAGGCATGCACGGTTGAGATCGGTATAGTCAACGCACATCCTCCAGCTCTCATTGGATTTCTTAACGTGGACTACATTTGACAACCATCGTGTGTATTTGACCTCCTCGATTAAGTCTGTCGCCAGGAGTCGTTCCACCTCTTCTCGGACAGCTAGCTGCCGCTCGGGAGCCAGTCGCCGAGGCTTCTGCTTTACTGGTCGGGCATTAGGGGAGATGCACAAGTGGTGCTGGGATACCTTAGGGTCGATGCCCGGCATATCGGCCGACGACCAGGCGAAGACGTCGGCATTCTCCTGGAGGAGGTTGATGAGCTGAGTCTGCTCCTGCTCTAGGAGCTCCAAGCCGACTTTGATCGTCTGATCGGATCGACTCCCCAACAGGGGTACGTCGATGGTGGGCTTTGTCGACTTGGGATGCTGGGTTGGCCTCTTAGTCTCCCGGGGGTCTTCCAACGGATGATCGGACCTTCCCCTCTTGTGCAGGGAGACCACCGTCAGGTAACATTGTTTGGAGTCGCGGGGGATTCCCCGGATTTCCCCAACTCCGGCGCGGGTCAGGAACTTTATGGTTCAGTGGTAAGTCGAGACGACCGCCCTGATTTTATTGAGGGTAGGTCGCCCCAAAATTGCGTTGTAGGCAGTAGGTAGGTCGACTACCAGGAAAGTCGCCATCACCGTCTTCGTTCTCGGCGCATCCCCGAGGGTCAAGGGCAGTGTGACAGCCCCTAACGGCGAAACCGAATCTCCGGTAAACCTAGTGAGCACCGAATGCATCGGCTTCATGGCGTCCCTTGACAACCCGAGCTTCTGGAAGGCGTCCAGGTAGAGTATGTCGGCGGAGCTTCCCGTGTCATAACCCTCTTCACCTGAGCGTTGGCCACCCTAGCGGAAATCACCAACGCGTCATCGTGCTTGGGTTGCTCGGGCCGCTCGGCTGGAAACGTGATTACCGGCTCGGGAGCACGTCTGAGCTCCTCGGTTGCAACAGCGCGGGCATATGCCTTTCGCCCGGACGTGCTGACTCCTCTAGACGCCGGGCCGCCGATGATCACATCTATGTGTCACTCGACGGGCCCCTCAGGGCGAGGGGACGACTCTTCATTCGGCCGGAGATACCGGTCCAAGTGTCCCCTGCGAATCAGCTCTTCGATCTGTCGCTTCAGCTCGCGACATTCCTCGGTATCATGTCCTTGCTGCCGATGGAAACGGTAGTACCGAGTCCGGTCTGCCAGCTGCCGCGGACTTGTCATCGGGGCCGGGGGTCTAAGCATCCCCTTCTCCTTTATTTGGAGAAATACCTGTGTTCGGGACGTACCCAAGGCGGGGAGGGAAGGGGCTGAGACGTGCGGTTCAGGACGGTCCATCCTGCGTCTTGGTTGCGCGGGTTGGTGACCTTGGGGAGGTTCCGGCTGGCCCCTCTTGAGCTCCTCCTGCCTCCCGGACATCCAGGCTTCCGCCAAGATGTACTGGTAGGCCCGCTGAAGCATTTTCGACATCGCGCTGGGGGGCGCTCGACGAGAGACCAGAAAAATCTAGAGGGGCGCAGTCCCACCATGAATGCCTGCATTAGCAAGGAAGGGTGAGCATCCGGTAGGCCCCGGATTTCAGTAGTGAAACGATTCACAAAGTGGGCGAGAGATTCGCCCTCCTTTTGATTCAGTCCGAGGAGGAGGGCGACAGAGGGCTTCGGCCGAGCGTGCGCTAGGAAGTGGAGCTCGAACTCTCTAGCCAGCTGATCGAAAGAGGCGATTGTCCCACCTTTCAGAGCGCTATACCAGGCGCGGGCTGGCCCCCTTAAAGTCGTGGGGAATGCTCGGCACATCAGGGCGTCAACGGTCCTGTACAACGCCATCTGGGCTCGAAAGGCCGCAACGTGGTCCGCCGGATCAGTGGCGCCGTCGTACGCATCGATAGAGGGAAGTCGAAAGTTCGGTGGCACCGGTTGTTCTTGTATTTCCATCACGAACGGGGACCCCAGGCAGGGGTCCTCCCTCTGCTCCTCTTTCGATTTACGAATCTCCCTTTGTACTTCATCCAGTCGTTGACTGACGAAGCAGAGCTGGGCTCGGAAAGAGTCGGCCGAGTTCGAAGATACCACCTCGGGTTCGAGTCGGCCATCGGGGATTCCCGCGGCTCGTTCTCTACCTAGAGCCAATCGGGCCGATGGCGAGGCGGGGAAGACCGAGGGTGTCATGTAAGCCTGAGTGGGGGGCTCGGGCTACTGGCGCTGCTGGACCTCTGGCGGGTTCGGCGGCCGAGAAAGGAGCGGGACGAAGGTCTGCACCATCTCTACAATGGCTCGGACCTGGTGAGTCAGGTCCTGGAAGGCTTCGGTAGTCACGGGGGGCGGGACGGCCAAGGCGCCGTCGGGCGAAAGTAATCCCGGTTCATTGAACAACCGCCAATAACGTTCCGAGGTTGCGACGGGGTCGTCCACCCTTGGTTCACTGGGGTGGGGACGTTCGAGAGGGACCCCCACTGGGTAAAACCCCTCGCCGCCGCACTCGTCTTGATTAATTTGGTGATCCCATGCCATTCGGGCCCTCCTTCTAATGCCAAACTGATGGGGAGTTCAACTTTACGCCATGGCCTTGGGACCAAAGTGGCCTGGTTCGGGTCCGGATGTGCTGGGATCCTTCGGTCCGGGCTTCAAGCCGGTCGGGGCGACGAAGGGGTAGCGTCCACCATTAGAGGAGGAAGGTTTTGGGCTGTGTTCGATGCCGGGGGCTCCGCCTTTGTTCCTGCAAAAAAAGGTCGGGTCAGGGGGAGCTCCGCCCGACCCCTTCGACGATCAAGTTAGATCATGCTACCTTGAAGGGATTTCCCCTTTTTTCTGAGTGCTCCTCCCCCCCCCTTACGTTCGTCTACCTAGGTTTTTATGGGTCAGACTACTCCTCCAGCTGTAATTGTGATGCTACGTCTCTGATTGTGTCTGTCAGCGTGCCGAGGACCTGCCCCCCCTACGGGATGGTGACGTGCCTCGATGGCCGTGCGACCTGCGAGGAATGGGGGGCGTCACTTCTGTCGGTCAACACGGACTACAGCCGGTTGCGAGGGAGACAGGAGGCGTCATCAGGGTGCAGGCAGCATGGGCTGATGTCACGTCCCATTTATTACCCACATCATCTATATACTTCGCATATTGGGCAAACTCTTCCCGAGGAGCTTCTGCCTCAGGTTGGAGTATGATCGTATCCAGGACATATGTAATTTTCTTCGCTGTGAGAACTATCCTCAGGTTACGGAGCCAATCTACATAGTTTGGACTAGTGAGACGATTAGCATTAAGTATGCCACGTAGAGGGTCTGATGACGACATGTTTTTTATAAACAAGAGATATAACATAAGAAAATAACATAGGGATTTCACAGAAAAATAAACAATCAAGATATGGACTTCTATCTTGACGTGCTCCCACTAATTTTTTCTAGCGAGTCACAAGACACCCTCATGCACGTGAAATGGAAGTCTTCAATAGATTTCTAGTGAGGATCGGGATCCAATTGTTGTCTTAGTGTAACCTCAAGGAACTTGACCAATCACACTAAGCCCAAAAAGATAGGCAACTCTTGTCAATCACAACTCCTTATGATTCCCGTCATGTTCGGCCTCTGAACCACCATGGCCTCAAGGGACTCGACCAATCATGATGTCCAGTTAAGTCATCACCATTGTTACAAGATGAGTCTGATTCAGTGATATGCCCTCGAGGGACTCGACCAAGCATACCATGTCCTCAAGTCACCGATGACATCTCTATGTCATAGGCAAGATAGCGAGACGTGAAATAGGTGAGCCTCGAGGGACTCGACCAACTCAGCCTACGTCGAGAATCGATTCCTACCTGTAACGATGAAAGGCTACGTGAGTCAATCTTATTGTCTTGCGCTTACTGACTTAATATTATCATAGGAGGGGTTTTAGGTTCGGTCTCGTGATATAACGTGTCACACACATACATATTTAATATATATTTACATCGCATGTATATATATATATATATACTTATCTAGTAGGTGTATAGCAATCACATGCACAAGCACACCAGATGATCATGGACCTTAACCTAATATGATCAGGCCCGAGCCAGTAGGCCTAATCACTTACATCAGGATCTATGTATATATCAATGCAGCTCTATGCCCAGTGATTATCCATCTTATCATAGTTAGATCCGTCGGCACCTCGATGCATCTCCATGTGTCGTGATCATATGAATCGGCCTCGAGGGTCCCATTACCACCTCCAGGCTTCCATCGCGCCTCTTCGTGTAATTACAACATAATTACAAGCATGTAGGCCCAACAATCAATGAAAAATGGAGGCTCACAGGCCTCAATAATTCCATACATACATCACATGGTCCATGATCATCTTCCCACATCATATGTATATTGTTGAATCTCGGATTTTGATGATGAAACTAATTGATTATGTTTTATTATCTAATTACATTTTGAGTAATACAAGTCTACTCAACCAGGATTAGACAATTGACGCAGGAGGAATTAACGTTGCGCCGGAGGAAATCATGTCAGGATATTGGACAATCGGCAGAAGACTTCGGATGTCGGGTATCGGGTTAAGAAGAGCGGAGTTGCGCCAAGGAGATTGAGGCTGCGGAGGTTAACTGTTGATTAGGCAACAGGCCGCAAGAGAGGATGATGTGCCGAAGTATTGGATGAAGCGCCGATAAGCCAATGACATGTCAGGCAACAGAATGTCAATTCGTGTTGTAATAACTATCTAGATCGAAGTAGAGTTTTGGCTTGTGTGCAGGATTAACTATGATAACGATGAAGACATAAAGCAAAACAAAGTACCAGAGTCAAGTCCGATGGATCATTGGGAGTTTGAGAGTTCGACGGAAGTCCAAAGATTCATTGGGAGTATTGCCAGAATTGGCCAAGAATGAGTAGAGAGCTTACCGAAGGATTTTCGGAAGCTCGCCAGAAGGTTCGTCGGAAGTTCGCGGAGCTCGCCGAGAAAGATCAGAGCTTGTCAAAGAAGCTCATCGGAACTCGCCAAGATCAATCATGAAGTCCAGGAGCTTGCTGGGAGTCCACAGAATGGTATCTGAGGGTTCATCGGAATACCGCCGGAAGTTCGCCAAAAGCTCACCGAAGAAAGAAGTCTTGACTTACGGACTCTGTAATAGCTTAAGAAATATCTTTAATTTCATATTTAGTACATAATTAAGGTTAGGATTAGGTGTTAATCCTTTAACCCTGTTAGGGGCCAACTAGGCCTAGTATTGGATCGGTTTAGGTCGGGTTTAAGGCCCAACCAGGAGTGCTGGATGCTGTCTGGCAATGGCACCACCTAGGTCCAGCTTCCCAGGTAGTCTGAGGTGGTGGTACCGCTCAGTACATTGACCATGTCAGTGTGTCAGGCAATGGTACCGCCCAATGTCAGAGTCAGACTGATGGTGGTACTGCTAATGACAAGCGGTGGTACCGCTAGTGACCCGAAAAATTAGGATGGGATATTTTTTCTCTTCAAGTTTGAATCAAATTGGAGTCTATAAAAACCCTTCCCATCCCTGGTTAGAACACACAAGCACACTGAACCTAAAAGTAGGAAAACTCTATTAAAATCCTTTCTCTAGTCTAGTCTTCACTTGTATTCAAAGAGAGGAGTGTTTTAGTGCTTGTAAGGTTTGCCTCCTAAGCCCATCAAAATGAGAGAGCGTTGTAAGGAAAGTTGTCTTCGCCCATTGGAAGGAAGATACATAGTGAAAAGTTGGTGGCCTCAAGAGAAGAGGAATCGAGAGTGGACGTAGGTCGTATGACCGAACTACTATAAATTCGGGTTTGCATTTCTATTCTTGTTATTTACTTTGCTACAAACCCTTTCCATTTGATTTGATGCTCTGCTTCATTATCACTTGCAAATATTTTTAAGTTAGAGCTTTTCCGATACGATTTCTCTAATAAGTTTTTGTTGAAACAAATTATCTTTTGTTGTACGAAGTTTCTGAAATCACTAAAATTTATCATCTTTATCCGTTGCACTAATTCACCCCCCCTCTTAGTACTTCTCTCAATCCCAACAATTGGTATCAGAGCCACGTTATTTCTCTTTTAGATTTACACTCGTGAGAAATAACTCTTCACGGCTTTCAAGAGGATTTTTCGATTGTTCGTCCTTCGTTCTTTAACGGATCGAACTACACATATTGGAAAACTCGAATGAGAGTTTTCATGATTTCTTTAAATTTGGATTTATGGAGTGTTATTGAAAATAGTTTTCAACTTCTCTCTAAACCGATGAACGAATGGTCGGATTTAGAGAGAAAATATTTTTCTTTAAATGTAAAGGCTATGAATGCCTTATTTTGCGCTTTAGATAAAAAAGAGTTCAATCGGATTTCTACGTACGAAACGACTTTTGATATTTAACACACGCTCGAAATCATACACGAGGGAATGAGTAGAGTCAAAGACTCGAAAGTTAATCTTCTTATGTATGATTTTGAGCTTTTCCGAATGTTACCAAGTGAGACTATCGATGATATGTTCTCCTATTTCTCGGATGTCATCAATAGTCTAAAAGCTCTTGGTAAATGGTTTTCGAATTTTGAACACACTAACAAGATTCTAAGATCCTTTCCAAAAAAGTTGGATCCTAATGTAACGGCGATATAAGAAACTAAAGATTTAAATGATTATCCTATTGAAGAACTCATTGGCACTTTAATGATATATGAAATGAGTTTCTTGGAATATGTTGAACATGATGAATACATGAACCACCTTCCAAAGAACAGGAAGGATTTGAAACTTTGGACTATAAAATGAGTGATGACTCAAGTGATGAGGACAATGAAGAGGACATTGAACTTTTAATCAATTTTAATAAGTTCATTAAATAAAAATCTAAAATAAAAAATAAACTTGAACGGAGGAAGAGGCTAAAGAAGAGGAAGGCACCCAAGGGCGAATCAAGTAAAGAAAAGGTAAATTAGGCTTTGACGGGTTTCGTCAACAAGGTAAGTACCTCACCCGAAATGCTTTTACCTTATTTTGAAATAACTTGGTATTTTTCTCATAAGTGCTTAATTTAGATAGTAGGAAATAAAAAATTATTTTCAAAAATTATATTATGCTTTTTTTAGTAATTTAAAAAAAATAATTAAAAATTGTTCATGAAAATTATATTGTTAAAGTTTCATGCATGTTATGATTCAAAATTATGAATGATGTATGCAATATTATGGATGATAATTACATGATGTGTGATAATACAATTCCATGCATATGCTTTTCGTATCAATTTTTGATTTTAAACATGATACATATCTATGTATGAATTTCTTGAAAGTCTTTTGATGATAGATGTTGGTATCATACTTATGATTTAAAAATCTTCTATTTTGGATTAATATGTTTTTGGTTTTGATAAAATTTGTTTTGGATTTATATGATGATGACTTTTGTATGATAACTTGAATATACTTATGTGAAACAAATAAAACACATAAAAAAGAAAGCGTATGATCATGATAAATTCATGAGTCTTGATGTTTTTATTTTACTTTTGATTTCAAACAAGATGCATAATTTTTGACACAAAATTAATTATCATGATAATGCTTGTACACCAAATAAGATTAAAAGATAGAAGCAAGCATATTGATGATTTCGCTTTCAACATGATGCATGGTTCTTACATGAAAATTTGAACGTGCTTATATGAGATCAATCATATGAAATGAAACACATAAAATGAGAAAATGCACTATCATGATGATTTGTGTTTCATGCGCTTGGTCTTGATGGCTTTAACAAAATCTTATTTCAAATTTACAAGATGATGGTTTTCGTATAAAATTTTTTTGAACATACTTATATGAAATCAATTTGCATCAAACGAAATACATAAAAATGACAAAGAGTACAATCATGATGTCTTATGCTTGATGTGTTTCATCTTAATGGTTTTTATGATAAACTTTGCCTCTTACTCTTGAATGTGATACTCGTTTTTATTTAAGATAAATGCAAGATTATCAATGAATGAATTGAAATCACTAAAAGAGAAATGTATATTTCTTGAACATCTCTCTTTCTCTAAAGTTTTTGATAAAAGACAAGTGATGAACTCATGCCATTATTGATAAATCTCATCAACCATAATATAATTTGAATTGAATTTTATGCCTTGTGTGTAATGTGCTATATTTTTGGCTCCTTGATGATCTTTTTGATGAGATTTTGCCTTTACGTCTTGAACTTTCATGATTGTCTCAATTTGACATTAAAAGATAAAGGCATACTTATTTGAAGTAAATCATAAAAAAGAAATGCATGATCTTGAAAATTTTTCTATCTCTAAAGTTTTTGGTTTTGATGAATCCATGTGAATCTCTTGAATCGAATCTTTTGGAAAATACCACATGCTTAATGTGATTCGACTTAATAATCTTTATGATAAAATTTATCTTTTCATTTTGAATAATGACATTTATTTTTTATTAAGGGCAAAACATGGTTATAAGAAGCAAATCACATATAAAAACGAAATGCAATCATTTATCTCAATCTTATCGATTTTTCTATAGAAAATTCATGAATCCATGCTTGTCATGTATGAATTTATTGAATGTGATTTTGAGAATGATTCTAGATTTGACAAATGCTTGATTCGTATTTATGACATAAGATACATTTTAAATATGAATCATGCTTCAATCATGTTAAATGCTTCAATCATGCCCTATCTCCCTTAATTCATTTTGTTCTCTTTTTTATTTACCAAAAAAGGAGAACCTTCTAAATGAATTATAAAATTGATGATTTGATAATAGGTGTTTATCAAAAATCTATTTATCATTTTGCAATCTCTAAAAAGTTGATAATCACTTCATTCATGTTATGAATCTCGCAAATAGTTTTGATTTGATTATAAGTTTTGAGTTGACAAAATGAGTTTAGCTCCTCTTTTGATCACTTGAAATCATGACTTTGAATTCTTGATTTGAGATATTTTTATAAATCAAAATATTTTTCTCTATGATTGCTTCTTTTTATCATTTACCAAAAAGGAGAACAATTCAAATTTATGTCAATTTATGAATCTCATAAACTATGTTAATGATTTTGATGATTCAAACTTGAATGAGCTTTATCACAATCCAAATCTTTATATCTTGATATTGGATACTTGGAATTCCTATGCATGAATCAAGTGGTTTTGCTCTCAAATGAATCACTTGTCGACATTTACGATTGTGATATATTTTATCCTTCAAATGTGATCTTGTAGCTTGAAAGACTTTCTGAAATTTTTGACATGATTTTTCTTTGCCTTGTATGCCTTATGTGATGATTAAAAATTGATATAAAAGAAATTTGCTTAATGATTAAGTCATTGATTTATTCTTTTTATCATGGCTTGAAAATGAATATAAAGAAAATATATTTAGAATTTATTTTAAAATCATGATCTTGATCTTACAAAAATTTACCATGAATGATATCTCTTGATCTTGATCTTTCTAAAAACTTGATTTCTTGGCTATATATGCATCATGTGATAACTAATGTATATTTTGATGCAAATGTATTTGAAAGAGGATATAAAGAAAATCTTTGTATTTGATCCTCCCTTTCTTTTTGACTTTAACAAAGGGGGAGAAGGGTTTTGCTAGCTTGCATATTGCAAATAAATGTAAAATTCTAATATGCAAAAGAAGCAAAACTTGTAAAGCTTGTATTTCTCAAAAAGAGAAAAAGATATTACCTATCGAAAGAAGCGAAAAGTGTAAAACTTAGAAAATTTATAATCTTACACTTGCTATGCTTCTATCCTTGTATGTTGTAATGAAAATTTAGCTTGTATGTTTGAAGTGATAAAAATTATATAAAATTGCTAGCTCATTGCAAACAAGAAGTTGCTAGCTTAAGACAAATGTTTGTTAGCTTATGCATCACAAGAGAAAGTTTTTGCTAGCTTGTACACCTAAATGAAAAAATTTGCTAGCTCGAAAGAATATGCTATGATGTATATGTTGATAGCTAGTATGATTATAAAACCTGCATATCTTTTAAACTAGTTAAATGTTACTTTTTCTTTTTGTTGATGACATTGGGGGAGAGATAGATTGATGACATGTGCAATCAAAAGATGATTTCATGCATTGAATTAAATATTTATATATTTGCATGATGTTTTTGTGATATGATTTTGATACATGTTACTTGGATTTACGATAATCCAAGTATTCTATCAATGGCATATTGATATGGGAAGTTTGGATTAAACTCTGGGAGTTAAGCTTAACACCGTCATCAATTAGGAGTCATCATCAGAAAAGGGGGAGATTGTTGAATCTCAAATTTTGATAATGAAACTAATTGATTATATTTTATTGTCTAATTATGTTTTGAGTAACGCAGGTCTACTCGATCAGGATTAGACAGTTGACGTAGGAGGAATTGACGTTGCGTCGGAGAAAATCACTTCAGAATATTGGACAATCGACAAAAGGCTTCGAACCTCAGGCATCGGGTCAACAAGAGCGGAGTTGGAGATCGGGGCAGCGGAGGTTAGCTGTCGATTGGGCAACAGGCCGTAAGAGAGGATAATGTACCGAAGTATCGGACGAAGCGCTGATAAGCCAATGGCGTACCGAGCAGCAAAATATCAATTCGCGTTGTGATAACTATCTAGATCGAAGTAGAGTTTTGGCTTGTATGTAGGATTGACTATGATAACAATGAAGACATAAAGCAAAAAAGTGCTGAAGTCAAGTGCGATAGATCGTTCGGAGTTCAAGAGTTCAACGGAAGTCCAAAGATTCATCGAGAGTACTGCCAGAACTGATCGAGAATGAGTAGGGACCTTGTTGAAGGGTCTTCGGAAGCTCGCCGGAAGGTTTGTCAAAAGTTCACGGAGCTCACCGAGAAAGATCAGAGCTTGCTAAAGAAGCTCGTCGAAACTCACCAAGATCAATCGTGAAGTCCAGGAGCTTGCTAGGAGTCCACAGAATAGTATCCGAGGGTTCATCGGAATACCGTCGAAAGTTCGTCGAAAGCTCATCGGAGAAAGAAGTCTTGACTTCTGGACTTTGTAATAGCTTAGGAAATGTCTTTAATTTTGTAGTTAGAACATAATTAAAATTAGGATTAGGTGTTAATCCTTTAACCTTGTTAGGGGTCAACTGGGCCCAATATTGGATCGATTTGGGCCGAGTTTAAGGCCCAACCAAGAGTGTTGGACGTTGTGTGGCGGTGGCATTACTAAACTGGGATGGTGGCACTGCCCAGGTCCAACTTCCCAGGTAGTCTGGGGTGGTGGTACCGCCCTAGGGCAAAGTGCCTAGGCAATGGCACCGTTGGCTGGGCGTTAGTACCGCCCAGTATACTGACAGTGTCGGTGTGTCATACGATGGTACCGCCAGATTGAGTGGTGGTACCGCCCAGTGTTAGAGTTAGACTAGCGATGGTACCGTTAGTGACTCGAAAATCAGGATTGGAAGGTTTTTGACTCCAAGTTTGAATCAAATTGGAGCCTATAAAAACCCCTCCTATCCCTGGTTAGAACACACAAGCACACTGAACCTAAAAATAGAAAAACTTTGTTAAAATCCTTTCTCTCCTCTAGTCTTCACTTGTATTCAAAAAGAGGAGTGTTTTAGTGCTTGTAAGGGTTGCCTCCTAAGCCCGTCAAAAGGAGAGAGTAGAGAATTTGTCTTCGCCCATTGGAAGGAAGACACATAGTGGAAAGTCGGTGGCCTCAAGAGAAAAGAAATCGGTAATGGACGTAGGTCGTATGACCAAACAGCTATAAATCTGGGTTTGCATTTTTGTTCTTGTTATTTACCTTGCTGCAAACCTTTTCATTTGATTTGATGCTCTGCTTCATTATCACTTGCAAATATTTTTAAGTTAGAGCTTTTTCGATACGATTTCTTAAATACATTTTCGTTGAAACGAATTATCTTTTGTTGTATGAAGTTTTCAAAATCGTCGAAATTTATCGTCTTTATCCACTACACTAATTCACCCCCCCCCCCCTCCTCTCTTAGTGCCGTTCTCGATCCCAACATATATATCATGTAGGATTACTAGATAAATAATAATAATTAATTAAATCTTTTAAATGACTAAATTTTGAAATCAAGGACATGTAGAAAATTTTCAGAAAAGTCAAGGGTATTTTTATAATTTTTACAGGATAAGCCATGGAATTTTTAAAATTCACAGGGATAAAACTATCATTTTGTCCCAAACCACCCCAAATAGTGTCGGCGGCCACAACTTCTTACGGCCACCGACTCTCTACTACGATCGCTAGTGCAGCGGCCACAATTTCTTGCGATCGTCGCTTGGCAAGCGTGCGGTAGGCATGTGGCGCCGCCGCCTCACCGTTGACGGTCGCCAAGCACTGCCCCGTGTAAGCTGCTACATGTGCGTAAAGGCGATTGTCACCCCACTGCGTAGGGGCGGTGGCCACCCCACGTCGCCTCATGCGGGCGGTTGCCATGGGCTAGCGGTCGCCGCCTGTGCCCCCATGCAATAGCATGCCCTGGGGCAGTGGTCATCCCGTGTTGCCTCGCCCAGGCGATGCGGCTGCCGCCTTGTGGTGCATCCGCGGGCAGCGGCTAGGCGGCTGCCACCTTGTGCAGCCACCGGCAGCCACCTTGCATGCAAGGCTATAGTAACCTTGCACGCAGCAACTGTTGCCATGTGCAGGCGGCCATAACTATTGCGGTCACCACCTTGCACAGGCCACCATCCGGTGTTGCTCGGTAGGCAACTGCCTTGCACAGCCTGCCTTACGTGCATCGCCTTGTGCGTAGGCAGCTGTTGCCTTATGCGGACGGTCGCAACCATTACGGCTGCCTTGCCTAGGTAGCTACCGTGTACAAGGCAGCCAACGCGAGCGCAAGCAGCTCGCTTGCGGGTGCCATACGCATCGACGTTGACTCAACGGACAATTAGCTCGTTTGCAACTTTTGCGTACGCACCACCTCCGATCGATCCACCGGGCAGCAATAGTTGCTGCCTCTACCTCTTTCATTTGCATCAATAAATTTGACGCAGAAAGATCGCTCTAAAGCATATTTCACCATCAAAATGAAGTGCTTTTCGAATTTGAAAACCACATCAAATGCAGCAAGAACACGTAAAACAATTTTATGTGATTAAACACAACACATGCAATTTATAAGCCAATCATCGTATGATGAACCTGGCTCTGATACTACTATTTGAAAATCACAAATTAACATCTCATGTGTCGTAAAAAACAAAAACAAGACCAGATTTCTCATAGTTACGTACTTGGTCATTGTACGATAATTGGTGTGTGAAAAATTTTATAAAACCGAAAAACCACACGTATCATGTCAGAAGCATTACCTTGGGAGATCGTATATTCCTGAAAATTTCAGATCCGACGAAGAGGATGAAGGAGCACTAGCGTACTCCTCTCTAGCGGTAATCCACACAACGAACGCAACGACGACGCTCCTCAGATCACCGCAGGATCACCCTCTCCCCGTGCATCATGAGGCTGCCGGAGCCAAGGAGGAGGAGAGGAGGCTGAGGAGAATAGGAGGGGCAGCTTCCAAGAGCTCTAGCCTATGAATCAGGTAGTTCCTCCTATTTATAGAGGTGCTGAAAGCATATCCTTAATGGATCCTGTTCACATTAGATCTCTATCTAATTATCTAGTTGGATCTTTATCCTGTTCATATTGGATCTTTATCCAATTATCCAGTTGGATCTCTATCCAATTGGATGTCTATCCAATCATCCAATTTGATCTCATCCAATTATCCGATTGGATCTTATCCATAGGATCCAAAATAGGGGCTCCGTAGATATCTTATATCTGCATCTCTACTCGTCGCAACATCCACTTAATGTGTGTGACCCTCTAGGCCCAATACCGAGTTGCCCATGAGTCGCTCCCATCAGAACTCCTTTTGATATAGTGAATAATTATCCTTATAATAATTCACTCGACTCATCGACTATGGATGTACTAGGCCACTACGCTATAGTCTCCAAACAATACAAGGGGATCTAATCCATCGAACCTGTCTGCCCTCAATTACTATGTATCTATAGTCCCTCATCCATCTAATATCTCAGAGACCGTATATTGGGCATGGTAAAGTCAGGCCCATACGGAATCTTGTCCGAGTCTCGCTGTAATCAGATTCTCCCGGAGAACTCTTCTCTCAATTCGAATGACCCTGGTCATGGATTTTGCCTAAACGAGCACACGCGGGATATTTCTCTCATGATACTGAAAGTGGATAATCCTCTATTGACACGCAATTACCTTCGTAAGGTTGGCTACCATTCTTGAGAACCGGCTATACCAGATCTGGAGCTTTCCAAACCTGTAAGTCTAGCATCAAAGAATGAAGTACTCATACAAGGCATCTATGCTGTCTCAAGTCTAAGGACCAGATACACAACTGGGACTACAGAATCGCTGTCTGACATTAGGTATCATTAACCATCCAACATTTTGTAAGCGGATCAATCAGTGAACTCATTCTCTAATGAGCACCTGTACTGTACCTCTAGTATCCCCACACAAGTGACTATGAGACCAGTCACCTCCATCATATAGATGAGTATACAGCACACCAGTCTATTCGGTTATCTCGATGTCCTTTTCGAGCAACTAATGACTAGGATGATTTTGGATCTGTGTTTAAAAGTGAATCAGTCTCATTATCATGATCTCATCACGATTCGATTCCCATTGCACAGATCCAAGGACATCACAATATTCATTCAGATAATGTGAGAAAATATCAGTAATAATATGCAAAGAGATCGACGCAGCGTGTCATAGGTGCCACCACTCACATGATTGGTAATAGGGCACCTATAACTAACACCACCTACCAAAGGATGGTCAATGAAATGTTCAAGCATTAGCTCGAGAGGAATATGGAGGTGTATGTCGATGACATGATCGCCAAGAGCAGGTTGGTAGCAACCCATTTGACTGACCTAGCCGAGACTTTCCGGAGCCTCTGACGGTTCAACATGCACCTCAACCCTGCAAAGTGCCCCTTCGGAGCTAGTTCGGGGAAGTTCCTCAGCTTTGTCATCCACCAGAGAGGGATGGACGCTAACGCAGAAAAGGTCTAGGCCATAATGGAAATGCAATCTCCGAGCTCAATCAAAGAAGTAAAATGCCTTACTAGGAAGCTAGCAGCACTCGGGAGGTTCATGTCACGTTCTGAAGATAAAGTGCCTCCCCTTCTTCTGAGCCCTGCGCCAAGCCGACAACTTCCGATGGACTTCGGAATGCGAGGAAGCCTTCAACAAGCTAAAAACGCATCTCGGGTAACTGCCTCGACTCGTCTCGCCTCATCTGGGCGAGACACTAGGTCTCTACTTAGCGGCCACAGAATAGGTGGTCAGCTCGGTGCTGGTGCGGGAGGATCAAGCAATACAGTAGGTCATCAACTACACCAGTCACATCCTCGTCGAACCCGAAGAGCGCTACCCACCGATAGAGAAGTTGGCGTTGGCACTAATAGTAACGGCCCGAAAGCTACGACCCTACTTCCAGGCCCATACGATAAAGGTGATATTTGACCAACCCCTGTACCAAATCCTCTCCAAGTTCGATACCTCAGGTCGAATGCTCAAGTGGTCGGTCGAACTTGGGGAATTCGACATCCAATACACCCCCCCCAACGGTGATCAAAGCCCAGGTATTGACTGACTTTATTTTTAAACTAACCCCCGAGGGCAGTCTTGTTGAATATGGGTCAGACGAGCGAGCCTGGGCCTTATACGTCGATGGGTTCGCCACATCGAGAGGAGTAGGGGTAGGATTGATCCTCAAAAGCCCGAGTGAAGAAACTAATGAGCACGTGTTTCGGCTGGAGTTCAAAGCCACCAACAACGAAGCTGAATATGAGATGTTACTATCGGGATTGTGCCTCACCCTTGAGATGCACGTACAGAACCTGGAAGCCTTCATCGACTCCCAATTGGTGGTAGCCCACATCAACGGGACCTACGAACCCCAAGGACTAACCATGGCACGATACCTCACCGAGGTCAGGCGACTCTCGACCCATTTCGACCACCTAGCGGTCACAAGGATACCGCACGCCCACAATATCCAAGTTGATGCTCTAGCTCGGTTGGCCTCCAGCCAACCCCTCGGGGAACCACATGGGAAAACCAAGGTCCTCTTAACGCCGACACTTTCGACCCTGGACATCGCCACAATTGAGATCACCCCAAATTGGATGGAAGAGATCCTCTGCTACAAAGAGGAGGGCGTGCTGCCCGATGACCCGGCCGTAGCCTATCGACTCAAGAGGACCGAAGCATGGTACACCGAGATCGGGGGCAAGCTATACCGAAGAGCTTTCTCCCAACCCCTCCTACATTGCTTGTCGCCATCCGAAGCTAAGACGGTCCTTGCAGAAGTTCATGAGACATCTGCAGAGAGCATATCAGGGGTCAAACCTTGGCTTTCAAGATCCTCAAATAGGGATTCTACTGACTAACGCTGTGTCGAGACACTCTATCTTATGTGTAACGGTGCTGATAGTGCCAGATGCATGCTCGAATACAACGCCAGTCCGTCGTGCCCCTTGCCTCGATAGATGTGGCTTTACCCTTTAGCCAGTGGGGAATGGACCTCCTCAGCCCATTTCCCCCCACTTTGGGGCAACGTCATTGTCTCATAGTTGGGGTCGACTACCTTACTAAGTGGGTTGAGGCTGAGCCACTGGCATCCATCACGGAGAAGCAAGTCAAGGGGTTTGTTTGGAAGAACATCATCACGTGCTTCGAGATCCCGGGAGCCACCATCACCGATAACGGGATCCAATTCAACAATGCAAAGTTTAAGGCATACTACCAATCCTACGGGATGCTGCTGAAGTTTAGCTCGGTCGTCCACCCCAAGACCAACAGTCTGACCAAAGTTACCAATCGGGCGATTCTCAAAGGTTTAAAGAAAAGAGTGGGCGAGGCCTGGGGCATGTGGGTCGACGAGCTCTCGAGCATCCTGTGGGCATCTCGAACCACTCCCAAGATGGCTTCGGGTGAGTCCTCATTCAGCCTAGCATACGGGACCGAAGCGGTGCTCTCTCTTGAGATGATATTTCTGATGTTGCGGGTGGAGAAATTTGATGAAGAAGCTTCAGAGCAGGGGCTCCACGTTGGCCTTGACCTTCTCAATGAGCGAAGGGCCGAGGCCCACCTCCATGCTTTGACATACAAGAAGGCCATAGCCCGACTCTACAATCGAAAGGTCTGCCGGTGTAAAATCCAAGTCGAAGACCTCGTCCTCTGGAAAACCGAAGTAAGCGACCCAACCCGAGCTAGGGGAAAGCTAGCCCCGAACTTAGAAAGACCTTACTGGGTTTACGACATGGTCCGAGACGACACTTATCACCTCGAAACCATGGGCGGGACCCCCCTACCAAGGACCTAGAACATTTCAAGCCTTAAAAGTTCTACCCATGACCACTGATGTAAATCTTAGATTTGCGAAGAAAGAAACTTTGCATTCATGCAAGAAAAAAATTTACATTATGACTGGTCCGAGCCTTACAAAACTTAGACTCAACTCGACCGAAGCCAAAAAGCAAAAACAAAAATATGTTGCGAGCTCCCTAACTCGAGAGAGGGGCCATCGAGCTATCGTAAAATGGCACGTCCTCGAGCATGTCCACGCTCTGATCCTTGGCGCGGAAGCAGGCGAGCACCACCCGGTAGCCGAACTCATAGGTCACTTGGCCCGATCTCTGAATACTGAGCTTGAACCCAGGCGACTTCTTGTACTCGGCAATCGCCTCCTTCGTTTGCTCCTCGGCCCCTTGGTGCTCCTCTTGTAGTGCATCCTCCGAAGCATCAGCCGTTGATCGGGCGGCTTCAATGTTCCGCGCAAGCACAAGCAACTTGTCATCCAAGCCGCAGATCCACCCTCGACTCTCTCTCAATAGGCATTGGGAGTTCCCTAGCTCCGCCTTCAACCGTTCAACCTTGACCTCGGTAACGGCCACAACCACCTCTAGGTCGGGTCTGCCCTTCAGCTCCTTGACCTCCCGACGCAGGTCGGAGTTCGCCTCCCCGAGGCACTCGATCACCCAGCCCACATCATGCACTCGGTTGATCAGCGCCATTGTGTAATGGTAATTTTGCGCAAACACTAAGCTCAGAGTTTGGCACAACAAGACAGCTCCAAAGTTAAAACAAAGAGATGTGGCACTTACCCAGACCAACGACTTCGCGGCGCAATCCATTAGCACCACGGAAGGTGAGCAGTACAGCTGCTTCACCAAAATCATATGGAGTGCCCCTCAGGCGAATTCCTGGGCCGCCGAGCCATCGAATCAAATGCGACTCTTGATCTTGAGAGTCGGCCATCGGGACTTGTAGGGTGCCCTCGGTTCCCCTTTCGGTAGGTCCACAATGTTCAGAGCCTGGATGGGCTCACCCTTGGTGGAGGCACGGACATGACATAGATCTCTCATCGACTTAGGCCGCTCTGACTGCCTAGCCGAGGGATCGTCCCCGATCGAGCTAGCACGACCCTTTCCTTTTGCGCTGGAGCCTTTCCCGTGTGAGCCGCTGCCCGGCCCACATGCTCCTCGCGCAGCAGCTTCGTGGAGTGTCGCCCCCTCGGATGACTTTCGAGTTAACCCCTTCGCCTTCTTCTTTGGCCACCCCGCCTCGACTTCATCAGGGGGGCCTCGGCAACCCAGGGTGCCTTTCTGAGCTGGGGGCTCGGCCCTAGTTCCTTCCCGCTCTCGGGGTGGTGGCACCATAGCCGAGAGGTGAGGCATCCCCTACATTGATTGAAGATTCATCATATCTACAAGTCATGGGTTGGTTAGCAACATGCACAAAAACAAAAATAGAATGAGGGACGAGATGCCTAAAAAAAATAAGTCTAACCATACCTCGAAGGGCCGGGCTGATTCCTGCGTCGACCAACCACTCCTCGGTCATCCCCCTAACGGCCCGAGAAGAGGACAGGATCCCCCTCAAGCACTCCACATTCTCAGCCTCCTCATGGGAGAGGAAAAGGGGGATGTTGTTGATGGCTTAGGAGGTCCACCTGATACAGAATCTCCACTCCCGGTAGCAGCTCACATAAAAGTGACACGTCTTCCATCCCTTGTTGTTAGAAGGGGCGCCACTGATCCTGAACCCACCTTGGACAGCTAAGTAATATCTGCCCCAACCCTTGCATAGCCGAAAACACGCTAGAAATAGCATTCGAGTCGGTTTGATCCTCGCCCCTTGATACTCTCCCAAGAAGACCACCAGGTAGCGCTAGGAGCTAGGCACCATCTGGGACGGAGAGATCCCCCACCACCAAAGGCACTCTATGATCACGGGGTGCAAGGAGAACCTCAGCCCCGCTTCAAGGGCATCCATGGTCAGCCTGAACCCACTTGCGAATGAGTTGTAGGGGCATTGCCCGGGCAATGAGATGTGAAGTTTGTACCTCTTAGGGATACTGTAACGATCTCGAATGAGCCCCAAGAGTTTCTCGGTCACCACCAAGTATACATCGTGCCACGACCACATTGCTTGAAGGGCCACGAGGGCCTTTGAGTTTGCCAAGGGCATGTCACCCGAGGATGAACTGACCACCTCCACCTTAGAGCTCGTTGAGGTCGACTCATTGACCTCAGGGACAGATGATGAGGAAAAAGACATCCTGATCTCGAGTTGGGCACCAGATATGGTGAAGGTCCTAGACGACAAAGAAGAGACCAGAGGGGAACATAATGACCTCACCCACACATAGGAAGAGGCTTATAAGGAAAAAAAATCCCACCGCCACCAAGGCGACGTTTGGGCTCCCCGAGGTAGGAATTGATGGCAAAATTTATTAGGGGGCACCTCACCAAGCATGCTGCCCCCCCAACTCCTGCCATAACATGTGTACCAGCGAAAACTCCCGTCAAACATCACGTGTGATGTCGACCGCCTGTCAGACGCACATGACACCGATTTCCCACCAGCACATCGATGGATGCCCCACCGGACGCACGTGACGCCAGCCCTCCCGCCAGCACATTGTCGGATCCCCCACTAAGATTTATGCGACGATGGAAGATTTCCCCAAGGAGCGCCTTGACCTAGTCTTAGCTCGGGTGCAAGCCCAATTTGTGCCCGAGTTCACCAGCTTAAGCACCAGTCCAATCTTTGCTCGAGTTCACCAGCTTGGGCAACAATCCAGTTTGTGCTCGAGTTGCTCGGGCACCAGTCCAATCTTTGTTGGAGTTCTCCAGCTCGGGCACCAGTCTGATCTTTGCCTGAGTTCACCAACTCAAGCAATAGTACAATTTGTGCTCTAGTTCACCAACTCAGGCACCAGTCCAATCTTTGCCCGAGTTCACCAGCTCAGGCACCAGTCCAGTTTGTGCTTGAGTTCACTAGCTCGGGCACCAGTCCAACCTTTGTCCGAGTTCACTGGCTCAAACACTAGTCCAATCTTTGCCCGAGTTCACTAGCTCGGGCACCAGTCCAATCTTTGTCTGAGTTCACCAGCTCGGACATCAGTTCAGTCTTTACCCGAGTTCACCAGCTCATGCAACAGTCCAGTTTGTGCTTGAGTTCACTAGCTCGAGCACCAGTCCAACCTTTGTCCGAGTTCACTGGCTCAAACACTAGTCCAATCTTTGCCCGAGTTCACTAGCTCAGGCACTAGTCCAATCTTTGTCCGAGTTCACCAGCTCGAGCATCGGTTCAGTCTTTGCCCGAGTTCACCAGCTTATGTAACAATCCAGTTTGTGCCCGAGTTCACCAACTTGGGCACCAATCCAATCTTTACCCGAGTTCACCAGCTCGGGCACCAGTCCAATCTTTGCCCGAGTTCACCAGCTCGGGCACCAGTCTAGTCTTTACCCGCCAACCCGGGCAACAGTCTAATCTTTGCCCGAGTTCACTAGCTCGGCACACTAGACCATTATGCGACCAAGATGACCAGCTCGGCATGCCAGTCCGGCCTATTCCCAAATTAATCAACTAACCGACACATCGTTGTAGCTTGGCCCCCCATCACGAGAGCAACAGCACCGCGAAGCGGCCCATCAAATCTCGCACAATGGATGACACAATGGACAAGGCAGGACCAGACATGCCCCAAGCCCCTCCCCAAGGACCCCGAAGCATGTCTTGTTGGGGGGGAGGGGGGGGTTGGGAGGAGAAGCGATAGGGGATACTCTAGCACTACCCACGTGGAGGCAGTCAGCGGACACATCAGCATGGAAGTACAACCCACAACCTGACGCAAGATGCCACATCCGACCTGCCACCTCGGGTCAGAAGCGATAGTTGCTCCACGCCACCCGGAGCCGCACGGAGCAACCTATCCTCGAAAGCCCGGGACGGAACCGCACAAAGCAACCCATCCCTGAAAGCCCGGAACGGCGCCGCACAGCGCCATCCTGCATGGCGCCGCCCTGTACAAGTCGACTATCATCCGGACTAAGGTACGTGTGCCACCCGAGAGACAAGCTACCACCGATCGAGTGCATATGGCCGACCCCGGGCATAAATAATATGAAGCCCCCACTTGGCTTCAAGATGAGTGAGGCGACGAGCACAAACAAAACCACTCCCATACTGACTTAATCATCGGAGGGGCCAAGTCGGGAATAAACCTGACCCAGGTCTTCTTGCAGGTGTCGGGCACCCGAGGAGCTGCGTCTACCATGGACCAAATCAGGACACACTTCAAAGCATTGACGATTGGACCAGGCCAAACCGCCACGTCGATCAGTGGCCACGTCAGTTCGACAACAAGTGTGTTGGAGGATATTTCTTCGATGAGACCGTCTTTGGTGATCCCATCGTTGTCGCCTTCTCTCCCACACAACTATTGATGCTAATGACATATTAGTATACTAGTATACGTATATATCAAAAAGAAGATTGAACTCGTTTCACATTCACAGGAGATAATTACACAGGTTATCTCTGTAAGTAGATTCTTTTATCATCTCGATCTTTAGATTTAAAAAATTTATATTAAAATTTTTATAATTATAAGAGTAATGGTGGTTGATGAGAACGATGTGGTGATTGACCTTGTTGATGTTGATCCAAAAATCGATGATGAGAAGGTAGAACGATGAGGCATCTACGTTGACGTCGCATTGCTTTGCCTCCTCTTTCTCTTCTGATGATATGATGGTCGATCGGAATGAAGAGTAAGTACAGCGGTGTTGCGCTAATACAGAGGAGGCAATGTGGCGTCACACCAAACAATACGATGGTCGACAAGAACGAAAAGGAGGCAGAGCAATGTGGCGCTGCATTACCTCTTCTGCATCGATGCCACACCGCTTTGCCTCCTCTTCATTCTTGTCGACCACCGAATCATTCAGTGTAATGTCGCACAACTTCCTCTGCATCAGTGCAACACCGCTCTGTCTTATCTTTATTCTCATCGACCACCACATCATCGGAAGTGAAAAAGGAGATAAAACAGTGCGACGCTGTTACAAATGCCTCACCTCCCTTCTCTTCCTTCTTTAGCACAAACATAAATACATCACCGCTTTGTCTCATCTGCTTTCTCGTCATCGATGTTCGGATCGACATCGACAAGGTCAACTATCGCATCGTTCTTGTCGATCACCACCATAATAGCCACCCATTGTATCATCATCTATCACCATTATTGAAATTACCTTTTTATCTATTATTTCATATTATTTATGTATGTGTTGTATCTTTCATCGATAAAACCGATAGCGTTAGGGTAAATAAGATTAATTCTTCACCTTCATGATCATAAGGATTTTAATATAATTTTTTTAAGTTTAAAAATTGAGATGTTAAAGAAATCTAATTAATATAATTAACTCCATCAACTGGGCAACCAACCATAGACTCTAGTTGTATGCCAACCCACCTTGATGCCTAGGCTAATAATATATGAGACGAGATATATGCTTTTTATACTACTAATAATTGGTGATAGTTGTTTGAATTATCCAGTTTACGGATAAGCTTCTAATCGATGACCAAGTGTTCAGGTCGGAATCGCAGGCGATTTTGTTTAAAAACATTTTAATTCATATGCATGTGTGCCATGCCAATTTAATATTTGTTTTATCGATAATATCATGGCTCATCCTGTGTTATTTTATACATCACTGTTCACAAGCGGCATTTTGACCTGCAAGCACCGACCCCATCTTCCACCTTCTATTGGATATCAATCATCTTCTGTAGCACTAAAGGAACTGTAGCTGTTTGGTATGTCAAGCTGTACAGATGTAATAATATTTTGCTTTGACATGCTTTCACAAAAAATACTTGAAGCAAATTGATAACAACAAAACAGTTGTTGCCGTCTGCCAATTCTTTCTTGCTAGTTTGACAATAGCGGATGCCGTACCCACTGTTTTGCTTGACTTAGCTGAACGATTTGGGTTTTCTCGTAATCTATTTGGTGAGCAATCATTAAATGAATTGAAATGTCTTTTTCTTGCTTCAGAAATATTAAGTGACCTGTAAAAGGTTTATAGTTTTTTGGATGCCACCAGCAATATTTTGTTCGCTTATGTTATTTGTTATCCATTTTCTACATATATATATATATATATATATATATATATATATATATATATATATATATATCTCTTTGATTCCTCTACGTCAACGAGTCATTTTACTGTATCAATATTGTCCTTCCTACAGGTTTGTAGTTGAATTGTCATCAAGAAACAACAAGGCGAACAGAGAATTCAGAAAAAAAAAAAAAATCTAATATATTCTGAAAGTGACTTCAAGTGATACGTGATTTGCTTCTTCTGTAAGCACTCGCTTCTGACAGCCATAGTTGAATAATCTCAAGTCTAGAAAGAACAGCATGACTGTTTGCACTGTCATCTTCTTTCCACAATCCAGGAGCAATGAGGTGGATCTCCATATCACTGGCTTCAACACACTTGGTAAAAGCTTGCGTGCTCTGGTGATCATACGAGGAAGGGAACAATGAAGTGATCTAAGAGTGCGGTTCTCTTGCACCAGAATGGTGGGGACTCTTGCAAGGCTGTGGTCGTAGCTTGTGTTGAACGTGAAACATCGTTTGGTCGGGGAAGACAACTGCGTGTACCCAAAGAAAACATCAGCAATAAAGTCCAGTTGTAGGTGTGTTATGACAGGTGCATGCGATGTGGCATATTGCCTGTAGACAAACTAGTGGTCCACGGAAGGAAGAAGAAAGGTAAGGCAAATGCGTCTACTTGCAGTGGTCATCATGGCAAATGGGTCACACTCTCCCCACCCTCTTCAAGTCTAAGTACCCTTCTGATATCCCTACAAATCCACACCTGTCCTCAGTGGAGATGCATAACTGTGTGACATATTTTAACACTATTTCCTGTGGTTTTAATGACAGCTAACAGGGAGTAATTCTCTTGCCAAGTAGCACATATCAGTTAGCATGAAAGGATCAGCTATGATGCATGAACACCGGCACCAGTTTAAGCAGGCATAGCACTCCAATTGCAGGAGTAGAACAATACGGTTAAGATGGATAAATGCTGTGCTTGACAGGCACTCTTCACTAGTTGACATGTTTGAATGCGAGTAACCTTCGCAGCTACTCTAAGACTTGTATGACAGGTAAACTTGAATGGTACCACTGACCTAATATCCTCGAGTCTATGTTTTCCAGCCTCTGGTCCTTCTTGGATGGCAGAGCATCTCACCATTATGGAATGCATGAGAAGAAATCTTATCTCATGCAAATTATGCTTTTTTTTTTTCCTACAGTAACTGCAGGTTTGCCTGAGATGAAATCTTATCCCGTGCAAATTATGCATTTTTCCCACAATAACTGCAGATTTCCATAACACATCATTTGTGCTAAGAAGTCACTATTAAAAATCTTGCATCTTTTAGCTGCTACATCCACTGGAAGTTTAAACAGACTGAATTTCTTGTTTGGAACACCCAGCAAAAACATAGTAGAGATACAAGTGAAAAAAAAAGACTGCAATAAGTCTACAAACACAAGTAATGGAATTGGCATTAGACTTGATCTACAACTGAACTTTAAATTCACCTACCAAGTTTCATGTTTTAACACGAACAAATTCAAAAGAACTTTCTAGTTGTTGTGATAGAAGAACTAACAAAGAAGTAGCACTGATGCAGCTACTTAAAATAAACTGGCCAGTTGTAGTTGTAGGAATCACGCAATGGCTTCATCATGTGCTGGTTCCACTGGTAAAAGAATGATTAATGCATCAGCAACCAATGGGAACTCATTACTTGAAAATGCAATAATCAAACCATTTACATGATATTCTTGACTCTGACCAACCACAGAATACTAAGCTTTAAAGATAAATATCAAGGATAATAACCTGATATAGCACTAGCGTGGAACCGGGAAACAAGATATACTATATAGTGAATAGGAAGATGGTCTTGTCATATTCTATGCCTGCCTCTTCCCCATAAACAATAATCGACAACAGGAGAAAACAAAATATTACAGAAGCTAAACAGGAAAGTGAAACCACTTTTGACCCTCGCAAAAATCATCATGAACAAAGGATGCTTCATATTTCTAATACTTGATAAGAAAAGTCAGAACCAAACAAGGATGGTAAGCATCTTACCTTAAATTGATAGGGTTCATTCTTCTTCATATTTTTCTTCCAATGGTAGTGTTCAAACATCATAGCCTTGTCATGCCAGCTGCAAATTGCAAAGCACAAGCATACGCATCTAATTATTAGCCTGCTCAAAAGCCACCTAAACCATAAACTAAAGAAGTTTCAAACGTGGTATAGCTACGTCAAGGAGAATCAGATATGAAGGGCATAATACAGAAGAAGCAAAGGAAATATAGAACTGGGATCCTTGAAAGTAAGTGCTCAGTTCATTTTAAACTTTAACAAACATGTCATATTTTGGTCCCAAAATTGATATCCCATTATGATCCCTAAAATATCATTTAAATTTCAATCGAGTCTGTTTAGAAAATCCCACAAAAGAAAGTTAACAGAAGCACGACTGCCAGCTTCAAAACAGTATAAAGTTTTCCGCTAATGTTTTTTAAACATTCCTTTTATTTTTCCACAAAAAAATTACTTCATTACCGTCCAGTTGCCATTCTTGTTGTGAATCTAATTTATCACTGCCCCAGCATTTCATTTTGGTATATTTCTTTGGTATTTGACAGATACAAGGAGAAGATATGCGAGTTGCACAAAATTTAACGTATCACCTATTTACTACATTTTGGCAAGGCTTTTCCTTGTTATCAGTTTTCTTTACCAAACATTTAAATTCTATTGCTGATAGAAGATATGCTGCTTTGGATTGGTGCTAACGATCAATTTGCATGCCCCTTAACTTTTAAGGAGCTCTTGTTAGGATCCCTTTAATTTTTGAGCTTTGAATAATGTTTATTTGGGTTTATCTAGTTCAGTAAGAGTAGGATAGGAGTTATTTGATATTTATTGATTTATTAAGAGTCCAAGTCCTAATGGACTCTAGGTGGAACTCTATAAATAGGGATGTAACTGTTTCTTTTTATTAAGGAATGAAAATTTTATCTCAGCCGTTTGGCAAACCCTAAGAGGTCGATCCTCTCAAAGTGTGATCATCCCCTTTTCTTCCGCTTATTCTACGATAAAACCCTATGGGTCTTATCATTTGGTATCACAGCAGTGATCCTCAGCGTTCTCGCTGTAATCGTCGCAGTTATCATCATCTCAAAGAAAAAGGAGGGGGGGTGGGGCGGTGGGAGGGAGAGGGAGGAGGGGGTTGGGTGGGGGAAGAAAAGAAGCCAACAACCACATCCTTCTTGAGTGAGAAAGAAGCCTACCCAAGTCCTCAACTATCGCTGCTTCTTCCCGGCTAACGACCACCCCCTTCGTCGCTGCCCATGTCGCCACCGTCGTTGTCTCCCAGCTAGTGGACCACCCCACCCTGCTAGAGCGAGAAGGGCCGCGATCACTTTTTCTAGGCCAGTGGACCACCCCCCTCATTGCTTCTACCATCAGTGACGCTGCTACCAACCGCGACCCTTGTTGTCTCCTCTTGGGTTACAACCGCAGCCGCTCGACCATCTCTCCTCGCAGCAATTGAAACAAAGCAACCACGACCGTCGCAGCCCCACAACTGCCGTCGTTTCCTCCCCTCTTCGCTGCCAGCATCGACAACAACCGCCGCAGCCACCGCAGCCGCTGTTGTTTCCTCGGCCGCAGCCAGCCCTCGACGACGCTGCCCCTAGCCGCACCCCAACACTGCCTCCCCCCTTGCTCTGCATCCTCTGCCGTAATCGCCGATTGCCACCACCGCTGCTTCTCGACCATTGTCAACACCATTTCCAAACCGCAGCAACTGCAACCACATTGACGTCGCTGCCTTCCAGCCCCCGACGCTCTCACCCCACGCAGCGACAGAAACAGGGCAGCAACTTTTCATCCCTCGCAGTGACCGCAACAAGCTTTTACGCAGCCCTCGGTGTCCGCTTCCTCGGCAGCTTCACGTCGACAGTGTTAATGCCCTTGACCAAACATCAAAAACAAGAACTGAGGATTATAGATCTGCAATCTTACGCAATGGCAATCAACAACTCAGTGAAAGCCCAATTAAAAGCCTTGGAAACCAAAATTGAGAACTGGCTACAAGAAATTCTTAATGATTTCAAAAGAAACTCTTATTGGAAAGATTCAGCAAGTTTCAACAAGATGAAAGTTCAAGCCTTACATTGAACCGATCTGGAGACATAGATAAAAGGAATCAAGAACATGACACAAGCTATCCACGTATGAAGGTGGAATTTCCAAGATGAGAAGATGGAGATCCAACCAGTTGGATTTCTAGGGCAGAAAAATCTTTTTGTTTTCAAAGAACTCCAGAAGAATCCAAGGTGGAAATAGCTTCAATCTAACTAGATAGAGATGCAATACAATGATATGGCTGGTATGAAACTTGCCATGAGGTCCCCACGTGGGAACAATTCAAGAGAGGGCTTCTCGTTCACTTTGGACCATCCGAATATGAAAATGTTAATGGACAGCTCGCTAAAATTCGTCAGACATCTACAGTGCTAGAATATCATAGCAGATTTGAACGATTGTCAAATCAGACCAGAGATTGGTCCGAACGACAACTGGTGGGAACATTTATCGAATGACTTAATCCGAATATCAGGTGTGAAGTCAAAGCTCGCCAATCCTGCACTATGACAACCGCAATCTCATTTGCACGTTTGCATGAAGAAAAAATAAACAGGAAAAATCATCGAAACAGAAGTGACAACAAACAAATTATCAGCAAACCACCAGCCCCATCTATTCTCAGCCAAAACCCTAACACCCGAAGACTAACCCAAGAAGAGCTCAAGGAAAGATCAACGAAGGGTTTGTGCTGGCACTATGATGAAAAGTGGAGTAAGGAGTACCGATGAAAACAAGGGCAACTTCTGGTGATTAAACCAATTAGGGACCGGAAGCTGACAATGTGGACTCCAATCATGAAAGAATGGATTATGTTGAAGATGTTAGACCTATCACACATATAGTGCATGTATTAGCCAGTTATTCTAACATGCAAACTATAAAAGTTGGAGGAATTTTATAACATCAGCCTGTTACAGTTCTGATTGATACTGGTAGCACTAACAATTTCATGGACAGTAACGTTGCTGATCGATTGGCCTACCATATTGAAGACTGTGACAAATTCGAAGTAAAAGTCACTGATGGATGAATTTTAACTTATGACAGCAAATGTTCAAAGATAAAGCTAATTATACAGGGCCAAGAATTGTTGGTGGATTTATTTTTGCTACCCTTAGAAGACTTTAAAGTGGTGCTTGAAATTGAATGGCTGTCAACTCTGGGTGATGTTTCTTAGAATTTTTCTAAACTAATCATGAAGTTTTTTATCAATGGAAAACAAGTGATCCTAAAGGGAAGATGCAGAAGTAAGGTCACTATCACTAGCCATCGGATGGAGAGGGTTCTTCTGAAAACTACAACGACTACTACATTGAAAGGTCGACCTATTGCTTATACTATCAAAAAGTGAAGATCGTACCTACTTGATCAACAAGTTGTGATGCGCCGCAGATACGCTGTGACTGAAGTGTTAAAAGAGAAACTCCCCAAGTTTAATGCTGCTCAGCCTTGAGGACAAGGTTGATTTGAAGGGGGAGGAATTATTAGAATCCCTTTTATTTTTGAGTTTTGAATAATGTTTATTTGAGTTTGCCTAATTCAGTAAGAGTCGAATAGGAGTTATTTGATATTTATTTATTTATTTATTAAGAGTCCAAGTCCTGATGGACTCTAGGTAGAACTCTATAAATATGAATGTACCTATTTCTTTTTATCAAGGAATGAAAATATTATCTCAGTCGTTTGGCAAACTCTAAGAGGTCGATCGCCTCGAAATGATCAAAGAGGCCGATCCCCTCAAAGTGATTATCCCATTTTCTTTTGTTTCTTCTACGATAAAACCCTAGGGGTCTTATCAGCTATATTTTTATCCTTGAAAATCCTTTCGTTTCTTTTTTTTCAATTTGTTCCCAAAATCTCAATTTCAGATCTACGGCTTTCGTTTGAATGATGACGTGGGTTCAAATGATTTTTGTTCAGCGCTACTGGCTGCCAAATAATATACCACAATTCATGGTACCATATGACCATGATGACATGTCACACTCCCATTAACTCTCATGGAAACCGAGAACATCATTTGACTGCGATGGATATAAAAGTTCCAGGAATTGCTAAAAAGACAAGTTAAGCGTTGTGTTTCAATCACTTGTGGGCTAAAGGTGACTCAGCATCTTATATCTCTTGTATTCATAGTCCCTACCCATTTTGGTTGGCTGCTAATAGATTCCTGGTCGAGATTCAATGTGTTAGTCACAATTCCATGCAGAATTACGAGATATGTAATAGTTCATTTTGTAAGTTCAAAATTACAAGAGAGTCTGTACGACACATCTAAGTGCTCTTTTCCAAAAGAACTGAAGTTGCTGTAGTATTTCACGAGTTATCTTCTTCCCACAACATTAATCTATTCGGATCATGTAGGAAAATTCTCACAACATTGGTGAGTGTACCAGAAGCACAGAGGTTGGCTTCCCTCAACTCAACTGCAGATGCAACGTTCCATCAATCTCCGGCTTTTGTTAACTGAAAGTTAAAAATGGTTGGTTCCTTTGACCATTATTTGTACCACCTTCCCCCTTCCACTCCTCACTATTTGGTCCCTTCCTGTCTAACAATTCCTCTTCATGTTATTCTGCCAGCATGAAATCAACAGAACTTCAAGCATCAAGGAAGTTTAGGAATTATGCATATTTTCTTTGAAATGGTTTGCTCACCTCTTTCTTCTCCTTGAAATTTCACCAATATTTCTTATAATGGCGAGATTGTCCCATGTCTATAACAACAAAAAATGTAGAGCCTCAACACGAGAGCACTGCTCCACCCATAACTCGATATGAAGCAAACACATCCCCGTACGACAAGTTATCATTTGAATAGAGAGTCTCAATTCAATAGGACACATCCCTTGCATAAACTATTTTAGGGAAACGATATGTGAGATTACAGAAAAACTGAACAAAGATTTAATCAAGACCCAACAGACAGCAAAATTTTCTGCTTATTCCAACACAGAACAAATAGAACCCGAATTCCCAACCAGCGAGGCCGATGATCCAATAGAACAAGCAAAAGTTAGAAGCAAGCTCACAAACCTAATGGTGAAAGGAAGGCTCACTTGAACTGGCTGGAGAGCTGTCACGTGTAAGGGTTGATCCAGGTGAGGGCGGAGAAGGCCAAGGACCCGATCCAGATGTTCACGAACCGCTCCGGGTCCGTGTGGGGGACGCCCGGATCGCCACGGTAAGGATTCCCAAAGTACTTCTCCATCTCCGCTCAACCACACTCGTCTCCTCTTCTTCCCCGCTTTCCCTCTCCTCGCTCGCTCTTATCTTTTCGCTCTCCCCTTGGGTTATATTCGTTCGTCGGGTTGTTGCCAATACGGCTGCGAGGACCGGTTCATGGACCGGGCCGGTCTCGGGCCTACATCTTAAATGTCGTGCAACATGTTGGGCCGAAAATAATTATTTTTGTTCTTAAGCTCGGCCCATGAAAAATATTGCCGGATCATAATCTCATCTCCCTATGCCGACATAAAATCAAACTCTAAGATAACGATCGATATTTTTAGTAAATATTTTTTTTCAAAGAATTTTAAATATTGTTAGAGATACTTTTCATCTGATGTCTGCTGTGGATAATTGTAAGATCACACATGTATTTCGAAAAGCAAATCGTGTTATTAACTGACTGGTCAATCTTTTGGGGGATTTATTTCATTTAGACTTAGATCTCTTGGTTACGCCAACAGAGCAATATCCTTTCGTCTAAAATTCTCTAGGTTTTTTATTTTATAAAAAAGAACTCCCTCACTGAACCTTCAACTACTGGAAGAAAGATGCTACGTTAATCCGTCTTCAATTAACAAGTAAACATTTTGACTTGTACTTCTAAGAAAAAATCGCTTTTTGCACCCACCAAATAAGTCCGCCAAGTAATGCTTCTCTCTAATTACTTGCATGTGTATATATATTTACAATAACAAAGGATCGAGCCAAGTGTTCGAATTAATTCATACACTCGGCAAATGGCTGCCTGCGCAGCTTGCTGGGCTTGTGCTGCAGACCAGCTTCAGTGGCGTCACTCACGACTTCATTGATCAAATCCTTAAAGATCAACCTTTCGATCTGTAGAGCCACCTTCGATTGCTCCATTCCGTAGTCTACCCATCCTTCAGATCGATCAAGAACGTCCTCTCCGGACATGAAATCGACATCATCCCCCGAGCTGGTAGACCTTGTGTTTTCGGCTTCAAGTCTGGTGATCTCAGAGCACACTTCTTCCAGTAATTGCCGCCCACTTGGTTTCCTTCCGGTCTGAAGCAAAAGGTCAGGGCGATGCCTATAGGCATTGGATTCCATCTGACGAGATAGGATCTCGTTTACCACATCAAAAACAAGCTTCCTCCTGTGCTTCTTCTCCGTATCAGCCTTCCGATATATAGGTTCCAGTTCTGAGAACCAGCCCTGCTTTGGTTGCTCAAGAACGCCATACAAGTCAGGGTTGATGGCATAGCCTGAGGAGTGGAGCTGAAATGGAACCGCTTGCTGTCTGCTCAGAAAGCCTGTTGCCAGTAGGATCTCTAAGACATATCCGTGATCTGGGTTGTCCAGGTTGCACTTCGAGGTAATCAAGTCTCTGGTTCGAGGTTCTTCACCAGTTGAGTTCAGCACTATGAGTTGCACAAAGTTCTCCACACCTTCAAGCTTCTTGGGGTTGGTTTCATCACTCCATTTGAGTGGTTGGCCATCAGACAAGCGGCTGGGGCAGTAGCATCCCTGGCCTGAAGTGCAAAGTGCATCATCTGTTCAAAATGAGAAGGAAGTCAAGGTGTTGTGCAGGTATATTGCTCAGAATCATGAGTGGTGAGATGACTGGTTACATGTGCTAAAGAAAGCTTTCACATCAAACTATTTTGTCAAACATTTTTGGTCCAAATTAATGAAAGGATTCGGAGAACAGATGCTCACCTTTGACCGAGTTTGAGGATCTCTTCACACGGGAAGGAGAAAATTCGCCCTGGTAGCATGAAGCATCAAGGACTGACATAGGACTCGGCTGTTCAAAGGCAATACTGGCAAGCTCCTTCTCTGGTATGTGTTGATTCATATTTAGTGCAGAATTCTGAAACAAGAGAAGAAACGAAGGCGACAAGTGATTCGAATGAACGACTCATGGAGACTTTGTTAGCCAATAGCTAATTGATATTGAATCTGAGTAAGAAATTGAATGAAAATGTCACGTCATGCAATTATACCTTCTGTTTTAGGATGGCGGCCCTGCTTGATGAGCTCTGGCTGCGTCGCTGCAGAACAGTTGACTGTAATGCCAAGCTCATATTTTTGTAAGAACCTGGAGAAATTTCATCACCCACACAACTCAAAACCCTCTTCTCGCGGGTAATCTCATCATCCTGGTCTTTCTTTTCTCGTGCTTGAGATTGATTTGACCTGAGTTTGCCTCTCGGAGAAACAGATTCAACAGGATTCCTGTTGTTACAATGAATTTGGGCCTTGTTCATCGAGTCTGGAGTGGCTGGAGATGACTTCTCTCCTTCCCTTTTCCTCTGCTGTAGTCTTGGGCTCAGAACAGTCCAAGTTTTTGTTGAGATCCCACTGCTTTCTCCCGCTGAGTTTGAACGAAATCTCGGTGAACTATTATTTTCGGTAGTCCTTCCAATGAATTGCTTATCTGTCGGGAGAATTCCTTGAATGTTTCTGACTCTAGGACTGTGATCTCTGTCGGCTGTGATGTTTGCAGAACCTGTCTTTCTATTGCCCGTATTACTTGTATGCAGCTTGGGAAGAGTTGATAGAGATTCCAGCAGAATCACTGGGTGACCTGAAGCATCTGAAATGTCGACATTTTTCGCAGGCTTCATAATCACAATTGGAGGATCGAAAGCTTTTGGACTGCCACCTGCTTTTGCTGGTCGTTTCGAGATCTTCGGTGACCCCAAGTTCTGATTGCTTCCCTTGTGAGGATGATCTTTATCTTTTGTGGTCTGTGCCAGCCTCCGTGCGCGCATAGCGTCTACCATTTGTTTGAGAACTTTGAGGTCCTTTAGCTGCTTCTGGAACTGGTCCCCTTTGAGTCTCGCCTCTACTTCTTTAATGATGGCCTTCGTTCGTTGCTTCATCTGAGCTTCTTGGTACCCAGTTCTTGATTTGTGTGGAGAGTGGCCTCTATCCTGCTGCTTCCAAGGGGCTGCTTCGGTCATGATCCTTGAATTGTGCCTGACCGATGAATGGTGACCTTTTGGCCTTGTTACAATGGAATCTCTGCTTTGAACAGGATCACCCTTTGCATCCCGAGCTCCTTTTGATCTTGTCGTTGAGCTACGGTCTCTTGGTTCATGCAAAGAAGAACAGCTTTTTCTGGTGATTGCTTGATCCGCTGAGCTCAAGTCTGGACTTTCATCCACCAAGCCCATGAGCTTTGCAACGACAGTGGGGAATCGCTTTTGATTGCTGGGAGGATCTTGGAGTAGATTGGAGGCCCTGTTGACTCTGGGGCTGGTATTAGCTTTATCCAAACCCTCCAAAGCGGAGCTTGTTCTTGCGACAAATTTAGAAGCCATTTGGGAACCTTGCCTGCTGTCCAGTGACAACCTTGGAAGCTCTCTGAATTTGGCAGCAGACTTGCCTGTATCTCGAGAATCCATGGAGGGCCGCGAGAACTCTCTCTCATCACATGAGAAACGAGGAGTTCTCTGCGATGCTTGGGACAACGAGGCATCTCTTGCTCCATGATCCCGAAATTTCCAAGGTGCTTCCTTGAGCTCCACCAGAAGTCTGATTGCTTCGTTGAGATCATTCGGCATCCTTGTTTTGGAGAGCAGCAGCGGCCTAGGGGACTCCGCGTGCATCGCTGCATGGTTCTTGACCTCCTCGGTGGATGAAGTCCTGATAGCGAAGCCCCGAGTGTCCTTTTGCGTGGGGTCTTCGGCGGCATTGTGGAAATCAAAGGATTGCACGCCAGACTTAGCAACTGAGGTGTCACTTCGGAGGTCGAAGCCGATAGATTTGGCATCATGGTCTGAATTCTTCGGCTTGGGTGAATTCCTTGGGGATCTCTCGGTAAAGAATGCTCTGTCGAAGGAGCAGGCCTCTTGGTGAGATGATTTGCTGTATTCCAAAGAAGAGAATGATGAGCTGGATGAGGAAAACGAAGCTCTTGAGGATTCCAAGGAGACTGTCTGGTTTTCATTCAAGCTCTTGCTCAGGTGTTTCTCCTGCATGGTAAACCGATATCTATTAATCTTCCATGGAGAGAGCAAATAAGATTAGGAGGTATACTAAGACCGAAATTTTACCTGCAGAATCTGTGAGAAGCATGGAGTTTGCTCTCGTCTTCCAGTGTTTAGAAGAGCATGACCTACCAAAGAACAGGATAGAATTAGATGGGATCTAAATCCAGGAGCACAGACTGCAGAACCAACTCGTATCACAGAGCGTCATCCACCACAGCTCCATGGTAACAAATTGGTGGATTGAATCGATGAATAACAAGATCAATGCTTGATCTATGGTTTTTGGATCAAAAGTTTCTCCAATTCCGTAATATGGGATACAATCAAGCCATTAGTTTCCATACCATTTTATTCATCAGTAAGGGACGTGAGAAGAACCATTTAGTTTGTGGTCATTCATCAGTATTTTTTTTTGTTAAGGATTTACAATCATAAAAAATTTCCATCTATGTTCTTCAAATTAGATATGAAACACAATTGAAATAGATAATCAAAGCCCCATAAACAATACTCCAAGACTGATGCTTCAACAAGGTGTCTCTCACATCTTGCAGGCAATTGAGTAGAATGGACGGAGTCTTAAGTGGATTGGTACCTGAAGGAAGCTTCCTGTGGCTGCGATCACTGAGGCTCCTCCCGGCGAGGAGATGGCGGCGGTCGAACATCCGAAAGATCCCGGAGATGCACCCAATTTGCTTCTGCAAATCCAGGTTTTTGTCATCAGCAGACGCGTCGAGTAACTTGGGAGGCATTTCGAGCTTCTTCAATTCAACCATTCCACACTCCTACGTTTTTCTACTGCACTGCTCAGCGCCTGTCTTCCTGTCAAAGGTCTAAACGGAGACTCAATACATGAAACCTCGTATAAATGCTTCGAACCTCCAATGCAACGACAAGCTCTAAACAACAGCCACAGAGAAGTCGACTGGGAAGACAAAAGAAGGCATCTGCTAAATCCATGAGATTCAATTAATAAATGGTTAGGGGGACGAGAGAGAGAGAGAGAGGGGTAGGCGGCCTCGCTATTCCATGGATGGTGATAGATTCTAGTTGGGCCGGCAAAGTTGAGAACTCCTCACGATGGTCATGTGGGTTGATCATCACACTGGCTGTGGGTCTCCTGCTGTCTGCATGGGCATGGCATGGTTATCAGCAAATACAGGAGTTGCTCTTGTGCGGTGAAAAGAGTCGCACATCCCTTCTCTGCTGACTACCTCTGTACTGATCATTACTGGAGCATGAGCTGCTCCCTTTCTTCCGAATGCATATGATCTAATAGTAAAACCTACTCTGGATTGTCTGCCATCGCAGACTATTACTCTGTTTCCTTCCATGAACTGTTGAATCTAAACCAGTCGAATGTACACTATGGTAGTATAAAACATCTCCTACAAGTAGAAGGATGCATGCTCCTAGTAGGACCTCGGTCACAGTGCAGCATTTACCTCAGTGGGGATATGGGAAAAACCATTGGGTGAGCTCATGGTTTCTGGCCAACAAGTTTTGCTTGTCTGAGAGTTACCTGGAGCTTTAATGATTAAGCTCCTCATTGTTTGTTCCTTCAACATTTCTAGAGATTCAGGTGAAAAAAATTACATTATACATGGAATTTTCATTATATTTCATTTGGGTAAAGCAACACTCAATGCTTTATGAATCATCTTTACCGGTATCATTATCTATCAAATAAGCTTTTAAGTGATTTAGTGATGTACAATCATCAGAATTTATTTGATGTATGCCATAACCTTCTACATCGGACATGTATGCTGTGTATGCTACTAGTAAGGGCATGATGATTAATGAAATGGGTTGGGTGAGGGGAGCAGGGTCACATGCATAAAGTGAAAACGTCACATGGGGCTGCTCGTGCTTAGTTTGGCAGCGCCAACTAACTGAGTTCAATAATTCATAGCATGTTCCAATCCATTAACTGTGTGCCTTTGCACCACAAGGCTGGCACATGATGCCTAAGATTGCAGAAAGTACTTGTTCTTCCGACACAGTCAGTGTGTCAGGGCAACAACAGAGTTGTGATCATTCCCCATACGCAAACATGAAGCTGCCGCAAGATGAGGAGGAGATCCACCCATGGCATGTTTATCCTGATCGTGGTGGCAGTCAGTAGATAGATGTTGTCACTGCAAGAACTCTCTCTGCATGTTTCAAGTTCTCCTGAAACATGTTGCTATTGCAAGTTCTTGTTCTTGCTTTGACTTACAACATATGAAAAGAACACGTAGAGTGAATCATTGGAGTGCCCAAAAATTTCAACCCAAGAACAGAGCTGATCTGTGCAAGAAGAGTGGACGCCCAGACACACGAGAGTTGTCTCGGCAGAATGAGAAGTGGCACCATCCGCCCGACGAGTCTTATCTACGGAAACAGCGGCAGCTGTAGCAACGCTGCCAACACAAGCGGCGTCCTCATCATGTGGGGGGGAGCGGACCATGTACGTTGAAAGAGGCAGCAGCACCCATAGTTGGCGCCGATGTCGGCCGCCCGCCTTCGCCCTCCACCAACATGCCATGTCTCCCGAGTTAAATCATCCATGTCCTCCACCACCCACCCACCGTTGACATCCATCGCCCACCGATAGCTACGCAGCAGCAGTCCCGGCGCTCTGTTCTTATCTCATGCACTTGGTTGAAGAGGTAACACCGAGAGGCCAGACATCGGCATTAAAGCCTCGTGTTTCTGTTCTCGACTCGAAGGGAAGGCGAAGCTGACGGACCACGGTAGGTGTAGCCGACCGAGGGGCAAAGCCTTATCTGTTCTTTGGACTTGCATGCCCCTTTTGAACTGGCCACATGGAGAGTTGGGTGAGTGAGCCTCCCACCTGTACGTGCTTATCATGATCCATCATCGAGGATGATGATATATCCCCCCAGGTCGGCGCTGTTGTTATTCCGGAAGTGCGTCGCACCGTTTGGGAGTCCCAACAGGAAGGACGGTGATGTGATCGAGCGGTGGCGCTGGTGGCTGGTGATGGCACAGCAACAGCACGCTGTTCTGCTACTGTCTTCCATGGATATCGATACCAGAATGAATGATTCCAAGTATTGTCTTGGGGTCACTAAATTTCGACATGTACCAGCTAACTCCCACAGTTGTTGATTCATTGACCTGGTTACAGAATGGGACTCGATTAGCCCATGAATTGGAGCCGACAAAAGCCCGAGAGAACATCCGGCCCTCTTTGACATCCTGGAGACCTTTTCTTTTCGTTTCTTCCATGTTGCGTCGCTTAACAGTGATGATTTCAGCTGCAGTGAGCCCAGAGAACAAGTTTGATGTTCTCCTCTTCGTGAGGGAGAGACACGATGAGAAGCTTGATTCTGTTTCCGGAGAGTCCACATAAAAAGCCGTAAAATACACGGTTTCAAGTGCCTCTCAAAGAGGGTTCTCTTAATTATAATAGCTTCTTCAACCCTAATTCTCACTCCTAACCAACCCAAGGATTTAAATGTATGAACTCCGGCTGAATTGGAGCTCCAAAATCATACTCCTGGACAAGGAGACTTGGAAGCATTCTTCTGATCCCTGTCAATCTGAAACAATGATAAAGAAGGCTGAACCCATACAAATTTATCGGAACCAGCTGCTTCCAAACGCAAAAAAGTCAGAGACTACAGATTACAGTCCACGTCACCACAAGGATATAAGAACCCAAAAACAAAAATTTCACTCAATTTGACCTCTCCAATCAAGACTGCAATTTATTATGTGCTGATGTGCTGGAGATGAGAAGATGACAAGGACCGGCCCAAGATTCAAGCAAAAGGACATGCGATGAAGTCTTGCCATGAGCTGAACGCGAACAATTAATGGAAAAGTCTATGCCATCGAGTTCTACACGTCAAGACAACACACCACAGGCCTTGCGGCTTCAAAGTCAGCTTTTTCGCATGGTCGATTCCTTACACGGTTCTTTAGATCGTGATGATGGACAACCTACCGAGCATCAAACCGCGGCCAAAACTCTGCCTACCTCTCACCTATCTTTTCTTATGGTAAGTCTTACAATGAACGAGCGGACGATCCACAACAAACCACATTTCCTCACATCGACAGCACTGCAACCAATTGCGGAGAGATGATTGACTTCGACTGGTTCACAAAATTCACTATAAATCGTCTTGAAGTTTGCATGGACGAAAATGTTCTACTAATTCCTACCGTCTTCCTCCACCTGATGATAGAGGCATCCACGGAAGCTGCTATCACAATGATGGGTATCGCGATCGACGACCAACTTGAGTGCACGTTCAAGTTTTCTTCTTCTTTAATCATTTGCAGAGAAAGAAATGGCATTCCTGAGCAGAGGAGCCTTAATATCCCAGTGTTGATTAGCGAATGAGGTCTCAGCGATGACAAGACTTCATGGTTCATGTTACATTGTCTCTAGGCCCCATTGTCCACTACGAAGCCTTCACGTTTGAGTGCTGAGCCCCGAGATGCGAGCTTTTGATCTTTCCATGGTGTGGCTTTAGATTGATCGCCCTGCCCACCACTGCGCCACTCTCTTTTACTGCTCGAGCGAGTGGAAGAAAAACAAAGTTCTTCTTCTCTTGATGGGACAATGATTTCAACTCAGCCTGAGAAGCTAGACATTGATAAGTGATGTGACACCTCCGCAGCCGCATCCTTTGCACACACCAATCGGGATGCATTTTGGAGGGCAGAGAACGGAGAGAGAAAAGAAGTGATTTAGGAGATGAAAGGTTTCATGATGAAGTTTCAGAACCATCCTTTTGTTTTCAGCATCCTACTCTCGTGGTTTGATCAAGGAACAACCTATCATCACAGCAAAAAAGAGAGGCCTTTCAATCATGCATCAGTATCATTGGTTGTTCAAGACCATGTTCACCATTAAAATAAGCTGAAAACAATCTGCTTGTCAACTTCAATTGCAGAGTCTGTCATTCTGCAATAGCATGGATATATAAGGTTGTTCAACTGAAGCTACCATTAAAGTTGAATAGTTAAACACAGGAGCTAGATTTTGCACAGAACAGTACCTAGATTTCTTTTAGGATAATAGAAAAGAAATAGTTGTGTGTGAATTAATTGTTAATAGAAAGATTTTGGACAGTACGAGGAAGGCTTTCAAAATAAACAGATCCTTGGCTGTTCGACACATTCATTTGGGGCACATTACAGGAACAAAAGTGTGAATCAATTGCTTGTCAAATTGACCATGGAACAATCACAATACAAGTTTTCAGGCTTCGAACTGGAAGAGTGAAGCGAGCGCACAACAACTATGGAGAGAATGGCAGTGAGAAGGAGAATCCAGAGCAGACAGGTTTGACCTGGTACTGCACTGTCTGTAGGTGCAACCACCAGTAAATCACCAACTCTATTGGATGTGCGGACATCAAGTGAGGATGCATGCTTCATTGCTCTATCATTTCTATTTTGTCAACAGCAAGCCAATTCCTCTATATTTGATGTCACACCGAATGGTGTCTGCAGAGTCTATGCATACTGCAACTAAGAAGATCCAACCTCACGTCTGTCTTTTATGATTTTGTCTGCACTCAAGAGGGTGATGTTTTATTAAAATATAGGTGCATTCCACACTATATCGTACATGAAACTTTGCCTGTGCACAGTTGACCTAGTCAAAATCAAGGTGCGTTTCAACTTTAATATTTAATGCCTAATATCATCCATTAGATTCATGGAAATTAAATGACATTTGTAGGTGATATACACCCACAGATGGAATCTGTGGGTTTATGGAACATGCAAGGTTTGATTTGGAAGGGCGAGGCGATGGAGCAGAGATAAATATAAAACATTAATTAACTCTGAAAAATTGGAATCTTAGTGTTATTAATATTTATTTTCCTATTAAAAAAATGGTTATTAATATTTCTTCGGCAAATTCTCCCTCGTGCCCCCGCCCTTCCTTAACCCAAGCCATTCTACCTGGGTCTCGAACGGTGCATGCTTTCCCCAAATCCGACCGTTTCCTCACCGACCGTAGCGGACTGTGAGCCCTGTTGTTCTCCTCCTCGGACTTCCGCGCCGCGATTCTCTTCGGCTTACCTCGCCCTCGCCGGTGCCGCTTCGTCCGCTGCGGCGCTCGCTTATGCTCTAAACGGAAAAGGGCAAGTTTTTACATATTTCTGACGCTCGAAATTAAAACCTTTGGAAAATGCGTCGATTGATCCCGCATACGTCGCTTCGTCGAGGCGTCCTTGCCATGCTGCCGGATTTTCTTGATCAGGTTTGGTCTTTTTTGGTGTTTGCACAGGGGATTGCTGGGCTGAGGTGACACGGACTGCAAAAATGTCTGCCTGTGGTGGACAGAAGATCAAAAGCGAATTGAGGGTTTTCGAGAGCGCGGATGAGCTCGCCACGGATTTGGCGGAGTACATATCGCAACTGTCTGAGAATTCCGTGAAGGAGAGGGGATGTTTTACCATTGCTTTGTCTGGAGGATCTCTAATAAGTTTGATGGGGTAATTACTTTGGAATATTTCTCACATGATTCGTTTTTCGTTATTGTAGTTGCACATTTTTGTATCATTCTGCAAGGCTAGATGAGTATTTCATGGGGAATTCCTGTGGCTGCAGGAAACTCTGTGAAGCTCCTTACGACAAGACAGTTGATTGGACAAAATGGTTTGTGTTTTGGGCTGATGAGCGTGCGGTGGCAAAGAATCATATCGACAGCAACTATAAGCTAACAAAGGATCTCTTTCTTTCAAAGGTTTGTGGTCAATGGATTATTTGTTGCTTGAATACTGTACAATATACAGATCCTTATAGTTCTCTTGATTATTCTCGTATCACACAGTATTTGGATGATGCTTTGTTATGGATTATATACGTATTTATTTGTCAAATTTCTGATTGTCTTTATTTGTAAATTTCCTCAATTTGTAGTTAGTTCGGAAATGGTTTGCAATACCGTATCGTACCACTTGGTACGGGTGGTACATACCGATCTGATAGAGGACCGGTATGGGCGGCACATCGATACATCTTAGTGTACCATGCGTCAGTATGTTTGGTACAATTTGATACAACTCCGTACATATCGTAACAATAGCTGATCGGTACATCGGTGTAGTACGGTATTCAAAATCTTGGTTCGGATTGTTCTCTGCATAGTGTATATTTGAAAATATCCTTTTGGTATCTTTAAAAGATTAATTTAAACTTGCCATCAAAATATTATTTTTTGTGTTTCCTTTTATATTATGTGAAGTTCTCCTTATTGCTCGAGTCGTTGAATGTCATTGCATTAAGGCTATAATCGCTTGAAAGGGATGTAAAGTGATGAGTGGATGTGAAGTTATATTGGGTAATTTGTCTAGAAGCATTCAGATAATTTGTCCATGAGATTGCCATACAACAAAGGGAGGATTCTGGTTTTGGGGAGTACCACCTGTTTTGCTTGGTGTTTGGTACTGATATTTGGGCATATGTGTCCGGTTCACCTAGAATGTGCTGGTGCAGCATGATTTGGTTTAAAACATTGAAAAAACACGTTTATGTAGATCAGCACTTCAAAACAAATGTTTCTCTCTTCTCCATGGTTGCTTGAATATTTTGTTACCTTGAGCATAGTTGTGCTGGAGAGGGAGTTCCTGTGGTACTTGATTTATGATCAGGGGTTTATTACAGAAGATAATATGTTGGTTTTAGTACAATAAATTGTCTTTTTTTTTTTTCAACTAGGAAGCAGTTTGAAACAGCTGCAATGTGATTATTTTATGTATAAATTTATCACAAGGGGGACAGGTAGATTGGTGAATTATCATATGCTGTTGGCTTCATTTCGAGAGTTACAGTAACTAATCAATTCCTTGTTCTTCATATGTATTTTTTTGTTTCTCCCCTAAGATAAAAAGAAAGTTATGCCATTACTTTGCTATAGCAATCATTCCAGATTGTACTATATCCTATTGTTTTATGTATGATGTATTTCTTGCATTTCTCATAGGATTAATTGAACATGATCATAGAAAAAGTGAGGATTATGCTCTTACATAATTAGCTATGACTTTGTTGACACTTCAAACACTAGCCTTTCCTATCTTATACAAAGGCATATGTTTACTACTTTTGATCTTATGCAAGGCACGGACGCTCATTTTTTGATGAACATGTGAAAAAATATTTTCCAACCAAAATATAGTTTCTTTCAGATCTGACCACTTGGCATATCATGTATTTACATCTTTAGGGTGGTCAATCTTGTATTGCTTAAGTTCACATTGCTAATACAGGAATATTATTTGTCTGTTAGAGCACATGAGTGTATCTGAATTTAGATCATATAGGTTGGTTGAAGAAGCTCCATTTCAATAGGGACCAGGATCTCTCCTTGACTGCCTGCCCAATCTGGTTTACCATTTTATAACTATTCCTAACATTTGTCTCTTAATCGTATTATTAGGTTCCCATTCTCAACAGCCATGTATTCTCCATAAATGACAATGTTACAGTGGAAGATGCCGCAGCAGAGTACGAGTTTGCCATTCGTCAGCTGGTGAAGATCCGGACTGTGGGTGTTTCTGAAAGCAACGATTGCCCCAAATTCGACCTTATCCTTCTTGGCATGGGACCTGATGGACATGTCGCTTCACTCTTCCCTCATCACCCAGCCCTTGAACTGAAAGAGGAGTGGGTTACTTATATCACTGATTCTCCCAAGCCTCCACCTGAGAGGATTACTTTCACACTCCCTGTAATCAACTCTGCTTCTAATGTTGCAATGGTGGCTGTGGGTGAGGAGAAGGCCACGGCAGTGCACCTTGCCACTGCTGGCACTGGTGAGAACTTTGATGCCTCTTCGTTGCCCGCTAGGATGGTTCAGCCAACTGATGGAAAATTAGTGTGGTTCTTGGATTCGACGGCTGCCTCGGTTTTGGATGTCAGTAACGGCAACTCCGGGTAAGCTATGTGATAACTGTGGGGCCCTGTGGATGTGTAGATCGATACTTGGAAACAAATGTCTCTTTTTCCTCTTGGTTACTTGAATGCTTTGTTGCTCCAGAGCATAGTTATGGTGGGGAGGGAGTCCCGTTGCTAGTTAATGTATGATCACGGGTTTATTATAAAAGATAATAAGTTAATGCGATGTTGCCCAGTGGGATTCATTTTGAGAGTTACAGTAATTTCTCAATCCTTGGTCACCAATATGCACATTTTCTTTTTTCCTCTCAATTATCATATTTGCTTTAATGGTAAAACCTCAATGGCCTTGACTCATGCAATGCTACAATTGGCTTGTGCATCATTAAGCAGCAAGCCCATTTAAGATCAACTTTAGTTTTTAGATATCTCGCATCTTACTTTGTTTAGATCCATGGGCTGCACGCTATTGCTTTGGTAGATGGCTGCAAGATCGCTAGAAATCCTTGTTCGTAGCTGATGATATATTAAAGTTCATATTCATTTGGAACCTGGAATGTTAATTGTAATGGTTGGATATGCTTACCGTTTTTGTGCTTGATGAGGGATGCTTCATAAATGAATCGAGAATGATCATTGCAAATAGATCCGCTATATGCAGATTAATGTCATGTTGAAGTCGGTGAAAACTCCAGCTGCTTGTTATCCCGACTGCGCATTGCCTTCTATTTAGAGTTGTCAGAGTCAGAGCATACTAACATGTTCTTGAACATTGTCTTAGCAATTAACAGATTCCAAAAGTGACCGAACGCTCGAGTATGTTTTTGGTTTCTGCATCGAACATGTTTCAAACAGACAAAACTATTAGATTTCTGGGCTGAATTCAATGTAAACTCGACATGATCTTGCTGAGTTCCTCGAAGCAACCAAAACCAGAGCAATCCCACCACCACAAGATCGTGCATGCATGCACACTGCCCAAAATTCCTTTTGGATCAATCATCACCTGATGCCTACCACATCACCATCAGCATCAGGGCAATCACCGACGCCGCAAGGTTGTGCAGGATGAGCGGCGGAGCACCGACCGGGGAAGAGTTCGGCAGGTGCGGGTAAGCATCTGGCGGTGGCATCATGCACTCGTCGCCATTGAAGTACACCTTCCGAGGAAACGCCCACCCTTTCTTGAACGTGAACGTGCTCGCGTCCTTCCGGAGGAGCAACTCCGACTGCACGTTGCCGTACGCCCCGGCCTCCATGAGCAGATCGTTGTAGTACTTCATTCCGTAGAACATGCCGGTGTCATCTGCAAGCAGAACTACGATTCAGACCTGTTTGTGGCAGAAACGGAAGGGAAGCGAAGGATGTGCATGCTCCTTTGACTCACTGATGGATCCATATGGAACGAGAGGCTTGTAGTCGAAGCTGAAGACCTCCGTGACGTTGTCGAGGCTGGGGTGTTGGATGACCAGCGTCCACAGGGTGTAGTTCATGCGGTAGTTGAAGTTGGTGATGGCGATCTTGGCACGCCAGTACTCCTTGTAGTTGAGCTTGACGTGCCAGTGCACGCGGATGGGGCACATGTGTTGGGTGCACTGCAGCAACGGCGCGTTGTCCTTCTTGGGCGTGTTGATCCCTGGCGTGCTTAGCAGATTGGAGTCGCTTCTGCAGGAGGCACCAATCAAGAATGTAAAGCTTGTTGCCTACACGGATGAGAAAGTGCAGACGGCGTACTTGATGCAGTTCTTGTTCTCGCAGCCGCAGGCGCAGGAGCGGCAAGGGATTATGGTGTCGTTGTAGAAGGAGGAGAAGGAGACGCAGCAGGTCGGGTGCTTGGAGGCAAGAAACTGTGAGTAGGTGCACGTTACATTCCAGGTCACTGCACAGCCACCACCATACAGAGTTCATCAGAGGATGGCAGCGGAGCACAGCAGCAGAAGCTTATGAGCACAGACTTACTGAGCGCCTGCGTCTTCCGCCGCTTGTCCGGCGTGAGAAATATGGTGGAGGGCACAACCTTGGCTGGCCCGCAGGTGTACCCGAGTCCAGGTCCCAGCAACGTGAAGTTCTGGGGAAGCTTTACCGTCTTGTTGGATGTGCCGGATTGGCCAACACTCACCTGGAAAGCCGAGACTGCAGCTGCGGGATCCTGGCCATAGGACCCGACGACGCCTCCCTTGCAGCAGTTAGCTATCTGCTGGTTGTAAGGGACCCCGGGAAGCAAGTCGACGATGGCCGGAGTCTTCTTGCAGCAGTGAGGAAGGTTGGCCTTGAACTTGGAGCAGTCACCCTGCTCCGTGGCCTGAGCACCCACCATGGACCATATCACCTCCTTCTTTGCCCATGTCCAACCCAGCGTCCACCCTGGGCTCATTATGTGCCGGTACATTTGGAAATTGTTCATCGTCACCACGGCCTTGCAATGACATGTTGATGCGTTCAGAATCAGATTCTCGAGTGTCAGCGAGGCAAAAAGTACTTGTGGAGGAGGAAGACACATACCACATATCCATCTGCCGTCCATGAGATCACATCCCATTTGATGGTAATGTTTCCGGTCGGGTCCAATGGATCATAAGCCACTGTGCCATGAACGATTAGATCAGAACGTGTGAATCTAAACTCGTTCACCTCATTTATATCCAAGATGAGAACAGAACCTGCAGGAGAGAACATCAGCGCGAGAACAGAGATGAACAGAAGAAGCGAACAGCTCGAGCAATCATCTGCTGCAGGGTATCTTTGACTTTCGCGACCGATTTGATTCAGCTCCATTCCCAGCGATTCACCTCCCCAGAATCACCTGCTTTGGCAGAAGAGGCTGCTGCTGAGTGAATGGAGGAGCAGCTTGTGGGTTTTTATGGAGAAGAAGTGCATGATCACTCACCAACTAATTCGCTGGCGATGTTAGAAGGAGGAGGAGAAGAAGAAAAAGTCCCCTATCGTTCTCAGTTCTTTTTCTTCTAGTTTTCTTGTAGTTTAATTCCTCAGTTTTGAAGCAATGTGTGTTTGGTGCGATTAGCAAGAAAGGGACGCGCGAAATTTGAAGAATACCTCCCAACGCTCGTCGGTTGAGACTTCAAATGCATCAAAGTATGAGGAAAATTAAAGAAGAATCAACATATATGTTTACTATATTCTGCTCTTCCATGGAAACTCTGGAAATGCATGCAATTAATGATCTGACCTACAAAAATAATTCACCAGAAGAACTCTGATTTGGGCAAAGATATATGATTTCTTCAGGGATGAGAATCCATTTTCTCATGTGTCCATATGATTGGTCCAGAGTGGTTATGCCTTAATGGAAATACGATTTGTCCACTGGAATGGTGAACCTGAATGAAACGATTTATTATTCTTGGGATCATGTGTTTTGTATTGCCGACGGCAGCAAGTGAATGGTCGCCGTCCAGAGTTTACATCTCAACTTAATTTACATAGCATGAAGAAGATGCCCCATCTTTCTATTTCTTTTCTGCTCAGCCTGTTCAATTAAAGCAGATTCCTCAAGCATCCACTTCGATTACTCCATATATATAATATCAAGTACAGAGATTAATTGATTCTGTGACTCCTCCTAACTAAGGGTGTGACTTGAATGCTGCCAAAGTTGTCGAATATTGGATTCCCATTTTAATCCCATAAACTTATGGAATGGGCATGAATACTTGATACGTACGTGTGTCCGAACTCAATATGAATCCACCCAAAGATTTGAGATCCTGGCCCGTGAATCTATTAGACCAAGGTTAGTTTCGAATTTAGATTGGGATTCTCGTTGGATTCGACAAGAAATGGATCGACCATCACCCCTAATTTTGGTGGCCAACCTAAATTGAATACTAAAACATTGGAACCCGACCCGATTGTTGCATGGGCTAAGCCCAACAGATCAGATTTTGTATCGGCCCATACCCGAATCCGTAGTACCGCGAATTGGCATGGCTCAGTTATCGCAACCAAAGAGGCTGACGTATATACCGCAAAAATCTGATATAAAATAAATAGACCTGGGTAAAATTCCCGTCTCTGGGCCGGGCCGGGCCGGTTTACACGTGCGCGTGCTCAATACAGCCATGCAAGTGATGTAACATTGGGACGGGAAGTACAGAACCTCCGGCCCTCTTTCCATTCTGCTCTTCTCTTCCTCGGATCTCCGGAGATACATCCCCTTCCCCACCGCAAGCCCGAACTTTCGGCCATGGCGGTCGGCACTTCGTCAGGCATCCCCAGCACTCCCCTGCTCAAGGACGAGGTCGACATCGTGATTCCGACCATCCGGAACCTGGACTTCCTGGAGATGTGGCGCCCCTTTTTCCAGCCCTACCACCTCATCATCGTCCAGGACGGAGACCCCAGGAAGACGATCACGGTGCCGGACGGCTTTGACTACGAGCTCTACAACCGCAACGACATCAACCGCATCCTCGGCCCCAAGGCCGCCTGTATCTCCTTCAACGACTCTGCCTGCCGCTGCTTCGGTTACCTCGTCTCCAAGAAGAAGTACGTCTTCACCGTCGACGACGACTGCTTCGTGAGTGCCCGCCTCCCGTATTTTGTTGGGTTTTGGATCTTGAAGTTTGATCTCGCTTGCGGAAAGCGGGAGAAAGATTCGTTATTTCCCCTTTTCTGTTGCTTGTTTCTTATGATCGTAAATTTGAATTTCTCTTCGAGCGAAGGGAGGGAAACGCTGGGGACGATCAAAACTTTATTTTTATTTCTTTCTTCATGATTAAATTACCCAACCTTTGTGGAACTGTTCTTCTTTCTTTGTTTCTTTCCTTTCTAGGATGCGTATTTAAAGAATCAACACGACTATTGGTTTCTCTCTAAATATGTAAAATTTCAACAGCTTCAAACTTGTGGGGAAGAATGAAGAAAGCAACAATAGGACTTTCGGTTCTCCAAGGATCATTTTTAGCTTGATAGGTTAATAATTCTACATGAGCCTTCATTAAACCTGGAAATTTTGATTCACTATGTTAGTTTGGCAAGTCCTTTAGTCCCACATCGGGAAAACCAGAATTCCTATCCCTTATTGATGCTATAAAAAGGGGTCTAAGCTTCGAAGACAGATGCACCAGATGCACCACAGGCATCACAAGAAAAGCCGCTTTGGACTTAATTTCATTAAGTCCATATTAAACTTTTGGGCTTTTCTTGTTTAGTAGTTGAAGGTGTTTTATGGCCTAGGAACAATTTCCTAAGGCATTTGTAATTGTCTCTGTAGTAAAGATTTGCTCCTCCTTTCGTCAGTGGGCGTGGGTCAATTAATCGAACCACGTAAATCTCGGTGTCCTTGTCTCCTCTTTTATTTTTCTCTGTTTATTGTCTTTGTTGCGTTGCCAAATTACCGTGTGGTAATTTCACGGGCTAGCTCTAACAAACCGATATCGAGCCTGGTTTTGGGATCTTTTGGCAACAATGACAATAACAAAGATTGTTGTCGAGAAATTCGGCGAAATGTCAACTTCGGCATGTGGCAACTCAAGATGGAGGCCATTCTGGTTCAAGCGGAGTTGATTTGGCACTACTGAGCCGGATAGTATGTCGGAGGAAGATTTTGCGGTATAGATAAGAAGGCCCGATCTAGCATTATTCTAAATCTTTCTCGACGAGGTTTTACGGGAGGTAGCTACGGAGACTACGGCTAAGAGCATGTGGGACAAGCTTAAAGCTTGTATATGAAGAGGACAAATGGAGAACCGTCTCTACTTAAAGCGAGAGTTTGTATATGCTTGGATGATGAAGGTACATCTATAATCTCACATCTTGATATATTTGATTCCTTAGTTATGGATTTGGAGAATATAGATGCAAAGATTGATGATGAGGATAAGGCCTATTACTTTTGTGTTCTCTCCCCATCTTTCAAGTATTTCCGTGATACTATGATTTATGGAAAAGAAACAATTTCATATCGGAAATTAAATCTGCATTAAAATCTAAGGAGCAGATTGATAGGGATATCATTGGGGAGAATAGAGGAAATCGGTAGAGTGCAGTTGTCGTGGGAGAACTCGATAAAAGAGAATTTGATAGTAGTAGATCTAAATCTAGATCTAAATCCAGACATAGAAATTTGGAGTCTGATATTGTCATAAAATGGGGCATATTAAAGTGATTGCTTTAAATTGAAAAATAAATTAAAGCAAAAGGAAAAATTTGTCGAAAAACTATTGAGTCATTGAAGCTAGTGTTGTAGTGATGAGAATTTTGGAAATATTTTCTTTGCTCTTGATGACGGGACAAGGTCTAAAATGAATGGATTTTAGATTCGGGTTGTTCTTATCACGTGTGTCCCAATAGGGATTTATTTTCCACATATGAATCTTGTAATGGTGGAATTGTTTTGATGGGCAATAATCACGACATGTGATGTTATTGGTAAAGGCACAATCCGAATTAAAATGCATGATGGTATTGTGAGGACGCTCACTAATGTTAGACATGTTCTGATTTGAAAAAGAATCTCATCTCTTTAGGCGCCTAGAGGCTCTTGGGTGCAAATACACAATTGAAGGTGGAGTTATGAAAGTTTCTAGAGGTGCCCTTATTGTTATGAAAGCTTGTAGAGTCAGTAGCTTGTATATTTTGCAGGAACTCTTCACAGATCGATTCTTGATCTCGTCATCATTGTTAATTACGAAAAAGGTCTGGCATATTAAGCAAAAGGGGTCTTCTTTGCAAAAGCAAAATCTTGGGCCATTGGATTTACATGAACACTTTGCATTTTTGGGAAGCGAAAAGAGTCACCGATTCTCTGAGTCTACTAATAAAGATATTCCGGAGGAAGAGCAATATTCCATAGCCAAGGATAGACCACGGAGAAATATTCGACCACCACAAAGATATGCAAATTTGGTTGCATATGCTTTGTTTGTTCTGCAAAAAGCCGGTGGAGTTAGTGAGCCTACTACCTACTCAAATGCGGTTTGTTGTGATAATACCATTGTTGAGGAAAGGTCCTTGTTCGAAAATTCATACGAAGGATAATCCAGTTGATATACTTACGAAGCCTCTTCTTAGGTTTACAAGTTCAAGCGAAGGCTTGGACTTGGTTGGTATTTATTGTTGATGATTGTCGTTGGGGCTTTTGTGAAAAAGGTGGAGCAAATTTTGTTGGGACATGCCAAGGTGGAGATTTGTTAGTTTGGCAAGTCCTTTAGTCCCACATCGGAAAACCGAGAATTCCTATCCCTTATTGATGCTATAAAAGGGGTCTAAGCTTGACGATGCACAGATGCACCACGAGGCATCACAAGAAAAGCCGCTTTGGACTTAATTTCATTAAGTCCATATTAAACTTTTGGGCTTTTCTTGTTTAGTAGTTGAAGGTGTTTTATGGCCTAGGAACAATTTCCTAAGGCATTTGTAATTGTCTCTGTTAGTAAAGATTTGCTCCTCCTTTCGTCCGTGGACGTAGGTCAATTGACCGAACCACGTAAATTCTGGTGTCCTTGTCTCCTCTTTTATTTTTCTGTTTATTGTCTTTGTTGCGTTGCCAAATTACCGTGTGGTAATTTCCTGGGGCTAGCTCTAACACACTATTAGCTTGATTGGTCTGAAACTATGTGACCTGAAAATGTTTAAATCCAAGTCAATGGTAGTAAACGTCGCACAGTTCACTTACCTTCTTCCAAAGTAATCTTTGGCGTTAAAATGTTGGACTGATGCCATTTATCATTCCATAGGTACAATATGAATCATACAAATGAAGGAAACTTTATTACTTCATGATTAATTAATCAAATATTTTATCTAACCATCATATCATTTGCTACATTTTGTTAGTGGATCGATAAATGTGTATTGTTCTATGGTTTATATTTTCTGAATATTTGTACTCTGTTGGAAGCTCCACAGAATAATGTTCAGTTCATCTAATTCCTTTTTGTATTTACGTAATCTTATTACGATGTAATGTTCTGTGTTGTCTGATTCTCTTTTCTGTTGAAAAACTAGCATTGAAAACACTTGTCTAGTCTGTTAACAAATTGGCTTTTGATGCAAAAATCATTACATGGCATGACCAGCATTCCTTGCAGCTCTGGACAGGGCACAACAGATGATCATATTGTTCGATTTGTGATTGGGGGGCCTTTGTGCAAAGTCAAGTTACATGGTATTAGATCTCTTAGTTTTCTTTCACTATATTTATGGCATAAATTGTAAGATCAACAATTATAGTTCCCTCTGCTTTTATGCTATCAACATATAGGATGATCCCTGACTTGGTTGATAAATTTTCACTTCCAAAAGTGACATTACTTTTGAACAGCAATTCGTGTCACCTTCATATACTTTACTTCTTGCTGTCCATGCTACTTCTTTGTACTCTACCAGTAGTCTGTAGTCGCTTATGGTGCTTCTGATCATGATTGAACCTGTTTTGCTGACAAAAGCAACTGTTTTGCCCTTTATTAGGTTGCCAAAGACCCCTCCGGCAAGGAGATCAATGCGCTTGAGCAACACATCAAGAATCTCCTTTCCCCATCCACCCCCTTTTTCTTTAACACTCTGTATGATCCTTACCGTGAAGGTGCAGACTTTGTTCGTGGCTACCCTTTCAGCCTCCGTGAAGGTGTCCCGACTGCCGTTTCTCATGGACTATGGCTCAACATTCCAGACTATGATGCCCCCACTCAGCTTGTCAAACCTCATGAAAGAAACACCAGGCAAGAGTTTCTGTATTGATTGGTGGATTCAAAAGTATGAAAGAATGACTAAAATTGAGAAACTGTCATACTGCTCGCAGGTATGTTGATGCGGTGATGACTGTGCCAAAAGGTGCACTGTTTCCCATGTCCGGGATGAATCTAGCATTCAACCGTGAGCTAATAGGCCCTGCAATGTACTTCGGACTTATGGGTGATGGCCAACCCATTCGTCGATATGATGATATGTGGGCAGGATGGTGTGTGAAGGTCAGTTATGCATTTTCCCACTTGTTCTTTTGTCATCCACCGTCTAGATATGTTTATCATAACCTTTCTAGTTTCGAGTTCTTGTTCTTTTGGAAGAAAAACTCCTATGCACTATATTTTGTTTATTATACTTGTTTTTTTTTAATTAAGCTGAGTTCTTTCCATTAGGGACATGAATGGCTACAAATGGCTGAAGTTGACTCGTGGCATTCATTTGTTTTTAGGTGATCTGTGACCACTTGGGATTGGGCGTGAAGACGGGCTTGCCCTACATCTGGCATAGCAAGGCCAGCAACCCGTTAGTGAACCTTAAAAAGGAGTATCATGGGATCCACTGGCAGGAAGAGGTGATCCCTTTCTTCCAAGCTGTTTCCCTTCCGAAGAAGTGCACGACACCTCAAGAATGCTATATCGAGCTCTCCAAGCAGGTTAAAGAGAAGCTAGGGAATGTGGATGCATATTTCAACAAGTTAGCTGATGCCATGGTGACATGGATCGAGGCTTGGGATGAGCTCAATCCATCTGAAAAACTCAGCAACGTCTCTGCCGTGTAGTCTGCTTGAAAAATCGACCATTTGTACTGGCATGTTTTCTGTTGTTGTTTTTCTAAGAAAGAAATTTTCATTATATTAAATGACATACAAAACACTCACTTGTTGTTATTGAACCTAATCCTGTTTGATGCAGTCTTATTCTTCCTCATTGTTTGGAGGCCTGCCATTGATGAATGGAATATCTTGTTGATACCATGTTACAATAAAAATCATGTGGTTGAAATACCAGAAGAGACTTGTGCCGTGTTTCTTGGTTGCACCTTGATGATAGTCGATGGTTGCTTCTTCCATCTTGCGTTGGCGTAGTCGTATTTATGTTCTGACATTACATTCCATCTACGCTTTGAGTGATTTTAAAAGTATAGCAACAATAAAAATTACAGCAGGTATGTCACAATGATGTGACAGCGTTAGTGTATCAGTTCCTCCTGACCACATACTGATGGAGTCGAAAAGATGATATTATTAGTATTGTTGAACCAGAAATTATTGAAGGATCAGATTTCTTCTCTGCCCGCAAAGCAAGTGCGGAAATCTGTCAATTACAGACAATCTCCAGATCAGAAAATGATTTGTAACAACAACATGTTGGGTCCAGCCCTATGTGGGCTTGGACCAGATAATTGGGCCTAAGCCCAATTCAATTGATTAAATAGAAACCATGGGTTTCCATTGTGGTTACTGTGCAATTGAGAAAAGGTGTGCGCAGTGTGCAGGAAAAAGAAAAAGGAGCGAGCGGCGTGCGACGGCAGCGTGCGACAGCGAGAGAAAGAAAGAAGAGAGAGAAAAACTAGGTTTTCTGAGTTTACTGCTTGACGATCGGTGACCAAACTTCGTCGGTTTTGGCCCAGATTTGACGTGGAGAATCCTTGCAGTAAACTCTACAATCCTAACGGTACTGATCTACGGTTTATCCTTTCTAAGGTGCTTTCCTGCTAAGTTTACTTGGTGAGATCTAAATCCTTTCTTAGAAGAGATCTATCTCTAAGACGATGATTCAGACAAGATATCTGATCTTGATGTTATTGTGATCCTCTTGTTATTTGAGATAGAACAGATTATAAACCTGTTATCATTATTGGTGATAGTGGAAGTTTGAAGTGGACTACGATCCCGTGGTTTTTCCCGCATTGGATTTTCCACGTTAAAGTTCGGTCTCACCTGTGATTGATCAATTGTTCTACTATTGATATTGTTCTGGTTGTTACTTGCTTATAATATCAAGTTGGTATTTTTGATGAGGAACCTATTTTGATACACAAAAAGGAAAAGTATTATTCGCATTTACGAGTTTTTCCCAATAAGTGGTATCGAGCGGAGCATTGTTATTTGCTACTAGTGTTTTCTTGTATGATTGAAATGGAAGAATCAGATGGTATGATTAAATTGAACTCATCAAATTATTCCACTTGGAGGCGTATGATGGAAGACTTGCTCTATTGCAAAGATTTGTATAAGCCCATCAAAGTTAAAGAAAAACCTTCTACTATGGATGAGGAAGAATGAGAAGTCCAGCACATGAAAGCTATTGCTTATATTAGAAGATGGATGAATATAAATCTGCATGAGCATATTTCTGATGAAACCAAGTGATATTGTTTGCAAAGGCTAGAAAATCTGTTTGCGAAAAAGAAAAGGGGGAAATAGAATTTCTCTCCTTAGAAGGCTTGTTAATTTGAAGTATAAAGATGGTGGCAACATTGTTGAGCACATAAGCCTATTTCGAGTCTTGCAAACAAGTTGGTTGCTATGAAAATGAATGTAGATCATGAAATGCAGTGGATTGCTACTTCGACTCTTTACCGTAAAGTTGGGAAACGATATGGTGATAGTTTGTAACTTCACGCCGAGGAACTCTAACTATAGACATGGTTAAAGACAGCTTCTTGAATGAGGATGCCGGAAGGAAAGAACAGAGGAGAATCTTCTTCGGTGCACTTGTTCTTGGCTCGTGGAAGAAGTCACAAGTAGAAATTCACATAGTTACAGAGGAAGATCCAAGTCTAGAAGAGATATCGTGTTTCCACCGCAATGAGCTTTGGAAGCGAGAATGTGGATGAAAGGAAGAAAAATGAGAAAAGACCAATACGATTTCTTGTTTGTGATGATGGATGTATTAGTCTTGCAACCAGACAAAGAATGGGTAATTGACTCACGGTGCTTCATTCCATATTACTTCGCGATGATTTATTCGATCCTACATCGGGTGATTTTGGCAATGTTAGAATGGGAAACAATGGTACATCCAAGATTATGGGTATTGGAGATATTTGCTTAGAGACCGATCGGGAGCAAATTGATACTCGAGATGTCGACATGTTCCAAATATTCGTCAATTTGATATCTACAGTAGACTTGATGATGAGGATTTACACATTATTTTGGTGAAAGCAAATGGAAGCTCACTAAAGGTTCTCTAGTTGCGAGAGGAAAGAAGTTGAACTCTTTTATATTATGGAAGCTAAGCTACACAAAGGAGAGATTAATGCAATTCAAAAGGGTGAAAGCATAGATCTTTGGCATAAGAGGCTTTCATATCAAATGAGAAGGGACTTCAAACTCTTACTAGAAAACAGTTCTTACTCAAGGTATATCTCTTAAATCTTGTGATAATTGCTTAGTTGAAAAAACACATGAGTTGCATTTCATACTTATCCGCCATCTAGAAGATCAAATATTATTGATTTAGTTCATACTGATGTCATCATTATGCGAAAACTAGAACTCTTGGAGGAGCTCTTTATTTTGTTACATTTATTGATGATCATTCTAGAAAAGTTTGGGCTTTTGCTTTGAAATCTAAAGACCAGTACTTGATGTCTTCAAAGAATTTCATGTCGTGTTGAAAGAGAAACGGCGTAAAGTCAAGAGTGTTCGATAATGGTGGCTTCCTTTGAGAATTATTGTAGGTTTCATGGTATTAGGCTTGAGAAAACAGTTCCAAAAACTCCTCAGCAAAATGGTGTGGCATAAAGGATGAACAGAACCATTGAAGAAAGGATTAGGTGTATGCTCTCCCACGCCAAGTTATCTAAGTCATTTTGGGGGGAGGCTATGATAACTACAGTTGACTTGATAAATCTTTCTCCATCAGTTCCTCTGTAAGGTGATGTTCCAGAGAGAGTATGAAAAGGGAAAGATGTATCTTATGATCATTTGAGAGTCTTTGGGTGTAAAGCATTTGTACATATTCCCAAAGATGAGAGATCTAAGCTTGATAATAAGGCAAAGGCATGTATTTTCTTAGGATATGGTCATGAAGAGTTTGAGTTTCCAGTGAACAAGAAGATTGTTAGAAGCAGGGATGTTGTGTTTCTTGAAGACCAATTGTTTGATAATGGTGATACTATTGAGAAGCCGTAAACCTCTGCTTATATTCCTTGAGTTCGGGTCCAATTCTTCCACCTATAGTTCATGATGATCATGGGGAGAGATGATGATCGATGAATGTGGTGAGAATATTAGTGATGATACTCCTACATTACAAGTTGAACCAACCGAGTAAGCACCTCCACCACCATTGAGATTCCATTAAGAAGATCCACAAGAGAGCGACAACCTTCTACAAGATATCCTCCACATGAGTATGTTATGTTTCATGAGGAGAGCAAACTTACCAGAAGCTATTCTACATGAGCACAAGAGTGAATGGGTTAAAGCCATGCAAGAAGAGATGAGATCCTTGCTGAGAACCACATCTATAGCTTGGTAAAGTCTTTGCCTAGAGAAGCTTGAAGCTTGTAGCGAAGAGCGGGCTTAGTACATGACCCACTATACTGAGGGGAGAATTATTGGGTCCAACCATATATGGTCTTGGATCGAATAATTGGGCCTAAGCCCGATTCATTGATTAAATAGAAACCAAGGGTTTCTATTGTGGTTAGTGTGCAATTGAGAAAAGGTGTGTGCGAATGCGAAAAGAAAAAGAGCGAGTCTGGCGGCAATGATTGAAAGAGGAGAGAGAGAAAAAACTAGATTTTCTCGAGTTTCTTTGACGATCGGTGATCAAACTTCGCGGTTTTTGGCCCAGATTTGACGTGGAGAATCCTTGCAAGAACTCTACAATCCTAACGGTACTGATCTACGATTTATCCTTTCTAAGGTGCTTTCCTGCTAAGTTTACTTGATAAGATCTAAATCTTTTTTTAGAAGAGATCTATCCCTAAAAGGATGATTCAGCCAAGATATCTGATCTTGATGTTATTGTGATCCTCTTGTTATTTGAGAGAGAACAGATTATAAACCTGTTATCATTATTGGTGATAGTGGAAGTTTGAAGTGGACTACGATCCCGTGGTTTTTCCCATGTTGAATTTTCCACGTTAAAGTTCGGTTCACAAAGGGAAAAGTATTATTCCGCGTTTAAATGTTTTTTCCCAACACAACAGAGAAATAGAACAGTTCAACAGTGCAGTAGCTTTGATTTCTGAAGCCCGTGGTCCCATAAACAGCGAGTCTTCGAGCCACTAACCCGCAAGTCATATGAGTTGAGCTAAAACTGGTCGGAGCTGGAATCACTTTCCTCGCCATCTTCTTCTTCTTCCCCTCTTCTCCTGCATTTATCTTCCTTTAATATGAACACTTCAGCCAATCGAGCATCATTGTTTAATGGTTTGTTGCCACTCCTATGCACCACGCATCTGTTGAGGGCATACCCATTAACGGACTTGGCTCTCTCAGCTAGCAAAGCCTCATCCGCTGCCTTCCTGTTGTGATACCACGCCTCCCCCTCTAAGCAGAAAGGGACAGACTTTTGGTGCTCCTTTGTTGGATGGGTGGGGTAAGGAGGAGGGCCTTTAAGCCCACTGCTCCTACTGGCAGAAGAAACGATGGACTTGGAGTCTCTACTTGCCATGCTCTCAGGGTTGTTAACGGTCTCTCTCTCTGGCTGAATAGAGTTGAATGACTTTGATTTCTTCTTGGAAACTGTCTGATGGTGGAACAAGGAGCTGGGGAAGTTAGCCAACTTACCTACAGGGGAGAGGGGCTGCTTATGCTTCTTGTCCTTGAATCGGCTCTTAACACTTTGCGGCGCCTGTAGGAAGAGCATCCAAACTCCTCCTGTTAGCTCGCCAAGCTCTTTGAAGGCTAAGATCGTCATCATCAACTTGGCCAGAGGAGTACAATGCTGCCTCAAAGACATCGAGCTCACCGGAGTCACTTCGACTCTGAGCCTTAAACATCCCTGAGGCGAGGGATTGAGAAAAAGAGGGCAATATGGTTATGTGGATTCAATGCATGCGCTATGATGTGGTTCTTGAAGGCCACAGATGGGGGTGGAAGTAGAACAGTCTGGTCAAAATTTTCATTAGATCATGGCGAGTGATGGATGGAGTCCACTCACCACTACCATAGGATCGCATGTTTGCTCTGCGAGAAATCAATTGAATGAAAAGGCAAGTGTTCTCTGCTGCCGATTTGGAGACATGCGCTTCTCATGAAGGAGATACTTTGGTTCCACAAAATGATCTTCTAATGAAAACAAAAGCTCAGTCATCTCATCTGCCTTTTAGATGATTTGAAGGGTAAACCATGGCGCAAATCCGATTTGCTTCCAGATTAATGCAGCAGGAATGAGTTCTCATTAGGTTAAGACCATGAATAGTTGTCCATCTCCATCTGCGTTCGCATCGTGAAAGAGATCGGTACAACTCCAAGAGCTGAATGTGACGTAAAGCTACCCATAAACAGCTGCCTCTTGCTCATGACGACAGTGGTAGAAAGATGTAACGTAGAACAATTAAATGAGAGAAGAAAGAGGAGAAGGAAAAAGTAATGATGGTTGACACGATAGTGAAGTCACCTCAAATTCTAGCCATCTCCAGTATTAAGTAGATATCTAATTCGTTTGCTGCGTCACTGATGCTGAGTTCCAAGCCACAACAGAAGCACCTTTTTTCTTGTGATCCACACCTAGACATGCCATGTTAAGTTCATTTATGGTGGTTGGCTATCATGTGGGTTTCATGTTGGAGTCCCCTCTTGCATCACTTTTATCTTTTTGAGGGTTCCTTTGTGCAGAGGAAAAGAAGATGAAGGGGTAAAAACGAAGAACAGAAGCTTGCTTCGTTCATACGTTAATGCCTGGGTGCATGAAACAGATCATGCATGCATGCTTGCCTTCTGTGTGGCCTCAAAGTGGAGCTCATCAGAAGCCATCCGCAGGTCTCTGATGAGCCCAATCCGAGCTCATCAGCCTCCGATGCAGTTGCTTTAACCTACGACCACAAGACTCCACAGTCCTAAAAGCAACATCTCCACTCCTTCGAGTGCAAGCATGAATGGTTGCTTTCTTTTGTCCACCTCCACATGCTCCATGCAGGCGGCTGATCGAAGCGGCTGCCCCGACCAGTTCTTCTCGATATCCACACCCTCTTTATGAGGACGAGACAGGAAAACCTTGTCTTATGTAGCCTGCTTCGTTGGACTCCAGCAAACCAATATCGGTTGCTGAACTGAGACGTATGAGATTTATCTTTGGCTTGTGCTGAACCTAAGAAAGTAAAAACTTCCTGTTCCATCGTTCTCTTCATGATAAAGGGCATCCATGTATGTTACCTCCTTTCCTGCTCGCACTGTCTTGGGGAAAATGGAGGTGTAAGTCAACCATACAAAGAAGAACACATTGAAGCACCAGGGGATTCAGCAATTACAAGACAAGCACTTGGTGAGTGATATATGGAGATCTCAGTGGTCTCAGCAATTACAACACGTACACATGCATGTCTAAAGCTTGCTGCCTTCATGTTGATTCGTGAAACTGGTAGCAGCCCACGCATCCATTCAGCTTTTCTATATGATGTCAAACCAGAATCTTTCAGCACACTGATGCATCCAAAAACATACTAAACGAAACTTCTCAGGTAGCCATGTTGTTTTGGAAACATGGATCAAACGCACAAAATGGTGCATGAATGATTGGATGTGGAAGGATCTGTGTCCGTCAGATGCAGCAAGTCAAATGGAGCATTTGTAGGGTTATATTACTTGGAGACGATTGAGTAGTAGGATGATGGTTAGACCATCAAGCTTAGTTTCTACAGGCTGTGGGATCTCATAGCTGCGGTGATGTATGTCCTTTCTATTAAGAAGGACCTTGGTGATTTTTTTTTGGCCATGGATATAAACCATGCAAAATCCACATAGTTTGGTGATTTTTTTTTGGCCATGAATAATGATATTATTTTATTTGATTCAATCAAACTAAATAGCTTATAATTGATTTAATCAAGGTTCAATCTTGCCTGATTTGAATCAAGTAGACCAAGCATCCGAGCTCAATATCTAGGCTCACATATTGATGGGGCGAAGGATGAGGTGAGGCAATGCTCTACCTGTTATGGGATGGGGCAAATCTCTATCTATCCCTACCCCATATCCTTATAGGTAATACAAAATACATCTCATCCTCACTCATATCATTGTTTATTCCTTAAATTCCTTTCTTATTATGGGTGAGTTCTTATGGGTTCTCATAATTGCAAACGTAATTGGCACCTCTACCTTTAATAGTGATGAGGTTGATGATGTTCTAATTAGTTCGACTCAGTTCGAATCTATGTGCGTAAGAAGCTCAATAAAATTAGTAGAATAGTTCAAATGTATCATAAAATCGAGATAGACTCAAGTGCATGTTCCATAATTGACCTACATAAAGATCAAGGTCGAGTGGATTTTCCAACTTGATCTTTTTAATGCTTAAGTAAATAACTAACATGTGTAGAATAACTGTAATAAATAGTAATTAATTTTTTTTAACATATTCAAGATAATATTTTATAATGAGTTAATAAAGAGAAATATTTTAGGAAATGTTCCTTCTCTCGAGTGGATATTGTCCTCTCACTGTGTAACATCATGAAAGAATATTTTCATGTATCGAGCTGCTATCAGGAAATTTTTTTTTCCCTATCAACAATTAAAAATAGTTATGTCACTCATTCATAGATTGCTAGTTGCTACTGTCAACTACAATGAAGCAAACGAGAAGCATTTGATGGTGGCAACCAGTAGGACCTTGATTGATATGATATGTTTCATGTACGAGAAATTAAGAGCTTCACATCTCTGAATCCGATCGACTTAAGAGTCATTTTAGACATGTTCAAATGGACGTTGATTTGGGAATGACAATCCGTTCTTGATTTTATTTTGATAAAAGGATGTATTATGTAGTAATCGAAACTATGCAATAACAGTATACAAACCTTGGAGATGCAAAACATGCACACTCTAATTCATGCAAAATGCATCCCAATCTACACATGTATCATACCTAATAAAGATTTAGCTTTGTATTTATGAAAACACTGGAATAAAAATTTAAATCCAGAGAATAAATTTAGGAAAGGTAAGAAGGTATTTTAATCATTTGCCGTATCTAACGAAGGATTAATCATCGGTTATATGCCCTCAAAAGAGATCCACTAAAGCTATTGCTGCAACTCCTCACATGTCGATTGCGGCATAACTCTTCTTTTTCATAGAAAATAAATAATAAAAATAAAATTTGAATCGAATATATTATGGTATAATATTAAAGTCTTTAACACAACCAAAACCTTCTTTTCGGGGTTCGGCCAATTCGCATACAGGCAGATCCCGCGCTATCCCCCTTCGCTGCCGCCACTGACGGCCGTTCGACGTCCTTCTTTTAAGTGGGGCCCGAATTCCCAGTGGCCAATGAGAAGTCGTAACGTGTAAATCCGATTTATAGTCTTTCCCGATAAAAGAGGATAGCTGTGCATGAGTTTGTATTATGTGCTTTTGTGTTATTGCACATATGGATGATATGTAATCATTCGATGCATAGACGACAAGACATCCATTCCATTTTCCTAATCCCTTTTTTTTAATCATTATTTTGCTGAAAAGGATGCTTCCGTGATCGCTGCTAGCAATATGCCTGACAAAATTTGTGTGAAAATATTACAGCAAAGATAAACAAAAACATAGAGCGAGATGTAATGAGATAGTTTATGCTCCCTCATCTTATAATTATAATTCTAGAAAAATTAAAATTTTCTCGCCTTGACATCGTAGCAAATTAATAGGGGGGGTTTTCTTTTTGCGAATTTGAAAGCTTGATGGTGCTGATATCAACCATGCAAATGCGAATGATGAAGAGGTTGGAAGCTAGTAATGATGTAACACAGAGAACAGTGAGCATAGGATTTGTGGTCCAACAAAAGAAGACCTCTCCATTATTGTTACTTCGAGCAAGGTTTCATTGACTCACATGTGAAGTCATCTTCCCCTTCCCTAGAATGGACTTTATGGTATTCTCCAAGAACAGGACGCACTCGCCTACTCATCTAGTAGAAGTCTCACGTGCCCAATAAGAGGTAAAAAGAAAAATCATATGTCATCTCTTCCCCACGAATTCAATCAACTCACGCCTACTTTTGTCATCTCCCAATCACAATAATTGTGCCCCCACGAAGGGAGGACATGAGGAGGGGTAATATTGTAAATCCAAAGTCACCAACCCAAAAACCCTCGAGGCAAACCCTAAGTCCATTCTCGTAAATATAAGCAAATGCGATGGCGAAGTCGCCAGGGCTTCCCCCCTGGAGGCCATGCTGTCCACTGTTGCATCGACACGTATGCCGTCGGCTGGGTTGTCGCTGGACGTTCTTCGCCCTCCGACACACTCCGCACTTGCAATTCGATTTCGCACCCCAGCGAGACGGGGGAGAGGAGAAGGAACGATGGAGTGGACGAGCGACGAATCCTTTCTGCATTAGCGTGGTTTTGGGGTGGGGGTTGGTGGTATCGAGATCTGTAAGGAAGCAGATATATCGATATGGGGAGGGGGAAGGTGGAGCTGAAGAGGATCGAGAACAAGATAAACAGGCAGGTGAGCTTCGCGAAGCGCCGCTGCGGGCTGCTGAAGAAGGCTCACGAGCTGTCGGTGCTGTGCGATGCGGAGGTGGCGCTCATCGTCTTCTCAGCTCACGGTCGCCTCTTCGAGTTCTGCAGCACCTCCAGGTATATTTGTGCGCACGTACGCCCTTGGCTGGAAGCTCCTCTTCTATACCTCATCTCGTAATATTCTGCTCGTTTTCTGGGGTTCTTGTCTCTCTTTTCTTTCCTTCCCTTTGATGGTGCTTAGTAATGAGATCTTAGAGCATATTACATTCTTTTGATGTGTTCTTGTGAAAGAAACCGAAAAAAATGTTCTTTTTTTTTTTTTGGTTTCTGGAGGGGGGGGAGATGGGGGTGGAGAGAGAGAGGAGAGAGAGAGAGAGAGAGAGAGAGAGAGAGAGAGAGAGAGAGAGAGAGAGAGCTTTTGTATCATTTATTTCCTACCACAAATTTAGTGTAACATGTTGAGATGACCATCTTTTTTCTGGGGGAGAGTGTTCTTTGGAGATTGATTTGAGGGTTTGAAATGGGTTTTGGTGGTCTAATCATGGTGGCTTCTGCAGCAGCGATCGATTTGAAATCGGTTTTCTGTATGGATCGTAGTGACTACTGTTCCATTGAGCTGATTTGACTAGTATTTGGAGTGTTTTCTAGACCTAAAATTCTTTTTTCTCGTCACCTTTTGAAGAGATCTTTGTTGGATATGAAAAATGTCACCTTGCAAAGAAAATATAATCTAGAAGTCACCAAAGAATTAATCGTTCTCTTTCCACCTTCTCAGTTTAAGTTAATACTGGTCCTCTTTTCTTCGTATGTGTCTCATCGGTTCTCCAGCTGTTCTTTGTTGCCTTTTGGCTTGTCATGAATTGCTTCAGAAGATACAGCACATTTTATTTTACTAGAACTGATAGCACATGATTATTGCTTTTGTGCGTGTCTCCATGGTGTGCATGCTACATCGTGCATTCTAACTTCGCATGTTAGTATATGTATTTTCGAGTGACCCTTATCTTGTCCACAAAGCTACGCTTCTTGCTGTCTAACAGAGCTGCGTGCGCATGTGATCTTTCATCAAAAAGCTCAAGTAGAATATCCTCATATCCTCAGTTACTATGTGATACACCAAATGAGTAAGCTGATATGTCTACTTTGAAGGATGATAACCCCCCATAATCCTTTCAGATAAACGTTCAAAGGCATGTAATGTGCAATTTTATTCCTACAAAAGATAGGATTACTACCCTTGAGGCTCACTTCAGACTGTTAAGAATCGATTATAGTTCACACCTGAGAGCAATCATAGAAGCCAACAAAATTAGGTCATGCAACTATAAAAATATCAGACAGGAACCTGAAGCACATTACAATCTCCATAGGTGTAGTTGAAAACCAAGAAATGGGTTCCACCTATCTTTATTAGCACAATTATGTACTAATTTGAAGGATGCTGACCCCCCAAATTTCCTAGCATGACCATGTGTAAAATTTACTTATATTTCATTGAATCAACCTTTGTTTTGCAAAATCATAGCAACAAAATATAGTTGAATACACAAGATACGGCTCAGAGCTTCCCCCCTATGGCTATGATTATGACGAGAGATTTATAATTGTTACATCATGGTGACAAATTCATAAAGAAGGAATAATATGAAAAGGTTCATGAGAAATGAAGGATTAAGTGTATAAAAAAGACTATAAAAATATTTATGAACCTTTGAATAAATATATGACAATGAATGTTATCTTTAGGATGTCTCTTATTTATATAAATAAATAGAGAGCCATGATGTAGTACCGTAGGAAATTTGTAATGATGTGAGGCTTTATTATCATCTATTATCTCCTCCATCATAGCCCCTCCTCTTTCAGCTCTACCTTTCTTCCTAATGAAGGTCTTATTTAGATACCAAGATATATGAGAGGTGATAATAAGATGATGAATTCTAAGTGTTAAAAAGATATCTTAAAGGATTTAAAGAAGAAGAATAACAAAATTTTTCTCCTCTATCAAGATTTAGATGAAAATATCTTGGAGAGTTGTGACCTTCAATTCCTCAAACATGCATGGAATAAATACCATTATCTCGAGGTGGTAAAATAAGGCTATGAAGGACCTTAAACTGATGATTTGATGTGCCAAATAGATTTTGAATGATTTGACAAAGAAACACCAATGGAAATTCTTCTTCATCTATCAAGATTTATATGAAGACAACTTTGGAAAAGTTATGACTGCCTTACACACCCAAACAAATATGAGTGATATTATGGAACAAGTTCTTTAAACAATTTTTTTTCTTGGAACAAACGAAGGCTAAGGAGACTGAGAAAAAAAATAAAGCAATGAAAGATGCATATAAAAATAAGAGAGATAAGAGATTATTTTATACAAAAGAAGACTCATTCAGAAGATCACTTGCATTTATAGATTTTGTATAACATCTATAGAAGATTCTGTTATATCGGAGGAGATTCATTCAATAATGCAGAAGATCACTAATGTTCATTTCAATATTTATAACATTCATGCCTTTATTTCCGGTCATCTCCATCAAGTGGTTGTGATTTTGTTATCTCTGTAATAGATTTAGACGATGGCTCTTGAAAAAAATATAGGTGGTGAGTATGGAGAAAAACACTTATAACGATGTGAGGAATCGTTGTCTCCGTTATGATTCTGCCACTCTTCTCATTAAAGGTTAATCCTCACATCATCATGATTGTAGTACTTAAATTCACAATACAACACGTTATAGATCAACTCATCATCTCTGTTATTTTGGTGACTTTGGGAGAGGAGGCGTGTTATTGGAACTTTTATAATATATGGATCTCTAATTGTCCTTGTTCTTCCAATCTATTCAATCATCCTTATCCATGGACATAGGCCACACACCTGAGACACTTAAATCTTAAAGTGCAAATATGACTGTTGGATGATATGTAAGATTGCAGATCGAAGTGATGAATAATTTTCTCAATGGGCTTTATATGAGAGAATCATGTCCTGCTTTGAGATTATTTCAAACAATTGAATGTCAATGTGTTAATGACCCATTGTATCTCAATTTTGAACCAATGTGTACTATTTGTTGTTTTTGAAGAAGAATGTAGTTAATTATTTAGCAAGTGCAATTGAAATCGTTAAATTTTATCAATGCTAAGTGTAATAGTAATCTTTCCAATTTTTGATAAATTATTTTAAATCATTTTTTAATTGTCAAATAGCGTCTAGTAAGTTTCATAACCTTCTACTCTCAGATGACTTTCTTTTCCAACTTTATTTCAGCATGCTCAAGACACTTGAAAGGTACCAAATGTTCAGGAATAATGCAGAATCTGTACCAACATCAAGTGAAGCTCAGGTATGCAATCTCTAAGGCATAGGAAGAAATTACTCATTTTTTAGTTTGTGTATCCTTTCTATGAAATATAGGACATCAAACTAACACACAATAGTTTTTTTTTTTTGGGTTTCCTTGCAATATTTTGTGAATTATCTTTATAACAATTAAGATTACATCCAAAAGAAATTGTTGCTAACTAGATTCCTTCATCCTGTAAGTATCCAAAAACTCTTTTTAATGTCTCGATGCTAATTTGGCTCACCATAAAACTGGGGAAAAATTATCATTGCATTTTCCCATTTGTTTCAACATGGATTAGTTGCACACACGAAAGAATATATTTATTATTGATACGGTGGGGCGATACGGAATGGGTTATGAGAGAAGAAAAATCGAGAGAATAGCAGTATGCGTAGGAATAAAAGTTCTTTCGGACTGAAAAAGAATAATCTCACGAAAATACTTAAATACAATGGTAAAATAGTTTACCACCAAGTTCAAAATCATATAGGGATACAGAAAACTTCACCACCCCAGAGAAAATGAAACGAGGATACAGAATTGAACAAAGAGACTCACTACTCTAGGACGCTTCTAAGAGATACAGAGTTTTCTAGAGCACTCCAAGAGAGCTTCAGCCAATATCTTCAGATTCTGAAAATCTTCTTTAACCCAAAACATCAAAATAAATAGTTGTGCATGAAACAACCCTTCATGCATAGGGAATTTCGAGATAAATGCTTTACAGCTGTTAACCACCTTCATTAATATGTTTCTTAGTCATTAAGGAAACTGCATTGAACCAGCCTTGACTTAGTGTAAAGAAGATGTTCATGAACTGTCATAGTTGAATGTGCTGAGTGGAAGACTTTGAGGTAATATTATAGGCTGAAAATTTATCATAGCTTCAGCAAGATCAATATGAGTAGATTGTAGCATGTTAGGCGCTCCTGTATCATTCTCCCCTGGTTGAAAAAGACTTATCCTCAAGTCATTATTTGTTTCAGTAATATAATCATGATAAGGACTTAAATCAGCCACATTAAATGTTGGAGTCACTTCATAATCTTCTAGTAGCTCGATCTCATAAGTATTCTGGCCAATTCTCTTCAGCACCTTGAATGGACCATCAGCTTTTGGTTTCAATTTTCCAAATTTGCCTTATGGGAACCTCTCCTTTCTTAGATGAATCCATACCAAATCACCTGCATTAAACTCCACAAGTATTCTGTGTTTGTTGGCAACTTGTCTATACCTCTCATTTTGCTTCTCTATGGTTGCTTTAATATCATCATGTAGCTTTTTTATTTGCTTAGCTCTCTCATCAGCATCTCCACTAAATTGCTTAGTTGCTAAATGAGGAACCAAATCCAAAGGACCAATAAGATTAGCACCATAAACAACTTCAAAAGGACTCTTACCAGTGCTATGATGTAAGGAACGATTGTAGGCAAATTCAATTTGTGGAAGAATGAGATCCCATTGCTTGATGTTTTTGCCAACATAACTTCTAAGCAAATTTCCCAAGCTTCTGTTCATTACCTCAGTTTGTCCATCGGTTTGTGGGTAATGTGAGCTGCTAAAATTCAAAGAAGTACTCAGCTTCCTCCATAGAGTTCTCCAAAAATGACTAAGAAATTTTGAATCTCGATCAGATACCATAGTTCTTGGTACACCATGCAATCTCACAATCTCCTTAAAATACAAATCAGCGATATGAGATGCATCGTTTGATTTATTGCAAGGGACAAAGTGAGATATTTTTGAAAATCTATCAACAACAACCATGATAGAATCCTTGTTCCTTTGAATTCTTGACAATCCCAAAACGAAATCAAGACTCACTTCCTCCCACGGAGCAGTCGGCACTGGAAGTGGAGTGTACAACCCAGAATTTTGACTTCTCATTTTTGCCAAATGGCACACTCGGCATTGCTTCACAAGCCTCTCTACATCTCTAAACATCTTGGGCCAATAAAAATTTGATTGAACAAGTGCTAAAGTCTTATCCCTATCGAAATGTCCTCCCAAAACACCACCATGAGCTTCAGCTAGAATAACTTATCTCAACGAACAAAATGGAACACACATGGCATTAGCTCGAAAAAGAAAACCATCAAGGATTGAAAATTGTTGAAAAAAACATGATTTGCAATTCTGTCATATTGAGCCGAAATCCATGTCATTCTCATAAGGATCTTTGAATGTTTCAAATCCAACTACTTTAACTTCCATTGTTGATAATAAGGAATGTTTTCTGCTTAACGCATTAGCAACTACATTTTGAACACCAGATTTATGCTTAATGGTAAAATTATAAGATTGCAAGAACTCCACCCAAGCTGCATGTCTCTTGTTTAGCTTGTGTTGGTGATTAATGAACTTTAATATCTCATGATCAGAATATAAGACAAATGGCTTCGCAAGAAGATATTGACTCCAATGAGATAAAGCTCGATAAATGGCATAGAACTCCTTATCATAGGTAGAGTATCTCTTTCTTGCATCATTTAGCTTCTCGCTAAAAAAGGCAATGGGCTTTCCGTCTTGACTCAAAACAACACCAATTCCTACATTAGAGGCATCACATTCAACCTCAAATACCTTATCAAAATTAGGTAGCACTAAGATAGAAGCTTCGGTCATCTTTCTTTTCAATAGTTCAAAGGCATCATTAGCTTTATTAGTCCATTTAAATTTATTACCTTTCAAGCATTCAGTGATTGGAGCAACAATAGAGCTAAAACCCTTGATGAATCTTCTGTAAAAAGAAGTTAAGCCATGGAAACTTCGCACATCATGCAATAAAGAAGGTATTGACCAATTAAGAATAGCCTCTACCTTACTTTGATCCATCATGATTCCATCTTTTGAAATAATATACCCTAAAAACACAACAGTAGTTGTAAAGAAATCACACTTCTTTAGATTAGCATAAAGTTTTTGTTGTCTCAAAATAAGAAAAATCTCTTTGAGATGACTTATATGCTCCTCTTCACTCTTGCTGTACACTAATATATCATCAAAATAAACCACAACAAAAGTCCCAATGCATGGCTTAAGTATATGATTCATAAATCTCATGAAAGTACTAGGAGCATTAGATAGCTCAAATGGCATTACCAACCATTCATATAATCCTTCTCTAGTTTTAAATGCTGTTTTTCACTTATCTCCAAGCCTCATTCTTATTTGGTGATAGCCACTCCGTAAATCAATTTTAGAGAAAATAGATGCACTACACAATTGATCAAGTAAATCATCTAACCTTGGAATGGGAAAACGATAGTCAGTTGTGATTTTGTTGATGGCGCGGCTGTCCACACACATTCTCCAAGAATTATCCTTCTTCGGCACCAACAAAGCTGGAACCGCACAAGGACTCATGCTCTCCCAAATCAATCCTTTTTCCACTAATTCATTCACTTGCCTTTGAAGTTCTTCATACTCCTTAGGACTCATTCTATATGCTACCTTATTAGGTAAAATAGCCCCTGGGATAAGATCAATGTGATGCTGAATATCTCTTAGAGGTGGAAGGCTATGTGGAATCTCTTCTGGTACAACATCTTGAAACTCCTCCAGGATTGATTTCATGATTGCCGGTGTCTCCTTTTGTTGTTCATTTTTCTCTACAACTATTAAAGCCAGAATATGACCACCTCTTTCTAATTCATCCTTGCATTCACCATAGGACATGAAAGCACTAACTTCCTTCTTTGGTGTACTGATTTCAGGAGGTTGTAATGGAGCTAAAATAATCTTCTTTTCATTCACATTAAAAGAATATGTATGTTTGTAACCATCATACAATACCCTCCTATCATAATGCCAAGGTCTACCCAATAATAAATGACAAGCATCAATAGGAGCTACATCACACCACACTGCATCTTTGTAATACTTGCCAATGGAAAACGGAACTAAACATCTTTTAGTTACCTTGATATCATTCCATTTTTGCAGCCAACATAATTGATAAGGATGCGGATGAGGGATTGTGTCTAACTTCAACTTCTGCACCATCTCCAAAGATACCACATTCTCAAAGCTGCCACTATAGATAATCACCAAACACACCTTACCATGAGAAGTGCACTTAGTGTGAAACACATTCTTTCTCATCCAATTTTCATCCTCAGTCATATAGGACACTTGTAAACTACGTTGCAGCACAATAGACAAACCATGATCAGCATAAGTAACCTCTTCCTTATCATCATCATATTTTGGTTTATCATCAGCTTCATTTTCTTCTTCATTACTATGATCTTCAACTAAAGTAACAATCCTTCTATTTGGACAATCTGAAGTAATATGCCTAAAACCATGACATTTGAAGCATTTTCGACCACTTGGGGTAGAAGAATTTGGTGTTTGTTTGCTGCCAGCAGACCCTTCTCCCTTGTCTTGCACCTTTGATACAACCTTGCTTTGGACAATATATTTGGAATTTTTTCCTTTTGTATAGCCTTCTTTCGACCCGTACCGAGAACTCCTTTCAAACTTATGTTGCTTTTCAACTTTTAAAGCCAACTTACTCACGTCATTTAAAAACCAATATGGCTGCAGTTGAATAACTTTAGCAATCTCATATTTCAGACCTCCCAAGTATCTTGCAATAGTTTGCTCTTTTGGTTCCACAAGCTCTCCTTTTAACATGAGATTATCAAACTCTGCTGTGTACTCTTCCACACTAAGATCTTTTTGCTTGAAATCATTGATTTTGAGAAAGATCTCTTGTCTATAATTGTCAGGTAAGTATTTTCTCTTCAGCTCCCTTTTCATTTTCTCCCATGTCACAATTTTACTCTTCCCCCCACGTTCTCTTTGCTTCTTCAGATTTTCCCACCAAAAAGATGCATTTCGTCTTAGTTTAAGTGCCATAAGTTTTACCTTCTTTTGTTCAGGTGGTTCATGAAAATCGAAAATTCTTTCCACTGTATTAAGCCAATCAATAAAGTCATCAATATTAATTTTGCCTTCAAACTCCGGAATATCCAATCTTGGGTTATATTTGTTCTGCCATTCGTCTTTGACTGCATGCCTTGTTCGAAATTTTCTCGACTCCCAAGAGTGAGGTGATGTATCATCATTAGAACTAAACTGTTGGATATCATTTTCATGCTGGTCATTTCTACTTCGAAGTTTTTCGATGATTTCATTCTTCTCTTGTATACTATTCAGTAATCTGCGTAGTTGCAACTTCAATGATTCAACATCATCTTCGTAGATGCTACTTTCAACAGCAATATCTTTTCCATTCCGTCGTGCCATGATCTCTAGCCTTTAGCTCTGATACCAAACTGATACGATGGGGCGATACAGAATGGGTTATGAGAGAAGAAAAGTCGAGAGAATAGCAGTATGCACAGGAATAAAAGTTCTTTCGGACTGAAAAAAAATAATCTCACGAAAATACTTAAACACAATGGTAAAATAGTTCATCACTAGGTCAAAATCACATAGGGATACAGAAAACTTCACCACCCTAGAGAAAATGAAACGAGGATACAGAACTGAACAAAGAGACTCACCACTCTAGGACACATCCAAGAGATACAGAGTTTTCTAGAGCACTCCAAGAGAGCTTCAGCCAATATCTTCAGATTCTGAAAAACTTCTCTAACCCAAAACGCCAAAAAAAATAATTGTGCATGAAACAACCCTTCATGCATAGGGAATTTCGAGATAAATGCTTTACAGCTGTTAACCACCTTCATTAATGTATTTCTTAGTCATGAAGGAAACTGCATTGAACCAGCCTTGACTTAGTGTAAAGAAGATGCTCATGAGCTGTCATAGTTGAATGTGCTGAGTGGAAGATTTTGAGGTAATATTGTAGGCTGAAAATTTATCATAGCTTCAGTAAGATCAACATGAGTAGATTATAGCAAGTTAGGCACCCTTGTGTCAATTATCAACGTCAATCTTATAGGTAAAAACTCTGCATGTAGTTAGAATCTCGAATGTTCACAGGAATGAGTCTGTCTTGATTAAGAGGTCCTGATGTAGCAGGACAACCTAAAGGATGCTTACTATGATGAGAGAATTGATGGGGTGGGTAATAAAAAAAAAAACTAAAACAAAGAGAAAGGAGGTGAGGAAAATCCACTTAAGCAACAAAGAATAAGTGAGTTCAACACGTTCCAAGATGGTCAAGCTAGCGAGCAGTTTATTGTTTCTAGCCATGGTGCAATTTTCTTGTTTGTCCATCTGGTTAGTAGCTTCATCGTAGTTGACTCTAACGTCAGTTTAGAAATTGAGTTTAAATTAATTCTATTATAAATGATAGTTGAACATCAATGTAAAAACTTAAGATTATTTAATAGCCAACTTTTGTATATATAGCCTGATTATCCTTAATCCATAGCAATACGAATCTAATCTCTTTTCTATATCTCTATTTGACACATCAATACTTCTGATAAGCAGAAACTATTTTCCTTATTTACTAATATTAAGTACATAATGTAAGAAAACTTAGTACAAAATATGTTTCCAAATCACTATAATAGAAATACAATGTAACTAATGCGAAAACGAAATTGCGTACCTCCAGTTATTATTGTCGAAAAATTTCAGCAACGATTTCTCTTAGTATTTTGGCTCTTCTCGACTCAAAACTCTTACTTTAGATAGTATAAAAAAATCTTAAAGACTTTTTGAAGAGAGATAAAGCATAGGGACTAAAACATCACTTTACATATATGTTCTCCTATCAAAAACATTTATTACTATCAAATTGATAATGTTTAAGAATTAATTCAATAACGTTTGGATCAAAATTAAGAATTTAATGATAATGAATAAAAATTTAATAATAATGATTAATTCATTATGAATGAAAAATCGAAATATTTAAATCATTACAAATGAAAAAATGAATGATGAACTTAATGAGAACGATTATCTTCTATAAAATTAATAAAAATCAATGATAATTAACAAGGAATGGTTATATTCTCCTACTTGGTCCATACATTTAACTTAATAACTTGAATTAATTTTATCGAATAACTTTATTCAGAAATAAACATATGAATCATAGCGATAAGTTCTTTAAGAGCGAGTATTATCATCCATGTATCACGATGTATTTAGTTTCTTAAGAATTAATCATAATATTGTAATATTACTTAATGAATAAACCTTATGTTTATTCTTGGTCCAGCATAACTATATTTTTTCAAATTAATGTGCACATGAATGAGAAAATATCATAATATATATAAGAATTTCAATACAATTATAAAGTGGAACCAAGTCCCATTTTCTCTACATGATCCTTGAATTTCAAAGGTAGCATGCCTTTAGTCAAAGGATCAACAATTATCAATTTAGTGCTAATGTGCTCAATGACCATTTTTTTTTCTTTTATAGGTTCTCTTATGACTAAATATTTAATGTCGATGTGTTTACTTCGACTTCCACTTTTATTGTTCTTAGCCATAAAGACAGCAACTGAATTATCGTAGAAAATTTTTAATGGCCTAGAAATAGAATCCATAATTCTAAGCACAGAAATGAAACTCTTAAGCCATACACCATGTGAAGTAGCCTCAAAATAGGAGACAAACTCAGCTTCCATGGTAGAAGTAGTAATCAAGGTTTGCTTGACACTTCTCTAAGAAATAGCTCTATCAGCCATCATAAAAATATATCATGATATTGATTTACGAGAATCAACATAGTCGATGTGTTAGTTATAGATGACCTACAAGCCAATCACGTGAGTGATAATACCTGTGGCATGCTGCGTCAATCTCTTCGCATATTATTACTGACATTTTCTCATATTATCTGGATGAATATTGTGATGAGATCACAATAATGAGATTGATATACCTTTAAACATAAATCCTAAATCATCCTGGTCATAGGTTACTCGATGAGGACATCAAGATAATCGGATAGATTGGTGTATTGTATACTCTTCTATATAATGGAGGCGATTGATCTCATAGTCGCTTGTGTGGGGATACTAGAGGTACAGTGCAGGTGCTCATTGGAGAATGAGTTCGTTGATTGATCCACTTATAGAATGATGGATGGTTAATGATACATAACGTCAGACAGTGATTCCGTAATCTCAGTAGTGTGTCTGGTCCTTAGACTTGAGACACCAAAGATGCCTTGTATAAGTACTCCATTCTTTGACGTCGGACTTACAGGTTTAGAAAGCTCCAGATCTAGTACAACCGGTTCTCGAGGTTGGTTTACCTTTTTTTTCAAGCCATTGTTAGAATTTCAAGTATTCATTCTTTATGTGTCCCTTCTTTTTATAGAAGAAATACTTTGCTTCTTTCTTGATATCAGCTTGGGGTGGTATTTTACTTTTTCCCTACTAATTGACCCTTTGATTGGTTTGATTTTTGTTAGTTTTATTCTTCTCGTGAGTGGTTACCGCCAATGCACTCTCACCCAGTTCCATCACTAGCCTCTCCTCTTCTTGAACACATATGGTCATTAATTCATTGATTGACCATTTATCATTATGTGTATTATATGAAATCTTAAAAGGCCTGTATTAATATGGAAGAGTGTTTAGAATGTAGTGCACTAGGAAGGATTTTGACATATCTGCATTATATACTCATGCACACCTTTTACGTTGGTGAGTCTAAGGGATGAGAATTTCATTATTAGGGTACTTACTAATGCTTTTTCTGAAGTGACGAATTGCTCGTCGATAGCTTGTCTCGGACCTTCTCATGTTGGTCAATAGAACCACGTATATCATTAGTTATTTTAGTCTTAATAAACATCACGCTGAGCTGATTGGATTGCTCTCATCACTCATATAGCGTGACCTGAGTTAGAATACTAGTATTAGTGACTATAGGTGGTTCATCCTTCCTAATAACATAATCAATGTCTATCTACCCTAGATAGAGAATCCTTTCTTTCCAAATCTTATAGTTATTACCCCTAAGTTCGAGAATGTCATATCGGATATCAGAGAAATTACAGTTTAAGAAACTGTATAAAATCCAAAATGCTTATGTCAAAATTTGATGCTTAATAGTCTAAATTGCATGTTTTACCAATGTGAAACATGCTAAAATTGAATCTCATGACATAAAAATGACTTGTGGGCTAAAATTTTAATTCAAATAGATTCAAATAGTCTTTATGCTAAAACTATTAAATTATGTACTAATTCATAATTCTTGTGGATAAATTATAAAAATAATTTGATATTTTATCCTAATTAATTATATAAATATAATAAAAGATCCAATGGGATAACAATTATTATATTAAATATAATCAATCATAATATTATGTCTAATTCCTTTATGTGATCCTTATTTTAACTTTATATATAATTTTAATCAATTAAGGATGCTATAGTTAGTCCCTAATAAATTAAGATTATATAGATCATTAGATATTTTGAATAAAATTAGCTTATAAGCATAAATTATTATAACCAAATATTCATATAAAATATGAGCAATTTAGTGATAATGAATGTTTTATTTAATCAAAAGTATAGAAAATCTTATATTCTTGTGATTTTCAATACTAAATGTATTAAAAGTTTTAAAAGAAAAACTGAAATCAAGCCATATTCATGATATACAAATATAAATCTTTTTCATATCAAAGCAGAGGTTAATCATGCTCCGATACCAAATGTAAGAAAATTTAAGAATAAAATGTGTTTCCAAATCACTATAATAGAAATACCATGAAACTAATACAGAAATGAAATTACGTATCTCCAGCTATTGTTGTCGAGAAATTTCTACAATGATTTTTCTTAGTATTTTGGCACTTCTTGGCTTAAAACTCTTATTTTAGATGGTGTAGAAAAATCTTGAAAACTTTTTGAAGAGATAGAGCCAAGAGACCAAAACCTTACTTTATATAGATGTTCTCCCATCAAGAACATTTATTACTACTAAATTCAAAACATTTAAGAATTAATTTAAGTTTGTAACATTTAGACCATAATTAAGAATTTTAATAATAATAAATAAAAATTTAATAATAATGATTAATTTATAATAAATAAAAAACTAAAATATTTAAATCATAATAAATAAAAAAATAAATGATGAACTTAATGAGAACGGTTATATTCTCTAAAATTAATAAAAATAATTAACAAGAAATGGTTACACATTAAACTATTTATATTAATTTGATCTGCCATCCATTATTTTGTAATATTGAGTTAAGCAAACCTTAGATACTAACTAATTTACCATACATTTATGAAATGGGAGTAATCAAAACATCATGCATTTACTTAGCTATTTTGCTTATTTAAAAGGTATCGGTAAAAGACATATATTACTGTTTACACCAACTATCAATTCCATATTATATTCCCGTTTGTGCAGCTTTTGTGCCAACAGGAATATATGTACATTTCTTATGTTATTGTTGAATTCTTTCTCACAGCTACCTTTTTGTTCGTGTATTAGCATCTCAATTAAATGCATGTATGCGTTCATGCAAGCTGCAATCATCATGATTAAGCAGATGATCTCTGACACTTAATATTGTGTTGTCTAAGCAGAACAGTTATCAAGAATACTTGAAGATGAAAGCAAGAATCGAATATCTGCAGCGTTCTGAGAGGTAATCATTGTTACTAATTATCCCTGTAAATTAGCGTTCACCGTTGTCATAATCTGAGTGTTGTTATGTGTGCACTTATCTGGTATGTGGTGCTTTAACCCTATGACTGTAGCAATCTCCTCGGTGAGGAGCTAGGGCCATTAAGTATTAACGAGCTCGAGAGACTTGAGAATCAAATAGAGGTGTCTATAAAGCAGATCAGATCAAGAAAGGTAAATTGCAGAAACTCTTAGCATTATCTGAATATATTGTTATTCCGACGAGTAGCTGCTTTGTGACCCATTGTTAATTTTGCAGTCCACATCGCATCGCATGCTGAAGTTTCATTTTGAAAAAAAAAAAACAGATATAAATAGTTTCTTTGTAGTGAAAGTGAAATTATTTGCCTAAGATTTATTTATAAATGTAAATGCACAATATATAAGGAATAGAAAGGAAAGAGAAATATTTTTATTCATGAATAAATAGGTATTATTGTGACAGAAAATAAGATGAGAGAAAATTATTTAAGATGATATGAGTTAAGATAATTTTATCTTTCTATTATGTTTTAGAGAAGGAATGCAGACATAATGGTTAGAGTTGTTGCACTAGATAGACAACAAGAAATGATAGGGCTATCATACAATAGAAGAGTAGAATAAGAAAAAATATTCTATCTTTCACTTTAAACCCTTTCAACAACTTAAAAAACTCTATATATTTAATGACCCAACATTTGTCCTCCCGTGACCCAACATTTCTCCTCTTGATATAATGAACATCTCTATTGATACAATAAACCTCTTAATGATGTCTTAATAAGTTTAATTCAAACATTCTCCTCCTTTAAACTTATTCTATCTAACATGTTAAGTTTTTTTAATTATTAAAATATTTTAAATTTAAGAGGTTTTGTGAGTACATTGGCCATTTGTTTATTTGTCTTGACATGAAATAACTCAACTTCTTTGTTTTTAACATGATCTCTTAGAAAATGAAATCTTGTGCCGATATACTTTAATTTTTTATAGCAGATTGGATTCTTGGCTAAGACAATAGCTGATTTGTTCTTAACATAAATTTTGATTGACTTCTCATGTGGCATATAAAGTCCTTGGAGTAATTTTATTAACTATATTGCATGACAAACACAAGATGATGCTACTATATATTCTACTTCACAACTTGATAGAGCAATGATATATTATTTTTTGAAGACCATATGACTGTAGTTTCATTAAAATAAAATATAAATCTGGTTATACTCTTTTGATTATCGTAGCTTCCAGCTCAATCACTATCACTATATCCAATAAGCTTCAACATTTTAGATAATGAATAAAGTATTTCATACTCAATTGTCCCTTTAATATATCGTAAAATTCTTTTAGCATTATTTAAATAAGATGTCTTAAAAGCTTCTATGTATCTACTTATTAAATCAAATCCAAATAGTATATCAGGTCGAATGCATGTCAAATACATTAAGCATCCAACTAGACTTTTATAATAAGTTAGATTAATTTATTTATATTCACCTTCTTTTGTCAACTTAGAGTTATATTCTACATAGGATGATAATCTTCTATAGGAAACTTCTTTAGAATCTCTTTTGTATAATTTTTTTGTAAGATAAAAATTTCTTCATTGTTTTGTATAACTTCAATACCAAAGAAATAAGTCATTAGACCCAAGTCGATCATCTTAAACTCCTTCGCAGAGTGTTCAAAATCTTTAATTATGAAGATCTTATTATCTATAAAAATTAAATTGTCTACATACATATATACAAATAAGATATCTCCATCAGAGTTAAATTTTATATAGAGAGCATGGTCATATGGATATTTAAAAAATTTATTTTGGATAAAATGAGCATCTATCCGAGAATTCCATATTTGCGGGGCTTGTTTAAGCTTATAAAGAGCTCTCTTTAACTTATATGCCTTATCTTCTTGTTCATGAATAAAATTAGGAGGTTGTTGAATATATATTTTTATTTTTTAAGAACTCCAAGACGAAATAATGATTCGACATTCATTTATAAAAATTTTCATCTTATTTGAGCTGCTAGGAAAATAAATAATCTTACTGTCATCAATCGAGCAACTAGTGTAATACTTTTTCATAGTCAATCTTATATTGTTGTTTATATCCATTTGTAACTAATCATGCCTTGTATTTTTTTACCTCCCCTTGTGCATTTTTTTTGTTTTGAAGATTTACTTAACACTGATCATTTGGTGGTCTTCTAGAAGTGTAGTAAGCTCCTATATATTATTTTTATTGATAATATGAATCTTCTCATTCATAATTTATCGCTATTTATCTTCTCTATAAGCGTTTTCAAAGGTTAATGAATTATACTTTATAAAAAGATAAAATAAAGAAAGTTCATCATTATTTAGTATCAATCCTTCGAGTTACATCATATAGCTCTTGAATCGGTCTTATCCTTATTACAATTAAATTTCTTGAATTATATGACTTATCCGATCTAGGTGATGATTTAAGTAAAAACTCTCTAATGCTTGCTTGTATTATATCATCCTCTTCTGAAGATATAACTTTCTTATGCTGCTTATTACTTTTTTAGTTCCAAATTTATTGTTCATTAACTCAATATCTCTTGATATCATAATTTTGTTTGTAATATGATTACAGAGTTTGTAACCATTAGAATTCTCAGCATAAATTAACAAGATGCATTTTTGACTTTTATCTTCAAATTTGTTCTCTTTTTTTCTAGTATCTTAGCAAATGCAATACTTTTAAAAATTTTTAAATGATCGACTCTTGGTTTCTGTAAACTCCATACTTCTTTTGGTGTAACATTATTAATTCATCTTATCAAAAACCTGTTGAGCAAATAAACTACACAAGCAATAGCATCTGCCTAAAATTTGTTTGGAATTCTTCTTTTTTTTAACATGTATCGAATCATATTAAGTATAATCATATTTTATAGACACCATGTTATTGAGGTGTGTACGATATAGTAAATTGATGTAAAATTTTATTATTTCTATAAAAACTTTCAAAGTCACTTAAACATTTAATCTTTCAACTAAATCCTTAAATTCTTTGAATTTGCTTAAAATTTCTTTTTTTCCTTTAACATGTAAACCTAAGTTTTACCACTATGATCATTAGTGAATGTATGAAAATACTTGCTTCCTCCAAGTGATATTGGACTAATAGAGCCACAAATATCTGAGTGCACCAGATCAAATCTGTCACATCCTGGATTTTTTTTTATTCAGGATCACATCTTTCCACACATAAAGAGGCAAATAAATAAACATTACTTTATTCATAATTATAAATATTTATTATAATTTATTTATTCATCAAGTCAAATGTGGAAAGATAAACATAGTGACATTAACTCGAAAAATCATCCAAGTGGCTCTACCTAGCGGCAGAGGAAGCTCCACTCTCCATTGGACTCTGATTCAGTGCTAGTGGGAGGATGCTCTGAAAATCAAAAATAAAGAAAATTCAGCAATGCTGAGTTGAAACCCCAAAAGTCAACTCAAAATGAATACATAATCAAAAATCAATCATCCTATTGGCGTATATCAAATACCCGAAGGAGCACTCTCCCAATAGCGGTTCGAGAGGCTTTATCCTATGGGATGAGTTTGTATTCTCCCAACAGCGGATAGAGGTAAACTCATATCGCACTCTCAACAACGGATGGAGTGGCGTCTCTCACCCATCAAAGTGGGGATATGTTCCTCCCAATATCGGATGGAGGAACCGTCCAGTCACCACATTTGATAGCCCACTAATCCCTGAAAGGAATCGCCCTATCTGCCCTTAGCAAGGAAATAACATAATCTCACATTGATCATGTCTATATCGGGATGAAATAACATATTTAAAACATCTCTTTCCAACATCATCAATATCAATAATACCAATTAGCCCTCAATTAACTTGAACCTTAGTTAAATCGGTCTAATCTAACTCATTCACTAGAACCTAACTGAACCGATCTCTAATCCTCATTTAATTGGTCTAGAACCATCCTAGACTAGTATAATTTGGACTAGATTAGGTTCAATTTAGGTTAAACTGACTTAACAAGTCAAACCAATTCGGAACCACCGTGAATTGATGTAGACTAATTAAGTCTGGTTTCGTTCAATCAATGTTTGGGCTCAAACCCAACAATCACATAATATTAGACTAGGTTGAGTTGGCTCAAATACCAATAATGTGCACTGCACATGACTGTACATACATCACACCAGGCTAGGCCAACCTTGGCCCATGACAGTCCACGTTGGGTTGGCCTGGGTTAGCCTATGGGCTAGGGCTCGACCCGTGGGTTGGGCCTGGCCTACGGGCTGTTTTAATCTAATCCTATCCAATTTCATAAATTTTGAATTACAATAATATATATTTTAATACATGTAACATTCTTGATTTAATAAGAATTAGAAATCATAATTTTAATACATATAACATGAATAATTTCAACATGATCAAATAATAACATTCTAAGTATAAAAAAGGATAAAAATTTATAGATAACATATTCAAATCAATAATAAAAATTGTAACATCTAAAAGATTAAAAATTATTTTTGAACTACTCATCGTATATTTTAATCTAAATAAGATTAGAAAATAACTATAATACAATGAAATAACATTTTTTTTAAAAAATTGATATCATAAAATATATATAATTTTAGTATGTTTAAAAATAAAAATCTTTAAAAAGTATTGAAAGATAAAATATTTTAATTCAACAATAATATCAATCTAAAAATTTCAACATGGAATCCAAATAAAAATTTTTAATTTCAAGAAAGGCTGGGAGAACCTACCTCTTCTTAGTAGGATGAAACTCCTCGTTCCTCTCGTTGTTGAGTTCTACTCAATGAGGAACGAAGGAGAGAAATCCCTCCCCTTAAATAGGAGGAGGAGAGCCTCCATTAAAGAAATTTTTTTAAAATTTTTATATAAATTTAATATAAGTTATTTTTATTTAATATACTAACAAATTTGATATCACCCTATTTGGAATGCTTAATAATCATTTCCTAATTCGTAATGGCAAACAAGGAAGTATGATTAACCTTCCCTAAATTATACTAGCATTTAAGGAAATAATATTTGATTCCTAAATCAAATATTTGATTATAAAATTGATACCATGTTCTTTTTATTCTTCTTAATCTAAGGCTTTCTTTCTTGCTTGCCTATGTCACATGCTTCATATAATTTTGATATGCGTTCAATTCTTGAAATCCCTATCACTATATTAAACTTCTTTATAATTTTTAAAGCTTTAAAATTTAAGTGAGCATATCTAAGATGCCATAATGTAGATGTCCTCAATATTAATTTTAAAATAATATGATTGATAAAAAATGCATAAATGCAGAGGAAACATTATATTCTTCAACATTTTTATATGTAATATTAATGTTTTATTCCTATTATGAATTTAAAAAGTCATAACTTTCATTTCAATATCATAACTTTTTTCAAGTAATTGCACCAAGCACAAAATATTATTTTTTATATCAGGACTATAATAAACATCTGAAATACATAGCTCTACATTACTAAGTCCAAAAAAAATTTTATCTATCTCTTACTAGTTTTTGAGACAAATCACCAAATGTAATGTTTCTGGAATAACTTGTATCTATTTCTCAAAATAGTTTTTTAATGTCATACATGTGATTTGAAGCTCCTATATCTAGATATCATGTTATAGACTGATCTTCCTTCAAATTATCATAAGTCATTAGCAAAACTTAATTTTTATTTTTTTTCTCAACAAAATTTATCTTATCACCTTGATTATTAGGATTATAATAACACTCAAAGGAATAGTGTCCATACCATTTGCAAACATAGCATTGTATTTTAGATCTTTTAAAATTTCTGTCACGTCCATAATCTCGATCACGACCTCTTTGGCCAGAATTTTCTCCATCACTTTCATTATTTTGAGATTCTTAATTGGTCTGATTTTTACCACCTCTTACTCTTTGAGATTTTGATTTTCCTTTATTTTCAAGAGTAAGCTTGGTTTATGGTGCTTGCTCTATATATATATTTCTTCTTCTTTTTTTGTAAGTCTTTGTTTATGAACTTAAAGAGAACCCATTAGTTGTTCTAATGACATTTGTTCTAAATCTTTAGACTTTTCAATCACTACAACAATAAAATCAAACTTTGAATCTAGTGATCTTAGTTTTTTTTCCTATTATTCTTTGATCACTTATTTGTTCACCATTTTATCTCATTTGATAAATAATAGAAATAACTTGTTAGAATTAATCAGAAATAGATTCAGAAGTATCTTGTTATAATTTTTTAAGCTCAGCTCGTAAAACTTGTAGACGAAGCTTTTTTACCTTATCCATACTACCAAATACTTTTTGAAGTATTTCCCAAGCCTCTTTAGAAGTATTTACTTAAGTGATAATCTCGAATATTATATCATTAAGCTCTTGGTAGATCATGAATAAAATTTTTTTCTCCTTTTTCCTTCTATCATTAAGTTATTTTCTTACTTCTACATTTATTGCTCATTCTTCTATTGGATTTGGTTCAGCAAAACCATTTTCTATAAACTTTCATATATCTTGAGAACCTAGAAGAACCTTCTTTTGGATGTATCATATATTAAAATTTTCTTTTGTCAATTTAAGAATCTAGAGTTGATGCTTGGAGGAGAGACCATAGCTTAACCTGAGCTCTAATACCTAATATTGAATTATATAAATAAAAAAAGAGATATGACTATCAAACATAAAGGAAGAATAGGACAAGGAAAAATATTCTATCTTTTACTCAAAATATTTTACAACTTCAAAAACTCTATATATTTCATTACCCAATATGATGTTTATATAGTCTCCATAGATATATTATATTAATCATATTTAAAATGAATCATTTTTTTTTTATAAAAAATTTTGGTTTCGAGAACTAATAATAAAAATGAATAACTCTTGATGCAATAAACTTATCTCTTAATGTATTGAACCTCTTGATGATATCTTTATAAAATTTATGAAAGGAATGAACAAGGTCATATATGTTGTATGTGGCACTTGATGACCATTAACTAATAACATCTCGTTACTCTCTGCAAGTTTTCCAGAAATACTTTCTTAAAAGAATGGTTGATCTCTGCCTGGTTCTCAGTAATCTAAAATCGTTTTTGGCTTCAAAAAGTGGTTGGGATTAAATCAGATGATAGACCTTATGATTGGATATATCTGAAGGTGTGCTCGCTCGTAGGACAATCAAATGGTCCAACGAGATTACACCGTGAAGATCTAACCGGTTGGGATGACTTGACAAACATAAACAATTCAAATATTACCTTATTTACATGATGAGAGTAAACATTTGAGTTAGATACTAGTGTTTCAACCATTTGAGATTAGTTAATCTTCAGAGTCATTGAGCTCTGAGTAGGATAATCTCACTGGTCAGAATAAATCTTACATGATGAGTATGGATCAATTATGCATCAAACTAAAACCCACCTGTGAAACTTTTGAATTTGACAAAGTAGGCCTGCTACTGCTAAATTATGAATATTTATATATGTACTGTAAGTTTTCTTTCTCAAAACTACTAACAAGTTGTCTATATATCAGATGCAGCTAATGCTTGATCAGCTTTACGATCTAAAAGACAAGGTAAATTTCAGATTAGGACTTCAATCCTTTATTATAACGTTGAAGCACGAAACCTAGTCCTTCACCCACTTATTCTTTTCCGCAGGAACAAGAGTTGCAAAACAACAACAAAAACCTAAGAAGGAAGGTATTGTGATAGTTGCATTTGCATTGCTGTAAATGCATTTGCATTGCTGCACTTGTGCTTCTTAAAGGTTAACTGTTCTCCTATTTAGTATTGAACAAAGTATACAGGACTGCACCCACTATTGCATCCATAGGATAATTTGGCATCATCTGTCTCAACTGTTCGTCATTTGGTCTATATAATTCGAATGACAAGGAGGATTTATTGGATGTTTCTTTAGTATTTTCGGTAGTGCAGATCACTAATCAAATTCTGCAAGTTTGTTGATGACAGCTGCAAGAAGGTGGTCCACAAACTCAGCTCCAACCATCATGGGCAGATGGAGGTAGGAGTGCTGCCAAGAAGCCTCCTCGAGCGGAAGGATTCTTACAGCTACTGGAATATGACCCAGCGTTGCAAGTCGGGTAACGCTCGCTTTTACGTAGAAGGAAGCAATGCATTCAACAGCTTGTGAGGGGAATAAATGCTTCTTAGTTAACTCTAAACCCTACACGTTAACCTTTGCGGTTGTCTCCTGCAGATCCAGTCAATCATGCACAGCGCCGTCGAACGACGGTGAAGGCGCAGCTCGGGATGACGACGGGCTCATCCCAAGATGGCTTTGACGGCTCCGTGTCTCGAGATCACATCGGCGCAACTGTAGTTTTAGATTCCTTTCGCCTATTTCCAAATCCTGTTTATGGCTCTCTCTCTTTCTCTCTCTCTCTGTTTTTCTTCGCCCTCGTATAAAGAACAATAGAACGATAATAAAGATACCAACTGTATCGTAGCAGCTCAACTCTGTAGCAACTGCAAGATGATGTGACTAGTTGAACTGGTAATTTGTAGCATGGCGTACTCGGTAATCGATTACAGCTGCGCAGAAGCTGAGAACATATTTGCTGTCATTTACTTTAGTGTCATGATGGGGGGAGCCCACGTAGAGTACTGTTAGGGTCCTTGCTATAGTTGCAGGTGCTGGGTGAAGAATCGAGCGAGAGAGTTGGGATTGGAAGGCATATTTCATATTAGTTGTGTTAGAGGGGAGTGAAAATTTCAAAACCAGAATTATCAGAAAATTGACGGGTTCGATAAATTTCATCTATAAAAAAAATAAATTCTTCGTATCAATAATAAGAATTTTGAGTTATCGCCACTAACATATGATTTCTTTATGGATCTTGGTATATTAATTTTGAAGAATTTATTATTTTTTCTCTTATCCTTTATAGAACTCTTTAGGCCTAGAGTAAAATTATTCTTTGAATCCTGCTCTCCGATTAAGACCTAGAGATACATAAGATATTTATAAAAGAATCAAATCTTAATTATTAAAATTTTTTATGATAATTTCGTATGATGATTCCTTATTCTTTTCTAACATAGATTCTAGAAATCTTAAAATATTTATTAATCTTAATATTACAATCTATATTTTAAATAATATACGAGTTATAATCTACTATCAACTCCTCGATTCTTGGTTGCATGTCACGTAAAATGAAAATAAGATCGAGAGGAGAGCCTAATAAGCTCACCCACGAAACAGCCAATCATCAGAGGCGAGCAAACTCTGCCTCTCGCTCGGGAGCATAAGTTCTTCATCGTCCACGCATACGTAGAAACCGAGCGTCGAGTCGTCGATTCCCGAAAAGTCCCATTCCACCACCGGCTATACAAAGCCGAAGACCTGCGTCTACCGAACAGTGGCTCTCACCTGTTGCCTAAACGAAGCTCTTATGATGGCGATGGCGAAGGCTTCCTTCGGCTTTCTCGGAGCACCTGCGACACCCTGGTTCGAGGAGCTTTGAATACGGTGAAGGCTTCTGTTTGTAAGCATAAAAAGACTTTAATCATGTTTCTGTAATGCGGAAAAAAACTTTAATGTTAGGATCGAAATCAAAGAACAATAGATCTATTTTTACGATGTGTACCTTTGATGCCATCCGCAAAGAAAGGAGAAAAGATCTGAATACCTTTCTTAGATCCAACGCCTCCGCCAATCTGCAAGGAGAACTAGACTCCTTATCCTCTCTTCCTATCTTTTCACAGGACCATTGTAATTGATGGCTCAGGGAGATTGAGAGGAAAAACTATAATCTCTCCCAATTGGAGTCTGTGAAATATTTCTTTTACGCAACTCTTAGACGCATCTGTGTTGCTAATCTTTACGCAACTCTTAGATGCTTCTGTGTTGCTTCTCATACACGACACACTAAGTTTCCTGAGGTCCTGTCTATTTATAGGCGAGAGCAGAGGGTCTAGGATAAGATATTAGAAGATTTCCTCCCATCAAGGGCCTCTTATAAAGAATCCTATTTTGATTGGATTTTCTTTCTATTAGTCAATAATCATAATCAGAATCCAATCATATCTTTAATATATCTTATTTAATTAAATATGGTCACGTTATCTAACACCGTCAGCTTCCTCCGTGGCTGCTGCCGCTCTCCGTTCCCAGGGACCTGAAATACGATGCAGTCTTCGGCCGGCTTTCTCTCGAGCTCCCGCGTCTCCCTGTTCCGAGGAACCTCGACTGTGATAAAGTCTTCCGCCGGCTTCCTCTGGGGCTATTGCCTTTCTCTGTTTCCAGTAGCCTACGACTACGAGATGACGAAGCCTTCCTCCGGCGTCCTCTGGTTCAGCTGTCGCTTCCTGTTTCCAGAAACCTGCAACAAATTTCAGGGCACGCGCATTCCCCTGGCCACATTCGCTTATGAGCTCCTGTTTTACTTCTTAAACCTCGGAGCCAAGGCGCCATGGAAGCCGTATCTTCTTCTGGTTGTGCTCGTCGCCTCTGCGATCATCGAGATCTTATGATGCTGTGTTTTGACTTTGGAGTGAAGTTGTTCGGGTCTCCGGTGCTCTTTAGACATGCAATTGTGTTCTGCCTCCCTTGGTTTCCCTAAGAATATATCAAGCTCTATTCTGTGTGGTCTCGACCTGTGAGATCGTGCTTCCTCCTGTGATTTTTCTCTGTTCCGGGGTAACAAGTTCGCAGACGTCCAAAATATGCTGAATCCGCAGTTAAACTACTCATAACTTGGGAGCCAATCTCCGTGTGGTTGATGTTACATTGCACCATGGAAATGGTGCATTGTAACCTTAGATATAAACATCTTAAGGTATACATGATACGGCCACACTTAGATATAAACATTGCTTTTGAGATCTTAAAACAAGGGAACTCTCTGCAAGCCAGATTACAGCTTAAATCCTTCGCTGTGACATTGCATGCTTAAAACCTAGTTTTTCACCAACTTATTCTTTTCCTCGGGAGCAAGAGTTGCAAAAGGGCAACAAAGTACGTGTTAGACTGTGGGCAGATTAATTATAGCTCCGTCTCTCTTCGCTACTGGTTGTTCCCTAATAGAGATGCCTCTCATATGACATCGATGATGACTTCATCCTCGTCTATCCAATTGTTGTATAACAACTTATATGATATCTCCTGGAATTAGAACAGGTAGAATCGATTCACCTTTATACATTCACATCGAAATATGTTGATTTCTTTCTCGGAATAGGATGGTTAAATCGATGGTATGAATTCCAAAAAGGGTCGTTTCCACTGTTGTCATTTTGTTCGCATAGTTCAAATGACAAGGAGATTTATTGGATATTTCGTGAGTATTATCGGCAGTGCAGATCACTAATTAAAATCTGAAAGATTGTTGATGGCAGCTGCAAGAAGGTGGCTAACAAAGTCTGCTCAACCATCATGGCCAAATGGAGGTAGCAGTGCTGCTAGTAAGCCTCCTCGAGCAGAAGTATTCTTACAGCTGCAAGTTGGGTAATGATCGTTCTTTTTGTTGGAAAAAAAAAAAGTAGGGAGTTTTGAATATGCGGCAGCGATAAATATCTTTTTTTTTTTTATGTGGATCGATTAAGATATAATTTAATATTAAGAATATTATAAATAATATAATTATATAGGCTAATAATATTTGTGACAGAATACTAAACAAATTATGAGATAATATATTTATGAAAAATGCTCATCAGATCAATTTTTACTATAAAATAATATAATTATAATATCACTCTCTAAATTAACTATAGAATATCAATATCATATGAAAATTAGGTACTCAGATGAGTTTCAATAAATTAGAAAGAAAAACTGAGTAGAAAAGAAAAATCTTAATGATCTACATCGATCAATTCAACTCAAAGAGCAAGGTGTCTATATTAGCATACTCAAAAATCATAACAATCGGAACCAATTTCACTAATCAATAATAGAATCTTTCTTCTCTATAATAAGTACCTTTTAGATTTTTTTTCATCTAACTCATATAAGATTAAGGTTAGAGTTTTTTATTTAATCCCTATAGCCCCACCACTTAAGTCATGATTATCCAATAGATTTTCCCTCACGTCCATGTGGAGAGAGGCTCCACCTTTGCTATCTCTCTATAAATAATAAGTTTTCTAAAAAATAATAATTTAATCATCATATTTGAACTATTCTTGTCGGTATGAATTGTCTTAAGATGCAATATAAAATTAACTTCGTTTACTTGAATCCTCATTGTATCATTCATAAGAATATTTTATTTAGCCTCAGTACAAGACAAAGCAACACATTTTTATTGTTTTGATTGCCAAGAAGATATTACTATCCTAAAAATGACATCAAGTAAGTAACTAAAGATAGATTTTCTAGAATCAATATTACTAACTATATATTCATTTGTGTAGCCAACTAATGTAAGTTTTTTAATGACAAAGCATAAACATAATTTCAAAATACCTTTAAGAAACTTAAAAATCTACTTAACTGATGCCCACTATTTTTTTCTAGGATTGAAGTGAAATCGACTAGCTATATTAACTGCTATAAAATATTTTATTCTTATCTTCTTTATCTTTATACATACATTACTTCGAGCCCAACTTATTATAACCAAGTGGATAGAAAATAGGTTTTGACTTTCTCATCTTAAATATGTCAAAAACCTTTTTGATAATCATTTATCATTTTTCTTATGATACATAATCCTCATATCAAGAATATATTTAGTCGAATCCAAGTCTTTGCAAAAGTCTTGCTCAACTCTATCAGTAATTTTCTTAGTATAATGATTGATAATTAATATGTCAATCACATATAATAATAAAATAATAAAATCATCATTAGAAAAATATGTCATATTGACATAGTGAACAAAAGTAGTCTTATCATACCCATGATCTATCCTAAAAGAATTAATTTTTTTATATCACTATCTTCATATCTGCTTGATACCATATGAAATATTATATTTATCTTACTTTTAACTTTGAACTTTTTAGGTTATAATATATATTTTTTCTCATCTAAAGGACTATGAAAAAAATAATTTTAACATCAAACTATTCAATCCCCAAACTTGTAGCCAACCCAAAAACAATTGGATAGAAGATATATTGACCAAGGGTGAGAAAAATTTCTCAAAATAAATACCTTTATTCTAACTAAATTTTCTCATAACCAATCTTATTTTATATCTAGTGTTGGAAAATCTAGACAAAATATTATATGCACAGTGAAAGAATAAAAAAAATAAAATCATAGATTTTCCAGAGAAATAGATTCTTGTCATTGTATGAAGATTGGTGTATAAAACAAAATGTAAAATTGAAAACCGCACATATCAAGTGAGATTTATTACCTAGAGAGATCAAATATCCTTATAAAATCCTATATCTATAGGAGTGGATGAAGGAGGTTAATTATTTTTTTCTCTAGCGATAATCCACACAGTAGATGTGGTGAAGATGCTTATCAAATTGCTACACGATCTTCCTCTCTATGCACACCATGTGATAAAAAAAGGGTTGACCCTTCTTACTATCCACATACCTCAAACTAGGGTTATTGGCTGAGGAGGAAAGGGAGGAGGCGAATAGGAGGTAGTAACCAAAAAGGTCTAGCATATTGTCATGGACAAATTGTAAATGACTTGTTCGGTGTAATGCTTATGCATGTCCATGTCTTTTCGGTTTGTTCTAGCTTTGTAAAGTTTGTATAGGGCTAGCCAAAGGCTTAACAGCCCTATTTAAGTGAGTTTGGCGGCCATTGTAGGCTTGTACATAATGATGGTGTCATGTGGACACTTGTACTATATTTCGGTCTGTAGTGGACCAATCTTATACCTTTGTTGTACAACCATTCTGAGCTTGTGATATCCATGGTTGGAATTTGTATTAGCTATAAAGTGTTTGCTGAAAGAGTTGCTTGTGGATCCCGTATGAAGTGCTTTCTTTGTCTCGTCTTCTTTTTTGCAGGTCCTAAGGGATCGTAGGAGATTTCAGAGAGGTTGACCTTTGCGGTGACACGCAATGGTCCCGCACGGCTTAAGAAAAACCAGCTAAGTCCGTGACAAATGGTATCAGAGTGGGACAAGCCCACTTAGAAACACTTAGCATGTAAATGTGGGGGACCTAGCGGGGCTGCGTTGAGGGCAGCCAACATGCGCGACCATTTGGGAAACAGACTTGGATTTGTAGGGGAAGGAGTCACTCAGAGGAGCGGGCATCCGAGAATGACATTCAGAAGAATGGCCAACCCTTCGTGCAAGAGGCACCATGAGGACAACAAGCTAAGAAGAATTACGTAGTGCACAAAAGTTGGGATAGCTGAGTTCGAGCAATGGCTCGACGTTGGTACCCAAACTTGACAGTGCTCAAGACAAGCGGAGTGCTTGGCAAAGGATAAGACCGTGCAAGGTGGATTGGGTTGTTCAATGATTGAAAGAGTTGTGCAAAACCCACAGAGGTGAGGGGAATTGTAAACTCAAGGAATTCGATACTCATGCAAGGGCTTGCATATGGACGATGGACTGTCTGTGGCCATCCCAAGGCGGCCGAAAGTCGGCACCATGGAGTATTGAAACTTTCTCTTCGGCATGAGCAGAATACTTTCGTAAGAGGCTAAAGTATGCAGTAGGTTCAGCATGTTGCTAGACCTAGAGGGGTGCAGTGCGAGCTATATTGACGAAGTATCGTAATCTAGTAAGTGCGTTTGTGGAGATAGAATTGGGCACAGTTTATTCAGCAAAAGTGGAGTAGTCCAAGGGGAAAACTTCTAGAGGGAAGGATGCGAAGAGAGAAGTTGCTCCAACGGGGTAGAAATTCAGGAGGGATAAGTCCCGGTTCTCCAGAGGGAGAATCATGTTCAATGAACTGCACCGGTTGAGGAGTACTTTAAGACAAAGCTCGATGGATCGAGCAAGCGACGAGGAGTCATCGCATGATCTCGCAAGTGGTAATGTGTTAGTAGACGCATAGCGAGATAAAGTGGGGGAGCAACCTAAAGCAACATAAAGTGAAGGTACACTTAGAGCCGATAGGAAGATCGAACTCAACAGAGGGCTGACCCGTAGAATGGTGGGCGCGAGGGCCTGTTGAATCTTGGATTTTGATGATGAAACTAATTGATTATGATTTGTGGTCTAACTGCGTTTTGAGTTACGTAGGTCTACTATCGATCAGGATTAGACAGTTGACGCTGGAGGAATTGACGTTGTGCCAGAGGTGATCACGTCAGAATATTGGATGTCGAGCTGGAGGTTTGATCGATAATCGGCTGAAAGCTTCGTACGTCGGGCATCGGGCTAAGATGTATGTTACACCAAGGATATCAGGGTTGCGGAGGTCATCAGTCGATTGGGCAATAGACCGTAAGAGAGGACGATGTGCCGAAGGATCGGACGAAGCGCCGACCAATGACGTGCCGGACAACTGAAAGTCAATTCGCGTTGTAATAACTATCTAGATCGAAGTAGAGTATTTGTTTATTTATGTGCAGGATTAACCACGATGAAGATAAAGACGTAAAGCAAAACAGAGTGCCAGAAGTCAAGTGAGATGGATTGTTGGGAGTTCGAGAATTCGACGGAAGTCTGAAGATTCGTTGGGAGTGTTGCCGGAACCGGCCGAGAACGAGTAGGGAGCTTGTCGAACGGTTTTTGGAAGTTTGCCGGAAGGTTCGTCGGAAGTTCACGGAGCTTGCCAAGAAAGATCGGAGCTTGCCAATGAAGCTCGTTGGAACTCGCCATGATCATCGTGAAGTCCATGAGCTTGTCGGGAGTCCGCTGAATGGTTTCCGAGGGTTCATCGGGAGATTATCGGAAGTTCACCGGAAGCACGCCGGAAGAAGTCTTGACTTAGTGGACTTTATAATAGCTTAGGAAATATCTTTAATTTCGTAGTTAGTATATTAATTTGGGTTAGAATTAGGTGTTAATCCTTTAACTCAAGTAGGGGCCCATTAGGCCTTGTTTGGGATCAGTTTGGGTCGAAAACTTGGCCCAAACTAGAAAGTTGATTTGTGCTGGGCGGTGGCACCACCCAGCAGCCTATGTGCTGGGTGGTAGCACTGCCCAACAGCCTATGTTCTGGGCGGTGGCACCGCCCAATAGCCAAAAGGCCAGTGGAGCCGCTGGCAACCAAGTCTTTGGCGGTGCTATCGCCCACCGTCAGATACGTAAGGCGTAGGTACAGGCACAGCGGTAGTATCGCTCGCACAAAGCGTAGCACCGCTTATGCACTATCGATCGATGATGATGACAGTGTAGCACCGCCCCTGACAAGCGGTAGCACTGCTAGCACCGGGAACTCCAATTTGATTTTAAATTTGGAGCCTAAATTTGAATCCACTTTGGATCTATAAATACCCCCCCCCCTTTCTTAGCTGAAAGGGAACCCTTAGAGAGTTAGAAAATTGAGCAAAAGGCTTGGGAAAGTCTAGTTTTCAATAGCTTGTGTTCACCTCCTTCTTTCTCTTTGAAAAATCTGTAAGAGTGTGAACTTCTTGTAAAAGGGTTGTAAGAGGAGTGCTTGGTCCTTTCCCTTCAAAAGGATTTGCTAGTGGAAGTTGGGAGCCTCATCGGAGAAAGCTTCGGAAGTGGATGTAGGTCGGATGACCGAACTACTATAAATCGGTTTGCATTTACTTTCTCGCAACTTACTTTGCTGCAAACCATTTTCATATGCTGCCTTATTTACTCAACTTTATCTTCATCTTCTTACGTATGCTTTAAAGTTAAAACACAATCTTTCCGGGTTCAAACGAAATGGTGCATTCGTTCATACGAAGTTTTCGAACTTGTTTTAATCACTAAAAAATCTATCATTCTTTACCGCTGCACTAATTCACCCCCCCCCCCTCTTAGTGTCGCTCGATCCCTAACAATTGGTATCAGAGCCATGTTCTTTCTCTTTCGGATTTACACCCATGAGAAATGGCTCTAAATGGTTTTTAAGAGGGCTTTTCAATTTTTCGTCCACTGTTCTTTAACGGTTCGGACTACATATATTGGAAAACTAGAATGAGAGTTTTCTTGATTTCTCTCGATTTAAACTTATGGAACATCATTGAAAATAGATTTCAACTTTCCTCTAAACCGATGAACGAATGGTCGGATTTGGAGAAAAGATCGTTTTCTTTAAATGCAAAGGCTATGAATGCCTTATTTTGTGCTTTAGACAAAAATGAGTTCAACCGGATTTCTACGTGCGAAACGGCTTTTGACATTTGGCGAACTCTTGAAATCACGCATGAAGGAACGAGTAAAGTCAAAGACTCGAAAGTTAATATTTTGATGCACGATTTTGAGATTTTCCGAATGGCACCAAGTGAGACTATCGATGACATGTTCTCCCGGTTCTCGGATGTCATCAATAGTCTAAAAGCTCTTGGTAAATATTTTTTAGATTTTGAACTCGTAAGCAAGATTTTAAGATCCTTTCCAAAAATGTGGGATCTAAAAGTAACCACAATACAAGAGACTAAAAATTTAAATGATTTTTCATTGGAAGAACTAATCGGGTCATTAATGACCTATGAAATGAGTTTCTTGGAACATTTGGAACATGATAAACATATGAACTACCTTCTAAAAAACAAGAAGGATTTAGAACATCAGACAAATGAATGTCACTTGAGTGATGACTCAAGTGATGAAGACAATGAGGACATTGAACACATAACAATGAATGTTAACAAGTTCATTAAACAAAAATTAAAAACACAAATGAACTTGAATGGAGAAAGAGGTCAAAGAAGAAGAAGAAGACTTGTAAAGACGAATCAAGTAAAGAAGAGGCGAAATGGGCTTTGACGATTTTTGACAATAAGGTAAGAAACTCACCCAAGTTGTTTTTACCTTACTTTGAAATTACATGATCCTTTCATGAGTTACTTAAAATAGTTGGTAGGATTTTTTTTATGCTTTTTCCTTTCTAGTAATTTTTTGAAAATTAAAAATATGAATGATGCATGATTTATGATAATGCTTAGGATTAATTCATGCATGTGTATCTTGATGTTTTATATTGCTTTTCGTTTCTAAACATAATGCTTGATGATTTTATATCATGCATGAGTTTTTGAAGTGATGTTGATTTGAAAACTTCTATCTTGGATTAATGGGTCTTAACCTTTTTTATGATGAAATTTTTAGTTGATGCATTTCTTCATGAAATCAATTGCAAAACTAAAAGACCTAACCCATAAATTTTCAAAATGAAAGAAATGTGGTTTTGATATTGCCTTGTGTTATATTTGGACTTAATGGTTTTCATGACATAAATTATTTTTTAGATTTTTAAAATGATGTATGATTTTAGTAAAAGTTTGAGCATCGATCATCTTGTTATAACTAATGTAAGAAAGAATTAAAATGATTTTGATGATATTTTTGTTTTTGAATATGATGCATGATATTTTCATATGAAAAATTTGAACATTCTTATGAAAGATCAAATCACTTAAATTGAAACTCATAAAGATGAGAAAATGCACTATCATGATGTTTGATATATTTGATCTTGATGGATTTAATGACAAACTTATATTTTGAATTTATACAATGATGGGTTCCATATAAATGTTTGAACATACATTATGAAATCATCATTGAAATGAAAATATTAAAAGTTTGTTATCATGCTTAATGACCTTGTGATATCATATCTTGATGACAAACTCATGTTTTGATCTTAAATTTGATACTCATATTTTGAAACATAAGCACACTTGTTTGAAACAAAATAAAACATATTAGCATGATAAATTGAATCTCATAATGTGTTATATTGTTGTCTTGACAATTTTTATAATGAAGTTTATCTTTCAGTTTTGAATATTTTGATTTGGTATATAAAAGTAAAAGACATACTTATATGATGAAACATAAAGAAATTATATTTACTATCTTATCGAGATTAATGATTTCATGATATCTTAAGAATCTCGTAAATTATAGAAGTGATTTTGATGAATTGATTATGATTTGATAATTTGAACTGTTCTCTCATGTTTCAATACTACTTTGTATGCTTCATGACTTGTTGATTGAAATATTGATGTAGACTTTTGATGTATCACTTGTCATGATTAATGTAAATTACTAGCATTTTGAATCTCGAAAATGATTGCTTCTTTTTTTTTCATTTACTAAAGAGAAAAACAATTCAAGTCTTGATATATCGATGTGATACTTGAAATTATTTTTATGATTCATGATGAATTTAGATCTATTATGTATAAATCAAGTTGTTGCTTTTACTATCAAATGAATCATGAGCCTTGACATCATATCTTTCATGATATAAAAATGATATGATTTCCTTACCTTGTATGCCTTTTGTGATGATTTGAACATTGATGTAAAACAAAATTTATATTCTTTCCTTTCCCTTTATTTCCTTCTTTAAAGACAAAAAGGAAAATAAAGCATGTTAACATCATTAATCATGACTTGATTTTGATTTCTTGGAACTATATATTTGAGATTCTATTTATGAAATCATGATCGTGATGATTTGAAAACCCCTACATGTAAATCAAGATTTTCTTCATGACAAATATATATAAATTTTGTTTATTCATGAATTGATCTTTAATGACATAACTTCCTTGTGTGATGATTGAAAATTAATTTTCTTTATGATGAATCATTGAATCATGACTTGATCTATAAGAATACTATTTTTTTATATATATATCATGATTCTTGATTGTATACCCTTTATCATGAATTGAAAATCGATGATAAAGAAAGTATTTGTGAATCATGATTTTGATTTCTCGGAATTATATATTTAGAATTTATTTTAAAATCATGATCTTGCTAAAATGAATGGTTATGAATCATGAATGATATCTTTTGATCCTTGTTGATTTTTCATATTGATATCTTTTATTACATGATATGATTGAATGATTGATTGATACAAATTTAAATGATGTGAAAAGTTGTTAAAGGAAGAAAACAATCTAAAATTTGATATTTCAATATTTGATACTTGGAATATTTTAAAATGTGTTCTTTATGAGAATGTTTGAAATTGCTCTTTTTATCTCATGAATCTTCATCTTGATCTTGTTAAGAAAAATTTTAATGAACCATAAATCATATCATTGGTATTCACGAATTAATCCTTATTGATATCTTTCATGAATTCTTTGAATCTATTGCCTTGAACTTTTGAATTGTGATGAATCAAAAATTTTTCTCCTATATGACTTCTTCTCCTATATGTCATGCTTTGAATATTGATGAAGATTTTTTATTGATGGAAGTTGATAAATGATATGAAAAGAGGATGCAAAAGAAAATCTTTGTATTTGATCCTCCTATTCTTTTTGACAAAAACAAAGGGGGAGAAGATTTATTACTAGCTTGCAACTTCAATGAAAAATTTCCTAGCTTGATTATTGAAATGAAGGAACATCCTATCATAAACATTTTAAATGTTGCTAGCATGCTAGCAAAGTGTAATCTTGCTATGATGAATTGTAAGAAGCAAGTGATGGATTGCTATGCTTGGACATCCTTGAAAAATTTGCCATGATTGAATGTTGAATGTTGATGAAAATTTAGCTAGTATGATTGTAATATTTGCATATCCTTGAAAACTAGCTATGATGTTACTTCTCCTTTTTGTTGATGACATAGGAGGAGAAGTAGATTGATGACTTCATGCATTGAATTGAATATTTTATATATTTGCATGATGGTTTAAATGTATTCTCATAACATTATGATGAATTTTGCTTGGATTTGGGATAATCCAAGTGTTCTATCAATGGCATATTGATAGGGGGAGTTTGGTTAAACTCCGGGGAGTTATGATTAACTTTGTTAGTCATCAATTAATTATCATCATCAAAAAGGGGGAGATTGTTGAATCTCAGATTTTGATGATGAAACTAATTGATTATGATTTATGGTCTAACTGTGTTTTGAGTTACGCAGGTCTACTATCGATCAGAATTAAACAGTTGACGCTGGAGGAATTGATGTTGCGCTGGGTGATCACGTCTGGATATTGGATGTCGAGCCGGAGGTTCGGTCGACAATCGGTGGAAGGCTTCGTACGTCGAGCATCGGGCCGAGAAGAGCGTGTTGCGCCAAGGATATCGGGGTTGCGAAGGTTAATCACCGATTGGGCAACGGACCACAAAAGAGGACGATGTGCCGAAGGATCGGATGAAGCGCCGACCAATAACGTGCCGGGCAACTGAATGTCAATTCATGTTGTAATAACTCTCTAGATCGAAGTAGAATGTTTGTTTGTGTGTGTGCAGGATTAACTACGATAACGATGAAGACGTAAAGTGAAACAAAGTGCCGGAAGACAAGTGTGATGGATCGTTGGGAGTTCGAGAGTTCGACGGAAGTTCGAAGATTTGTTGGGAGTGTTGCCGGAACCGACCGAGAACAAGTAGGGAGCTTGCCGAAGGGTTTTAAGAAGTTCACCGAAAGGTTTATCGGAAGTTCACAAAGCTTGCCAAGAAAGATCGAAGCTTGCCAATGAAGCTCGATGGAACTCGCCAAGATCATCGTGAAGTCCGGGAGCTTGCCGGGAGTCCACAGAATGGTTTCTGAGGGTTCGTCGGAAGACCGTCGGAAGTTTGCCAAAAGCTCGCCGAAAGAAGTCTTATCTTGTAGACTTTGTAATAACTTAAAAAATATCTTTAAAATTTGTAGTTAGCACCAAATTTGAGCCAATTCGGACTTCATTTGGACCGATTTCGGTCGAGTTTTCGATCGAAACTATTGTCTTTGAAATGACACAGGCGGTAGTACCGCCAGATGGCGAAGCTGAGCGGTGGCACCGCCTGGCTGGGGTAGTAGCACCGCCCAGCACCCACGGGCACCAGCGGTAGCACCGCTGGATGGGCGATGGCACCGCCTAGTACTACCAGTGCCGAAAAATTCAAAATGGTTCAAATTTTGGCTCCAAGTTTGGGCTCTAAATTTGAATCACTTTAAGGCCTATAAATACCCCACTCATTCAGAGTTTAAAGGGGGTCTAGAACTGGAAAAAAAGAGGGAAACTCTCTTGAAAGTGTGTCAAATCTTCCCTCTAAGTCTTAAGAGTGTTCTAGTCCAAGAGAGGGGTAAGAGTGCTTGTAAGGGTTATCTCCTAAGCCCATCAAAAGGAGAGGTGCTGTGAGGGAGTTCATCCTCGCTCGTTAGAAGGAGGATAGCTAGTGGAAAGCCAGTGGCCTCAAACAAGAGGAATCGGGAGTGGACGTAGGTCGGATGACCAAACCACTATAAAAATCTGGTTTGCATTTACGTTCTTGCTATTTACTTTGCTGCAAATCCTTTCCACTTAATTTGATACTCTACTTCTCATCTCTGTAAACATCTTTAAGTTAGAGCTTTTCTTATATGATTCCACCGATACGGCTTTCATAATACGAAACGAAGTTTTTACCGTATGAAGTTTTTGAAACTTGTTCAAATCGCTGAAAATTGATCGTTCCTTACCGCTGCACTAATTAACCCCCCACCTCTTAGTGCCGCTCGATCCCTAACAGGGCCACCATTAATGCAATGCCAATCGAGAAGTATAGCAACTTGGGAGTAACTTGGTGATGTACCCAAGCCACATGAAAGGAGTTGGCTTAGAAGATGGAACATGGAGCGGAGGCTTGGAGATTTCCTCATATAGAGGTCAAGGACATGGACTCTTGTAGAGGTAGGAACAGGATCATATAGTTCTATGGGTTTCATATTCAGATGGAGCAGACTCATTTTGCATGGTGCCAAAGACGAAGGAAGCTTTGAGGTACATGCACCTTATCTCGGTGAAGCATTTGGCAGAGGAACTAAGGTGGCATAGTTTGCAGAGGCAAAGTTGGTGTCAGAAGGCCTTGGCACGGGGCAAGAGGACGCAGAGGCAGGTACTCTTGAAGAATATGCCATAGTGTTGCTATTCAAGTTGCCATTGAGGAAAGCGGTGCGCAGCGGAGATTGTGCTGGTAGGGGCAGAGGCCTAGGATCTAGACAATGGTGCACTACTTTCTATGAAGTTAGGGGATTTTAGAGGAGCTCTTAGGTGATGGATTGTCCTAGAGCTAGGCTTCGTCCGAGTGTGACCCAAGAGCGGGTGGACGAAGGTCGATTGCCATAGGAGCGAACATAATCGATGGTGGCAGAGGCCCTGTGATGTATTGGCGGAGTCCACACCTAGAGATATCACAGTTCGAGTTCATACCACAGGGATCAGAATATAAGGAGATGTCACCAGGAGGCGACATGATGCAACGGATCATGGTGGAATGGTTCGTGGCAAGGCGACACACATAGTGAGTCCCATGGGGGACTGGATCATGCAGAGGTATGATCGGGAGCGCGATTGGAAGCTCCACTTCGGTGAACAACACGACGGCAAGAAGAGCTATGGATTCAAGCAGTGAATGCCATAGTACCATAGAGGCGGGTCTTCTATGCGTGCATCGAATGCTGCATTGAATGAAAGTCTTGGGCATCAACTTATGAGGGCTGTACACTATCGAGGAAGAAGTTCAGATGCAAGTACCAGTGAGCCCCATGGGGGGACTGGATCATGAAAATGTATGATCGAAGTGGCTGAAGAGTTGGACTACTTCAGAGCTCACATTCGCTTAAGGGAGCCCAGCAAGTTAGAGGACAAGGCCGAGTAAGCGAACGTTGCGACCAATGAAGCTAAGGAGAACAGAAACGGTGCAAGCCCTGTAACATGATGGCGGTGGCCATATATGGGAGTTGCAGTCTATCTTTTCATCGACCAAATGGAACTGCTCAGAGAACATAAAGGTGTTGAAGCAGGTGGTCGAAATAGGGCGAGGAAGCAATGACGAGTCCAGAGGGACTCAGCTACCCAAGATCAATCATCGGTTAGAATGAAGGTGGACTCAAAGGAGTGTCACAATGCCATAGAGGTGGATCTACCGATCGTGAAGAAGGGACGCAGATGTGAGATAACGGATAGTAGTGCCATGGTACCGCAGAGGCGGGACTTCCGGGGAGTCATTGATCCCTTGCTCTCATAGAGGAAGAGCGCTTGGTCGTGATATGGGCCGTAGAGGAGGAGAATGCATTGACAAACTCCATGTACCATGACAGGGCTAAAGGGCAGAGGCCAAAGAACTTCATAAGACCAATGTCAATGAACTTCTCATCGAGATTATCGTAAGTGAAGGACTTCGGGTCAATGCAAGAGTGCAGGAACAAGGAACGAAGCAGGCAATACGCGGTGCTGTACCTTTGCTACTCAGAGAAGTAGGCGACAGGAATGATGGAGAATGTGGTACAATCCCAAAGGCGACCAAATCTATCGGAGACTTACTCCAAGTTGGAGTAATAACTTCTTGCATTCCAGAAGTTCAATGGCATTAAGAAGGTGAATCATAATAGCTGACTCAGCGTAAGGATTACAAACACTTCAAGTGCTTCAGAAGTGTGAGCTAAGAGCAGGCGAATTCTAACCAGCTCGATGCACGAAGTACAACCTCGAGGAGACGGGCAAAGTCAAGTAACGTTTACCTTCTCAACTCTCAAAAGAATAGGTGAAACTAAGTACCCTAGCTCTCTTAGTTATCCAGCAAAGGAGCTCTGCACAGATTTAAAGACCCTTCGAAGAGACTAATGGTAGACAATAGTTATCAAGTCCTCACAAATGGTGATCAGTGCTACTAAGAGTAGATTGTCTGCTTCATTTCCTAACTGAATGCCAATCAAAAGCGGAAGTGATGCAAACCTACTTAGATGAGACAACTAAGTGGAAGAAAATTTGATGGAAAAATTCTGTGGAGGAAGGACCTAAAAACTTTAAAGTCTGTAAGGCGATGCTCATTAAAGCTCCAATAAACATTCACCCAGTTCAAGTGACAAGAGGTATTTGAAGACTGGCACATATCAAGGATGGTCTTTTCCTTCACTTGATGAATCCATAAGAACCAGCAAGGATCAGCCCAACTCTGTCGACCCTACACCAGATTCATAGTCATTGGCGAGTTGAAGCAGCATTGCGGATAAAAGTTTGACGACACGACAACAACAATGTAAAGAACAACTAGGAGCCGAGGGGCATATTACAGCAGGAGCAGAAGATTGAAGATCCAACAAAGACAAGGAGTTGCAGTGTCAACAAAAGTTTCGACGAGGACGTTGAAGGAATAAGTGAGCGAGAATGTCACGGACAAATTGTAAATGGCTTGTTCAGTGTAATGCTTATATATGTTTGTGTCTTTTCGGTTTGTTCTAGCTTTGTAAAGCTTGTATAGGGTTAGCTAAAGGCTTAACAGCCCCATTTAAGTGAGTTTAGCAGCCATTGTAGGCTTGTACATAATGATAGTGTCATGTGGACGCTTGTACTAGATTTTGATCTGTAGTGGACCAATCTTATACCTTTATTGTATAACCATTTTGAGCTTGTGATATCCATGGTTAGAATTTACATTAGCTATAAAGTGTTTGCTGAAAGAGTTGCTTGTGGATCCCGTATGAAGTACTTTCTCTGTCCCATCTTCTTTTTTGCAGATCCTAAGGGATCGTATGAGATTTTGGGGAGGCTAACCTTTGCGATGACACGCAATGGTACTGCACGGCTTAAGTAAAACCAGCTAAGTCTGTGACAATATGCCTTTTTGGTTCCCTCCTATTTATAGAGGTCACTATCAACTTAATCTTAATGGATCCTACCATATTGAGTACTAGATCTCCATCCAACTGCCCAAGTCTCTTGAATTAGTGGCTCCCTACCCACTAATCTCTCATTAATTTTTATTGGATCTTATCCACAAGATCCAATAATTCATGGCTTTACTAGATATCCAATAAGATAGGAGCTCCAACAAATATCTCATATTCGAATCTCTATTAGTTGCAACATTTACCATAAATGTATGATCCTCTGAGCCTAATATCGAGCTAATCGTAAGTCACACCTGTTAGAACTCTTTCTAACTTAATAAATTATCATCTCTTATAATAATTCACTTGACTTATCGATTACGAATGTATTAGGCCACTACGCCCACTACGTTGCAGTTGCCACATGATACAAGAGAATCTAATTCATTGGATCTATCTGTCCTCAATTATCATATATTTATAGTCTCTCATTTATTTAATATTCTAAAAATCATATACTCGACATGGTGTTGTAAGGCCTATACGGAGTCTACTCAAGTCTCATGCTAATCGGATTCTCTCAAAGAACTTTCTCTCTCAATTCAAATGACCCTAGCTAGGATTTGCTTGAACAATAACACATAGAATATTCATCTCATGACACCGAGAGTGGATGATCCTCTATTAATACTCAATTGCCCTCGTAAGGTTGGCTACTATTCCCGATGACCAATTGTGTTAAATCTGAAACCTCTAGACCTATAAGTTTGGTATCAAAGAGCAGAGTACTCATATAGGACATCCTTAGTATCTCAAGTCTAAGGACTAGATACATAATTTGGACTATGAAATCACTATCTAATTATGATGTATCATTAACTATCCAACATTCCGTGAGCGGATCAATCAATGAACTCATTCTGCAATGAGCACCTGCATTGTATCCCTAGTATATCCTTGCATAAATAACTATGAGATCAGTCGCCTCTATCGTATGAACAAAAATACAGTATGCCAATCTATACGGTTATCTCGATATCCCGCTCGAGTAACCTACGATCGAGATTATTTAGGGTCTGTGTTTAAAGATGAATCGATCTTATTATCGTGATCTTATTACGATTCGATTTCTATTGCACAGATCCATGGACATCACAATGTATGTAACATACAACATAAAGTGAGAAATATCAATAATAATAATAATAATAATAATAGTAATAATAATAATAATAATAATAATAATAATAATAATATTCACATGATTGACTTATATAGTACCTATGACGTCATAGTATCTAAGCTATTAGCTATTTTCTTTTTTTTCAATCTAAATACTCATTTGTTATTTAATGCTCTTTTTCTATTATGTAATTTTACTAAATCAAATGTATAGTTTTCATACAAGAATTTCATCTTTTCTTTTATAACACTCAATTATCTTTTTGTTCATGTAATATAACATCATAATAGTTTTTTAGTTCTCTCACCAGTAAATAACATATATTCACGACGAGAATATCTTAGAAAAGATTAATGCTCTCTAGTATATTTTCTTAATTGATGTTTAATTTATATTCTAAAAGGTCTTGCTCAACATGTTCATCGATATCATCATTTGAAAGCATGACATTATGATTTTCTTATTCATCTCCATCATCATCACTAACTATTGTGGGAGATGGCATTGGACTCATATCTATAGGATGTTCATCGAATGATTATCTTTAATTTTTTTTAAATCTTTAATAGTTTGATATTCAAAAAGTATGATTGATTTTGATAACTTCTTATTTTAGAATCCCAATTTTATAACCAAATTCTTCATGTACATAACCTAGAAAGATATATTATTTAGATTTATCATCAAATTTTAATCTCTCATCTTTTCAAATGTGAATGAATGCTCTATAGTCAAATACCCTTAAATGATTATAAAAAATATTTTTTCTATCAAGTTAGTCAAATTCGTTGTAGTTTTTATAACTTCCATCTCAAAAAGATTTAGAAAGTTTAGCATGAAAGAATATATATCTTATTCTTTTATCAATTGTGCGGTTCTTTTTCTCTACAACTCTATTATGCTGTCATGTCTTAGCATTTATCTTTTCAAGTCTAATACTATATTCCCTACAATATATTTCAAATGATCCTCTATATTCTTTACCATTATCAGTTTTAATGCATTTATATATTTTTTTTCCTTTCATCATAAGCATGAAAATAAATAAATACATTAAGCACCTAATTTTTATGCTTCAAATAAAAGCTTAAACCTTTCTGAAATAATTATTAATAAAAATAACGAAATATAAAGCACCACTATGAGTTTCTAATTCTAATATTCATAGTGTAGACTTGAATTAAATTTAAAATATTTAAGTTTATAAAAGAAGTCAATATATGAAATACAATTATGTGTTGCTTACCGATCAAACAATGATTGCAGGAACTAAGATATGTACCTGTTATAAGAACACAATTCTTTGTAATAATAAAATGAAACCCCTCCTCGCTAATGTGATAAAGCCTTTTATGCCATAATTCAGTATAGTCATCAATTATATTAACTTTTTTATGAATTGATTTCACTTGTCAGATAAAGGTTATTGTCTTTTATTCCTTTAGCTAACACAAGATTACCATTTGAGAGCTTCCATCTTCATTTACCAAAGATGTTAATATTACCTTCCATCTCACATTGTTTAATATAATTTTGCATACAATGTTGGTTTTAAAAAAAAAAATCTCATGTTCATAATTTTTGTCATTGCTTCAATTTCCATTCTGACATAATCAAAATCACCACCTATATAAGATGTAAAAAATTTATAGTGAGAGGTAATATCAAATGAAGCAGGTGAAGTAACAACCCAAGTAAAATCTTAGCATGTGAGATTGATTAACTATACTGTCATAATATGTAATAATAATATCACCATTAAGTATAATTATAGTTCTATCCTTTTCTTTATTATGTTCTTTTGACTATTCTTAATATTCTGCATTCTTTTTTCATGTGTCCTAACTAATCGAAATGTTGATTTGGATTAGGACCTTCCTCTTGATTAGTCATGATTTTAAAATTTTGAGAGTTTCTAATATTATCCTTTCTCCTGTTTTTTTTTTATATATAAGAAGTGCATTCATATTCTTTCTTTTGGTTTCTTCGTTGAATAGATTATCTTTGACTGTACTCATAGACAACTTATTATGAAAAGCAGAATTACTAAAAGTTACTATCAAAGTTTTTCAACTATCAAGTAGGGTGCCAAAGAGAAGAATATAAGCTTGCAATTCATATGTTAATAAAACTTTTAGATTATTCAACTAATTCATAATATCTTGAAAGTTATTCATGTGTTCAGTCATACTATTTTCATCCTCGTATCTCAAATGAACAAATCTTTTGAATAAGAAAACTTTATTTTGTGGGAGTTTTCTCTCATCCTATTAATATCATCCATAAAATATATGCATTTGTTTTCTAAGATATGAATACACTATTATCAATCAATCAAACCAACAGTTTTTTTATTCATCCATTCTCACTCTTTATTTATTTTATCATTTAGATTGACATCCTGCCTTCCATTAGATTATACAAATCTTTACAAAATAAGATATCCTTCATCCTAAGCGTCTGAATAAAATAATTGACTGCTGTTTATTTGAACATTTGAATCCTCCATTTGATTCACATAAGAACAATCCACATAATCTCAAGATATTATTTCGTTAAGAAAAGATTAAATATGTAATGCTAAATCTTTTTTTTTCCTTCTATATGTGAATCAAACAAGATATAATTTAATATCAAATAAATTATAAATAATCTAATAATGTAGGTCAATCAAATTAGTAATAAAATCCTAAGTAAATCACAAGATAAGATTTAGAAAAAAAAATTTCGATGTGAAAAAAATCCAAAGTAAATCAGATTAATCTTTCAATCTAAAATAATATGATTATAATATCACGCTCTCCAGATTAACTAGATAATATTAATATCATACAAAATTCAAACACTCAGATGAGTTTCAAGAAATAAAAAAAAATTGAGTAAAACAAAATCTAAAGGATCTACATCCATCGATTTAGAGTGCATGATATTTAAACCAGTATTTTAAAAAATTATGATAATCAAAATCAATTTTATTAATCAATAACAGAATCTTTCTTCTCGAAAACTTTTTCCTGTCATGTTACGATCACCCTTTATATTTGTTTTTCCACCTAACTCATATAAAGTTATAATTATAATGTTTTAATTAATTGTATAAATTTCGTCGTCACTTAAGTCATTCAACGTAGAGGGAAGCAATGCATATAACAGTTTGTGAAGGGAAGAAACGACACTAAACGCTGCTCGAGAAACATTTTCTGTTATCTCCTGCAGATCCAGTCAATCATGCACAGGTCCGTTGACGGACACTCAAGGCACACAGTCTTAGCGACGCTTGGTCGCGCGCACACTCCTACTCCCGAAGAAAAACCAAGCGTCGTACCAGAGTCGTCAGAAGGCCAAAAGACCACTCCTGCTTTCGATGGAAAAGTATTCCTAACTTTTTTGTCATCCCACGCTACTTCCTCCAATTGACTCTTTATCTCTTTGTGAAGACAGAAGAGACGAGAGAGAGAGAGAGGAATGGGGAGACTGAGAAATGTCTTATTTGAGAAGATGAAGGAAGCCGAGGGAGCGCTGAAGGGCACCAAGGATGCGATACTGGCCTCTAGTTTACGGGACAAGCTGGAGCAAACAGAAGGCGTGATGGAGAGCATGCAGGGGGCCTTGTGGGAGAAGCTACCTCAGCTGCTCCAATTTTCATCGAGGAAGGTAAAGGAAGCAGAGGGAGCAGTGAAGTCCTCCTGGGAGTTGATATCGGAGCCCCTAAAGGAGAAGGTACCCCTTCTTTGCCTGCTCTGGGACGATGTTGTAGGGTTCCTCGTTGGGAATTTGGAAGGGGTTCTGCCGGCTGCGGCCAGCCCCGAGGCGTTGCGCATCCTGGTTCAACTGGTCCTGGCAACAACCCTGCTGTGTCCGAGTCTCGTCTTCCTCTGCTACTGCCTCAAAGGAACTTTCAACACAATCGTCTTTGTAGCCTCCACCGTGATAAAGGCTTTCACCTACTGCCTCAAAGGAACTTTCAACACAATCGTCTTTGTAGCCTCCACCGTGATAAAGGCTTTCACCTACTGCCTCAAAGGAGCTTTCAAGATGGTGACGTCTCCCGCCACCCTCTTCCGCCGCTGCTGCTGCTTCTTCTTTCGAGGAGCCGGCAAGACAATGAAGGCTCCCGGGAGGAACGGCCTGCGCATTCCTCGGGCCACCTTCGAGTTTGATCCTAAGCGTTACTTCTTAGACCTCCGAGCCAATGCTCCTGTGGAAGCGCCCAGCCGTCTATCCAAGAAGCTCTGCCGCTTTCGCATCGCAGTCGACGGGGGACAACTAAACGCACTGCAGCTATCGGTGGGTTCCTCTGTACTCAGTACTTCTGAAACAACTCTGTTCGAATTGGTCTGGTGGTGCTCGTCGCCGTTGTGGTCGTCAAGATCTGGTGATCCTGTGTTTTGACTTTGGAGTGAAGTATTTAATCTCCTGCTCTGTCTTCGTTGCTCCGTATCAGTAGATGTCGCTCTTCCGTGAAGCTCTGGCATGGTCTGGTAGTGCTCGTCGCCGTTGTGGTGGTGAAGATGTGGTGATCCTGTGTTTTGGTTTTGCAGTGAAGCATTTAATCTCCTGCTATGTCTTCGTTGCTCCGTATCAGTAGTTGTCGTTCTTCCGTGATGTTCTCTTCCCCTTCCCTTGACACATCCGAAATAATCTCATCTAATAGATTTCGGTATCTCGTATCGTATCGATCATGTTTAGAATATATGCATTTAATGCGTCAATATTGTGCCGATAAGCTCGAATCAGTGCTTCATAAATTCCAGTCAAGTTAAATGATGACTTGTCGCCTATCATCCAATTAAATACGCCTCCATTCATTCATCAGAGTAGGAATCAGCTTTACCCATATATGTTTTCTTGGGATCCTTTTATGCATTATTTGAATCATTAAAATGACATCGGGCAAAGGACGGGGACAATGGCTTTACTTACGAGTGCCACAAAATAGACCACAACTTGTGTTAACGTCTGTGTTACTGTCTTCATTAAAATTTAGGACTACAACCTGGCAATTAAGATGACAAATAATTAATGAAGGCGAGATATATGGAATTTCCAACGTTGTGTAATTTCTAAAATTATGAGTGCAGGTGGCCTCACGTGATAATATAATTACAATTAATTATTGATTATCTATATAATTAATTATATTTAGTATTTTGATTCTTATATTTTAAAAAATTATCTTGAGATTGAAACATTTAATCTCATTTCTTCTCACATGATATTTTTTTTTGTTAGTTCAATTCTATTTAATTCCTTGACTTGTGAGAGAGTTGGTTTTCGTTGTTTGTCAGTGAAATTATTTTTGAAATGAAAATAAAATTATTATCCCTTTGAAATAAAGAATGGAATTGGGAAAGAACTTATGTTCGCCGTTGCGTGTTCTCGCTCTTCTTACTCTTATTTATTACTTGTATACTAACTCTATCCCCTTATCTTTTTCAACCAAATAAAATTATATTAAAATAGTATAATTTCCATGTAAGAAAATTATATTCTCCACAATAAGTAAGGTAGAGAAATAAAACTCGTAGATAAGGAGCTACACCATCAACTCTAAAGATACCATAATGACATGATGAAAAATAAGATTAAATATTTTTTTTTCATAAGTATAAAAATTTTAATATAATTTTTGATAGTATATGAATATAAATAATTACAAAGGATGATTTATAATTAGCCATATAATTATAACTCAAACTATTTTTTTTAAGACTCAAAAATAAGAAAATCATCGACAAAATTGATTTGAATGTCGTTCTTCGTTCACTTGGACACACACAATTGTCAAACTTGGCTGGAACCTTAATTATTCTCATGTATTAATATATGTGATCTTACAAATCATAGGAAATTAGTAGTATATTGAACTAATTGGAGCAAAGTCGTTCGTTTAAGACTCTACAAGGTTAGTTGTGTAAATAAAACCCTACTCCCAATGATGTCGCGCAATTATTGTAACTGCGGATTCAATGAACCGTATGGAAGTCCAATCCACACTGTTTCACCGGCAGATCTGTCCGAACGCTTTCGCATCGCAGTCGACGGGGACAATCCAACGCAATGCAGCTATCGGTGGGTTCCCCTGTACTGTACTTGAAACAACTCGTCGAATCTTAACCAACGTTGTCGGACCGCACCGGATCTCATCGATCAGACGGCTAAAAATTAGTAGATCGGCATCATGAGACTCCCACTTCGCCCCCTGCGTCCCGTATCGCACCTCCGGGATTCCAAATGCGTCATCGCCACCATCGCAGACTTCCGATCCCGTCGCTCCCTTCGACACCAAAGCATCGCTATCCTCTCTCTCTCTGTCTCTCTTTACTAGATTCGATTCGCAATCTCGAATCGGAACCGGTGGCGGCGATGGAGAGAGGAGATCGAACAAGGAGGTGTTTGGACTCCGATCCGAGCGGCTGGATTCGCTGATTCAGTGTGAATCTTCGTGGAGACGAGTGGGGTCTGGGATCGAGGGGAGATGCGGAGGCGGGCACCCGAGTTCCGGCGCCCGGCGAGGAGGCGCCTCCCCGGTTGGACGTGGTCGTTACTTGGGATCTCTTTCGCCGTGGGGGTGGTTCTCTTCTTCTTTCAGCACCGCCAGGACCAGCACGCCGCGCCTGTGCAGGTACGGCCTCTGCTAAAAATTGTTCCTTTTTTATTCGATTATGAATTGAAGACATTCATGCTGCATAAACAGTCAAAAGAACTGGATCGCGCGATCTAGTTTGTTGGTAACAGCAGTCACGAAATCCGGACAAGGATTACCTATAAGTTCTTTAATTGATATAGTAGATAGTGAAACCAGAATCAAGTTACTTAGTAGGAGAGTTCTTGATGAAAACTTGGTGATGTAAGGAATTTCGTCTCAAACATTAGGTTGGATATCCTTGTAGTTGATTAGAAGAAGTTCTTATTTTTCTGATAGACTGGGGGTCTATTTCTTGCTTACGAACGAGTTGCTCATGTATCTTCCATTTGAAGCATGAGAATCAAGGATGGAGATGATGCTACAATGGTATCGGATGCGAATCCCAAGGGAGGACTTAATGAACAATTTACAAGCATCTAGTAAATGCTTCTCGTGGCGAAAATCAAGAATGGCAGATTATTAACATTTTGATTGGTTTGAGCAACGTGTCCATTACTAGCCTCAGAAGTAGGGTGTATGCCTCACGGTTCCCATGAAAATTTTGTGATGTTTACTTTGGGTTGAAGATATGAATTTTATGGGGAAAAAACCTGTCGCTACTAACAATGTCATGTAAGATAATTGTTTCAAAATGAACAATTGTATAATTAAAAGAAGGAAAAAGAAGCTCTTCGGTGACACCATGATCACATCCTGAGGATGAAGTGCTGTTTTTTTTCTGTTTGTGTCCAGCAAAGCATCAGACTAACTACCCAAAAAGATTCACTTTTGCAATTTCTGTGCCGCTATTTGATCTGAATATGATATCAAAGGACTAGCATCATCAACATGTGTATTAAATCCAAGTTGCATAAGACAATTTCTCATAGAATTGCTTGGAAGGAGGCTTGATGAGTGCTTGTACTATCTAAAGTAGTGTAATTTCTTATGTATTATTATGTTGGTCAAGTGGATGGTTTATAATGCACTTTGGAGGTAGTAACAAAACAACCATTATTGTGGATATGGAGTCCTCATCAACAATCAGAACAACTTTTGTGTGTGTGACTGTGTGTTCATATGACTTCAAAATTGTTCTTTACATAAAAATTATTGGCTTAAATAGGTTGTGGCTATATTGGTGAAGCTAGTAACCTCTTCAAATTTTTCTAAAATTTTACACTCATGGTAGAACCTGATGTCCAGACTACAAACAAGGTTTATTGGAGTTAGCAGTAAACTAACTGTTGCAAAGCTTACTTTCAACAAGTAGTATTAATTATTGAAGCATGAGCACGTTGTCTTCTCAATCTTCAGCTATCATTTACCTCCCTCATCAAAATTTTTTGTTGAAATGTGATGTTAAAACAATCTTCTGGTCTCTGCCGGTCAAATTTGATTGCTAGTTTGTTTAAATTGTGTGCTATCTTGCTCTTATTATGCTTTAATATCTTGCACGTTTCTTCCTAAATATGCATTATGTCATTTGAAGGATGTAAGTGTAGCATGTGCATCCTCTTTCAATTTTCTAGTGGCAGGCTTCTCAGCTGTCTTTTCTTAATTATTTCAGGAGAAGGGCCTGGCCAATGAAGACGTTATGCGTATAAGTTTGAATCTCACACAGGAACTTTTAAGTAGCTCCTCCTTTGCCCGGCAACTTGCTGATCAGATGACACTTGCTAAGGCATATGTAGTGATAGCCAAAGAGCATAACAACCTTCGATTTGCTTGGGAACTTAGCTCACAGATAAAGAATTGCCAACAGCTGCTCACTCAAGCAGCTGTGAGGGGTAAAAAAATCACTGAAGAAGAAGCACATCCGATAATCAATCAACTAGCACAGCTAATATTCAAGGCCCAAGACTCCCATTATGATGTAAGCAGCACTATATCAACGTTGAAGAGCCATGTTCTTGCCCTTGAAGAGCGTGCAAATTCAGCAATAGTGCAGAGTGTCCAGTTTGGTCAACTGGCTCTGGAAGCTATGTCCAAAAGTCTCCATTGTTTAAGCATGAAGCTAACAGAGGAGTGGTTCAGAAATCCAGCACTTCAAAGATTTTCCGATGAAACGGGGAATTCTCCTCGGCTTGTGGACAACAACCTATACCATTTTTGTATCTTTTCTGACAACGTGCTGGCAACTTCTGTTGTCATAAATTCAACTGTCTCGAGTGCTGACCACCCTCGACAGCTTGTGTTTCATGTGGTAACTGATGAGGTTACCTACTGGGCCATGACTACTTGGTTTCTTATGAATGATTTTAGAGGGTGTACAGTAGAAATCCGAAGCATAAAGGAGTTTTCCTGGTTGAATGCCTCTTACTCTCCTCTAATTCGACAGTTATTTCAGGACAGTTTGAAAGACCAAAGTGGGGAAATGAATTTCAAGGATCTAAGGTTTGGTTCTCGATTGAACCACTTGCGTTTCTACATCCCACAGATATTACCACTATTGGAAAAGGTGCTGTTTCTTGATGATGACATTGTGGTGCAGAAGGATCTAACCCCTCTATACACTGTGGAATTGCATGGCAATGTTATGGGAGCTGTGGAGACTTGTCTAGAGGTATTCCATCGGTTCTACAAGTATCTGAATTTTTCCAATCCAATCATCAACTCAAAGTTTGATCCTCAGGCATGTGGATGGGCATTTGGGATGAACATCATTGACCTCATAGCATGGAAAAAGGTAAATGCTACTGCCAAATATCACTACTGGCAGGAACAGAATGCTGATCGGATGCTCTGGAAGGCAGGGACACTGTCTCCTGGCCTCCTCACATTTTATGGGTTGATTGAGCCCCTCGACCGGAGATGGCATGTATTAGGACTGGGATATGACTCGGATATTGATGATAGGTTGATTGAGAGTGCAGCTGTTGTCCATTACAATGGGAACATGAAGCCCTGGCTAGAGCTGGCTATCGGAAGATATAAGCATTTATGGGAAAGATACATCAACTTCAGACATCCATCAATTAGAGGTTGCATCGTGCACTAAGACACATTGGTTCTGACACATGGTGCTTTGGAGATTATCTTTAATATTCTCATGGTCAAGTTCAATGCCCATTTTTCAAGCCATATCTATGACCAGGCAGGCAGCATAGATATACTATATCTTGTAGAAATCAATAATTCATTTTGGAAGATGTAATAGTTGCTGGTTCGATCATACATTTTTGGACCACAAGTTTTCAAGGAAACTAGATTATCTAGATGGAATTTGTAAAAGAAAGATACACTAGAACCAGTGTTTTCTGTTACTCTCTAAATTCAGGACTCATAATGTTGTAACCTGCTTTGATCTATTCCTTTTGCGAGTCTGCATGGATGCCATACCATGCTTATTTTGATCATACCTTTTATAAAGATTTGAATGTCTGTTGAGTTCAATTATCTGCACCATCTCTCAATAAAATCTGAGCTTATGATCCGGTTCATTTCTCACAGTCGGAAGCTTACAAAATGGTGGACATAATTGTTCATTAATTAACATTGGATTTGCCCATTCCGTCCGGTTCGGTCAGTCCGTCTTAACATATTTACTCAAATTGGGTTGATAGGTCTGTTTTATTGTTTTTACATGATTTTATATTATAACTTAAGGGAATCAATCATCATAATTTTAAATTGAAACTATTTACAATTGCGGTACACGTGATACCTTTTATACTTTATTGGAATTAAATTTTAGTTAGGAAAAGAAATGAAAAGATGAGATTATAATTTGAACTTTGTTATGTATTCTTGAAACTATTAATACGAGTTTTATTCAGAGGGATTTTTCGGAAAACGAATCTTCTTTTGTGGGCCGCGCCTTGAACGTCGTTGGACGTTGATGATTGCCGCCACCGTGTAGAGCTCCCATCGTACTTCCGGCGGCGCATCGAGGGAACGCTTTTCAGTTTGCCCGAGCGGAAGGGCGGAGGTGAGTTCGTCACGGTCTTACCAGGAATCAGGCCTTCCTCTGGCCTCGAGTTGTCCCCTCTCCTCTCTCCGTGGCCACTTGGGTGCGACGATAGGCGTAAGCCAAAACAAAATCCACCTTTGGCTGGATGGACCTGAGAAAATTCAGCACACGGACGAGTCACGCGGTAAACTCTAAACCTACGACACGGAGTAAAAACTGTTGAGCACACACAGTGCACACACCCACCAGCTGAATCGATCTCCATGGACAGGGAACAAAGCGTCCATGGTGGTGGCCTTCGAGTCCGGGAGAGCAAGAGACAAACCACTTCTTTGCAGTATCAACCAAACAGAAAATATTTGAAAAATATTTTTGGTTAAAAGACTATTCCTCCATACCGTACAAGGCAAATCATAATATAGTTGTTAAGGTTTGATCCTTCTCACCACTCTCACCTCACCCCCACCTAAATCATTGTCGGAACCTGACTTAGAATGTTAGAGAGATCACATCAAGAATCTGATATGATATTGGTGTTTGGTCGACTCCACGTTGGATACACAGACACATCCGACGGATACGCATGCCAATCATTCAGCCAGGAGATTGGGCTGCTATCATTTTATCAGGTCAAAGGATGATGGTCTCCGGCTAAATCATCGATGACCAATTCCAGATCCAGCACAGTACGTACGTACGTGGCCTCCATAATTAAGCTGCGAGTTTAAGTTTCTTTTTTCGAGTGTCACTACATGCATAAGTTAATCTCCTTAAAATAATCACGTAGGAGATCGTAGGAGATCACCTGGTGTATATATAATCCGACGCTGCAACAACCCTTCAAATCTTTCCACCGGCCGGATTGCTTTCTCCAGCAACCAAACCTTTTTCTTTTTATCCACCAGATTGCTGGCCGTAGGCTTCTCTTTTTCCCAGCAACCAAACAATGGACCTGTCGGTCACTGTTTGTTGGGTTGGAAATGCAAATGTAGTTTTATTCTTATCCACACGCGCTACATGCATAATTCATCACACAGACACAAAAGAAATTTCGAAGCACACTGCAAGCAGGATCCATTCCATGGGCTGGGAACTAATTAATTAAGCGTCCATAGCGGTGGTCTCCGAGACCGGACGCCCAAGAGTCAAACCTGTTCCTTGCAGCTTCGTCGCGGTGATCTGATCCAACTTCTCGGCCATCTCTGGACTGAGATGGTTCCTCCAGTCCCCGACTGCTCCTTTTCTGTAGTAAGATTCCGTCGTCATGATACCACCAGGGCTGATTCTGCGGTTCTGTTGCACAGCTAAATCTCTCAGGTTCCCAAAACTACAGAGGTTTACGATCTCCGCTGGCACTCCCACCCTAAGCTCCTCTTCGGTGAAGGGGAAACCCATGAACTCCGCCAACCTCGTCAACGTTCCCATGGGATCCTCCAACATCTCCTCATACTTCAAGAACAGCACCCTCCCCGGTGTCTGTGTCTTCTCGTTCCAGTAGCCCAAGACATGCTCCCATATCGACCCGCCTGGCATTATGTCATCGCAGAACATGTCGAACATCTTCTCGAAAGGAATTACCTCGCTCTTCCCCATATTCGTCACTATCTTGCCGTGGTAGTGCCACCGAGAGACCAACGCATCTTTGGGCTCCCGGCAAACGTATATCAGTCGGCAGCCACAGCTCTTGATCGACTCGGGTAGCAGGGAGAAAGGCAGGTGGGTGCTGATAAGTCGAGGATCGCTCGCGGTGTCGATCTCGGAGAGACTCTCGAGGCTGCCGGCAATTTCGTCGAGGAGTGGCACGCACTCATGGGGGTTGAGGCGGTGAAGAGGATGGCAAGCGAAGGAGTGACGGATTCGGGTCATGGTGGCGAAGGCCAAGGCTTTGAGCCAGGTGGTGCCGCACTTGGGGTAGCTGGCGAGGAGGATGTCGGTGGGGCGAGCCTTGAAGTATCGCTGGGCGTTCATGGTGCCCACCAGAAAGTACTCCGACATCCAAACGCCTTGGTACTTTCGGAGGCGCACCGGCGACATGCCTTCCTCGAGTGGAAGGCTGGAGACGAGGTCGTGATGGAACTCTTGGTCAGTTGGAAGGCTTTCCTCTGTGTTCTCCATCACCTGCTTCTCTCGGAGGTGCGAGGGCAATGGAGAAGTTGTTGTCACCTACTCTTATAGACTTCGATTTGGGTCCTCCTCTCCATGGTTGATTGTCCAGTTAACTGTTCATTGCACTGAGATGGCACAAGTTTCACGTCGTTTGATTGGATTATCGAGAAATGACTTCATACTTTCGGCACACACTTGATTAAATTTTCATCTAAACCCTACGTATGCATGTACGAGTTTGATACATGATAAACAAGTAATATGTTTATCTATTTGTCGATTTGTCTCATAGATGCATTGACAGATGTTTATCTTCGTATGGTTGTGGTCCACAAGAGCTTAGGACCCATCATACAGGGAGAATCAATCATTACATTGTCTTGTTATTTTGTGTCCGAGTCATGATGATATGTTATAAAATGATATATAATTTTGATATGATGCGAGGACATGTATAGGTCCTGTTGCTGCCAGGAATGTTAATATAGCGATTCCTTGTGGGAACCAACGACTTCTCGAAGTATGAATGATAGATCGTAATGACTCTTCATCCACCGTTGGATATATGCTTTTCGTCACCAACCTCATTGTGACGACTCTTCATCTGCTGTGACATATGCACCAATCGAAAGTCCAAATATGTCAGATGTTGCTGACGATATACATAGAGAATAGGATTCTATGGAAATATTATATAATCTTTCTCCATCGTCGTTGCTATGAGAAGTATTCATCGAATATCTAACTCAAAAGCCCATTGTTGGTGAGATGCACACTTCACATGTTGAGCTATAATTTATTTATTTTTTTAACATGCACCAACTGTCATATATTTTTCACGGAATCACAAAGCAGATAATAAAGTTATTAGTTAATTTTATTCAAACAAATTTTAAATGTTCCTAAGTAATATTATCTCACAAAAATAAATGGCTTAAACTAAAATTATATAAAAAATTTAAGTGCAGCGACACAACTTTACCTAGCGATAGAGTTATGCTCCTCTCTGCTGGTGTCTGTAAGAGGACCAGATTATTACTAAAAAAAATACGAATAATAGACAATCAACAAAAATTGGTAACTCATATGCCCTCTCAAAACATATACAAATGTAGTAGTATAATAAATACAAAAGAAATAAATTAGAGTCAATCATCGTATGGCCAAAACTAACCTTAATAGCACAAGCCTGAAGTCCATACCGTAGGGTTGATATTACGTCGACCTGCTGATTACAATTCTGGGATAATTCTAGAGCAGCCAAAAAGGACTCACGTGCTCGGCACATTCCTAGGAGGGAGGGAAAGAGAAAACGGGATGGGCTGCAGTACCTGGTCGTACATGGGCTACAGAAAGTGGGCTGCTGAGTCTGGGTTCCGCCTCGACTGTAGGCGCCGGGACGCGCAGCCCTCGGTCCACGAGCGTTGGGCCGCTACAGCCCATTACATGGCTGAGCTGAACTTCTAGCCATCGGGCATTTAAGCGGCACCGACTGTGCGCAAGCCGGCCCACTGGAACCCGCGCCGCATGCTCGAAGTCGCGCCGGACCAAGCCATAGTTCGGGTCCGCACGCAAATTGAGTTACGCGACAGGCCACCGGTTGGCTGAACGTGATCGAGTCTGACGACCGGTCTGACTCGGGTCAGAACTGTGCTGGATCAACTCCAATTTCAATCTAATTCAGTTTTCCTTTTTGCTTTTCACAAAAAAATTTCGAAATTCCTATTAGTGAGTATGGCGCTTAAAAATTCTAGAATGACCAGATTAAAGTTTCAATCACACATAGAATAATTTAATTAAAATAAAAATATAATTTAATAGTATTCTAAAACCATCTTTATGAATTCAAATATTAAAAATCAATAATTCTATATTATAAAATTCATGATAATTTCGGATTAACTTTATGAGACGTACAAAAAAGTTATGTAGAGTAAAATTAAAATAGATAATTACCCAAAATGAAAGTCTAATGATTATTTATTCATGGTTTTTATATATTTTGATCTATAATATCTAAAAACAATTCTAACTATTTTTTATAAAATTTTTAATAAATCTAAAATAGGTTTTTATATTATCTAGGTCTAAAATTTTAAAATTTATATGATAGTAATTAAAAAGGAGAGATCGGAGAACTCATCTCTTCCTCTTGTGCCTCGGAGTGTAATGAGATAATTTTGAAATAAATATTTGATTAGTTAAATCTTATCTATTTCCTAACTTAAAATAGTTGATTTATATTAAAAAAAATTTTATCAACTTATCATAAAATTTAATTAAATATTAAATATTCCACTTGAGATGAATATTCACTCATTTCTAATTAATTTTAAAATTATTACGAATTTATAATTTTTGAGATAATTACACTGATTGTATTATGGATAATATGACATAAAAGAATATGTATGCACCCTTGATTACTCTTATGATTTTGTACTTTTAATTATTGTTTTGTGATTCACATATCATATGCAAAGTTAATTTACTATCATATTTGATCAGTGTATTATTATTAGGTTTAACTTTGACCTCTATTCCCCACTCAATATTTCTGCTAATCTAAAACTATTTTTACGTATTATGATATGGATTATTTGAAAATAATATAGTGAATTTCCAAGTTAGCGGAACAACGGGAGGCGACTACTGGGGAACATCTGAGATGGGATGACAGTTAGATAATTGATAAATATAATGAATATTTGTACAATTATATTATATTATATATAAATAGATTTTTTAATGAAAATTCATTGAATTTATCGACATGAGTTAATTCGTACTGTACCGTGACAGGTCTTGCTTTCCAAAACATTGAGGGACATCAATCAGTGAAGACGGAGGCAATAAGCAATAGTGCCACAATGCAGTCGTTAGGTAAGACATGTCCTTGACTCCCGAAATCAAGAGACAGAAATGCTCCGAATAGATCCATTGCCCACCAGGATTCACAATGTAACCTGTGAGTTCTAGTTCTAGGATGGTTGGAGAAGTCTAGTTTGATACAGGGGAAGCTTTTGCTTGCGTTTAAAGGAAACGAACATGGCATTCTTCTGGTTTACAAAGCAATAAGTACAAATGCTGACATATTTTGATCGATGCAAAGATTTGCGAAGGTGATCAGTGACAAGAAAATTTTAGCAAAATCATCATCAGGAAAGGTTGCGTTGATCACAAGTTCATGCAGCTGACTTCGAATGCATGAACGCTTGAAACTATACGTTATATGTGTTGTTCTAGTAATTCGTTTTACTTGTTTGACAACATTACGGATCAAATATCTTGTTCTTTCCGAGTTTTCTTCTCTGTGTAAAGAGCTGAGTGCGTACGGCGACGCATCTCTGTCACTTACCTCGCTTCCCACCATGGAAGAGGTTGCTTCAGTGGTTGAACAACCACTCGAGAAGCTACATTTAGTCATGTCCAAAAATTCAATCCTAATCTTATAAATCACCCCTCCCACGATTCATTAATTGTCAGAACCATATCTATCTGCGTGATATATTTATCTTCTGAGAACCCACTTCCAGCCAGATAGTAGTGCTGAAGAAGATGATGCCAAAGACGCATGGATTTCTTCTTGGGGCCTCCATTTTGGTGGCGTCGTCGTTGTTCTTGAGCTCCAGGTCGTGTGCTTCGGCGTTGACGAGCGAGGAGATCTCCATGCAGCTCACGCGTGCGGAGCTTGTTCGATTGGCAGGATATGGAGAGGAGAAGATCTCCTCCGTGCTTGTCGCTGGCACCCTCCTCTTCGATGCATGCTTGAGGCCAGGATCCGACCCCGTCACCTTCCCTGTTCCAGGTTGCAGCCTTTTCTTCTTCCTTTAGTCTATTGGTCATGAAACAGGGGATCAACCACTGTCTGATCGAACAGTATGCAAACAAACAGTTATTCATGCCATGTTTTAGATGGAGTAAATATATATATCATGAACTCGAAAGAACAGAGCTCGTGTTTATGAATACACATGCTCGATCTAGTTTCCTTTTTCTACTAGCGGTGTTAGATATGATGATCTTAGTTCTTTCATCATCTACACACGAACATTCCAAATTTCTTCAGTCCATGGAAGCTACACATTCTCATTTTTAGTAGTTTCATTCGAACATTTTTGCTTGAAGATAAAGAAGTATTTTCATCTGTTGGGTGATCCTTATTAATAGGTCAAATGTGGTGAGTGACAACTGAAGCAACAATACATTAGTGTCTGGATTTCGTCAATCTTGAGATGCAGAATATATGAATCTTCTTTTTATCTTGAGGTTATGATCTGAATTATAGATTATTCAGTGGCTTTATGTAAAAGATAAGCTTCCTGATTGAATAATCTAATGCTTGATGTAACAGGAAATCCTTTTTTCTTTTTCCCTTCTATTTCACTGGAATATTTGATGATGTCTTTGTTTCTTAGAGGGTACGGCGACTTGGCTCTCATGAGGTGTAATGTCTTTGTCACGGTTAGCTCTTCGATGTTCATATACCCAAAGTAAAATGATATAAAAATTGAATTGTGGGCCAAAAAATTAAACCAGATGGTTCAAGAGTTGACTGACACCGACGTTTCTGCGTGGTTGAAGGCGCCAGAATTGGGGTGGGATGCAGAACAAATGGGGAATCCACAAGGAAGACTAACTGGACATGTGGAACGACGGACGAGTTCGGAGAGTTCATGGTCGATCTGCCCTCCCATCTCCATGCAGCCCCGTGGCTGGAGGAGAGCTGCATGGTGAGGGTGCTTCTCATGCCCAAGGAGTGCCACTGCCGATCCAATCCCCGCATGGTTTTCCGGGATCTAAAGTTATCTTCAGAAGGAAACAGCATCCGCGTCTACTCTGCTGGAACTTTGCGGTGCATGTCCGAAGCTGTCAGCGAACATTGTTCGGCGGAGGAAGAAGACAAAGCGTGAATGCCTCGAAACCAGATTGGGCTCCTTATACTGTATAAAGTACTCTTGATTTCAGAACCATGCATGTATGTGATACGTACGTCAGCTACGTAATGTCGAGTATCACGTGACATTTTTTCTCTTTTTTTTTTTTCAATTGATCCAACACTTTGGAAGACGATTTCGACCAAAGACCAGCTGGTGTTGGTCGATTCATCGACTTCAAGAGTAGTTGCACCTACCCTGATTTATTGGGTCGCAGAGAGATGGGTTTGATCACCATTTATGTCGAGCATGAGTTCCTCTTATCGCAGCACATGAAGAGAAGCATTAATAGTGGTTGGACAAAGTAGCTGTGCCACCCTAGAAAGCTTCATGAGAATGAATCCTTTTGCAAGCTCACCTTGAATAGGGAGATCAAAAGTTGCTGTCACAAGTCTCAAGTGTTGTGACACAGCAACCGGTTCACCAAACTACATTTATGCATTTGTCAATCCCAACACCTGCATTGCCCTTTCTTCTATATATGTCCATCGTCCACTGTCCACAGAACCTCGTTTGGGTGTGCCGCTTTACAGCCTAGTGTTTTACTCTAGAGAACATGAATCACGGCCTAATGTAAGCCATGCACGAGAGCTGTTCGTTCTTAAGGCAGTCTTCGTTCGGCCATGGCAATCTCTTGTGTCGCATTGATCGTGCTCTTTCTTTTCTATTTTGTGCTTACAACCATTCTTTCTTACGATTAAAGTTCATTGCTCTTTGTATCTTTACCGATCTCATTTATATACCATTGGTCCGAGTATAATATGTTATCATTCTCTAAAACCCATTAGAAATGCTTATATTTTGTTTCTTCATGTATTCGTAGATGGATTACAGAGATTCTAATGGTGAAGTCACTTTCATTGTAACGAGATCGGAGCCAGTGAGAGTGCACCCCGTTGAGGACGCCGGAGATGGCGAGTTCTACTTCTTGTCGAACCTAGATCAGAACGTTGCGGGGATCATGAAGACGGTGCACTTGTTCGCGGCGCCGACCGACAGGAGCACCGCCGACGTCGGCCGGGTTCTGAGAGACGCCCTAGCCAAGGTGCTGGTCCACTTTTACCCCTTCTCGGGGAGCCTCACCATCAGCCCGGAGGGGAAGCTCATCGTGAAGTGCGACGGGCGGGGTGTGCCTTTCGTGGAGGCGGCAGCGGAGTGCGGCATGGAGGTGGTGGGGGACATCTCCATCCCTAATCCTGAGAAGCTTGGGAAGCTCGTCTACGTTGACCCTCGAGCCAAGAACATTTTGCAGACTCCTCTCCTCACTGTGCAGGTGACGTAAATGCCTGTATATATATGATAGCAATCTTCTTACAAGAACCAGATGAAGTTGATTAATGACATGGATCACGTTTATATGGCCATCCAGGTGACGAGATTCGAGTGCGGTGGGTTCGTCGTGGGGTTGGCCATGAACCACTGCATGGCAGACGGGATATCAAGCGTCGAGTTCCTCCAGTCGTGGGCGGAGACGGCCCGCAACCGTCGCCTGTCCCGGGCCCCGTTCCTGGACCGTTCTATACAACGAGCTCGTCACCCCCCAAAGATCGAGTTTCCCCACCACGAGTTCGCCGAGCTCGAGGACGAATCGAACCTAACACAACTCTTCGAGTCCGAGCCAAACCGATACCGGGCCTTCACCTTCGGCTCTGACGAGCTGGACCGGCTCAAGCTCATGGCCACTGTTGACGGATCCTGCACCTGCTTCGTTGCCCTCTCCGCCTTCATCTGGAGATCCTGGGCACGGGCCCTTAACATGGACCCTCATCAGAAGATCAAGCTTCTGTTCGCGGTCGACGTCCGGCGTCGGTTCCAGCCGCCGCTCCCGGTGGGGTTCTTCGGGAACGGGGTCGTGTTCGGCTGCTGCTTGTGCGAGGCCGGGGCGCTGCAGGACAACCCCGTCCCTTTCGCCGCCCGGTTGATCCAGGCTGCGGTGCGGAACACGACCGACCGGTTCATTCGGTCCGCGATCGATTACTTCGAGTCGAACCGGGCTAGACCGTCCCTGACCGCGACGCTGGTGATCACGACATGGACCAAACTCAAGTTCATGAGCTCCGACTTCGGGTGGGGCGAGGCGGTTCAGTCCGGCCCGGCCGAGCTGCCGCACAAGGTGGTGGTATTTCTTCCTCAGGTCAACGGAATGAAGAGTGTAACAGTGGTCGTGGGATTGCCAGCTTCATCCATGAAGGCCTTCCAAGAAATGTTGGAGCTGTAGTTCGAGTCGAGCGTCAAAAGAAAGATAGGAGCATGTCAAAGAAGACCACGCAATCTGGAAGCTTATGACCGAGTCTGGCGTTTTAGAACAACTGCGGATAGTAAATAAAAGAAGAGGATGAAGGGAACCTTTTCTCAGTGCATCTGTGATTGTGAAACTTGCAATGCCAAAGCTGGTGGAAATGTTTGTAAAGCCAAAATGTAAAGAATTCAGGTGGTTGATGGTGTACCAAATCCTATATGCACAACTTACTCTTGTGTATCTCTATTTTAAGTGATCAAGTGTAAGTTACTTCGGGTTCATGTATCTAATGTTTATGTGGCATAATTGATAAGGCTTTAAGGCTCGGAAACCCCTGTAACCGATAGCTCTGTATAAGGCATCCTCGTTATAATGCTGTAACATGATGCATCTGGACAAGTCAACTTGACTCAGAAGCCGCCGCTCTGGAAGCGCCGTCCATTGGGCGGTGGCGGGGCTGCAGATACAGTAGTAAGGGAAGTTGGGGAAGAGGCCGCGGCAGGCGACGAGGCCATTGGAAGAGAAGACTGCGGTGAATTTTTCGGGAAGGAATGTGAGCGTGCGCATGGGAGTCAACTTTCAGGTGCGTTTGCATTAAAATTATGGAGCCATAACAGATAATGGAATGCACTTCAAGCATCCCCCAAAGCTAAACTTCAGAAAGAAAATTAATTTCTAGATGAGAGCTTGTTCGCATGCCTCGGACATAACGCATCAGTTTTGTTTTGAAGTTGGATACTGCCATTATGATTGAGCTTTCAGTGATGAGGAGTTCGGCATTGGCTTGCCATCTCCATCCCTTCGATTCTTCTCCATTTCGCCATTCTGGAAGACATGCAAGCAAACAAGTCAACATAAACAGGAATAAACATAAACATCCTCAACATAAACAAATTAGTGATACAAGTCTGGGAAGAAATCTGAGAACAATTATGATTCATCTGAAACGAATACCAAATTCCTAAGAAAGCTTTATCCGACATTAATTCTTTGGCAAAATCTATTTTGTATCATTGGAAATCCAATGTGCCCCTTAATCGCAGAAAAAATAGAGAACAAAATTAAGCGATACTTACTTACCTATACTGATCATTCAAGCAAACTAAGTTGCAAAAGAAATAACATTACATGATAACCAAATAGGCACAAAACAGAAATCGGTTATTGGACTCGGTTTCAAGTGGAAGTTTACGTTGGCATCTTGATTGGGCTCAGGATCCGCCATTCGCATCGACATCCTTGCAATCTCGGACATGGCGGCGGCCCTGGACGAGGGATCGTCGCCAGCGAGCTCCTCGTACGCCGCCTCGAAAGCCTCCTGCCAGAACCTCGGCAGCCGAGCAATGCGGCTGTGGACGTACACGTCCCACATATGCCTCACCACCTTCTCCCTCTCCTCCACCTCCTACATCACACGAGCCAAAACAGAAGAAGTAAGAGTCACGGCGCAGAGGAACCGAAGACAAAGCCATATTATAGTTTCGAGGAATGGCGGACCAGGACGTCGAGGTCGTCAAATACGGGAGCGTCGGAGGGGCTGTTGGCGCCGCCGATGGACCACTTTAGGGTGACGGTGCCGGTGAGCATGGACCAGAGAGCTAGGAGGAGGATGGCGGCGCAGACCCACAGCTTGTACCGGCCCTTGCCTAAGAGAGGGAAGGGGAAGAGGCGCTTCGGGGTCGCGGAGATCGAGGGCAGGGAATTGCCTCCGTCCCTCATGTCGTCTCTGAAATGGAGGCGGTCGGAATGGGGCAGGTCGACCCCTTTCTCTTTAAGACAGAAAAGAAGCCGAGTTGCAATGAGACGAGTAGCAGAGGGAGGGGAGTGTTCTTTCCTTCTTTTTTTATTTTTTTATTTTATAGATGCCTTGATTGGTGATTAATATTCAAATGTTGATTATTGTATTATTGTGCATCCGGTGTAATCAAATCATCTTGAAGAATTCCCAACAAATGAAGAGAATAATCCTACTCATTATAAGAAATATTCAAACAAAAAACTTGACGTGGTAAGATCGTAGAATAATGTGTCGGTAGGCCTTTGAAATAGATTCTTTTCACATGTTTTCTTAAGGAGAGGCAAGCTCGCAGCGACGCGAGTCAATTAGGCGAGATGCCACTTTTGATAGCGCCTGCTATTATTCCAACCAACTTAAAACTATAATGAATGGGATCCACACGCTAAATACTTAGGCTATGATTTTACATTGAACAACTCCTTCAATCGCTGGCACCGAAAAAAATGTCAAGGATATTGACATCCACCAAGAAGACCAATTTACGTGATCGAGTAATGTCTACATTGAGAAAGAGTACGAGCCAAACTAATAATAGCCAAAGGGTAATTCGTTGATATCGTTCTTGGATTTGATTGATTCGCGCATGATTGCCAAGGTTGGAAGTACACGGAAAGCAGGGGATGTGGTTTATTGGTGGGATTAAGCTTTAAATGCCATTAATACAGAGAAATAAATGTCTGGCAGAGGCGGTGACAATTCAAGAAGCAGTGTATGCCAGGACATTCACTACAAGATTCGTTCCATTGTTGTGGGTCAGTAATCAAACGGTCATCAAAAATAAACCTTTGCATATCGAGGCAATAGAAAAACCAGACCATCTGTTTGAGGTATCAGAACCAAAGCACAGCTATGTCAACAACGACGTCAAGCATCAGACTCCAGTAGACCCAAACCCTCCCACACCCCTAGCAGTGGAATCCAAATCATCGACCTGCACGACCTCTGGGGTCATGATCCTCTCGATGATCAGCTGCGCAATCCGATCGCCCCCTTTCACCTCGAAATCCACATCCGAGAAATTGAACAGAACGACGCCCAGTGGCCCTCTGTAATCTGCATCGATCACGCCTGCTCCCACGTCAATCGAGTGCTTCCAAGCTAATCCGGACCGAGGAGCTGCAGTGGGGGAAAATAAATGATGGTGGGGAACCCTCTTTGACTCATTTCGTCGAATACCCCATAGCATGAACATGACACGAGCAAAGCAGATATCATAAATCACGATATGGGTGTGGAAATTATACCGATGCGAGCGTAAGTTCCATCAGGAATGGCAATGCTAAGATCGGTGGGCACCAGAGCTTTTCCTCGGGTAGGGACCTTCGTTTCCACCGCACTGAGATCGAGAAGATACGGCATAGTTAGGCAGAGACAGCGGTGCAAGCTACAGGAAACTACGCATACTTCACCTGGAGAGATCATAACCGGCCGATAGAGGGGAAGCTCTTGAAGGCAAGACGGCCTTGTCGGAGAGCTTCTTGACCTTAAGAAACGGGAGATCGTGGGTCGGAAGAAGGCCTTCTCCCTGTCGAGGGGTGCCATTCTGATCCACCTTCCGAAGCTCGGGAGACGACTCCTGGATGCCGGCGTTGCCGCTTCCCATCTCCGCCGCCATGTCGGTTTCGGAGAGAGGCCGAGAGAAGAGCGGTTGGCTTCAGGAGGTGCGCTTGGTTATGAAGCGTAGAAAGCGGTTTTTAAGGACACCAGGACGCGGGAATACATTGGCGCCAAGTTCTCCCGCCATCCTCTGCTTTTGCGACGGAGAAACATAAAAAGATGCTACAAAATAAGTTTTCCATATGTGAGATTGAAAATTAAATTGATTGGACGCCTCCAATAAAAATATTTTGATAGTCAAACAACAAAGTTCGAGTCCATCGACTGATTCGAATTCGTGCGAATGTGTATATGCCCAACTGTATGTTAAAAATACAACCAAACAGCCCTTAAATCTCCCAGAGAAACAGGCCAGTTTCCAGAAAAAATTAAAAGGGAAATAAGTGTGATGAGATAACTGCGTCAATATGCTCAAATGTCGCAATCATATCTTCGGATTGATTGTGCACATCGATAGGCTAACGAGTGGTCAATCCTGATTTGTAATTTCAATTTTTTTTCAAAAAAAAAAATATTAACGACTTCCGATTTTGAAACTAATGTAGTTACATGAAATTCAAAGATATCGGGATTCAAATCGATCACCCCCAAGCGAGCGTACAGAAAGGACGTGACAGCGGTCTTCGAATTGTTATACGCCGACTCGATATCGTTACGGTACGGGAAATTGATTTCCGTGTTCGACTTGGCATGCGGTTATGAACAGCAAACAGGAGTCGATCAACCCGGATCCCACCAACCTAGCTCGTTGATTCGTCTGTTTCCCTGTGTGGAATTCCAACCACAAAGCGAATCCTTTGAAACGCAAACGTAAGCAATGACTTCATCCAACGTTGCGGTCACGCAAGGAAAATCGGCGCGCCTTAGTCGGTGCAACTGACTTTACCGACACGTGGTAGCATCAGGTCCATCAACAAGTTACTGATTCCATCTGGCCGTCCATCTTGTTTTCTCCGTCAATAAATTCCACGCTCTTCGCTTGTCCTCTAGATATCTATGGCTTTGTCGTCGCGTTCGTCTCGTCCATTACCTCGTTCCGCAGTCATCGTCACGGCTCTCAATCGCGAGCGTCCAGCAACTAAGGACGCTGATCCATGGCGTGTAGGTGATTCCTCTCTCGTTTTGATCGTGTTCACCTTCATTGCCTTTTAATATTATACGCTATACTTTTGATTTTTGCCTCCTAGCGTCTTCACTAATGTTTCAACCTGTAAATTGTTTATTTTGTCTTTTACTCATAATATGCGAGATCGGTTGATTGTTAAGCTAATTTGTTGATTGGTTGTTTGAATCCTAAGCAATTATTGATGAATCTGTTGCTGCACATGTAGGTTTTGGCGATGGAAGAAGTATTACGGTGACTTAGAATCCTTTTTTGCAGATCGAGCACTGACATTGGCATCAGGGTTATTCTTGGTCGACGTTGTGGCTGTTTGGACTTGATCGATGCTTTCTCGCCCGCCGACAATCTGGATCTGAATATGAGTAGGTCGTCGATCAATGGATCTCATGTGGTCTCCTGTTAATATGAGGTTCTTTCTGATGTAGTGCATGTGGAAAGCCGGAGATTTCCTCCGTGAGTAAGGTAAAATAGGGATGTTGTCTGGTGATTTATCTCATTAGGCTGTCATCTCGGCCTTTGCCATGTTGGGTGCGCTCGCATGGCAGGTCAAAGAACCGTAATAAAGTATGCCAATTTTCGTGTGTTTGGTGGGAACGCATGGGGTGTTTTAATACCCCAGGTTCTCACCCTCCTATGCCTTGTCTCGTTATTGCGATCCTTCTATGTCGCTAGTAATCTCGCTCTTGGATTCTTTGAACTAATACTTTAAAGGTACCTTGCATGACCAAAATACCAGAGGGTCATAGTGCAATCATCACATTCTAATTCGTTTACTTGTCATCTCGAAATCGAAAGCAATGACCTATGTCTTCTATTATTTTTACAAACTAAAATTTGATCGGCATTATGAACAATCTCACTCTATTCAGTCTACGCTTATATGCATAATTCATTTTTACCTTTGATTTAATGTTGATAGATGCTACGTTGTTTCATTAATTTTGAATGTTAAGATGTATCGTTTTTTCCTTTCTGAACTTATTTATCAAGTTTGTATATTATATAGATTGGAATTTCCTAATCTAAAGGACCATGCTTCTGTTCGTTCTTTTTTGGTTTAAGTTTGATAGTTTTTGAAGTCGGTTGGTATGTGATCTATTACTCGCTGTTGATTGTGGAGACTTTGAGTTTATTCCTTGCTCTTTTAGTCGACTCTTCAATTTTTGGAATTGGAGGACAACTGGGGACACAATAAGCCCTTTCTTTTGGTATCGATAATATTTTTGCATAATACAAAGAAGATGCTGTCATTGAACTATATCTTTTCAATGTGCGTCATGTGATTGAAATTAATTTATTAGCTTCTGTTACTTCATTGTTATAATATCTTAGTTCGGTATGTTCATACCTACAAGAAAAGGGCCGATGGCGTGTATGTTCAATTTGCTGTTACAGACTTCATAACTAATTGTAGGCAAATACGAATTTTATGTTTAATTGTTATTGCTGTAGCATGATTTATTAAGAATGTTGTACTGTTATGCTTCCTCTGATGAATGGAATATTTAAATTTTTTTCCTGTTGTAATGCAGTCATCATCGCTATCAGAGTACACACTGCTTGATGTAAGGAACTAAAATTATCTTAAATATTGTGAGAGTTATTTCCATAAATATTAGAGTTCATTGATTATTTATCGTTATGGGGAACTAATGTCATGTCTGTTGTTTTTGTTACATTCATTTTACCTTGCATCTTTAATTTTATTATTTACATTGGATTGGAAGTTTTCTAATAATAGTATTGTTCTGCAATATGATCTGTCTATGGTTTCATTTGCATACTGGATTTTCCCTTTCTTATGGTGGTTCCAGTTTATACTTTTAATCAATATTTTCATATCCTTGTCACTCTTGCGACGTAAGATTTGTCACATTTATTTGGGATTATAGAGTTTATGATTTCTGTGGATAGATATGTAATTTATGATTGGTAGTTTAATATATTTCTTTAGTAGTTTAATATATTTTGAGCAGTTCATTTATTAGTATTGTTTTTATTAATTTTGACATGTCCACTTATTGATGTTGGATGCTTGAATGTTATCATTTCTGCAATGTTTATTTGTTGCGCAAAAATTTCTCAGATTAAATTTTGGCAAGGTTAATTTTTGTTGCCATAATCTATTAAGTGGCAATAGTAATGTTGCATAGTGTGGAATCTGGTAATTTGAAATAATCAAGTCGTATATTTGAGTAAATATGATATATTGTCGTTGTTTAATTAATAATCTAGTTTTAAATATCGATAATTTTTTGTCAAGAATAATTTAAAGTATTGATTTATTGAATTTTTTTACGGTTGTAGCTTATCCAGAATCCAATTACTGCTGCTCCTTTGAATCACGGCTGTATAACATGAATTTAATGTTGTTTCTCTATAATGTGATTTCTCTTTGGGACACGCCTTTACTTGTTAGAATCCATTCGGTTGTTAAAGAAGTAATGTAATGCAAAAAAAAAATAAATAAAAGGCACTGTGTTGAAGGAAAATTATTAAAATTTATTTCTTGAGATGCTTTATGGATCTTAAGCTCAGACTGGTCGAGCGCTCGGTCCAATTCGATTGAGAGGTTGATGGTTCGAGTCCATCAAAATTCCCCCCTTTTTTTTTTTTTTTCTGGAGAGTTTTCTGTGTGTACAGGCTTCCAACACTGTGGACTGTATCGTGTTTTATTGTTCTTGGTATAAACCATATTCAGTGTTGTATGTTACTGTTTTGTGCCTGATCATTTAGCATTATTACGTGCCATTATTTACTTTCAGTATATTAATAATTTATATTATATTATCTTGTTTTTTATTGAAATTAAATTGTCAGAATAAATATTAGTTTATGTATTAATTATCATTTTTTTATAGTGTCAACAAGTAATGATGTTTTGGAAAGGCTAAAGAGTTCTAAATTCAGCAAATGGGATGTTCAATGTAATTTATATAATATGTAGAGGGTTGGTCGAAGACTTGACAATCTCATTTAAGTGAGTTTAGTGATCGTTGTAGGTTTGTATATAAAGTTTGTGTCATATGAATATTTGTATTAGATTTTAGTCTGAAGTGAATCAATTTTGTATCTTTATTGTCCAACCGCTCTGAGCTTGTGAAGTGTTTGCTAAAATGATTGTTTGTGGATATCATGCGAAATGTTTTTTCTATCTCATCATCTTTTTTGTAGGTCTTAAGGGATCGTAGGAGATTTCGGGAAGGTTAATCTTTGCAGATAGACATGTATGGGTGTCGTATGACTTAGGTAAAACCAGTTAAGTTCATAAGTGACATTTGGTATGAGAACAGTACAAGTACACAAACATTTTGCATCCAAACATGACGGATCTAGCGAGGTTGCGTGAGAGCAGCTAGCATGTGCAATCGTTTGGGGCGAAACAGGCATGGAGTTGTAGGGAAATGAGCCACTTAGAGGAGCAAAAATATGAGAATGACATTCAGAGGAATGGTTAACCCTTTGTGCAAGAGGCACCATAAGAACAAACAAGTTAAGAAGAATGCGTAGCGTACAAAGTTTGGATGACTGAGTTCGACCAACGGTTTAATGTTGGCAACTAAGCTTGATGATGCTCGACACAAGCGGGGCACTTAGTAAAGGATGAGATCGTGCATGGTGGGATAAGTTGTTAAGCGATTGAAAGAATTGTGCAAAGCTCACAAAGGTGAGGGGAATTACAAACTTAAGGAATTCGATACTCATGCAAGGATTTGTATGCGGACGACAGACTGTCCGTGGCCATCCCAAGGTGACCGAAGGCGTGCCATGAAGCATTGAAACTTTTTTTTTTTTGACATGAGAAAGATACGTCCATAGAAGGCTGAAGTGTACAATAGGTTTAACATGTTGCTAGACCCGAAGGGTAGTGAGAGCTGTATTGATGAAGAGTCACAATCTAACAAGTGTGTTTGCGATGGTAAAACAATGCATAGTTGCTTCGGCAAGGTGGAGTAGTCTAAGGGGATGGTGGTTTTCGAAACTTCTAGAAGGAAGGATGCGAAAAGAGAAGTTGCTCCAATGAGATGAATATTTAGGAGGGATAAGTCCCGATTCTCTAGAGGGATAATCATGTGCAATGGATCGCACATGTTGAGGAGTGTCTCAAGACAATAATTCCACAAAGCTCAACGGACTGAGCGAGGAGTTATTGTATGTTCTCGCAAGAGGTAATGCATTGATGTACGCATAGTGAGAGTAAGTGAGGGAGCGACCCAAGACACACTTGGAGCTGTAATGTAGATCAGACTCAACGAAGGGTTGACCCGTGGAATAATGGGTGCAAGGGCCATAATTAACTCAATACAAATCAAGAAGCAGAGCAACTTGGGGTGATTTGGTGATGTACCTAAGTCACATAAAAGGAGTCGGCATAGAAGATGAAACATGGAGTGGAGGCATTAAGCTTTCCTTAGATAGAGGTCAAGGATATGAACTCTTGCAGAAGTAGGAATAAGATCATGTTGTTTTATGAGTCTCTCGTTCTGATGGCGCAGACTCATCTTGTATAGTACCAAAGACGAAGGGAGCTTCAATGCATATGTACCTTATCTCGGTGAAGTATTTGATGGAGAAACTAAGGTGACACAACCTGCAGAGGCGAAGTTGGTGTCAGAATGCCTTGACACGGGGTAAGAGGACACAGAGGCGGGTACTCTTGAAGAATATGTTAAAGTGCTATCGTTCGAGTTGTCATGAGAAAAGCGGTGCACAACGAAGATTGTGCTGATAGGTGTAGAGGCTCAGGATTCAAACAATGGTGCACCAATTTCAGCGAAGTCAGGGGACTTAAGGAGCTGTTAAGCGATGGACTATCCTAGAGCTATGCTTCGTCCAGGGGTGATAGGAGAGCGGGTGGACGAAGGTCGATTGCCAAAGGAGCGAACAAAATCGAAGGTGGCAAAGGCACTGCGATGTGTTGGCAGAGGCCACACATGGAGAGATCGCAGTTTGAGTTCATACCACAATGATCAGAATGCAACGGAGATGTCACTAGGAGGCGACATGGTGCAACAGATCATGGTGGAACATTCGAGGCAATGCGACACATAAGACTGTCTCGTGAGGGATAAGATCGTACGGAGGTATAATCGGGAGCGCTATTAGGAGCTCCACTTTAGTGAATAACACGACGATAAGAAAAGTTATGTTTTCAAGGAGGGAATGTCATGGTATTGTAGAGGCAGGTCTTTTGTGTGTGTATCGAATGTTGTATTGAATGAAAGCCTTGGTCATCAGCATATGGGGGTTGTGCAACACTGAAGGAAAAGTTCAAATGTAAGTACTAGTGAGTCCCATAGGGGGACTGGATAATGTAAAGGTATGATCAAAGCGGTTGTAGACTTGGATTGTTCTAGAGTCATATTCGCTTAAGGGAGCTTAGCAAGTTAGAGGATAAGGCCGAGTAAGCGAACGTTATGACTAATGAAGCTAACGAGAATAGAATCGGTGCACGCCCCGCAACATGATGGCGGAGGCCATGTATGGGAGTTCTAGTCTGTCTTTTCGTCGACTAAGGGGAACTACTTAGATAACACAAAGGTGTTGAAGCAGGTGGTCAAAAAAGGGCAAGGAAGCACTGACGAGTCCAGAGGGACTCGATTACCCAAAACCAAGTATCGATTAGAATAAAGGTGGATTTAGAGGACTGCCATAGTGCCATAAAGGTGGATCTATTGATTACGAAGAAGGAACGCAGATGCGAGACAACAGATAATAGTGTCATGGGCATGACAACCCCATGGTACCGTAGAGGCAGGACTTCTATGGAGTTATCAATCCCTTATTCTCATGGAGGGAGAGTGCTTGGTCATGAAATGAGTCGAGGAGATTACAAAGGTAAATTCCAAGTACCAAGATAAGGTTGAAGGGCAGAGGTCAAGAAACTTCGTAAGACCAATGTTAATGGGCTTCTCATCAAGATAGCTATTAGTGAAGGACTTCGGGTCGATACAAGAGTGCTCGACTAGGGAACGAAGCAGGTAGTATGCGATGTGTACCTTTGTTACTTAGAGGAGTAGGCGATAGAAATGATGGAGAAGACGATACAATCCCAAAGGCGACCAAAACTATCGGAGACTTACTCTTGGTTGGAGTGAAAACTTCTTGCAGTCTAGAAGTTCGATGGCATTGAGAAAGTGAATCACAATAGTTGACTCAACGCAATGATTGCAAATACTTTGAGTGCTTTGGAAGTGTGAGCTAAGAGTAGGCGAAGACTAATAACCAGTTCGATGCACAGAGTACAAACCTCGAGGAGGCAGATGAAGTCAAGTAATCTTTGCCTTCTCAACTCTCAAGAGAATGGATAAAATCGAGTACCCCAGTTCTCTTATTTATCTAGTCGAGGAGCTTTGTAAAAAATCGAATGCCCTTTGAAGGAAACTAATGAAAGACAACGGTTGTCAACTCTTCACTAATGGTGATTAATGCTATTGATAGTAGATTGTCTGCTTCATTTTTCAACTGAATATCAATTGAAAGCGGAAGTGATGCGAACTTACTTAGACGAGATAACTAAATGGAAAAAGATTCAATAAGCAAATTTTACGAAGGAAGGACCTGAAAACTTCAAAGTTTGCGAGGTAATGCTCGTTAAAGCTCTAACAAGCATCCACCTAGTTCGAGCAGCTTGAGACATTTGAAAACTAGCGCATATCAAAGATGGTATTGTTCTTCATCTAAAGAATCTGCGGAACCAACAAGGATCATTATAACTCAACCAATCGCACACCAAAGTCAGAGTTATTGGCGAGTTGAAGCAGCATAGCAGATCAAAGTTCGACTACTCAATAACAACAACGGAGTGCATTTGGGAACCAAGAAGGCGCATCGCAACATGAGTAGAAGATTGAAGATTTAGCAATGACGAGGAGTTGCAGCGTCAGCGAAGGCTTTGATGAGGGCGTCGAAGGAATAAATGGGGGAAAATATCATGGATAAACTTGTAAACGAGGTGTTCAATATAATGCTTATGTATGTTTGTGGCTTTTGTTTTGTTCATGCTTTGTACAGTATGTAGAGGGTTGGTCGAAGGCTTGACAGTCCCATTTGAGTGAGTTTAGTGGTTGTTGTAAGTTTGTACATAAAGTTTGTATCATGTGGACACTTGTATTAGATTTTGATTTGTAGTGGACTAATTTTGTATTTTTATTGTGTAATCGTTTTGAGCTTGTAAAGTTTATGGTTATAATTTGCATTGGCTATGAAATGTTTGCGAAAATGGTTGCTTGTGGATCTCGTGTGAAGTGTTTTCTCTATCCCATCATCTCTTTTGTAGGTCCTAACCAATCGTAGGAGATTTCAGGGAGGATGATCTTTGTGGACGGACACACAAGGGTGCCACACGACTTAGGCAAAACCAGCTAAGTTCATGGTAGTACATTAAAAATGGTTGCGATTTGAAATCTTTTCGGGTTGTTAAAAATGTATCAATGAAATCGTATCAAGAAGATATCAACTTGAAGTAAATGTAAAATACAGAAAGTAACTAAGTAATGAAATTAAGCAGCAAGAAAAAAATACACAAGATTTATAGTGGTTCAGTCGTTATAACTTATGTCCACTTTCGATTCCTCCTCCGTCGAGGTCATCGTCTTCCACTATTGATCTTCCTTTAATGGGTGAAGATCAATCACCCCTTTTATAGATCTTTCTTCTTTAACAGGTTCAGGAGTTAACTTTTTTACAATTCGCTCGCTTCTCCTTATACAAATTTCTAAGCTAGAACCGATAAAGGTGAACTCTTAAAATTACAACAATGTTTTTATAAAAATCTCAGTTTTTGTGTTTACTTTTCTGTGCACCATAAGCAGAAAAGTGTGGGGTATTTATAGGCCTCAATTGTCTTAAAAAATGGAGTAAAAAAAATGTGCCATTCCGGATTTTTGGGGTACTAGTGGTACCACTGTTTGTGTCGAGTGGTACCACCGCCAGTAATGAATTCGATAAAAGCTCCGTTTACGAAGATCGAAAAATCCAAAAAAGAATGTATACGAGAAACTAATGCATTCAGAAGATTTAATATGTCTAGTTCTCTTCTAATAAAATCAAATTGTTCCTCATTTAGATGTTTTGTAAAAATATCAACTAATTAATGTTTCGTATAAATAAATTCTAAAGTTATATTATGGTTATTGACATGATCTCTAAAGTGATGCCTAATATCAATATGTTTAGTTTTAGAGTGTTGAATGAGATTTTTTGTTAAACATATTACATTAGTATTATCACACTTTGTAGATATATTTTTTAAGTTAATTTTGTAATCTTCTAATATGTTTTTTATTTATATGACTCGTGCACAATATGCATTTGCTGTTATATATTCAACTTCAGTTGTAGATAGTGCAATCGAATTTTGTTTCTTGGAAGACCAAGAGATAAATACATGACTTAAGAATTGACATGTTCTAGATGTACTTTTTCTATCTATTCTACATCCAGTAAAATCAGCATTAGCATAAGTAGTTAATTCAAAGTTCTTAGATTTTGGATATCATAATTTTAGATTAGGAGTTCCTTTTAGTTATCTAAAAATCCTTTTAACAGTTTTAAAATGAGATAGCTTAGGATTATTTTGAAATCTAGCATAAAGTCCAACACTAAACATAATGTCTGGTTAAGTTGCGATGAGGTATAGTAAACTACCTATCATACCCCTATAAGTTTTTATCAAAACTTTCTTCATTATTGTTCATATCTAATTTAGTGGAAATACTCATTGGTGTATTGATATCCTTTGAACTATTCATATTGAATCATTTTAGCAATTCTAATGCATGTTTAGTTTGACTAAGAAAAATTTTATCACTCAGTTGCTTAATTTGTAAGCCTAAGAAAAAGATTAGTTCACCCATTAAACTCATTTCGAACTCTTGGCTCATATTTTTGGCAAAAGATTTGCATAAAAACTCATTCATAGAACAAAAAACAATATCATTAACATAAATTTGAATAATAAGAAAATTATTTTTTAAATTTTATAATAAATAATATAGTATTTATTGAATCTTGGATTTTGATGATGAAACCAATTGATAGTGTTTAAGATCTAATCTGCGTTTTGAGTGACGTAGGTAGCTTCGATCAAGAATAGACAATTGAAGCATGAGGAATCGGACGTTGAGCTAGAGGAGAATATGTCAGAAGATTGGACGTCGAGCTGAAGAATCGGTTGATGTATTTGTAGAAGGTTTCGGGACATAGATTTGGGCATCGAGCCAAGAAAAGCAAAATTATGCCAAAGAGATCATAGTTGTGGATGACAACTACCGATTGGGTAATAAGCCGTAAGAGAGGACGATCCGTCGAAGAATCGGACGAAGCATCGATGGACCAATGACATACCGGATAATAAATTAATTCACGATTTGTAATAATTGTCTAGATCGAAGTATGATTAAGGTGTAATTGAGTTGTAATTGGACCAACTCAATTAGGGACCAACTCGGCCTAACTTTAGGTTGTGTTGGGCCAAATGAAAGGCCCAAATAATGGCCCAATAAGTGGGTCAAGCGGTGGCATTGCTAGAACAGGTAGTGGAACTGTCGGTGACTTGGTCTCCAAGACAGAATCTCCGAGACTGTGTCAGGCAGTGGTACTATCAGATTAGGTGGTGGTTTTGCCTAGTGTCAAGGCAAACTGGGTAGTGGTACCACCCAGTACTGGCAATGGTAGCGCCAGTACCCCGAAGACTCGGGGTGATTCAAATTTTGGCTCGAAGTTTGAATCATCTTGAGGCCTATAAATGCCCCTCTCATCCCTGGTTAGCACACACACCAATTAAGAACAAAAAAAGGAAAATTTTTGTTGTAATTGTGTGAAAAATCCTCCCTTCTAGAATAGTATTGGTTAAGTCTAAGAGAGGAGTGACTGGGCTTGGAAAAGGTTAACTCCTGAACCTTTTAAAAGGAGAAAAGAGCTATAAGGGTGGTTGGTATTCGCCCATTGAATGAAGACCGTTAGTGGATGCCGATGGCCTCGATGAAGGAAGAATCGGGATTGGATGTAGGTTGGATGACCGAACCACTATAAATCAGTGTGCTCTCTTTCTGTGCCTTGTTGTTTACCTTCATTGCCTTTTTTTTTTTAACTGCAAATTGCTCTACTTGCTCTTTATTCTCTTACGAACATTTTCGAAGTTAAACGTCTTTGTTGAAACGTGTTTTTCATTAAACGAAAGGATTTTGATCGAACGAAGTTTTCCGAAATCGAACTATTTACTGCTGCACTAATTCCCTTGAGGCCTATAAATACCCATCTCATTCCTGGTTAGCACACACACCAATTGAGAACAAAAAAAAGAAAAAATTCTGTTGTAATTGTGTGAAAAATCCTCCCCTCTAGAATAATGTTGGTTAAGTCTAAGAGAGGGGTGAGTGGGCTTGTAAAAGGTTAACTCCTAAACCTGTTAAAAGGAGAAAAGAGCTATAAGGGTGGTTGGTCTTCGCCTATTGAAGGAAGACCGTTAGTGGAGATGGCCTCGATGAAGGAAGAATCGGGAGTGGACGTAGGTTGGATGACCGAACCACTATAAATCGATGTGCTCTATTTTTGTGCCTTATTGTTTACCTTCATTGCCTTTTTTATTTAACTATAAACTGATCTACTTGCTCTCTACTCTCTTACGAACATTTTCGAAGTTAAATGTCTTTGTCGAAACGTGTTTTTCATTAAACGAAAGGATTTTGATTGAACGAAGTTTTTCAAAATCGAACTATTTACCATTGCACTATTTCCTGGCACACCCCCCCCCTCTTAATGCTGATTATGATCCTAACAGTATCGACCTTGCCTTTTGAGAAATTATTTTAGATAAAAAAGGAACTAAGTCTCTCATACTAAGCCCTTGGGGCTTGTTTTAATCCATAGAAAGTCTTACATAACTTAAATACATGATAGGAAAAAGAACATTCTCAAATTCGAGTGGTTATTCAACATAAATTTTCTTAGAAATAAACTCATTTAAAAAAATATTTTTAATATTTATTTAAAATAACTTAAAATTATTACATTAAGCATAGGTAAGAAGCATTCTTATGGCTTCTAGATCTTGTAAAGGAGCGAAAGCTTCTTCATAATTCATACATTCTTCTTGGTTGAAACTTTTGGACACTAATTTAGCATTGTTTCTAATTATAATACCAAATTCATCTTGCGTGTTTCTAAAGGCCTATTTAGTACCAATCACTAAATGGTCATTAAGTCTATGAACAAGCTTTCACACCTCATTTCTCTCAAATTGATTTAACTTTCTTTGTATTGCGATAACCCATGAATTATCTTTTAGGGCTTCGTTAATGTATTTTGGTTCAATTTGAGATAGAAAGGCGATGTTGGCATAAAAATTTTAAAAGAAGAGCGAGTTTGAACACATTTTGATATGTCTCATATGATTATCTCCTTAGGATGAGTATCTACATATTTATTTTTCTTAGGTAATGATGCTTTGGAAGAAGATGCATCCAAGTTGCTAGTGGGAGGAGAAGTTTCATTCAAATTTAAAGCATCAAAATCAAGATCATTATCAAAATTATTTTTCTTAAATTCAAAAACCTCATTAAAAATAACATGTATCGATTCTTCTATAACTAAAGTTCTTTTATTAAAGACACGAAAAACTTTAGAAGTAGAAGAATAACCAAGAAAAATGTCTTCATCGAATTTTGCATCAAATTTTTTTGAGGCATCTTTTTCATTTAAAATAAAATATTTACAATCGAAAACTTTAAAATACAAAATATTAGGTCTTTTTTTGTTCCTCAATTCATAAGCAGTTTTAAAAAGTAATGGTCTTACTAGAACCCTATTCATGATATAATATATCGTGTTAATGGCTTTGACCCAAAAATATTTGTGTAGGCTATGTTTGTTTAACATGGTTCTTATTATTTCTTGGAATCTCCTATTTTTTCTTTCAACTACTCTATTTTGTTGTGAATTTCTTGGAGTAGAGAAATTATGATTGTATACATTTGATTCACAAAAGTTTTGAAAATCACGGTTTTGAAACTCACCACCATGATCACTACGAATAGATGAAATCATAAAGTCTTTTTCATTTTGAATAAGTTTATAAAATTTTGAAAAACACTTAAAACAATCATTTTTGTTTACCAAGATGTATGTCTAAGTGTATCTACTATGATTATCAATAATTGCAAAGATATATTTGCTACCTCGTAGGCTTGTTATATCAATTGGTCCAAATAAATTTATATGGATCAATTGTAATAGTCTAGATGTGCTTATTTGATCTTTTGATTTGAAACTACTTTTTATTTGTTTTCCTAATTGATATGCATCACACACTTTGTCTTTAACAAATTTGATACTAGAGATTCCTCTTACAAGTTCTCTAGATGAAATTTAAGAGATTAGTTTCATGCTAGTATGACTTAACCTCCTATGTCAGAGCTAAGCATCATCATTTAAAGTCGAAAAGCATATTTCATTACAAAGATCGTTAATGTCAATAGTATACACGTTATTATGTTTTAAGACAATCATAGATGTTTTTCTGTGGTATTTCAACAATGTAAGCATTAGATTCAAATCTTATGATATATCATTTATCACATAATTAACTAATACTCAGAAGATTATGCTTTAAACCATCTACTAATAACACATCTTCAATCAAGAAGTTTGATTTGTTACCTATGGTTCCTTTGCCAATGATTTTACCTTTGTTATTATCTCTGAATATGACATATCCTTTGTCTTAACTAGTGAGTTTAGATAATTAAGTTGGATATCCGATCATGTGCCTTGAGCATCTACTATCAAGGTACTATCTCTTGCTTCTAGCTTCTGATTGTAAACATATCTACAAAAAAGGGAGTTTTCTTTTAGTTACCCATTTGACTTTGGATGCCTCATTAATCGATCTGCCTAACTTATCAATTTGTATTGAGTCTTTTATGGTTCTTTTATAAACCCAAATTAATTTATGTATACTATACCTCTTAAACGAACATTTATAAGAATAATGTCCAAATTTATAATAAAAGTTACATTTGTTTCGAGATAAAACATGTAAGGTTGGGCCTTTAACGAAGATGATTGGCTTTTGGTGAGTGTTACTCACAAAGCCGATTCCATCTCTTCTATGAACATGACTCTTATTAGCAAGGATCATATTTAAGGATTTGCTTTCTATTTTAAAATTTTCTAACATTTTATGTAGTAGCAAATTTTCCTTTTTAAGTGTCTTTAATTCTTCACACTTAGTGCAATGAGGCAACATCTAATTATCATGCTCAATTTTTAATCTATCAAATTCACTAACAAGAGAGGCATACTCTTTTTTTTAACAATTTATACTTTTTATTAACTAATTTGTATTCATCAAATAAATCATGAAAATCATTCAATAATTCATCAAAGGATAAATGAGCTTCGATTGAGTTACTTACCTCGTCGCTAAGTGCCATCAATGCGTAGTTAGCAACTTTTTTGTTGGTTGGTTTCTCGTATTCGGATGCGCTTGAATCGTCCCAAGTGGCTTTTAGTGCTTTCTTCTTCTTCGGTTGCTTCTTCTTTACTTGGGAACATTCATTTTTTAAGTGTCTCGACTTATTACATTCATAATAAATTATTTGGTCCTTTTTTAGTTCAGTTTTGTTTTTAGTTTCATATTTAGTTTGGTTTTCTTTTATGAATTTTTTAAAATTTTTTATTAGATGTGTCAAGTCGTTATCATCATCATTATCATCATCACTTAGTTTCTCTCAAGTGGTCTTCTTGAGTTTTAAGTGTCAAATCCTTCATGTTCTTTGGAATATTATTCTCAAGTTCTTCATGTGTATTGTATGTCATTTCGTAAGTCATCAAAGACCCGATAAATTCTTTGAGCGAAAAGTTGTTCAAGTACTTGGCTTTTTTAATTATCGTTACTTTAGAATCCCAACTCTTTGGAAGAGATCTTAATATCTTGTTAATAAGTTCAAAATTAGAAAAACTTTTACAAAGTGCTTTTAGACCATTGATGACATCCGTAAATCGGGTGTATATGTTTCCAATAGTCTTGCTTTGTTTCATACGAAATAATTCATAACTATAAACTAAAAAAATTTATTTTTGACTCATTAAAGCTATTTGTGCTTTCGTGTGTGATTTCAAGTGAATGCCAAATGTCATAAGTTATTTTGCAAATAAAAACTCGATTGAATTAAAAATAGTTATGATTCAAAATCTTTTCGGGTTGGTAAAAACATATCAATGAAATAGTATCAAGAAGATATCAACTTGAAGTAAATGTAAAATACATAAAGCAGCTAAGTAATGAAATTAAGCAACAAGGAAAGAATACATCGAATTTATAGTGGTTCGATCGTTGTGACCTACGTCCACTTCTGATTTCTTCTCTGTCGAGGTCACCGGCTTCCATTATTGATCTTCCTTCAATGGGTGAAGATCAATAACCCATTTTACAGATCTTTTCTCCTTTTAATAAGTTCAGAAGTTAACCTTTTTTACAATTCGCTCACTTCTCCTTATATAAATTTCTAAGTTTTGTGGAGGTGAACTCTCAAAATTACAACAGCATTTTTACAAAGATCTCAGTTTTTTTGTTCATTTTTTTGTGCTCCATAAGCAGAAAAGTGTGGGGGTATTTATAAGCCTCAATTGTCTTCAAAAATGGAGCAAAAAAAAGATATAATCTTGAATTTCTAGGGTACTAACGATACCATTGCCTATATCGGGCGATACCACCGTTAGTACTCTTTGACACTAGACGGTATCGTCGTCTAGTCTAGCGATACTATCGCCAGACAGAGTCTCGACTACTAGACCCAAGTAGTACCATTGCCTGACAGCATTAACTACCGATAGTACCATCGCCCAAACCTCTTGGGAGATTAAGCCTTAGGCGGTTCTACCGCCCAGTCCTAGGGGTGCCATCGCCAGACAAGATCCAGGTTACTGTTTGGATGGGTCTAATTGGTCCCTAATTGAGTTATTAGGATTGCCTCCCAATCCTAACCCAAACTAAGTCTTAACTATGATAATTAAGACATGTAACAAAGTAAATTAACTCTGGTATGTCAAATATTCTTCCGATGAAATCCCGCCAAGTTTCTGGTGATCTTCCAACAAACTTCTGACGGACTCTCGGCGATCTTCCAACGGACTCCCGGCAAGATCTTGAACTCTCGATGATCTTCTCGACAAACTCCGATGAGCTTCTTGATGAGCTCCTGATGAACTTCTCGACGAGTTCCGGTGAACTCCCGATAAAATTTTCGACGAACTTTTTGACGAGCTCCAAACGAACTTCTTGGCAAACCTCGGCAAAACTCCCGATGAACTTCTTAGCGAACTCTTGATGAACTCTCGAACTTTCAATAAATCGTCTGATCTATGACTCCGACACAACATCTGTTTTATGCCTTATTCGTTATCGTTGTTAATCATATAACATTCTTCTCAATATATGAATTAGATCAATAATTTATCAATTAATTTTATCATCAAAATTCGAGTTTCAAACACATTACTTTTATAATCTTCAAACCTCTTTTTGGGTTTCTTTCTCGGTGAATGAACAAAGATAGCTTTGTAATGTATCCATTGGCGTCTATGGATTAAAGCGTCCATGTTGGCACGTGGCTCATCGATACGTTAATTAGTGGCTTATTAATCAGAAATAAAGTACATATTATGTGTTGCCTTTTTCCCTACATTAGATTTAGGTGCGCGATAGTAATTGTATGAGGCCACCTATTAGTACATAACCCTTATTGTAATAGTCCGAACAGGCTTATTTCATTATATGCTTTTATATATTTAGAAGAACGTGGATCAACGTCCTTATCTAATCGTTTGTAACTTTAAAAAATTTGCAATAAGTCAATTTAAAATTTTCAGGTCCCAGATTAGTAGTCGCTAAGATAGGCATCTTAAAATTGCTTGACCTCGTAAAAGTATGGGAGAGTTGTAGCGTTATACTCGTCCGAAAACATAATGACTGCTGTTTTAATGCTCGATGACGCATCCACGGCTTATTGGATGGTGGTGAGGCAATCACTTTCCGTGGTTCAGATTTAAAGTTCTAATGTTCTTCTAAAGCTGCTTTTCGCACTCGGTGAAGGTTGGGAGGGAGGCCGATCTTCACAAGGAACAAAGGCAGGAGGATAAGACTGCATACCTAAATTAAAGGTCGATTCCCTTTTGCCTGGCCTCGTCAGACTTTAATGATTATATTTTCTCCCATAAGAACAAACAGTACTCAAATTCCTATCCAACAACCGAGTTTACTTGAAGGTGACGACTCCTGAATGAAGGCATCTAGTTCTCAATCCTCAATACGTTAATATGCACACGCTTGTGGGGGATCTTGCTTAAGAAAAGCTACTAGTCGAAACAAACAAATTAGCTACGCATTAATCACAATCATCTTCCAAAATGTTCTGTAGTCTTTGAATAAACCCTATTAAAAATATCCGAAGTATTCTTCTTTCTCTCTCTCTCATATATATATATATATATCTGATTTGCACAGGACAAAAAAGGAATATTACTTCGTAGTTCCGCTCAAAGGGCAAAACCATAACTTGGCACCCAAAGATATTTTCGCAAGATTCCGGGTACGCGAACGTCATGGCCCTACCATCGGGCCCCACCGTCAAATTTGTCGAAGGCCCCACAAAAAAGAAAGTTTGGGGGACACGTATTCGCGGAGCCGAAACAAATGGCGGTGTGGCCCGGACGGTGACCGCCACACCCCCACAAAGCGATAAGGAAGGCGGAAGGGTATAATGACGCAAACGGCGGTGAGGTTACCCCCGCATCCGCTACCGCTCGTTCTATATATGCACTTTTGGGGGTGCCTTCGGGTTTCTCGTGCTCCTTCAGAGGTGGGTTGGTCTTGCCTCCCCCTCTTCCGTCGTTCTTTCCTGTTCAGGGTTCCGTTCCGATCCTTTCCATGGCGGCTTCCGACGTCGAGTTCCGCTGCTTCGTAGGCGGCCTCGCCTGGGCTACCGACGACGCCTCCCTTGAGCGGGCTTTCAGCACCTACGGCGACATCGTCGAGTCTAAGGTCCCTTACTCCAGATCCAAGATCTCAACTCGGGTTTCGATCCTTTTCCCTACTAGATCTCGGATCTCAGACCTCTTTCGTTGTGTTTTACGGTGCAGATCATCAACGACCGAGAAACGGGGAGGTCGAGGGGCTTCGGGTTCGTCACCTTCCGCGACGAGCAGTCGATGAGGGACGCCATCAAGGGGATGAACGGCCAGACCCTTGACGGCCGGAGCATCACAGTAAACGAGGCCCAGAACCGCCGGAGCGATGGTGGATTCCGCAGCGGAGGTGGTGGGTACGGCGGCGGCGGCGGCGGAGGTTTTCGCAGCGGCGGCGGTGGATACGGCGGCGGCGGTGGAGGTTTTCGCAGCGGAGGCGGTGGGTACGGCGGCGGCGGTCGACGTGACGGTAGCGGTGGGTACGGCCGCGACCGCGGGTACGGCGGTGGTTCGTCGGATGGGTACTAGAGGAACTAAGGCGGTCGTTCGCTGCCGCGATCGGAGGGCTGGGCTTCGTAGTTATCTGTTGCTTTGGTTATCTTTAAGTTTGGACTTATCTGATGTCTGGCGTCATTTTGGGTCTTGCAGTATTAGTTAACTGTGATGTTGTGGTTTGGCAGTCCTATGAGTGGGTTATTTTGAAAGAATAGAAAAGAAAAGACTCTAAAATAAGGTGAAGTGCATGAAGAAAAGCATCCTTTCTGCTTGATATTAACAAACTGATGGTGATGCGTTTGGGGTGGAATCGATCAATATCTGTTGTTAATTGTTTCAATATTATTGTCGTACTGCCATAAAGTAAAGAAGCATGAAGGGTGTACTTGTTTGTTTGAGTATAAACATTAAGTTTTTTATTATTTTAATATTACTAATATGTCGTTTTAAAAATAGCAGCCAAATTATTTTTGGTTAGAACTTTTTAAAAAAAAATTAAGTTTTTTTTTTGTTTTTTCAGAATTTTTTTATTTTATTTTCATAGTGTATTTTTTTTAAAAAAATAATTATTATCCTTATTTTTCTCATGATCAATTTTATTCGTTTTTTCGTTGTCCTCGTTCCTTATTATCGTGAGTGTGGTTGACTCCCACCGATCCATTTTCATCTAGGGCATTATTAAGCCCTTTTATCTCGTAGCGATCTTGTCGCGAGGCTATCGTCTTTTGTCTTCATCATTTCTGAGAGGATGTCTTTAACTCATTTCCTCGTAGAGCTTTCAAATCGAGAACGGCAGGTTTTTTTTTTTTTTTTGAGAATTTTATTCTAAATTTATTAAGCAATAGATCACCCATTGATCAAATTATTTTATACAATTAAATTCCTACAATCCAATAATGCAGCAGAATCCAGCTGCAGAGATCTGAATTCCCAAGGTTTTCCAGCTTACATTTGCAACGTGATATCAAAAATAGCTAATTGGATTGGGTTACGAGTAACAGGCCAGTTTGAATTGCCCGGACAAAACAACCATCTCATTGGGCGGTGGGCCGAGTCCGGAGTCACGAGTGCTCCGTATCAATGCTTGGACGGGACGGCCTGTCCCTCACGTCCCTTCCCATTTGACGTTACCCTCGGCCACCTCCTAAACAAGTGAAACGCTAATATCATACCCCACTACTCTTTAGGAAAACAAAGACTTTTCTTTTGAGATGCGATTGTCCACGCATCATATGCAATGCCGAATCCTTCCTTGTTCTATCTCCCAAGCTTTTTCAAATCTTTCTATTGAATTTTGAGCGACTACATATGCCTGCCACTACAGGCTTAGACAAGTGAACCAAGCAAGAGGAAGAGGAACCTAATGCCGTGCTGCAGTTTGATCTAACTCCATTCACCAAACACAGGCTGTAAAGTTTCGACGGTTCCCTACTGCGTTGGCGCACGCGAGAAGTCAACTTCGCTCTTTTTCTCCGAACAAAAGAACCCCACCCTTACCCTGCTCATCAGATAGGTCATAGGTCAATGGCGAAGAATCAAAACAATGAGAGATCAGTTAATACATGACAATAAGATATCATCTGTTCCATGACAATTTCGTGTCAACACAAAGGGCTGATGGAGTACCAAATTTCTCTACGAATAGATAAGGGGAGACGCTGTCGGAGCATCTTAGCGATGAAAGTATGCAGGACACAAGAAAAGATCTTCACGGAAATCGTCAAGCCAAACAATAAAAGCCATGGAATTTGCAGGATGCGCAATAAATCAACATGCTTAGAGCTTTATTCTTGAAGAAGAAGAAGCAGAAGAAGCTTTTCTTTATCTATAGTATCGAGTGATCACACTGAATCTTGCCAGAATGTGTTTTGCAGATCAATTGCCATTTACAAGAATGCTCCGTCGCAGCAGTCGACGCACTGCAGATCTCATCCTACCTCGGCGTATCCACGTCTCCGTCTTTGGAAGCGGAATCCGACGACGCAATAGCTTGCCTTGCTTCCTAAGGCCATTAGAACGAACGCTCTCTAAAAGAATTCCCCTCGAGATGATAAAAGAAGAAGAGATCCTCCATACCTTGCTTTGCTTCCTAAGCTTGACGTAGTCACCTACCCCTCTGATCGTCTTCTTGAGACAAATCCTGTGCTGATCCATGGGCGTGCTGACGAACTGGTCGAAGTGGTCCTTGACGTTGGCCAAGAAGCCGGCGTCGGGCGCCTTCTTCTTCCAACAAGGCGAGACGGCCCGGCCGGGGAGCTCCACCTCCGATCGACCCTTGGCTGACTCCATCTCCAGAAACCTATTCCCAGTGTCCAATCACCCAATGCTCTATGTTGGCAGAACAGAGCACGCCTTTGAATTAAAATCCCACTGGTGCCACCACATGGTACGATTTACATTAATTTAATTTGCGATTTGAATTCGACAGAGAATGAGAAATCACGACACGATATGCCTCACGCTTCTACCAAGAACAAATGGCAACTCACTTTTAGAGGAGCATAACAGAGACACTGTGGTGGTCGCCTTTAGCTTCAAGAAGCGGAAAGAGGAACAGAGAGACAGGTCGGCAGAGATGCCAAAAGGTTGAAAGGCGAGGATGGAAATTAATATGAGAGAGAGAGAGAGAGAGAGAGAGAGAGAGAGGGTGGCGAGAAGGATGAAATCTACCTATCTCCGCCCATTGGAAGGGAAGAGCGGGGTCGGGTTTGCTTTCGAGACTTGCTTTGCCTTTTGGGTCTTGGACGCCGACATTTGAAGGGATTTGCCGGGTGTGAAGAACGACTGCGGGGCGGAAGCCGTGCGCTTGCGGTTCCCTATCCGCCCTCGAAGAATCTTATTCACGCTGTGAAAAGATTGCGGTTGGCTTTTGCAAGATATTTATGATGCCGACTATAATTGCGGTTGGCTTTTGGATCTCGTGGAGCATATTCCACGATTCGGGCCACTCCGTCCCGAGGACTCGCCCCCGATTGTGGAGGGTTTTGTTCGTCGAGAGTAGAAAAAAATCATTCATATACTTGTGGATTTGACATGGGATATTGTTGGTCTATTTTTGATATCGCTTATTAATAAATTATCTTGAATGAGTTCACAGGTGGAGTGTTCGCGGCAGCGGCAGCGGCAGCGGCAGCGGCAGCGTCCGGTCCTCCTTCGCTGAAAGGCAACCTGCGTCGCCCTCATCATTGCTGCTGGCGGCGTGCCTTTCGAAAGGGTTCGTACGCTGTTTCTCTTTATTCCTTGAGCTTTACTCTTCATAGTCGGTGGCGTAAAGGCCGGCCCCCTAATTCACGGGAAGCGGCAGCCTTCACCCCTTTTTCCTATCGGGTCGTTTGGTCACTGATTTCAGTCTAGGAGGCCATGCACGTTAACCGTTCGACGTAATGATCGAAATAAAAAATGTCCTCGGTGACCTGCGTCCGCCATACAAGGAGTAATGAGCGGCCATGTATGACGAAGGCCCTTCTTTCACAGTTTCAGTTTATCAAATAAAGAGGCTAGTTATGTTGGAATTTTCCATCATAAGTTCCCAGCTATATTTTGTGGGTTGAAATGTTGGGTCAAGGAAGATGGAACATGTAATAGATGATAAACCCCCATTTCCCGACGGTGAATTAATTGGAACCTGAGCATTTGAACAGCTGAAATTTGTTGGACGTCAACTAGTTGTAATGTTTTTAGATCCAGTGTCATACTGATGTGCTTTGGATAGGCAATGAGATGTGGACTCAGCATGTGCATTTTAGGTTCTGGTCTAGATCTTATAAGTTTGTAATCAATTTATGATTCGGATCTTAATTTGATCAGGCAAATTTTTTTTTTCATCACCTAGTGAGTGTTTCCGGATTGATGCTTGCCAGAGCAGATCTATTTGTAGGATTCTGAGTCGATGTTTCTGCTGCCGTGCTACTATTAAACATTCGAGTTAGAGATATAAGTAAGATACTTCTCGAGAAGTTTTGTGATGATGAAGTAGGTAATATTATGGTTATTGTGATTACCAGTCACTAGATTGTTCATACAAATCAGAAGCTTATTCGCATAATATGTGTTTGATGGTATACAGCTTGGAAAATGGCTTTAGCAATCGATAGCTTATAGATAAAAGAGATGGGCCTGCAACTCCTCAAATAATTGTCACATATAAGACTGACATATAAACCATCTAATCCCCTTCTTGAATTAACTCGACCTTTTCCCCCCTTTTTTTTTTTTTTTTGAAATGCATCATGATGTTGAATGAGCCAGCTGGCTGATTCTCCTCTCTTATCACTTCGGCCACCTTCTGTTTATGTTCGAAATTTCAGTATAGAAAACTTCAACATTCTTGAGATCAGATATAACTTCGGTAAACTTGTGACACATATATTGATGGAAAACGTTTATGTGACTCCTTGGTGATCAAAGGATTTTGTGTTCTCGCTCGTCATTCAGCAGTCTGCAGAACTGCAAATTGCATGCTCTTAAAGTCTCAATATCCCTCTTGCAAGTTCATTTATTTCGATCCTGAAAGGCATAAAATTATGCTCTATACCTTATTTTTTATCATCAATTTTCTACTTCCTTTTCCTTTTGAGCAGACACCGTCAACTACACAACCTTTGCATGTACATATATTATTTCCTTACGTGGATAGCTGAATGAAAAGTTTTATTTTTGAGAAAAAAAAATTATTGACATTTTGATCAACTTGATGTGACCTAGACTTTTATATGTAGGGTTATCCAAAATATCTTCGAGATGAAAACATTGAGCTCTCGAGGTGTTACCTGTAAGAAGACCGACGGTGAGAGAGAGGTTTCTCGATCCGATCCTCTGAAGTCCAAGTTAGTAACTCGAGATATATAGGTGTGGATGTGTGGTCAAAAATGTGATCCTTCAATTATTATATTAAAGATGAGTTTTTATACCTAATCGTAAAATGCTATACTATTTCATAAAATATTTTACAATGAGATAGCCTCTAACTGCTTCCAACAGTCTTCCCTTAGCCTCTTATTAACGCGAGTGACAAGAGTGGACAACGCATAACCACTTGTCTTGGATCTTTGCTCATGTAGGCAAATAGGTGGAGGGTGGCCTCCATCTTCTCTTTCCACCCTAGACACCATATGGTAATCACATATCGGAGGACGATTAACTGAAGATTGACTTGATACAATCATAAACGACACTAAGAGAAGGGGTGAGTTAGTGCTTTCGATAAGAACCAATTTGAAATTTTTGTTCGATGAAACGGTATCGAAAAGGTAATTAAACTTAGAGTGCAAGTAAGGGTATTGAATAATTAAATTAGTAAATAATACTAATGAAAAGCATGAAAGGAAATACACATCGGATTTATAGTGGTTCAGTTATTGTGACATACGTTCACTCTCAATTTCTCTTCACTCAAGGCCACTGGCTTTCACTACCAATTTTTTTTCTAATGGGCGAAGATCAATTACCTTTGTTACAATTCTTTTCTTCTTTGCACGGACTTAGGAGAGAACATTTACAATTCTCTTTTACAACAAGTTCTTATAATTCTCTTAGAATGAACTCTATACTTAAGGATGAGAGCACTCAACACATTTCAAGAGTTCACAACACTTTTAAAATCATAAGCTTTTCATTCACTTTTCATACTTCCCTCAAGCAAGAATGAGTGGGGTATTTATAGGCTCCAAATGGCTTCAAATATGAAACCAAAAAGTCTCATCCTTAGGTTTTCAGGGTACTGACGATACTATCGCTAGTGCTAGATGGTACTATCGCCTGACAGAGCTTGGGAGACTGGTTCTAATGGTACCATTGCTTGACATAGCCTAGAAGACTATTTGGGTAGTACTATCGTCAATTTGGGTGATACTATCATTGGGTTTTTCAAAAAAGTACATTTTGTACTTTGCAGCTCACAGGCAATACCACTGCTTGGTCAGGCGGTGCCATTGCCTAACCCAACTTTAGGTTATTGAATTAACTTCAAATAGGCCCAATTTGTTGAATATCAATTTTAATAACTTTAGGTTATCTAATATGCGTTTGAGTGACACGGGACTAGCTTTGATCATGGAAAGATAAATTGATTAAGTAGAAGAATCAAATGTTGAACTGGAATGGATCATGTTAGAAGATTGGTCAATGTGCCGGTAGAAGGACTTCATGCCATGAGTTCTGGCATCAGATCAGACATTACGCCAAGGAGATCGGATATTGCGGGAGGTCAACATGCCAATTGGGCAATACGCGAAAGGAGAGGACTATACGCTGAAGGTTCGGACGAAGCGTCGGATGAACCATTGACATGCCGGACAATATGTGATTAATGCTTATAATTATTTATATCTTGACCATCATAGTTTAGGTCTTAATTGAATTAGTTTTATGTGTAACTATGCTAATTCAATTAAGAAGTCATTGGACTAAAATTGGGACTGGTTTGAACCTATTGGAAGGCTTATTCAGTGACCCGTTGGGTCAGGCGATGCCACCGCTAAACCCAATTATAGAATCGCCAGAGACTCAGTCTCCAAGACACAATCTCTAAGACTATGTCAGGCAGTGGTATCGCCAGACTAGGTAGTGGTATCACCCAGTATCAGTGTTGCAGGCAATGGTACCGCCCAGCACAAGCGATGGTACTGCCCAGCACAAGCAGTGGTACCGCCAATATCTCAAAATCTCAGGGATTTAAATTTTGGCTCTAATTTTTAAAGTCATTTGGGGTCTATAAATACCCCACTCTTTCCTATTTAAGGCAATAATAAAGTTAAACAAAACTCTATGATTCTAAGGTTGTAAACCCTATTAGAAAATTGAGTTCCCTCCTTTTTACATTTAGAGAATGTTTAAAGGGAGAGTGTAAGAGAATACTTGTTAAAGAGAGGTGTAAAGGTTCTCTCTTAAACTTATGAAACAGAGAAATAGTTATAAGAGGGTAGTTGATCTTTGCCCATCGAAAAAAGATCGTTAGTGTACGCCAGTAGTCTCGACGGAAGAGGAATCGGAAGTGAATGTAGGTCACGACGACCGAACCATTATAAATTGCTTTTCATTCTTATTGCTCATTGATGTAATTGTATACCACTCTCACTTGCTCTTTAAGTTCAAATACATTTCCGATACCCTTTTTATCGAACGAAAATTTTCAAACCAACGTTTTTACAACAGCACTAATTCACCGTCTCTCTTAATGTCGATTTTGATCCTAATAGTTGGTATCATAGCCAAGTTTCTCTCCATTGGTTTAACACTCAAGAGAGACTAGATGACTTTTTTGGCAATCTAGAGGGTCATTCTATCACTCGTCCTCCTTTGTTCAATAGAACGGACTACACGTATTGAAAAACTCGAATAAAAATATTTTTATTTTTTATGGATTTCGATTTATGGAATATTATTGAAAGTGATTTTCAAAAGTCTTTTAAACCAATGAACGAATAGAATGAATTAGAGAAGAAGACTCTCTTTGAATGTTAAAGCGATGGACGCTTTATTTTATGTTTTAGATAAAAATAAATTTAATCAGGTTTTTGTATGTAAAATTACATATAATATTTGATTCATACTCGAAGTCACACACGAAGACACAAGTAGAGTTAAAAAGTCAAAAATTAATCTTTTGGTATATAGTTTTGAATTATTTTGAATGAAACCAAGCGAAACCATTGGAGACATGTATACTTGTTTTACGGATGTTGTCAATGGTTTGAAAACACTTAATAATTTTTTTTCTAATTTTGAACTTATTAAGAAAATATTAAGATCTTTTTTAAAAAGTTGGGATCCGAATGTGACGGTAATATAAGAGACAAAGGACTTGAATAATTTTTCGCTTAAAGAACTTATTAGGTTTTTAATGATCTATGAAATGACTTGTTTGGGACATGATAAATATGAGAATAGCTTCCAAAGAACAAGAAGGATTTGGTGCTAGTTATAGGTGCCCTATAAGCTAATCACGTGAGTGATGACACCTGTAACATGCTGCGTCAATCTCTTTGCTTATGATTATTGATATTTTTTCATATTATCTCGATGTATATTGTGATGTCCTTGGATATGTGCAATGAGAATCGGATCGTAATAAGATTATGATAATGAGACCGATTCACCTTTAAATACAGACCCTAAATAATTCCGGTTATAGGTTACTCGAGAGGGATATCGAGATAATCAGATAGATTGGTGTGCTGTATATCCGTTCATATGATGGAGGTGGCTGGTCTCATAGCTACTCGTGTGGGGACACTAAGGATACAGTACAAGTGCTCATTAAAGAATGAGTTCATGGATTGATCCACTTACGGAATGCTGGATGGCTATTGGTATCTCACGTCAAACAGCGATTCTGTAGTCCCAGTAGTGTATCTAGTACTTAGACTTGAGACACCAAGGATGTCTTGTATGAGTACTCCACTCTTTGATACTAGACTTATAGTTTTGGAAGTTCCAGATCTAGTACAACCGGTTATTGGGAGTGACAGCCAACCTTACGATGACAATTAAGTGTCAATAAAGGATCATCCACTCTCGATGTTATAAGAGAAATATATCATGTGTTCTTGCTTAGGTAAATCTCTGGCCAGGGTCATTCGGATTGAGAGAGAAAGAGTTCTCTGTGAGAATTCAATTAGAGCGAGACTCGATTGAAAATCGTATGGGCCTGACAGCACCATGTCCGATATACGGTCTCTGGGATATTAGATGGATTAGGGACCATAGGTACATGATAATTGAGGACAGATAGGTCCAAAGGATTGGATTCCCTTGTATCGTCTATGGATTGTGACATAGTGGCCTAGTACATCCGCAATCGATGAGTCGAGTGAATTATTATAGAGATAATAATTCACTGAGTCAGAAGGAGTTCTGATATGTATGACTCACAGCCAACTCGATATTAGGCCTAGAGGGTCACACACATATGGTAGGTATTACGATGAATATAGGTTCAGATATGAGATATTCGCCGGAGCCCCTATCTTATTGGATATCCAATAAGCCCCTGTATTATTGGATCCTATGGATGAGATCTAATAAGAGCTAGAATATTAGGTAGAGACCCATTGATCTAAGAGGCTTGGGTAATTGGATAAAGATCCAATACTCAATAGGGTTGGATCCATTAGGGTTAATAGGGGGCCTCTATAAATAGGAGGGAACCAAAAGCCCATTGGCTGGGGTTTTTTCTTAGTAATCACCTTCTATTCTCCTCTCCCCAAGAGAGGAGCATCGTTGTAGTCCCTACCGTGTGGATACTGCTAGAGAGGAGGACGCTTGACCTCCTTCATCCTCCCTCATAGATCTATAGGAACTCAAGGATATACGATCTCCTTAGGTACTATCGTTCTTTTCACACATGTAGTTTTCGGATTCGCGAATTTGTTTTTGACGCATCGATCTTCGCATGACGACGGAACCTTCTGCGAAAATCTATGGTGTTTTGTTTTTTGTTCTTCTGCTGTGCATGAGATGTCGCCCCTTTGGATTTCTCAACACTTGGCACTTAGAACAAAAAAAGATGACTTAAGAGAAAACTCAAGTGATGATGATGATAATAATGACCTTGAACTCCTAATAATAAAATTTAAAAAGTTCATAAAACAACAATCAAAGAATAAAAATGAACTTAAAAAGAATACAATAACTTGTTATAAATACAATCGACTAGGGCACTTTAAAAGCAAATGTTAGCAATTGAAGAAGATGATGCTCGTGCAAAAGAAGTAGAAAGCACTCAAGGCGACATGAGACGAATCGAGTGCACCGGAAGATGAGGTTACGAACTACGCTTTGATGGCCTTTGACAACGAGGTAAGTAACTTAACTTAAACTCATTTATCTTACAATGAATTATTAAATGCTTTTCATGACTTGTTTGATGAATTTAAATTAGTTAGTAAAAAATATAAATCCTTAAAAAAGGATCATGTTTCTCTTTTTAGTGAACTTGAAAATTTTAAAAATAAGCATGTCAATTGCTTGTTAACCCTTTGCACTAAAAGTGAAGAGTTAGATTCACTTAAGTAGGAAAATATTTTACTATAAAAAATATTAAAAAAATTTAAAATTAGAAATAAATCTTTAAACATAATTCTTGCTAATAACGATCATGTTCATAGAAAGGAAGGAATTGGCGTTGTGAGCAATACTTAACAAAAGCCAACTACCTTTGTTAAAGGACCAGCATTACATATTATCCCTAAGCTTAAATGTAATTTCTACGTTGACATGATCATTTTGCTTATAAATATTTATTTAAAAAGTATGACTCACATAAATTAGTTTGGATTCAACCATAAATGACTTGATGCTAATAGAAAAGATAAGACCCAAAGTTAAATGTGTATATAAAACAAACTCACCTTTCTTGTAGACATCTCTACAATCGAAAGCTAGGAGCAAAGATGATATTTTGATTATGGATACTCAAAGCTTATGATCGGAAATCCAAAACATTTTATAAAAGCTTACTAGCTGAAACAACAATAATAAAGGAAAGATCATTAGAATTAGAATAATAAATTCAATCTTTTGATTTAAAGATGTTTTGTTATTTAATGTGTTATACTATTAATTTTGATGATTTGTTTTAGATGAAATTTGCTTTTTGGGTTTAAACGATGATCCATGGTTTTCGCATAAAAAACTTAAGCATGTTTGTATGAAATCAATCGCATAAATTTAAATTTTTAAAAAAAGGGGAATGAATTTTTCTCTAACTCTAAACCTCTTCAATTTTTCAATAAGATATTGATAGATCCATGTGTATTATCGTTTATGAATCTATTGAACTATGAAAGTGTTCTTGATGATTTAAATTTGAATGAGTTTTATCCCAATCTTATACTTGATATTTGAGAATTTGTTTATGAATCATGATCTTGATAACTTGAGATTTCTTATGCATAAATCAAGATCTTTTATTTGTTCTCTTATGTCTCTTTTTGCTATTTACTATAGAGAAGTTTTTATCTTAATCATGATATTGATTTCTTGATATTTATAAATTAATTTTTTTTTTATGAATCAAGATCTCTTATTATTTGTTCTCGTATAACTCTCTTTTTAGTAAAGAGAACACTTGTCAAAATGAGTTATGATTTTTTTATATTCACAACTTAAGATTTATTTTCATATGGCTCATTTGTATTTATGTTTGTATATCTTTATGTTATGATTAGAACATTGATGTAAAAAAAAAGTATCATTATATTATTTCCTTCTTTTTGATGACAAAAGGCGTAGAGAAAAATTGCTAGCTTGCACATTGCAAAAGGAAGTAAAAGGTGCTAGTTTGAATGTTAAACTTAGGCATGTTAAATCTCTCAAATGCATAAATTTATTTTATGTATTTTTTGAATCATTATCTTAATTATTCGGTTTTTATGACTTGAGTTCTCTTTTTGAATCAAGATCATTTCTTATCATTCATTTTATTTATAAAAGGAGAGATTTATCAAAAATAACTCATGGTCTTTTGGTATTCATGATTTGATCTTTTATTTTTGATAATTGAAATATTGATGTAAATTTATCTTTGTTATTAATATTCATCATGATTTGAAAATTGATACAAAGGGAAAAGAATTACAACATTATATTATTTTCTTCTTTTTTACAATGAATGACAAAGGGGAAGAAAGTATTGCTATTTTACATAATTTCAAAGAGAAGAAAATTTGCTAACTTACACATTTCAAGGAGAAAAATTTGTTAGCTTGCACATCATAAAGAAAAGCAAAATTGTTAAACTTGCACATCTCAAGAGAAGCAAAGAATTGCTAGCTTATATATCTCAAAAGAGAAACAAGAATTACTAGCTTGTACATCTCAAGAGAAGCAAAATTACAAACTTATATGTCTCAAAACTTGCTAACTTACATATTCTAAAGTAATATAAAATTTGCTAAAATTATTAGCTTACATATTTCAAAAATTGCTAGTTATACTTTTATCCTTTTTGTTGATGACAAAGGAGAAGAAGTTATGAAGATTTGAAATTTGAATCATGCTGATGTATTTTGATATTTTGAAATTATGATTATGCATGAAAGACTCATGATATTATGATGCATACAATGATGTGATCAATTGGTTTTTTCAATACTCATGATATGTGCAATGATGAAATAGTCATGATTTTCTGAATTCTAAATTCCTTTCTATATGACATATAGATAAAGGGAGTTTAGTTTAAACTCCATCATCAATTGATTATCATCATCAAAAGGGGGAGATTGTTGAATCTCAGATTTTGATGATAAAATCAATTGATAAAGTTATGATCTAATGTGCGTTTGAGTGAGGCAGGACTAGCTTCGATCATGGAAAGATAACTTGATTAAAATAAGAAGAATCAAATATTGGACCGGAACAAATCATGTTAGAGATTAGTCAACGTACCAACAAAAGGACTTCATGCTATGAGTTCGGGCATCGAATCAAACATTACGCTAACGAAATCGAATGTTGCAGGAGGTCAATATGCCAATTGAACAATATGCTGAAGGAGAGGATGATGCGCTGAAGGTTCGGACGAAGTGCTGGATGAACCAATGATATACCGGACAACATGTGATTAATTCTTGTAATCATTTATGTCTTGATTATTGAAGTTTTGGTCTTAATTGAATTAGTTATAGGTATAACTATGATAATTCAATTAAGATGTCATTGGGCCAGAATTGAGATTGATTTAGGCCTATTGAAAGGCTCATTCAGTGACCCAAAAGTTGGGTTAGGTTATGGCATCGCCAGACCAGGCAATGGAATCGCCAAAGACTCAATCTTTAAGACATAATCTCCAAGACTGTATCAGGTAGTGGTACCGCCAGACTAGGCAGTAGTATCATCAGACTGGGTGGTAGTACTGCCTAGTGTCAGTGCTGTAGGCAGTGGTACCACCCAGCATAAGTAGTGGTACTATCAATATCCCAATATCTTTGGGATTTAAATTTTGGCTCTAATTTTTGAAGTCATTTGGGGTCTATAAATCCCTCGCTCTTTCCTGCTTAAGGCAGCAAGAAAGTTGAACAAAACTCTGATTCTAAAGTTGTAAACCCTGTTAGAAAGTTGAGTTCCCTCCTCCATATACTTAGAGACTATTCTAAGGGAGAGTGTGAGGGAATACTTGTGAAAGAGAGGTGTAAAGGTTTTCTCCCAAACCTATGAAAAGGAGAAAAGAGTTGTAAGAGGGTAGTTAATCTTTGTCTATTGAAAGAAAATCGTTAGTGAATGCCGATGGCCTTGATGGAAGAGGAATCGAGAGTAGACATAGGTCACAATAACCAAACTACTATAAATCAGTTTGTATTTTTATTTATGCTTTTCATTCTTGTTGCTTACTGATTTAATTATCTACCACTCTCACGTGCTCTTTAAGTTCAAACGTATTTTTAATATGCTTTTTATCGAACGAAAATTTTCAAATTGATATTTTTACGAAATCACTAATTCACCCCCCCTCTTAGTGCTGATTTCAATCCTAACACAATTCAGCCTCACTTAGGCCCCCCAATGAGTCCCTAATTGAGTTGGCCTAATTACACCCAAAACTAACTCAATTAGTCTTCTAAATTACTTTGATCAATACTTATTAATTACAATTATGAAGCATATTGTCCAGCATATCATTCAGCACTTCATCTTATCTTCCGGTGCATCATTTTTTCCTTCAGCGTATTGTCTAATCTATCGGTATGTTGAACTCTCACAACATCTAATCTTAGCACAATGCCTAATCCTTCTGACCCGATGCCTGAACTTATAGCACGAAGTCCATCCTTCGGCATGTCGACCAATCTTTTGGCTTGACATCCTATCTTTGATATGGTGCTCTCTGACTCAATGTTTGATTCTTATGCTTCACGATTTAAGTACAAGATTGAAGTTTTTCCTACGTTATCTCAAATGCTTGTTAGTCATAAATTCATCTAAGTTATCTCAAATGCTTGTTAGTCATAAATTCATCAATTAATTTTATCATCAAAATCTGGGATTCAACATAACTCCCTATCATGTGTCCCCCCAAGCAGCATGCTTTGAGGCTCTTGCAAGTGCGATTTTTAGTTCATCTAGCACATCAAGCTTATGCTTTTTTGATCCATCATCGACCTAGTGGCACATCTGTTAGTTGTATGTGTCTTACAAGCCAATCACATGAGTGATGACATCTGAACATGCTGCGTCAATCTCTTTGCTTATGATTACTGACATTTTTTCACATTATCTAGCATTTTCTCACACCTGTAACACGTTACTGATTTGGTTGCTCACTCCACTAAACACTTTTTCTAGGTTTTAAATGCTTTTCTGATACAAGTTTTATCGAACAAAGTTTCTAAATCACCGACGTTTTTATGAAAGCACTAATTTACCACCCCTCCTCTCTCTTAGTGCTGATTTCGGTCCTAATAGATATGGTGAAGATGTTCCTTAAATCGTTGCACGATCTTCCTCTCCACACGCACCACATGATCAAAAAGGGTCCATCCCTTCTTGTTGTCTATATGCCCCAAACTGGGGCTATCGACTAAGGAGAGATAGAGAGGAAGGAGAATAAGAGATGATAGCCAAAAAGGAGACTAGCCTATGCCCCTTTGGTTCTCTCCTATTTATGGAAGTTGTTGTCAACTTAACCTTAATGAATTATATTATATTGGATACTAGATCTCTATCCAACTACTCAAGTCTCTTGGATTAATGGATCTCTACCCAATAATCTCTCGTTGGCTCTTATTGGATCTTATATACAAGATCTAATAATTCAAGGGGTTATTGGATATCCAATAAGATACGAGCTCTAGTGGATATCTTATATCCAAACCTCTACTCGTTGCAACTCCTACCATATGTGTGTGACATATCAAAATAGATCCAATATCAAGCTGGTCATGAGTCATACATATCAGAACTTCTTCTGGCTCAGTGAATTATAATAATTCACTCGACTCATCGACTGTGGACGTACTAGGCTATTACGCTACGATCCCGAGACGATATAGGAGAATCCAATCCATTGAACATGTTTGTCCTCAATTACCGTATACTATAATCTCTCATCCATTTAATATCCCAAAGACCATATACCAAGCATGGTGCTGTCAGGCCCATATGGTTTCTAATCAAGTCTCGCTCTAATTGGATTCTCCCGGAGAACTCTTTCTCTCTCAATTTGAATAACATTGGCCATGGATTTGTCTAAGCAAGAATACATGAGATATTCCTCTCATGACACCGAGAGTAGATGATCCTCTATTGATACTCAAATGCCCTCGTAAGGTTGGCTGTCACTCCAGATGACCGACTATGCTAAATCTAGAGTTTCCAGACCTATAAGTCTGGTATCAAAGAGTGGAATACTCATACAATATATCTTTGATATCTAAAGTCCAAAGACTAGACACACAATTAAGACTATAGAATCGCTGCGTGACAATGAGATATCATCAACCATCCAGCATTCCATGAGAGGATCAATTAGTGAACTCATTATCCAATGAGCACCTGTACTGTATCTCTAGTATTCCCACATGAGTAGCTATAAGACCAACTGCTTCCATCATATAGATAGGTGTATAGCATACCAATCTATTTAGTTATCTCAATGTCTCTCTCGAGTAACCTATGATTGGGAGCTTTTAGGATTTGTGTTTAAAGACAAATCGATCTCATTATTGTGATCTCATCACGATCCGATTACCATTACACAAATCCATGGATATCATAGTATATGCAACAGGCAACATAAAATGAGAAAAATATTATTATAATAATAAATAAAAAGAGTGTGTAGCGTATCACACATGTCATCACTCACGTGATGGGCTTGCAAGACACGTATGACTAGTAGGTTTGCTTTCCGCAGATGGAGAGCTCACCTCAATCACATTTTAAGAGGAAGTGGTTGACTTTTCAGCACCTCGCTAACACTAAGACTGAAGGTGATCGAAAGATCATCATCCACAGAGAATGACTTCAGAGGAGATGGAGTTTTGTCGAAGGAAGAAGTTATCTTAGCCTGCACTAAAGTGTGCGATAGCCAACAGCAAAAGTTGCGATGGAGGAAGGAGAGCAGGAGAATACCGTATAAAGGTAACTCCCCACCTAATAGGCATTAATTTGATGTAATGACATGCCTAGGAACCACACGAGCAATGATGGCAGAGATCGTATCGCCTACCCTAGCACAACCACAGAAGCATCATAAGAGGGGCACTCAGATCCCCAAGCAACTCAAGCCTGTGAAAAAGGATTTCACTAAAAGGGGCATAAGTAATAAGAATAAGGTGGCGCATTATATCCCGAGCAAAATGCCTCATAATGACAATTGAGTATGACATCGAACAAATCTAGTCTCTCACCTTAATGTGGACAAACTAAACCTTCGGATGGGTCTGAACCCCCTCCTTAATACAGTTGAGTCCGACCCCGAACGAGCCTGGTGTCTTCACCTCGTCCTTAGTAACTTCCTTCAAGCTTCTGTTTCCTTTATTTGTAACTCGATTTCAAAAAATCAATTCAATAAAAAGCTTTGTTCAATGAAAACACGTTTCAGCAAAGACATTTAACTTTGAACACGTTTGTAAGAAGAGTAGAGAAGAAGTAGAGCAGTTTACAATTAAGTAAAAATGCAATAAAGGTAAACAACAAAGCACAGCAAGGAAAGAACACATCGATTTATAGTGGTTCGATCATCCGACCTATGTCCACTCTCGATTCCTCTTTCGTCAAGCCACCAGCTTTTACTAGCAGTCTTTTTTCAAATAGAGGAAAACTAACAACCGTTTTACAACCCCTTTTTACAAGGTTTCTCTCACACTCTCCCTTAGAATACTCTTTATGCTTAAGAAGAAGGGACTCTATATTTTTACAAGGGTATTAACTTTGGATTCATAAAGTTTTTGCTCTCTTTGTCTGCTCAATTCTTGCTTTACCAAATAAGAATAGCTGGGGTATTTATAGACCCCAAGTGGTTTCAATCTTGGAGCCAAAATTTTGAGGTATTGGCGATACCACCGCTAGTGTTGGCAGTATCACTGCCCAGGCTTTCTGGCACTGGGCGATACCATCACCTGGCACTGGGTGGTACCATCGCCTGACACAGTCTCCGAGATTGTGTCTTGAAGACTGAGCCACCAGTGGTTCCACCACATGTTCTGGTAGTGCCACCACCTGACCCACTTCTTGGGTCATTGTTTGGGCCTTTCACTTAGCCTAACACAACCCAAACATGGGCCCAATTAGTCTCTAATTGAGTTGGTCCAATTCTAACCCAATTAGACCTAAAACCTACTTTGATCTAGACAATTATTATAAAGCATGAATCAATTTATCCTACATGTCATTGGTTCATCGGCGCTTTATCCGATTCTTTGACGCATCGTCCTCTCTTGTAGTCTATTGCCTAATCGGTAGTTATCCTCTACAACTCTGATCTCCTTGGCAGAATTCTGCTCTTCTTGGTTTGATGCCCCGCCAGAAACTCTGATCTCCTTAGACATGCACCTCGGCCAGAAACCCCAAGGGCTACACTTAGGCTAAGTTCTTATACTCTCTAGTCGTGCATCTTGATATGAAGACCTGATGGTAGCACCTCATATGAGTAAAAGTTAAAAAGGACCCACTCCCAAATCGTGCACCTTGGTATAAAGACTCTAGTATCGTATCTTAATCGAATCAGCGCAACACCCTAACTAGCAGACTTCCATCAGAGCATGCACCTAATAAGAAGAGCATGCAAGTGCGCCCCTTGGAGAAAAACCCCAAAGGACACTCTTCCTCCCGGAGGAGAATGATAGAGATGATTTTGACCCACGCCAACTCATCTGCCACCAAGGCTAACACCCAAGCAAGGCTGTAGGTCACCAGCACTAAAATGGCACCAGAATGCATCCTAATAACCACTCTACCTTATCAAGATTAGAGAATGATCAAGCACTTTACCTAATCTTATCCCAAACCATTTAGTAAGAAGGCCCAAGGATCAGGTATAAAAAGGAACCCATAAGCTTATACTAAGGGCGGAGCTCTCTACACTTTCCCAATTATATACCACTTACTATTTTCCTCCTCCTTCCCCTCCACTGACGTAAGCATCGAAGGGACCGTGTCAAGCAATTCTCGGTGCCGGCCTATCATACAGATTCATCGGCAAACAAGAGGCAACCCCACCATTAAGACAGTCATGCAACCACGAGACAAATCATTACTAGAGAACATCCGGACAACTTAGCCTAGAGAGGAAACCTTATAGCTAGGAAGATCCCAAACCGTCTACCCGATTGTCCCTAACTAGGTCTCCATCGACAGGACCGCTTTTGACTGAGCCACCCATACAATCTCACCTCACCAAATCTCTAACATCAACTAAGAACAAGCACTTGGGTAAGCTTGTACCTTCAGCATTAGACTAATCATGCTAACTCATTAGTGACGGTATTTGTGACACTATAAGAAACCAACAATCTGATTTAGAACCAAAACTATCTATTTTAATTTTTCTTTTCCCAAAATATATCTTTAATTGATCATTTGTTAGGCCATCATAAGGGATGGAGGGCCATTGAATGAGAATTATCGATTCTAAAACTGAATCGAAACCACTAATTCCGATTTTAGATTTCAGGATCCAAAACCAATCTGTCAGAACTCGGTTTCGGCTTGATTTGGTTCAGTCAAATCATTGATCTGATTCAATTTCGATTTAAGCCAAACAATGATCAAGTCTAGCTCTAACTATAATTAAACGGTTTAGAGTTCCAATCTAAGATTCTAGATTCAAGGAACTAAAACCAAACCACTAAAACTTGGTTCCGACTCAATTCAAAACCAATTATTGATCTGATTCAGACACTATCACTAACTATCATTTGAACTCGAATGAAAAAAAAAAAAATCCCCTTTAAAGAATTATTTATATATCTTTAACTTGAACCAACTATAAAACAAACTGCAATCACATAGACCGTCCATATCTTATGAGGCTTTTTTTGGATGAACAAAATGTGAAAAAAAACCAATTTTGTTAGTAGAAGTCATTGGATTTGAGAACGCTGCTTGCCTTTTGTCTTTGAATCCGATAAAAAAAAAAAAATGGAAGCATGACATGAGACAAAATTGAACCAAGTTTTCATTTCTTTTCAAGTAATTATCTTGATGAATTCATAGGTTTTGCCAACAAAAAATAATAACAATCAGATATGAAGAATATTAGTCGGATTGTGAATTTAAATATGAGAAACAAAATTGGGAATATATTTGGAGCCGTAGATTCCTTATGTATCCTATGAGACTACTTGTTTGAATTTAAATTCCCCAAGCCAGAAAATAAATCAATTTTTTGCCACTTTATTTTATCATATTTGGTTGAATATTAGTGGGAAGTCGTATTTTTTATAATAAAGAAATATGGATATGTTTGATGGAGGTGCCAGCAGCAGCTACCTGTCTTTTAACGTGGAGCCCACGTACTGCTCTATACTGTCCAATCACAGAGCAGGTGAGCATGGGTTTCTCAGCGGCGGGTGGCTAGAGTGCTTTGTATCAATAACTGAGCTGGGTATTCGCAGTGGGTCTGGAACGTCGCTCGGGACCGAACCACACCCCACCTCCCCTAAACGCTGCTCCCTCAACGGAGTCCGTCGCCCAAGGAGAACCTTCGGACATGGAGGACGACGACGAGTTCGGCGAGCTCTACACCGACGTATTCCGCCCCATCGCCGCCTCTTCTCCTGCCCCCTCCCCCGGGCCTCGCCCTGATCGCCTCGTTCCTGCTGCCGACGACGATATCGAAGGCGGCGACGAGGACGAGATATTGTTCGGAGCCTCTCGCTCTTCCCCCGCCGCCGAACTTTCATCGGTCCCTCATCAGGCCCTAGCTCCTCCCGCCGCGGCCGCCGCCGCCGCCGCCACCGCCGCCGAAGACTACGGCGAGCGCGATTGGATGCTTGGTCGCGCGCCTCCCGTGGTGGAGGCGCCGGAAAATTGGCACGACAAGGACGACAGCGCGGTCTCCAGGCCGACGGAGGTCGGCGCACCATACGTGCCCGATAAGGGCGAGCCTAGGGTTTTGGAGGATGACGAAGAAGAAGCTAGGGTTTCGGAGATTCCGAACGGGGATGGTAAAATTGGTGACCGTGAGAGGCTTCGAGCCCCAATTGGGCATGGCTATCCATTGTTTGGAGGTGGAGTGGTTGAAAATTTAGGCGATCTGGACGAAGCTCAGGTCATTCCCGGCCTCTCAGCTGAACCAGCCCCTTCCGGGCCTCTGGTCGGCATGAACATTGAAGAGCGGAAGCCATCACAAAGTGAGGAATGGGACAGCGATAGCGAAGATGATCTCCAGATCGTGCTGAATGATAGCGATCATGGACCGCTTGGCGTGGAGAGGAATGGTAGAATTGGGATTGATGATGATGATGACGGGGAAGAAGATTTGGTCATTGTCACTGATGAGGATCAGCATCACCACCTCCCGACTACGGAGGAGGAAAACTGGGGGGAGGAAGCTATGCAGTCTACTGGCGATGGGGAGAGAAAGGAGATGGTAGATGTGGCTAAAATTTCTAGTGCTACCGGAAGTGCATCGGAGGCAAGGATTGGGTACAACACTCATGGGTCTCATCCACAGCATCATTCAATGTACAAGGTTAATTCTTATCATTCATCCTTGCTGTGAGGTGCAAAACTGTAGGTTTGTGTATTTTAGTGTTGGCATTGTTACGTATTTTTAAATTGTTTATTGGTTTCCTATTTGTTAATAAATGTTCATGGGTGTAAAACTAAAGTCATTTTCACAATTATAACTGTGATGTCTTTTGTGCTGCATGCTACTTATTGGTCAGTCATGGAATGAGAGGGTACACATCATCAATAGGTTGCCAAAGGAGAAATGCACAGTGCAAGTTCGGGGCACCTCAGTTATTGTTAACACCTTCTTATTTTGTTATTCATCTTGCATTTGCCCAGATTTTTCTTAGTTGGATATAACGGGCTATCTTTTTGGCAACAGTAGGATATGTCCCTCCTACTGGAGTTATTTTGTCAAATTGAAGTAAAATATCTGAAAATGTATAGCAATTACTATCAGTTGGATTATAAGTTAGAGAATACTTGAGAAATAACCTTTATTTTTGCTATCAGATATTGTAACTAAGGCTATATATTTAATCCTAATGTCTTGTAAAATTTTCTGACTAATGTAGCAACTCCTGAGCCTTCTTTTGAGAAATGAATGATATATTCCTTAACTCTTGTAATTTGTATACTCAGGTTTTTCCCTGCTGAACAAAGAGAATTTGTGTATCAGGAGTCAATATATATTGTTGTTAAGAAATTTGGGCCATTGTAACTGTACCATTATTACTCTATGATCCAGCATCATCTAGCATAACATGCTTTGATGTATTAATATATGGTTCAGGTGGTTTCTGGATTGGTATCTAGAAAACAATGAATATTGGAAGGTTTCCCATTGTAGTTCACTTGACCAATGTGAAAATTCTGTCAATTCACATATCCTGAGTTGGTATCATGAGCCATATATTTTGTCTTTGTGCCTTGTAAACATGATTTGGAAGAATGCAAAATTTTTTCTGCTAACACTGACAGACACTTTGAACTTGATAGGATCAAATGACCATGGATGACAGGCCTGCCGGTTATTTTAGATGGATAAGTTTATAATGAGTCAGATAGTAGCTGCAGAAATATCATGTTTGTGTGTTTTCACTTTTGTTGTCATGGAAACCACTGTTAGTGTCATGTATTTTCACTCGATTATTGTCCAATTACTCCAAACTTTGATGCCAATGTTATTGCCTGTTGTCATATCTTTAATTAGTAGGTTGTCTTTATGGCATCACAACTCATTAGCTAATTTAATTTTCTTTCTTATGCAGTATATAAGACCTGGTGCGGCACCTCTACCTGGGGGCCCTGCTGCTGGTACAGCTTGTCCTCCGGGTGCTGCTCGTCCTCCTCTTATCTCAGGTCCCGTTTCTGGTGGAGGAAGAGGTGATTGGAGACCTGCTGGTGGCAGGGGGATTCCAAATGGGCCCAAAGGCTATACTGGCTTTGGTTTCCCTGCTTGGGCCAATAGTTCATCCCGTGCTTTTGGCAGTGGACTGGATTTTACCCTTCCTGCTCACAAGTAAGCTTGTCATTTGCACACTCATTTTTGTTTCTTCTAGGATCTTAGTTTCAAAACTTTGAACCACTTTGTCCTTATCTTTGCTGTGTAACCAGATGAGTAATGCAACTTGTTGTATGTTGATCCTTGGTAAAACCTAACTTTTCCAGAATCTAGATGGGCTAGCGACAGATTGTGAATGAGTATGTGATACCTTTTCATATATATGCCTTTTAATGGATGATCTCCATGCGATTGTCCATTGTCTGTTTGAACTTGTGAGATTATGTGAGAAAATAGACTTTTAATAGAAGTAGAGGAAGTAGAAAACTTTGAAGTTTCAGACGGGGGAATCTTTTCATTTTTGTTAGCTTGTGACTGAAGTTGCACTTAGAGGAAGTAGAAAACTTTAAGTTCATCTCACCAGCAGGATTCTGTTAACTTATAACTGAAATTGTAAGAGAATCAATTTGATGTTTATTTAGAAATACTACTGCAGGTATGCATATATCTGTTTAGAATTAAATTACATCTAACACTGACTGGATGTCTGCCTTCAATATAGGACAACCTATCCTCATTGAATTATATTTCTAATTTGATGCATGAGTTCAATTAATGCTCATCTTGGCACCAACCACCAATCATTAGAATCACTGAACGAAAAACAAATCGTAAAAATTGGCATTTCATAAAATTTTCACTTTCTTCAGATGTTCAAGGGGAGTTGCTGGTGATGAAATACATCATAGATCCTATCATGTTATGTGTGAAGTGGTAAAATGAGAACAAGTGCGCTGAAGAAATAATTAGAGATGGAAGAAGGATGAAAATGCATGGGGAGAAACACACTTCTGGTTGAAAGTATATGGACTATGTAATTTCTTGGTCCACAGGGAATGTTTGTTGGGTGATAACGGGGATTAGGATTTTGCGCCATCAGCAAAACTTAGTTTGAGATTGAGGACTTGATGAGCTAGCAAGGGATGTTGCAGAACTTGCTTCTTGGTCATTCTAGTTTATGTTTTAAAGTCATGGATTCCATTTGTGTTTGACATGTGATATGTGCTTGCCATATAAAACAGTAACTTATTAGTTATACATTTATAGTTCAAATCATCTTGCTTTTCAACTAATTATGCTAATTAAGCAGGATAGCATGCTCCTGCTGAATTTTTATTCTTTTTTTGTGGCTCGATCTTGTCAAACCCAAGTTGTGTGCATGTGAACATACATAATCCTTACAATTCTGAATGAACTCATTCACCTGTAGATGAGAGGCCAAAAAATTGAAAGACTTTTTCACTTAACCATCCTATCTATCCAAATCAATTTTCAATTCTCAGGTCAGTTTTTGATGTTGACATTGAGAGTTTTGAGGAAAAACCTTGGAGACATCCTGGAGTTGATATATCAGATTTTTTTAATTTTGGTTTTGATGAAGACAAGTGGAAGGATTATTGCAAGCAGCTGGCAAGTGAAAGTCTTGTTGTTCATTGTGAATTATTTAAGGCATTGATGTGTTCTTCTTAATTTGTGATTGAAGTTTTGAATTCTCAGGACCAACTTCGTTTAGAGGCAACCATGCAAAGCAAGATTCGTGTCTATGAGAGTGGCCGATCAGAGCAGGTTACGTATTTATATCTGCTGGAATCATGTTTAAGCTATAGTTGTCAATAACCTATAAATCTGTTTTCAGGAGTATGATCCAGATTTGCCTCCTGAATTGGCAACTGCAGCAGGCCATCACAATATTTCTGCCAATAATGGGCATAGAAAAGCAGATGATGGGGAACTAGATTTTAGTAACCAAGGAAGAGGATCATCAGTTATGCGGGCACCATTGGTATGATCTATTGATTCTCTGAACTGCTATATAGCATGGAGCTGATGTTTTTTATGGTCTTCAATTGGTTTTTTATAGAACGGTTTACTGGATGGAACTTTAAGGTTTTGTCTTTTTTTTTTTTGCTTGTTAGCCAACTGGGAGAGCAATACAGGTTGAAGGTGGTTATGGTGAACGCCTGCCCTCTATAGATACCAGGCCTCCTCGCATCCGTGATGCAGATGCAGTTATTGAGGTAACTTTGTGATTTCTACTTCCAGATGTTTGTGTGTATATCAACTACCATAGTCTCATTTATTATATGTAAGACGTGTGATAGTTACCAAAGTAACGATATCTACTTCCACATGTTTGTGTATATCTAATACACTTGTCTTATATGTGATATGTAATACTTATTAATGATATCAACAAATAAAATTCTTGTCGAACAGATTGTGTTACAGGATTCATTTGATGATCCAAAAATGTGCAACTGTGCCCCAGAGAAACACAAGAGTGTTGAAAGAGATGATGATAAATGTTTTCATGAAGTTGAAAATGATGATAGAAATACTGTATCAGGAAATATGAGGCACTTTTCACATGCTTCCGGCAACAGGAACAAGCAAATGACCAGAAGAGCCCCTTCTGCTAAGGAAAAAGATGAAGTGTTGCTTTTCCCATCAGAATCTTCAGCTGAATACCATCAAGATTCAAGAACAAGGAGCCCTGTATCTCCTGCTAAAGCAATGGGGATACACCAAAGCAGCAGGTAAATTGTACTTCAAAAGAATTTATGTTCCTTTCAATTTGTTTTGTAAACTTCAACTACATGACATTTTGATCCCTAATTAGTAATATCCAAAAAAACAGCAGGGAGAAAAAGAAAAAGAAAACAGTACAGCAAACTTACCATGACACGACGCTTGCCGTCAGGAAAGAAAAGAGAAATGCATGTGAAATTTTCCTCTGCAGTTCATATACGTATATTGTGTTTTTGCAATAGTTTTGGTTTGGCATGATAAAACTCGGCAGGCTCAGGGCCGGGACCCTAAGGGGTTGTTTTCCTTGTCAGTTAGAATTGCTGTTTCCAATATAATTGAGTTGTCATAAGAAGGGTTTGACATAATTGGTTTTGGTAGCCAAGGAAGAGGACCAGCAGTTATGCACATTTGATGTGAATTCCATTCCTTAAATTCATTTTCTTTGCTTATGAAAACAGTCGAAGCCTAAGACATGTCCGTGCCTTCTTTTGCATAGTTTGCAGCATGTGCATACAGCATTGACTACTATACTGCATCTACCACTCTGGATACACAAGCAGGAAATCTTGATGTTTGATGACATGGACCACAACTTTGACGAACATTGTCCAGTTGCCTTTGTCAGGTCCAAATAAGAATATAAAGGTTTTTGATTGATGGAGAAGAAACAGATTTCTTTTTCTATTGTAGTATGTAATAACAATTTAAACTGAATAAATTAGATAGAATTATTCAATTATAGAAACACATGTTTGGATCTTCCTCAAAGCTCTGTTCATTCATAGAATCTGAGAATCTGAGAAGTTGGTGAATGATATTTGCTTTAAGAAGAAATTGAGGTGTTTCTCTGAAATCCTATAAGATTGACCCATTGATGCGTCTTTGATTTCATGATGAACTGTTGGCACAAGTCCTATCTTGTCAATTTGGTTGAAGGAGATGGGGGGCTCAGCAGGTAGAGGGTATACCATGAGAGGCAAGGAAGTTGATATGACTCACATATATTACATGAATTCTACTAAAGGATATGTCGAACTGACTAATTTAGTTGTTCTATATAGTAAAAGTGATGATAGTTAGTTCTAACTCAGTAGCACATGTATTTCAATTCCTTGTGGATTGATGATAAACCTTGTGTGGGGTTCTGCTTTCTCCTGTCTGTAATTGCAGCAATACATGTGTGGATTACATTTTCTTGCACATAGTTGCACAAGTATTAGAACTTAGAAGTAACTTGTCATATCAGATTATCAGTCATGCATCTGTGCATGCCATTAGCAGTAAGTTTATAAAGCGACTTCAGGTAAATGGAGAAAAAAACTAATTGGAAGCAAAGGAGCTATGTCTAGGAATACTGGCAAATTCTTAAGAGTTATGCCTTTTGACCAATCGTCAGGCTTAGTGGATCATTGAACAGTGAGTTGGTAAAAAACGAGTCATATACTTTTTCATCCGATTCTCAAATTATTTAGGACACTGAACTTGAAAAAAATTGTAATTTGATATTACAAATAATTATTTGTATTTTTGAATGTGTTTTTTCTAGATTTATCTGATGTGTATGCTTTGGTTTGCTTCAGATACTGTGTTTCTGGATACATACTAATGTGGGATTGCTGAATTGATACTTCAGGTTGCCCCAGGGATCTTCACATAGAAGATCCTCCAATGCTCGTGAACAATCTATTGATGGCATCCCTAGTCCAAGTGTCCACTCAAACAGGCTTGGTGATGAGGAGGAGACACAGGTTGATAGTGCTGGAGTTGATCGGAGTTCTGGAAAATCATCTTCTGTTGCTGATGATACTGTAAAAGAGCTCAGTGTTGATGAACAATGCTGTGGGCATGATGAAAAGCTTACACCAGTTAGCACTGAAAATGAAGGGGAGGACATGGTGTCGGACGTACATATTCCTAATGAGACCAGCGGCAATGATAAATTGGTTCAAACTGGCAAGAAGCAAAAGCTTTCATCACTGGTTGAGCAACCTGCAGGGCATGATAGTGGTCATGAGGATGAGTTGCGAACCTCAAATAGTGATAACAGTAGACAGAAATCTGGGAGCAGTAAGGATTATCCAAAGCAGACTGAAAATGGTGATAAAGTCATACAAGAAGAACATTCAAGTCAGGTGAGTCACTTAAAACGACCCCACAAAGAAGAATGTTATTTGCGACCAAAAGATGACTATGGTCTGGATGCTAGACAAGTGATGAAGAAAGCTTACATTGTTTCCAAAGGAAAGTATGATACATCCGATTCTTATAAGCACCCTCTTCGAAGTAGAAGCTATGAGAAGAAAAAGGAATCAGAATCTTCTATCAGTTCTTGGCAAAGAAGAGAGGACAATGTACACAGTAGAAGAGTCAAAGATGAAGACAGGAGGTGGGAGAATAGTGATGAAATGGTGTCAAAGCACAGGAGTAAGTTAAGGGTGACTGACAGAAACCAGAAAGAAGAAGATCATTCAAAAAAGCGTGTAGAAGATAGAGAATGGAGAGGGCATAATAGAGATGACATCTTAAGGCAGAGGTCAAGAGATGATCTTGTGAGTCGTCATGAAAGCATAGATGAACCTCTCATTAAAAAGAAAAGGGATGAAGAATATCTAAGAGGAAAAGCTGACAAATTAAGTACTCTGCATGGTTATAGGGATGAAGAAATTTTTGGGAGAAAGAAAAGAGCAAGGGATGATGGCATAGATCATAGGAGGAGAGAGGTTGACACTAGAATGAGAGATAAGGCTGATGATCACTTATCTTCCAATCATAAGGATGATAACTGGCACTATAGGGAGAGAGAGGATAGGCAGCGACTTAAACCTCATGAAAGTGCACCGATGCACCGGGAAAGAGAAGAAGGGCAGGTGTCTGTAAGGAGTGGGCGGGCTATGGAAGATAAAGCATTGGGTGGTAGTGCTAGGAATAGGGATGAATCAAAGACTGTAGTCCATGATAGTACGGTTCATCAAGAGAAAGAAAGAAGGCAACATAATGATCATTCAAGGAGGGATCATGGTAGGGAAGATGATGTACAAAATAAGGGATGCAGACATTTATCTGTGCGTGAAAAACATTCAAATGCTGACAGAAGAAACTCTAGGCATGAAAGGCTGAACACGTACAAGGATTGCCCTCCTAGTGCTGATGGCCAGCCGATGTACAGGGAAAGACACAAGGAAAATACAAGGAAATCCAAAGATTCTGAAGCTCATGAACAGCACAGCCAGGGGCTTGGGAAGAGAAAGCATGAAGACCACCACACTGCTCAAACTGAGAAGGTATGATTCAGAATTTTGAAGCCACATATTATATCTTTTACTGATGAAGTTAGCCTCTGTATCAATAGAAGATAAAGAACAATTGAAATCTTTCCCAATTGGTCATTGTCACGGAACAGCAAACTTTTAGGGTTTTTTTTGTTCCACATTAAACAAGCAGATTTAAATGAAGATGCTACTATTCAAGGTATGCAATTTCGTACTGTACTGGAGTTTCGATAATTTTTTGGTACGATACAGTACGATATACCGAACGGTACATTTCGGTATATTGTTCGGCATACCGTTTGGGCGACGTTGACGTCGCATAAAAAAAAAACGTCGCCTCCCTTCTCGGGCGACGTCGTCCGTGCGACGCGATGTCGCCTGTGCAACGCGATGTCACCTCGCTTCTTGGGCGACGTCGACATCGCACGTAAAAAAAAAAAGAAAAGAAAAAACGATGTCGCACGGGCGACGTCGCCTCGGGAGATGTCGCCTCCCTTCTCGGGCGACGTCACCAAGGGAGACGTCGCCTTGCTTCTCAGGCGACGTCAACGTCGCATGTAAAAGAAAAAAAAAAAACGACATCGCCTGCGGCGACGCCGCCTCAGGAGTCATTGACTCCCTTCTCAAGCGACGTCGCCCGAGCCTCGACGACGTCGCCCATTAAAAAAAAAATGATTTTTTTATTAAAAAATAAAAAATATGATACCGAGCGGTAGTGGGCTGTCCGCATACCGGTATCCTGTTAGACCGGTATGTATCGCTCATACTGGGCGGTACGATTTGAAATTGCATACCATGCTACTATTACGTTGTCGATATTGAAGGTCTGATGACCATTGGTTACTGTTAACAGCCTGCATTTTCCATCTCCGGAGTTATTTGGTCATGGCATATCTATTATTTTTTGTAAAATCTGTGTTTTGTTTGTAAATAGTTATGCATATTTATTGGTACTTGAATTGTCCCGCACGTGCACCCCGCATTTGCAGCTGCATACTTCATATGGATTTTAAGTGCATTACAGTCAATTTTGTCACACTTTAGGTTTCTTGTAGTTTATGACATATCTTTGTTCCTCCCTTGTGTATTGGTGTTTTTTATTGGAAAATATGATTTGAAATTCAGATACACTCATAGGTTGCTAGTCATATGAATCACATCCAAACGAACAATGTTGTAAACACTAAATAGATTCATTGTATTGAGTTATTATTTGGGCCAAGTAGATTCCCTCCCTTGGCAAAGTCCCTTACTGATGATACACTTGCTTGCCAATTGTTCACTTTTCTCAGGTCTATATTAAAAGCTTAAATGAGCAAGAAAGTAATAACATTTCTTCCACCGATCTCTCCAAGGATCCCCACCAAATTTATGAAGAACCGGAGGCCCCCCAGCAAAGGAAACAAGAGGAAGCTGATCCTGCCTCAGATGAAGAGAACCAGGGTTCTAGGAAGGGGCGATCAAAATTGGAACGCTGGACCAGCCACAAAGAGAGGGATTATGATGCCACTGGCAACACACACACATTATCTGCTTCATCAGGGGCTAAGAAAATTGAAGGCGATAATGTTGATGTGGTGCAGGCAGATGAAGTAGCCAAAACTGAATTTAATAATGCTGGTGAATTAGATGGCAAAGATGCTGATGGAGGCCAAATTGTGGATAAGATGGTGGATGAGCCGGACCACCACCTAGACACTATGGCTAAGCTTAAGAGGCGAAGTGAGCGCTTCAAACTTCCTATGCCAATTGTAAAGGAGACTACATTGAGCAAAAAATTGGAAAATGAGGTGCAGTCATCCAATAATGAAGCTGCTTTTGATTCAGAGGTAAAGCCAGAGCGACCAGCTAGGAAAAGGAGGTGGACTGGTAGTAGTTGATCATGGCTCCTTGATGAGATCATGCCAATTGTGCTCTCATGAAGCAGATGGCTGAGTTAGCCATGTTATAGCTCTAGTATTCATCACTTCCCCCATGCCCTCTTCCTCTTCTCCTTACTCCCAAGCATAAAGCAAGTACATGAGAGGAAATGGGTGTGTAACTTAAAACATTTTAGATGGTGGTCTGAGGTTTGTACTTCCTTTCCCTTTTTTTTTCCAGTCAGCCAGCAAGTTCCGATACCGGAGTTCCTTCCTGTTTGAGGGGGCTAGAAAGGTTTTCAGGATAATGTTTGTGGAGTTTTTGAAGCCAACTGAAGCTGCAATCATGGGATGGTAGAATTATCCGACATCCTGGAAGACGAAAGATATTGCAATATCTGAAGGGGGTGGAGCAGCATTGCCTCTTTTATTTTATTTTGTTTTCATCTTTATTATGATGCTGCCAAAGACAGGTGGGAAGGCATCATTGCTGGAAACTGAATTGCTGATACTGCCAGAGATCAGACATTGGTCATGTGCTCATCTGAAGTGGCCAAATCGAGGAACAAGATCTGTAAATTGTGGGTGGTTAAAGTCAGATCAGACAAGTGCAGAGCAGTGGGTCATCTAACCTCATCAATCGCATATTGGTGATTGACGTGCTATGCAGTTTGAGAGGCTACCAATTGCCTTATGATTGTGAAGACCTAGCTGCAAAGGTTGCATTGAAGCAAAAAGAAGGTTCCCGTAAACTAATTCTAAAGAGTGGTGATACATTGAACTTTTTGTTACTTAAATTCTTCCTTCGGCGCTACGTTACAGTGTTATATTACGTTACAGTGTTATATTCTATAATCGTAGACAGAAGATCTTGAAGACAATGTCCATACTCTGAAAAATATTCAATGGAGAAAGGACAGGTAATATCTTCACTGCTTCTGTTTTGTTCATTGACAATTCTACTTAGGTTGAATGTATTGGTAAACTATATGAAGGCCTGCCCGAAGAGCCATATGGGTAGACATAAATCAGGTCATCAGTATTAAGACTGACACTGAATCCATTTCCGATAGGTTTGACTTGCTTACTATGGCATTTGTTTGTGGAACTTTCTGCTTCATCCTCTTCTCGACCTTAGATCGAAACTGGTGTTTTGTCAATTTAGATAAATTAACTTATACTGTATTTTCCTAGTCTAATAATTAGTCAGTTTGGTTAAGGACATTAGCTTATTATTGGTGTCCTTTTGCATGTTCAGTAGCCACAACAGCTTTATAAACTCCCAATTTGGCCATCCACTGGCTTTACAAAACTTCATCACTTGTCTTGTGCTGACACGCCATAATTTCTTGCTCCTTTTGCCAAGGCAACTTGCAATATATCTCAATAACAATTCAATCATGATGAGTGTCTAATGGAACTACATTTCACTCATATATCTCAAATAACAACTTGCAAATATATCTCAATAACAAGATATATTGATAAGCCAACTTGCAATGTATCTCAATAACAATTCAATCATGATGAGTATCTAATGGAACGACATTTGCGTTATAAAATATTTAGCAGCATCATGGATGCCCGTCTCTTAAACTTTCCTAGTGCCCTAATGTCATTTTTTTATGTTTCTGATCACATGCATCCTTGCTGGCGAATGAAATCTAGGAACATTGCACGGATGGACAACTCTAAAGCCTCGGGGAAGGTTTGCCACCACCTGGCATCAATATTATAGATCCTTCACGTTCTATGCACTTCCATGTTAGTTGAACCCTTCTCCTTAGATTGTAACTGCACATCATGTTGGAATGACCAGGTCAACATGGTCTTGTTTCTTTGACGAACAACGCACAAACTAAAGCCTTGGCTAGTTGGTTTGCTCTGCTCCGTTAGGATGCATTCTATTGAGTTCCAGCAGTCTATTTCTCCTTCATGGCTATGGTTTTATTATGTCCGACTCCACGTAGTTAATATTGTTAATTGAATCAGCCAATCAATGCTTACTAAGAACTAGTCATGATTGTAGCAAGTTCTATTCGCATTCTTTAAGATTACACATGGTCTCGACTTGAGACTCTTGCAAGCTAATTAATTATTGCCAATGACACGAGGACAGGACCATCGGTTGCCTGCTTCGATATTGCAACTCATGGTCTGCACATGATGAATTAGGATCTATTAGCCTAGAGTTAGGGCACAACTGGGCTCCATAAATAACTCGGCAACTTGTGCCTCAACAATCAATGACTCGTACGCTTAGCTCATCTTATTTTAACGTATGATAAAACGCCGGCTAGTGTTAGAGGAGTCGCCATAAAATTTTGGCATACAGAACACAGATGCCGGTCTTCTCCCTTGGGAAACTTAGTTTATAATTATGCTTATTTGTCTCGACTGAGTTGCTGCGACTCGCAGCGGTTGCGTGTGTTTCTATTTCTTGAGCCTTGCGCATGGTGCTCAAATATCCTATTAGTGTCAAATGTTTTACTTCGAAATTCATCTATCAGAGGTGAGAATTTGGCGGAAGAGATATACGATAATATTTGGAAATAAGTTTTCGTATAATTACCACACTTTAGGACATGAATCCTTATCTGTCTATTGGGACCAAGATGGTCTACCCAAAGTTGGAATTCATTTCATCTTTTCATAATATTATTATATTTTTTATAATTATTAATTCAGATTTTGATTATCAATATTAATTCGAAAAAAATAGAGGGGTTTTTTTTTTTTTTTTTGTGCATCACTCATGTATGAGTGGTGTGGTGTTAGGCGAATACAAGTCCAAATGGAAACCTGTAAAAATACTTAAAGGATGTGTCTGATAAAACCTCTCGGATGCTTCAGTTGAATGTCGAATCCATATGAGCATAAGTGTGTTGGAAAAGTTCATATAACAAAAAAGTACTTAGGATCTTTTTATATTACAGTATGAGATCCTTGTATTTAAGGTCGTGGTCAAATGTTCAAAATGATTATGTGTTTTCTTTTGCCATGGATGCAATCATGCCATATCGAAATAGAAAATCATAGTGTAACCAATTGATTGGTAGAATGCCGATTGTTACATTATCCGAATGGTAATGTGATATAATCCATATCATAATGAGATGTTAGTCACATGATGATAAGGTGTCGATCACATGGTTCATATGGTGTTATATTGGTAATCTTCTATGTGTTATCATCTGCATATCAAACAATATATCTTCTTAATAAGACAAGATAAATAAATTAATTGCATCTTTTTAACAATATCTGATTCTATAGGGTGACTGAAGCGATCAAACAAACTTAAAGAGTGTGCAGTATGCTTTTCATTAATCTGTCTTAGTGTGATAATATCATGATGGATAGACTTTCCATATATCTGCCACCAAATAACGTGTGCTTTTACTAAACAAGGCGTAACCAGACTACATAGAGTGCGCCAAGTCGTCGGAGGACAATTCCATCAGATGAATCCTTACCGTGTGATGCATAAACACATGGCTTCTTTACTAGTTTATCACGTAGCGTCTTCGTGTTTATATCTACAGTCAACAGCTGTTTCTCTGAAGATCTAGTTTACTTGTCTTCTTGGTTGACAATTAACAGGCTACTGTGTCTGTACAACATTGGTTCTTCACCGAGTCTACCTTCTCCTTGAGGATTTGCTTGTTTCGATTGCCCGACAGTGACATCTCTTGAAAGCTATCTATCTTTGGCCCCACCCAGATTTCACCTCATATTCTTCACGTGTAGTTGAATGGCCTACTCGAGCTCTTTAGAATGCTCTTTTTTCTTTGCCCTTCCTACCGACCGATCCGGTTGGGGAATCCTAATGAATACATGGAATTACGGACTTGGACGAAAAATCTTTGACCCCGTGGGATGTCCAACAAACGAAAATTTATAATGGGAGTTTCTCGATGCAAACCCTCGGAGGTTCGAGCAGAAAGGGCGTCTTCGTGAGTCACGCAGTGGCAATTATGAGGGAGTAGTTCATCTATCCTTTTCGAATTAACGTCTTTCCATAGAGGGAGGGGTCTACCTGCGAGACGAGTGTCAATTCAATTTTAGAAACGAATCCCAATCGATCGGGTCAGGAGGAGTGGCGATCGTGACACAGCATGGGGTGTCACGATGCATGGTGGTGATCGTCGATGAGAGGCAAAAGGGATTCCGAGATGCATTCGAGCTTTATCATACGATTGATTCATCACGCGTGAGTATGAGAAAAGACACGCACATTAAAAAGAAAAAAACAAAAAAGGGGGATGATAAACTCATTCTAAGTAGTATTCCTCCTCGATGACTTGTCCGTTAAAAGGAACGCATGACTTGCATAAGGTAGATTTGAAGTACCCGAGATGGGCATCATGGTTTGGCGGTGGTACCAGCTGAAACGTCGGCGCTTCTTTCCAGAGAACTCGCGGTCAAATGGTTGGCACATGGGACAACCCTTTTCCCACGTGTTTCACCATTATACTTTTCCGGCTGCACAACACAACAAGCTCCTTATCTTTCTGAAAGCGAAGGAGCGATAGAGAGAGAGAGGCCGAGGAGAGTCCACGCATCTTTCATGGGACCGACCGAGCTTAGCGAGAGAGATCCAACAAAGCAGTCGCCTTCCCTTTTCCCGTGTTGATCGCAAGAGATCACAACCGAGTTCATGTGATCCACCTACCTCAGCGCTTGGCTGTCCTGTTGTGGAGTTCAGATTCTTTCAAACACAAATGATAATTCCAACGTGATCTTAAGATGTCACACTCTAACTCTGTTGTCCCAACTCCCTCGCCTATTTTAATCTGGAAACGATAAAAGAATTCCTCTTCATGGGGCCCCTTCCCGAATTGTAAAGGTTATCTGTGATCGCAAGAAAGCTGGGGGCGGAGCTCTTCTGCCGAGGCAGCCGAACCAAGTTTTGCAGACGTGAACTCTGTTGCCGTTTCGGTGATGAATAACGAAGGCAGGCATCGTGACGGCGGTCGTTGTGACAGTAATGAAGGCAAGCTTAGAAGCGGAGGCGAATATGACACCACTGTTTCTTCACATCGAACGTAATAGTCACTTCATTTACAAGAAGCAGCAGAGCATATACAAAACCTGATGTGTGTTGATGGTGAAGTCAGCCGATTTCTTCTCTTTTTTGATGCCCAGAAGATAAGTAGTGCAATTTCAATATGAGATCCGCTATCAGGAACAAGTTAACAACCAAGATCCTTGATATCTGGAGGTACCCGACACTATCCGCATTAGCAAACGAGTGCAATGAGATCGCAATATCCAAAGCAGACGTATGAAACATACAGATGACGAAGAGGAACCGGTCTTCTCCCTCGGGCATCTGAAGTCAGCAGTAGGTCATATCAAGTATTTTTGGCCGTCGAATCGAATGGTGGCCGGTGGACGATTCTGTGCATCCAGCGGCTGCCAATATATGCGGAAAGCCAAGTGTCATCTTGAGATGAATTGTTATTACGGCTGGTGGCGTACACTTCCGACCTAAATAGTGGGGTGGACTGAAGACTTGCTTGGCGGTATAAGAAGACCGCAAAGCCTTCATGAGCACAGTGACCCGGAAAAGAGTCGAGACGTTCACACGGAGGCTCTTCGAGTATATGAGGATGAGGAACCAACTAGGATCGTCGTCTGCCATGGATCCGAAACGAGGAGCTATTCGATAAGGTGTAGACACAGGTTTTCCTGCATCCCCTTCTGCTCCCGTATCCCGTGTTCTTTGATTTCATGGTCTTGCGGTGTCTGATCCAGGTTCTTCTTCGTCGTACATGTCGTGGAAATCTGTTCTCGGTGTTATCTGTAATGAGATTGATACAGGTTTTTCGCGAGCCTTCTCCCCTTTTGAGGAGAGAGCTATTCACAGGCCTTCTAGGTTTTCTCATCGTCTGATGACGATTCCTTCTTAAAAGAAAATAGATGGTTTTGGGGGCCTACGAGCAGCACTTCCATCTCCTTTTCTTCTTCTAATATCTTATTTGTATTCACATTTTTCTTTTCCTTCAATTAATTTTTTTGATTGGTATCCTTTTTCACACATATAGCGAATGGATCGAGCAAGATTTGAAGGCAAGGCGGATTTCTGTTTACCTTTGGTTGACGCTGGTACTAGCAAAATTTTTTAGCTCTATTTCTGGCCAACCTCAACAAGAGCTTTAGATTTCAGACGTATTGCATGTTTAATTCCTCTTGATTTAGATCATGTAAACGTTATCCTTTCATGGAACAGATTATCATCTTGAGGTGTACAACCACTGTCCTTGAGCTTGTCCTCGGTCGCAGATCTCTTTGTTTTATCATAGAGATGGAGCAATCATCTGGCCAATGGCCGCCACCTGAAGAAGTGAGTACTGACAGTGCTATCCTCTCAGGACCTCATTAATCTTATAATCCATATGTATGTACGAATTACAACTGAGTAGTTATGTGTGAGGTTACTGTCCTGTATAGGAAAACAGCGATCTTTCCTTCATCTACCAGCCTGAGATGAATTCTCTGGACATGTTCACGGCAAACCAAATCATGGAGTCGCTTGGTGAAGAGCTCCATCATCATCTTCCCTCGGGGTCTTGCTTCCCCTTCGATTCGTCTGGGAGCAGTGAGTTCAACAACAACGCCAGCTGCTCTCTCGTGGGGATTCCATATGGGACGCCTATGACCACCACTGTTACCAACGAGCTAGTCTCAGTTGAGGCACCGCAAGCCTCCCCCAGCTTTCTCTCGTTTGGTAATCAGGATTCGTTGCATGATCCACCTCAACTGTATATGAATTCTGGCAAAGGGGTTGTGGAGCCACAGAGTGAGATCAAAAGCCTGTTCTCTCATGGTTCGACATGGAGTGAAGACACTCTCGAGTTCCAAAGACAGGAGAAGAAGAGCATGGGGAGCAGACCACCTTCTTCCGCTCAAGATCATGTCATTGCTGAGAGGAGACGGCGAGAGAGACTTAACCAGCAGTTTATAGCATTGTCCACGATCATCCCCGGATTAAAAAAGGTGCTGCTTATTCTTTTCATCTCTTTATATGTTGTTTGATTCATCTTCTTGAATCTTGTTCTTGTTGCCACACTCTGATTCTTCGGCAACCTACAATATCAGTTGACTATATTGATGACCTTATATAAACTCTTCTTTCTCATGAGCATTATTTTATGAGTTGCATAAATGATTCCCATGAATGCAGCTTGGAAGAAGAATTAGAAACTAGAATTACAACTTGGGAAAAAGCTATAATGCACAAAGGAAACAAAGCAACATCGATTGCTTCTTCTTAGAACCATAAGCTCTGATGCAGTTCAGCGGACCTTTTGTTTGTGTGGCATGCAGACCGACAAGGCCACTCTTCTTGGAGATGCAGTCAACTACATCAGGCAACTGGAAGAGAAGGTGAAAACGTTAGAAGAGAAGGCTTCGGAGAGGACTGTGGAATCCACCATCCTCGTCAAGAAGTCTCACCTCTCCACCGGTGACCACACCTCAGATGCCGAGGGAAGTCCTTTTTCTGATGCCTTCCCCAAGATCACGGCCAGTTTGAATGGGAACTCCATCCTTGTGAGGGTTCAGTGCGAGAAGCGAAAGGGGCTGTTCGTGAAGGTGCTCTCCGAGATCGAGAGGCACCACCTCTCTGTCATCAACACAAACGTCATGCCGTTTGCTTCCTCCTCTCTCAATATAACGGTGACTGCACAGGCGAGTCGATACCATTTTCTTCTGCATGCCTGCAAGTTGCAGTCTGACAGGATTATGCTTATCGTATCTTTTGATACAGATCGAAGAGGGATTCTCGATGACGACGACGGATCTCGTGAAGGACATAGACTCAGCTCTTAGCCGATCCATGTGAAGAAGAAAATGCTCCATAATCTCTCGCGTGGATTAAAAGCAGGATGTGTTGCTGTTCCAAGAGAGGACTCTTCTTCTTTTAAGCTTTCTTTGTCCCTGTAATTACGAAGGAAAAAGGCTGAGCAATATGGGTAGTTTAGCTTCAGCTGCTATTCCGATAAGAACCATCTGCTGTATCCTCCGACTCCTAGAATTCGCAAGAGGAACGGAAAACGGAAGCTTTTTCTCTTCGGAGGCTATATTATAGAGGGTTGCAGGGATATGGACTTATGTGTGGGGATTATGCGTGGAGATTACTTCTGATTCCAACTTAATAAATAGGTTTAATATAGGGAAGGGAGATGGATGCTTTGTTTTGACTTGAGTTCCTACAGAGGGGTCTGTGGATGAGATCAGTTGTGTAGAGGCCGTTATTGGGTCAACCCAATGAGCCGTGGACCAGGTCAGTCCGAGTTCGAATCGGTTAATGGATTTTGACCAAGATATTTATGTAGGCCTGCAAAAGCTAGATTGGGCTGGGCTTCGTCTCAAACTAACCCATTAAGGTTGAAGGTCCACTCTATTTTCTATGATGCAACTTCCGATCCGTTCATGGATGCTGAACTGCAAATGGAAGCTGCAAGTCAAGTTTTTCTTAGAGTTTCAGAAATTAATTCCCCGAATCTTTTGGTTTCTTTTAAATTAAGTTTAATATAAAATTTTTTTTATGATCCATGCGACCTTCGCAACGCTCAAGACACCTATTGATTGAACGATACGATGCAAAAAATAAAATTTAAGAACACTATTTTTGTTTTTTTTTTTCATTCTACATTATTAGATATGCATGCATTGATTGTAATTATATAATGAGCTTAAGTTCAGGAAAGTCTCGAGTCGCAGACTAAACATTTTCCGATTCTTAGGTTTCCACTCTATACGCTGAGACAGATTGTCGAATCATTTGCGGTTTGGAGAAGTTTAATGTGTATCAAAAGAACAGTTTTTGTTGCTTTTTCGGTGTGCTGCTCGTCTGTTCCTCTGTTCGCATCCTAAAACTTGCGCACGCTAACATCACACTTCTTTATAGAGGTGGGTGGAGAGTAGGACCATCACAAGATTCAGATCAAACATGCCTCTGTTGAAAGAGGTCAGACCGGAAGCAACGCAGATAAAGCCATTCCGAACATGCTTGCTTGTTGCCTGCCTGCCTTCACAGCTCTTTGGTCTGGAGAACTGACCCAAAAGATGGGGCCTGTGCGACCTCAGCTAGAGAGGACAGTCAGTTATGTCGCAGAGCTCATCGGATTCTCACCAAGCTTCTGAAGTCAGCGAAAGCTAGTGAGGAGGATGGCGTGCACTGCTGAGCGATCTCACCAACTTCTCCCTTGTCTCATTGCAGTTCCATCCTAAAGCTTTCATGGCGTTGGTTGGATACTTGTTGACTCACTCTAGCTATAAACGAGTGTTACGGTATCCATCTTCTTCAGGATGAGAAGTGCATGCAGCTTTCATGCACTTGTGATGAGTGTATGGAGTTTAAGAGAAAACCATAAATGGTTTAGAAGTCATTACCATTTCACATGGAATACAACACTAATGGCCGCTGCATTGATGGCTCTTCTGGAGCTATTTAATGTGTGGTCAGCAATGGCACCCAGAGAACATCGTAGTTCTCCTCCAAACATCTTTTTTTTTTCGCCTCCTTTCCTAATCCTATAATTTAATCTTACAACAGCCTGCTAACTCAATACAAGCCTGATTGAGATGCCTCAAAAAAAAGATGCAGATCCAACCATGGGGTACAGTGCCAAAGTCACCATCTTCTCCTGCCTTGGTATGCGCCATTTGACCCACCATGGCCTTCATCCCACAGAACTAGAAGATCAACAGCATCCGGCATCGCAATCGACTCTACTTTGTGTTTCCTAGAGCTATTTATCACGGCATAACGACAAGCGCATCGAGCAATCGACCCAGTTCCGAGACACCATGATTTGAGCCATTAATTGGTTCGTGTTTGATTTCTGTTGACGAAGAAGAAGAAGAAGAAGAAGAGAAGAAGAAGTAGGAGAAGGTGTACAAGCGTTGGAAACAGGGAGACTCTGGGATAGTGTGAATAAGCCACGCACCATCCAAAAGCCAGGGGACAAGAAGATCGCCATTCGAGACTGTCACACTCCCCGAATCCAACCCTCCCTCGCTCCCCAACAGGCACTTGATGAGCTTTAATAATCACCACGCTGACATAAAAATTAGGAACTATTTAAGATTAGGTTTAATGGGAACAGAGGAGAGAAACTGAAGCAGATAAGATAAACTAAGCACATAATTAACACAGATATAGCATTAGCCTTGGGTAATTAAGACAGGCTCGAAACCAGGGACCATTGCTTGTATTCGATACATCAACCTTCCAGAAAATAAAAATTAGGGCATCCGGCTATCTTCATCTTAGCCTGTTCTGGGCACCTATGTGGTACAAGTCATTTTGAGATCATCGGTGAGATAATTTGTTCTGGGCACCTATAGAGTAGAACAAGCTGTGTGCTGGGTTCATATGCAACGAGGGAAAGGGAAGGGGAGAAAGGGTGGCCTTTACTGTTCTATTGCATCGAGGAATAGCGTCGAATCCTGGACATGGGGGACCGCGAGATGGCCGGAGACCACGAGCCCTGTGATGTTGTGGTAGAAGTAGTATCCATACGATTTTGTGGAAATCGAGGCTTTGGACTTGGGTTTGAGGGCGACGACTCGTGCGGGCGAGGGAGAGCAGCCAGTGGAAGACGACGGTGGGGCTGCTGCGGCATTCCCTTGGCGATGGCCACGACCTCTGTGCACAAATTCTGGCTCAACGAAACAGGCTGACAGCAGCCTGTGGAGGTTCATCATTGGCATATTTCACGATGCCAGCCTCATGCAACAGTTGCGGTTGCAAACGTCAGAGAGCGACAGCCGATGGAGTCTCGTCTTGGAAACACACCGTCGCCAGCGGACTTCTAAGAAACAAAATTACCGTCGCTTAGATTTTCTCAGACTCGATGGCAATGATTGACGCTGTTGAGATCATGAAGCTCTGCTTTTCTCCAAATTTAGTGTAAGCTCATGAGTGCCAATTCACTTAGACGGGCAGAATCCTGCAGCACTGCACCACATGTTCCATTGACTTGGATGGTAACTTTCATGCCCGAGCACCTCCTCCGGAACTCATCGATGTGCCGGCTCTCTTGCATGCAAAACCGCCTACTCTCTGGTTTCCACCACCTCTGCCTCCCTCAGCGTAAGAGCCACACGTCTCTTTACGTCGGTCCTCCCTCCCCACCATACTAATTCCCCGTGCCTTCTGCTGCTACGGAGAGCGGAACAGGTCCTTTTCCATGCCACGGCCCCACAAGATCTTTAAAATAATTAGATAAAACCCATAAATTCCCGAATAGAAATTATTTATACCTCCATAAAACCTGCACCCGACGCTCCCCACTTCCCCCAAGAGTTCAACAGAGACGAGACAGAGAGAGAGAGTGTGTGTGTAATGGCGTCTTTCTACTGCCGCCGCTACCGTCAGCTCCTCCTTATCTTCCTCCTCAATGCTATCGGGTCATTGGCGGCGGCGGAGGACGCGATGGAGGCTGACGCTCTCCTTGCGCTCAAAGCGGTCGTCTCAGACCCCTCTGACGCTCTCTCTGCCTGGAACAACTCCGCCTCTGGTGGCCATTGCTCCTGGCCGGGCGTCGCCTGCGACCCCCTGCGGGGATTCGTCGTCTCCCTCGACCTCACTGGCTTCAACCTTTCCGGCACGCTATCCCTGGCCGTCGTCCGCCTCCGCCACCTCCTTAGCCTCTCCGCAGCCTCCAACTCCCTCTCCGGTCCCATCCCCGCCGAGCTCTCCCGCCTCTCCAACCTCCGCCATCTCAACCTCTCCAACAACCTTTTTAATGGCTCCTTCCCCTCCGCTATCGTTCGCCTTAAGAACCTCCTCGTTCTCGACATCTACAACAACAACCTCACAGGGCCCCTCCCCGCCGAGGTCTCCGAGCTCCCCAACCTCCGCCACCTCCATCTCGGCGGCAACTTCTTCACCGGCGTCATCCCGCCGGTGTTCGGCCGCTGGGAGTTCCTCGAGTACCTCGCTGTCTCTGGCAACGAGCTCGGTGGCCCCATTCCGCCGGAGCTCGGCAATCTCACCCGCCTCCGCCAGCTTTATTTAGGCTACTTCAACAACTTCGAGGGTGGCATCCCGCCAGAGATCGGTGGCCTCTCGGAGCTCGTTCGCCTCGACATGGCCAACTGCGGACTCACCGGCGAGATCCCGCCGGAGCTCGGCAACCTCCAGAACCTCGACACGCTCTTCCTCCAGGTGAACGGTCTCTCCGGAAGCCTACCGGTGGTGCTCGGCCGTCTCCGCAGCCTCAAGTCCATGGATCTTTCCAACAACGCTCTCACCGGCGAGATTCCCTCCTCCTTCGCCGACTTGCAGAACCTGACTCTGCTTAACCTGTTCCGCAACAAACTCCACGGGTCGATTCCGGAATTCGTCGGCGACCTGCCGGCGCTGGAGGTGCTCCAACTCTGGGAGAACAACTTCACCGGTGGCATACCCCGACGGCTCGGCCAGAGCGGACGGCTCCAGATCGTGGACCTCTCGTCGAACAAGCTCACCGGGACTCTGCCGCCGGACCTCTGCTTCGGCAACAAGCTGCAAACGCTCATCGCCCTCGGTAACTTTCTCTTCGGCCCTATACCGGAGACCCTTGGCCGGTGCGAATCACTCAGTCGGATACGGATGGGGGAGAACTATCTCAACGGATCGATTCCTGATGGACTCTTCAGCTTGCCCAAGCTCTCCCAGCTCGAGCTCCAGGACAATCTCCTCACTGGCGGGTTCCCAGACACCGGCGCCGCTGCCATCTCGCCGGACCTTGGACAGATTAGCCTCTCCAACAATCGGCTCTCGGGGCCGTTGCCACCGTCCATCGGCAACCTTACTGGCCTCCAGAAGCTCCTGTTGAACCAGAATCAGTTCTCTGGCCGTATACCGCCCGAGATAGGGAGGCTGCAGCAGCTCTCCAAGTTGGATTTCAGCGGCAATCGGTTTTCCGGCCCGATAGCGCCCGAAATCAGCCGGTGCAAGCTTCTAACTTTTGTGGACCTCAGCAGGAACGAGCTCTCCGGTGAGCTCCCACCGGACATTGCCGGAATGCGGATCTTGAACTACCTGAACTTATCAAGGAACCAACTCGAAGGGAGCATTCCGGTTTCCATCGCCACGATGCAGAGCCTCACGGCGGTCGATTTCTCGTACAATAACCTCTCCGGCCTCGTCCCTGGCATCGGCCAGTTCAGTTACTTCAACGCGAGCTCGTTCGTCGGCAATCCCGAGCTCTGCGGACCGTACCTCGGCCCCTGCAGCTCCGTGACCAATGGCGACGGCTCCACTCATGCAAGGGGGTCACTCCCGGCCTCCTCAAAGCTGCTGTTGGTTATCGGCCTCCTCATCTGTTCCGTTGCCTTCGCCATGGCCGCCATCATCAAAGCGCGGTCTCTGAAAAAGGCAAGCGATGCCCGAGCGTGGAAGCTCACTGCATTCCAGCGTCTCGACTTCACCTGCGACGACGTCTTGGACTGCCTGAAGGAGGAGAACATCATCGGAAAAGGCGGGGCCGGCATCGTGTACAAGGGCATCATGCCCAACGACGAACGAGTGGCTGTGAAGCGGCTCCCGGCGATGAGCCACGGCACGTCGCATGACCATGGATTCTCGGCCGAGATACAGACTCTGGGAAGGATTCGGCACCGCCACATTGTCAGGCTACTGGGTTTCTGCTCGAACCACGAGACCAATCTCTTGGTCTACGAGTACATGCCCAACGGGAGCCTCGGGGAGGTCCTTCGCGGTAAGAAGGGTGGCCATTTGCTCTGGGACACCCGGTACAAGATTGCGGTGGAGGCGGCGAAGGGTCTCTGCTATCTTCACCATGACTGTTCCCCGCTGATCCTGCACCGGGATGTCAAGTCGAACAACATCCTGCTTGATTCGAACTTCGAAGCCCACGTCGCGGACTTCGGGCTCGCCAAGTTCTTGCAGGACTCCGGTACCTCCGAGTGCATGTCGGCCATCGCTGGCTCCTATGGCTACATTGCTCCAGGTACTTTCTGAACTCCTGTACTGCATCCAATATTCTTAACTATTACTGAGCTCTGTTCTTATAATGTCGCCGATTCAAAGTGACACGCTGCATCAAACTGTAGTCGTGCATGGGGATTCCATCGATGATCCCGTCATGGGAGTCGATAGGAATCCCTGCACGGAAAGGGTTCATTTAGGCAACCTCAAATAGATTCGTGTAGGCTCAGCAGATGCCTTTTTTGTTCGCGTGCTCTGCTTTCTCGTTCTTTTCGCATCGGATGATGCATTCCAAGCAAGTACCCCGTCGCCAGGCCTCATTATGATAGTAAAGGCCCTTTCCAATCGCTTCAGGTTGTGAATCAACTTTGGAATGCAGAACACCTGTTCTTTTCTGAGAACTGAAGCAACCTTGCTTCAGTAATTGGACTCCTTGCCGGCGGATCGTTCTTTCTTTTCTCCTCCTTTTACCTGAGCCACTGTTGTCTTTCTTACTTGGTGCCACAGAATATGCATACACGTTGAAGGTGGACGAGAAGAGCGATGTGTACAGCTTCGGGGTGGTGCTGCTGGAGCTGGTGACAGGCAGGAAGCCGGTGGGCGAGTTCGGGGAGGGCGTCGACATCGTGCAATGGGTTAGAAGGATGACGGGATGCAACAAGGAAGGAGCACTCGAGATTGTGGACCCCCGGCTTCCCACGGTTCCCCTGGACGAGGTCATGCATGTCTTCTACGTCGCCATGCTGTGCGTGGAGGAACAGAGCGTGGAACGCCCGACGATGAGGGAGGTCGTCCAGATACTGACGGATCTCCCGAACCCAGCTCGTAAACAGGGAGAAGACCGTGAGGCAGCCACCAAGGAGCAGCAGCAAGCAGCAGAGAAGCCGCCACCACCTGATCTCCTCAGTATTTGAAATGCCTGGGCGGGTCCGAAAGGTTTCTGCTGGTCCTACAAGTTTTGACTGCATCTGCATCTGCATCTGCATCATCTTCTTGGTCTGCTGCTACCAGTGTGTTAGGGGAACTCTGTTGTACAGCTGCTGGAGTGGTGGGGCTTAGGTGACTGGTTAATTTGGCTTCAGCTCTTGTTTTTGTTTGTGATCCTTCACATGCTGCTGCAGCTGCTAATGCTTTTACTGTGTACAAGAGCTCCGGTCCTCTTTGGCTTGTTAATGGATATTAGCAGGGAACGAAGGGTAAACTAAGTATATGATCAGAGCCGGACAATGCTCCTCGAAGCCTTTAATGGAGTGAGTGTGAGACGTCTCTATTTCCGGAACTCAACGAACCGATGACACACAGTGCTCTTTATATTAGAAGGATGAGTTCCACGGACAGATCGGATGAGGTTTAGAAATCCTATCAAATCCGACCATTTTTCGACATCGTATGCACGAATGTAATAGTGACAACCTTGCAAACATACCGATTGCGTGTGATCTCCATCTTCCACGTGCCATGCTACATGCATGAAGATGTCAAATCGAATGCTTCAAACACAGTGCAGTGCTCTTGTAACCAGAAGAATCGCCCGTTCACATGTCACACGTATGACGGAGAGGGTGAGTGCTTCCCGTGTCTTGTGCGCCACTGCCTTGTCACTTCACGCACCTCTCTTCCGCAACGTAATCAACAAGCAAGACGAAACAACTCCCCCTTGGTTCATCTTTTCTGCCTCGGCTTTTTGTTCTCTACTACGCAGAGTCACCGCAGAAGCGTTCGTGCTACGATCTTCGTGGCAGACGGTCTACTGATACCCTGCTGCACTTTCTCTGCAGCGTGCTAGAGGAAACCTGCAGGCCTTCATGGCTTTAGAAGGAGAACAGGATCTCACGTACAGTCTAATGTGGTGAGATCGGCCAAAAAGCCGGGAGTATAGGGATCCGCTTCCTCTCGGTCGACGACTGCTGCGTTTATTTGCCCTGTTCTTGGTACCCTGATGGGCTTAATTTTCTATTTAAATAAGAAACATCATTTTTACTGTCTTTTTAAATAATATTTTCTTCTTTTATGACTAACTTGGGTACAAAGAGTACCAACTAGAAGCAGGCATTGCTGAGGGCGTTCTTATTGGGTTGATCCTCGTTCAGACCCCTTGAAGCCCGGTAATCATTCCCGGAATCAAGGGACTTGTTCTTGTTCGAATCGTATATATCATATCATCTTGCTACAGATTGTTGACGGTGGTCCAAAAGGAGAGAGAAAAAATTAAAGGAAAACACACTGAAAAATGCAATTATGGGCCTGCGATCTCCCTGCATGCACTTGCAACTCCCCACGTGCATGTACTTGGCGCAGGCAACGTAAGCAGCTTCAGTGGCTTACCGTAAAAGCTGTAAGCAGGGTCAGTCTGCTTACAGACACCGAAAACAATCCGGACAATGACGCATCGCAATTTCACTGAGGGAATGCACAATCCAACCAGATAATGTCATTTACTAGTGTTACCAACTTGATTCTTGGACCGGGCGTTGAACTATCCTCATCCTGATCCGAAGGCATACGATTATCCTAGAAATTTTTTTTTTTGAGATGAGATGAGAAAGGGTTTTAGACGGAGGCCAACGAGCCGCTTCGAATGACCTTGGAACTTTTGTGGCTGTCTCGAGACGGGGCTAAAGTGATTTTGATTTTCCCAATGTCTTGCATGACAGGTCAGTGTCTGAGGATTTTTTTATGCAACCCCTTTGACGTTTGGATTAGTGTTTGATAAGGATTATAGTTTTTTTTTGAGATTTAAAGTCTGATTCTCGTTCAAGCATCGGGATCAATTTATTTATCTGTGGAGTCGATGGGATGAGACTGCTTGTATGTTCTTAAGTAACGCATTCATGTAAATAGTCGTTCATTACAACCCCTATCGGTGACTATCGAGACGTACAGACCTCCACAGCACTGCACTAGCAGATAACGATAATACTGTCTGCAAACTCTACTCATTTTTCATATTTTTCATATTAGATAAATGCTTCATTATTTTTCACATCAGCTCCTCGATAGGTATCAACTCACATGTTATGATTAGTATATTTTATATCAACTAGCAAGATAAAGTGCCCGGCTTTCTCCTGCATTATTGTGTGCTGCAGAACTCAAGTTATCTATCTGAAGGAAGAGATGAAGCTCAGTAACTTGTGCTGATACTGAAAGAGACACCAGCACAACCATCTGCGAGATTTGCTACGTAAGCCGTAAGATACTGCAGGAAGGATGGTTTGAGGGGCCTTGATCTGTAGGAGTACTGCATGCATTTATGAGTTGACTCATGGGTTGGTGTCTACTCGTAGGGCATCATTATATATGGAGACCACAGTCTGCATCCCTGTCGTCATGCACCTTCTAGGCTTCACTGTCCAGGTTCTCTGCTGGGTTGCCGGATCGATACAAGATCGATGGCAGCAGTGGGATACTGCACGCAATCAGCAAACCGTGCCGTTCTCACGAACAGTCTCGCCCGCCACATCAGCCTTGCTCCGAAGGCAACGAGAGGGGCTCTTGTCAGCGAATCGCGCTCGGCCATGCTTGATTTATTAGGTGGAGAAAAGTGAATCTGCTTTGTCGAATTTTACTCAGACACCTAATCATTGTTACTAGTTGATAAAGATGATCTAAATGTCATATCATTATTAACCCGATATTTATTCAGACACCTGATCAAGTTCACACATCAGTTGACCACGTCAAATGATCAATACAACATGTGACAATGTTCGCTACTCCCGCAGAAAATGTCACTATCTCTATAATCAATTATTTATTTATTTATCACTAATAAAAGCAACGGTGAGAATCTTTTTGACGAGAAGTCATTCATAGCTCAAAAAAAAAAAAAGGAATAAACATCTATATATTTTTATCTACATGCACATATACTTTGAAAGTACCTTTACAGTACATGATTGAGATTAAAAAGTTAAACGTATGACAATTGTAATTGTGATGTTTGGTGAAAGCCTGCGAAAGCCAAAAAACAAAGCCTTCAAGAAGTATAATTATGAGGCCTTCCAGTATTCAACTCTCGTCGGTGTTATAAGGTGCACGTGAACCTCTTTCCATCAATCTACTTTATGATGGCACAAGGAATAAACTTTCCGCGCCCTCGTCCTATCTTTACATAAAGCTCGAAGCAAAGAGGAGAGAAGGCATATTTGTCATGATTCAGGAGGCAGGATTTCTTGGTTCCAAGTGAAGAGTGCTTTTGGTTTGACCCACCCGATCCCCGTTACTCGATGCTATACTTCAAAAAAGAGAAGAATATCCAGTGTTATCGATGACTATGGTTAAACAACAATGGTAGCGAAGGGGCCTTCAAACCTCAGAAGATTAACCCCCATTGGCACTCGAAGACAGTCTTGCTGACTCGCTTGCTCATGTTCTTTGTTTCGGTTCGTAGGCCCCTATAAAGCGCAAGCCCATTCGCAGGAACCTAGAGAACGAGGCGACGGCAGTATCTTGGGGCAGACGAGGCATGTGAGTCAGAGGACACAATGGAAGAGACAGCATCTGGCTGATGCACTCCCACCCCTTCCCATGTCCTGAGATGTGTTAAAAGACTCGAGGACAGAGAAGAGGAATGGGCTCGCATTCAACAGCTACCGAGAAGCAGAGGAGGTGTGGCGATATGGACTCCAGACTGTGATTGCTGTCACATTCTGCTTCAACTTTTCTTTTGGTGAATTGTCCTTCAATCATTCAAGCAGAGACCCGTTCAAGCTTGAGCTCTCGTTTTGATCGGCCCTTTAGCCCCTGCCACAGCAAGAGAGAGGAGGAAAGCACTGCGGGTTTGTCGCCGACCTGATTCCTGTGCCTGAAGAGGACAAACAGAACAAACATTCCATGACTGATACAGTGATGCATCCAAAACATTTCCTCGCTTCATCGCATTGGCAATCTCCGTCAATGTTAGTCGATTCTAACCATTCCCATTCCCATTCGATGCTCAAATCCCACGTTGCTCCCCAGACGCTTACAAGAAGACACCGACTCCTTTCCCGTTAATAGATTCCTAACCCCATCCGTATACTTTACTGCCTCATAGGCTACAGAGAATAGAGAATAAAGATTGTGCCATCTGCTCTCTTTGGATCAATAAATGATACATTTGCGATAAGTGATGAGCGAGCATTCGAAAGATCAGATGGAGTTGGTGTTGCCATGTGAATTCACATGTCCTCTACTCAAAAAGACCTAGAATTTGAAACACCTTGGTGTTACATCACTGTCCATATCCAAGTCATTCTGGACACAGGGTTGGCTCTTACCAATCGACCATTTCCCAAGTTTGAGATTGAGAAGATGTAGCAGTAAATGATTCAGAATCCAAGAACAGATATCGACAGGTCGGCGCGGGAGGCTTTCACTTTGTGTTACGTTTGCCTCTGCGAAAGGCCTTAGACTAGGAATGACGGGCACCAGCAAAGCAAAGATTCCGAGAAGAGGAGCAGCGCTCCTTGCCAAGGACCAGACTCCAAGTAGCTCGCTCCCACGGTGAAGTACTACGCCACTGATATCATCAGGGAGGAGCATCCGAGAGTCTGATTCGTATGGTTATCAACCTTTTTTTTTTGTCTGAGAGTCATACTTGAACTTTCTCCCTCCCATTCCAGCCAAAGACTTGGAGTCAGATCAAGCTTTTCTAATTGATAGCTCGCATCCTAATGCTATGAGGCAGTGAAAAGTGGATAACATCTTAAAGAATAGCGCTTTAAATGCCCACCAACAAAACCTCATCTTCCTTCTCCGGTAGGCTGCATTGGTTGAGGAAAATATATTGCTCGACTGTGAAGGCCAATACTGGGTTTTGAGTACTTTGAGACCGAAGACTAGGCGAGCAGCCCATGCTTACCTGTCCCTCCGGACAACCACTAGAGAAAGCAATGTCAGGACACCATGATGAACGATGATCAGAACACTGGGAATCAGTATTTATTCTCGGGAAAGAAGAGAGCTTGATATATCTATGAACCACAGCTGTCGACAATGAAATGTAAGCAGAAGCACCAAATCAGTCTCTGTTATCTCTGTCCAGGCCTTGACCATCAAACGAGAAGGATTTTTAGCTCAACATTCTGCCTTTGTCATGTTTGATCAAGATCCACCAGCTTCCAGTTTAATGACAGTGTAGACATGTTAAGATCTGCAAAGGTAATCTCTTCCTCTTGTAAAATCTGTATGTGTTTCGAGATATGATAACCCTATTTGATATGGGATATTCCGGCGCCGCTCATGTGGAGACAGTCAGCGGACATGTCAGCACGGAAGTACAACCCATAACCTGATGTGGGATGCCACGTTTAACTTATCACCTCGGGTCGGAAGCGACAGCTGCTCCACGTCGTCCGGAGCCACACAAAGCAACTCGTCCCCAGAAGCCCGAGACGGTGCCACACGGAGCAGCTAGTTCTCGAAAGCTTGAAATGGCACTGCACAGTGCCGCCCCGTACGAGCCGACCGTCATCCGGACTAAGGTATGCGCTCGTCACTCGAGGGACAGGATGCCACCGACCGAGTGCGTACGGTCAATCTCGGGCATGAATATAAAGTCCCTACCTGGCTTTAAGACAGGGGGGAGGCACAAACAAAACCACTCCCATACTAACTTGATCGTCGGAGGGGTCGAGTCGGGACCGAACCTGACTTAGGCCTTATTGCAAGTGTCGAGCGCCCGAGGAGCCGCATCTACCGTGGACCAAACCGGGACACACTCCGGAGCATCGGTGATCAGACCAAGCCAAATCGCCACGTCAATCGGTAACCACGTTAGTTTGACAACATTCTGGCATTAGAAGGAGGGCCGATGCTGTAGGTATGTCCCGCGACTAACACAAGGGCTCACCCCACTGAAGAACAGCCTGCTGATCACCTCGCCATCGCAGGCCCGACCCCCACGATGCAGGTGGGCAGGGGCGCCCTGAATCAAACCCCAAATCGTTATTAGCACATGTTCAATGACTACGGGCTATTCCCCCCCCGGGAAGTATCCCGGCACCCTCGGTCATCTTGCCCGAGACATTCCTTGACTTGTCAAGGCAAGTGCAAGCCCTGGCGGGGATGATCCAAGTAGTCGCCCCGCTCATCCCGCAACATGTGAGTCTGGCAGGCCCTCGGTCACTGAGCCTACTCACGCTGGTCCTAGAGCCACTCAACGTCCCCCTACCAATCCAGATCTGCATGAGCAGTTGTAAGAAGAGGTGGAGGAGCAACTCGGAGGCCCGGGAGCAATTCTTGAGCGTAGTGTTCCCGCCCTCTGTCCGACCAACCCGCTATTTCCCGAGTCTGATGCCGTATCGTCCGATTTAGCCGATGACTCATTTAGAGCCCAACTTGTTAGGATCTAGAGCTGCACTAAGAGAAGGGGGGGGGGGGCAATTAGTACAGCAGTTAAGAACAATAAATTTTAACGATTTAAAAGGATTTTAGAAATTTCGTACGTTGAAAACCTCATTTCGACTAAAATCGATTTTGATTGAAGTGTATCGAAAATGTAATTAACTTGAGAGCATTTAGAGATGAAGAAAGATAATGATAAGGAAATAGGCCAGCCAAATAAAATGGTTTCAGAAAGATAAAAGTAATAAGTAAATGCAAACCAGATTTTTATAGTGGTTCGGTCATACGACCTACGTCCACTCTCGATTCTTCTTCTTTTGAGGCCATCGACTTTCCACTAGTTGTCTTCCTTCCAACAGGCAAAGACGAACTCCCTTTAGCACCTCTCCTTTTGATGGGCTCAGAAGATAACCCTTATAAGTACTTCACTCATCTCTTTCGGTGGTATACAAATGAGAACTAGAGGAGGGATGTTTAGAAGGATTTTTATAGCGTTTTATTCCTTTTAAAATTTCTGTGCTTGTATGTTCAACCTAGGGATAAGAGGGGTTTTTATAGGCTCTAATCTGATTCAAACTTAGGAGCCTAAAACCTTTCTATATTGGGTTTACCGGGTACTAGCGGTATCATCGCTTGTCACTAGCGGTACCATCGCCAGTTTGACCCTGACACTGAGCGGTACCACCGCCTAGTCTGGTGGTACTATTGCCTGACACACTACTACAGTTAGTGTACTGGGCGGTGCCACGCCTAGACTTAGTCTTGAAGACTAAGCCTTTTAGCGGTGCCACCACCTTACGTGGCACTTAGGCACTATTTTGGCCTTTCATTTGGCCCAACACAACCCTAATGGAAGCCTAGTTGGCCCATAACTAGGTTGACCCAATTACAACCCAATTATACCTAATTCTACTTCGATCTAGATAATTATTATTACAATGCAAATCAAAATATCGCCTGGCACGTCATTGGCCTATCGGTGCTTCGTCCAACACTTCGACGCACCGTCCTCTCTTGTGGCTTGTTGCCCAATCAGTAGTTGACCTTTGCAACTCCAATCCTCTTAGCGCAACTCCACTCTTCTTAGCTTGATGCCCGATTTCATTGTCCAAAACTTTCTGCCGATCATCGATCGGACCTCTAGCTTGACGTCCAATCTTCTGATGTGATTTCCTCTAGCGCAATGCTGATTCATCCTACGTCAATTGTCTAATCTTGATCAAGAGTAGACCTATGTGACTCAGAATGCAATTAGATAACCAAAACATAATCAATTAGTTTCATCATCAAAATTCAAGATTCAACAATCTCTCTCTTTTTTATGATGATAACTAATTGATGACAGAGTTAATCTTTACTCCTGGAGTTTAACCAAACTCCCCCTATCAATATGTCATATTGATAGAAACATTGGATTATGCCAAATCCAAGTAACATTCATCACATGTCTTCAAAAACATCATGCAAATATATAAAAATATTCAATACAATATATATTGCATGAAACCATCAAATCTATTTCTCCCACTTTGTCATCAACAAAAAGGAGAAGTTACATCATAGCTAGTTTTTAGAAGATATGCAAGGTTTACAACATCAAGCTAGCTTCACAACATATATCATTTTAAAGCATTCAATCATAAAAGGTTTTAAGTTCATGCAAATATAGCAAGTTTTCATCACTTGCTTCTTATGCAAGTTTGCACTTTGCTTCTCTTGAGATTGCAAAATAGTAATTTTTGTGATGTTCGAGATACCAAATTATACTAGTAATATTTGTAACTTGAGATATAGCAACTTTTTACTTTTCTTTATGATATTTATACTAGCAATATTTGTATGCAATGAGCTAGTAATTTTGTAAAGTTTACATCACTTTAAACATGCAAACTTAAAAAAAAATTTCAACTTTACAATTTCTTTCTTCTCTTTTGAGAAGTGCAAGCTTACGAGTTTTGCTTTCTTGGCATGCTAGCAAGTTTGCTTTCATTTTCAACGCGCAAGCTAGCAAACCCTTCTCCCCATTTGTCAATGTCAAAAAGAAAGGGAGAATTAATACTTCAAATAATCTTGCATGAGATTCAATAATTAGTAACAAAAATATAAGTAATTTTATTGAAAAAGTGAAGTTGAGTACAATTTTTGCCTCTCTTGAGATAGTAACTTTTTGCTCCTAGTTCAAGCTAACAAATATTTCTCTTTTGATGCACAAGCTAGCAATCTAACTTCCCATTTATCATTATCGAAAAGACGGGAGAAACCAATGATATAGACTTTTACATCAATTGTAAATTTGCATCAATCAATATCTCAATCATCACATGATGCATACAAGATAACAATGCAAAGAAATCATGTCATGAAGGATATCAATATGAAAATTCAATAAGGATCAAAACCAAAAGATATCATTCATGATTGATAACTTTCTTTTTAGCAAGATCAAGATTAAGATTCATATGTATTAATTTTCAATTCATGATGAAGGATATATATCCAAAACATATCAATATCAAGTCATGATTCATTTGAAATAATCTCATTCATAAAAGAATCATATGAAAACATGTTTCGTGCATAAGAATTCTCATCAAGATCATATTTCAAAAAATTTCAAGTATTAAATATCAAGATCATGAAAAAAAATTTTCAAGTAAGGAATACAAAATTATTGATTCATGCATTCAAGCCAAATAAGTTATGATTCAACAAATTAAGGTTGTGATTCCGAAAGCCTAAAAATAAAAGTCATGAATCGTTAAGAAGTCATCAAGAAATCAAGTGGCATATCAAGTCATCAAGATAAAAAAATTCCAATTATATAGTTCCCAGGAATCATGGGACAAGTCCAATTTCAGTTGGAAAATTCTCTTTTGATAAATGAAATAATCATGGTATACGATCTTGATTTATAAAAGTTTCAAGTTATAATTATCAAGATCATGAATCGTAAATATTTTCTTTAGCAAAGAATTCATTAGCACTTAATTATTGCATTAGAAATCTCATTACATCATGATTTATAAATTCTTTCTCTACAACATGGATCATAGGAGGTATAATAGCAATGATATCAATTATGATTCTTTTGGTTGCAAATAGCAAAGAGAACAACTTATTTCATGTATTTTTATTCACAAAAGTCAAGTTATGGTTTCAAGAGATTAAAAGAAGAATCAAGAATCATAAAAAAAAATCTCATTTAAGTTCAATTCGACACTCCATACTCATCATTGAAATTATTCATATAAATGGATTCATTAACACATCATCAAAATCTCATTCATAAGAGGGTCACAAAATATACATGGATTCATCATTTGTTTTTTATCGAAAAATCAAAAATTTTAGAGATAGACAAATTTCAAGAATCATGTATTTCTTTTTTATGATTTATTTCATATAACCATGACTTTGTCTTTTAATAAAAACGAGTATCATATTCAAGAGTAAAAGATAAATTTTATTATAAAAATTATCAAGGTGAAACACATCAAGCATAAGACATCATGATAGTACTATTTGTCATTCTTATGTATTTCGTTTGATACAAATTGATTTCATATAAGCATGTTCAAATTTTTCATACAAAAACCATTATCTTGTAAATTTGAGACAAGGTTTTGTTAAAGCCATCAAGACCAAATGCATGAAACATGAAACATCATGATAATGCATTTTCTCATTTTATATGTTTCACTTTAAGTTAGTTGTTTTCATACGAGTATGTTCATGTTTTTCATATAGATCTGAAAAGCAAGTTTCAAGATAAATCGTTAAGACCAAAAACATGATACACACATTTATTTCCAAAACATTGATTATGATTATTTTCATGAGATTCACAAAATTCATGAAATAAGTTCATTAATCTCAATAGAATGAAAAATGTATTTTCATTTCATGCAATTTGATTACACATAGGAATGTTCAAGTCTTTTATGAATACATGAATCAACATTTAAAAAATGAGACATAAGCTTCATCATAAAATCATCAAGATCAAACACATAAAGCATAAAACATCATGATAGTGCATTTTTCAATTATATATGTTTCAATTTGAGTGAGCATGTTTAGATTTTTCATGCAAGAGCCAAGCATCATATTTAGAGCCGAAAGCATCATCAAAACTACTTTTAATTCTATCATTCTTTCTTTTATTAGTTATAACAAAATTTCTTCTTACATAATTCTAGCTCAGTGTTAAAAAAAATCAAGAGTCATGCTCAAATTTTGCCAAAATCATGTAACAATTTATAAATCCAAAAAATAATTTTCATCATGAAAACCATCAATACCAAAAACATATTATTCCAAAACATAGGATTTCAATTTTCATTACTTCAAATCCTCATTAAGCATGATATCATTAAGCATGAAAATCGAAATACACAATCATGGGTTAATCCTATTAGGTGTACAAACATAATCATGCTAATTTATTTATTATGTTAAAACCATACATCAAGATTGAAACTAAAAACTGATACAAAAATCATACTCATGGAATTGCATTATCACACATCATGTAATTATTATCCATAATATTACATACATCATTCAAAATTTTAAATCATAATATACATGAAACTTTAACAATATGATTTTCATGCTCAATTTTTTTTAATTTTTCAAACACGCTAAAAAAAGAAGCATTATATAATTTTTAAAATTAATTTTTATTTTCTACCAACTAAATTAAGCACTCATGAAAAGATCAAGTAATTTCAAAACAACGTAAGAACATTTTAGGTGAGTTACTTACCTCATCATTGAAAAGCCCAATTCGTCGTTTCGTCACTTGATTCTTTTTTGTATTTCTTCTTCGTCTTTCACCTCTTCCTCCATTTAAGTTCATTTTTTATTTTAGATTTTTGTTTAATGAACTTATTAAAATTTATTAAAAGTTCAAGATTCTCAACATTGTCCTCATCACTTAAGTCATCACTCAAGTGGTATTCATTTGTCCAAAATTTCAAATCCTTCATGTTCTTTAGAAGGTGGTTCATGTGTTCATCAAGTTCCAAGAGGCTCATTTCATATGTTATCAATGAGCTGATAAGTTCTTCAATAGGTAAATTATTTAAATCTTTAGCCTCTTGTATTGTGGTTACTTTAGGATCCTACCTTTTTGGAATAGATCTTAAGATCTTGTTTACGAGATTAAAATCCGAAAAAATTTACCAAGGGCTCTTAGACTATTGATGACATCCGTGAAATGGGTGTACATGTCATCGATAGTCTCACTTGTTTCCATTCGAAAAAGCTCAAAATCATACAATAAGAGGTTTACTTTTGAGTCTTTGACTTTACTAGTTTCCTCGTACGTGATTTCAAGTTTGCGCCAAATATCAAAAACTGTTTCGCAAGTTGAAATTTGATTAAACTTTTTTTATCTAAGGCACAAAATAAGATATTCATAGCCTTTGCATTTAACGAAAAATATTTTCTCTCTAATTCTGACCATTTGTTCATCGGTTTAGAGGGAAGTTGAAAATTATTTTTTATAACATTCCATAAATCTAAATTTAAAGAAATCAAGAAAACTTTCATTCGAGTTTTCCAATATGTGTAGTCCGATTCGTTAAACAATAGAGGATGAATGATCGAAAAACTCTCTTGAAAGTCTGACACACTACCACGATCAGTGTACTAGGAGGTATCACCGCCTAACTACATTGACACTAGGCGGTACCACCACCTAGACTAAGTCTTGAAGACTGAGCCTTCTAGCGGTGCCACTGTTGGAAAATCCACAAGGGGAGTGATATCTCATGCGCAGTGGAAGAACAAAAACAAAATATCCCAGATTTTTCGTAGAAAGTTTCCGTCATCGTGCAAAGATCGGTGCGCCAAAACAAATCTGTGAAAAATTACGCGTGTAAAAGAAAGTACCTAGGGAGATCGTATATTCCTGAATCCCTGTAGATCTGTAGGAGAGGATGAAGGAGGTCAATCATCCTCTCTCTAGCGGTATCCACACGATAGGAACTGCGATGATGCACCTCTCTCTCTGGGAAGAGGAGAACAGGAGGTGACTACCAAAAGAAACCCTCAGCCTATAGAGCTTTGGTTCCCTCCTATTTATAGAGGCCCCCTGAAAACCCTAATGGATCTTTTGCCCTATTGGGTATTGGATCTCTATCAAATTACCCAAGCCTCTTGGATTAGTGGGTCTCTACCCAATAATCTCTTATTAGCAATTATTGGATCTCATCTCAGGATCCAATAATTCAGGGGCTTAATGGATATCCAATAAGATAGGGGGTTCAGCGGATATCTCATATCCGAACATCTATTTGTCGCAACACCTATCATATGTGTGTGACCCTCTAGGCCCAATATCGAGCTAGTCGTGAGTCATACTTGTCAGAACTCCTTCTGACTTAGTGAATTATTATCTATATAATAATTCACCCAACTCATAGATTGCGAACGTACCAAGCCACTACGCCGCGGCCCCGAGACGATACAGGGGAATCCAATCCTTTTGACCTATCTGTCCTTAGTTACTATGTATTTATAGTCCCTCACCCATCCAATATCCCAGAGACCTTATATCGGGCATGGTACTGTCAGGCCCATACGGTCTCTCCTCGAGTCTTGCTCTTGTCGGATTCTTTCAGAGAACTCTTTCTCTCTCAATTCGAATAACCTTGGCTAAGGATTTGTTCGAGCAAGAACACATGGGATATTCCTCTCATGATACAAAGAGCGGATGATCCTTTATTAATACTCAATAGCCCTCATAAGGTTGGCTACTACTCCCAATAACTGGTTGTACTAGATCTGGAACTTTCTAAACCTATAAGTCTGGTATCAAAGAGTGGAGTATTCATACAGGACATCCTTGGTGTCTCAAGTCTAAGGACCAGATATACTATTGGAACTACGGAATCACTGTCTGACGTGAGGTATCAATAACCATTCAGCATTCCGTAGGCAGATTAATCAGTGAACTCATTCCCCAATGAGCACCTGCACTATACCCTTAGTGTCCCCACACGAGTAGCAGTGAGACCAGCTACCTCAATCATATGGACGGGTATACAGCACACTAGTCTATCCGGTTATCTCGATGTCCTTCTCGAGTAATCTATGACTAGGATAATTCAAGGTCTGTGTTTAAAGGTGAATCGGTCTCATTATCGTGATCTCATCATGATCCGATTCCTATTACACAGATCCAAGGACATCACAATATATGCAACACACAAGATAAAGTGATAAAACGCCTAATAATAAATAAAAAAAAATACATATCAAGTCACAAGTGTCATCACTTATGTGATTGGCTTGCAGGGCATATATGACTAGTAATCACCCACTTGACCTAATGCCAATCACCAACATGTCTGATCCCCATCAGACCTCTGTGATGCTCAAAGATAATCTGAGTCAATGGCTTTGTCAGTGGATCTACAATGTTATCTTCGGATGGAATTCTTTCCACTACTACATATCTTCGGGCCACGATCTCTCTAATAAGTTGGAACCTCCTCAGAACACTTTTGATGAGACCCGGGTTTCCTTATTTCAGTAATCGTCCCGTATTTGTCGCAATATAAAGGAATCAGCTCCTCACTACTCGGGATGACTCCTAGATCTGTGATGAACTTCTTTATCCAAACTCTCTCCTTTGCTGCCTCTACCACAATAATGTATTCCGCCTCTGTGGTCGAGTCAACAGTAGTGTCTTACTTAGAACTCTTCCAGCATACTGCTCCTCCATTCAGGGTGAACACATATCCTGAATTAGACTTGCTATCATCGACATCGGACTAGAAGCTCGAGTCCATGTAGCCCTCAACCTTGAGGCTACTACCTCCATATACCAGTAAAAGATCCTTAGTCCCAAGTACTTAAGGATACTTTTTACTACTTTCCAGTGCTCCAAGCCTGGATCTGCCTGATATCTCCTTGTGACACTCAGAGCATGCGCTATATCAGGTCTGGTACATAGCATAGCATACATGATAGATCCTATCGCTGATGCATATGGTATCATATTCATGTGTGCCCTTTCTTTAGGAGTCTTTGGGGATATACTCCTAGAAAGTAATATTCCATGTCTTATTGGTATGAGACATCTCTTGGAATTTTTCATGCCAAACCTTTTAACAATCATGTCTATGTACCTGGATTGGGACAAGTCAAGCATCCTCTTGGATCTATCTCTGTAGATCCGTATCCTCAATATGCAAGATGCTTCCCCTAAGTCCTTCATGGAGAAGTGCCTAGATAAGCAAGTCTTTACTGTAGAGAGTATTCCTACATCATTCCCAATGATCAGGATGTCATCCACATATAATACCAAAAAGGTGATAGTGCTCTCACTTACTTTTCTGTACACACAAGGCTTATCTTCGTTCTTAACGAAGTCATAAGATCTGATCGCCTCATCAAATCTTATATTCCAACTTTGGAAAGCTTGCTTCAATCCATAAATGGACCTAAGAAATCTGCACACCTTATCTGGGTTATCCCTGGATACGAATCCCTCAGGTTGTATCATATACACCTCCTCCTCGAGTTTACCATTGAGGAATGCGGTTTTGACGTCCATCTGCCAGATCTCATAATCATAGTGTGTTGCAATAGCCAATAGAATTCGAATGGATTTTAGCTTGGCTATAAGTGAGAAAGTTTTGTCATAGTTAATACCTTGCCTTTGACGATACCCCTTAGCCACTAGCCTTTCTTTATAGGTCTCTACCTTTCCATCTACTCTAATCTTCTTTTTAAAGATCCACTTGCAGCCAATGGATACAATACCCTCGGGTGCATTAACTAGGTTCCAAACCTTGTTGGAGTACATGGAATCCATTTCTGAATTCATGGCTTCTTGCCATTTCTTGGAGTCTATGCTCATAATAGTCTCCTCGTAGGTCTGAGGATCAATATCCTCAACATCCTCTCTTCTGATATGTCCCACATATCTCTCAGGAGGATGGGATACTCTATCGGACCTACATAAAGTCGGAACTTGTGTGTTAGGTATCTGAACAGATTCTAGAATGGTGCTTGACCTAGGTTCTCCAACCTCGCTCAACTCTATCATGCTCCCACTGTCTCCACCAAGAATGTGTTCTTTCTCAAGGAACACTGCTCTCTTGGCTACAAAAATCTTTTGGTCCTCAGGGTGATAGAAATAATACCCACAAGTTTCCTTGGGGTATCCAACGAACTTGCACCATTCCGTTCTGGATTCTAACTTATCAGGGTTGTATCTCTTAACGTGGGCAGGGGAGTCCCAAATCTTAATAATCTTAAGATCAGGCATCTTCCCATTTCATATCTCATATGGAGTAAACATCATTGACTTAGTTGAAATTTTGTTCAGAAGGTAAACTGCGGTCTCTAGGGCATATCCCCAGAATGAGATGGGTAGGTCGGCGAAACACATCATGGAATGCACCATATCTAACAGTATGCGATTCCTCCTTTCTGATACACCATTAAGTCATGGTGTATAAGGAGGTGTCCATTGGGATAAGATCCCATAGTCTTTGAGGAACTGGGTGAACTCTGTACTCAAGTTACTCACCTCCTCGATCTGATCGAAGGGTTTTAATATTCTTTCCTGTTTGGTTCTCCACTTCATTTTTATATTCCCTAAATTTCTCAAAAGCTTCAGACTTGTACTTCATCAAGCACACATGTCCGTATCTTGAGAAATCATCAGTGAAAGTAATGAAGAAGGAGTAACCACCTATGGCATGAGTCGACATGAGACCACATACATCACTATGTATGAGTTCTAGTAACTCAGTGGCTCTCTCTCCAGTTCCACTAAATGGAGAGTTGGTCATCTTTCCCTGAAGGCAAGGTTCACATGTCGCATATGACTCATAGTCAAATAGATCTAGATATCCATCTTTTAGCAACTTTTGAATCCTTCCATTGTGGATGTAACCTAGCCTACAATGCCAAAGATATGCATTGTTCACCTCTTTTCGTTTCCTCTTAGACTCACTTACACTCATGATGTGTGGAGCTGTATCTAGCATAAATAAACCATTATACAATGTTCCTCTCGTGATGATCTGATCATCTAATATTATTGAACAACCATTGTTCTCAAAAACTAATTTATATCTAATAACTATCAAACATGAAATGGAAATAATATTTTTGATAATAGAAGGAATATAATAGCATGCATCTAATGCAGTAATAGCTCCACCAAGCAGATGTAAAGTGACCTTACCAATAGCCACTACAGCAACCTTTGCTCCATTGTCCAATTTAAGGTCCATCTCGCCTCTGTTGAATCTCCTAGGTCCTGCCAGAACCTACAACGAATTGTAGATATGATAAGCACTTGTGGTATCCAATACTCATGTGTTATCATAAGATTCTAACAAATAGAGACTGATCATGAATGTACTTAAAGCTTCTCCAAGCTTCTATTTCGCCCTTTCTGCAAGGTACTTTTTGTAGTTCCTCTTCCAGTGCCCATCTATGCCGCAGTAGAAGTACTAGCCTTTGTCCTTTGTTGGGTCTTTCTTGGCAACCTTTGCCTTACCTATTTTGCCCTTGCCCTTGCCCTTCTTAAGGGTCTTCTCAGCCTTCCTTTTCTTTCTGGTCTCACTAGTGTAGAGAACCGGATTCTCTTTCTTGATGATGCTCTCTTCTTCTCTCAACATATTGAGGAGCTCTGGGAGGGTCACCTCAAGTTTGTTCATATTAAAATTTATTATGAACTGAGAAAAGAAATCTGGTAGGGACTGAAGCACAAGATCCACACACAGGTTATCCTCTAGGACCATTCCTAGACCTGTGAGTTTCTCGATCCATTCAACCATGTTAAGGACATGGTTCTGAACCGGTGTTCCCTCAGTCATCCTAGCACGAAAAAGACTCTTTTATATCTCATATCGCTGAGTTCTTCCCTGTTCCTCAAACAGTTTGCGGAGATGTAGGAGTATGGAATTATCATCTATATTTTCATGCTGTCTCTGTAACTCAGTAGTCATAGAGGCCAACATATAACACTAAGCAAGAGTGGAATTATCTAAGTACTTCACATAACGAGCGATCTCATCCTAGCTTGCCCCTTCGTTGGGCATAGGGATCACTGTATCAAGAATATACGTGATTTTCTCCGTCGTGAGAATGATTCTCAGATTGTGAAGCTAATCCATATAATTTGGACCAGTGAGGCGGTCGGCATCAAGTATGCTATGTAAAGGATTTGAAAGTGACATTTTCTGAAATTAAAGATGTAGCAGAAATAAATAACATACAGACTTTGTAAAAATTAAATAGTTAAGATAAGGACTTCTATCTTAATGTACTCTCACTAATTTTTCACGAGACACACAACACCCTCCGGTATGTGAATCGGAGACCCCCGGCGGATCTCTAGTGGGGATTGGGATCCAATCAGTGTCTTAACGTAACCTCGAGGGACTCGACCAATCATGTTAAGCCCGTAAAGGTAGGCAACTCTTGCCAATCACAACTCCTTATGATTCCCGTCCTATTCGGCCTCCGAACCACCATGGCCTCGAGGGACTCGACCAACCATGATGTTTAGTTAAGTCATCACCATCGTTACAAGATGAGTCTGATTCGATGATATACTCTCGAGGGACTCGACCAAGCATACCATATCCTCAGGTCACTGGTGACATCTCTATGTCGTAGATAAGATAACGAGACACGATATAGGTGAGTCTTGAGGGACTCGACCAACTCAACCTACACCGGGAATCAATTCCTAGTTATAACGATGGAAGACCACGTGGGTCAATCTAATTGCCTCACATTTACTGACTTAATATTATTAATGGAGAGGATTTTTGATTTGGTCTCCTAACAAAATGTGTCACACACATACGTATTTAATATATATATCTATATCGCATGCAAATATATATATACATATCTAGTAGGTGTATATCTAATCACACATCACATGAGCAATCACACTAGATGATCATGGACCACATCCTAATATGATCAGGCCCGAGCCAGTGAGCCCAATCACTCACTATGCCCTGTGATCGTCTATCTCGTTTCGTCGGATCCGTCGACATCTCGACACATCTCCATGCGTCGGATCGTCCATCTCGACCTCATGGGTCCCGCTACCACTGCGCCTCCTCATGTAATTACAACATAATTACAGGCACGCAGGCCTAACAATAAATGAGAAAAGAATAAAGGCTCGCAAGCCCCAATAATAATAATCACATGTACACACATCACATCACAGGTCCATGATCATCTGTCCATATCATACATCACATATATATGTTATTTTATAGGATTACTAGACAAAAATAATAGTTAATTAAATTATTTAATTAACATATTTAATTTTCTGAAATCAGGGACATAAAAGAAAATTTTGAATTCCCAGGGGTATTTCAGTAATTCAGCCAAAAGGGTATTTTGGTAATTCTGTCAAAAGGGATAGAATCTGAAATTTCTGAAATTTCGAGGGGTAAAACCATCTTTTACCATAAAACCCTAATCCCTCACCCTTATTGTGCCTGCAGCCGTTGCCACCCTGCTAGCGGCGCCCCTTGCGCGTGGGGAGGGAGGCGGTAGCGTCGGTGCCCCGTGAGCCGAGCCCCGCCCGGTGCTCATGCGATGGCGCAGTACACCAGCGTTAGCGCCTCTGGCGAGACCGCGAACACACAGTGTCCAGCGCCAGGCGCGCCTCTGCTGAGCGGCAGCGGCCGGCCGGAGCGTACCGCTGCGACCATGAGCCCCACCGATGGCCGGCGCGCTATTGCTGTGGCGAGCAGCAAGGCTGCAAGCAGCCTTGTGATCGCTGCACGAGCGCAGCAAGGGCAGCAACAATTGCTGCCCTTCCTGGCCCTTTTATGCCAACGATTTTGGCATTAAAAGCAAATCCAAACACAACACAAGTAGTTTAAGATCCGATCTTCACACTAACAACTTGGCTCTGATACCACTATTGGGAAATCCACAAGGGGAGCGACATCTCATGCATAGCGGAAGAACAAAAACAAAACACCCTAGATTTTCCATAGAAAGTTTTCGTCGTTGTGCGAAGATCGGTGCGTCAAAATAAATCCGTGAAAAATTACACATGTAAAAGAAAGTACCTAGGGAGATCGTATATCCCCGAATCCCTGTAGATCTATAGGAGAGGATGAAGGAGGTCAAGCATCCTCCTCTCTAGCGATATCCACACGACAGGAATTGCGATGATGCACCTCTCTCTCTGAGGAAAGAAGAACAGGAGGTGGCTACCAAAAGAAACCCTCAGCTTATAGAGCTTTGGTTCCCTCATATTTACAGAGGCCCCTTGAAAACCCTAATGGATCTTTTGATCTATTGGATATTGGATCTCTATCTAATTACCCAAGCCTCTTAAATTAGTGGGTCTCTACCCAATAATCTCTTATTAGCAATTATTGGATCTCATCTCAGGATCCAATAATTCAGGGGCTTAATGGATATCCAATAAGATAGGGGGTTCAACGGATATCTAATATCCGAACCTCTATTCGTCGTAATACCTACCATATGTGTGACCCTCTAGGCCTAATATCGAGCTGGCCGTGAGTCATACTTGTCAGAACTCCTTCTAACTTAGTGAATTATTATCTATATAATAATTCACCTAACTCATCGACTGCGGACGTACCAGGCCACTACGCCGTGGTCCCCAGACGATATAGGAGAATCCAATCCTTTGGACATATCTATCCTCAGTTACCATGTATCTATAGTCCCTCATTCAACTAATATCCTAGAGACCCTATATCGAGCATGGTGCTATTAGGCCCATACGGTCTCTCCTCAAGTCTTGCTCTTGTCGGATTCTCCCGGAGAACTCTTTCTCTCTCAATCCGAATAACCTTGGCCAAGGATTTGTTCGAGCAAGAATATATGAGATATTCCTCTCATGATATCGAGAGCGGATGATCCTCTATTGACACTCAATAGCCCTCATAAGGTTAGCTACCACTCCCAATAACTAACTATACTAAATCTAGAACTTTCCAAACCTATAAGTCCAGTATCAAAGAGTGAAGTACTCATACAAGACATCCTTGGTGTCTAAGTCTAAGGACCAGATATACTACTGGGACTACGGAATCGCCGTCTAACGTGAGGTATCAATAACCATCCAACATTCCGTAGGTGGATCAATCAGTGAACTCATTCCCCAATGAGCACTTGCACTATACCCTTAGTGTCCCCACATGAGTAGCTATGAGACTAGCTACCTCCATTATATGGATGGGTATACGGCACACCAGTCTATCCGGTTATCTCGATGTCCTTTTCGAGTAACCTATGACCAGGATAATTCAGAGTCTGTGTTTAAAGGTGAATCGGTCTTATTATCGTGATCTCATCACGATCCGATTCCCATTGCACAAATCCAAGCACATCACAATATATGCAACATGTAACATAAAGTGATAAAATGCCTAATAATAAGCAAAGAGAAAAAGTGCATATCAAGTCACAAGTGCCATTACTCATGTGATTGGCTTGCAGGGCACATATGACTAGCAGCCACCACCAACCCTGACAGTGCCACCGCCTAACATGGCACTTAGGCACTGTTTGGGCCTTTCATTTGGCCCAACACAGCCCTAATGCAGGCCTAGTTAGCCCCTAGCTAGGTTAGCCTAATTACAACTCAATTAGACCTAATCTTACTTTGCTCTAGATAATTATTATTATAACATAAATCAAAATATCACCCTGCATGTCATTGGCCCATCGGCGCTTCGTTCGACATTTCGGCACGTCGTCCTCTCTTGTGGCTTATTGCCCAATCAGCAACTGACCTCCGCAGTCCTGATCTTCTTGGCACAACTCTGCTCTTCTTAGCCTGATGCCCGATTTCATTATCTGAAGCCTTCTACCGATCGTCAACCGGACCTTCGACTCAACGTCTAATTTTCTGACATGATTTCCTCTAGCACAATGCTGATTCATCCTACGTCAATTGTATAATCTTGATCGAGAGTAGACCTACGTAACTAAAAATGCAGTTAGATAACTAAAACATAATCAATTAGTTTTATCATCAAAATCTGAGATTCAACACAACTGTCCTCAATAAACTGATGATTGGACGAGTTCTAGCACGAACTCTGCAAGTCCAAAGACGAGGTCGAGGATGATGCCTTGGGAGCATCCCCCTTCACTCCCGAGATCCAGGATAAGCACGTTCCTCTCAACTTTAGACTCCTGGCTCTTGAGGTGTACGATGGCAGTTCCGACCCAACGGAACATATCGCATCCTTCTGAGCCCAAATGATCCTCTATGGCACTTCTGATGCTTTGATGTGCAGGGCATTTCCCACTATGCTCAGGGGACCAGCTCAGATGATGATCAACCAGCTCCAGCGAGCTTTGATCTTCTCATTCGACCAGCTCACGAAAGGGCTCAAGCATAGCTTCTTGGCCAGCATGCGGCCAAAACCCTTCGTGGTCGCACTCCTCGCATTGGGCTAGCGTAATGGCAAGATGCTCTTACAATTCATCGCACGTTTCACCGTTGAGGTCTAAGGAATACCCGAGGCTCATCCCTCTCTGATCATGTAGGCATTCCTGATGGGACTATGCCCCTCAAGATTCTTCTGGTCTCTAGTCAAGAGACCGCCTACAATTGTTCTCGAGATGCTCCAATGCGTTAATCAATATGTCACTGCCGAGGCCCTAATGGCGAGAAAGCGCAAGGACAATAAGAGACCTTGGATGGACTTGACCCGAGGAGTAGTCCCAAGGTCGGCCGCAGAACCATTCCAAAGAAGGCCCGACAGACTCGAGCAGTCGCACCCAAGGCTCCCCCTGAACACTTCCTGAACTGAGATCTTCCTTCAAATCTGGGAGAAGGGACTCCTGCGAGAACCCAACCCGGTAAAGGCCACTAACATGGATCGATCGAAATATTATAGGTTCCATCGAGACTACGATCATGACACAGAAGACTGCCGTGACCTGTAGAACCAAATTGAGGAATTAATCCGCTGAGGGCACCTCAGGCATTTTCTTAAAAAGCTGAGAGAGTCATCTCCTTAGCCCAGGGGTCCTGTCAAAAAGCAGATCGATGTCAATATCGGTGGGCCAGCCTCCGGGGGCAGCAGCACCACAGAGAGAAAAGCATATGCGCGGAGTACTGTGGAGAAGCGCTTGAGACTGTGGCCCGGGGTAGAAATTATTAGGTCTCAGATTTTGAGAATAAAACTAATTGATTGTATTTTATTGTTTAACTACATTTTGAGTGATGCTGGTCTACTCGATTAGGATTAGATAGTTGATGCAAGAGAAATTGACGTTGCGCCAAAGGAAATCATGTCAGGATATTGGACGTCGAGCCAGAGGTCTGGTCGACAATCGACAGAAGGCTTCAGACATCGGGCATCGGGCCAAGAAGAGTGATGTTTCACCAAGGATATTAGGGTTGCGGAGGTCAACCGTCGATTGGACAATAGGCCACAAGAGAGGATGATACACTGAAAAAGCGGATGAAGTACCGACCAATGATGTGTCGGGCAACAGAATGTCAATTCACATTGTAATAACTAACTAGATCGAAGTAGAGTTAAGTTTTATGTGTGCAGGATTAACTATGATAATGATGAAGATATAAAGCGATATAAAGGATGGAGTCAAGTATGATGGAATCATTGAGAGTTCGAGAGTTCGACAGAAGTCTGAAGATTCATCGGGAGTGATGCCAGAACTGGCCAAGAACGAGTAGGGAGCTTGCCGAAGGGTTTTCGAAAGTTCACCGGAAGGTTCGTCGAAAGTTCGCGGAGCTCGCCTAGAAAGATTAGAGCTTGCCGGAAAAGCTCGTTGGAACTCGCCAAGATCAATCATGAAGTCCAAGAGCTTGCCGGGAGTCCGCAGAATGGTATTCGAGAGTTCGTCAGAAGACCGCCGGAAGTTTACCGGAAGCTCACCGGAAGAAGTCTTGACTTTTCGAACTTTGTAATAGCTTAGGAAATATCTTTAATTTCATAGTTAGTACATAATTAGGGTTAGGATTTTGTGTTAATCCTTTAACCATGTTAGAGGCCAAGTGGGCTATGTATTGGATCGGTTTGGGCTAGGTTTAAGGCCCAACCAGGAGTGCTGGACATTGTCTAGCGGTGGCACCGCCAGACTAGGATGGTGGCACTGCCTAGGTCTAGCTTCCCAGGTAGTCTAGGGCGGTAGTACCGCCTTAAGGCAGAGTGCCCGGGCAGTGGCACCATTGGCTGGGCGGTGGTACTGCCCAGTATACTGACCGTGTCAGTGTGTCAGGTGGTAGCACCACCAGACTGAGTGGTGATACCACATAGTGTTAAAGTCAGACTAGCAGTGGTACTGTTAGTGACAGGCGGTGGTACCACTAGTACCCTGAAAAATCAGGATGAGAAGTTTTTTTGGCTCCAAGTTTGAATCAAATTGAAGCCTATAAAAATCCCTCCCATCTCTGGTTAGAATATACAAGTACATACACTTTGAAAGCAAGAAAACGTTGTAGAATTCTTTCTAGAAATCCCTCCTGTAGCTTTCATTAAGTTACCTCCTATAAGGGTTACCTCCTAAGCCCGTCAAAAGGAGAGTGCTGTAAAGGGAGTCAATCCTCGCCCGTTAGAAGGAGGATAACTAGTGGAAAGCCGGTGGCCTCAAGTGAAGAGGAATCGGCAGTGGACGTAGGTCTATAACCGAACTACTATAAATCGGTTTGCATTTACTTATTGTTCTTTAAATTTCTGCAAACCTATTTCCTTTACTTGTTCACTGCCCTCCTTTTTCTCTTAATGCTTTCAATCTAAACAGTTTTTTATACACTTTAATCGAAATCAGTTTTATCATACAAAGTTTCCGAAAGCGTTATTTTAAATCGTCGAAATTTATCGTTCTTTACCGCTGCACTAATTCAGCCCCTCTCTTAGTGTCACTCTAGATCTCAATAATTGGTATCAGAGCCTCATTATTTCTCTTTTGGATTCACACCCATGAGAAATGACTTTTCATGGCTTTCAAGAGGGTTTTTCGATTGTTCGTCCTTCATTATTTAACGATTTGGACTACACTTATTGGAAAACTCAAATGAGAGTTTTCTTGATTTGTATGAATTTGGATTTATGGAATATTATTGAAAATGGTTTTCAACTTCCTTCTAAACCGACGAACGAATGGTTAGATTTAGAGAGAAAATCTTTTTCTTTAAATGCAAAGGCTATGAATGCCTTATATTGTTCTTTAGATAAAACTGAGTTTAATCGGATTTCAACGTGTGAAATAACTTTCGATATTTGGCACACACTTGAAGTTACACACGAACGAATGAGTAGAGTCCAAGACTCGAAAGTTAACATTTTGATGCATGATTTTGAGCTTTTTCGAATAAAACCAACCGAGACTATCGACGACATGTATACCCATTTTACGGATATCATCAATAGTTTGAAAAGTCTTGGTAAATCTTTTTCGAGTTTTGATTTCATTAATAAAATTTTAAAATCCCTTCCAAAGAGTTGGGATCAAAAAATAACAGCTATTCAAGAGTCTAAAGACTTGAATGTTTATTCACTTGAAGAACTAATCTAATCTTTAATGACCTATGAAATGACTTGAACTTGATGAACATGAGTACCACCTTCCAAAGAATATGAAGGATTTGACACTTTGAATAATAGAATGCCACTTGAGTGATGACTCAAGTGATGAGGATAATGTTGAGAACTTTGAACTTTTGACATTACATTTTAAAAAGTTCATTAAACAAGAATTAAAGAATACAAATGAAAATAACACCAACTCTTGCTATGAATGCAAGAAACCAGAATGCCCCAAAGACGAGTGCACAAAAATGAAGAAGAGGAAAGCGCACAAAAAGGATGAAGATGTAAACTATGCCTTGTCGGTTTTCGACAATGAGGTAAGAAACTCACCCAAGTTGCTTTTATCTTATTTTAAAATTACATGATATTTTTCATGAGTGCTTAATTTAGAAAGTAGGAAATAAAAAATTATTTTTAAAAAATTATATCATGTTTCTCTTTTTAGCGTCTTTGAAAAATTAAAAACTTGATCATGAAAATTATATTGCTAAGGTTTCATGCATGTTATGTTTTGAAATTTTGAATGATACAACATTATGGATGATAATTCCATGAATGTTTATGATTTCCATATCGGATTTTGATGTATGGTTTTGACACAAAATTTAATTAGCATGATTATGTTTAATAGGATTAATCCATTATTGTGCATTTCGGTTTTCATGCTTAATGAGGATTTGAAGTAATGAAAATTGAAATCCTACATTTTGGAACAATATGTTTTTGGTATTGATGGTTTTCATGATGAAAATTATCTTTCAGATTTATAAATTATTACATGATTTTTGGTAAAATTTGAGCATGACTCTTGATTTTTTTTGCTAGAATCATGTAAGAAGAAAAATTTTGTTATAACTAATAATAACGAAAGAAAGAATGATAGAATTAAAAGTGGTTTTGATGATGCTTTTGGTTCTAAATACGATGCTTGACCCTTGCATGAAAAATCTGAATATGCTCACTCAAATTGAAACACATAAAACGAGAAAATACACGATCATGATTATTTATGTGCAACGCATTTGATCTTAATGGGTTTGATGACAATACTCATGTTTTGGATTTAAACTTGATACTCATCTTTTAAAACATGAGCACACTTATATGAAACAAATAATTTAAAATAAAAAATATTATATATGATGAGTGACTCTCACATTTTGACATGTTGTATTTGGCTTTAATGGTTTTTATGACAAAATTTTTAAATGATTTGTCATTTTTAATGAAACTTGATACACATCCTCTAATAAAAAAGAATTTGAGCATGCTTACATGTAAATCATCTCCGTTGCTCTTAATAAAATTTTTGAATGAAAGATTTTGATGCATTTGATCTTGATGACTTTAATGACAAAACTTGCATTTCGAATTTATATGATGATAGCTTTCATTGAACATACCTTATGAAATCATCATAGATACTGATGAAATGAAAATATTAAAAATTTTGTTATCATGCTTCAACTCAATGATTTCTATGACAAAATTTTGTTTTTACATCTTAAACGTTCATACTTGTTTCTATTCGATATAAAAAGACAAAGGCATATTTATACAAAATCAATGCAAATCACTAAAAGAGAAATGCATATTTCTTGAACATCTCTCTTTCTCTAAAGTTTCAGATTTTTCAAATAAAAGACAAGTGATAAATTCATGATATTTTATGAATCACTTGAATTATGAATGAAATTTTGATGATATGATAATAACGTTATTCATGTTATGAATATCAAAAATGACAATTTGATTATGAGTCTGGAGTTGACGAATTAACTTGAATGAGATTTTGTTTCAACTGAATCATGAACTTTCTTTTGACGTCTTGACTTATGAAATTTCAAGAAATATGATTACTACTTGATATTTTATACTTCAAATTTCTTATGAAATGTGATCTTGATGAGAATTTCTATGAATCAAGTTACTCTTTGCGCTATTTCTTTTCAAATGAGTCATGAGCTTTGATTTCATATCTTTCTTGACTTAGAAATGACATGATTTCTTTACCATGTATGCATCATGTGTTATTGATTGACACTATTTTCTAAATGATGCAAAAAGGAAGAAAACTATGTCCTTCCTTCTTTTTGACATTAACAAATGGGGAGAAGGGTTTGCTAGCTTGTGTATCATAAGAGAAAGTGGCAAGCATAGCTAGTTAGAACTTACAAAAAGGCAAAACTTACACTTCTCAAAATGAGAAGAAAGAAATTATAAAATTATATTAATTTTTAAACTCATGAGCTTGCATGTTTAAAATGTTATAAATTTTATAAAAATTACTAAGTTCATTGCAAACAAAAAGTTGATAGCTTACAAAAGGGAAATTTAGTTGCAAAAGAGAAGAATTGAAAGGGAGCTAGCTTGCTAGCTTATCATTATTGCTTGCTTGCTTATCATCAATTTTCCTCATATCATGATTTATGACTCCCTTGAATTCATGACTTGATGTGTTGAAAATTCATGATGTAAATTTGTTATGATCAAACTATTCATGTAAAGGGAAAAGAATTGTACTCTTCCTTTCTTTTTGACAAAAACAAAGGGGGAGAAAGTTTTTATTAGCTTGCACACCCAAATGAAAAATTTGTTAGCTCAAAAGAACTTGCTATCATGGACACTACCAACAAATTGCTAACTTGCAATCCTAAGAGAAGCAAAGTGCAACATTGCATAAGAAGCAAGTAAAACTTGTCATGGTTAAACTTGAAACTTGCTATGATTGAATGTTGTGTTACAAATCTATGCCTAAATGTGATAAATCTTGTTAGTATAATTATACAATTTGCATATCTTTTAAACTAGCTATAATGTTACTTCTCCTTTTTGTTGATGACAAAGGGGGAAAAGTAGATTGATGAGTTCATGCAATGTAATGATGATTGAATATTTTACATATTTATATGATATTTTTGATAACATGATTTGATACATGTTGCTTGGATTTGGGATAATCCAAGTGTTCTATCAATAGCATATTGATAGGGGGAGTTTGGTTAAACTCCGAGGAGTTAAGATTAACTCCGTCGGTCATCAATTAGTTGTCATCATCAAACCGGGGGAGACTGTTAGGTCTCATATTTTGATGATAAAACTAATTGATTGTATTTTATTATCTAACTACATTTTGAGTGATGCAGGTTTACTCGATCAAGATTAGACATTGACATAGGAGGAATTGATGTTGCGCTGGAGGAAATCACATCAGGATATTGGACGTTGAGCCGGGGGTCTGGTTGAGAATCGGTAGAAGGCTTCGGACATTGGGCATCGAGCTAAGAAGAGTGGTGTTGTGTCAAGGATATCGAGGTTACGGAGGTCAACTACCGATTGGGCAACAGATCGTAAGAGAGGATGATGCACCGAAGAAGCGGATGAAGTACAAACCAATGACGTGCCAGGTAATAGAATGTCAATTCACATTGTAATAATTGACTAGATCGAAGTAGAGTTAAGTTTTATGTGTGTAGGGTTAACTATGATAATAATGAAGATATAAAGCGAAACAAAGGCCGGACTCAAGTACGATGGAATCATTGGGAGTTCAAGAGTTCAACGGAAGTCTGAAGATTCGTAAGGAGTGCTGTCGAAACTGGCCGAGAACGAGTAGGGAGCTTGCCGAAGGGTTTTCAAAAGTTCGCCGGAAGGTTCGTCAGAAGTTCGCAGAGCTCACTAAGAAAGATTGGAGCTTGCTGAAGAATCTCGTTGGAACTCGCCAAGATCAATCGTGAAGTCCAGGAGCTTACCGAGAGTCCGTAGAATGGTATCCGAGAGTTAGTTGGAAGACCGCCAAAAGTTCGCCAGAAGAAGTCTTGACTTTTCAGACTTTGTAATAGCTTAGGAAATATCTTTAATTTCATAGTTAGCATATAACTAGGGTTAGGATTATATGTTAATCCTTTAACCCTGTTAGAGGCCAACTAGGCCCTATATTGGATCGGTTTGGGCTGGGTTTAAGGCCCAACCAGGAGTGCTGGACGCTGTCTGGTGATGGCATCACCAGACTGGGGTGGTGGCACCGCCCTAGGGCAGAGTGCCTGGGCGGTGGCACCACTGGCTGGACAGTGGTACCGCCCTATACACTGATTGTGTCAGTGTGTCAAGTGATAGTTCCACTAGACTGAGTAGTGGTACCGCCCTGTATCAGAGTTAGACTAGCGGTGGTACCGCTAGTGACAAGCGGTGGTACTGGCCCCGAAAAACCGGGATAGAAAGTTTTTTTGGCTCTAAGTTTGAATCAAATTGAAGCCTATAAAAACCCCTCCCATCCTTGGTTAGAATATACAAGCACATATACTTTGAAAGGAAGAAAACACAGTAGAATTCTTTCTAGAAATTTCTCCTATAGCTTTCATTAAGTTTCAACAAAAGAGAGGAGAGAGTGCTTGTAAGGGTTACCTCCTAAGCCCGTCAAAAGGAGAGTGCTATAAAAGGGAGTCAATCCTTGCCTATTGGAAGAAGGATAGCTAATGGAAAGTCGGTGACCTCAAGTGAAGAGGAATCGGGAGTGGACGTAGGTCGTATGATCGAACCACTATAAATTAGTTTACATTTATTTATTGTTCTTTACATTTCTGCAAACCTATTTCCTTTACTTGTTTACTGCCCTCCTTCTTCTCTTAATGCTTTCAAGCTAAACAATTTTCAATACGCTTTAATCAAAATCAATTTTATCATGCAAAGTTTCCAAAAGTATTATTTTAAATCGTCAAAATTTATCGTTCTTTACCGCTGCACTAATTCACCCCCCTCTTAGTGCTACTCTAGATCCCAACAAAAATTACATTCGACACGGAAGAGGTGGAATTCTCGGACTATGACGATGCCTTGGTGGTCTTGGTTCACATTGCCAATGCAAAAGTAAAAAGAGTAATGATTAACATAGGGAGCTCCATCGACGTGTTATATCTAGATGCCTTCAAAAAGCTCGACCTCACGGATGGAGACCTCTCCTCGATGGTGTCAGCACTCACCGGGTTCACAGGAGAATCGGTCTCCCCACTTGGGACAACCTCCCTCCCAGTCACCGTGGGGGATGAACCGAGGACCAAGATGGTTATGGTCACCTTTATGGTTGTCGACTTACCTTTGGCATACAATGTGATCCTCGGGCGCTCGACACTCGACACGTCTTACTGGGAAGCTAGCAATACTCGGGAGGTTCATGTCATGCTCTAGGGATAAGTGCCTCCCCTTCTTCCGAGCCCTATGTCGAACCGACAACTTCCGATGGACCCCGGAATGTGAGGAAGCCTTCAACAGGCTAAAAATGCATCTTGGGCAATTGCCTCAGCTCGTCTCGCCCCATCCAAGCGAGACACTGGGTCTCTACTAGGCTACCTCGAAATAGGTGTTCAACTCGGTGCTGGTGCGAGAGGATCAGGCAATGCAACAGGTCATCTACTACACCAGTCATATCCTCGTTGGACCCAACGAGTGCTACCCATCGATAGAGAAGTTGGCGTTGGCACTAATAGTGATGGCCCAAAAGCTACGACCTTACTTCTAGGCCCATACGATTAAGGTGATATCCAACCAACCCCTATGCTAAATCCTCTCCAAGTTCGACACCTCGGTCGAATACTCAAGTGGTCGGTTGAGCTCGGGGAATTCAACATCTAATATGCCCACCGAACGGTGATCAAAGCCCAAGTATTGGTCGACTTTATTTTTGAACTAACCCTTGAGAATAGTCTTACTGAACAGGAATCGGACAGGCAAGCCTGATCCTTATACGTCGATGGGTCTGCCACATCGGGAGGAGCTGGGGCAGGTTTGATCCTCAAAAGACCGAGCGGAGAAACTTATGAGCATGCGCTTCGGCTAGAGTTCAAAGCCACCAACAACGAAGCCGACTACGAGGCGTTACTGTCGGGATTGCGTCTTGCCCTTGACCCTTGAGATGCATGTACAGAATCTAGAAGCATTTATTGACTCCCAATTGGTGGTAGGCCACATCAACGGAACCTGTGAAGCCCGAGGACCAATCATGGCATGATACCTTACCGAGGTCTGGTGACTCTCGGCTCATTTCGGCCACCTAGCAGTCACTAGGATACCACACACTCATAATGTCCAAGCTGACCCATTGGCTTGGTTGGCCTCTAGCCAACCCCCCGGGGAACCACCTTGGAACTCCGAGGTCCTCTTGGTGCCAATGCTCCCGACCCTAGACATCGCCACAAATGAAATCACCCCAAACTAGATGGAAGAAATCCTCTGCTACAAAGAGGAGGGTGCACTGCCCGACGACTCGGTCATAACCCGTTAGCTCAAGCGGACCCAAGCATGGTACACTGAGATCGAGGGCAAGCTATACCGAAGAGCTTTCTCTCAACTCCTCCTCCGTTGCTTATCACCGTTTGAAGCTAAGACAATCCTCGCGGAAGTTCACAAGGGCATCTATAAGGAACATATCGGAGGCCGAACCTTAGCTTTCAAGATCCTCAGGTAGGGATTCTACTGGTCGACACTATGCCGAGACGCTCTAACTTATGTGCAACGGTGCCAATAGTGTCAGATGCATGCTCGGATACGGCACCAGCCCATCGTGCCCCTCGCCTCGACCTGGCCCTTTGCCCAGTGGGGGATGGACCTCCTCAGCCCATTTCCCCCTGCCTTGGGGCAACGACGATTCCTCATAGTCGGGGTTGACTACTTCACCAAGTGGGTCAAGACTAAACCGTTGGCGTCCATCACGGAGAAGCAAGTCGAAGGGTTCGTTTGGAAGAATATCATCATGCGCTTCGGGATCCCAAGAGCCCTCGTCATCAATAACGGGACTCAGTTTAATAATGCGAAGTTCAAGGCCTACTACCGATCCTATGGGTTACTGCTAAAATTTAGCTCAATCGCCCACCCCCAAACCAACGGCCTGGCCAAAGTCTCCAATTGGGAGATCCTCGAAGGTTTGAAGAAAAGAGTGGGTGAGGCCCACGGCGCATGGGTTGATGAGCTCTCGAGCATCATATGGGCATCTTGAACCACTCCCAAAACAGCTTCAGGAGAGTCCCCGTTCAGCCTAGCATATAGGAACAAGGCAGTGCTCCTTCCTGAGATGATATTCCTGACACTGCGGGTGGAGAACTTCGATGAAGGAACTTCGAAGCTCAGGCTCCGTGCCGACCTTAACCTCCTCGATGAGCGAAGGGCCGAGGCCCACCTCTGTGCTTTGACATACAAGAAGGCCATGGCTCGACTCTACAATCGAAAGGTCCACCCATGCAAAATCCAAGTTGGAGACCTCATCCTCCGAAAGTTTGAAGTAAGTGACCCGACTCGAGCTAGGGAAAAGCTAACACCGAACTAGGAAGGACCTTACTAGGTTTACGACGTGGTCCGAGATGGCACTTACCGCCTCGAGACCATGGGCGGGAACCCCCCTCCAAGGACCTGGAACATTTCAAACCTTAAGAAGTTCTACCCCTGACCACCGATGGAAACCTTGGATTTGCGAAAAAAACTTTGCATTCATATAAGAAAAATATTTACATTATGACCAGTTCGGTCCTTATAAAACTCAAACTCGACCCAATCAGATCCAAAAAACAAAAGCAAAAACATGCTGCGAGCTCCCTAACTTGGAGAGGGGCCATCGGGCTATCGTCAAATGGCACGTCCTCGGGCATGTCCACGCTCTGATCCTTAGGGAGGTCCACAAATGGGTCAGCCTTCACCTCCAAGTCTGGGTACTTAGCGTGGAAGTGGACGAGTGTCACCCGGTAGCCGAACTCATAGGTCACTTGGCCCGATCTCTGAAGACTGAGCTTGAACCCGAGCGACTCCATGTACTCGGCTATTATCTCCCTCGCCAGCTCCTCGGCCCCTCGACACTCATTTTGCAGTGCTTCCTCCGCAGTATGAGACACTGATTGGGTGGCTTCGACATTCCATGCGAGCATGAGTAGCTCATTGTCCAAGCCATGGATCCGCCCTCGACTCTCCTTCAGCATGAGTTGGGAGTTCCCTAGCTCTGCCTTCAGCCGTTCAACCTCGACCTCAGCAATGGCCGCCCGTTGCTCGGCCATCGCAACCACCTCTAGGCCGAGTCTGCCCTTCAGCTCCTCGACCTCTCGATGCAAGTCGGAGTTTGCCTCCCTGAGGTGCTCGATCACCCGGCCCGCGTCGTGCACTCGGTCGATCAGCGCCGTCGTGTAATTGTAATTCTGCACAAACACCAAGGTCAGAGTTGGGCACAATAAGATAGCTCTGAAGTTAAAACAGAGTGACACGACACTTGTTGGGAAATCCTATTGGGCGACATCATATGCGTAGTGGAAGAACAAAAAACAAAACCACAGATTTCCCGTAGAAAGGTTCTATCATCGTACGAAGATCGGTGCGTTAAAACAAATCCACGAAAACTATATGTATAAAAGAAAATACCTAGGGAGATCGTATATCCCTGAATCCCTACAGATCTGTAAGAAGGATAAAGGAGGTCAAGCGTCCTCCTTTCTAGCAGTATCCACATAGTAGGGACTGTGACGATGCACCTCTTTGGGGAGAGGAGAACAGGAGGTGACCACTAAAAAGAACTCCCAGCCTGTAGAGCTTTGGTTCCTCCTATTTATAGAGGCCTCCTGTAAACCCTAATGGATCTTGCCCTATTGGGTATTGGATCTCCATCCCATTACCCATTACCCAAGCCTCTTGGATTAGTGGGTCTTTACCTAATAATCTCTTATTAGCAATTATTGGATCTCATCTTAGGATCCAATAATTTAGGAGCTTAATGGATATCCAATAAGATAGGGGCTCCAACAGATATCTCATATCCAAACCTCTACTTGTCGCAACACCTACCATATATGTGTGACCCTCTAGGCTCAATATCGAGCTGGCAGTGAGTCATACTTGTCAGAACTCCTTCTAACTTAGTGAATTATTATCTCTATAATAATTCACCAAACTCATCAATTGCGAACGTACTAGGCCACTACGCCGCAGCCCCGAGATGATACAGGGGAATCCAATCCTTTGGACCTATCTATCCTCAGTTACCATGTATCTATAGTCCCTCATCCAACTAATATCCTAGAGACCCTATATCGAGCATGGTGCTATTAGGCCTATACGGTCTCTCCTCGAGTCTTGCTCTTGTCGGATTCTCCCGGAGAACTCTTTCTCTCTCAATCCGAATAACCTTGGCCAAGGATTTGTTCGAGCAAGAATATATGGGATATTCCTCTCATGATATCGAGAGCGGATGATTCTCTATTGACACTCAATAGCCCTCATAAGGTTGGCTACCACTCCCAATAACTGGCTATACTAAATCTAGAACTTTCCAAACCTATAAGTCCGGTATCAAAGAGTGAAGTACTCATACAAGACATCCTTGGTGTCTTAAGTCTAAGGACCAGATACACTATTGGGACTACAGAATCACTGTCCGACGTGAGGTATCAATAACCATCCAGCATTCTGTAAGTGAATCAATCAGTAAACTCATTCCCTAATGAGCACCTGCACTGTACCCTTAGTGTCCCCACACGAGTAGCTATGAGACCAGCCACCTCCATCATATGGACGGGTATACAGCACACTAGTTTATCTTGTTTTCTCGATGTCCCTCTCGAGTAACCTATGACTAGGATTATTTAGGGTATGTGTTTAAAGGTAATCAGTCTCATTATCGTGATCTCATCATGATCGGATTCCCATTACATAGATCTAAGGACATCACAATATATGCAATACGTAAGATAAAGTGATAAAATGCCTAATAATAAGTAAAGAGAAAGAGTGCATATTAAGTCACAAGTATCATCACTCATATTATTGGCTTGTAGGGCACATATGACTAGCAATCTCCTACTTGACCTAAAGCCAATCACCAACATGTCTGATCCCCATCAGACCTTTATGACGCTCAAAGATAATATGAGTCAATGGCTTTGTAAATGGATCTGTAATATTATATTCAAATGGAACTCTTTCTACTACTATATCTCTTCGGACCATAATCTCTTTAATAAGTTAGAACCTTCTTAGAATACTTCTGATGAGACCTGGGTTCCCTTATTTGAGTAATCACCCTGTATTTATTGCAATGTATGGGAATCAGCTCCTCGCTGCTCAGCATGACTCCTAAATTTATGATGAATTTCTTCATCTAGACTCCCTCATTTGCTGTCTTTGTCATAGCAATTTATTCTACCTCTGTGGTTAAGTCAGCAGTAGTGTCTTGCTTGGAACTCTTCCAATATACTGCTCCTTCATTCATGGTGAACACATACCTTAAATTAGACTTGCTATCATCGACATCGGACTGGAAGCTCGAGTCCGTGTAGCCCTCAAGCCTGAGGCTACTAACTCCATATACCAGTAAAAGATCCTTAGTCCTTCTCAAGTACTTTAGGATACATTTTACTATTTTTCAGTGCTTCAAGCCTGGATCTACCTGATACCTGCTCGTGACACTCAGAGCATACGCTATATCAGGCCTAGTACATAGTATAGCATACATGATAGATCCTATCGCTGAGGCATATGGTATCATATCCAAGTGCGTCCTTTCTTCAGGAGTCTTTGGGGATATACTCCTAGAAAATGATATTCCATGTCTCATTGGTATGAGACCTCTCTTGAAATTTTTTATGCCAAACCTTTTGACAATAGTGTCTATGTACTTGGACTGGGACAAGCCAAGCATCCTCTTGGATCTATCTTTATAGATCCATATCCCTAATATGCAGGATGCTTCCCCTAAGTCCTTCGTGGAGAAGTGCCTAGATAGCCAAGCCTTTACTGTGGAGAGTATTCCTACATCATTTCCAATGATCAGGATGTCATCCACATATAATACCAAAAAGGTAATAGTGTTCCCACTTACCTTCCTGTACACACAAGGCTCATCTTCGTTCTTAACGAAGTCATAAGATATGATCGCCTTATCAAATCTTATGTTCCAACTTCGGGAAGTTTGCTTCAATCCATAAATGGACCTAAGCAACCTGCACACCTTGTCTGGGTTATCCCTAGACACGAATCCCTCTGGCTGTATCATATACACCTCCTCCTCGAGATTGCCATTGAGGAATATGGTTTTGACATCCATATACCAAATCTCATAATCATAGTGTGCTGCAATAGCTAATAGAATTTAAAGAAATTTTAGCATGGCTACAGGTGAGAAAGTTTCGTCATAGTCAACACCTTGCCTTTGACGATACCCCTTAGCCACTAGCCTTGTTTTATAAGTCTCTACCTTTCCATCTACTCCAATCTTTTTTTTGAAGATCCACTTGCAGCCAATGTGTATAATACCCTTGAGTGCATCAACTAGGTTCCAAACCTTGTTGGAGTACATAGAATTAATTTCTGAATTCATGGCTTCTTGCCATTTCCCGGAGTCTATGCTCATAATAGCCTCTTCGTAGGTTTGGGGATCAATATCCTCAACATCCTCTGTTAAGATTGGAGTGACACTAAGAGAGGGGGGGGGGGTGAATTAGTACAGTAGATTAAAACTAGTAAATTTGAAATCGATTTTGTAAATAGTTAGTTCGTATGGAGATTTTGATTCAATGAAAAATGACTTAGTTAAAGTAGCTCGAGTAAAGGAGATGAAGACCGAATGATTTTCAGCTAAGTAAAGAAATGATTCAGAAATTTAAACACTCATAAATTCAAGAAACACCATGATGTATAGTGGTTCGGTTAATGACCTACATCCACTTTCAAAGCCTTCTTCGTTGAGGCTCCCAACTTCCACTAGCAAGTCACTTTGAAGGGGAAGGATCAAATACCCCTCTTACAACCTTCTTACAAGTGGCTCACACTCTTACATATTTTTATAAAAAGAGGGAGGTGAACACTTAAGCTATCGAAAACAAAGCTTTGCTATGGCTTTTGCTCAATTTCTAACTATCAAAATATTGTTCTCTCAGTTGAGAAAAGAGGGGTATTTATAGACCCCAAGAGGATTCAAAATTGGGCTCTAAATTTGAATTACTTTTGGGTTTCCCGGTGCTGGCAGTGCTACCGCATGTCAGTTGTCAAGCTGACAGAGTACTGGGCGGTGCCACCACTTAACTCGGCAGTGCCACTGCTTGGGCTTACTGCCTAGTGGCGGTACCATCGCCCAGCCCGATGGTGCCACCGCCTGGGCTCCCGGGCTCTGGGCGGTGCCACCGCCTAGCCTGGGCTGTCGGGTGCTGGGCGGTGCCACCGCCCGGGCCTTTCAATAAGGTTGAATGATCCCAAATTTTCGACTCAAATCAGCCCAATAAGGGCCCGATTAGCTCTTACTAGATTTAAACATGATTATTTCCTAATCCTTTTTCTAATTATGGGCTAACTATGAAATTGAAACATAATTCTAAGTAATTTAAACCGACATTCTTCAAGTCTTCTTTCGGTGAGCTTTTCGGCGAACTTCCGATGGACTTTCGACGCTCCTTTGGATTTCTTCCGGTGGACTCCCAATAGGCTCCTGGATTCTTGTGGCGAGTTCAACGAGTCTTTGGCAAGCTTTCAAATCTTCTCGGTGATCTCCGCAAACCTCCGACGATCTTTTAGGTGAACTTTCGAAACCTTCGGCAAGTTCCTGATTCTATCTCGGTTAGTTCCGACAACACTTCCGACGATTCTTCGGACTTCCAATGAACTCTCGAACTCCCGATGAACTTGACCTTGGTAAATCGCTTTATGTTTTCATCCTATCGTAGTTAATCCTGCACATTTATCTCAACAATATAGATTAGAACAAATAATTCACCAATTGACTTCATCATTAAAATCTGAGATTCAATAATCTCCCCATTTTTTATGATGACAATCAATTGATGATGGAGTTAATCTTAACTCCCCCTATCTATATGTCATATTATGAGAAGGTAAAAACATTTGAATTTAATTCTCTTGAATTCATCCCAAACCCGATAAGTTTATTCATTAAATTTATCATCATGCTTAACAAGCATGATCTTTCATCTATAAATATGAAACTTCATATTTTTCACAATATCATGGCATGATATGCATTTTCTAGTCGAAGACATTCATCATTTCGACAAGAGAAACTAATCACAAATTGAATTACCACAAGGATCAAATGATATCAATGAAGTGCACAAGATCAAGGCATGATATCAAATGAAATATTAGCTTATTATATCAATAAAAAGAACCCAATTTTTAAACATGATATGATATCGATCTCAAAACACTTGAATTCAATCTTCTTAATACTATGCAAGATATTTTATCAAGTTATTTTCATATGTCATCAATGTACACATTCTTCTCCCCCTTTGTCATCAACAAAAAATGAGTGGCCAATTATCAAGCATATGATAAATGAGTTGAACATAATGCAAAATATGTCATCCTTAATGGATAAATTTGAAAAATGTTTGGATCATTTTTATTCATGTTCATGAGATCCGAAAAAAAATATTAGAGTTTCAAAATGCTCATAAAGAATTCATACATGAAAATTTTAAGACTCAATTTTTGACTGAGAATTTAAGCATAGAATTGTGAAAGGATCGATCATTAAAGTTATTCATCAAAGATTTCATATTTTAAGGTAAACTCCAAGAGAATGAGATGTCAAAATTCATAAAACTTTAACGAATGAAATATATCAATATAAAAAATTTGAAGGAAAAAAAAAATCGACGTGGCATTCTTGTAGTGATTCATGAGGAGGAAGTCATAAAACCTTGAATCATACTGATTAGCACAAGAATAAAAATCGAAAATGAATATTTAAGAACTTAATTTTGCACAATTCATGACATTAATTTATGTATATGTTAATCTTTATATAAAATGCAAGTCATGAAATATCTTTAGTCATACTTAAAGGAGGGTATAAAATCAGTTTTTGATATATCATTAGTATCCACTATTTAAAGAAAGAGGAAAACAACATCATGATAGCTTTCATCAAGATTATGATCGAAAGATAAAAATGTGAGCTCCATGATATAAGGATGTCACAAAATGCGAAAATATAATATCAATGTGAAACTATCAAAACTGAAAATTTAATCACTTCATCAAAAGTCATAACACAACTCAAAAATTTATCCATTGAAGAGGAGAATCAAAATAGGAAGATAAAAATAAGAGCTTTCATCAAAATGCCAAGATGATATTGTAAAGATGTCATTCAAAAATGAAGAGATAATATTAAGATAATATAATCAAAACCAAAGTTGGAAAATTTTAGAAAAGAAACATACAACATTATGTATTAGAACAATTTAGCATGCCTAATTCTCTTCTAATGAAGTCAAATTGTTCTTCATTTAGGGGTTTTGTGAAGATGTCCGCTAATTGGTGTTTTGTATCAATAAATTCTAGAATGACATTATTATTATTGACATGATCTCGTATAAAGTGATGCCTAATGTCAATATGCTTAGTTCTAGAGTGTTGAATTGGATTTTTGGTTAGACAAATAGCGCTTGTATTATCACATTTTATGGGAATATTCTTTAAATAAATTTCATAGTTTTCTAATGTGTTTTTCATCCAAACAACTTATACACAATATGCACTTGTAGCTATGTATTCGGCTTCCGCCATAGATAGTGCAACCAAATTTTATTTCTTGGAAGTCCAAGAAACAAGTTCATGTCCTAAAAATTGGCATGTTATGGATGTGCTCTTTCTATCTATTCTACATCCACCAAAATCTGCTTCCACGTAGGCTTTTAAATCAAAGTTATCACATTTTAGATACTATAATCCTATATTAGGAGTTCCTTTAAGATACTTAAGGATTCTTTTAACAGCTTTGAGGTGAGATAACTTAGGATTAGCTTGGAATCTTGCACATAGACCTACACTAAACATGATATCTGGTCTAGTTACGGTGAGGTAAAGTAAGCTACCTATCATTCGCATATATATTTTTTGATCAAAATTTTCTCCACTTTCATCCAAGTCTAATTTGGTGGAAGTACTCATTGGAGTGTTGATGGCTTTGAACCATCCATGTTAAATCGTTTTAACAATTCTAATATATACTCTGTTTGATTAAGAAATATGCCATCACTAAGTTGTTTAACTTGCAATCCTAAAAAGAAGGTTAATTCTCCCATTAGGCTCATTTCAAATTCATGACTCATACACTTAGCAAATGATTCACATAGTGATTTATCCGAAGAACTAAAATAATATCGTCAACATAAATTTGAACAATAAGAAAATTATTTTCAAAATATTTGATAAATAATGTAGTATCAACCTTACCTTTAGTAAAATTATTTGAAATTAAGAAAGAACTAAGCCTCTCATACTAAGCCTTATGGGCTTATTTTAATCCATAGAGAGCCTTAGTTAGTTTAAACACATGATTGGGAAGAAGAGAGTTTTCAAATCAGGGTGGTTGTTTAACATACACTTCTTCAGAAATAAAGCCATTTAAGAAAGCACTTTTGACATCCATTTGAAAAGCTTAAAATTATTACTACTAGCATAGGCAAGGAGCATCCTAATGGCTTCTAATCTTGTCACAGGAGTGAAGGTCTCTTCGTAATCAATACATTCTTCTTGGTTGAAACCTTTGACCACTAATCTAGCCTTGTTTCTAACCACGATACCACATTCATCTTGCTTGTTTCTAAAGACCCATTCAGTACTAATAACTAAATGGTCACTAGGTCTAGGAATAAGCTTCCATACCTCATTCCTCTCAAATTGATTCAATTCTTCTTGCACTGCGATAATCCAAGAATCATCTTTCAAGGTATCATTAATGCACTTAGGTTCAATTTGAGAAAGAAAAGCGGCATGGTCACAAAAATTTTTAAAAGAAGAACGAGTTTGAACCCTTTATGATATGTCTCCTATAATTAACTCCTTGGGATGAGCATTTACATACTTTCATTCCTTAGGTAAGGAAATTTGGGAAGAAGATGCATCCAAGTTGCTATTTTGAGGAGAGGGTTCATTTAAATTCAAACCATCAAAATTAAAATCATCATCAAAATATTTTTTCTTAAATTTAGAAATTTTATTAAAAACTACATGAATAGAATCTTCTATAACTAATGTTCTTTTATTAAAAATACGAAAAGCTTTAGAAACGGAAGAGTAACCAAGAAAGATGCCTTCATCGGATTTAGCATTGAATTTTCCTAAAGCATCCTTTTTATTTAAAATAAAGCATTTGTAACAAAAAACTTTAAAGTAAGAAACATTAGGTTTTTTATTATTCCATAATTCATAAAGAGTCTTGGATAGAGATGGTCTTACTAGAACTCTATTCATGATATAACAAGCCATATTAACAGCTTCGGCCCAAAAGTATTTGGGTAAACTATGTTCATTTAATATGGTTCTTGTCATTTCTTGTAAATTTCTATTCTTTCTTTCTACTACTCCATTTTGTTGAGGATTTCTTGGAGTTGAGAAGTTGTGGTTGTACCCATTTGATTCACAAAAATTTTGAAAGTCACGATTTTGGAATTCACCATCGTGATCACTCCAAATGGATGAAATCATAAAACCCTTTTCATTTTGAGTAAGTTTATAAAATTTAAAGAAACATTTAAAACAATCACTTTTGAAGCCAAGAAATAGGTCCGAGTGTATCTATTATAGTCATCTATAATTACAAAAGCATATTTACTTCCTCCTAAGCTTGTTGTGTCAATTAGCCCAAATAAATCTATATGGATCAATTGTAATGGTCTAGAGGTACTTATTTGATTCTTTGGCTTGAAGCTAGTTTTAATTTGTTTTCCTAGTTGACAAGCATCATATACTTTATCTTTAATGAACTTAACATTGGGAATACCTCTTACAAGTGCTTTGGATGTGATTTGATTGATTAGCTTCATGCTAGCATGACCTAATCTCCTATGCGAAAGCTAAGCATCATCATTCAATGCCGAAAAACACATTTCACTACTAAGATCATCAATGTTGATGGTGTAGATATTATTTTATTTTAGTGCAATCATAAATGTATTATTGTGTGGTTTTTCAATAATGCAAGCATTAGATTCAAATTTCACAACATATCCCTTATCACATAATTGATTAACACTCAAAAGATTATACTTTAAACCATCTACCAATAACACATTATCAATTAAAAAAGTTGATTTGTTACCTATGGTTCCCTTGCCAATAATTTTACCCTTGTTGTGGTCTCCGAAGGTGATATACCCTTCGTCTTTGCTAGTGAGCATAGAGAATTGAGATGGATCTCCGGTCATTGTGCCTTGAGCATCTACTATCAAGATATCATCTCTTGCTCCTAGCTTGTGATGGTGAATGGTTCTACAAAAGAGGATGGTTTTTAGGTATCCATTTGATTTTAGGTGCCTCAAATATTGATCTACTAACTTTGTCATTTAGCATAGAATTATTTATGATTCTTTTAGAAACCCATATCAATTTATGTGGACTAATTTTCCTAAATGGACATTTGTAAACAACATGTCCGGATTTATAATAAAAATTATATTTTAAATGAGGTGATACATATAATGTGGGTCCTTTAATGAAGGTGGTAGGATTTCGGTGAGATCCACTCACAAATCTAATTCAACTTCTATTTCTGATGTGACCCTTGTTTGCAAGGATTATGTCCAAGCCCTTACTATCGACCTTAAACTTGTTTAGGATATCTTTAAGTAGCAAGTTCTCATTTTTGATTGCTTCTAAGTGTTCACACTTAGAACATGGGGGTAAAGAAGGAGTTTGGAGACTATCAAACTTATCTTGTAATAAAGCATGCTCTTTCTTTAATAAATTGAACTTCTTACTAATAGTTCTACATTCATCAAATAATTCATGAAAAGCGATAGAAAGTTTATCGAAAGATAACTCTTCATTAAATTGTTAGGTTCGGAGCGGCACTAAGAGGGGGGGGGTGAATTAGTGCAGCGGATTAAAATAAATAAATCTTGAAAACCGATTCCGGAGATTTGTTTAAGAACTTGATTCACCAAAAGAGACTTTAACTTGAAAATATTCAGGTAAATGAAAGTTGAAGTAGGGAGAAGAAATCCGATCAGTTTGCAGCTTAAGAAATTTACGATGCAGAATTTTAAGTACTCACACAGCAAGTAAATGCAGTGATGTATAGTGGTTCGGTCAAATGACCTACGTCCACTCTTGAAGCCTCCTCCAATGAGGCTCCCAACTTCCACTAGCAAGTCTCTTGAAGGGGAAGGACCAAACACCCCTTTACAGCCTTTTACAAGAGGTTCCCTCTCTTTACAGAATTTTTACAAGTAGAAGAAGGAGGTGAACACTTGAGTAATTGAGAGCAGGAATTTGATATAGCTTAGACTCAAATCTAACATTGCAAAAGGCCACCCCACCAGCTAGAAGTAAAGGGGTATTTATAGAGCTTTTTGGAATTCAAAAATCCCGCTAAAAAAAAAGTCTCGTCCGAAATTTCAGACTGTAGGCAGTACTACCGCCTAGCACTGGCGCTACTACCGCCTGACACACCTTTGCGTGTGTCTGCAGTGTCTTTGGCAGTACTACCACACACTGGCATCAAGCGGTACTATCGCTCGACACAGTGGTTGCAACCACTGTCAGCGATGCCACCGCTTTGCTGGCGATACTACCGCTGGTTCGGCAACAAAGTGTAGCTGGGTCCGCATGTGCTACTGCGACCCTTGCCGTAAATCAGATGGGCCTTACCTTCAGCCCAATACAGCCCAATAAAGGCCCAATTAGCCCAATACAGGTCTAGATAGGATTAACACCTATTCTATACCCTAATTAAGTGCTAACTATGATCTTCTAAAGCTAAATTATACCAACACCATCAAGTTATCTTCCGAAGAGCTTTTCGACAATCTTCCGGCGGACTTTCGGCAATCCCTTGGATTCCTTCCGACGGACTCCCAGCTGGCTCCCGGATTCTATGGCGAGTTCAACAAGTCTTTGGCACCCTTCCGAACCTTCTCGGTTATCTCCACGAACCTCCGACGATCTTTCCGCCGAACTTCCGAAACCTTCGGCAAGTCCCTGATTTCATCTCGGTTGGCTTCGGCAGCACTTCTGATGATCCTTCGGACTTCTGGTGGACTCTTGAACTTCCAGCAACTTGACTTTGGTAATTTGCTCTATCATAGTTAATCCTGCACACTTATCTCAAAAATGGATTAGATCAAATAACCATCAATTGACTTCATCATCAAAATCCGAGATTCAACAATCTCCCCCTTTTTGATGATGACAATCAATTGATGACGGAGTTATTCTTAACTCCCCCTATCTATAAGCCATATAATGAGAAAGTAAAAACACTTGAATTAATCTCTTGAATTTAACCAAAACCGATAAGTTACTTGAATTGAACTTATCATCATGATCAATCAGCATGAGGTTTCATTTGTAAGCATTATCAAAGCATGACATTTAATTTCAAGTCGAAAGATGATAAACATTTATCATTCCGCCAAAAGATACCAAAAATTTTGAGATTACAACAAGGATCTCATGATTGAAAAGCGTGACAACATATTAGATAAATCATGAGATGAAAATTTGTCTTATCAATCGAAAGATGCCATTTGATAAACATGATATAGTAAGAATCTTTCAACTATAGAATTGCAAAGTCATGTATTGCATTTATTGCAATGCTTTTTAAGTATTACAACCTATTTTTGACACTAAGCATGGCAAGAGCAATTAAATTGCAATAACAAATCTTATGACACATCTTTCAATTTATTACACTGTATCAAATTATCAAAATATTTTGCTCATAAAAGCCACATTTAACAAGTCATCAATTTCATATTTTTCTCCCCCTTTGTCATCAACAAAAAGGAGATGAATAAACTTGATGAAAGGGTGAAGCTTGATGAAGCTTGGTGAAGCAGAAATCATAGAGCCAGAATATGTCATCTTTGATAGACAAATCCAAAAGATGTTTTATCATTTATACAGTGAAAACCATGATCGCAAGGCTAAAGGATATATCATTAAAGCCAATCAAAATGTGAGAGAGATATCAAAATTCATGAAGAGATTCAAGAATAAAACGAGATATGAAGTCATACAATTTTTAACCGTTAAAAACAACATCATGAAGGCAACATCATGAAAACTTTTCGATCGAAAGATGAGTTCTTCACAATATATTATGATCAATAAAATGAAAGTTTCATATATCATTGAAGGTATAAAGGTGAAACTATCAAAATCAAAGTTTAAATGTTTTGAAAGACATGCAATATTTAAACATTAGGATAAATTTAGCATGCCTAATTCTCTTCTAATGAAGTCAAATTGTTCTTTATTTAGAGGTTTTATGAAAATGTCCGCTAATTGGTGCTTTGTATCTATAAATTCTAAAGTGACATCATTATTAGCGACATGATCTCGTATAAAGTGATGCCTAATATCAATGTGCTTAGTTCTTGAGTGTTGGATGAGATTTTTTGTTAAACAAATAGCACTTGTGTTATCGCATTTTATTGGAATATTTTTTAAATTAATTCCATAATCTTCTAAAGTGTTTTTCATCCACACAACTTGTGCACAACATGCACTTGCAGCTATATATTTGGCTTCCGCCGTAGATAGTGCAACAGAATTTTGTTTCTTGGAAGTTTAAGAAACAAGTGCATGTCCTAAGAATTGACATGTTCCAGATGTGCTTTTTCTATCAATTCTACATCCGCCAAAATCGACATCCGCATAAGCCTTTAAATCAAGGTTATCGGATTTTGGATACCATAATCCTAGATTGGGAGTTCCTTTAAGATACTTAAGGATTCTTTTAACAGCTTTATGGTGAGATAACTTAGGATTCGTTTGGAATCTTGCACATAGATCTACACTAAACATGATATCAGGTCTAGTTGTAGTGAGATAGAGTAAGCTACCTATCATTCCCCTATATGTTTTTTGATCAAAGTTTTCTCCATTTTCATCCAAGTCTAACTTGGTAGAAGTACTCATTGGAGTGTTGATGGCTTTAGAACTATCAATGTTAAATCGTTTTAACAGTTCCAATGTATACTTGGTTTGATTAAGAAATATTTCATCACTAAGTTATTTAATTTGTAATCCTAAAAATAAGTTTAACTCACCCATTAGACTCATTTCAAATTCAAGACTCATACACTTAGCAAATGATTCACATTGTGATTCATCCGAAGAACCAAAAATGATATCATCAACATAAATTTGAACAATAAGAAAATTATTTTCAAAATATTTAATAAACAATGTAGTATCAACCTTGCCTTTAGTAAAATTATTTGAAATTAAGAAAGAACTAAGCCTCTCATACTAAGCTCTAGGGGCTTGTTTCAATCCATAGAGAGCTTTGGTTAGTTTAAAAACATGATTGGGAAGAAGAGAGTTTTCAAAACCGAGTGGTTGTTCAACATAAACTTCTTCGGAAATAAAGCCATTTAAAAAAGTACTTTTGACATCCATTTGAAAAAGCTTAAAGTTATTACTACTAACATAGGCAAGGAGCATCCTAATGGCTTCTAATCTAGCCACAGGAGCGAAGGTTTCTTCGTAATCGATATCTTCTTCTTGGTTGAAACTTTTGGCCACTAATCTAGCCTTGTTTCTAACCACGATACCATATTCATCTTTCTTGTTTCTAAAGACCCATTTAGTACCGATAACTAAATGGTCACTTGGTCTAGGAACAAGCTTCCATACCTCATTTCTCTCAAATTGGTTCAATTCCTCTTGCATTGCGATAACCCAAGAATTATTTTTAAGGCTTCGTTAATACTCTTAGGCTCAATTTGAGAAAGAAAAGCGACATGAGCACAAAAGTTTTTCAACGAAGAACGCGTTTGAACCCCTTTCAATGTATCTCCTATGATTAACTCCTTAGGATGGGCATCCACATACTTCCATTCCTTAGGTAAGGAATATTCGGAAGAAGATGCTTCCAAGTTACCGTTTTGAGGAGAGGGTTCATTTAAATTCAAATTTTCAAAATCGAAATCATCATCAAGATCATTTTTTTTAATTTCGGAAACTTCATTAAAAACCACATGAATATACTCTTCTATAACTAAGGTTCTCTTATTAAAAACTCGAAAAGCTTTAAACATGGAAGAGTATCCAAGAAAGATGCCTTTATCTGATTTAGCATCAAATTTTCCTAAGGCATCCTTTTCATTTAAAATAAAGCATTTGCAACCAAAAACTTTAAAGTAAGAAACATTGGGTTTTTTGTCAGTCTATAATTCATAAGGAGTCTTGGATAGAGATGGTCTTATTAGAACCCTATTCATGATATAGCAAGCCGTATTTACGGCTTCGACCCAAAAATATTTGAGTAAATTATGTTCATTTAACATGGTTCTTGCCATTTCTTGTAAATTTCTATTCTTTCTTTCCACTATTCCATTTTGTTGAGGATTTCTTGGAGTAGAGAAGAAGTGGTTATACCCATTTGATTCACAAAAATTTTGGAAGTCACGGTTTTGGAATTCACCACCATGATCACTCCGAATTGATGAAATCATGAAACCCTTTTCATTTTGAGTAAGTTTACAGAATTTAGAGAAACATTTAAAAGAATCACTTTTGTGAGCTAAGAAATAGGTCCACATGAATCTACTATAGTCATCTACAATCACAAAGGCATACTTACTACCTCCTAGGCTTGTTGTGTCAATTGGTCCAAACAAATCCATATGGATCAATTGTAATGGTCTAGAGGTACTTATTTGATTTTTTGGCTTGAAGCTAGTTTTAATTTGTTTTCCTAGTTGACAAGCATCACATACTTTTATCTTTAATGAACTTAACCTTAGGAATGCCTCTTACAAGGTTTTTAGATGTGATTTGAGATATTAGTTTCATGCTAGCAAGACCTAATCTTCCATGCCAAAGCCAAGCATCATCATTCAAAGCCGAAAAACATATTTCACTACTAAGATCATCAAGATTAATAGTGTAGACGTTATTTTGCTTGATTGCAATTATAGATGTATTGTTATGTGGTTTTTCGACAATGCAAGCATTAGATTCAAATCTTACAATATAACCATTGTCACATAATTGACTAATGCTCAAGAGATTATGTTTTAAACCATCTACTAATAACATATTATCAATTGAAAAGGTTGATTTGTTACCTATAGTACCCTTGCCAATGATTTTACCCTTGTTGTTGTCTCCGAAGGTGACAAACCCTTTGTCTTGGCTAGAGAGCTTAGAGAATTGAGATGGATCTCCGGTCATGTGCCTTGAGCATCCACTATCAAGGTACCATCTCTTGCTCCTAGCTTGTGTGGGTGTTTTTATCTCTTCTCCCAAAGCCATTAGAGCAAAGTTGACCTCCTCTTTGATGCTTACTTTTTCATTCTCGGAATCACTTGAGTCATCTCATATAGCCTTCAATGCCTTCTTCTTCTTGAGTTGCTTCTTCTTGGCTTGGGGGCATTCATTTTTGAAGTGCCTCGGCTTCTTGCATTCATTACATATGACTTGGTCCTTTTTTTTGTTCAGGTTTGTTCTTGAAGTCATTTTTAAATTTGCCCTTTTTAATGAATTTTTTAAAATTTCTAGTTAAGAGTGTAATGTCCTCGTCAAGGTCCTCATCACTTGATGTTTCTTTCAAGTGGTCTTCTTGAGTTCTTAATGCCATATCCTTCCTGTTCTTTGGAAGGGGGTTCTCTAGCTTATCATGAGCATGACATGTCATTTCATAGGTCATTAAAGACCCTATGAGTTCTTCGATAGGAAAAGTTTTAAGGTCCTTGGCCTCTTGAATGGCCGTAACCTTTGGATCCCAACATTTCGGAAGGGATCTTAAAATTTTTGTTACTAATTCAAAATTAGAAAAATCCTTACCAAGTGCCTTGAGTCCATTGATAATATCCATAAAGCGGGTGTACATGTCTCCAATGGACTCACTTGGTTTCATTCGAAAAAGCTCGTAAGAGTGCACAAGAATGTTGATTTTGGACTCTTTCACTCGGCTAGTGCCTTCATGAGTGATCTCAAGAGTTTGCCAAATATCAAAAGCTGATTCACAAATCGATACGCGATTAAATTCATTTTTGTCTAGTGCACAAAACAAGATATTCATAGCCTTGGCATTTAAAGCAAACACCTTCTTCTCCGACTCATTCCATTCGCTCATCGGAAGAGAGGATTTTTGAAAACCATTTTCAGCGATATTCCAAAGCTCAAAATCCATAGAAATAAGAAAAATCCTCATACGAATCTTCCAATACGTATAATCCGACCCATTAAACATGGGTGGACGAGTAATGGAGTGACCCTCTTGCATGCCGGAAAATGTCATCTCTCTTAGGTTTTAAACCAAATATGAGAGTGAACCTCGCTCTGATACCAATTGTTAGGTTCGGAGCGGCACTAAGAGGGGGGGGTGAATTAGGGCAGCGGATTAAAATAAATAAATCTTGAAAACCGATTCCGGAGATTTGTTTAAGAACTTGATTCACCAAAAGAGACTTTAACTTGAAAATATTCAGGTAAATGAAAGTTGAAGTAGGGAGAAGAAATCCGATCAGTTTGCAGCTTAAGAAATTTACGATGTAGAATTTTAAGTACTCACACAACAAATAAACGCAGCGATGTATAGTGGTTCGGTCAAATGACCTATGTCCACTCTTGAAGCCTCCTCCAATGAGGCTCCCAACTTCCACTAGCAAGTCTCTTGAAGGGGAAAGACCAAACACCCCTTTACAGCCTTTTACAAGAGGTTCCCTCTCTTTACAGAATTTTTACAAGTAGAAGAAAGAGGTGAACACTTGAGTAATTGAGAGCAGGAATTTGCTATAGCTTAGACTCAAATCTAACACTGCAAAAGGCCACCCCACCAGCTAGAAGTAAAGGGGTATTTATAGAGCTTTTTGGAATTCAAAAATCCCGCTAAAAAAAAAGTCTCGTCCGAAATTTCAGATCAGTAGCGATTACCGCTAGCATTGGCGCTACTACTGCTTTGACACACCTTTGCGTGTGTGTGCGTGTGTCAAGCGGTACTACCTCCTGCATCAAGCGATTATCGTTGCACGGCATCAAGCGGATACTACTGCTTTGACACGTGGTTGCAACCACCTATCAGCGGTACCACCGCTTTGCTGAGCGATACTACCGCTCGACACAGTGGTTGCAACCACTGTCCAGCGGTGCCACCGCTTACGCTCAAGGGCGACTACCGCTTGGGTTCGGTCAACAGGCGATGCTACCGTCGGCCCTTGCCAGAAACTGTATGGGCCTTACCTTTGGCCCAATACAGCCCAATAAAGGCCCAATTGGCCCAATATAGGTCTAGATAGGATTAACACCTATTCTATACCCTAATTAAGTGCTAACTATGATCTTCTAAAGCCAAATTATACCAACACCATCAAGTTATCTTTCGAAGAGCTTTCCGGCGATCTTTCGGTGGACTTCCGGCAATCCCTTGGATTCCTTCCGGCGGACTCCCAACTGGCTCCCGGATTCTATGACGAGTTCAATGAGTCTTTGGCACCCTTCTGAACCTTCTCGGTTATCTCCGCGAACCTCCGACGATCTTTTCGGTGAACTTCCGAAACCTTCGGCAAGTCCCCGATTTCATCTCGGTTGGCTTCGGCACCACTTCCGATGATCCTTCGGACTTCTAGCGGACTCTTGAACTTCCAACAACTTGACTTTGATAATTTGTTCTATCATAGTTAATCCTGCACACTTATCTCAAAAATGGATTAGATCAAATAACCATCAATTGACTTCATCATCAAAATCCGAGATTCAACATAAATAACTCACTAACCTCTTCTCCTAAGGCCATTAGCACGAAGTTGGCCTCCTCTTTGTTGCTTGTTTCTTCATCCTCGGAGTCACTTGAATCATCCCATGTAGCCTTCAATGCCTTCTTCTTCTTGAGTTGCTTCTTCTTGGCTTAGGGGCATTCATTTTTGAAGTGTCTTGGCTTCTTGCATTCGTAATATATGACTTGGTCCTTTTTTGGTTCAAGTTTATTTTTGGATTTATTTTTAAATTTACCTTTTTTAATGAATTTTTTAAATTTTCTATTAAGAGTGCAATGTCTTCATCAAAGTCCTCATCACTTGATGTTCCTTTCAAGTGGTCTTCTTGTGTTCTTAATATCATATCCTTCCTATTCTTTGGAAGGGGGTTCTCTAGCTCATCATGAGCATGGCATGTCATTTCATAGGTCATTAAAGACTCTATGAGTTCTTCGATAGGAAAAGTTTTAAGGTCCTTGGCCTCCTGAATGGCTGTAACCTTTGGATCCCAAATCTTTGGAAGGGATCTTAAAATTTTTGTTACTAGTTCAAAATTAAAAATATATTTACTATGTGCCTTGAGTCCATTAATGACATCCGTGAAGTGGGTGTACATGTCTCTGATGGACTCACTTGGTTTCATTCAAAAAAGCTTGTAAGAATGCACAAGAATATTGATTTTGGACTCCTTCACTCGGCTAGTATCTTCATGAGTGATCTCAAGAGTGCGCCAAATATCAAAAGCCGATTCACAAATCGAAACGCGATTAAACTCATTTTTATCAAGCACACAAAATAAGGCATTCATAGCCTTTGCATTTAAAGCAAAAACCTTCTTCTCCGATTCATTCTATTTGCTCATCGGAAGAGAAGATTTTTGAAATCCATTTTTGACGATATTCCAAAGCTCAAAATCTATGGAAATAAGAAAGATCCTCATACGAGTCTTCCAATATGTGTAATCCAACCCATTAAACATAGGCGGACATGTACTGGAGTGACCCTCTTGCATGCCGGAGTAAGCCATCTCTCTTGGGTTTTAAACCAAATATGAGAGTGAACCTTGCTCCGATACCAATTGTTAGGATTGGAGTGACACTAAGAGGGGGGGGGTTGAATTAGTGCAGCGGATTAAAACTAGTAAATTTGAAATCGATTTCGTAAATAGCTAGTTCGTATGGAGATTTTGATTCAACGAAAAATGACTTAGTTAAAGTAGCTCGAGTAAAGGAGATGAAGATCGAACGATTTGTAGCTAAGTAAAGAAATGATTCAGAAATTTAAACACTCACACATTCAAGGAACACCACGATATATAGTGGTTCGGTCAAATGACCTATATCCACTTTTGGAGCCTTCTTCGATGAGGCTCCCAACTTCCACTAGCATGTCACTTTGAAGGGGAAGGATCAAATACCCCTCTTACAACCTTCTTATAAGTGGTTCAAACTCTTACAGATTTCTGTAAAGAGAGGGAGGTGAATACTTAAGTTATCAAAAATAAAGCTTTGCTATGGCTTTTGCTCAATTTCTAACTATCAAAAGGTTGCTCTCTCAGCTGAGAAAAGAGGGCTATTTATAGACCCCAAGAGAATTCAAAATTGGGCTCCAAATTTGAATTACTTTTGGGTTTCTCGATACTGGCGGTGCCATCGCCTGTCAGTGGCGATGCCACCGCCTGTCAATGACGGTGCCACCGCCTATCAGTTTTTAGTCTAATAGAGTACTGGGGTGGTGCCACTGCCTGGGCTTGCTACCCAGCGACGGTACCATCGCCCAGCCCGGTAGTGCCACCGCTTGGGCTCTTGGGCTCTGGGCAGTGCCACCGCCCAGCCTAGGCTCTCGAGTGCTGGGCGGTGCCACCGCCTATGCCTTTCAGCAAGGTTGAATGACCCTAATTTTTGGCCCAAATCAGCCCAATAAGGGCCCGATTGGCCCCTACTATGTTTAAACAGGATTATTTCCTAATCCTTACCCTAATTACATGCTAACTATAAAATTAAAATATAATTCTAAGTAATTTAAACTGACATTCTTCAAGTCTTCTTCCGGCGAACTTTCCGGTGAACTTCCGACACTCCTTCGGATTTCTTCCGACAGACTCCCAACAGGCTCCCGGATTCTTGTGGCAAGTTCAACAAGTCTTTGGCAAGCTTCCGAACCTTCTCGGTGATCTCCGTGAACCTCCGACGATCTTTTCAGTAAACTTCCGAAACCTTCGGCAAGTCTTTGATTCTATCTCGATTGGTTCTGGCAACACTTCCGATGATCCTTCAGACTTCCGGTGAACTCTCGAACTCCTAGCAAACTTGACCTCGGTAAATCACTTTATGTTTTCATCCTATCATAGTTAATCCTGCACATTTATCTCAACAATATGGATTAGAACAAATAATTCACCAATTGACTTCATCATCAAAATCCGAGATTCAACATCCTCTCCTCCGATATGTCCTACATATCTCTTAGGAGGATGTGATACTCTACCAGACCTATGTAAAGTTGGAGCTTGTGTGCTAGGTATCTGAATAGATTCTGGCTATGGAATGGTGCTTGAGCTAGATTCTCTAACCTCGCTCAACTCTATCATGCTCCCACTGTCTCCACCAAGAATATGTTCCTTTTCAAGGAATACTGCTCTCTTGGCTACAAAGACCTTTTGGTCCTCAGGGTGATAGAAATAATACCTACAAGTTTCCTTGGGGTATCCCACTAACTTGCACCGTTCCATCTTGGATTCTAATTTATCGGGGTTGTGTCTCTTGACATGGGCAGGGCAGCCCCAAATTTTAACAACCTTAAGATCGGGTTTCTTCTCATTCCATATCTCATATGGAGTAGATACTACTGACTTAGTTGGAATTCTGTTCAGAATGTAAGCTGCGGTCTTTAGGGCATATCCCCAGAATGAGATGGGTAGGTCGGCGAAACTCATCATAGAACGCACCATGTCTAACAGTGTGTGATTCATCCTTTCTGATACACCATTAAGCTGTGGTGTATAAGGAGATGTCCATTGGGATAAAATCCAATGGTCTTTGAGGAATTGGGTGAACTCTATACTCAAGTGCTCACCTCCTCGATCTGATCGAAGGGTTTTAATACTCTTTCTTGTCTGGTTTTCTACTTCATTCTTATATTCCCTGAATTTCTCAAAAGCCTCAGACTTGTACTTCATCAAGTACACATGTCCGTATCTTGAGAAATCATTAGTGAAAGTAATAAAGTAGGAGTAACCACCTCTGGCATGAGTCGACATATGACCACATACATCACTATGTATGAGTTCCAGTAACTCAGTGGCTCTCTCTCTAGTCTTACTAAATGGAGAGTTGGTTATCTTTCCCCGAAGGCAAGGTTCACAAGTCGCATATGACTTTTAGTCAAATGGATCTAGATATCCATTCTTCAGTAACTTTTGAATCCTTCCCTCATGGATGTGACCTAGCTTACAATACCACAGATATGCATTGTTCACCTCTTCTCGTTTCCTCTTATACTCACTTACACTCATGATATGTGGAGCTGTATCTAGCATAAATAAACCATTATGCAATGTTCCTCTCGTGATAATCTCATCATCTAATATTATTGAACAACCATTGTTCTAAAAACTAATTTATATCCACTAACTATCAAATATGAAATGGAAATAATGTTTTTGATAATAGAAGAAACATAATAGCATGCATCTAACGCAATAATAGCTCCACCAAGTAGATGTAAGGTGACCTTGCCAACAGCTACTGCAACAACCTTTGCTCTATTGCCCATCTTAAGGTCCATCTCACCTTTGTTCAATCTCCTAAGTCCTACTAGAACCTGCAATGAATTGCAAATATGATAAGCACTCCCGGTATCTAATACTCATATGTTATCATAAGATTCTGACAAATGGAGATTGATCATGAATGTACCTAAAGCTTCTCCAAGCTTCTATTTCGCCCTCTTTGTAAGGTACTCTTTGCAGTTCCTCTTCTAGTGCCCATCTTTGCCACAGTGGAAGCATTGGCCTTTGTCCTTTGTTGGGTCTTTCTTGATAATTTTTGCCTTACCCATTTTGCCCTTACCCTTGCCCTTCTTAAGGGATTTCTTAGTCTTCCTTTTCTTTCTGGTCTCACCAGCATAGAGAACTGGCTTCTCTTTCTTGATGGTGCTCTCTGCTTTTCTCAACATATTGAGGAGCTCTAGGAGGGTCACCTCAAGCTTATTCATATTAAAATTCTTTATGAACTAAGAAAAGGAATCTGGTAGAGACTGAAGCACAAGATCCACACAAGTTATCCTTTAGGACTATTCTTAGGCCTGTGAGTTTCTCGATCCACTCAATTATCTTAAGGACATGGTTCTGAACTGGTATCCCCTCAGTCATCCTAGCACGGAAAAGACTCTTTGATATCTCATATCGCTTAGTTATTCCTTGTTCCTCAAACAGTTTATAGAGATGCAGGAGTATATAATTAGCATCCATATTTTCATGCTATCTTTTTAACTTAGTAGTCATAGAGGTCAACATATAACACTGAGCATAAGCGAAATCATCTATGTACTTCACATAACGAGTGATCTCATCCTCGCTTGCCCCTTCGTCGGGTGTAGGGATCACTATATCAAGGACGTACGCGATTTTCTCTATCGTGAGAATGATTCTCAGATTACAAAGCTAATCCATATAATTTGGACCAGTGAGGCGGTTGGCATCAAGTATGACATGCAAAGGATTTGAAAGCGATATTTTTCTAAAATTAAAGATGTAGCAGAAATAAATAACATGCAGACTTTGTAAAAAATAAATAATTAAGATAAGAACTTCTATCTTAATATATTCCCACTAATTTTTCGTGAGACATACAACACCCTCCGGTATGTGAATCGGAGACCCTCGATGGATCTCCAATGGGGATCGGGATCCAATCGGTGTCTTAACGTAACCTCGAGGGACTCGACCAATCACGTTAAGCCCGTAAAGGTAGACAACTCTTGCCAATCACAATTCCTTATGATTCCCGTCCTGTTCGGCCTCCGAACCACTATGGCCTCGAGAGACTCAACCAACCATGATATTCGGTTAAGTCATCACCATCGTTACAAGATGAGTCTGATTCGATGATATACTCTCGAGGGACTTGACCAAGCATACCATGTCCTCAGTCCACCGGTGACATCTCTATGTCATAGATAAGATAGCGAAACGTGATATAGGTGAGTCTTGAGGGACTCGACCAACTCAACCTACACCGGGAATCAGTTCTTAGCTATAATGATGGAAGACCATATGGATCAATCTAATTGCCTCACGTATACCGACTTAATATTATTAATAGAGGAGATTTTTTATTTAATCTCCTAACATAATGTGTCACACATATGCATATTTAATATATATCTACATCGTATGAAAATATATATACATAACTAGTAGGTGTATAATCACACGTCAAATGAGCAATCATACCAAATGATCATGGACCAAATCCTAATGTGATCAGGCCCGAGCCAGTGGACCCGATCACTCACATCAAGATATATGTGTGCTTCGGCATATCTCCGTGCCTTGTGATCGTCCATCTCGCTTCGTCGATATCTTAACGCATCTTCATACATTGGAATGTCCGTCTCGACCTCGTGGGTCCCGCTATCGCTTTCACACTCCCGCTGTGCCTCATCATGTAATTACAATATAATTACAGGCATGTAGGTCTGACAATAAACAAGAAAAATAGAGGCTCGCAGGCCCCAATTAATAATCACAGGTACACACATCACATCACAAGGTCCAGGATCATCTATCCACATCATACATCACATTTATATGTTAATTTATAGGACTACTAGATAAATAATAATAGTTAATTAAACTATTTAATTAACATATATATTTTTTAGAAAATAGGAATATTTAGAGAATTTTTTGAATTTTGAAGGGTATTTTGGTCATTCGGTCAAAAGGGATGAAATTGGAATTTCATAAATTCTCAGGGGCAAAACTATCTTTTGACCAAAAGCCCTAATTCCTCTATTTTGCTTGCTACTGTGTTGCGGCTACCATCGCTGATGGCACTACGGGGAAGCGTCGCCCATGCCCAACAGCGGGGCGTTGCTCACGGGCAGACGTTCCCGCTCACTGGCGTTGTCCCTTGCGAGGCAATGCCCGCACCGGCCCAGCGCCCCTATACGAGCGAGCGCCGCTGTAGGCGCCGCCCTCCCCTACGGGCTACTCGCCTTCGAGCAATGCTACCACCCACCCATGTTGTCACGGACTTAGCTGGTTTTGCCTAAGCCGTGCAGCACTATTGCGTGTCAGTCCACAAATATCAGCCTCCCCAAAGCCTCCTACGATCCCTTAGGACTTGTAAAAGAGAAGGCGGGACAGAGAAAGCGCTTCACATGGGATCCACAAGCCACCCTTTTAGTAAATACTTTAGAGCCAATGCAAATTCTAACCATATACATTACAAGCTCAGAACGGTTGCACAACAAAGGTATAAAATTGGTTCACTACAGATCGAAATCTAGTACAACTGTCCACATGACACCATCATTATGTACAAGCCTAAAGGCCACCAAACTCATTCAAATGGGTCTATTTAGCCTTTGACTAGTCCTTTACATTCTTTGCAAAGTTAGAACAAATCGAAAAGACATAGACATACATAAGCGTTACACCGAACAAGCTATTTACAATTTATCTATGACATTCTCCCTCACTTATTCCTTCGACGTCCTCGTCGAAGCCTTCGTTGACGCTACAACTCCTTACCTTCGCTGGATCTTCAATCTTCTACTCCTGCTGTGATGCGCCCCTTGGCTCCCAGTTGTTCTCTACTTATTGTTGTTGAGTCGTCAAACTTTAATCTGACATGCTACTTCAACTCGCAAATGACTCTGACTCTGGTGTGAGGTTGGCAGAGTTGTGCTGATCCTTGTTGATTCTTGCGGATTCATTTGATGAAGGAAAAAAATCATCTTTGATATGCGCCAGTCTTTAAATTCTTTTTATCTCTTGAATTGGATAGATGTTTGTTGGAGCTTTAACGAGCATCGCCTCACAAACCTTTGAATATTTTAGGTCATTCCTTCACAAAATTTTTCCATCGAATCTTCTTCCACCTAGTTGTCTTATCCAAGTAGGTTCGCATCACTTCCGCTTTCGATTGGCATTCAGTTGGGAAATGAAGCAGACAATCTACTCTCAATAGCACTGATCACCATTGGTGAGGACTTGACAACTGTTGTCTTCCATTAGTCTCTTCGAAGGGTCTTCAAATCTATGCAGAGCTCCTCTACTGGATAATTAAGAGAGCTGGTGTACTCAGTTTCGCCCATTCTCTTGAGAGTTAAGAAGACAAAGGTTACTTGACTTCACCCGCCTCCTCGAGGTTGTACTTCGTGCGTCGAGCTAGTTACTAGATTTTGCCTACTCTTAGCTCATACTTCCGAAGCACTTGAAGTGTTTGCAATCCATGCGCTGAGTCAACTACTGTGATTCACCTTCTCAATGCCATTGAACTTCTGGAATATAAGAAGTTATCACTCTAACTTTGAGCAAGTCTCTGATAGATTTGGTCGCCTCTAGGATTGTACCACCTTCTCCATCATTCTTGCTGCCTACTCCTTTGAGTAGCAAAGGTGCAGCACTGCGTACTGCATGCTTCGTTCCTTGGTCCTGCACTCTTGCATCGACCCGAAGTCCTTCACTTATGGCAATCTCGATGAGAAGTCCATTGACACCAGTCTTTTGAAGTTCTCTAGCCTTTGGTCTTCAGCCTTGTCATAGTACATGGAGTTTGCCAATACATTCTCCACCTCCACGGCCTATATCACAACCAAGCGCACTCCTTCTATGAGAGCAAGGGATCGATGACTCCCCGGAAGTCCCGCCTCGCTGTACCATGACACTGCAATGCCTATGGCACTATTATTTATTATCTTGAATCTGCGTCCCTTCTTCACGATTAGTAGATCCGCCTCTGTGGCACTACAGCACTCCTCTGAGTCCACCTTCATTATAACTGATGTTTGATTTTGGATAGCTAAGTCCCTTTAGACTCGTCATTGCTTCCTCGCCCTTTTTTGACCACCTGCTTCAACACCTCTGTGTTCTCTGAGCAGTTCCTCTTGGTCAATGGAAAGACAGACTGTAACTCCCATGTATGGCCTCTGCCATCATGTTGCAAGGCTTGCATCGCTTCTATTCTCCTTAGCTTCATTGGTCACAATGTTCGCTTACTCGGCCTTGTCCTCTAACTTGTCGGGCTCCTTTAAGCGAATGTGAGCTTTGAAGCAGTCCAACTCTTCAGCCGCTCCGATCATACCTCTGTATGATCTAGTCCCCTCATGGGACTCGCTGGTACCTACATTTGAACTTCTTTCTCGGTAGTGCACAACCCCCATAAGCTGATGCCCAAGGCTTCCATTCAATGCAGCATTCAATGCACGCATGGAAGACCTGCCTCTGTGGTACCATGGCATTTATTGCTTGAATCCATAGCTCTTCTTGCCGTCGTGTTGTTCACCAAAATGGAGCTCCTAGTCGTGCTCCCGATCATACCTCTGCATGATCTAGTCCCCCCATGGGACTCACTGTGTTTGTTGCATTGCCACGAACCATTCCACCACGATCCGCTACGTCATATCACCTCCTGGTGACATCTCCTTGCATTCTGATCCCTGTGGTATAAACTTGAATTGCGATCTCTCCATATGTGGACTCCGCCAACACATCGCAGGGCCTCTGCCACCTTCGATTCTGTTCACTCCTTTGACAATCGACCTTCGTCCACCCGCTCTCGGGTCACACTCGGACGAAGCATAGCTCTAGGACAGTCCATTGCCTAGCAGCTCCTCTGAAGTCCCCTGACTTCACTGAAATTGGTGCACCATTGTCTGGATCCTGGGACTCTGTCCCTACTAGCACAATCTCCTATGTGCACCGCTTTCCTCCTGGCAACTCGAATAGCAACATTGTGGCATATTCTTCAAGAGTACCTACCTCTACATCCTCTTACCTCGTGCCAAGGCCTTCTAATAGCAACTTCGCCTCTGCAAGCTGTGTCGCCTTAGTTCCTCCGTCAAATGCTTCACCGAGACTAAGTGTATATGCCTCGTAGCTCCCTTTGTCTTTGGCACCATACAAGATGAGTCTGCTCCATCAGAATAAAGAACCCATGGAGCGACATGATCCTACTCTTGTCTGCAAGAGTCCATGCCCTTAACCTCTGTTTAAGGAAAACTCTAAGCCTTCGCTCCATATTCTATCTTCTATGCCAACTCTCTTCATGCGGCTTGGGTACACCACCAAGTTACCCCCAAGTTGCTCCGCTTCTCGATTTGTATTGCATTAATGGTGGCCCTTGCGTCCACCATTCCACGAGTCAGCCCTCTGTTGATTCTGATCTCCCTATCGACTCTAAGTGTGCCTTCACTTTGTGTTGCCTTGGGTCGCTCCCCCACTTGATCTCGCTATGCGTCCACCAACACATTACCACTTGCGAGATCATGCAACGACTCCTTGTTGCTCGCTCGATCCATCGAGCTTTGTCTTGAGGTACTCCTCAACCGATGCAGTTCATTGCACATGATTCTCCCTCTAGAGAACCGGGACTTATCCCTCCTGGATATCTGCCCCGTTGGAGTAACTTCTCTCTTTTTCTCCTTCTCTCTGGAAGGTTTGGAGACCACCATCCCCTTGGACCACTCCGCCTTTGCTGAACAAACCGTGCACTATTCTACCTCTATAAACGCACTTGCTAGATTGTGACTCTTCGCCAATACAGCTCCTACTGCACCCCTCTAGGTCTAGTAACATGCTGAACCTGCTGCACACTTCAGCCTCTTATGAAAGTATCCTACACATGCCGAAGAGAAAGTTTTAATGCTCCATGACGCTAACTTTCGACTGCCTTGGGATGGCCACAGACAGTCCATCGTCCGCATGTAAGCCCTTATATGAGTATCGAATTCCTTGAGTTTGCAACTCCCCTCACCTTTGTGAGCTTTGCATAACTCTTTTGATCATTGAACAACTCCCTCCACCTTGCACGGTCTCATCCTTTGCCAAGCACCCCGCTTGCCTCGAGCACCATCAAGTTTGGGTGCCAACGTCGAGCCACTGCTCGAACTCAGCCATCCCAACCTTTGTGCGCTACGCAATTCTTCTCAGCTTGTTTGTCCTCGTGGTGCCTCTTTGCATGAAGGGTTGGCCATTCTTATGAATGCCATTCTCGGATGCCCACTCCTCTGAGCGACTCCTTCCCTTACAACTCCATGTCTATTTCCCAAACGGTCGCGCATGTTGGCTGCCCTCAATGCAGCCCCGCTAGGTCTCCCACATTTGCATGCCAAGTGTTTCTAAGTGAGCTTGTCCCTCTCTGATACCATCTGTCATGGACTTAGCTGGCTTTACCTAAGCTGTGCGGCACCATGGCGTGTCAGTCCGCAAAGGTCAGCCTCCACGAAGCCTCCTACGATCTCTTAGGACTTGCAAACGAGAAGGTGGGATAGAGAAAGCACTTCATACGGGATCCACAAGCCACTCTTTCAGCAAATACTTTAAAACCAATGCAAATTCCAACCATATACATCATAAGCTCAGAACGGTTGCACAACAAAGGTATAAAATTGATCCACTACAAATCGAAATCTAGTACAAGTGTCCACATGATACCATCATTATGTACAAGCCTGAAATAGCCACCAAACTCATTCAAATGGGGCTATTTAGCCTTTAGCCAGCCCTTTACATCCTTTGCAAAGTTAGAACAAACCGAAAAGATACGGACATATATAAGCATTACACCGAACAAGTCATTTATAATTTGTCCATGACAATGTGGGCAGGTAGCCCGCAGGGGCCTCGCGAGTGCCGCCCGTCCTTGTGGGCAGACCGACGTGCCAAGCGCTGCCCGCCCTTGTTGGCAAGCCGTCGGCTACCTACCGCCTACAGCCTGCATACGGGCACCTTGCTCGTAGCTGCCGTCGCTTCCGTTGCAGGCAGTAAGGTTGCAAACAGCCTTGCGGCTGCTGTGCGAGCGCAGCAAGGGTAGTAACAATTGCTACCCTTTCTCGCCTTTTGCACTAATGATTTTGCCAATAAAAACTGTTCTAAATCACAACACACGCAGTTTAAGATCCGATCTTTGCACGAACAACCTAGCTTTGATACCACTATTAGAAAATCTTATGGGGCGACATCGCATACGCAATAGAAGCGTGATGGATCCATAACCCATAGGTCCTAAGATTGGAACCTGGCTCTGATACCACTGTTAGGAAATCCTATGGGGCGACAACACATGCGTAGCGGAAGAACAAAAAACAAAACCACAGATTTCCCATAGAAATGTTTCGTCGTCATGCGAAGATCGATGCATCAAAACAAATCCGTAAAAATCGTATGTGTAAAAGAAAATACCTAGGAAGATCGTATATCCCTAAATCCCTGTAGATCTGTAGGAAGGATGAAGGAGGTCAAGCGTCCTCCTCTCTAGTGGTATCCACACGGTAGGGACTGCGACGAAACACCTCTCTGGAGAGAGGAGAACAGGAGATGGCCACCAAAAAGAATTCCCAGCCTATAGAGCTTTGGTTCCCTCCTATTTATAGAGGCCTCCTATAAACCCTAATGGATCTTGCCTTGTTGGGTATTGGATCTCCATCCAATTACCCAAGCCTCTTGGATTAGTGGGTCTCTACCCAATAATCTCTTATTAGCAATTATTGGATCTCATCTTAGGATCCAATAATTCAGGGGCTTAATGGATATCCAATAAGATAAGAGCTCCAGCGAATATCTCATATCCGAACATCTACTTGTCGTAACACCTACCATATGTGTGTGACTCTATAGGCCCAATATCGAGCTGGCCATGAGTCATACTTATTAGAACTCCTTCTAACTTAGTGAATTATTATCTCTATAATAATTCGCCCAACTTATCGAGTGCGGACGTACTAGGCCACTATGCCGCAGCCCCCAAACGATACAAGGGAATCCAATTCTTTAGACCTAGCTATTCTCAGTTACCATGTATCGATAGTCCCTCATCCAACTAATATCCCAGAGACCCTATATCGAGCATGGTGCTTTCAAGCCCATACGGTCTCTCCTCGAGTCTTGCTCTTATCGGATTCTCTCGGAGAACTCTTTCTCTCTCAATCCGAATAACCTTGGCCAAGGATTTATTCGAGCAAGAATACATGGGATATTTCTCTTATGATACCAAGAGCGGATGATCCTCTATTGACACTTAATAGCCCTCGTAAGGTTAGCTACCAATTTTAATAATCGGTTGTACTAGATCTAGAACATTCCAAACCTATAAGTCCGGTATCAAAGAGTAGAGTACTCATACAGGCCATCCTTGGTGTCTCAAGTCTAAGGACCAGATACACTACTGGGACTACGGAATCACTATTTAACGTGAGGTATCAATAACCATCCAGCATTCCATAGGTGGATCAATCAGTGAACTCATTCCCTAATGAGTACCTGTACTGTACCCTTAGTGTCCCCACACGAGTAGCTATGAAACTAGCCATCTCCATCATATGGACGGGTATATAGCATATCAGTTTATCATATTATCTCGATGTCCCTCTTTAGTAACCTATGACCAGGATTATTTAGGATCTGTGTTTAAAGGTGAATCAGACTCATTATCGTGATCTCATCATGATCCAATTCCTATTGCATAGATCTAAGGACATCACAATATATGCAACACGCAAGATAAAGTGATAAAATGTCTAATAATAAGCAAAGAAAAAGAGTGCATATCAAGTCACAAGTGTCATCACTCATGTGATTGGCTTGCAGGGCACATATGACTAGCAACACTGACCCAGACCAGCAACTTCGTGATGTTGTCCATCAGCACCACGGAGGGTGAGAAGTACAGCTGCTTCACCAAAACCGAGTGGAGACCCCTTTGGCAAACTCCAGGGTTGTCGAGTCGTCGGCCCAAGTACAACTCTCGGTCTTGAGATTCAGCCATCGGGAATCGTAGGGCGCCCCCAGCTCCCCCTCCGGCAGGTCCACTATATTTAAGGCCCGAAAGGGCTCACCCTTGTTGGAAGCCCGGACGTGGCACAGGTTCCTTATCAACTTGGGCCGCTCCGAACACTTAGCCGAAGGATTGTCCTCAATCGAACCAGCGCGACCCTTTCCTTTGGTGTCGGAGCCCTCCCCGTACGAGCTGCTGCCTGACCCACATGCTACCAGCGCAGTAGCTTTGTGGAGTGTCGCCCCCTCGGACGACTTCCAAGTCAACCCCTTCACTTTCTTCTTCGGTCGCCCCCCCTCGACTTCGTCGGGGGAACCCCAGTGACCCGGAGTGCCTTTCCGAGCTAGGGGCTCGGCCCCAGTTCCTTCCCGCTCCCGGGGTGGCGACGTTGCAGCCAAGAGGTGAGGCATTCCCTTCATTGATTGAAGATTCACCATCTTTGTAAGTCATGGATCGATTAGTGAAGCGCACAAAAACAAAAATGGAATAAAGGATGAGATGCCTAAAAAATAATGAGTCCAACCATACCCCTAAGGGTCGGGCTGAGTTTCGCGTCGACCAGCCACTCGATCATTCCCTTAATGGCCCGAGAAGAAGATAGGATCCCCCTTAAGTACTCCACATGCTCGGTCTCCTCATGGGAGAGGAAAGGGGGGAAGTTGTTGATGGCTTGGGAGGTCCACCTGACACAGAACCCCCACTCCCGGTGGTAGCTCACATAAAAGTGGCACATCTTCCACCCCTTGTTGTTAGAAGGTACGCTACTGATCTTGAATCCACCTCGGGCGGTCAAGTAATATCCACCCCAGCCCTTGCATAACCGAAAAAACACTAGGAATAGCGTTCGGGTCAGTTCGATCCCTGCCCCTTGACACTCTCCTAGGAAAACCACCAGATAGTGCCAGGATTTGGGCGCTATCTGGGACAGAGAGATCCCCCACCACCGAAGGCACTCTACGATCACGGGGTGTAAGAGGAACCTCAACCTCGCTTCAAGGGCATCTATGGTCAGCTCGAACCCATCGGGGAATGGGTCATAGGGGCATTGCCCGGGCGATGGGTGATAGAACCCCAGAGGAATTCTATAGAGATTGATCTTTGAGGGGGATCAACCCTTGGAACGCTATAGGGGTTCCACCCTCCAAGTAGCCTGGTGGCTACAATTGTAGATTGATCTTTCTTATTCCAAAGAGGTGGAGGCTACAAGCTTATATAGAGCTCCAAACCCTAGCCCTAGGGGCTGCTTCCTAAGTGAACTATCCAATTTGCCCTTAACCTTAGCGGGCCGGCCCAGTAACAAGGGGGCGACGGCTAAGAAACCCAAAGACCCAAATATAAACCCTAGCCTCTTTTCTTTATAGGATAGAGGTGGCTAGGTGGGGTTTATTACATTCTCACAGGGTTTTTATTAGCTACTACATGGTTGAGTAGGACCTTACCCTGCTAGGGTCCTATCAAGCCCGCCCTCTTCAAATCAGCCTTGTCCTCAAGGTTGGGGTTCCATGAACTCAGGGAACCGGGACTTCAGCTCCTCATATGATTCCCATGTGGCATCTTCGAGTGGTAAATTAGTTCAATGTACTAGTACTTCAGTAGAGGGACGTCGACGACGCATCACGACTCTGCGTTCGAGGATGGCTTGTGGTTGGGCTTGAATATTTCCATCATCAGTGGTGTTGGGCAGTTGGATCTGGGGTGTCTCGTGTTCTCCCAACTTGGGCTTCAAGGATGACACGTGGAAGACAGGGTGAATTTTAGCATCTTCAGGTAATTTAAGTCTATATGCCACAGCTCCAATACGCTCTATGATCTGATAGAGCCCATAAAAACGTGAAGATAGCTTCATGGAAGCTCGTGTGTTGATAGATAGTTGATTGTATGGTTGTAGGCGAAGATAAACCAAGTCTCATACTAAAAATTCTCTTTCACTTCTTCGTGTCTCAGCTTGCTGCTTCATTCTAGCTTGAGCAGTAGAGAGATTATCCTTTAGCAGCTGTAGGAGTTTATCCCTGTCAATTAAATCTTGGTTGACCTGATCTACCTTAGCCGAGCCAATTACATACTTTAGAATCACAGGGGCCAGCCAACCATATAATGCTTCATAAGGGGTACATTTTATAGATGAATGATATGTAGTATTGTACCACCATTCGGCCCAGGGGAGCCATTTCATCCACTCCTTTGGTCGATCACTAGCGAAACACCGAAGGTATGTCTCTAAACATTTATTCACCACTTCTGTTTGGCTGTCAGTTTGTGGATGATATGCAGTGCTCATCTTGAGTTTGGTATCCTATAACTGAAATAACTCGGTCCAAAATTTACTAGTAAAGACCCTGTCATGATCACTTACGATGGACCTTGGCATCCCATGTAGTTTGACAATATTTTCTATGAAAATCTGAGCAATACTAACAGCAGTGTAGGGATTTCGCACAGCACAAAAATGAGCATATTTCGTAAGTCGATCAACCACCACAAAGATTATGCTTTTACCTTTGGAATGTGATAGCCCTTCGATGAAATCCATGGAGATGTCAGTCCACACCGAGTCTGGTATGGGTAGTGGTTGTAGTTTCCCTGGACTCGCCACTGTTTCACCTTTTTCTTTGTTGACATACATCACATTGTGCTACGTATTCGAAATAATTTTTTTCATCCCTTTCCAATAAAAGTTTTGCTTCACTCTTTTGTAGGTTCTTAGAAATCCAGAGTGCCCTGCTAAAGGTGTGGAGTGCATTTCGTGCAGAATGACTTTGATGCAAGGGGAGTTTGGTATAAGCACAATACGACCTTTATAACGTCGATCCCTCGAATCCCAAGTATAGTGAGCTATTGCGCTTGGATCCTCCTCCAATATTTTGATGATGTTGCTGGTTTCTGGATCCTTCTTCCATTCCTCTCCCTCTGGTTACTTTGGAGATGCATAAGAAAGCCACCATTTATCTTGTGTAAAACTTTCTCCATTCGTTGGGTTGAAACAAAGTGGTTATGTTGCTTCCGCGCTTCCCGCGTAGGGTGACCTGTTTACCTTTGCAATAGAATTTCATAATCAATTTGGAAAAGTTCCAAGAGACATCACCTAGTATCATCAGCCATTCTATGCCCAGCATAGCCTCATAATCATCAATTGGTAGGAGGAAGAAGTCGGCAACAATTTCTTGTCTCTGCAGTAATAGTTTCACCTGTGGGCATCTTTGGTCGCATTTTAGGATTCGGTCGTCGGCAACCTTTATGTCGAACTTGCTACAACCTTCGATATAGAGCGCCATCCGAGCAGCAACCTTACTATTTAGAAAATTATTAGTACTGCCTGTATCGATGAGAACGGTGATTGGTTGTTGTTTGAGCAGGCCTCCAACTTTCATCGTTTGCGGATTTGAGTAGCCGGCTAGCGCATATACCATAAAGTCAGTTGATTGTGGCTCTTCTTCCACATCTTCATCCTCATATTCAAGACTCTCTTCTGGCTGTTCATTGATCTCTTCTTCCACTGGTTCAATCACAAGAAGTCTCCCTTTTTTACAGCGATGCTCGCAGCTCCACGGCTCGTTACAAAGCCAACATAACCCCTTGGCAGATTGGTCTCGAAGCTCTTCTGTTGTCAACCTTTTTGGTGCAGGAGCTCGACTGATAGTAGGGGGGTTGAGGGATTCGATATTGCTGGTTGGGGAATGACCCTAGTCCTCCGGGCTTCGTGGTTCAATCGCTCCTCCTGAAGTCATGCGAAAGAGATGGCTGCCATAAGCGTGTACGATTGTCGTGCTTTAACTTATCTCCGAATCTCCAGCTTTAAGCCCTCAATAAATGTCCCCAATAACTATTTTTCAGACTAATCACGAGTTTGATTAGATAACCTTTCAAACTTGGTTTGATACTCCTGGATGGTGGAGGTTTGTCGGATCTTTGCTAGTTATCCGTCGATGTTCTCGTAATCGGTTGGTCCGAAGCGGATCAGCAGTCCTTCTTTGAATTGTCACCATGAGAGGACTCCATGAATGTGTTCAAACCAATCAAACCATTGTATGGCATCCCCTTCAAGATATATAGCTGCAATTTCGACCATAGATGCATCTGCGGTTTTGTGGTACCGAAAATATCGCTCACGCGAGATCCAACCAATCGGGTCTCCTTCTTCCCATCTAGGGAAGTCCACCCTCATGCGTGGATAGTAGGGATCGGTCATAGAGTCTCCCTTCTCTTGGGAGTCATCTCTTCGGTCAGAGCTCTCTCCTTGATGAGATTTCTTTGGGCTCGGTGTTTGACCCAAATTGAGTTCGGCAAAGAGAGCCCGAATCTTATCCTCCATTCGCGTCTCGAAGGCTTCGAATTTAGCATTTATCGCCTCCTCGGATGCCATAGTATATGCCTCCAGATCTGTAATATTAAGATCTCTCTTTTGTTGCCGGTTTAAAGGCATGAATTGTTTGAGGGAAGTGGTGGCCGAAAGGGTTTGTGGATCGGTGGATGTAGGCTATGGTTTAGGCTTGTTTTGTGGCTATTTTGGGTGCTATTTGGGGCAGCGATTTGATGGAGTTTTGGGCTGAGATGGTAGTGGATAAAGGTTAGGGAAGAGGATTTTAGATCTATGGTCGATCTCAGTAAAGATTTGACAAAAATCAGTGGCAATTACTGCCTATGTGCGCTGCCTCGTAAGAGCAGAATTGTCGTCGAAGAAATAGTGATTTCTCGACGAAATTTCTAGCGAAAACTCAGGGATTTGAGGAGGGGGTTTGACGGTAGAATCTTAGTTAGATAGCAACAAGGATAACAAATTGGATCAAGAAATTTTGGCAGCAAAGCAGTAAAGAAATCGGTGCAAGTTGCGATAGCAGAATTCTCGTCGAAAAATTTTAGCAGTTTGCGACGAGAGATTGCAGCAACACACGAATTTTTTTTTAATGAATTCCACAATAGATCAATCATGGATGGGAGCCAAGATGATCTATGAGGTGCACAAAAAATTTCGTTCAAAAAGGATAACAATTAGATCGGTTAAAGGCAGCAACATGCGGCTGAAATTTTCTGCAGCGATCCTTCGTTCGCAAAGATGGTAACTTTTGCGACGCAAGGAATTCACAGGCAAGGGATTGATAGAAAAACTTCTTTTTGATATTTTAGATGAAAAATTGCAGCAACAAAAGGTATTGGTGGTAGAAAAATACCAGATCTCTGATGCAATTAGAGGTGGCGACTGTAGATTGATTTGATCTACGTCAAGAGATGACGGTGGAGACGACGACGTCAAGAGCAATTGTGGGAATTGCTTGGCTAATGATGGGCGGCAGGGATGGTAGCAAAAGCAGCAAGATCGCTGCTCTGATACCAGATGATAGAACCCCAGAGGAATTCTATAGAGATTGATCTTTGAGGGGGATCAACCCTTGGAACGCTATAGGGGGTTTCCACCCTCCAAGTAGCCTGGTGGCTGCAATTGTAGATTGATCTTTCTTATTCCAAAGAGGTGGAGGCTACAAGCTTATATAAAGCTCCAAACCCTAGCCCTAGGGGCTGCTTCCTAAGTGAACTATCCAATTTGCTCTCAACCTTAGTGGGCCGGCCCAGTAACAAGGGGGCGACGGCTAAGAAGCCCAAAGACCCAAATATAAACCCTAGCCTATCTTCTTTATATGATAGAGGTGGCTAGGTGGGGTTTATTACATTCTCACAGGGTTTTTATTAGCTACTACATGATTGAGTAGGACCTTACCCTACTAGGGTCCTATCAATGGGGCATGAAGTTTATACTCCTTCGGGATACTGTAATGATCCCGAATGAGCCCCAATAGTTCCTCGATTACCATCGAGTCTACGTCATGCCATGACCACATTGCTTGAAGGGCCACGAGGGCCTTCGCGTCCGTTGGGGGCACACCACCTGAGGACGAATTGACCACCTCTACCTTAGAATTCTCCGAGGTCGACTCGTTGACCTTAAGGACAGATCGACTCAATAATGATGAGAAAGAAGACATCTCTAATAAATGAACATAGTTTACCCAAATACTTTTGGGCCGAAGCCGTTAATACGACTTGCTATATCATAAATAGGGTTCCAGTAAGACCATCTCTATCCAAGACTCCTTATGAATTATGGAATAACAAAAAACCTATTGTTTCTTATTTAAAGTTTTTGGTTGCAAATGTTTTATTTTAAATGAAAAGGATGCTTTAGAAAAATTTAATGCTAAATCCGATGAAGACATCTTTCTTGGTTACTCTTCCGTTTCTAAAGTTTTTCGTGTTTTTAACAAAAGAACGTTAGTCATAGAAGAGTCTATTCATATAGTTTTTAATTAAATTTTTGAATTTAAGAAAAAATATTTTGATGATGATTTTGGTTTTGATGGTTTGAATTTAAATGAACCCTCTCCTCAAAATAGCAACTTGGATGCATCTTCTTCCCAAATTTCCTTACCTAAGGAATGGAAGTATGTAGATGCCCATCCCAAGGAGTTAATTATAGGAGACACATCGAAAGGAGTTCAAACTCATTCTTCCTTTAAAAATTTTTATGCCCATGCCGTTTTTCTTTCTCAAATTGACTCTAAGTGCATTGACAATGCCTTGAGATGATTCTTGGGTTATTGCAATACAAGAAGAATTGAATCAATTTGAAAGGAATAAGGTATGAAAGCCTGTTCCTAGACCTAGTAACCATTTAGTTATTGGTACTAAATGGGTCTTTAGAAACAAGCAAGATGAATGCAGTATCGTGGTTAGAAATAAAGCTAGACTAGTGGCCAAAGGTTTCAACCAAGAAGAAGGTATCGTTTATGAAGAGACTTTCGCTCCTGTGGCAAGATTAGAAGCCATTAGGATGCTCCTTGCATATGCTAGTAGTAATAATTCTAAGCTTTTTCAAATGGATGTCAAAAGTGCTTTCTTAAATGGTTTTATTTCCGAAGAAGTGTATGTTGAATAACCACCCAGATTTAAAAATTTTCTTTTTCCTAATTATGTGTTTAAACTAACTAAGGCTTTCTATGGATTAAAACAAGCCCTCAGGACTTAGTATGAGAGACTTAGTTCTTTCTTAATTTCAAATAATTTTACTAAAAGCAAAGTTGATACTACATTGTTTATTAAATATTTTAAAAATAATTTTCTTATTGTTTAAATTTATGTTGATGATATTATTTTTGATTCTTCGAATGAATTACTATGTGAATCATTTGCTAAGTGTATGAGTTATAAATTTGAAATGAGCCTAATGGGAGAATTAACCTTCTTTTTATGATTATAAGTTAAACAACTTAGTGATGGTATATTTCTTAATCAAACAAAGTATACATTAGATTTGTTAAAATGATTTAACATGGATGGTTCAAAAGCCATCAACACTCTAATGAGTACTTCCACCAAGTTAGACTTGGATGAAAGTGGAGAAAATTTTAATCAAAAAACATATAGGGGAATGATATGTAGCTTACTTTACCTCACCATAACTAGACCAGATATCATGTTTAGTGTAGGTCTATGTGCAAAATTCTAAGCTAATCCTAAGTTATCTCACCTTAAAGCTATTAAAAGAATCCTTAAATATCTTAAAGGAACTCCTATTCTAGGATTATGGTATTCAAAATCTGATAACTTTGATTTAAAAGCCTATGCGGATGCGGATTTTGGTGGAGATAGAATAGATAAAAAGAGCACATCCGGAATATGCCAATTTTTAGGACATGCACTTGTTTCTTGGACTTCTAAGAAATAAAATTTGATTACACTATCTACGGCGGAAGCCAAATACATAGCCGCAAGTGCATATTGTGCACAAGTTGTTTAGATGAAAAATACCTTAGAAGACTATGGAATTTATCTAAAGAATATTTTCATAAAATGTGATAATACAAGCGCTATTTGTCTAACCAAAAATCCAATTCAACGCTAAAAAACTAAGCATATTGACATTATGCATCACTTTATACGAGATCATGTCAATAATAATAATGTCATTCTAGAATTTATTGATGCAAAACACCAATTAGCGGATATCTTCACAAAATCCCTAAATGAAGAACAATTTGACTTCATTAGAAGAGAATTAGGCATGCTAAATTGTTCTAATACATGATGTTGTATGTTTCTTTTCCAAAAATTTTCAACTTCAGTTTTGATTGTATCATCTTAATATCACCTCTTCATTTTTGAATGACATCTTTACAATATCATCTTAGCATTTTGATCTTCCTATTGATGAATTTTTGAGTTATGACTTTTGATAAAATGATTAAATTTTCAGTTTTGATAGTTTCACATTGATATTATATTTTTACATTTTAATGACATCTTTATATCATGGAGCTCTCATTTTTATCTTTCGATCATAATCTTGATGAAAGCTATCATGATGTTGTTTTCCTCCTTTAAATAGTGGACACTAATGATATTGTAAAAACTGATTTTATACCCTCCTTTAAGTATGACTAAAGATATTTCATGACTTGAATTTTATATGAAGCTTAACATATGCATAAATTAATATCATTATTTGTGCAAAATTAAGTTCTTAAATGTTCATTTTTTATTTTTATTCTTGTGCTAATCGGTATGATTCAAGGTTTTATGACTTTCTCCTCATGAATCACTACAAGAATACCATGTCGAAGTTTTTTCCTTCAAATTTTTGATATTGATATATTTCAATCGTTGAAGTTTTATGAGTTTTGACATCTCATTCTCATTCTCATGGAGTTTACCTTAAAATATAAAATCCTTGATGAATGACTTTAATGATCTATCCTTTCACAATTCTATACTTGAATTCTCAATCAAAAAATTGAGTCTTATATTCTTCATGTATGAATTCTTCATAAGCATTTTGACACTCTAATGTTTTCTTTCAGATCTCATGAACATAAATAAAAATGATCCAAATAATTTTTGAATTTCTCCGTCAAGGATGACATATTTTGTATTATGTTCAACTCATTTATCATATGCTTGAAAATTGACCACTCATTTTTTTTGTAGTGATGGCTACTTCACCTCCTTTTTGTTGATTATAAATGGGGAGAAAAATGTGAAATTGATGACAAATGACTTATATGTAGTAATATGTTGGAATGAAAAATGACTTATATGTATTGTATCTCATCGTAATAACTTACATGGTTCATATTATAAATTACTTTTGCTATGCTTTGAAATCAACAATTAATTGCTATGAAGCATTGCAATGTATCGCAATATATCTCAAATGCAACAATTAATTGCTATGAAGCATTAAAACTTATCGATTTCGGCTTGAATTCAAAAGATGAATTCAAGTGTTTTTACCTTCTCATGATATGACATATAGATAGGGGGAGTTAAGTTTAACTCCATCATCAATTGATTGTCATCATAAAAAAGGGGGAGATTATTGAATCTTGGATTTTGATGATGAAGTCAATTGGTGAATTATTTGTTCTAATCCATATTGTCGAGATAAGTGTGCAAGATTAACTATGATGGGATGAAAACATAAAACGATTTACCGAGGTCAAGTTCGCTGGGAGTTCAAGAGGTCACCGGAAAGATCGTCGAAAGTGCCGCCGGAACCAACCGAGATAGAATCAGGGACTTGCTGAACGTTTCAAAAATTTGTCGAAAAAATCATCGGAGGTTCACGGAGATCACCGAGAAGGTTCGAAAGCTTGTCGAAGACTCATTGAACTCGCCATGGAATCTGGGAGCTTGCTGGGAGTCCGCTAGAAGAAATCCAAAGGAGTGTCGGAAGTCCACCGATTTCGCCAGAACGCTCATCGGAAGAAGACTTGAAGAATGTCAATTTAAATCACTTAGAATTATATTTCAATTTCATAGTTAAGCATGTAATTTGGGTTAGGATTAGGTGTTAATCCTATAACCCAAAGTAGGGGCCCATTGGGCCTTGTTTTGGACCAATTTGGGCCGAGTTTAAGGCCCAAACCAATGTGCTGAAAAGTGCTAGGCGGTGGCACCGCCCAGCACCCAAGAGACTGAGCGGTGGCACCATTGCCTTGGGCGGTGGAACTGCTCAGTACATTGTCAGTCTGTCAACTAACAGGTGGTGGCACCACTACTGACAAGCGATGGCATCGCTAGCACCGGAAAACCCAAAATGAATTCAAATTTAGAGCCCAAATTTGAATCCTCTTGGAGTCTATAAATACCCCTCCTTTCTCAGCAGAAAGATCACCCTTTTTTAGAGTTAGAAATTGAGCAAAAGCATTGGCAAAGTCTTATTTTCGATAGCTAGTGTTCACCTCCATCTTTCTCTTTGAAAAATCTGTAAGAGTGTGAATCACTTATAAAAAAAGTTGTAAGAGGAGTATTTGATCCTTCCCCTTCAAAGTGACTTACTAGTGGAAGTTGGGAGCCTCATCAAAGAAGGCTTCAGAAGTGGATGTAGGTCATTTGACCGAACCACTATATATTATGGTGTTCCTTGAATGTGTGAGTGTTTAAATTTCTGAATCATTTCTCTACTTAGCTGCAAATCGTTCGATCTTCATCTCCTTTACTCAAGCTACTTTAACGAAGTCATCTTTCGTCGAATCGAAATCTTCATACGAACTAGCTATTTATGAAATCAGTTTCAAACTTATGAGTTTTAATCCGCTGCACTAACTCACCCCCCCCCCTCTCTTAGTGCCTCTCCGATCTTAAAAGAAGATTCCCTGAAGGAGCACCTTGGACTAGTCTTTGCCCGGGCGCAAGTCCAGCTTATGCCCGAGTCCACCAGCTTGGGCACCAGTTCAACCTTTGCTCGAGTTCACCAGCTCGAGCACCAATCCAGTTTGTGCCCGAGTTCACCAACTCAGGCACCAATCCAATCTTTGCCCGAGTTCACTAGCACGAGCGCTAGTCTAATCTTTGCCCAAGTTCATCAACTCAGGCACTAGTCCAATCTTTGCCCAAGTTCACTAGCTCGGGTGCCAGTCAAGTTTGTGCCTGAGTTCACTAGCTCGAGTACCAGTCCAATCTTTGCCCGAGTTCACTAGCTCAGGTGCTAGTCCAGTTTATGCCTGAGTTCACCAACTCGGGCACCAGTCCAATCTTTGCCTGAGTTTGCCAGCTCGGGCACTAGTCCAGTTTGCGCCCGAGTTTACCGACTCGGACACCAGTCCAATCTTTGCCCAAGTTCACCAGCTCAAGCACCAGTTCGATCTTTGCTCGAGTTCACCGACTCGGGTGCCAGTTCAGTTTGTGCTTGAGTTCGCTAGCTCATGCACCAGTCTAGCTTGTGCCCGAGTTCACTAGCTCGGGCACTAGTCTAGTTTGTGCTCGAGTTCATCAGCTTGGGTACCAGTCCAATCTTTGCCCGAGTTCACTAGCTCAGGCGCCAGTCCAGTTTGTGCCCAAGTTCACTAGCTTGGGCACCAATCCGATCTTTGCTCGAGTTTACCGACTCGGGTGCCAGTTCAGTTTGTGCCCGAGTTCGCCAGCTCGGGCACCAGTCAAGCTTGTGCCTGAGTTCGCTAGCTCGGGCACCAGTCCAATCTGTACTCGAGTTCACCAGCTCAGGCACCAATCCAATCTTTGCCCGAGTTCACCAGCTCGAGCATCGGTCCAGTTTGTACCCGAGTTCACAACTCGAGCACCAGTCCAATCTTTGCCCGAGTTCACTAGCTTGGGCACCAGTCCAGTCTTTGCCCGAGTTTACCAGCTCGGGCAATAGTCTAGTTTTGCCCACCAGCTTGGGCAACAGTCCAACATGGCCCGAGTTCACCAGCCCAGCACACTAGACCATCATGCAACCAAGATGACCAGCTCGGCACGTCAGTCCGACCCATCCCCAAATTAATCAACTGAGCGGACATGCCCCAAGCCCCTCCTAGAGGGCCCCAGAGCATATCTCGTTAGTGGGGAGGAGAAGTGATAGAGGATACTCTAGCGCCGCCTACGTAGAGATAGTCAGCGGACATGTCAGCACGGAAGTACAACCCACAACCTAACATGGGATGCCACATCTGACCTACCACCTTGGGTCATAAACGACAGTTGCTCTATGCCGCCCAGAATCGTATGGAGCAACCCGTCCCTAGAAGCCCGAGATGGTGCTGCACGGAGCAGCCCATCCCCGAAAGCCCGGAACGACGCCGCATAGCGCCATCCTACACGGCGTCACCCCGTACGAGCTGACCATCATCCGGACTAAGGTACACGCTCGCCACCCCCTGGGACAGGCTGCCGCTGACCGAGTGCATACGATCAACCCCGGGCATGAATATAAAGTCCCCACCTGGCTTCAGGATAAGGGAGAGGCGTAAACAAAATCACTCCCATACTAACTTGATCGTCGGAGGGGCTGAGTCGGGACCGAACCTGACTCAGACCTTCTTGCAGGTGCTGGACGCTCAAGGAGCCGTGTCTATCGCGGATCAAATCGGGAATACTCCGGAGTATCGACGATCAGATCAGGCCAAATCACCACATCAATCGGTGACCACGTTAATTCAATAACACTACTGAATCAAGATAAAAAAGGAAAAAAAAATTCAGCGAATAGCTTGTGAAAGATTGGTTGCATTCCACATGAGTATCGATTCTTCCAGACCATCACACAACGCCTGTTCATAAAAAGAATTCTCACAGGTTTGGTCACGCCGATTGAACAACCAGAGATCCACGCAGAGGCAATGGCACGGTGAAAAATGGAAGACAAGGCCCAACAACAGAGGGAACAAACTTGAAGCCCAGCGTAGATGCTTTGGGAAAACACTTGATGTGCTTCTTGACAGGTGGAGCGTCAACCTTGTCTTCGGTTGGTTCCATAGGGAAGACAGCGGCCCATAAGCACCAATACAGAAGACCGAGTTAAGATATCAGAGGAAGAATTGATCCTTTAAGAGTAAAGTGAGCTTGCAAGCACATAAACCAGGACAGAGTTTAAAAGATTAATCAGATAGGATTAATCTTTATATGTTATAGATCTTATAATCTTTTTCATAATTCTCACATCACCGATCTTTAATCCCTAATCAATCAAGTTAATGAGCATCGTAATTTTATTCCAAATAATAAAATTTTAATTTATTCGAGCGTGAATTATCACTTGTTAAATCGTGCTACACACTTATGGTCACTGATGATGTAGTCAGCCTAACATCTTGCACAAGTCAAAATGAAATAATAATAATATTATTATTATTATTATTATGTCAATCTGCGTCAAGACTATTTCTCGACAAGTCAATGAAAAGATGTCAATCGCCATTGAAATTACCAGCATACAACTCCAATTATCAACTCTTCTGCCCTAATTAATGAGGGGCCTTCTAATTTTCCTTTTATGTTGAAGATCTGTCCCAAGATTCATCGTGTTATCAATTGGCTGGTCAATCACGTGGGGACCAATAAATTTTTTAGCTTTTATGAGAATTTATTTTTTTAATTTATATTTTTTTCGTTCCTTTTGTCAATAAAATTCTTTAGGTTTTCTTATTAAAAAAAACACTCATAAGAAGATTTGGTTTTTTCACCTTTTCTCCTGTCATTCACTAAATTTTCAATTGTGGACAATTGTGAAAGAATAACAAATGTGTTGGGAAAAAACATGTTATAGCATAATAATTTTTTTCTCTTTTTATATATGATTTCTCATCAAAATACTAAATTGTTACTAAAAGCAAATATTAACTAAAACAACATAAACAATAGAACAATAAATCAATCACAAAATGAAACACTAAATTTTTATATGAAAAACTCAATGCAGGAAAAATCATGGGACCGTAATCCACTTAAACTTCCACTATCACCAAAATGATAACAGGTTTACAATAAGTCTTCTCAAGAATATCTAGAGGATCATAATCACATCAAGAATATAGATCTTGATTCAATAGTAACATATCATCATTATCAAATATGGATTTCATCAAAGAAAAGATTTAGGTCTCACCAAGTGGGTATAACAGAAAGCACTTTAGATAGGATAAATTATAGATCGGCACCGTTAGGATTGTAGAGCTTACTATAAGGATTCTCCACATAAAATTTGGACTAAAACTTACAAAGTTTGGCCACTGATCGTCAATCAGAAAACTCAAAATCCTAGTTTTCTCTCTCCTCTTTCTCTCTCTATTCTTTTTCTCTGCGCTACCACTATTCCCTTTTACACACACCTATTCACTGCCCTCATTGCATGCACTTGTTCGCTTCATGCACGTCTTTTTTTTTATTTTTTAATAACTGATTTAGGCTCAATGGTCCTATTGTCCGATCCAAGCCCATATATGGGCTGGACCGAATAATTCTCTCCCTCCAGCTCATATGGTGGGCTATATTAAGCCCGCTCTTCGCCTACATACTTTAAGTTTTTCCTTAGGTAAAGACTTTGTCAATATATTTAATTCATTCTCATTGGTATGCACATTTTCTAATTGTAATTCTTTCATCTCAAGCATATCATGAATCCAATGATATCTTACATCAATATGTTTAGATATAGAATGATATGTTGAATTCTTAGATAGGTATATGGCACTCTGACTATCATAGTAAATAGTATATTCTTTCTGTTTCAAGTCCAATTTTCATAGAAACCTTTTCATCCACAAAGCTTCCTTGTAGGCTTTAGTAATTGCTATGTATTATACTTCTGTGGTTGATAGAGCAACATAATTCTATAACTTATACTGCCAAAAGATTGCTCCCCCTGCAAATATTATCAAGAACCCCGAAGTGGACTTCTTGAAATCAGTATCACCTATCTTATGTATATTTATGTACTCTTCTAAAACATGTTCACCACTACCAAAACATAAACATAACCTAGAAGTACCTCTTAGATATCTTAATATCTATTTTACTACTACCCAATGTTCTTTTCTAGGATTAGAGAGAAATCGATAAACAACTCCAACTGCATGAGCTATATCTGGCCTAGTATAAACTATACCATATATCAAACTACCTATCGTAGATGAGTAAGACACTCTGGATATTTCTTTTTTTTTCTTTCTCATTTGTTGGGCATTGTTTCGAACTAAGCTTAAAATGATCTATAAGTGGAGAACAAACTGCTTTGACTTTACTCATGTTGAATCTTTCAAGAACCTTTTCAATGTAGGTCTCCTAAGATAGCCAAATCTTTCCTTTCTTCCTATCACGAAGAATCTTCATGCCAAGTATTTGTTTCGTCGATCCTAAGTCTTACATGGCAAAAGACTTACTTAGCTCTCTTTTAAGCTTTTCAATTTTACTAGCATCATAGCCAACAATCGACATATATATTAGGAAATTCAGGGGTGACATCACATGCACAACAAAAGAACAAAAAATAAAAATCCTAGATTTTCACAAAAAGAATCTATCATCGTGTGAAGATAGGTGCAAAAAAAATAAATCTGTGAATCCAAAAACTGCGTATGTAAAAAAAAGTACCTAAGGAGATCGTATATTCCTGAATTCCTATAGATCCGTGGGGTGAATGAAGGACGTCAAGCGTCCTCCTCTCTAGTGGCAATCCACATAATAAGGCTACGAAGATACTCCTCTCTAGAGAGAGGAGAATAGGAGGTAGTCACCAAAAAACTCTAGCCTATAGACCTTTGAATCTCTCTTATTTATAGAGGTCCCCTGTAAACCTTAATGGATATTGCCCTATTGGGTATTGGATCTACATCCAATTATCCAAACCTCTTAGATTAATGGATCTCTACCCAATAATTAGCTCTTATTGGATCTCATCCATGGGATCCAATAATAGAGGTGCTTATTAAATATCTAATAAGATAGGGGCTCCGACGGATATCTCATATCCGAACCTCTATTCATCGCAACACCTACCATATGTGTGTGACCCTCTAGGCCCAATATCAAGTTGGTCGTGAGTCATACCTGTCAGAACTTTTTCTAACTCAGTGAATTATTATCTCCATAATAATTTACTTGACTTATCGATTGCAGACGTACTAGGCCACTACGCCGCAATCACTAGACGATACAAGGGAATCCAATCCTTTGGACCTATCTATCCTCAGTTACCATATAGCTATAGTCCCTCATCCATTTAATATCCTAGAGATTATATATTAGGCATGGTGCTGTCAAGCTCATACGGTTTCCACTCAAGTCTCGTTCTAATCGAATTCTCCTAGAGAACTTTTTCTCTCTCAATCCGAATAACCCTGTCCAGGGTTCTGCTTGAGCAAGAACACATGGGATATTCCTCTCATGATACCAAGAGTGGATGATCTTCTATTGATACTCAATTGCCTTCGTAAGATTGGTTATCATTCCCAAGAACTGATTGTACCAGATATGAAACTTTCCAAACTTGTAAGTCCGATGTCAAAGAATGGAGTACTCATATAAGGCATCTTTGGTGTCTCAAGCCTAAAGACCAGATACACTACTCGGGCTATGGAATCGCTATCTGATGTAAGGTATCAATAACCATCTAGCATTTCGTAAGTGAATCAATCAGTGAACTCATTCTCCAATGAGCACCAGTACTGTACCCTTAGTGTCCCCACACGAGTAGCTATAAGACCAACCACCTCTATTATATGGACAGGTATATACTACACCAGTCTGTCCGATCATCTTGACATCCCTCTAGAGTAATCTATAATCGGGATTATTTAGGGTCAATATTTAAAGGTGAATCGGTCTCATTATCGTGATCTCATCATGATTTGATTCTCATTGCATAGATCTAAGGACATCACAATATACATCCAGATAATGTGAGAAAATGCCAGTAATCACAAGCAAAGAGATTGATGCAGTGTGTTACAGGTGTCTTTACTCACGTGATTGGCTTGTAGAGTACTTATAACTAGCAATCTCTCACTTGACCTAAAGCCAATCACCTATATATCTGATCCCCATCAGACCTCTGTGACGCTCAAAGATAATATGAGTTAATGGCTTTATTAGTGGATCTGCAATATTATCTTCGGATGAAACTCTTTCCACTGCTATATCTCTTTGGGCCACGATCTCTCTAATAAGCTGGAACCCTCTCAGAACACTTCTGATGAGACCCAAGTTCCCTTATTTGAGCAATCGCCCCGTAATTATCGTAATATAAGGGAATTAGCTCATCGCTGCTTGGCACAACTCCCAAATTTGTGATAAACTGCTTTATCCAAACTCCCTCGTTTACTGCCTCTACTACAGCAATGTACTCCACCTCTGTGGTCAATTCAGTAGTAGTGTCTTACTTGAAACTCTTCGAGCATACTACTCCTCTATTCAGGGTGAACACATACCCTGAATTAGACTTGCTATCATTGATATCGGATTGGAAGCTCGAGTCTATGTAGCCCTCAACTATGAAGCTACTTTCTCCATATATCAGTAAAAGATGCTTAGTCCTTCTCAAGTACTTGAGGATACATTTTACTACTTTTCAGTGCTCCAAGCCTGGATCTGCCTAATACTTGCTCGTGACACTCAAAGCATATACTATATCAGGCCTGGTATATAGCATAGCATACATGATAGATCCTATCGTCGAGGAATAGGGCATCCTATCCATGTGTGCCCTTTCTTCAAGAGTCTTTGGGGACATACTCTTAGAAAGTGATAGCCTATGTCTCATCGATATAAGACATCTCTTGTAATTTTTCATATTAACTTTTTGACAACGGTGTCTATGTACCTAGGCTGGGACAAGCCAAGCATCCTCTTAGATCTATCTCTATAGATATGAATCCCTAATATATAGGATGCTTCCCCTAAATCCTTCATGGAGATGTGTCTAGATAGCCAAGCCTTTATCGTAGAGAGCATTCCTACATCATTCTCAATGATTATGATGTCATCCACATATAACACCAAGAAGGTGATAGTGCTCTCACTTATCTTCCTATACACACAAGGCTCATCTTTGTTTTTAACGAAGTCATAAGATTTGATCGTCTCATCAAATCTTATATTTCAACTTTAGGAAGCTTGCTTCAGTCCATAGATGGATCTAAGCAATCTACACACCTTATCTGGACTATCCTTGGACATGAATCCCTCGGACTGTATCATATACACCTTATCCTCGATGTTGCCGTTGAGGAACATAATTTTCATGTCCAGCTACCAGATCTCATAATCAAAGTGTGCTACAATAGCTAATAGAATTCAGATGGATTTTAACATGACTATGGGTGAGAAGGTTTCGTCATAGTCAACACCTTGGCTTTGACGAGACCTCTTAGCCACTAGTCTTATTTTATAGGTCTCTATCTTTCCATCTACCCTGATCTTCTTCTTGAAGATCCATTTGCAACCAATGGGTATGATGTCCTTGGGTGCATCAACTAGGTTCCAAATCTTGTTGGAGTATATGGAATCCATCTTTGAATTCACGGCTTCTCACCACTTCCCGGAGTCTATACTCATAATAGGCTCCTCGTAGGTCTGAGGATCAATATCATCAATATCCTTTCCTCTGATATATCCCACATATCTCTCAAGAGGATGAGATACTATATCGAACCTACATAAAGTCGAAACTTGTGTGTTATGTATCTGAACAGATTTTGGCTATGGAATAGTGCTTGAGCTGGGTTCTTTAACCTTGCTCAACTATATCATACTCTCACTATTTGCACAAAGATTATGTTCCTTCTCAAGAAACACTACTTTCTTGGCTACAAATACCTTTTAGTCCTTGGGGTGATAGAAGTAATACCCATAAGTTTTCTTGGGGTATCTCACGAACTTGCATCGTTCTGTCCTGGATTCTAACTTATCGGGTTTATCTCTTAACGTGGACAAAGTAGCCCCAAATCTTAACAACCTTAAGATCAGGCTTTTCTTTTCATATCTTATATGGTGTAGACACTACCGACTTAGTTAGAACTCTATTCAGAAGGTAAACTACGGACTTTAGGGAATCCCTAGAATGAGACGAGTAGGTCGACGAAACTCATCATAGAGTGCACCATGTCTAACAGTGTATGATTCCTCCTTTCGGATACACCATTAAGCTAAGGTGTATAAAGAGGTGTCCATTGGGACATAATCCTATTGTCCTTGAGGAACTGGGTGAACTCTGTACTCAAGTATTCACCTCCTCGATCTGATCGAAGAGTCTTGATACTCTTTCCAGTCTGAACCTCTACTTCATTCTCATACTCAAATTTCTCGAAGGCTTTGGACTTGTACGTCATCAAGTACATGTGTCCATACCTAGAGAAATCATCAGTGAAAATAATGAAGTAGAAATAACCACCTATAGCCTGCGTTGATATAAGACCACATACATCACTATATATAAGTCCCAACAACTCAGTGGCTCTCTCTCCAATTCCACTAAATGGAGAGTTGATCATCTTTCCACGAAGGCAAGGTTCGCAAGTCGTATATGACTCATAGTCAAATGGATCTAGGTATCCATTTATCAGCAACTTTTGAATCCATCCATCATAGATATAACCTAGCCTACAATGTCATAGATATGCACTATTCACTTCATCTCATTTCCTACTAGACTCACTTACATTCATGATATGTGGAGTAGTTTTTAATATAATCAAACTATTATACAATGTTCTTCTCATGATGATCTCTTCATCCTTAATAATTGAACAACTATTATTCTCAAAAACTAATTTATAATCATTTAATGTCAAACATGAAATGGAAATAACATTTTTGATAATAGAGGGAACAAAATAGCATATATCCAATGCAATAATAGCTCCACTAGGTAGATGTAGGGTGACCTCACCGACAGCAACAACAAAAACTCTAGATCCATTGCCTATCTTGAGGTCCATCTTGCCTCTCATCAATCTCCTAGGTCTTGCCAGAACCTCCAACGAATTACAGATATGATAAACACGATCGATATCCAATACCCATGTATTATCATATGAGTCTAACAAATAGAGACTAATCATGAATGCATATCTGAAGCTTCTCTATGCTTATGTTTCGCCTTCTCTGTAATGTACTCTTTGCAGTTCCTCTTCCAGTGCCCTTTTTGCCATAGTAAAAGCACTAGCTTTTATCCTTTGTCGAGTCCTTCGTAGCAACCTTTGTTTTACTCGGTCTGCCCTTGCCCTTCTTAAGGGATTTCTCTGTCTTCCTTTTCTTTTTGGTCTTACTAACATAGAGAACTATGAAAAGGAATCTAATAGGGACTGAAGCACAAGATACACACACAAGTTATCTTCTAGGACTATTCCTAGACCTATAAGTTTCTCTATTCACTCAATAATCTTAAGGACATCATTTTAAACTGATGTCCTCTTAGTAATCCTAGCATGAAAGAAACTTTTCGATATCTCATATCATTAAGTTCTTCCATATTCCTCAAACAATTTAAGGAGATGTAGGGGTATAGATCTAACATTCATTTTTTCATGTTGTTTCTATAACTTGGGAGTCATGGAGCCCAACATGTAATACTGAGTAAGAGAGGAATCATCTGCGTACTTCACATAGCGAGCGATCTTATCCTCACTTTCCCCTTCGTCGGGAATATGAATAAATATTCAAGGACATACGCGACTTTCTCCGCTATGAGAACTATTCTCAGGTTACGAAGCCAATCCGTATAATTTCGACTAATGAAATGGTTAGCATTAAGTATGTCATATAGAGAATCTAATAGTGATATTTTTTAAAAAAATAAAGATGTAACAATAAATAAATAACATGCAGATTTTGTATAAATATAAATAATAAAGATATGGACTTCTATCTTGACGTGCTCTCATTATTTTCCTAGTGAGTCATGTGACACTCTCAGCACGTGAAATGAAAGTCTCCAGCAAATTTCTAGTGGGGATCGAGATCCAATCAGCATCTTAGTGTAACCTCGAGGGACTCGACCAATTACATTAAGACTAAAAGGTAGGCAACTCTTGCTGATCACAACTCCTTGTGATTTTCATCCTGTTTGGCCTCCGAACCACCATAGCCTCGAGGGACTCAACCAACCATGATGTTTAGTTAAGTTATTACCATCGTTACAAGATGAGTCTGATTCGATAATATACCCTCGAGGGACTCGACCAAGCATATCATGTTCTAATATCACCAGTGACATCTCTATGTCATAGATAAGATAGTGAATCACAATATAGGTGAGTCTCGAGAGACTCAACTAACTCAACCTATATCAGAAATCGGTTCCTACCTATAATGATGGCAGGCCACGTGGGTCAATCTAATTGCCTCATGTTTACCGACTTAATATTATCGAGAAAGGGGATTTTGATTCGGTCTTCTAATATAGCGTGTCACACACATACATATGCAATATATATCTACATCACATGTAAATATATATATATATATATATATATATATATATCTAATAGGTGTATAAGTAATCACACATCGCATGAGTAATCACACTAGATGATCATGGACCACATCCTAATGTGATCAAGCCCAAGGTAGTGGGTGCAATCACTCACATCAAGATCTATGTGTGCATCGGCACATCTCCATGCCCTGTGATCGTCAATCTCGCTTCGTCGGTTCCGTCGGCATCTCAACGCATCTCCATACATCGGATCGTTTGTCTCGACCTCGTGAGTCCTGCTATGATATAAAGATATGTATCATGAAAGCAATTCGTTCAAGCTATCATGAATTTATCAAACTTTTATTTTTCATCAAAATCTCATAAAAATGTGAAAAGTGAATCATGAAAGTAATTGAGTTCATCAAGAGCTAATATATATCATTTCGAAAAATAGAGAATGTCACATATATCATTTTGCAAGAATTTGCAAAGAGTCAAATAAGATCTGAGAGCAACATTTTCATGGTGTTTTTATTAAATAAATTCATAATCTTTGCAAATATCCAAGTCATTAAAATCCATTTCATATTAAAACTTCACAAGTGTTACTAGGATTCATGAAAAATTCATGAATAAAGGGAGGATAAAACATATCAAGTTAATTAATTCCAATTAAAAATTCATCAAATGATAGAATCGAGTTCGATACTAATTCAAAATTCATCAATGATATAATAATTTTTACCAATTTTCATAAAGCAATAGTATCAAACATTTAGTAAATTCAATATGGAGATAAGAGGAAGATAAAAAATAAATTTTAAAATTAATACTAAGGGTAAAAATGTCTTTTAGAAAAAATATTCAACAAACTCATGGATTCAATTCAACATTGCATTATATGAAACTTAAAGTGAAAGTATACATAAAGAGTATAAAAGGGAGTTAACAACTCCATTACAACATATAAAGTCAAGAATCAACATTGAGATTTTTACAAACTACTCCTGGGAAATGCCAAAGTGTCTATACAATTTATCAATTTTATTATGTACTTGTTGTACTTCACTTAGGATCTCATTTTGTTGCATTTTGAGTTCAGCTTATTATGATTTGAGTTGATCCAATTGAGTCATAATCGGATCAGCAGAAGATGGTGTAGGGGCTAGGTCCGTCAGTGCAGCATCAAAGGGACTAGGGAGAGAAGACTCGTTACCCCTAAATACAGGTGTTTCAGGTTCCATGGATGAGATCCAATGCAAGCTAAATTATTGGGTAAAGACCTATTAATCTAAGAGACTTGGGTAATTGGATGTAGATTCAATACCCAATAAGGCAAGATCTATTAGCGTTTACAGGGGGCCTTTGTAAATAGGATGGAACCAAATGTCCATAGGCTAGGTTTTTTTGTGGCTACCTCCTACTATCCTCTCTCTAGAGAGGAGCATCATCGCAGCCCTACTATGTGGATCACCGCTAGAGAAGAGGACGCTTGACCTCTTTCATCCATACCACGGATCTACAAAAATTTAGGGATATACGATCTTCCTAGGTACTTTCTGTTTACATACACAATTTTTGGATTTACGGATTTATTTTTTTCGCACCGATTTTTGCACGATGATATAAAACCTTTTCAAAGGAATCCAGGATTTTTGTTTTCTATTCTTCTATTACGTATGTGATGTCACCCTTGGATTTCCCAACAGTAGTATCAGAGCTAGATTGTTCGTGCGAAGATTGAATTTTAAACTAATTATGTTGTGATTTAGAATGACTTGTGTTGTGATTTAGAATGACTTTTGTTGTCAAAATTATTATAATAGTAAAAAAGGCAAAAAATAAATCAAGTAAGAATCCACAAAGGCTACTTGTATTGGTAAACGCCGACTGGCCTGCGTACCTAGGAAGATCGTATATCCCTACCTAAATTCAAGACCACCGCGAGCGTTGTATGGCGTATGCCGTGGTATGGAAGATGGCGGCGCCCAAAAGGTCAAGCAGCGTCCTCTTCTCTACTACCACCCGTGGGCACACTATTCGCAGTGATCCCCATGGATGGTCGCCAGTAGGGTGGCGATGATGCTCAACTCTAGAGAGAGGAGGTAATTAGGTTTTCGGGTAAAAGACATTTTTTACCCTTGGAAATTTTAAAATTCTAATTTGTCCCTTCTAACCGAATAACTAAAATGCCCTTCAAAATTCAAAAAATTATCTATATATCCCTGATTTTAAAAAAATATTAATTAATTAAAAGGTTTAATTAACTATTATTATTTATCTAGTAGTCTTTTATAAGAACATGTGATATATGATGTGGATAGATGATCATGGATCGTGTGATGTGATGTATGTGTATGATGCGATCATTATTATTATTAGGGTTTGCGAGCCTCTATTTTTCTTATTTATTGTTGGGCCTACATGCTAATAATACATGTGCTTATTGGATATCCAATAAGATAGGGGCTCCGGTAGATATCTCATATCCGAATCTTTACTCGTCACAATACCTACCATATGTGTGTGTCCCTCTAGGCCTAATATCGAGCTGGTCGTGAGTCATACCTGTTAGAACTCTTTCTAACTCAGTAAATTATTATCTCCATAATAATTCACTTGACTCATCGATTGCGGATGTACTAGGCCACTACGCCGTAATCCCCAAACGATACAGGGGAATCTAATCCTTTGGAACTATTTGTTCTCAGTTACTATATAGCTATAGTCCCTTATCCATCTAATATCCCAAAGATCGTATATTGGGCATGGTGCTATCAAGCCCATACGGTTTCCACTCGAGTCTCACTCTAATCGAATTCTCCCGGAGAACTCTTTCTCTTAATCAGAATGACCCTGGCCAGAGATTTGCTTGAGCAAGAACATATGAGATATTTCTCTTATGATACCGAGAGTGGATGATCCTCTATTGATACTCAATTGCCTTCGTAAGGTTGCCTACTATTCTTGAGAACCGATTATACTAGATCTGGAACTTTCCAAACTTGTAAATTCGACGTCAAAGAATGGAGTACTCATACAAGATATCTTTAAAGTCTCAACTCTAAGGACCAAATCCACTACTGGAACTACGGAATCGCTATCTGATATGAGGTATCAATAACCATCCAGCATTCCGTAAGTGGATCAGTCAGTGAACTCATTTTCCAATGAGCACATGTATTGTACCCTTAGTGTACCCACACGAGTAGCTATAAGACCAACCACCTTCATCATATAGATGGGTATACACTACATCAGTCTGTCCGGTCATCTCGATGTCCCTCTAGAGTAACCTGTGACCAAGATTATTTAAGGTCTGTGTTTAAAGGTGAATCGGTCTCATTATCATGATCTTATTATGATTCAATTTTCATTGACAGATCCAATGACATCACAATATATATCCAGATAATGTAAGAAAATACCAATAATCATATGTAAAGAGATTGACGTAGCGTGTTACAAGTGCCTTCACTCATGTGATTGGCTTGTAGGGCACCTATAACTAGCAATATCATCAATATATAGTAGGAGAATAATGAAATCATCATCTGAAAACTTCTTTATAAATACACAATGATCAGATGTGGTTCTATTGTACCCTTGACTCATCATAAAGGAATCAAACTTCTTGTACCACTGTATATATGCTTGTTTGAGACCATATAAGCTTTTTCTTAACTTGCACATTAGATTTTTTTTTTCCTTAACTTTAAAACCTTCTGGTTGCTCCATGTAAATTTTTTTTTTAAGTCACCATGAAGAAATGTAGTTTTTATATCAAGTTGCTTAACTTCTAAATTCAAACGGGTAGCCAAACCAAGAATAACTTAGATAGAGAATATTTTGACCATATGAGAAAATATTTCTTCAAAGTCAATACCTTTCTTCTGACTAAATCCTTTCACAACTAATCATACCTTGTATACTTATTATGAGCTGTTATTTTCAATCTTGAGTTTATAAACTCATATATTATTGAGAGCTTTCTTCTCTTTAGATAACTTTGCTAAGTCATATGTGTGGTTCTCAAGCAAGGATCTTATATCTTCTTGCATAGTTTTAACTCACTCATTCATTTGTTTATGTAGAATAGTTTTTTAGTAAGTTTCTGACTCTCCCCCCATTAGTAAGCATAACATACTCATATGGATGATATCTTATAGATAGTTATCACTCTCTCATAGATCTTTTAAATGAAATTTCAACTAGTGGTGGAGGTGCTTGCTCAAATTGTTCAGTTGGTTTACCATCGTCAATTGTAAGAGAGCATCATCACTGACATTCTAACCATAATCTTTTTGTTCATCTCTCCCATGATCATCATGTACTACAGGTGAAGGAACTAGACCCAAACTCCAAGGAATATAAATAGAAGTTTTTGGCTTCTCAACATTATTACCATCATCAAACGGTTGGTCTTCAAGAAATACAATATATTTGCTTTTAACAATCTTCTTATTCACTAGATCTGATAATCTGTACTCAAACTCTTCATGATCATACCATAAGAAAATGCATACTTTTGTCTTATTATCAAGCTTAGACCTCTCATCTTTGGGAATATGAACAAATGCTTTTCACCCAAAAACTTTTAAATGATCATAAAATATATCTTTCCCTTTCCATACTCTCTTTGGAACATTACCTTTCAGAGGAACTGATGGAGAAAGATTTATCAGGTCAATTGTAGTTCTCATAGCCTCCCCCCAAAATGACTTAGGTAACTTGGTATGGAAAAGCATACACCTAATCATTTCTTCAATGGTTTTGTTCATCCTTTCTACTATACTGTTTTGCTGAGGAGTTTTAGGTTGCTGAGGAGTTTTAGGAACTATTTTCTCAAGTCTGATACCATAAAACCTATAATAATATTCAAAAGGACCCCTATACTCACCACCATTATCTGCTCGAATACACTTTAGCTTTCTTTCAGTTTCTCTTTCAACACTGGCATAAAACTCTTTGAAAATATCGAGTACCTGATCTTCAGATTTAAAGCAAAAGTCCAAACATTTCTAGAATGATTATCGATGAAAGTAATAAAATAAAGAGCACTATCAAGAGTTCTAGTTTGTATAGTACATACATCAGTACAAATTAAATCAATAATATTTTATCTTCTAGATGGCAAATAAGTATGAAATACACTTTATATGTTTTTTCAAATAAGCAATGATTATAAGATTTAAGAGATGTATCTTGTAACTCCAGTAAAAACTGCTTTCTAGTAATAGTTTAAAGTCTCTTCTCTCCAATATGACCATGCCTCTTATGCTAAAGATCTATGCTTTCACCCTTTTGAATTACATTAATCTTTCCTTTATATACTTAGCTTCCATGATATAGAAAGAGTTTAGCTTATTTTCTATCACCACAACTAGAGAACCTTTAGTGAGCTTCCATTTATTTTCACTAAAATAATGTGCAAATCCCTCATCAAGTCTACCTGTAGATATTAAGTTTGGATGAATATCTAGAACACATCTAATATCTTTGAGTATCAATTTGCTCCCAGTATTGGTCTCCAAGCAAATATCTTCAATATCCACAATCGTAGATGTACCATTATTTCTCATTCTAATATTGTCAAAATCACCAGATCTAAAGAAATCACCATAAGAAGTAATATGGAATGAAGCACCAAAGTTAATTACCTAGTTATTATTATGACCTGCAAGACTGGTACATTTGTCATCATAAACAATAATGATATCACATTCAGCAACAACTGTATTTGTCTCTTTCTTGTTTTTCTTCCTTTCATTTTGTTCCCGCTTCTAAAACATACACTCTTTCTTCATATGACCTAGTCTGTTACAGTGGAAATACTTGATATCTCTTTTGGACTTGAATCTTCCTCTATAATCATATAGATTTCTACTGTGACTTCTTCCACATCTTTCTTATTTTTCAGTAACAAGTGCACTAAAAGAAGATTCTTCTTGTTCTTTTCTTCTTGCATCTTTATTTAGTAAACTGTCTTTAACCATATCTATAGTTAATTCCCCTTTAGCATGGAGTTATAAATTGTCACCATATATATTTTCTAACTTTCTAGTAAAGAGCTGAAAAGTAGCAATCCCTGCATTTCATCATCTATATTTATTTTTATAGCAACTAACTTGTTTACAAGCCTTTGAAATAGGTTTATATGCTCAATAATGTTACCATCATCTTTATACTTCAAATTAACAAATCTTCTAAGGAGAGAAATTCTATTTCTCATTATTTTTTTCGCAAAGAGATTTTCTAACCTTTGCCAAATAACATCAGCTCTGGGTTTATAGGAAATATGCTCATATAAATTTATATCCATCTATCTTCTAATATAGGCAATAGCTTTTCTATATTGAACCTCTCATTCCTTATTTTTTATAAAAGGTTTTTCTTTAACTTTGATGGGCTTATACAAATCTTTACATTAGAGTAAGTTTTCCATCATACGCTTCTAAGTGGAACAATTTGACGAGTTCAATTTAATCATACCATTTAACTCTTTTATTTCAATCATACAAGAAAAAATAATAGTAAATAACCTGGCTCTGATACCACTTGTTGGGAAAAAACTTATTATAGTGGAATAATTATTCTCTCTTTGTGTATCAAAATGGGTTCCTCATCAAAATGTCAACTTGTTACCAAAAACAAATATTAAGTAGAACAGCATAAACAGCAAAACAATAAATCAATCACAAAGTGAGACGTTGAATTTTTACATAAAAAACCCAATACAGAAAAAACCACATCACCAAAATAATAACGGGTTTACAATAAGTCTTTTCAAGAATAACTAGAGGATCACAATCACATCAAAAACACAAATCTTGATTCAAAATAACATATCATCATCACCAAAAATGGATTTATCAGAGGAAAGATTTAGATCTCACCAAGTGGGTATAGCAGAAATATACCTCAGATATGATAAGCTGTAGATCAGCACCGTTAGGATTATAGAGGTTACTGTAAAAAATTTTCATATAAAATTTGAGATAAAACTAACGAAGTTTAGCTACTGATCATCAAGCAAAAAACTCAAAATCTTAAATTTTTTTCCTTTTCTCTTTCTATCTTTGTTCTTTCTCTCTACGTCACCGTTGTTTCCTTTCGCACATACTTATTCATTTCATGCACGTCTTTTTTTTTTAATAAATAATTTAGACTCAATAATCCTATTGTCCTATCCCAGTCCATGTATGGGCTGAACCCACCCAATAAAATGTAATGATCAAATAAGACAAGCACGTTGATATTATTAATGCTGTGAGAAGAGCAAGGTGACTAATGAAAAATATTATTAGAACAAGCAAAAGGATTTCTGTCCACTTAGTTATGATAAGTGATGATAAGTGATGATATTAACTCAACATCAAAAAAAGTAAATATGAAAAAAAAATCATATAGTTGAGTTTATGTAATTGGCAGCGACTTATGTTTACTGTATAGTTATTTGCCTTTCTTTATATATAGTAAATGCAGCATCTGCTGGTGGTTCCTAGTCCCATAACTACCACGTGGGTTGACCGTGACCAATTTCGCCGACACAATTATATATATATATATATATATATATATATATATATATATATATATATATATACATATATATATATATATACATATATATATATATATATATATATTCCGAAATATATCTCTCTTTTATTTTTTTTTAAATAATAATCATAACTTACAGATATCTAAAATATCACTCAAAAGTTGTTTTGTTAAATTTTTTCGTTTGATTTTTTATTAGTTTCAACAGTTGATATTTTCATTTGGCTGGTATACAGTGTTTTTCAATAACATTCATAGTGTTTTATAGAGGTACTAAAAAATGAAAGTAGTATTATATTATATATTATATATATAATTATTTATGGATTATTATAATATCATATTTTTAAACTTATAATTAGTTTGGTTGAGTCCATTTAAATTATATAATATATTTTTAAATACGTCTTATTATATTTTTATTATGATAGTCAAAATACTATAGTAGGCCAAAAAATATTATAACAAGTGAGAAAATTTTTTTAAGATAGTTTAGGTATTTTTAAATTAGGGGTACCTTTTAAAAAAATAAAATTAGGCACTAATTAAGAATACCTAAAATGTAAGTATTTTCTAGAAATATCCTCATATATCTATAATAAATTCTTGAACAAAAATTATTTTTGAGTTTTTTCAGTAAGTATCCTCATTTTTAAAATTTCTTCCCTTTTTTTCCCATTACTTTCCCTCTCTTTTTCGAATCCAAATAGATCCGATTATAATATTTTTATCAATGCAAGATAAATACTGTAACACAGTACAAAGTGGAAGGAGATTTGAGTTCATTGACAAAAGAAAAGAAAAAAAAAACTCATTAAGAGAACAATCGCAGAAGATGAATTGGGTCGCTTTTAGTGAGCAATAATGGACCGTGATGCCGTCCAACAAGGAACATCTGATAGTATTGGCTGATACATAAATGCCGAACCAATGGAAAAATTTGCTCAAAAGTCCCTTCCTGTCACACACATCTGATCTCACAACTCTCACCAAGGTATTAGGTGAAGATTGCTACTGCACCGTGGTTGCTTTCATGGATGTAGCTTCCAGGCTTTGACCACGGAAGGCCTCATTAAAATCCCCTGTGTACTGTTCTGTCTCTCTCTGTCTCTTTTTCCCTCCTCCATGAACCAGCACGGAGCAAACAGCAAGAACTCTGTTAGGTATGCCGTTCTCCTTGCTTCGTTCTCATGTTTCTCCATTTGATTGATGGGTAAACTTTTCTTTCTTTTAATCTCTTATTCTTTATGTGTGCCTGCTTTTACTTTTTTATCTGTTCGTCTTTGGTGGAGCTTTGATTTTGATATATGTGGATTGTTTCCTCTTCATCTTCTACAATAGTTGCATGTTTTTTCCCCTTCCCTCTCCTGTCATATAACTTGTATGATCATCAGCTTTTGGGCTAACCAGACTCGTGTGCTTTGTTCATCACAAACCATCTAACTTCATACCTTTATTGTCTCTGGATGCTGTGAACTTGGGGCAATATTATTGTTTGTTATCTTGGAAAAAGACCAAATAACCGTGCATTAAAATCAGACACTGGTTTTAGGTGTCTTTGTCTTGCAGAGGAACAGAGTTGCTAAATAGGAGAAGAGAACTACTATTAGGACCCGTGGAGAAGACGAGTGCTTGGTTATATAGGAAAGCCAACATGCTGAGGCAGGTATCCAGTAGGAACCACAGAGCAAAAGGGGGATTCAAGGCGAAGAATGCTCTCCAGATATGCATGTTGGTTGCTGTTTGTGTCTGGTTGCTTTACCAGATGAAGCGCTCTCATGATCGGAGGAAGGTCTACGAGGAAAGGTTCGGAGCTGACGAGGCGCGGTCTCAGATCGCTAGCTTTGGCAGGAAGGACCTCCTCCCACGCACAGTCGAGGCGGATTCTGTGTCCGATACCAGAGCGAAACAGGACTTGGAGCGAGATGTCAAGCATGATGAGCATCCAGCTGAGGAGGCTGAGCACGAGGAGCATACCGCTCACGAAGTAGACGAAGATGAAAAGAAATCGGGTGCGTTAGAGGATCAAGAACACGAAGGACAGTCTCATGAGGCTCGAGAAAAAAGCTTTAAAGCCGATGACGCGGCCAGCGAGGTAGTCCACAGTAATAGCCAACACGTAGAACACGAAGAACTAACTCAGGAGGCAGGGGAAAGAAGTTTCACAGCTGATGATGCTTCTAGCGCTGTTGATCATTTTGTTCCGGTTAGAGAACCTGAATCTGGAATTGGACTGTTTGATTCATCTAAAGGAACTCATTCGAGTGTGGTTCGCGAGGACAACTCGCCTGTGCCTGTCGTTAAGGTTACCACAAGCACAACCGGTGAAGCTGATGATGGCGTGGATGACCAAACCGAATTAGAGACTGCAGATCGCATTTTCCATGAGACAAAACCGCAGACGCATTCGGCAAATGGATCGGATGATCGAATAGAATTGGAGTTGGGATCAACAGATTCGTCCACGAACCAAACCGATGTCCAGAAGAATCATACTGCAGTCTCTGCTGACCGGACAGAGACTCCGAAAAACCAAACAACGATGGATGTTTTGCCTCTACGACATCCAACCAATTCGCATCCACTTCAAGATCAACTTCCATACACAAAGAAGTCCGAGACAGAGAATGCAGTGATCGTCGACAACGAGCCACATCAAACTGCCCAATCAGAGGAACCAGAGGGCAGCTCTCTCCAAGGTGGGAACCAGCAGGTACTTCCACGAGAACCCAGGGACTCCAACCCGCATGGGATTGCTTCCGTGGAACAAAGAGATGGGCGTCATGATCCCACCAGTGCACGGAAGATCCAGCACAAAGTAGATGTGGAGTGACCGGAGAGGCTCTTGATTGGGTTTTAGTTTTAGTCCAAGCAACAGCCATGTTGTCCTTGTTTTGATTCAGCAAGCCATGGAGGCTAACATTTCTCCATTTGGTCCGTGGCAAACGCAGATGTTCTTGACATATACACACCCACTTGTTACGCCATTTCCAATAGCCACTCAGCCATGAGACTCTTTAACGTCAAACATACCTGTGAGAATTATATTATCAATCTTTAAACTTATAACATCATGGATCTGATGAAGAAAACTTGGTGGAGAATTGACCAAGCACTATTTGTGCTCAACCTTTCAGCTTCCTTTTGCTCCCATGGATGCTTTATTGTTTAGGCAAACAACCGATGACATCTCTAACGCGTAGAGCCGTCTTACCAAACTCTCTACTTGTCATCTTGATGATGCTTCATCTGTGTATGATAACAAGCCCTGATTCTTAATTAGCCTTTCGATGCACATATAACCATCGTCAAAAGCTAGTTGGCCTGCAGGAAACCTGTGCACGTACACAAAGGAAAAGAAGCCTTCGGACTCCTCCCACGCGGTATGAGTAGATTTCTCGCCAGCAACAGGGAAACAGAAGCTGCATGACTTCACTGCATCGGCCAGCCGTCGAGCTTCTCCTGTCGTGTAGCAATTTGGATTCATTCACTGAAGCTTATTTATTCTGCCATGTCTGCAGAAACCAGCTCTCTTTCTTCGTCTGAATCTCCTACGATTCAACCCATCGCCACCACCACCAACCTGAAGCGTATTTATTCTGCCATATCTGCAGATACCAGCACTCTTTCTATATCTGGATCTCATACGATTCAACCCATCGCCACCACCACCAACCCAAAGCTTCAACAATTTATGATGGTTGTCGTTGCCGATGTCTTCTGAAATTTCCCACTCCGCGTCGTTCGCCTAAACTTCAACAGATCACCACCAAACATTGACTTCAACGATCTTTGACGGTTGTCGTTGCCGTCTCTTGGGGACATATAAGGACACAAACTATTCCTAGGGAAGCAATGATCTGCAACCATGGGAAGTAAAAGTTCGTCGCTGTGATAGTTCTTTGGTATTCTTCGTACTTAAAGCACTTCTTTTATCGGTTCCTTTCCAAACCCTGGTCTGATGATTACAGATAGGAGTGGCTTTCGTCAAATGATAGAGCCCAATATGATATTTTGAATCAAATCCAGCCCAATTAAACCTTCACCAGCAGGCCGAAGAACCATTAACCCATATCGGCCTACGTATGGTTTTCCACGAATCAAGCAGTTCCAAGACCGTCAGGTCCATCATTGTCCTGCGTGACGTCGGCCGTCACTCGTGAAGCCTCCATCCGCATGAAGAGCAGCAGCGTTCGATGGATTGTAGCCATCCGTCATGATGAACTGGTCGTCTTTGGCTGGCTTCCAGTGTCGCTTTCTCTGGTTTATGAACCAGTTACCTACCTGCTTCTGGTCAAGTCCTGTCGATTCTGCCAACGCTCTCTTCTCCGATTCCTGCGCATGTTTCGGGCACAGGCATTTGGGTTTGAGACTGTTGAGTTATGGCCGGTGTGGGAAGGGTTGTGAGTCGGTAAGACGTACCGATGGGTATGGCCATTTATAGTGCAGCTCCCACCAGCTGAGTAGCTTCTTGATGGCTTCTTTGGGGAGCTTTCCTTTATTCTTCTTCTGTTTGGACAGTTCTTGCCTGAGGCTGCTCATGTGCCCACTGTACCTCTTCAGGAGGAAGTTCTTTAACTCTACTTCCTCGCTGCACTGGTCGATCTTAGGAAGTCGAGTCTTGCTTCCACCTTCTTCTCGATCCTCTGGCGAGGAACAACCTCCACTGTTCTCATCTGCATCACAAGAGAGAGCTGTACGACTTATAAGCTGGATGTTAATGTAACCTCTACTAATGTATCCCATCGTGTTGGGGGAACATATCCTGAATCCGTGGAAGCGATAAACATCACAGATCTCATTATAACACCAAATATGAGATTGCATCACAATCAGATAAGATATAATAAGAAAAATATGATTCTTTGACATCAATTGAATCTAAAACTTTAAGTTCATTAGGTTAAAAGTCATAACATGATTCTTAATTATCTTTTTGGTATCACAGATATTTATTTCTAATAAATTTGACTCGGACCTAAATTCTTCAAAATCTCAGCAAACCAAAATGTGCCCTTGATGGGCACACGCGATCTCTCATGGTGAAAGACCATGCATGGAGGAGGTGAAAGCAACGTGTCCCACGGCGAGTACGTGGAGCAAACGGGCGACTAACAAAGCGTACATGCTTCACCTGCATGGATGAGCGTACCAAGATGTTACCAAAGAAATAGACCCAGCAAGCATTCGACTCGCTCTTTCTCTCTCTACAAAGAATTTGTTTTACGTGTCTGCGAGCCTAACAAATGTTTGGTGATCGTACATCTCCGGCCATCAGAAAGAGTGTAGATATATAATACATATGACCCATGCGTACAACAGAATAAAGATGGAGTCCATGTGCTTCACATAGGCGTGCTGTGGTGCCACCTCACACACAAGGTACCCTTGGAATTATAGTGGAATTAGTAGCAAAGGCTGGCGATGTTAGATGGGTGTAAAACATGGTTACAAATTGGCATGAAGTGCGTCGGAAGCTGTGAGCTTCATTTTTGATGACTTCAGTGTCTTTTTATTTATCATCAAACCATGTAAAAGTTTGTCTGATGGATGAAACATGAGTTTATCATTTCACATATGTTCGTAAGGAGTAATTGCTCAAGCTTTCGTGGATCTTTTTCATTCGTGCAACACTCCCATTCCAAAGAAAAGCTGAAAGCAATGATGCAACGCTTATTGTCCAGGCAGGAAACAGTATCGTCTTGGGAACCCTAAGATATGCACCTAACAGTCCTAAAAATTCTAGCTTAATTTCCAAAGATGATTATGCAATGACTGCTACTGTATCCTCGTGACAAGGCCATATGAATCCGTCTTACACATTGTTGCCTATGTTATTCTATTGCTGGCTATAGATGTGCATGTATGGCTACTACCGTAGAACAATATAATCTAGAGAACAGACTATCGATGGTAATGAAAGCAAACTAGAAAATTCTAGTATGGGGAATAAGTTACCAGAGGAAAGAAGATGAAGGGAACCGTCGGTGATGGAGTTGAACTGGGATTCGGCCCTTCTGAGGAACTCCTTGGCCTCCTCCAGTGGCCTCGTTAGCTCTTCCTTGTACTTCACAAGCACTTGGCAGTAAGCTTCCTATCATAATTCCGATGGTAGAGAACTCAAAACAACGATCATTGGAAGAAAAGAAGCTTAACTATCAATATGTCCTGCGTATAGATGAGGGATCTTATATATGACCATGAATCGATCAAGATCAGGATCAGTCGAGGGATGGCTGCTGCTCAACGCCGCTAGCTGCCTTGCCTCGAGCTCTCCGGCGGTTGCTGAGAGCCGGTCTGCCACGGCTGGTGGAACTCCTATCTGCCAACACGAGAGAATTACTAGCACAGGTTGCGTGGTGAGATACAGGTGTAGTTTCAGTGGAGCTGCGAGCGTTAATTTACCTTTTGGCAGTTGACGTAGGCAGAGAGAAGGCTGGAGTACTGAGGGTGTGAAATGATGCTAGCCTTGATGGTATCTATGTCACTTGAAGAGGCAGCTGCTCTTCTTTGAGATGCATCTTGAGGTGACAAGAAGGATGAGGTTTCAAGGTGCAGGGGATGGTGGTGGGTGGTGGTGAAGGAAAGAGGATCCGCCCAACAGTGTGCTTTTCCATGGAAAAAAGCAGGAGGTGCAGCAAATACTGCTTCTCTTAATACTTTGCTTGTCGTAGCAGCCGCAGCTAAAGATGGAGAGGCTGTTTGGACGAGGCCCGCAGCATCTCTCTGGTAGACTTCGACGTGGGAAAGTTCCTCCATCTTTAACCAGAAAAGCTCAGCTCTCCAGAGTTGATTTGATGGAAACCTAATGATCGAACCTGAGGAGAGAGATATCTACAGTGGATTCTCCGACAGACCTATACTGAAACAGTCGGAGAGTGGCGGAAGGAATTGGGTATCAGGATGGTAGGAACACCAAGAAGGAGAGAGAGAGAGAGAGAGTGAGAGAGAGAGAGCTCTTCTTGCCCCACGTCAAATCATGTTGACGGATGTAGCTGCAAACGAGCGGTGGAGACGTCGTCTAAACACAGAGAGCGAGAGAGAGAGAGAGAGAGGGGGCTCTTCTTGTCCCACGTCAAATCATGTTGATGGTTGTAGCTGTGAAGGAGCGGTGGAGGCGTCGGTCCTAGAATTACTCCCTGATAAGCCCAGAGAGAGTGTGAGAAGATGTTTAGCGTTGGAACTCATATCCAGGGCTCTTTGATCGGCTAAAGTATATATAAAATGGATAAAGCTTCTTTCTAATCTTCACACGCTCGTATACTCTCCGAACTTCTCTACCCCGAGATACGAGTTCCAGCATCTTGCTTTTGTCATATCTATGGGAAGGACACTAAACTAAGTAGTTAACAGTAAGAGCTTTTCATAGATATATCATAACCCAAGCTTTGGAGACCTTTATAGATCACTCGGGTAATAATTGAATTGGGCAACGTTTGTCAAAGAACACAGTCAAAACTTGAGAAGGCATGGGCAGTGACGCCTGCAACAAAGTGGCACACATGAATGAAATGTGCAGATGACATTTGGTCCACGTAAAAGGGTGCATGATGTGACTGCAACTCGTTATATATATGATTAGGTGAATTCATGGCAGAAAAGGTCGCACCAATCGGATGACTTCTTCACCTGTTCACAAAATTAGAGTGGGGCAGATCATGTGGAAAAAGACATTCTGGTCGTACAAACAGGTGCAAGAGGCAGCTTTGTTTGAACTGCAATGTGCCTCGGTGGTAGGGTAGAAACGTGAACGTGAACTAGATATTATTTTATTTGAATCATTTTCTATTAGACTAAGAAATAATTCTTTTTTTTTAGCTTGCTTGCAACGCAACACACGTCGAACTCTGATCATTAATCATACTGTAGAGAGGAAAAAGACGATGGCGGAGTAGAACGAAGTACGGTAGCAGGGCGAAGCCACGGCGAGCGAGACTTCCGTCTCGGCTGCTTTCCTCTGTGAAGAGAAGGCCAACAGGAAGATGAAGAAAGAATAACAAATCATTCAATGTGAAGAAAATAAGATTTGAAGGACCATACATTTTGTCCAGTAATCTTCACTGATCCAGTGGGGAGCAGCCAGCCAAAAAGTTGCGGCAAATACGGCTCCCAACTCATGTTTGGTGGTGCGCGCGTCAGAGAGTGCATGCATGTGCGGTGGGAGCCGCCTGTCTCATCTTCCTCCCCTTGAAGTCGAGACAAGAGGGAGGAGGGTCGGTGGCAGCCACGCTTGCACATAACACAATATGAAACTTGGAAAAGCAGCAGCCTTCAAGTTTCGTGTGGAGCCAGGGAGGCGTCGGTGCTTCCAGGTTTCATCTTTTTCGGTGCAGCTTTGGAGTGACGAATCCTGTTGCTGCTGCTGCTGCTGCTGTAACACTCGACATTCGTGTTGTGAATGGAACTTACTGCGACAACAACACAAGAATGCCGGCTTGGGTAGTCGAGTTTTGACATTGTCAATGGGCTTGAATCTGGTTCGTAATTCTGTTGTGGCAAGTTAAAAGCATCATAGAAATTAGTCCTCTCCAAATGACACCAAGATATATACAGACTTGAGGTCTCAGTGCTTCCTCATAAAATGAGGAGGACCATGAATCAAGCAGCACCTACACCACTCCATCTGCTGCCCTCAGTGTCATTCCTGCTAGCATAGTTGTATTGGTTTTCCATTGTGTAAGTCACAAAGGACCATATCCCCCGGACAAGCAGCATGCTAACGAACACCATGCTACCTAGCGTGCAGACAACCTGCGGTTGGACAAGAGATCGAATCAAGATGGTTAACCAAAACATAGAGATCCAAATGAAACAATTTGCACACAAGCTAAGCATAGAACAGGTTCTTGTTTGGTTGCATTAGACGTGATGCAGAGGAATAAAAAGAATCCTTCTGAGGCTAGAGGTGAGCTGGATAATATCATATTTTCCTTAACATAAGCCATGCATGTTATGTAAATATGCATCTGTCAAGTTCTCAATCTGGATGCAGGTTTTATGACGGCGGTGTTGTGATTCTTCTAAATACGGAGAGCATAGGCTGAGTTTTAACAGTATCCAGATTATAAGTATCCTATGTACCTAGAGATGTCCTAAAAAGCCTAATATTAACACAATTCGGAGGTGGCCACTTGATTGGTTTCTCTACATATTATCACTCTCCCTCATCCTTTCTTCTTCCATTTACTTTTGAGCTCTTACATCCACTGCATGTCATATTGGGTTTGTAATCTGATCTAACCAATCGTTTTCATGGATCCATATTGACTAATCTCAAAGTAGGTCTAGCTATTATCTGTTTACTCTTCCTAATATAAGCATCATTGAGTTACCTGCATTAGCTAAAGAAAAATGGGAATGAAATGACAACGTCAAGTAGTCCCTTATAGCCCAACTTCCAGTTCTCTCTTCTGTCTCCTAAGATCAGGGAGACCAAGATATCAAGGTCTAGCCAAGTATAAGGATATCAAACCCAAGCAGAATAAGATGAGGACTATTCTTAAGAGAACAAAGACCAAAGTACAACACCTTGCAAAAAGAAGAGATTTTTTCTTCTACCTCTTCTAGCAGTAAAATGCCCTGAACTATTAGAAACAATCTATTCTCTAGTATAAAAGCATAGAAATAATTTATCATTTGCAAAAAGCAAAAATAGGCTGCAATATATTAACTTAACTTGTAACAAATACCCTAAAAGCCCATTATTGAGAGAGTACACAAGATTTGTATCGGAATTTTCCTAAAAGATTTTAAATAGGAATTCAGAGTAAATGAAGATCAGTGCTTGCATCAACTCGAGTACCCAATAATCTACAACCAAGAAAAGAATACCATAGTACAGTCTACAACCTAGAGAAAAAGAACATTTTTGCAGGTTAGCGGGCAAACCTCATCCTAAACATGCCATCATGCTCATTCTAGAAAAAAAAAACTTATAACACCATGATTTATCAACTAGAGATTTGCGCAGGCGGTGACACCTATCTCAAGTGAATGCAAAATTTCCACATGGAGAAAATGATTCTGAAGAATTTATTAAAAGAGACAATAGGTGCTCTGTACAAATGCAGTGGTGGTGAAAAAACAAAATTTCCTTTCATATTTCAAATGAAGCAAAAGAAGAACGCAGCATATGTGCCACAAGGGCATAGAACATGACTTGCATAAGTGCTCTATTTATAGATTACAGGTTAAGGACTCGTTTAGAAACACAAAGGGTTTATAAATTGGATTGAAGTTCAAGAAACAATCAAAAGGAATTATATGTTTGAAACGTCTTTGCTTTCAGATACAACAGAGGGAATGTGAAGCCAGAGATGCATTGCCTGTGTTTAACAAGTATAAATGGATTGGTCAAGTGCTATGTTTAAAGGACTTCCTGTCATAATTAATGGACAACCGGTATTTCCCATCAATGTTTATCTTTTGAGAGGAATAATCATATAGTATTTCCATATTCAAGAATAACACCTGGATGAAACATAAAAGAGCAAGATACAAGTCTGGGAGAGACTTCTTGCTCTCCTAACACTGACACCAAATGTACGAATGACAATTTTCAGTGGTTGTAAACTAACCTTCGTGCTCGTAATACAGGAATAGTAGATTGATTTTGTTACACTCTCCTAGTTGCCATTGGGTTTCCTTGAGGAAAGATCGAAGCAATCATAATTCCATATACTAATCAAGTCCTCGCTCTCCGATGTGCTAATAATGGCAGCAACAAAAATATTGAAATTCTTGTTTAAACCCGCCATTGAGATGCACAGAAAACAAAGAATCCTTTCCTACTGAAGCTGATCCAACCACAGCAACTAAAGAACGAGGGATAACTAAATCGCGAAAGCTAATACCTGCTACCAACTATATATTTTAGCTTAAATACACCAATTCATCTTCGAATAAGCTTGTTCATATACCAACTACATTTAAGAATATTGCAATCATTATCTTGATTTGATAAGTAGAATAACCAAATTATCAATCATGACCAAGAATCATGCAGCCTCCTCAAAACAGCGTTTCTGAAGCGATAAGAAGGCGCCCTTTGAACAAGAGCCACGAGAAGTACAAGAACATACAGAGGGGAACAAAGAAATAGAATCACCTCAAGAAATGCCTTAAGAATCCACAGGAAGGCCAGTATCAAAACCCCATTGACCGAGAACCCCACCTATTCCAAAATCCCACCACAAATGGTCAGCCAAAAGCACCTCCTAATCATCAAAGTACGAACTTTGCTTCATCCCAAGATAAAAAAACGAAATCAAATCAATGAATCAAGGGTGAAGAACGTACCAATTTCGAGGGAATGAACGGCGGTAGCACCGACCGAGCGGCCTTTCGCATCGACCGAGAGATCTTTCTGAAAACGTTATAAAGAAAACCTACGAGGAGATCCAAACTCTGGTCTTGTTCCTCCTCGTCCTCCTCATTGTAATCGTCATCCTCCCCACCATTCTCTTCGCCGCCAAGATTGCCAACCCAGGCTCCAGGGTCCGGGACCACCGCTACCTTCTCCTGTGGGCCAAAATTCCAACTTTACGATTCCTAAAGTTAATTTATGGCCTCTTGGAGATGATTCGAGCATCCTCTTATGGCTTAGATGGAGAAGATTCGAGCACCTTATGGTAGGACGAGAACCTGTCGGAGGCTCGGGCCGGAGAGCGAAGGCGGCGATGTGAGAGGAGAGGCAGGGAAAATAAATGGAAAGAGTTCGACGGCAGCAGGCGAGGAGCCGAGGAAGCGATGAAAGGGGAGATCGAGAAGGCCGCCATGGGAGCACGCGAGAAGCCAAGGCCCACAGGATGAGTTTGGGTCGCTGCGAGACCGACGGTCACGCTTTTCTCACGTGCCGTTCCCATGAAATGAATTATACATTATCAATCTCCAATATTACGTCATTTTCACATTCTCCGCATTCATTTCGCATCATATTTCGTAAAAATAACTCATACATTTTAATATTTTTAAATTAAGATCCTCATTTTTTCTCAAATAATATCTCTAATTTAATTTAAAAATACTTAAACTATCATTCAAAAAAATTTTCTACTTGTGATAATATTTTGACCTACTATAGAGTGTTTTTAGTCTATTATAATATTTTAGCTATCATAATAAAAATATTATACGACCTACTTTGAAAACACTATAAATAATCTAGCTAATTATAAATCTAAAAATATAATATTATAATTCTTTATGAGCAACAATAATCAAAGAGACATAATATGATATTACTTGCAGTGTTTTTTAATAACATTTATAGTATTTTTAATACATCAATAAAATATTACAAATACTATTAAAAATATTTTAAACAAGCCAAATAAAAACACTGTAATAGTTGATTAAAAAATAACAAATTTTTTAAAGGATATTTTGAATTTTATTTAATTAATGATATTATTTGAAAACAATAAAAGAGTTATACCTTTTGAGGAATACATAAAATATGAATATTTTCTAGGTAAATCTTCCTATCATTTTTTTCTATATGTTTATTCGATATGTTTATCTATATATCTACAAATAAATGATGTTATTATTCTTTTAGATGCGGTACCAAAAAAAAAAAGTAAATATTTGAAATGCGAAGGATATGCTCCAACAGAGGCCCATCAAGGCGAATTATTATTCCTGCATCAAGAGGCATTGAAGTAGTGAATCATATTGTCGAAGTATCAAATGCACGGAGAAGTATTTGATGATCACCGACTTCCGTCAAACCTCTCTCTCTCTCTCTCTCTCTCTCTCTCTCTCTCTCTCTCTCTCTCTCTGCGTCTCTTCTTGCCCTGTCGTGATTGTTCTTTAAAGAACGGAGATGTATCGCAGCTTTCATTCGTCAATTTTCAACGTAAAAACAATATATTCGATGTGTCGAAGTCAATTGGCTGATTTTTTGTTCGAACAATGAAAAACTATTAATTTTTACTAGATGTTTTGGTTCTCTGTGATGCAAAGCATCATATTTATTTTCATTATAATTTGTAAAGTCTAATTCCTCTCGTTTTTTTTTTTTTACTAGATTATTATCTGTCTCTTTCCTAATAGTGAATCATCATTAGGAACTCCTCAGTATCACATCTCTTGACTAATAGCTGGGATTCAAGACCCCAGTTGAAGTCCTCTCCAACAGGCGCTCTACAGGAAGCTTCGCTTGGTTCGCTGTCAAGCTACAGCGGAAGTAGGCCACCACCAGAGGGCCACACGGACCAATGATAGCGCCGAAGCTTGTCCGATGGCATCTTTGGCTCAGTCCTTTTGGGTCCCTCAGACATTTCCTTCAGTCTGACCGAGAACTGCAACCAGAGAAAAGGCAACAGTAACCGGAGGAAATCACTAGGGAAAGCTTCCTTCATCGTCCTCGTTGTTCCTTGGTTTGAACCTTATCAGAATATGATGTTGGGTGAACTTTAATATTGTTAGCGGTTAAAATTTATCTTGATAAACAGTTAAGATTTTTCTAATTATATGAGAAAATATTGTAATTTTGTTCCAAAAAATATTTCATTCTAACATACATAAATAGGAAGTACCATCTTATCAATATAATAGATTTTTTTTATATTTTATTCTATCATGGTATCAGAGCTTTTAACCTAGAACAAGCTCATCATCGAATCTTCTCCTCTACTCCTATGCTTCCACGGGCAGAAGCTTCCTCGCCATTGTTCCAGCCAGCGGACCACCCCCTCGATCGCGCTCATTCCGTTGTAACCGTGTGGTCGCCAACGCCCCGTTCTGCCGCAAACGCACGATCGCCTCCCAGCGACCACAGCGAACCTCCGGCAACGCCACCCCAGCCACACCATCATCATCACGCCACCACCGTTGCTGCTCTAGCTGTGCCACCACCGTCGCCAGTTGCCGGCGGTGGAACTGACGGCCACTTATAAATGTTGTCATTATTCTGACCTCGGTCCAAGGATGCTCTCGTGCCTAATTTATAGAACTCATCCATCTATAACAACTATGGTGGAAATGAAGATATCATCATCGGTAACGATAAAAGAATTCTCATTACTCATGTTGGTTCTACAAACCTTAATTCACATAATAGAACTTTTACACTCGATGATATTTTGTGTGCATCTCATATCAAACGAAATCTCATTTTCGTTTCTTAATTTTGTAAACAAAATAATACTTCCATTGAATTCTTTTCTAACTCCTTTCTTATCAAGGATTTGAGCATGGAGTTATGATAGAAGTTAAGATTTCCCATATTTTTCTGACTATACAAGGAAATCTCGCAGGTTTGTTAAGGAAATCTTAACTTCTAATCTTCATCCTAATGTGCATAAAAAGGCACCATCACTATCATATCAAATAAGCATATCTTCTTATGCTTCATTTCTTCATGGTATCAGAGCCCTTGCATTAAGCAAGAGTTTTTTTTATCTTTTTTTTCTTCCTCGCTGTCCAACGACAGCGTCGAATAATACAACGTCCCACTTCCAAGACCGACGTTAAGAAGTGGACTGACGAGATCGTCAGCATCCATCTTCCGCTATCGCAATCTGTTCATCGGGAGGAACATCTTCATCGGTCGAGCAATGTCTCTGTGATCCCGGATGACGAGGCCTGCCTCTCCAACCTATATAGCTCCTTGATGAACCAAAATAATAGTCTCTGGAACTAGATGGTCGCCTTCTTTATTGCCTCCTACACCTACCTCGAGGGGTTTACATGCAACAGTCACGTCTACAAAGCTCTCCCTGATGGGCCTCTCCCTAGGTGGCACCTCCACTTGTTGTACCGACGTCAAGATTGTGGAAACTTGGATCGCCAACTAACAAACTTGCGCTGCTTCTATTGCTCCAAATGCAGCCCCTTCCCTTCAGTGCAAAACCCCTTCTCCTTTCTTGGTGGTGCTGCATCTCTCTTTCTTCGTCTCTTTCCTGTGGATGACTCTCCCAAAGGAAGCACCGCTCACCCTTCGTCCAGCGGCTGCTATCCTAAAGTTGCAAGCCACAGATCATTCTTAACTGTGATCCTTTGCAACTTCCCTTACTCCAACGGTTGCTCTCCACAAGTCACAGGCTACTCTCTGCTCATCCTCATTATTCTGCTGTCCTCTAGAGGTAGTCATCAAACGTCATACTGTTGACCTCCTCCACGAAGTCTCTTGCCAGCAAACCATTTTCATCACATCGATCCAAGATCGATATCCTTGACAGGAGCACCATCTTACAGAGGCATGTTAACAATTAAGATTTTTCTTGATAAATAATTAAGATTTTCCCAACTACATGAAAAAATATTGTAACTCTATTGAAGAAAATATTTCATCCTAATATGTATAAATAAGAAACACCACCTTATCAATATAATAGATCTTTTTTTCTTCGTTCTTTATTCTATAAAATATCATGATTCGATTGTTCGAGTACAACACTGATCTATTTGTTCTTGCACGCACATCTGAGTGCTTCTTCAGCTGTTTGCATTCAGTGGCTACAGAAGAAGATGCTCTTTTTACGTCCACTCTACCACAGGATATGCTGCAGGAACCTCGTAGCGATCTCCTAATGTGGCAACTTCGAACCAATCTTAATTATGGTTGACCCTGTTCAGATGAATTCCGAGGTTTCTGTTTCCCACAGCCACGCGATGCCATTGCATCACATCTACTGTTCAGACTACACTTTGTCTTCACATCTTTAACTCGTCTATTTGATTGAATCTGAATGTGGTTGATGGAAGAAAACGACAGCGGTTGAATATTCTTTGGATCAGAGCTGCACTGTGGTCAACCAAGTAGTTACGCTGGCACTAGCAATGCCGGTCTTCAACAGCTAATCAGATGATTGGTTGACATGCCATGTACGCTGTGGAATCTTTGAATCTGATCAGGGGAGGAGCACACAAGTCTGGAAGAATTGCATCATCTTCCTGCTGATCATGGTTTGTTGGTACAGTATAGTAATCTGCTCGGCGATTGTGGCAGAACATAATCCTGTAATGGATCTTCAATTGTGGTGTCTATGCTTACATCTGCAAACATTTCAGCAGAAACCTCTTGATTACACATATCACAAAGAACATATGCTGAAGCAGATTAGAAGCGATGCTTATTCGTCAATAAATTTTTGTATCTGACAGAAAATTTCAGCGGACTGACGATTGCTTATTGCGATCGAAACATATTTTTTTGCATTCAAAGGAAGCTTCTGGAGCGAGTATGTGATGATGCTGGAACTCGAAAGAAATGCCATTACAGTCCTCAATTGATGCTGCTGCCTCCTGATTCAACAGATGGAAAGAACTCCAAGTCGATGTAAGGCGAATAGGACGAAGACGAGAAGAACTCTGGTAATCCAGGGTCGGCCATGGCACTCTGACGTGCTGGCACAGCGATCTCTAGGTCGGGAAAGGCCCCGCTGGCCGGGCACTCTACGACATCTGGAACGAAAGCCGATGGCGGCAGCACGCGTGCCGTAGGCCCGGCGTCTTCGTGTGGTGGTCGACTGATTTGCTGCAGCGGTGCGCCGGTGAGCCTCTGCACCAACTGGCGGAAGCTGCGGGGGTCCGCGCGATACACCCTCGGTGGCGGCAGCACAGGCTTCCTCCATGGCTTCGCCGCAGGCTTGCGCACGGCGTGGCGGGGCGGCGACGGGGGTGGCAACCGGGCGTCTGGATGCTGATATGTGGGTGGAAATTGAGCAGGCGTGTTCTTCATTTGCTGCGTGGTTTACTCGGCTGGTGACACCATCGTCAAGGGGAAGCTGTTATATAGCGTTAGAACGACTGCGTTGTTGACCTAAACGTGGCGGCTCACCTAGCGACGTCCGCGTGGCACGAGTGGTCAAAGCTTGGGGCTACGTCACGCGTTTGACCATGGTACCAAGTTGATGTAATCTCGTCAAAATGGGTGTAGGAAAAGGTTCGTCGATCAGGCTTTGAACCTGAATTATTTACATGTCGTTCGAAGAGAATGAATATAGATTGTGTGGCAATTGTTGTATTGGTAAACCACCTTGTGGTCAACGTTGTCGAGTAGTGAACTGAGAAGGTAACTCAACGGGTCAAACTCAGGGATTCTCCGATGCCAATGCGATGTCCTCCTCATCTCAGTATCCTAACGTGTGGGGCATATAAGTTGGTCTCATATGGAACTAAGATCCTATCTCGGACGTTGACGGATAGCAAAGTAGGACCGTGGGTTGGGCCATGGTGGGTACCGATCAATCCAACTTCCGTACCGATCAATCGTTATACTTAAACGTATAACGATCGTTTAAGTATCAGAATTATATTTTAAAATTAAATATTTTAAATCATAAAAATATTTCAAATCTATTTTGTATTTGTATATATTTATTAGTACTCTCTACTTATGAAAAGATATTATTTGATTTTGATTTACATTAAACGATTCATCTGTGTTATCGATTTGTTTTTCTATCTACTCTGTTTTATTGCTTGCTTGTAAGTAATGTGATGTTTCTTGTATTTGATTAGTAAGCTATCATCAACAGCTTGTTATCGACGATAATATTGTTGAAGGCGACGACCTTCAGTAGACCTCAGCCCAATCATTAGCGGTGATTGCGTACGTATCGAAAGTAACATAGGGTGCGATAGCCAACGGTGGTTGCATACACAGTTGCCTATGTGCAACAGCCTTGCAATGACCAACCTGCCTTGGCTATAGGTGGTTGTAACAGTTTTGATGACTATAGCAACATCATTGTCTATAGCAGTTGTAGTAATGTAGTTGTAACATTTGCTAGTCACCATTAATGTCGACTAGACGACGAAGGCCAACGGTTGCACAAGCAGAAGCGGGGGCATAGCCACGTGTCATGACAACCGTGGGGTTATCGAATGGTGCATATGCATAGTCACGCGTCTGACATGATGACACAATATATAGGCACAATACGATGATAGTAAGGTCGTCGGTTAACCGCTTAAGAATAATTACGATATCGATGCATTGTTGACACAAGGTGCGTGCTTGGGCATAATGGAATGTAATAGCGATGACTAAAATTTATTCTTTCTTTTTTAAATAAAAAAAATATTTTTATCCCTCGAAAATCAAACAATTACAATCTATGTCTCTTAATTTATTCTTCTAGTTATGTCCTTTACAAGTTGAATGTTTCTATTATATATCCCATATAAAATTATAGTTTTACCTTTTAGAAATTAAATTTTTTTACTTATATCCTCAATTATAAAATTAATTAATTTAATTTATTTTAATCAAATATTTTGATCAGACTTAATCATGATTATATTTTGACTACTTGATTAGATTTAGATTCGATCGACTAAGTTTTGATCGAATTTGAAAAAAGTCAAATCTTGATCAATTTTTTACTTTGATTAACTTTAATTTTGATGATTCTAATTGGGCAAATGATTGACCTAAATCTATATACTCAATTTAAGTAGCTTAATTCTAAGCCTACAAATTAAATATGAGTGACTGGTCTAAGAGTTTAATACAGTATTAAAAAATATAAATTAAGGTTTTTTTATTTTTCATATGACATATGTATAAAATTTTGCATGTGATAAATAAAAATCTAATTATCATTCTTGGATATTTATTTAGTTATTCACATACATATGTTTAAAATTATAAAATAATATTTATTTTTTTCATCATAATTATATTTATCATATGAGTTTTCTTTTATGTTGATTAATATTTGATAATTATTATGATTATTATTTTATTATTATTAAATTATTTTAATATAAATTAAATTTAAAAAATGGGTGAATATTATTTGTAGCTCATATTCCTAAGTTTTATTTGATTGGTAGCTATCAAAGTGACTTGGGATAATAAACTTATTGGATGTAAATTATAATAAATTTTTATTATTTATAAAATAATTTAAATTATATTTTATATCATTATATTAGTCTTATAGCCACCAAAGTGGTCTAGATCAATAACTTATAAAATTATATTAAATAATTAGTCTTGATTGATATAAAAAATATTCATAATGATGCATATAATTAAAATATTTAGAAAATTTAAAAAAATTATTTTTAATAATTATGTAATTGGGTAAAATGATGTTGTTTTATACTGAATACCTAAAGATAACAATACTAGTCCACAAAGTTATATCAATCTTTTATAAATAATTTTATATGAACACTAGATATGTCAATATTTCACCCAAAGATAAAATAGAGATGATATCAATAGTTTAATATTTATTAAAAAAATTAAAATATTAATATTATTTTATTTTATTATAGTGGTACTTCCTTAATTATATTTTTATAAATATCCTTATATTTTTTATATTAAATTATTATAAATAGCTTGAATATATGCAATTTATACTAGGTGTTTATACCTTAATCAGATTAGTTGAAAGGATTACAAACATAAACTACTAAAAGTTCTATGAAATAAATAATCAAAAAAAGTTTAAAAGACTCAATTTTATTATAGATTATAACTAGTGCATTAAAATATTTTAAAGATTAATTTAAATTTATTAATAAGTCATTAATTGACATACTAATAAAAGAACTTGTTAAAATTTGTTGAATCTCAGATTTTGATGATGGAACTAATTGATAGTGTTTTATTGTCTAACTATGTTTTGAGTGACACAGATCTACTATTGATCAGGATTAGACAGTTAACACAGGATGAATCAGCGTTACGTCGGAAGAAATCACTTTAGGATATTGGATGTTGAGCCAGAGGTCTGATCGACAATCGGTAAAAGGCTTCGGACATCGGGCATCGGGCCAAGAAGAGTGGTGTTGCGCTAAGGAGATCGGGGTTACAGAGGTCAACCGTCGATTGGGCAACAGACCGCAAGAGAGGATAGTGCGCCAAAGAACTAGATGAAGCGCCAACTAATGACGTGTCAGGCAAGAGGAGGTTGATTCGTGTAACTAACTAGATCAAAGTAGAGCTAATGTTTACTTAGTGCAGGATTAACTACGATAATGATGAAGACATAAAGTGAAACAAAGTGCTGGAGTCAAGTGCGATGGAATCGTTGGGAGTTCGAGAATTCGACGGAAGTCTGAAGATTCATCGAGAGTGCTGTCGTAACTGGTCGAGAATGAGTAGGAAGCTTGCCGAAGGGTTTTCAAAAGTTCGTCAAAGGTTCGTCGAAAGTTCACGAAGCTCACCGAGAAAGATCGAAGCTTGTTGAAGAAGCTCGTCGGAACTCATCAAATTCAATCGAGAAGTCCATGAGCTTATTGGGAGTCTATAGAATGGTGTCCGAGGATTCGTCGGAAGCCCATCGGAAGCTCACCGAAGGAACACTTGATGTGCTGGACTTTGTATTAGCTTATGAAATATTTTTAATTTCATAGTTAGCACATATAATTGGGGTTAGGATTAGGTGTTAATCCTATAACCCTGATAGGGGCCAACTGGGTCTGGTAATGGATTGGTTTGGGCTGAGTTTAAGGCCCAATCAGAAGTGTTAGACCTTGTCTGGCGATGGCACCGTCAGACTAGGGCGATGGCATTGCCCAGGTCCAACTCCCCAAGTTGTACTGGGTGGTGGTACCACCTAGTACACTGACCATATCAGTGTGTCAGGCAGTGGTACTGCCAGACTAGCAGTAGTACTGTTAGTGTCAGGGTCAAACTAGTGGTGGTACCATCAGTACTCAATAAACCCAAGATGAGAAGGTTTTGGGCTCTAAGTTTGAATCAGATTAGAGCCTATAAAAACACCTCCCATCCTTGGTTAAAGAGACAAGCACACATACCTTAAAAGTGAGAAAACACTATTTAAATCATTTTAGAAATCCCTCCTCTAGTTCTCATTTGTATTCCACCAAAAGAGAGGAGTGAAATGCTTGTAAGGGTTACCTCCTAAGCCAGTTAAAAGAAGAAAGTACTGTAAGGGATTTGTCTTCGCCCGTTGGAAGGAAAACAACTAGTGGAAAGCTGGTGGCCTCAAGTGAAGAGGAATCAGGAGTGGATGTAGGTCGTACGACCGAACCACTATAAACTCGGTTTGCATTTACTTTCTTATAATTTACATTTCAGCAAACCATTTTCACTTCCTACTCTATTTCTTCATCCCTAAATGCTTGCAAGTTAAATACGTTTCTAATACGCTTTAATCGAAATTTGTTTTCATCAAAACATAATTTTATCCTATAAACTTTTCAATGTACGAACTTATTTAAATCGATGAAATTTTTCATTATTAACCACTGCACTAATTCACCCTCTCTCTTAGTGCCACTCTAGATCTCAACAAAATTTAGTATACAACTTTATTCAACAAATAAAATAAGTAAAAAAATTTAATTAAAATAAGTATTTTTAAAATGACTTAAAAAAGAATCATATAAGAAAAATATTCCTTATGTATGCACAATTGGAAGTTTATTATATGTTTAAGCCTATACTAGATCAGATATTAATTTTATAGTTGGAATATTGGATAGATATAAGAGTTACCCGAAAACTTAACGAGACAAATTATAAGAGTCTTTTGGACTATATTAAAAAGGGCTAATAGTATTGTAATATATAGAAGGGAGTATGATATTGATGACATATCGCTATGACTCACATTAATAGTCAAGTTGAATGTAGTATTATGTTTATTGGATTTATTAACTTATTTTATAAAATTCATCTACATATGTAAAATATTTTTTAAAAGTTTCATAATCCAATCAAATAAAATTATTTAAAAATAAAATTTTATTTTATTTTATTTATTTTATCTTTTTAAATATTTTACTAATTAATGAGTCAAGTAAGAGAAAGTTAGATTATGAGACCTTATCTAATTAGGTAAGATATATTATAGATATGATTAGATTCTGATTTTGATTATTGGTCAATAGAATGTCTAATTATGATATAGTTCTTTAAGAAGAGGAGAAAGAATATAGTCATGCTTTATAGTAAGTGATACAAATATAGCTTCTTTCTTAATATAATATTAATAAAAATATATATCATCATATCTTTTATGGGTTACTCACAAACTTAATCATAAAAATATATTATTTTAAGCACTCTAGGTTATAAGTCCCAAGTGAATGACTCAGTAATCAATACAATAAATCTCAAGTTCTTAATTGGTATTAACTATTTCTGAATTCTTTCTCTAACCATCAATTATTTTATACTATAATGCATAGAATTACTAGAGTATTTATAATTCTTAAGAAAAAAAAATTATTACGATATATCATAAAGTATATTCGGCGGCTCAACAATTAAATTAAACACATCAAGTCCTGATTTAAAATTTACAATCATAAAACTTGATTAATGATCTCAAAAAATATCATAAAATTAATTATTATTATTATTAATATAATTAAAATATTATATTAGGAAGAGACTCTCTTAATTATCATTATATTCATTCTATTCTTGCCTATCAAAGAACAAGACCTTCATCACTCATAAGAACCCTGTGAAGGATAGAAAGGAAGAAAAGCTGAGTCTTTATATCGTTACAACTTTTGAATCCGATAATAATACGCTTGTAGAATAGATAAAAATTTTCTGAATGATATTAAAAATATATATTATATATTTGTTCTATTATTATTTGATCTCAGTTTTTATTAAATTCTGTGCGTAACAGAATGAATTATATTTTTTATACTTATATTTATTACAGTTGATGCTAGTGTTTCTCTTATGAAGAGAGAAAATATATTGCAGCTCCATGGCTTCACGGTGGGCGATCCAAAGAGAAGGAAGCTGCATGTCTGATATCGAAGAACCTGTGCCTTTTCCCTAAAATAAAAGAAAAGAAATACGTTGATTCTTTTCTGTTCATGGATTTGTGGCCACGAGCTTGACAAGGCATCAAGCCGCCATGGAATTCTGCGTTCTAGAAACTTAGATCACTAGTTGACACTGATGAGAGTGCATAATGGTCATATCCAACAAGCGGCATCGAACACTTGGTGTCAACTTTATGCAACTGAAGCCCACAAAATAAGGAAAAGCAAAGAAGAACTCTATGTCGCAGAGGAAAGAATAAGGAACCGTGTTCCTTGGATCTGTCACCAAGAGTCGGTCCCCTCTCCTCCATCGAGATCAAACACTGTGTCAACGTCTTTTGCCCAAGAATCTGAGTTGCTTTCATGGAGGAATTTGGGGGCCAACCCATATTCCTCTCGTGTTGTTAGCCTCTCCAATGGTGCTTCCACCATTCCAGTGTGGTATCACCCAATTTAGGATTCCTGCTCGAGTGTTCCCTGCACTTCTGAGATATGAATCTCTTTTAAGAATTCGCTGGGGCTCGTTGGACGTCGACTTGGTGTTCACTAGAATGTCTAATCAGAAGCCAATTGCATCAACATTCTTTCCCCTTTATTCTTGCAACCTTTCCAATACTTTTGGTAGCTTAGTATCTATCAGCACATTTGTTTAGAGCACTCGCGAAAAGATTTTTTTTGATCCACAAAACCAGTAACTAGGAAGACACTAACCTCATTCGCTCTGCCTTTTATGAAAGATGGTTTTCATTTTTGTAATCGATACCATCAATTCAGTTTAAGCAATTGCTAGAGAAATGGGTCTGCCACCTCATAGTTTTATCTCGACATGTTTGATTTGAGTTCTCCATCAAACATATCAGTGCTTAGGAATTTTCTCTGACATGCTCGAGAAGAATCTTCATGAATTATGGTGAGTTTTTAAGGCACTTATACTCTGCTTTATCGTAGTGTATGTAAAAGCCTGTTGGTAGGATGGAACAAAGGAGGAATTATTGTGATGCCATGAATCCAGTGGAATGGTGTGTGTCACTGTTGCTGAAGGATCTTGCTTTTCCCCTTGTTCAGGGATTTGAGGCTGCATCATGCAACCAAATTGCATCAACTAGTGACTGGTGACATTAGTGCCGGTTGTGGTTGGAAGGATCTTCCCGTCAGAAGCCATTCCTGCCTAACCAAATTGATGCTCCGTGATGAAAGCGACTCCTTATGGATTTAGCTCTCACGAATCAACTCAGAGTTGATCGAGTCTGGCTGGTGATTATATTATGGAGCAAGTTGGCTTACTCGGATGCAAGCAGCACAGGCCAGAATGCATATTTAAGGACCAACTTTTACCGCCGTCCAGATGATAATAATGCGATCCTGTGTAGCTTTCAGAACACTCGGCAAACGCAGACTCCGACGATCGACACGTTACATCGAGGGCATTATGAAGTCATATTAGACAACCGCATTAGTGTTTATGTGTGTCGGTGTTTTACAGGAGCAGAAGCATTAGCCATGTCTGAGGTACTCGGTCATCCCCATCGTCTGTGGAATGATGAATGCAAATTGCTCGACGTATTGCGCGTCCGCTATCCAGGGAGCTGACTCAAGATTCCTTTATGCGTGGCAGAACACCCCGAACACCAAGGAAGTGCCAACATTTATGTTGGGATCCCAGTAGACCTCGATTAAGGCCTTGCAATGTGGAATCCAACATTGCACAGCAGAGCTCACTTTGGCGTTGGCATCCCTTTCGATGACTTCATGTGTCTGTATGCGGTTCCATTTCGAGATGGCATTTAAACAAATCAAAAGAATTGATATGACATGATTGCAATAGCTTAAGGTATCGACTTGACAGCTTTGCTGAACCCAGACTCGACCAAGAGAGATGAGTGGGTGCGGTGTTCATAAACCAGTCATGTCATAAACCAATCATCCAAACCGTCGATGCACGATGGGGCGCATTTGTATTGGTTTTTGTCCAACGCTGCACGGATAATCTTAGAGAGGGGCGGTTTGTGGTCCGAGAGCCGCGCGCTTGGAATAACGGAAATTTGATCACGTACGCGTATCTCCAATCGTATACGGTAGATCTGAGCGAATCCAACTTACTGATGGAGAATCCAAACAATGATCGTGATGTATGAATCACGAAGGATTTGTCTCATCGTCGTCCGCCACCCTATAAAATGGCCAACCTTCTCCTCCATTCCGTTCAAAATTAACGGGCAGAGTGTCTCGGAAACAGGACGCACAGAGTCAAAACAAGAAGAGCTGACTCCCTTTCTCGACGATGGCCCTACGCAAGATGGTGGCTACCCGTTTCTCCAACGTCGCCAAGATCGCCTCCCCCGAGGCGATACCCCCTCCTCCCCGCCCCGCTACGTCGCTCCTCCGGAGGCTTCTCCCTGGATCCGGCGCCGATGAGCCTGGGCTCCTCCGCCAGTTCCTCCAGCGTCGGCCGTTCTTCCATGCGGCAACTACGCCACCGGCCAGGCTCGCGCTTCCGGTCGGAGACGGGCTGATGGATCGCATCCGGGAGATGAACGGTAGCCGGATCCGGCTGGAAGGGCTGCTTCCGCCGACGACGAAGAGGACGGACGATGCGGCAGTCTCGGTGGCGGAGGCAAGGAAGGTGGCGCGGGCAGCGCGGATGGAGGTGGCGAGGGCGAGGCTGAGGGGGACAGGAAGGGCCTGCCTTTCCTACTCCGAGTTCTCGCAAGTGTGCAGGGAGGTAGCGGGGGGCATGGAGGAGGGTACGGGTCTGGGGAGAGCGTTGGATGAGTCCGGTGCCGTCATCGTCTTTGGCGACATCGTCTTCGTCCGCCCTGAAATGGTGAGCAGCGCATGCTTATTTTCTTTTCTCTGCGCCTCATTCTTCTCTGCAATCGAACAAAGGTAGCTGAAACTGTTCCAAATGGATCTCCAGGTGACCAAAGCGATCGAGAGCATGATTCCACCGTCCCTATCATCCCAGAGCGATCCACGGAGTAGAGAGTTGAAGGCGATGGAGGGAAAGAAGACGGAGATCGACGTGAAGGCGGAGGCCTTAGTGAAGAGGGAGATGTGGTGCGGGCTGGCCTTCCTGGCACTGCAGACTGCCGGCTTCATGCGACTCACCTTCTGGGAGCTGTCGTGGGACGTAATGGAGCCCATCTGCTTCTACGTCACCTCCCTCTACTTCATGGTCGGCTACGCCTTCTTCCTTCGCACCTCAAGGGACCCCTCCTTCGAGGGCTTCTTCGAGAGCCGCCTCGCCGCCAAGCGGAAGCGGCTGATGAAAGCTCGCAACTTCGATGTCAATCGGTTCAATGAGCTCAAGAGTGACGGAGGAGCCTTCTCTCTGTCACGCCCTGCAGAAGAGTGTTCTGCTTCGTCCTGGCCTTGCTGTGACTGTCATGGACGCAGAAGCACCCTGATTGGGGCCGCCCATGATGGAAATATCATCGACTAAATGGTGAAGTGCCGTGCATATGATGCGATAAAAAACAGAAAAACTTTCGTTATGAAAAAAATACTAACAGGTCTTAACATATAATGAAATTAAATAAAAATTATAACAAAATAAAATATCAAGATTTACATGAAAAATTCCTCTAACATAAAGGATAAAAATTATAGGATAAACTAAAGATAATCCACTATAACAATAATGAATATATAAATCTTAAAGTTTTTTATCCAAAATCTAAAAAACAATTATAATAGAATAATTAGAATACAAGGATTTTGTTATTGTACACAATATCCAAAAACTTTCCAAGCAATCATAATAAAAATTCACTATAGATCTGATCTAACTTGAGATGAGAATATTGTTTGTATGATTGAGAATAGTCTTTAAGTTGTTTTGTCTTCTTCCCTTTTTTTTTTTTTTTTTTTTTACCCTTTTCTTCTCTTTTTTTGAATCGTGTTGCTGTTGTAATTTTCTGCTCTTTTTGTTGTAGTTTCTCCTTGTTTTTCGCAGCCACCATAGCCTCATTATTAGTTCTAGAATTTTGATTAAAAAGGAAATGACCTACCGGCTGTTAGAGCCCACTATGGGTTGAACTTGGCCATCTGTCCAACAATCTTCCCTTTCAATCCATAAGGGAGGCTGTCTCATAACACCTCAGTGTAAAGCCATACCGACTAATTGTCAGTACATCTTTTACCTTTCTTTTAATAAGGTCTTTGTCAATATGTCTGCTCCATTATCATCTGTATGAATTTTTTGAAGTTGCAACGGCTTATTTTCAAGTATATTTTGAATCAAGTGGCATCTGACATTTATATGCTTTGACTTGGAATGAAAAGTTAAGTTCTTACACAATTAGATGGCACTCTAGCTGTCATAATACACCACATAGTTTTCCTGTTCAGCCCCAATTATTGTAAGAATTTTTTCATCAATAAAATTTCTTTGTAAACCTCTATAGTAGCAATATATTCTGCCTCTATGGTAGAGAGAGAAATACACATTTATAATCTGGATTGTCATGATATAGCTCCTCCTGCAAAAGTAAGTACAAAACCTGATGTAGATTTCTTTGTATTAATATCTCTTGTCATAAATAAATCTGTGTAACCCGCCAGCATAAGTGATCCACCTCTAAAGCTTAAACAAAGTTTAGAGCTTCCTCTGAGATATCTCAAGATTCACTTCACCACTGCACAGTGCTCTTTGCTTAGATTTATAAGAAATCTACTAGTAACATCCGCTGCATATGTGATGTCTGGCCTCATACATATCATTACATACATTGAACTTCCAACTAATAAAGCATAACAAATCTTTTGCATTTTCTCCTTCTTCTCATCACTTGACAGACTCTGCTCTAAGCACTGTTGAGAAATCCTGGGGCGACATCTCATACGCAGTGGAAGAACGAAAATAAAATATCCTAGATTTCCATGAAAATGTTTCATCGTCATGCGAAGATCGGCACGTAAAAATAAATCTGCAAATCCAAAAACTATGTATGTAAAAAGATAGTACCTATGAAGATCGTATATCCCTAAATTTCTATAGACCCGTTGGGAGGATGAAGGAGGTCAAACGTCCTCCTCTCTAGCGGTGATTCACATGATAGGGCTACGAAGATGCTTCTTTTTAGGGAGAGGAGAATAGAAAGTGGCTACCAAGAAGACCCCAGCCTGTGGACCTTTGGTTCCCTCTTATTTATAAAGACCCCATATAAACACTAATGGATCCTACCCTATTGGGTATTAGATCTTCATCTAATTACCCAAGCCTCTTAGATTAATAGGTCTCTACCCAATAATCTAGCTCTTATTAGATCTCATCCATAGAATCCAATAATACAGGGGCTTATTGGATATTCAATAAGATAGGGGCTCCGACGAATATCTCATATCTGAACCTCTACTCGTCGTAACACCTACCATATGTGTGTGATCCTCTAGGCCTAATATTGAGCTGGCCGTGAGTCATACCTATCAGAACTTCTTCTAACTCAATGAATTATTATCTCCATAATAATTCACTTGACTCATCGATTGTGGACGTACTAAGCCACTACATCGTAGTCCCCAAACGATACAGGGGAATCCAATCCTTTGGACCTATTTGCCCTTAGTTACCATGTACCTATAGTCCCTCATCTATCTAATATCCCAGAGATCGTATATCAAGTATGGTGTTGTCAGGCCCATACAATTTTCACTTGAGTCTCACTCTAATTGGATTCTCCTAAGAACTCTTTCTCTCTTAATTCGAATGACCTTGGCTAGGGATTTGCCTGAGCAAGAACACATGGGATATTCCTCTCATGATATCGAGAGTGGATAATCCTCTATTGACACTCAATTACCTTTGAAAGATTGGCTACCATTCCTGAGAATAAACTTTCCAAACCTATAAGTCTGACATCAAAGAATAGAGTACTCATACAAAGTATCTTTGGTGTCTCAAGTTTTAGAACCAGATATACTACTGAGACTACAGAATCGACATGAGGTACCAATAACCATACAACATTTCGTAAGCGGATCAATCAGTGAACTCATTCTCCAATGAGCACCTGTACTATATCCTTAATGTCCCCACACGAGTAGCTATAAGATCAGCCACCTCGATCATATAGATGAGTATACAGCACACAGTTTGTTCAGTTATCTCGAAGTCCCTCTCAAGTAATCTATGACCAAGATTATTAAGGGTTTGTGTTTAAAGGTGAATCGGTCTAATTATCGTGATCTCATCACGATCTGATTCTCATTACACAGATCCAAGGACATCACAAGATACATCCAAATAATTTGAGAAAATGTCAATAATCAAAAGCAAAGAGATTGACACAACATGTTACAGGTGTCATTGCTCACGTGACTAGTTTGTAGGACACCTATAACTAGCAATCTCCCACTTGACCTAAAGCCAATCACATATATGCCTGATCCCCTTAGACCTCTATGACGCTCAAACATAATATGAGACAATGGCTTTATCAGTGGATTTGTAATATTATCTTTGGATGGAACTTTTTTCACTGCTACATCTTTTCGGGCCACGATCTCTCTAATAAGCTGGAACCTCCTCAGAACACTTCTGATGAGACCCAGGTTCCCTTATTTGAGTAATCGCCCTATAGTTGTCACAATATAAGGGAATTAGTTATTCACTACTTGGCATGACTCCCAAATCTGTGATGAACTACTTCATCCAGACTCCCTTCTTTGCTGCCTTTATCGTAGTAATATATTTCACCTCTGTGGTCGAGTTAGTAGTAGTATCTTACTTAGAACTCTTCTAGCATATTACTCCTCTATTCAGGGTGAACACATACCCTAAATTAGACTTGTCATTATCGACATCGGATTGGAAGCTCGAGTCTGTGTAGCCCTCAACCCTGAGGCTACTTTCTCCATATACCAGTAAAAGATCCTTAGTCCTTCTCAAGTACTTAAGGATACACTTTACTGCTTTTCAATACTCTAAGTCTGGATCCATCTGATACCTGCTCGTGACACTCAAAAGTATGCTCTATATCAGGCTTGGTACATAGCATAACATACATGATAAACCCTATCGCTGAGGCATAGGATATCCTATCCATATCTGTCCTTTCTTTTGGAATGTTTGGGTACATACTCCTAGAAAGTGATAGCCTATATCTTATCAACATGAGGCATCTCTTAGAATTTTTCATGTCAAACATTTTGACAATGGTATCTATATACTTGGACTGGGACAAGCCAAGCATTCTCTTGGATCTATCTCTATAGATCTAAATCTCCAATATATATGATGCTTTCCCTAAGTCCTTCATGGAGAAGTGTCTAGATTGCTAAGCCTTTACCGTATAGAACATTCCTACATCATTCATAATAATTAGGATGTCATCCACATACAGCACCAAAAAGGTAATAGTGCTCCCACTTATCTTCATGTACACACAAGGCTCATCTTTATTCTTAACGAAGTCATAAGATCTAATCCCTCATCAAATATTATGTTCCAACTTTAAAAAATTTACATCAGTCCATATATGGACCTAAGCAACCTGCACACCTTATTTGGACTGTCCTTAGACGTGAATTCCTCATGTTGTATCATATACACATCCTCTTAAAAATTACCGTTGATGAATATAGTTTTCATGTCCATATGCTAGATCTCATATATATAGTGTGCTACAATAGCCAATAAAATTTGAATAGATTTTAGCATAGCTACGAGTGAGAATGTTTTGTCATAGTCAACGCCTTGGCTTTGACGATACCTCTTAGCCACTAGCCTTGCTTTATAGGTCTCTACCTTTTTATCTACTCTAATCTTCTTTTTAAAGATCCACTTGCAGCCAATGGATACGATACCCTTGGGTGCGTCAATTAGGTTCTAAACCTTGTTGGAGTACATGGAATCCATCTTTGAATTCATGGCTTCTCGCCACTTTCCGGAGTCTATACTCGTAATAGTTTCCTCGTAGGTCTGAGGATCAATATCCTCTCCTCTAATATGCCCCCATATATCTCTCAGGAGAATGGGATACTCTATCGGACCTACGTAAAGTCGAAACTTGTGTGCTAGGTACATAAACAAACTCTGGCCATGGAATGGTGCTTGAGCTAGGTTCTCCAACCTCACTCAACTCTATCACACTCCCACTATCTCCACAAAGAATATGTTCCTTTCCAAAAACACTACTCTCTTGGCTATAATGACCTTTTGGTCCTTGGGGTGATAGAAATAATACCCACAAGTTTCCTTAAGGTATCCCACGAACATACACCATTCCGTCTTGGATTCGAACTAGTCAGGGTTGTGTCTCTTAACATGGGTAGGGCAACTCCAAAATCTTTGTTGAATCTCAAATTTTGATGATGAAACTAATTGATTATGTTTTGATAATCTAACTTTGTTTTGAGTTACGCAGGTCTACTCTCGATCATCATTAGATAATTGACGCATGATGAATCAACGTTGCATTGGAGGAAATCATGTCAGGAGATTGGACGTCGAGTCGGAGGTCCAATCGACGATCAACAGAAGGCTTCGGATAAAGAAATTGGGCATCAGGCCAAGAAGAGTGGAGTTGCACCAAGGAGATCGGGGCTGCAGAGGTCAACTGTTGATTGGGCAACAAGCCGCAAGAGAGGATGATGTGCCGAAGTATCGGACGAAGCGCCGATAAGCAAATGACGTGTCGGGCAATAGGATATTGATTCACGTTGTAAAATTTGTCTAGATCGAAGTGGGGTTAAGGTTTAATTAGTGTGTAGGATTTGTTGAATCTCAGATTTTGATGATGAAACTAATTGACTGTGTTTTATTGTCTAACTACGTTTTGAATTATGTAGGTCTACTATCGATCAGGATTAGACAGTTGACGCTGGAGGAATTGACGTTACGTCGGGTGATCACATCAGGATATTGGATGTCAAGCTGGAGGTTCGATTGACAATCGGCAGAAGGCTTCAGACGTCGGGCATCGGCCAAGAAGAGCGGAATTGTACCAAGGATATCAGGGTTACGGAGGTTAACTATCGATTGGGCAACAAGCCACAAGAGAGGATGATGCGTCGAAGAATTGGATGAAGCGTCGACTAATGACGTGCCGAGCAACTGAATGTCAATTCGCGTTGTAATAACTATCTAGATCAAAGTAGAGTTTTTGTTTGTGTGTGTGCAGGATTAACTACGATAATGATGAAGACATAAAGCGAAACAAAGTGCCGGAAGACAAGTGTGATGGATCGTTAGGAGTTCAAGAGTTCGATGGAAGTCCGAAAATTCGTTGGGAGTGCTGCCGGAACTGGCCGAGAACGAGTAGGGAGCTTGCCGAAGGGTTTTCGGAAGTTCGCCGGAAGGTTCGTCGGAAGTTCGCGGAGCTTGCCAAGAAAGATCGGAGCTTACCAAAGAAGCTCGTTAGAACTCGCCAAATCATCGTGAAGTCTAGGAGCTTGCTGGGAGTCCGTAGAATGGTTTCCGAGGGTTCGTCGGAAGACCGTCGGAAGTTTGCCGAAAGCTCGCTGGAAGAAGTCTTGACTTGTCAGACTTTGTAATAGCTTAGAAAATATCTTTAAAATTTATAGTTAACATATAATTTGGTTTAGGATTAGGTATTAATCCTATAAACCAAGTAGGGGCTAATTGGGCCCGATAACGGACTGGTTTAGGCCGAGTTTAAGGCCCAACCAGTGAGCTGGAAATGCCCGTGTGGTGGCACCACCCAGGACCCGAGAGCCTAGGCGGTGGCACGGCCTGGCTGGGGCGGTGGCACCGCCCAGGACTCAAGAGCCCAAGCGGTGGCACTATCGGGCTGGGCGGTAGTACCGCCGTTGAGCAACAAGCCCAGGTGGTGGCACCGCCCAGTACACTGTCAGTGTCTAACACTGATAGGCGATGGCACCGCCACTAATAGGCAGTGGCATCGCTAGCACCAGAAAAATCGAAAGTAATTCAAATTTAGGCTCCAAATTTGAATCCTCTTGAGGCCTATAAAGACCCCTCTCATTCATGGTTGAAATGAGGTCTAGAACTGAGAAAGAAAAAGGGAAAACTCTCTTGAAATAATGTCAAATCTTCCCTCTAAGCTTTAAGTGTGTCCTAGTCCAAGAGAGGGGTGAGAGACCTTGTAAGGGTTACCTCCTAAGCCCATTAAAAGGAGAAGAGCTGTAAGGGAGTTGATTATCGCCCATTGGAAGGAGGATAGCTAGTGGAAAGCTAGTGGCCTCAAGCAAAGAGGAATCGGGAGTGGATGTAGGTCGGATGACCGAACCACTAAAAAAATGGTTTACGTTTATGTTCTTGCATTTACCTTTCTGCAAATCACCTTTTCTTCGTTGCTCAACTTCATCACTGCCTTCTTATTCTCTAAACACTCCCTACTTTAAGCACTTTCCATTATGCTTTAATCGAAATCGGTTTTAGTCAAAAACGTGATTTCTATCGTATAAAGTTTCGGAAGTTGTTTTAAATCGCAGAAATTTATCATTTTTTACCGCTGTACTAATTCACCCCCCCCCTTAGTGTCACTCGATCCCTAATAATTGGTATCAGAACCATGTTATTTCTCATTCAGATTCACACCCGTGAGAAATGGCTCCTCATGGCTTTCAAGAGGGCTTTTCGAGGGCTTCATGGCTTTCAAGAGGGCTTTTCAGTTCGTCCACCGTTCTTTAACAGATCGGACTACATTTATTGGAAAACTCGAATTAGAGTTTTTTTACTTTCAATGGATTTGGATTTGTGGAATGTTGTTGAAAATTATTTTCAACTTCCCTCTAAACCAACGAACGAATGATCGGATTTAGAGAAAAGGTCTTTTTCTTTTAATGCAAAGGCTATGAATGCCTTATTTTGTGCTCTAGATAAAACTGAGTTCAATCAGATTTCTACATGTGAAACAGTTTTTAATATTTGGCACACACTTGAAGTCACACACGAAGGAATGAGCAGAGTCAAAGACTCGAAAGTTAATATTTTAATGAACGATTTTGAGCTTTTTCAAATGAAACCAAGTGAAACTATCGGCGACATGTACACCCGTTTCACGGATGTCGTAAATAGTTTGAAAAGTCTTGGTAAATCTTTTTCGAGTTTTGATTTAGTAAACAAGATTTTAAGATCCTTTCCAAAAAGGTGAGATCCAAAAGTAATGGCTATACAAGAAGCTAAAAATTTAAATGACTTATCTCTTGAAGAACTCATTGGATCTTTAATGATCTATGAAATGGCATTCTTGGAACATAATAAACTCGATGAACACATGGACCATCTTCCAAAGAACAGGAAGGATTTGGCACTTTGGACTATAAAATGCCACTTGAGTGATGACTCAAGTGATGAGGACAATGTTGAGAACGTTGAATTTTTTATATTAAAATTTAAAAAATTCATTAAACATGAGTTAAAGAACACAAATGAAAAGAACACCAACTCTTGTTATGAACGCAAGAAACTGGAATACTCTAAAGATGAGCACACAAAAATGAAGAAGAGGAAAGCACACAAAAAGGATGAAGACGCAAACTACGCTTTGACGGTTTTCGACAACAAGGTAAGAAACTCACCTGAAATGTTTGTACATTGTTATAAAATTACTTGATATATTTTTCATGAATTAACTTAGTTAGTAGGAAATAAATAATTTTTTAAAAAATATATCATGCTTTTCTTTCTAGTATTTTTGAAAAATAAAAAAATTAAAATGATACTTGCATGATTTGTGATATTGCCTAGGATTAATCCATGTATGTGTATCTTGATGTTTTATATTTCATTTCTAAACATGATGCTTAATCTTTAAATTTTTGTATCATGCTTAATGAGGAATTGAAACGACGAAAATTAAAATCCTACATTTTGGAATAATGTATATTTGGACTTGATGGTTTTCATGACAAAAATTATTTTTCACATTTACAAAATGATGCATGATTTTAGCAAAAATTTGAGTATTGATCATCTTGTTATAACAAATGAAAGAAAGAATTAAAATGATTTTGATGATGCATTATGAAAACATGCTTAATGATTGTATCATACTTGATGACTTGAAATCTCACATTTTGAAATAATGTGTATAATGAATCCATGAATCTTAATGGTTTTGATGATACTTTTGGTTTTAAAAATGATATATGGTCTTTACATGAAAATTTGAATATGCTTACATGAAATCAATTGTATGAAATGGAAATACATTTTCTATCCTATTAAGATTAATGAATTCATTTTACCAATCTTGTGAATCTCATAAAAATGAACATGGTGAATATTTTGGATAATAAATGAGTGTATCATACATTTAGATTTCTCTTGAAATTTACTTTTCGGATCTATACGATGATACATAAATCTAGCATTAAAAGACAAAACACATGCTTATTTGAAGTAGATCATAAAAAAGAAATGCATGATCTCTAAAATCTTCGATTTTGATGAATCCATGTGAATCTCTTGAATTGAATCTTTTGGAAAATGTCACATGCTTAATGTGATTCAATGATCTTTATGACAAAATTTGCCTTTTCATCATGAATATTGATATTTGTTTTTATTAAGGGCAAATGCATGGTTATAAGAAGCAAATCGCATATAAAAACAAAATGCAATCCTCTATCTCAATCTTATCGATTTTTCTATAGGAATTTCAATAAATCTATGCTTGTAATGTATGAATTTATTGAATATAATTTTGAGAATGATTTCAGATTTGACAAATGTTTGATTCATATTTTCAACGTGAGATACATTTTAAATATGAATCATGTTCAATGCTTTAACCGTGTTCTATCTCCCTTAATTTATTTTATTCTCCTATAATTTCTTTTTATTTACTAAAGAGGATAACCTACCAAATGAATCATGAATTCAAATGAAATGATACAAATGAATCACTTATTGATATATATTTTTGAAATATCTTTTTAATATGATGTTGATAACTTGAGATGTCTATTGGAATTCATGACATGAGATGATTGAATTTTTGACTTACTTTTTTTTATCATAGCTTAAAAATGGATGTTTAAAATCATGCTCGATGAGTTGTTTTATGGATTTTGCTTTTAAGTCTCTAACAATCATGCTTGTTTCTATTTGACTTAAAAAGGCAAAGGCATGTTCATATAAAATTAATGCAAGAGAAATGCATGTCTCTTGAAAATCCTTCAATAAAGTTTTTAATTTTTCAATGAAAGAGAAATGATGAATCTATGTATATTATGTTCATCTCTTGAATCTCGATAATGATTTTGATAATTTGATTATCAGTTTGGAGTTGGTGAATTGAACTAGAATAAGTTTTATCTATCTCGTAATCTTGATAATTTAAGTTTTTCAAAATCTCTTGCTCCGTACTCTCTTATGATTCTCCATGTTATTGAGGAAAAATGCAAATGAACCATAAATTGTTCTCTTGACTTTTTGATACTCAACTTGAGAGAATGTACTTAGATGATTAAAACATTATATGAGTAATATAATTTTTTTACTACTTATTTTTACACATGACTTGATGATTGAAATATTAATGCAAACATTTGATATATCATTTATCATGGTTTGAATAACGATGTAAAAGAAATTTTGCTCTTCTTGATATCTTTTATGAATTTGAATAAGACTTGTTAAAGATTCTTGATTCATCTCTTAATCTCTTGGAATCATAACTTGACTTTTGTGAATCAAGCTGCATGAAACAAATTATTCTCTTTGCTATTTGCTATCAAATGAATCACGATGCAATAAAATTTCTTATGTAATAATCAAGTGCTCATGTGATTCTTTGCTAAAAAAAATATTTTAGTGAAATCATAATCTTAACAATTATAATATGAAGTTCTTTATATATGTCAAGATCGTTTATTATACTTCTTCCGGTTATCAAAAGAAAATTTTTCACATAAAATGTAACTTATCTTTTGATTTCTCGAAACTTAAATATTTAAATTTTTATGAATTTATGATCTTGATATCTTTAATGATGAATCATTATTAAAAATGCATGTCACATGAATTATGTTCTTGTTGATTCTCTTAAGCTTTGATGTCATATCTTTCATGACATAGAAATGGCATGATTATTTTGGCTTGCATGCCTTATGTGTTGATGAAAGTTAATTTGCTTTATGATGAATCTTGAATCATGACTTGATCTATGAGAATACTATGTTTTTTATGTATCATGATTCTTGGTTGTATATCCTTTATCATGAATTGAAAATTGATGATAAAGAAAATATTTATGAATCATGATATGTTTAGAATTTATTTTAAAATCATGATCTTGATCTTGATAAAAAAAATAATTATGAAACATGAATGACATCCCTTGGTATTGATCTTTGTTGATTTTTCATATTGATACCCTTCATAACTTGATTTCTTTACATTTTTGCCTTGTATGTATCATATGATAACTAATGTATATTTTGATGTAAATGCATTTGAAAGTGAATGTAAAGAAAACTTTGTATATCCTCTCTTCTTTTTTACAAAGACAAAAGGGTAGTTAGCTTGCTAGCTTGTGTATTACAAGAAAGAAATATTGCTAGCATGTGCATCATAAAGCAAAATAACTAGCTTGTTGGCTTGAATGTTTAATTTATACTCATTGACTTAAATTTTGATGACAAAAACACTTATGTCAATATTTGTTTCTAATATCTCATTTACCATTTTGATGAAAAGGGAAATCAATTACAACATTGCATCTTCCCTTCAACATTGCCATTTTAAAATCATGATCTTGATCTTGATAAAAAAAATAATTATGAAACATGAATGACATCCCTTGGTATTGATCTTTGTTGATTTTTCATATTGATACCCTTTATGACTTGATTTCTTTACATTTTTGCCTTGTATGTATCATGTGATAACTAATGTACATTTTGATGTAAATGTATTTGAAAGTGAATGTAAAGAAAACTTTGTATATCCTCCCTTCTTTTTGACAAAAACAAAAGGGAAGTTAGCTTGCTAGCTTGTGTATTACAAGAAAGAAATATTGCTAGCATGTGCATCATAAAGCAAAATAGCTACCTTGTTGGCTTGAATGTTTAATTTATACTCATGACTTAAATTTTGATGACAGAAACACTTATGTCAATATTTGTTTCTAATATCTCATTTGTCATTTTGTTGAAAAGGGAAATCAATTACAACATTGCATCTTCCCTTCTTTTTGAGAATGATAAAGGGGGAGAAAAATTGCTAGCTTGCGCATTGAAAAAGAAAGCAAAACTTGCAAGCTTGCTCTTCTAAAAAGAGAAGAAAGAAATTACAAAATTATATGCATATCGCAAAGGAAGCAAAGAAAATGCAACTTGCATATCTGTAAATACTATTTCCTTGCACTTCTCAAAGGAGAAAAACTTGAGATCATGAATACCATCACAATAAGTGTTATCTTACATATCTTGAAACTTGCTATGAGTGAATGGTATGATTGGATGTTGTATTGCAAAGCTATGTTTAAATGTTGTATGATGTGATTAATAGCTAGTGTGTTGTAAAACTTATATATCTTTTAAACTAGCTATGATGTAACTTCCCTTTTTTTTAGACATAGGGGGAGAAGTAGATTGATGACTTCATGCATTGGATTGAATATTTTATATATTTGCATGATGATTTGATAATTCTCATAACATGTGATAAATGTTGCTTGGATTTAGGATAATCCAAGTGTTCTATCAATGGCATATTGATAGGGGGAGTTTGGTGAAACTCCGGGGAGTTATGGTTAACTCCGTTAGTCATCAATTAGTTGTCATCATAAAAAAGAGGGAGATTGTTAAATCTCATATTTTGATGATGAAACTAATTGATTATGTTTTATTGTCTAATTGCGTTTTGAGTTACACAGGTTTACTATCGATAAGGATTATACAGTTGATGCTGGAGGAATTGACATTGCGTTGGGTAATCATGTCAGGATATTGGATGTCGAGCCGAAGGTTCGGTCGATAATCGGCAGAAGGCTTCGGACGTCGAGCATTGGGCCAAGAAAAGCGGAGTTGCACCAAGGATATCGGGATTGCGGAGGTTAACCAACGATTAGGCAATAAGCCACAAGAGAGGATGATGCGCCAAAGAATCGGACGAAGCACCGACCAATGATATGCCGGGCAACTGAATGTCAATTCGCATTGTAATAACTATCTAGATCGAAGTAGAGTTTTTGTTTATATATGTGTAGGATTAACTACGATAACGTTGAAGATGTAAAGCGAAACAAAATGTCGGAAGACAAGTGTGATGGATCGTTGGGAGTTCGAGAGTTAGACGGAAGTCCAAAGATTCATTGGGAGTGCTGCCGGAACTGGCCGAGAATAAGTAGAGAGCTTGCCGAAGGGTTTTCGGAAGTTCATCGGAAGGCTCATCGGAAGTTCGCGGAGCTTGCCAAGAAAGATCGGAGCTTGCCAAAGAAGCTCATTGGAACTCGCCAAGATCATCGTGAAGTCCAGGAGCTTGCCGGGAGTCTGCTGAATGGTTTCCGAGAGTTTGTCGAAAGACCATCGAAAGTTCATTGGAAGCTCACTAGAAGAAGTCTTAACTTGTCGGACTTTGTAATAGCTTAGGAAATATCTTTAAAATTCATAGTTAGCACGTAATTTGGTTTAGGATTAGGTGTTAATCCTATAAACCAAGTAGGGGTCAATTGGGCCTAATAACAGACTGGTTTGGGCCGAGTTTAAGGCCCAACCAGTGAGCTGGAAATGCCCAGGCAGTGGCACCGCTAGCTGGGCGGTGGCACCGCCTAGTACACTGTCAGTGCACACTGACAGGCGGTGGCACCGCCAGCATTGGGAAAATCTAAAGTGATTCAAATTTGGGCTCCAAATTTGAATCCTCTTGAGGCCTATAAATACCCCTCTCATTCATGGTTGAAAAGGGGTCTAGAACTAAGAAAGACAAAAGGAAAACTCTCTTGAAATAGTATCAAAATTTTCCCTCTAAGCTTTAAGTGTGTTCTAGTCCAAGAAAGGGGTGAGAGGCCTTGTAAGGGTTACCTCCTAAGCCCGTCAAAAGGAGAAGAGCTATAAGAGAGTTGATCCTTGCTCGTTGGAAGGAGGATAGCTAGTGGAAAGCCAGTTGCCTCAACCAAAGAGGAATCAGGAGTGGATGTAGGTCGGATGACCGAACCACTATAAAAATGATTTACGTTTATGTTCTTGCATTTACCTTTCTGCAAACCACCTTTTCTTCGCTACTCAACTTACTCATCACTGCCTTCTTCTTCTCTAAATACTCCCTACTTTAAGCACTTTCCATTACGCTTTAATCGAAATCGGTTTTAGTTAAAAACATGATTTCTATATTATGAAGTTTTGGAAGTTGTTTTAAATCGCAGAAATTTATCGTTCTTTACCACTGCACTAATTCACCCCCCCCTCCCCTTTTAGTGTCACTCAATCCCTAACAGGATTAACTACGATAGCGATGAAGACATAAACAAAATGAAGTGTCGGAGTCAAGTACGATCGAATCGTTGGGAGTTCGAGAGTTAACCGGAAATCCAAAGATTCATCGAAGTTATGCCAGAATTGGCCGAGAATGAGTCGGGGACTTGCTGAAGGGTTTGTCGAAAGTTCACCGGAAAGATTTATTGGAAGTTCGTGGAGCTCATCGAGAAAGATCGGAGCTTACCAAAGAAGACCCATCGAAACTCGCTAAGGTCGTTATAAAGTCCTAGAGTATGTCAGAAGATGTCCTAGAGTTCATCAGAAGTCCGCCGAAAGCTCACCGAAAGAAGCCTTGACGTGCCAAATTTAGATTTGCTTAGAAAATATATTTAATTTCATAGTTAGTATGTAATTAGGGTTAAGATTGTGAGGTAATGCCCTTAACCCAGATAGGAGCCAACTAGACCCGAATCAAGGCTGTGTTGGGCCGGATAAAAGGCCCAAACAATGCCCTAGTGTCACGTCAGGCAATGGCATCACCAGGTGGGTGGTGGAACCCCCTGAAGGCTCAGTCTTCAAGACTGAGTCTGGGCGATGGTACCACCCACTGATAGTGTGTCTGAGCAGTGGTACCGCCCAGTACACTAACAATGGTAGTGTGTCAGGCGATGGTACCGCCCAGCGTTGGACCCGGGATGAGATGGTTTTTGGCTCCAAGTTTAAATCAAATTAGAGTCTATAAATACCTCTCCCATCCCTGGGTTGAAAACACAAGCACACATACTTTAAAAGCGAGAAAACTCTATAAAAATCACTTGAGAAAATCCTCCTCTAGACTTAGATTGTTTTCAGCTTTAAGTGAGAAGTGAGTGCTTGTAAGGGTTACCTCCTAAGCCCATTAAAAGGAGAGAGTACTGTAAGAGAGTTTGTCTTTGCCCGTTGGAAGGAAGACAAATAGTGGAAAGTCGGTGGCCTCAAGTGAAGAGGAATCGAGAGTGGACATAGATCAAATGATCAAACCACTATAAAAATCGGTTTGCATTTACTTTCTTACAATTTACATTTCAGCAAATATTCTTTACTCACTGCCCTACTTCTTCTCTAAATGCTTTCAAGTTTAAAGCATCATTCCATTCCAGATTTAATCAAAACGATTCTTTTCGTACGAAACGAATTTTTCCAAAATCTCCCAAAATCATCGAATTTCTCATACTTTACCACTGCACTAATTCATACCCCCCTAGTGTCGAACTGATCCTAACAGTTGGTATCAAAACCTGGTATTTCTTTTTTGGATTCACACATAAGAGAAATGACTCTTTTCATATTTCAAGAGGGTTTTTCGATCGTTCGTCCTCCCTTCTTTAATGGGTCGGACTACACTTATTGAAAAACTCAAATGAGAGTTTTCTTACCTTTTTTGAATTTAAATATATAGAATATTATTGAAAATAATTTTTAAACTCTCTCTAAACCAATGAACGAATGGTCAAATTTAGAGAAAAAATCTTTTTTATTATATGCAAAGACTGTGAATGCCTTATTTTGTGCTTTAGATAAAATCGAATTCAATCAGATTTCTTATTGCAAATCGACTTTCGATATTTGGCACACACTTGAAATCACGCACGAGGGCACTAGTAGAGTCAAAGACTCAAAAGTAAACCTCTTAATGCATGATTTTTTAGCTTTTCCAAATATCACCAAACCAGACTATCGACGACATATACACTCATTTTACGGATGTCATCAATAATCTAAGAGCACTTGGTAAATATTTTTTGAATTTTGTGTTGGTTGTAGGTGCCCTACAAACCAATTACATAAGTGATGGCACCTGTTTCATATTATGTCGATCTCTTCGTATATTATTATTGACATTTTCTCACATTATCTGGATGAATATTGTGATGTCCATGGATCTATATAATGGGAATCGGATCGTGATGAGATCACGATAATGAGACCAATATATCTTTAAACACAGATCCTAAATCATCCTGGTCATAGGTTACTCGATGAGGACATCAAGATAACTGGATAGACTGGTGTGTTATATACTAGTCTATATGATGGAGGTGACTACTCTCATAGTTGCTTATGTGGGGATACTAGAGGTACAATGCAGGTGCTCATTGGAGAATGAGTTTACTGATTGATCCGCTTACATAATATTATATGGTTAATGATACCTAATGTCAGACAGTGATTCTATAGTCCCAGTAGTGTGTCTGGTCCTTAGACTTTAGGTGCCAAAGATGTCTTGTTTGAATACTCCATTCTTTAACGCCGGACTTACAAGTTTGGAGAGCTCTAGATCTGGTATAATCGGTTCTTGGGAATGGTAGCCAACCTAACGAAGGTAATTATATGTCAATAGAGGATCATCCACTCTCGATATCGTGAGAGATATATCCTATGTATGCTTGCTAAGGTAAAATCCCTAGCCAAGGTCATTCAGATTAAGAGAGAACGAGTTCTCCGAGAGAATCCGATTAGAGCGAGACTCGGATAGGATTCCGTATGGGCCTGACTCTACCATGCCCAATATACGGTCTCTAGGATATTAGATGGATGAGGGACTATAGATACATGGTAACTGAGGACAGACAGGTCCGATGGATTATATCCCCCTGTACCATCTGGGGACTATGGCGTAGTGGCATAGTACATCTATATCGATGAGTCAAGTGAATTATTATAGAGATAATAATTCACTATATCAGAAGGTGTTCTGACTCAGAAGGAGTTCTGACGAGAATGACTCATGGCCAGCTCAGTATCGGGCTTAGAGTGTCACACACATAAGGTGGATGTTGCGACGAGTAGAGGTGCAGATATGAGTGTTGAATCTCAGATTTTGATGATGAAGTCAATTGATGGTTATTTGATCTAATCCATTTTTGAGATAAGTGTGCAGGATTAACTATGATAGAGCAAATTACCGGAGTCAAGTTGCTGGAAGTTCAAGAGTCCACCGGAAGTCCGAAGGATCTTCAGAAGTGCTGCCGGAGCCAACCGAGATGAAATCGGGGACTTGCCGAAGGTTTCGGAAGTTCGCCAGAAAGATCGTCGGAGGTTCGCGGAGATGACCGAGAAGGTTCGGAAGGGTGCCAAAGACTCATTGAACTTGCCATAGAATCTGGGAGCCTATTGGGAGTCCACCGGAAGGAATCCGAGGGAGTGTCGGAAGTCCGCCGGAAGATCGCCGAAAAGCTCTTCGGAAGATAACTTGATGGTGTTAGTTTAATTTTGCTTTAGAAGTTCATAATTAGCACTTAATTAGGGTATAGACTAGGTGTTAATCCTGTCTAGACCTGGACTGGGCATTTATTGGGCTGTATTAAGTCGAATGTTAGGCCCATACAGTTTCTGCCAAGGGCAGGTGGTAGCACCGCCGGACCCAGGCGGTAGCACCGCTTGTTGACCGAACCCATGCGGTAGCACCGCCCCAGGCAGGCGGTGGTACCGCCTGACAGGTGGTTGCAACCACATGTCGAAGCGATAATATCGCTTGAATGCCAGCGCAGTAGTACCGCCTGCACACTAACACACGGAATGGTGTGTCAGGCGGTAGTACCGCCAGTGCCAGGCGGTAGTACCGCTTACAGTCCAAAATTTCGGACGAGACCTCTTTGAGCGGGATTTTTGAATCCTAAAAATGCTCTATAAATACCCCTTTACTTCTAGCTAGTTGGGATACCTTTTGCAGTGTTAGAATTGAGTCTAAGCTATAGCTAATTCCTGCTTTCAATTGCTCAAGTGTTCACCTCCTTCTACTTATAAAAATTCTGTAAAGAGAGGGAACCTCTTGTAAAAGGCTATAAATGGGTGTTTGGTCCTTCCCCTTCAAGAGACTTGCTAGTGGAAGTTGGGAGCCTCATTGGAGGAGGCTTCAAGAGTGGACGTAGGTCATTTGACCGAACCACTATACATCGCTGCGTTTACTTGCTGTGTGAGTACTTAAAATTCTGCATCGTAAATTTCTTAAGCCACAAATTGATCGGATTTCTTCTCCCTACTTCAACTTTCATTTACCTGAATATTTTCAAGTTAAAGTCTCTTTCGGTGAATCAAGTTCTTAAGCAAATTTTCGGAATCGATTTTCAAGCTTTATTCATTTTAATCCGTTGCACTAATTCACCCCCCCCCTCTTAGTGCTACTCCGATCCTTACAATTGGTATCAGAGCAAGGTTCACTCTCATATTTGGTTTAAAACCCAAGAGAGATGGCCTTTTCCGGCATGCAAGAGGGTCACTCCATTACTCGTCCACTTATGTTTAATGGGTCGGATTATATGTATTGGAAGACTCGTATGAAAATTTTTCTTATTTATATGGATTTTGAGCTTTGGAATATCGTTGAAAATGGTTTTCAAAAATCTTCTCTTCCGATGAGCGAATGGAATGAGTCGGAGAAGAAGGTGTTTGCATTAAATGCCAAGGCTATGAATGCCTTGTTTTGTGCACTAGACAAAAATAAATTTAATCGCGTATCGATTTGTGAATCGGCTTTTGATATTTGGCGAACTCTTGAGGTCACTCATGAAGGCACTAGCCGAGTGAAAGAGTCTAAAATTAACATTCTTGTGCATTCTTACGAGCTTTTTCGAATGAAACCAAGTGAGTCCATTGGAGATATGTACACTCGCTTTACGGATGTCATCAATGGACTCAAGGCTCTTGGTAAAGATTTTTCTAATTTTGAATTAGTAACAAAAATTTTAAGATCCCTTCCGAAATGTTGGGATCCAAAAGTTACGGTCATTCAAGAGGCCAAGGACCTTAAGACTTTTCCTATCGAAGAACTCATAGGGTCTTTAATGACCTATGAAATGACATGCCATGCTCATGATGAGCTAGAGAACCCCCTTCCAAAGAACATGAAGGATATGACATTAAGAACTCAAGAAGACCACTTGAAAGGAACATTAAGTGATGAGGACCTTGACGAGGACATTGCACTCTTAACTAGAAAATTTAAAAAATTCATTAAAAAGGGTAAATTTAAAAATGAATTCAAGAACAAACTTGAACCAAAGAAGGACCAAGTCATATGTTATGAATGCAAGAAGCCGGGGCACTTCAAAAATGAATGCCCCTAAGCCAAGAAGAAGCAACTCAAGAAGAAGAAGACATTGAAGGCTACATAGAATGACTCGAGCGATTCCGAGGATGAAGAAGCAAGTATCAAAGAGGAGGCCAACTTCGCTCTAATGGCTTTAGGAGAAGAGACAAAAACACCCACACAAGCTAGGAGCAAGAGATGGTACCTTGATAGTGGATGCTTAAGGCACATGATCGGAGATCCATCTCAATTCTCTAAGCTCTCTAGCCAAGACGAAGGGTTTGTCACCTTCGGAGATAACAACAAGGGTAAAATCATTGGCAAGGGTACTATAGGTAACAAATCAACCTTTTCAATTGATAATGTGTTATTAGTAGATGGTTTAAAATATAATCTCTTGAGCATTAGTCAATTATGTGATAATGGTTATATTGTAAGATTTGAATCTAATGCTTGCATCGTCAAAAAACCACACAACAATACATCTATAATTGCAATCAAGCAAAATAACGTCTACACTATTAATCTTGATGATCTTAGTAGTGAAATATGTTTTTCGGCTTTGAATGAGGACGCTTGGCTTTGACATAAAAGATTAGGTCATGCTAGCATGAAACTAATCTCTCAAATCACATCTAAAAACCTTGTAAGAGGCATTCCTAAAGTTAAGTTCATTAAAGATAAAGTATGTGATGCTTGTCAACTAGGAAAACAAATTAAAACTAGCTTCAAGCCAAAAAATCAAATAAGTACCTCTAGACCATTACAATTGATCCATATGGATTTGTTTGGACCAATTGACATAACAAGCCTAGGAGGTAGTAAATATGCCTTTGTGATTGTAGATGACTATAGTAGATTCACATGGACCTATTTCTTAGCTCACAAAAGTGATTCTTTTAAATGTTTCTCTAAATTCTGTAAACTTACTCAAAATGAAAAAGGTTTCATGATTTCATCAATTCGAAGTGATCACGGTGGTGAATTCCAAAACCGTGACTTCCAAAATTTTTGTGAATCAAATGGGTATAACCACTTCTTCTCTACTCCAAGAAATCCTCAACAAAATGGAGTAGTAGAAAGAAAGAACAAAAATTTACAAGAAATAGCAAGAACCATGTTAAATGAATATAATCTACCCAAATATTTTTGGGCCGAAGCCGTAAATACGGCTTGCTATGTCATGAATAGGGTTCTAATAAGACCATCTCTATCCAAGACCCCTTATGAATTATGGAATGACAAAAAACCTAATGTTTCTTACTTTAAAGTTTTTTATTGCAAATGCTTTATTTTAAATGAAAAGGATGCCTTAGGAAAATTCGATGCTAAATCTGATGAAGGCATCTTTCTTGGTTACTCTTCCGTTTCTAAAGCTTTTCGTGTTTTTAACAAAAGAACCTTAGTTATAGAAGAGTTTATTCATGTGGTTTTCAATGAAGTTTCCGAAATTAAGAAAAATGATCTTGATGATGATTTTATTTTTGATAATTTGAATTTAAATGAACCCCCTTCTCAAAATGGCAACTTGGAAGCATCTACTTCCGAATATTCCTTACCTAAGGAATGGAAGTATGTGGATGCCCATCCTAAGGAGCTAATTATAGGAGACACATCAAAAGGGGTTCAAACTCGCTCCTCTCTTAAAAAATTTTGTGCTCATGCCGCTTTTCTTTCTCAAATTGAACCCAAATGCATTGTCGAAGCCTTGAAAGATAATTCTTGGGTTATCGCAATGCAAGAGGAATTGAACCAATTTGAGAGAAATGAGGTATGGAAGCTTGTTCCTAGACCAAGTGACCATTTAGTTATCGGTACTAAATGGGTCTTTAGAAACAAGCAAGATGAACATGGTATCGTGGTTAGAAACAAGGCTAGATTAGTGGCCAAATGTTTCAACCAAGAAGAAGGTATCAATTACGAAGAAACCTTCGCTCCTGTGGCTAGATTAGAAGCCATTAGGATGCTCCTTGCCTATGCTAGTAGTAATAACTTTAAGCTTTTTCAAATGGATGTCAAAAGTGCTTTTTTGAATGGCTTTATTTCTAAAGAGGTTTATGTTGAACAACCACCCAGTTTTGAAAACTCTCTTCTTCCTAATCATGTGTTTAAATTAACTAAAGCTCTCTATGGATTGAAACAAGCCCCTAGGGCTTGGTATGAGAGGCTTAGTTCTTTCTTAATTTCAAATAATTTTACTAAAGGCAAGGTTGATACTACATTGTTTATTAAACATTTTGAAAATAATTTTCTTATTGTTCAAATTTATGTTGATGATATCATTTTTGGTTCTTCGGATGAATCACAATGTGAATCATTTGCTAAGAGTATGAGTCATGAATTTGAAATGAGTCTAATGGGTGAGTTAAACTTCTTTTTAGGACTACAAATTAAACAACTTAGTGATGGAATATTTCTTAATCAAACCAAGTATACATGGGAACTGTTAAAATGTTTTAACATGGATCGTTCTAAAGCCATCAACACTCCAATGAGTACTTCTACCAAGTTAGACTTGGATGAAAATGGAGAAAATTTTGATCAAAAAACATATAGGGGAATGATATGTAGCTTACTCTATCTCACTGCAACTAGACCTGATATCATATTTAGTGTAGGTCTATGTGCAAGATTCCAAGCTAATCCTAAGTTATCTCACCTTAAAGCTGTTAAAAGAATCCTTATGTATCTTAAAGGAACTCCTAATCTAGGTTATGCGGATGCCCATTTTGGCGGATGTAGAATCGATAGAAAAAGCACATCTGGAACATGCCAATTTCTAGGACATGCACTTGTTTCTTGGACATCCAAGAAACAAAATTCTGTTGCACTATCTACGATGGAAGCCGAATATATAGCTGCAAGTGCATGTTTTGCACAAGTTGTGTGGATGAAAAATACTTTAGAAGATTATGGAATTAATTTAAAAAACATTCCAATAAAATGCGATAACACAAGTGCTATTTGTCTAACAAAAAATCTCATTCAACACTCAAGAACTAAGCACATTGATATTAGGCATCACTTTATACAAGATCATGTCGCTAATAATGATGTCACTCTAGAATTTATTGATATAAAACACCAATTAGCGGACATTTTTACAAAACCTCTAAATGAAGAACAATTTGACTTCATTAGAAGAGAGTTAGGCATGCTAAATTTGTCCTAATATTTAATATTACATGTTTTTCAAAACATTTAAACTTTGATTTTGATAGGTTCACCTTTATACCTTCAATGATAGATAAAACTCTCATTTTTTAATCACTGATCATGATATTTTATGAAGAACTCATCTTTCGATCGAAAAGTTTTCATGATGTTGCCTTCGTGATGTTGTTTTGTTTTATGAAATGGTTAAATTTTATGATTACATATCTTGTTTTATTCTTGAATCTCTTCATGAATTTTGATATCTCTCTCACCTTTTTGTTGATTGGCTTTAATTATATATCCTTTAGACTTACGATCATGGTTTTCATTGTATAAATGATCAAATATCTTTTGGATTTGTCTATTGAGGATGGCATATTCTGGCTTTATGATTTCTGCGTAAAGATTCCTCTCATATATCACTTATGTCACTCTATTTTTATCAAGTCTCACCCTTTCCTCAAGTTTATTCATCTCCTTTTTGTTGATGACAAAGGGAGAGAAAAATGTGAAATTGATGACTTGTTGAATGTGGCCTTTATGAGCAAAATAATTTGATGACTTGATAAATATCATGCATTGTATTGAAAAATGCCTTATATAGTGAAAAATGACTCATAAGATTTGTTATTACAATTCAATTGCTCTTGTCATGCTTTATGTCAAAAACAGGTTGCAATCCTTAAAAAGTAATGCAATACATTACATTACAATTGAAATTTATAGTTGAAAGATTCTAACTATGTCATGACATCATCTTTTGATTGATATGACAAGTTTTCATCTCATGATTTATCTGATATGGTGTCACGCTTTTTCAATCATGAGATCCTTATTGTAATCTCAATTTTTTTGGTAACTTTTGACGAAATGATAAATGTCATGCTTTGATATTGCTTACGAATGAAACCTCATGCTGACTGAGCATGATGATAAGTTCAACGCAAGTAACTTATCGGTTTTGGTTGAATTCAAATGTTTTTACTTTCTCATTATATAGCTTATAGATAGGGGGAGTTAAGAATAACTCCGTCATCAATTGATTGTCATCATCAAAAAGGGGGAGATTGTTGAATCTCGGATTTTGATGATGAAGTCAATTGATGGTTATTTGATCTAATCCATTTTTAAGATAAGTGTGAAGGATTAACTATGATAGAGCAAATTACCGGAGTCAAGTTGCTGGAAGTTCAAGAGTCCACCAGAAGTCCGAAGGATCATCGGAAGTGCTGCTGGAGCCAACCGAGATGAAATCAGGGACTTGCCGAAGGTTTCGGAAGTTCTTCGAAAAGATCGTCGGAGGTTCGCGGAGATGATCGAGAAGGTTCGGAAGGGTGCCAAAGACTCGTTGAACTTGCTATAGAATCTGGGAGCCTGCTGGGAGTCCGCCGGAAGGAATCCGAGGGAGTGTCGGAAGTCCGCCGGAAGATCGCTGGAAAGCTCTTTGGAAGATAACTTGATGGTGTCGGTTTAATTTTGATTTAGAAGTTCATAGTTAGCACTTAATTAGGGTATAGACTAGGTGTTAATCCTGTCTAGACCTGGATTGGGCCTTTATTGGGCTGTATTGGGCCGAAGGTTAGGCCCATACAATTTCTGCCAAGGGCAGGCGGTAGCACCGCCGGACCCAAGCGGTAGCACCGCTGGACCCAGGTGGTAGCACCGTCGGTTGACCAAACCCAGACGGTAGCACCGCCCCAGGCAGGTGGTGGTACCGCCTGACAGGTGGTTGCAACCACCTGTGTCAGGCGGTAGTACCGCTAGTGCCAGGCGGTAGTACCGCCAGCACACTAACACACGCAATGGTGTGTCAGGCGGTAGTACCGCCAATGCCAGGCGGTAGTACCACCTACAGTCCAAAATTTCAGACGAGACCTCTTTGAGCGAGATTTTTGAATCCCAAAAATACTCTATAAATACCCTTTTACTTCTAGCTAGTTGGGTTACCTTTTGCAGTATTAGAATTGAGTCTAAGCTATAGCTAATTCCTGCTTTCAATTGCTCAAGTGTTCACCTCCTTCTTCTACTTGTAAAAATTCTGTAAAGAGAAGGAACCTCTTATAAAAGGCTGTAAAGGGGTGTTTGGTCATTCCCCTTCAAGAGACTTGCTAGTGGAAGTTGGGAGCCTCATTGGAGGAGGCTTCAAGAGTGGACGTAGGTCATTTGACCGAACCACTATACATCGCTGCGTTTACTTGCTGTGTGAGTACTTAAAATTCTGCATCGTAAATTTCTTAAGCCGCAAACTGATCGGTTTTCTTCTCCCTACTTCAACTTTCATTTACCTGAATATTTTCAAGTTAAAGTCTCTTTCGGTGAATTAAGTTCTTAAGCAAATTTTCGGAATCGATTTTCAAGCTTTATTCATTTTAATCCGCTGCACTAATTCACCCCCCCCCCTCTTAGTGCTGCTCCGATCCTTACAATGAGATCTCTACGAAGCCCCTAGTTTAGATCCTATGGATGAGATCCAATTGGGTAATTGGATGAGATCCAATTAAATGATTGGATAAGATCCAATTATGAGATCAAATTGGATCCTATTGATAAGATCCGATGAGATCCAATTGGATAGAGATCCAGTGTGAACAGGATCTGTTAAAGATAAGCTTCTTTCACCTCTATAAATAGGAGGAACCTTCTGCTTCATAGGCTAAGAGCTCTTGGTAGTCATCCTCCTATTCTCCTCAATCTCCTCTCCTCCTCTTTGGCTCCGGCAGCCTTGTGGTGCACGTAGAGAGAGATCCCACGGTGATCTAAGGAGCATCGTTGCTGCGTTCACTTTATGGATTACCGCTAGAGAGGAGTACACTAGAACTCCTTCATCCTCTTCATCGAATTTAGAATTTTTGGGATATACGATCTCCCCAGGTAACGTTTTTGACATGATACATGCAGATTTTTTGGATTTACGATTTATGCGCACCAATCATCGCGCGACGGCCAAGTACGTAACTATGGAAAATTCGGTATTGTTTTTATTTTTCGCTGCGCATGAGATATCGAATCTCTCGATTTCCCAATAGTTGTATCAGAGCCAGGTTCGTCATGCAATGATTGGCTTATAAACTACATGTGTTGTGATTTAGAACAATTTTATCATCAAAATCGTTGGTGCAAAAGTGGTGAGGAAGGGCAGCAACTATTACTGCCCTTGTTACGCTCACAAAACGGCTAAAAGCTGCTTGCAGCCATGGCCGTGCGTGCAAGGTCCTTCGGGTGACCGGCTTTGGCTGCCAGGCAGGCAGTGCCTGCAAGCTGCCTGCGTAGGTGCCCTACCTGCAAGGGGTGAGCGGTGCCCATAAGGATGACTGCCGCCGATCGCGGCCAGGCAGGCAGCGCTTGCAGCCACCTCCAGGGGCGGTGCCCACGGGGGGAAAGGCCGCCTAAGGATGCGGCGCCTGCAGGCAGTTCCCCATAAGGGCTGCGCCCGCATGCAGCGGCGGCGCCGCCCGTAGGCACAGGAGGGGCCCCCTTCCCCCGCGCGCATGGCCGCCGCCGGCAGGGTGGTGGCGACAGCAGCCACATAGCTGCAGAGGAGGGAATTAGGGCTTTCGTGGTAAAAGATAGTTTTGCCCCTATGAATTATAAAAATTCTAGTTTTATCCTTTTGGCCGAATGACCAAAATATCCTTTGAATTTAGAAAATTCTCTGCATATCCTAGATTTCAAATTTTAGTTATTTAAAAGGTTTAAGTAACTATTATTATTTATCTAGTAATCCTACATAATATATATATGTGATGTGATGTGATGTAGGAAGATGATCATGGACTTTGTGATGTGTGTATATGATTATTGGGGCCTGCGAGCCTTCATTTTTCGTTGATTGTCAGGCCTGCGTGTCTGTAATTATATTATAATTATCCTAGAGGTACGACAAAAGCCTAGAGGTGGTAGTAGGACCCCTGAGGCCGATTCAGACAATCGCGACGCATGGAGATGCGTCAAGGTGTCGGTAGATCCGACGATAACGAGATGGATGATCATCATGTATAGAGATGCATTGATATGCACATAGATCCTGATGTAAATGATTAGGCCTACTGGCTCAAGCCAATCATATTAAATTGAAGTCCATGATCATCTGGTGTGTTTGTGCATGTGAATGCTATACACTTACTAAATATATTAAGTATATATATATTTGCATGTGATGTAAATATATTAAATATGTATGTGTGTGACACGTCATATTACGAGACTGAACCTAAAACCCCTCCTATGATAATATTAAGTCGGTAAGCATGAGGTAATAAGATTGACGTAGATTGAGTTGGTCGAGTCCCTCGAGACTCACCTATTTCATGTCTCGCTATCTTGTCTTCGACATAAAGATGTCACCGGTGACCTGAGGACATAGTATGCTTGGTTGAGTCCCTCGAGGGTATATCACCGAATCAGACTCATCTTGTAACGATGGTGATGACTTAACTGGACATCATGGTTGATCGAGTCCCTTGAGGCCATGATGGTTCGGAGGCCAAATATGACGGGAATCACAAGGAGTTGTGATTGACAAGAGTTGTCTACCTTTTGGGCTTAGTGTGATTAGTCGAGTCTCTCATGGTTGCACTAAGATGTCGATTGAATCCCAATCCCCACTGAAAGTCTGCCGGAGACTTTCGTTTCACCTACATGAGAGTGTCATGTGACTCGCTAGAAAAATTAGTGAGAGCATATCAAGATAGAAGTTCATATCTTGATTATTTATTTTTGTGAAATCTGTGTGTTATTTACTTATGCTATATCTCCTGTTTATCAAAAACATGTTGTCATCAAACCTTCTACATGGCATACTTGATGCCAACCGCCTCACTGGTCTAAATTATATGGATTGGCTCCACAACCTAAGAATAGTTCTTATAACGAAGAAAATCACATATGTCTTAGATACGGTCATGTCCCAACCTGAGGCAAAAGCTCTTCAAAAAGAGTTTGCCCAATATGCGAAGTATATAGATGATTTCGCTCTCGCCCAGTGTTACATGTTAGCCTCTATGACTCTTGAGTTACAGAGACAACATGAAAACATGGATGCTCATTCCATACTCCTACACCTTTGTAAACTGTTTGAGGAACAGGGAAGAACTTAGCGATAGGATATATCCAAGAGTCTCTTCTGTGTCAGGATGAATGAGGGGGCACTGGTTCAGAACCATGTCCGAAAGATGATTGAGTGGATTGAAAAACTCACGAGTCTAGGAATGATCCTACATGATAACCTATATGTTGATCTTATACTTCAGTCCCTACCATATTCATTTTCTCAATTCATCATAAATTTCAATATGAACAAACTTGAGGTATCTCTCCCTGAGCTCCTCAATATATTGAGGGAGGCAGAGAGCACTATCAAGAAAGAGAAATTAGTTCTCTATGTTGGTGAGACCAAAAGGAAAAGGAAGGCTGGGAAGATCCTTGAGAAGGGTAAGGGCAAGGGCAAATGGGGTAAGGCAAAGGTTGCCAAAATTGACCCAGCAAAGGACAAAGGTCAGTGCTTCCACTGTGGTCAAGATGTGCATTGGAAGAAGAATTGCAAGGCATATCTTGCAGAAAAAGCAAAACAGAAGCTTGGAAAAGCTTTAGGTACTTTCATGATCTGTCTCCATATGTTAGATTCCTGTGATATTGCATGGGTATTGGATACCAGTAGTGCTTATCATATCTGCAATTCGTTGCAGGTTCTAACAAGACATAAGAGATTGGCAAAAGGCGAGATAGACCTCAAGATGGGCAATGGAGCAAGAGTTGCTACTATTACTGTCGGTGAGGTCACTCTACACCTACCTGATAGAGCTATTATTGTATTAGATACATGTTATTTTATTTCCTCTATTATCAAAAATATTATTTTCATTTCATGTTTGGCATTAAATAGTTATAAAGTGCTTTTTGAGAATAATTATTATTTAATCCGTAAGAATGATAAGATCATTACTAGAGGAACATTATATAATAGTATGTTTATGCTAAATACTACTTCACATATCATAAATATAAGCATGGCTAAGAGGAAATGAGAAGAGGTGAACAATACATATTTGTGGCATTGTAGACTAGGTCATATCAATGAGGGAAGGATTCAAAAGTTGTTGAAAAATCGATACATAGATCCATTTGACAAGTCATATATAACTTACGAGCCTTACCTTTGTGGAAAATTGACCAACTCTCCATTTAGTGGAACTAGAGAGAGAGTCATTGAGTTACTAGAACTCATACATAGTGATGTATGTGGTCCTATGTCAACTCATGCCATAGGTGGTTATTCCTACTTCATTACTTTCACTGATGATTTCTCTAGATATGGGCATGTGTACTTGATGAAGTATAAGTCTAAAACCTTCGAGAAATTTAGGGAGTATAAGAATGAAGTAGAGAACTAGACTGGAAAGAGTATTAAAAATCTTCGATCAGATTGAGAAGGAGAATACTTGAGTATAGAATTCACCCAGTTCCTCAAGGACCATGGGATTCTGTCCCAATGGATACCTCCTTATACACCATAACTCAACAGTGTATCAGAAAGGAGGAATCGCACACTGCTAGATATGGTGCGGTCCATGATGAGTTTCGCTGACCTACCCATCTTATTTTGGGGATATGCCCTATAGACCACAATTTACCTTCTAAACAGAGTTTCATCTAGATCGGTAGTGTCTATACCATATAAGATATAGAGAGGGAAGAAGCCCGATCTTAATGTTGTTAAGATTTGGGGCTGCCCTGCCCACGTTAAAAGACACGACCTTGATAAGTTGGCATCCAAGACGGAACGGTGCAAGTTTGTGGGATACCCCAAGAAAACTTGTGGTTATTATTTCTATCACCATGAGGACCAAAAGGTCTTTGTTGCTAAGAAAGCCATGTTTCTTGAGAAGGAACATATTCTTGGTGGAAACAGTGGGAGCATGATAGAATTGAGTGAGGTTGGAGCACCTAACTCAGGCACCATTTCAGAGATTAAGTCTATTCAGGTACCTAACACACAAGTTCTAATTTTGCGTAGGACTGGTAGAGTGTCACACGCTCCTAAAAGATATGTGGGACATATTAGTAGAAAGGATATTCAGGGCATTGATCCTCAGACCTACGAGGAGGCTATTATGAGTATAGACTCTGGAAAGTGGCAACAAGTCATAAATTCTGAGATGAAATCCATGTACTCCAACAAGGTTTGGAACCTTATTGATGTACCTGAGGGTATCGTACCTATTGGTTATAAATAGATCTTCAAGAAGAATATCGGGGTAGATGGAAAGGTAGAGACCTATAAGGCAAGGCTAGTGGCTAAGGGGTATAGTCAGAAGCAAGGTATTGACTATAACAAAACCTTTGCACTCGTAGCTATGCTGAAATTCATTCAAATTCTATTTGCTACTGCAGCACATTATAACTATGAGATCTGGCAGATGGACGTGAAAACTTCATTCCTCAATGACAACCTCGAAGAAGAAGTGTATATGATACAGCTTGAGGGGTTCATGTCTAAGCACAGTCCAGATAAGGTGTGCAGATTGCTTAAGTCTATTTATGGACTAAAGCAAGCCTCCGAAGTTGGAATATAAGATTTGATGAGGCGATCAGATCTTATGACTTCATTAAGAATGAAGATGAGCCTTGTGTATATAGGAAGGTAAGTAGGAGCGCTATCATCTTCTTGGTGTTATATATGGATAACATCTTAATCATTGGGAATGATGTAGGAATGCTCTCCACAATAAAAGCTTGACTATATAGACACTTCTCCATAAAGGACTTAAGGGATGCATCCTATATTCTGGGGATTCAGATCTATAAAGATAGATCCAAGAGGATGCTTAGCTTGTCCCAGTCTAGATACATAGACTCTATTGTCAAAAGGTTTGGCATGAAAAATTTCAAAAGAGGTCTCATACCTATGAGACACAAAATATCATTTTCTAGGAGTATATCCCAAAAAACTCCTGAACAAAGGGCATACATGGATAGATAGAATACCATATGCCTCAGTGATAGGGTCTATCATGTATGCTATGCTATGTACCAAGCCTGACATAGTGTATACTCTGAGTGTCACGAGCAGGTATCAAGTAGATCTAGGCTTGGAACATTGGAAAATAGTAAAGTGTATCCTTAAGTACTTTAGAAGCACTAAGAATCTTTTATTGGTATATGGAGGCAGTAGCCTCAGAGTTAAGGGCTACACGGACTCGAGCTTCCAATTCGATGTTGATGATAGTAGTCGAATTCAGGGTATGTCTTCACCCTGAATGGAGGAGCAGTATGCTGGAAAAGTTCCAAGCAAGATTCTATTGCTGACTCGACCACAGAGGCGAAATATATTACTGTAGCAGAAACAACAAAAGAGGGTGTCTAGATAAATAAGTTCATCACAGATTTGGGAATCGTATCGAACAGCGTGAAGCTGATTCCCATATAGGGCAACAATAAATGGGACGATCACTCAAGCTAGGGAATTCAGATCTTATCAGAAGTGTTCCGAGGAGGTTCCACTTGATCAGAGAGATCATGGCCCAAGGAGATGTAGTAGTGGAAAGAGTTCCATCCGAAGATAACAATGTAGATCCACTGATAAAGCCATTAACTCAGATTATAATGAGACCGATATACCTTTAAACATAGATCCTAAATCATCCTGGTCATTGGTTACTCAATGAGGACATCGAGATTACCGGATAGACTGGTGCGCTATATACTCATCTATATGATGGAGGTGATTGGTCTCATAGTTGCTTGTGTAGGGACACTAGAGGTACAGTGCAGGTGCTCATTGGACAATGAGTTCACTGATTGATCCACTTACAGAATATTGTATGGTTAATGATACCTAATGTCATATAGCGATTCCGTAGTCCCAGTAGTGTGTATGATCCTTAGACTTGAAGCACCAAAGATGCCTTGTTTGAGTACTCCATTCTTTGACGTCGAAATTACAAGTTTAGAGAGCTCCAGATCTAGTATAGCCTGTTCTCGGGAATGGTAGCCAACCTTACGAAGGCAATTGTGTATCAATAGAGGATCATTTACTCTTGATATCATGAGAGATATATCCCATGTGTGCTCACTTAGGTAAAATCTCTGGCCAGGGTCGTTCGGATTAAGAGAAAAGGAGTTCTCTGGGAGAATCCGATTAGAGAGAGACTCTGACAGGATTCCATATGGGCCTGACTCTACCATGCCCAATATACGGTCTCTGGGATATTAGATGGATGAGGGACTATAGATACGTGGTAATTGAGGATAGACAGGTCTGATGGATTATATCCCCTTGTACCGTCTGGGGACTATGGCGTAGTGGCCTAATACGTCCATAGTCAATGAGTCGAGTGAATTATTATGGAGATAATAATTCACTATATTAGAAGGTGTTCTGAGTCAGAAGAACTTCTGACGGGAGCGACTCACGGCTAGCTCAATATCGGGCCTAGAGAGTCACACACATAAGTTGGATGTTGCGACGAGTAGATGTACGGATATGAGATCTCTACGAAGCCCCTAGTTTGGATCCTATGGATGAGATCCAATTGGGAAATTGGATGAGATCCAATTAAATGATTGGATAAGATCCAATTGGATGAGATCAAATTAGATCCTGTGGATAAGATCCAATTGGATAGAGATCCAGTGTGAACAAGATCTGTTAAGGATAAGCTTCCCCCACCTCTATAAATAAGAGGAACCTCCTGGTTCATAGGCGGAGAGCTCTTTGGTAGTCATCCTCCTATTCTCCTCAGTCTCCTCTCCTCCTCCTTGGCTCTAACAACCTTGTGGTGCACGTGGAGAGAGACCCCACGGTGATCTGAGGAGTATCGTTGCTGCGTCCGCTGTATGGATTACCACTAGAGAGGAGTACACTAGTGCTCCTTCATCCTCTTCATCGAATCTGAAATTTTCGAGGATATACGATCTCCCCAAGTAATGCTTCTAACATGATACATGCAGATTTTTTGGATTTATGATTTATGCACATCAATCGTCGCATGACGGCCAAGTATGTAACTATGGGAAATCCGATCTTGTTTTTGTTTTCCACTACGCATGAGATGCCGAATCTCTCGATTTTCCAACATTTTGAACTCACTAACAAGATTTTAAGATTCTTCTAAAAAGATAGGATCCTAAAGTAACGACGATACAAGAAACTAAAGATCTAAATGATTTTTCATTGGAAGAACTAATCAGGTCATTAATGACCTATAAGATGATATTCTTGAAACACAACGAACATGATGAACACATGAACTACCTTCTAAAGAACATGAAGGATTTGAAATTTTAAACTATAGAATACCACTTGAGAGAAAGCTCAAGTGATGAGGACGATGATGAGAACTTTGAACTTTTGACAATGAACTTTAAAATTTTATAAAATAAAAATTAAAGAACAAAAATGAACTTGAAAAGAAGAAAAGGCCACCAAAGATGAAGAAAGCATCGAAATATAAATCAAGTAACGAAGTTGCAAAATATGCTTTGATAGCTTTCGATTATAAGGTAAGTAACCCTCCCAACATGTGTCTACCTTATTATGAGATTAATTGATGTTTTTCATGAGTTGCTTGATTTAGTTTGTAGGAAATTTTTTTATCATGCTTCTTTTTCTAACATTTTTTTATAAATTAAAAAGTTGATCATGAAAATTATATGTTTTTATATTAAAGTTGCATGCATGTTATGATTTGAAATTTTGAATGATGTATCGAACATTATGAATGATAATTGCATGATGTGTGATAATGCAATTCCATGCATATGATTTTCATTTTGATTTTCGATTTCAATCTTGATGTATGGTTTTGACACAAAAATTAATATCATGATAATTGCATCTCATGCTTGTACACCTAACCAGATTAAATCCATGAATATTTATTTTGATGAATTTTGTATCGTATATAATATAATGAAAATGTAAAATCATGTGTATCTTGATGATTTGTTTTATGAAATTTATTTTTCGGTTTTAAACTTGATACACATCGTTTATACAAAAAAAATGAGCATGCTTACATGTAATCTATCTACGTTCCTCTTAATAAAGTTCCCGAATGAAAGATTTTGATTTTTTTTTCAAAATTATATAATGATGCTTTCGGTGCTAAAAATAATGCATGACTATAGAGTTCTCATACTAAGCTAGAATCATGTAAGATGGTAAACATCTTGTTACAGCTAACAAAAATGAAAAAAAGAATATTAGAATTAAAATAATTTTAATGATGTTTTAAGAAATCATGGTTAATAATGATATAAATGAAAATGTATGTATATCTTGATGATTTTGTATCGGCTTTTGGTTTTAAACATGATGCACATCTTTTATACGAAAAATAATTCACATGAAATAAAACATATAAAAACGAAAAATGTACTATCATGGTCATCTGTTTGAAGATACTTTGTGTTTGAACTTGATGGTTTTTATGATGAAACTTGCTTTTTGGATGATACATGATTTTGGCAAAAATTTGAACATTCCTATGTGAGATCAAATTGTATGAAATGAAAATGCATTTTTGAATCTTTCCATGAATCTTGTGAATCTCATGAAAATATTCATAATTAATGTTTTGAAAATAAATGTGTGTATCATGTTTTTAGTTTTAATGATTTCTTTTGAAAGTTATTTTTTGGATTTATATAAAAAATATGAGCATACTCATATGAAAACAACCAACTTAAAGTGAAACACATAAAAATGAGAAAATACACTATCATGATGCTTTATGTATTTGGCCTTGATGATTTTTATGACAAACTTATGTCTCCATTTTAAATATTGATACATGTTTTCATAAAAGACTTGAGCATGCTTACATAAAATCAATCTATGTTGCTCTTAATAAATTTTCTGAATGAAAGTTTTTAATGTTGATTTCGAACTTATACGATAATGCATATTATGATTTATTTTACAAAATTTGTCTTTCACTCTTAAATGTGATACTCATTTTTATTAAAGGCAAAGGCATGCTTACATGAAGTAAATCATAAAAAGAAAATGTATATTTCTTGAAATTTTTTCTATCTTTAGAGTTTTTTTATTTTTCGATAAAAGACAAATGATGAATCCATGTATGTTTTGTGAATATCGTGAATTTCTTGAATGTGATTTTGATGGTGTTTGGAGTTGATGAATTGAACTAGAATGAGATTTTTCAAAATGACTCATGATTTCTAAACTTTTAGAATCACAACCTTATTTTATTGGAATCATGACTTGTTGAGTAATGATAGCTTGAATGCATAAATCAATAATTTTTTATTCCTTATATGAAATTTCTTTTTTATGATCTTGATATCTTGATATTTGATACTTGAAATTTTTAAAATATGATCTTGATGAATTCTTATGTATGAAACATGTTCTCATATGATTCTTTTATGAATGAGATGATTTCAAATGAATCATAACTTGATATTTATATGTTTTGGATATATACCCTTCATCATGAATTAAAAATTGATACATATGAACCTTGATCTTGATCTTGCTAAAGAAAAAGTTATGAATCATGAATGATATCTTTTGATTTTGATCCTTCTTGAATTTTTATATAGATATCCTTCATTACATGATTTCTTTAGATTGTTGTCTTGTATGCATCATGTGATGATTGAAAGATTGATGTATATTTTTATTGATATAATTTTAATGAAAAGTAGATGTAAAAGAAATTTTTAAATCATTGCTTCCTCCCTTCTTTTTGACAATGACTAAGGGAGAGAAGGAATTGCAAGCTTGTGTCTCTCAAAGCAAAAATTGCTAGATTGCACTCTTCAATGAAAAAGATTTACTAACTAGAACTTGTAAAGAAAGACAAAACTTGCATTTCTCAAAAAGAGAAGAAAGAAATTACAAAGTTATATTTTTTGTTAACTCATGAGCTTGCTTGTTTAAAGTGTTATAAATTTTACAAAATCCCTAGCATGCAAAGGAAGCAAAACTTGCTAACTTGCACTTCTCAAAAAAGAGAGATGGTTATCTTGCCTAGCTTTAGAAGAAAAAGTATAAACTTGCACATCTTTGAAATCTTGCATGATAATTGAATATCTTGAGAAGCACATTTGAACATCTTTGAAATCTTGTATGTTTAAAGTGATTGTATCTAGCTTGAATATTGTAAAAATTTGTATATCTTTTAATCTTGCTAGATGTCACTTCTCCTTTTTGTTGATGACAAAGGGGGAGAAGTAAATTGATGATTTCATACAATGAATGAAGTATTGAATATTTTATATATTTGCATGATTGTTTGATGTTTTTCATAACATGTTACTTGGATTTGTTGAAATCCAAGGGTTCTATCAATATGGTATATTGATATGGAGAGTTTGTTTAAACTTCGAGAAGTTAAGGTTAACTCCGTTATCAATTAATTGTCATCATCAAAAGGAAGGAGATTGTTGAATCTTAGATTTTGATGATGAAACTAATTTATCATGTTTTAGTAATCTAACTATGTTTTGAGTCACGCAAGTCTACTCTCAATCAGCATTAGACAATTGATGCAGGATGAATCAGCATTGTCCCAGAGGAAATCACGTTAGGAGATTAGACATTGAGCCGAAGGTCCGGCCGACGATCGATAGAAGACTGCAGACAAAGAAATCGGGCATCGGGCCAAGAAGAGCGGAGTTGCGCTAAGGAGATTAGGGTTGAACCTCTATTTCATTCTTATACCCCCTGAACTTCTCAAAGGCTTCGAATTTATATTTCATCAAGTATACGTGTTCGTACCTAGAGAAATCATCAATGAAAATAATGAAGAGTTACCACCTATGGCCTGAGTTGACATGTGGCCATATACATCACTATGTATGAGTTCCAACAACTCAGTGGCTCTCTTTCCAGATCCTCTAAATAGAGAGTTGGTCATCTTTCTTCGAATGCAAGGTTCGCAAGTCGCATATGACTCAACTTGAACATGAATAATTCCTTTTGGTATTCTACGTCCATTCTTACGTGAACCAATACGCCTATTCCTACGTGAACCAATTCTTGGTATAGCTTTTGTTATATTTTATCAGTCAAATGGATTTAGGTATCCATTTATCAACAACTTTTAAATCCTTCCCTCATAGATATGACTTAGCTTACAATGTCATAGGTATGCACTATTCACCTCATCACATTTCCTCCTACACTCACTTACATTCATGATATATGGAGTAGTGTCTATCATAATTAAACCATTATGTAATGTTCCTCTCGCAGACCCCAATAATAATAATGATCACATCATACACATATATCACAACACACGGTCTATGATCATCTATCCACATCATACATCACATGTACATGTTATTATATAAGACTACTAGATAAATAATAATAATTAATTAAATATTTTAATTAACTATTTTTTAAAAAATAGAGACATACAGGAAATTTTTTAAATTTTGAAGAGCATTTTGGTCATTGAGCCAAAACAGACAAAATTAAAATTTTTAAATTTTCCAAGGGCAAAATTATCTTTTGTTCGAAAACCTAATTCCCTCCTCTACTGCATGTTGTGTTGCAGTTGCGGCCGCCGCCACCCTATCGACGGCGGCCATGCGCGAGGGGGGGCACCGCCCATGCTTACGGGTGGCTCGCCCGCGGGTGGCGCTAGCCCTACAGGTGTCGCCCGTGTGGGCCAGTGACCCCTTTGCAGGTGTCGCAGCCATCTTACAGCCGTAGCCCCCATAGGCGCTGCTGCCCCCGAGGGCACAGCGCCTACTGGCGCCCCCCGCCCATGCAGGCGCAATGCCAGCAAGCGCTGCTCGTACGGGCATCGCTCGTGCAAGTGCCACCCGCCCCTTGCAGCAGGCTGTAGGCCACCAGCAAGTAGCCTGCAGGTGCTACCTACTTTGTGGACTGCAGCTTGCCCATCGGCGATGGCCAAGGCTTCAAGCAGCCTTTCAGCCCTGTGCGAGTGTAGCAAGGGCAGCAACAGTTGCTGCCCATACTCAACTTTTGCGCTAATAATTTTGACGATAAAAGCTTTTCTAAATCACAACACATGCAGTTAAAAACTAATTTTTGCATGAACAACTTGGCTCTGATACCACTATTGAGAAATCTAGGGGGCAACATCTCATGCGCAACAGAATAACGAAAACAAAATATCCTAGATTTTCATGAAAAGGTTTCGTCATCATGCGAAGATCGATGCATAAAAATAAATTCATAAATTTGAAAACTGTGTATGTAAAAAGATAATACCTATGGAGATCATATATCCCTGAATTCCTATAGATCCATAAGGAGGATAAAGGAGGTCAAGCATCCTCCTCTCTAGCAGTGATATCCACACAATAGGGCTACGAAGATGCTCCTCTCTGGGGAGAGGAAAATAGAATGTGGCTACCAAGAAGACCCCAGCCTATGGACCTTAGGTTCCCTCCTATTTATAGAGGTCTCCTATAAACTCTAATGAATCCTACCCTATTAGGTATTAGATTTCCATCCAATTACCAAAGTCTCTTAGATTAATGGGTCTCTACCCAATAATCTAGCTTTTATTGGATCTCATTTATGGGATCTAATAATACAGGGGCTTATTGGATATCCAATAAAATAGGGACTCCGACGAATATTTCATATCTGAACCTCTACTCGTTACAATGCCTACCATATGTGTGTGACCCTCTAGACCCAATATCGAGCTGGTCGTGAGTCATACCTGTCAGAACTCCATAATAATTCACTCGACTCATCGATTGTGGACGTATTAGGCCACTACGCCATAGTCCCCAGACAATATAGGGGAATACAATCCTTTCGACCTATCTACCCTCAGTTACCATGTACCTATAGTCCCTCATCCATCTAATATTCAAGAGATCGTATATCAAGCATGGTGCTGTTAAGCCCATACAGTTTTTACTTGAGTCTCGCTCTAATCGGATTCTCCCAAAGAACTCTTCTCTCTCAATCCGAATGACCCTGGCGAGGGATTTGCCTGAGCAAGAACACATGAGATATTCCTCTCATGATATCGAGAGTAGATGATTCTTTATTGACACTCAATTGCCTTCGTAAAGTTGGCTACCATTCCTGAGAACTAGTTGTACCAAATCTGAAACTTTTTAAACCTGTCAGTTCGGTGTCAAAGAATGAAGTACTCATACAAGGTATCTTTGGTATCTCAAGTCTAAGGACTAGATACACTACTCGGACTATAGAATCGCTGTCTAACATGAGGTATCAATAACCATCCAGTATTCCGTAAGCAAATCAATTAATGAACTTATTCTCTAATGAGCACATGTAGCTATGAGACCAGCTTCCTTCATCATATAAACGGGTATACAGCACATTAGTCTGTTTGGTTATCTCGATGTCCCTCTCGAGTAACCTATGACCAGGATTATTAAGGGTTTGTGTTTAAAGGTGAATCGGTCTCATTATCATGATCTCATCACGATCCGATTCCCATTGTATAGATTCAAGGACATCATAATATATATCACGATAATATGATAAAATATCAATAATCATAAGCAAAAAGATTGACGCAACGTACTACAGGTGTCATCACTCACGTGATTGGCTTATAGGGCACTTATAACTAGCAAGCACAACTTGAAGTGATTTGAAAAAGAAGAACCAACTAGCTTTGCATTGCTCATACTGAACCTTTCTAATACCTTCTTGATATATTTCTCTAATGACAACCAAATCTTCTTATTTTTTCTATCACAGAAAATCTGCATACTCAGTATTTACTTTGCTAGCCCCATATCCTTCATTACAAAGGACTTACTCAATTCATTCTTCAACCTACCAATTGTATATATATCTTTCCTAAGGATAAGCATATCATCAACATAAAATAAGAGAATAATAAAATTCTCACCAAACCGTTTGATGTACACACAATGATCTAAAGCTGTTCTTTTATATCCATTTTTAGTCATTAATGAATCAAACTTTCTATACCAATGTCTTAGTGCTTCAACCATACAAACTCTTCCTCAACTTATAAACAAAATTTTCTGTACCTTTGACTTTGAAGTCTTCTGATTGCTCTATATAAATTTCCTTCTCCAGATTACCATGAAAGAAAGTTATCTTCATATTTAACTATTCAACCTCAAAGTCCTGGCTAGCAGTAATACCAAGAGTAACACAAATAGAAGATATTTTAACAATAGAAGAAAAAATCTCTTTAAAGTTAATATTTTTCTTTTGACCAAAGCCTTTCACAACCAATCTAGCTTTATACTTTAGTTAAGAATAATATTCTTGAGTCTTCAACCTACAAACCTACTTGTTCTTCAAGGCCTTCATTCTCTTAGATAGTTACATCAAATTATTTATGTGGTTCTTCTGCAAAGCATTCATCTTTTTCTACATAGCAACTAACTACTTCTTTTTCTGCTCACATTCAATTGCTTCCTGGTAACTCTCTGGTTCACCTGTATCAGTAAGCAATATATACTCATTTGCAGAGTATCTTCTAAATGGTTAATATTATTTAAAAGATCTTCTAAACTGAGGTTCTATGGGAAGCTGCTCTCCAACTTCTTCTTGCTCAACATGCCCTGCAGGTAGATCAATATCGAGCTCTACACCATCTTCCTACATATCTCCCCCATCACTCTGATATACTAGAGGAGTAACTGGGTCACAATCTGCAAATCATTCACAGAAGTCTTGGTTGGTGTCACCTTCTTTAAATCCTCAAGAGTTTGATCCTCAAAGAAGACTATATCTCTACTTCTAAACACTTTTTGCTTTTCTAGATTTCAAAGCATGTAACCAAATTAATACAGGGGCAATATAGAATAGATTTTGAGAGAAAAGTTAAGAGTATAACACAATCGTATCTGTTGGAATAAGTTCTTTCGGATAGAAAAAGAATAATCTCACGAAAATACTTTAACACAATCGTAAAATAATTCACCACCAGGTTTAAAATCATATGGGAATACAAAAAACTTCAGGGAAATTAAATGAGGATACAGAACAGTACAAAAGGACTCACCACTCAATGAAGAATCCAAGAGATACAGAGTTTTGAGAGAGCTCCAATAATGCTTCTGCCAATATCTTCAATTTTTAAAACCTTCTTTAACTCTAAAATATCAAAATAAATAGTTGTGCATAAAATAACCCTTCATGCATAGGGAATTTCGAGATTAAATGTTTTACAGCTGTTAACTAACTCCATTAATATGTTTCTTAGTCATGAAGAAAAGTGTCCTGAAATAATTTTAACATAGTGTAGAGAATATGCTCATGAGCTGTCATGGGCTGAGTTGAAGACTTTGAGATAACATTATGGGCTAAAAATATACCATAGCATCAGTAAGGTCAACATGAGTAGATTGTAGTAAATTAGGCACTCCCGTGTCATTCTCCCCTAGTTGAAAAAGACTTATTCTCAAGCCCTTGTTTGTTTCGGTAATATATTCATGATAAGAACTTAAATCAGCCACATTAAATATTGGAGACGCTCCATAATCTTCAGGTAGCTCAATCTCATAAGCATTCTGACTAATTCTCTTAAGAACCTTGAATGGACCATCAGCTTTTGGTTTTAATTTTTCAAATTTACCTGGTAGAAACCTCTCCTTTCTCAGATGAATCCAGACCAAATCACCTGCATTAAGCTTTACAAGTTTTCTATGTTTGTTTACAACTTACCTATACCTCTTATTTTGCTTCTCTATGGTTGCTTTAACATCCTCATGCAGCTTCTTTATTTGCTTAGCTCTCTCATCAGCATCTTCACTAAATTGCTTAGTTGTTGGATGAGGAACTAAATCCAAAGGACCAATTGGATTAGCACCATAAATAACTTCAAAAGGACTCATACTAGTGCTATGATGTAAGGAAAGATTATAGGTAAACTCAATTTATGGAAGACTGAGATCTCATTGCTTGATGTTCTTGTCAACATAACTTCTAAGCAAGTTTCCCAAGTTTATGTTCGTTACCTCAGTTTGCCATCGATTTGTGGGTGATGTGAGCTAATGAAATTCAAAGAAGTACTTAGCTTCCTCCACAGAGTTCTCCAGAAATGACTAAGAAACATTGAATCTTGATCAGATACCATAGTTTTTGGAACACCATGCAATCTCACAATTTCCTTAAAATACAAATCAGCGATATGAGATGCATCGTTTGATTTATTGCAAGGGACAAAGTGAGATATTTTTGAAAATCTATCAACAATAACCATAATAGAATCCTTATTCCTTTGAGTTCTTGGTAGTCCTAAAACGAAATCAAGACTTACTTCCTCCCATAGAGCATTAGGCACTGGAAGTGGAGTGTACAAACCAAAATTTTGACTTCTCATTTTTGCCAAATGGCACACTCGTCATTGCTTTACAAGTCTCTCTACATCTCTGAACATCTTGGACCAATAGAAATTTGATTGAACAAGAGCTAGAGTCTTGTCCCTACCAAAATATCCTCTCAAAATACCACCATGAGCTTCAGCTAAAATTACTTGTTTTAATGAACAAAATGGAACACACAAGGCATTAGCTCGAAAAAGAAAACCATCAAGGATAGAAAATTATTGAAAGGAACCTGAGTTGTAATTCTACCATATTGAGCCGAAATCCACGCTATTCTCATAAAGATCTTTAAATATCTCGAATCCAACCACTTTAACTTCCATTGTCAATAATAAAGAATGCTTTCTGCTCAAGGCATCAGCAACTATATTTTGAATACCAGATTTATGCTTGATTGTAAAGTTATAAGATTACAAAAACTCCACCCAAGCTGCATATCTCTTATTTAGCTTGTGCTGGTGATTAATGAACTTTAATGTATCATGATCAGAATATAAGACAAATGGCTTAGTAAGAAGATATTGACTCCAATGAATTAAAACTCAATAAATGACATAGAACTCCTTATCATAGGTAGAGTATCTCCTTGCTTCATTCAGCTTCTCGCTAAAAAAGGCAATGGCTTTCCATCTTGACTCAAAACAGCACTAATTCCCATATTACAGGTATCACATTCAACCTCAAATACCTTGTCAAAATTAGGTAGCACTAAGTTAGGAGCTTCAGTCACCTTTCTTTTCAATAGTTCAAAGGCATCATTAGCCTCACTGGTCCATTTGAATTTATTACCTTTTAAGTATTCAATAATTGGAGCAACAATAGAGCTAAAACTCTTAATGAATCTTCTGTAAAAGGAAGTAAAGCTATGGAAACTCCTCACATCATGTAATGAAGCAAGCGTTGACCAATTAAGAATAGCCTCTACCTTATTTTGATCCATCATGATTCCATTTTTTGAAACAATATATCTCAAAAACACAATAGTAGTTATAAAGAAATCACACTTCTTTAAATTAGCATAATATTTTTATTATCTCAAAATAAGAAAAATCTCTTTGAGATGATTTATATGCTCCTCTTCACTCTTGATATATACTAATATATCATCAAAATAAACCACAACAAAAGTCCCAATACATGGCTTAAGTATATGATTCATGAATCTCATGAAAGTACTAGGAGCATTAGATAGCCCAAATAGCATAACCAACCATTCATATAACTCTTCTCTAGTTTTAAATGTTGTTTTTCACTCGTCTCCAAGCCTCATTCTTATTTGGTAATAATCACTCCTCAAATTAATTTTAAAGAAAATAGAAGCACCATACAATTGATCAAGTAAATCATCTAACATTGGAATGAGAAAACGATAGTCAATTGTGATTTTATTGATAGCGCGGCTGTCCAGACACATTCTCCAAAAATTATCCTTCTTCGGCACCAACAAGGCTAGAACCGCACAATGACTCATACTCTCCCTAATCAATCCTTTTTCAACCAACTCATTCACTTGCCTTTGAAGTTCTTCATACTCCTTGGGACTCATTCTATAGACTGTCTTATTAGGTAAAATAGCCCCTGGAATAATATCAATGTGATGCTGAATATCTCTTAGAGGTGGAAAGTCATGTGGAATCTCTTCTGGTACAACATCTTGAAACTCCTCCAGGATTGGTTTTATGATTATCAGTGTCTCCTTATGTTGTTTATTTTCCTCTATAATTAATAAAACTAAAATATGACTACCTCTTTCTAATTCATCCTTGCATTCACCATAGGACATGAAAACGCTAACTTCCTTCTTTGGTGTACTGATTTCAGGAGGTTGTAATGGAGCTAAAATAATCTTCTTTTCATTCACATTAAAAGAGTATTTATGTTTGTAGCTATCATACAACACCCTCCTATCATAATGCCAAAGTCTACCCAATAATAAATGACAAGCATCTATAGGAGCAACATCACACCATACTTCATCTTTGTAATACTTGCCAATGGAAAACGAAACTAAATATCTTTTAGTTACCTTGATATCATTCCCTTTTTGCAGCCAGCATAATTGATAAGGATGTAGATAAGAGATCGTATCTAACTTTAATTTCTATACCATCTCCAAATATATCATATTCTCAAAGTTGCCAAACTGTCATGGGCTGAGTTGAAGACTTTGAGGCAACATTGTGGGCTAAAAAAATACCATAGCGTCAACAAGGTCAATATGAGCATATTGTAGCAAATTAGGTACTCCCGTGTCACAAATTGATCATGTGAATAGCTAAGAAAAATACATTCTTTTATCTTACCATCTAGCTTAGATCTCTCATTGTTTGGAATATGTGCAAATGCACGACAACCAAACACTCTCAAATGCATATAGGAAACATCTTTCCCTAACCATACATACTCTGCAATATCACCATCTAGGGTTATACATGGAGATAAATTAATTACATCACCATCTAGGGTTATACATGGAGATAAATTAATTACATCAACTGCAGTCTTCAAAGCCTCATCCCAAAACTTTTTTGGTAGCTTAGCCTGTGAAAACATACATATGATCTTTTACATGATGATGCAGTTCATCCTCTCTACAATTGCATTATGCTGAGGTGTATCAGGAACTGTCATCTCGTGTTGAATATCATGTAACATGCAATAATCATCAAATAATCCTATGTACTCACCATCATTATCTAATCTTATGTATTTCAATTACTTTTTTGTCTCCATTTCAACTCTAGCATGAAACTCTTTGAAGACATCAATAACCTGATCCTTGGTCTTCATACCATAGGCCCAAACTTTCCTAGAAAAATTAACTATAAAAGTGATAAAATAAAGTGTATCACTGATGTTGGGAACATTAATAGATCCACCATAAGTTTTTGTCCTCAAAAGACTACATACATCTGTATAAACATGGTCCAAGGTATGTATTTTTTTAGACAAAGTAGGATTAGCAAAAAAAACTCTGTATTGTTTACCAGTTAAACAATCAATATAATGGTTCAGACGTGTACCTCTAAGGTCTGGTAATATCTCTCTCTTAGAAAGAACTTGCAACTCCTTCTCGCTCATGTGTCCTAGTCGCTTATGCTATAATTTTATGCCATGGTCTTTCTTTGTAGTATTTAACTGCTCACCATAAGCTTTAGCCTGCAAACTGTACAATGTGTGACATTTCTTTCCACTAGCTATAATAAGAGAACTCTTATTGAGCTTCCATTACCCTCTGTGAAACCTGCTATCATAGTCTTCATCATCTAGTCTTCCAACTAAAATTAGATTTAACCTCAAATTAACCTTATGCCTCATATCTTTAAGCACCAACTTGCAACCAAGGTTAGTCTTTACATAGATGTCACCTATGCCAATGATGTATGTTGTGTCATAGTTGCCCATCTTGACAATACCAAAATTTTCAAACTTGTAAGTAGCAAAAAAACTCCCGCCGTGGTATAGCATGATAAAAAGTACTTATGTCAATTATCCACTCGAGAGCCTGACACACATAAGAAAAAATATTATCAGAATGGGATAAAATCAAATAATCACTAACTTGCACTATGGCTATGGTATTCTCTTTTAACTCTGTAGACTCTATTTCTTTTTTCTTTTTTTTGTTTTTTTTTAGGTTGCTTACATTTATTCTTATAATGTCATTTCTCACCATATTTATGCTAAACAATATCTTTTCATAATCTTGACTTGTTTCTACCCTTACGTGAACTGCTTCTATTTTTAGACTTTGACCTTCCTTTGTTCTCTGAGATAAGTGCATGTGAATCAATCTGAGATGCTGTTGAGTTCTTTCTTCTCAACTCAGTCAACAAACTACTTATTACTTGACTCATGGTAACAATACCTTTTGGCATAGAATTACTAAGGGAAACCACTAGTGTCTCCCAACTTTCTAGCAATAAACTAAGAAGTAACAATGTCTGTAACTCATCATCAAGAGATATTTTCATAGAACATAACTAGTTAGTGATACTCTGCATTTCATTCAAATGCTCAGCAATAGAAGCATCCTCTTTATATTTTAGGTTTATAAGTTTTCTGATAAAAAAACTTTGTTACCAGCTATTTTTCTTTCATAGAGGCTTTCTAGCTTTTTTCAAAAAGAATATGCATAACATTCAATAAAAACATGGTGAAAGACACTATCATCGAGCCACTATTAAATAAACTCAATCATTTTTCCATCTAACTTTTTTCACTCATCATCTATCATAGTTATGGGTTTTACACTATCCCCTTGTAAAGGTTCATACAAATCTTTGTAATATAATAGATCTTTCATTCTTGGTTTTCATATCATCTAATTATTTCCATTCAAGCTAATCATGTGAGAAATACTATCGGTCTTCATATTTGAACACAAAAATTAAATCACCAAAACCTACCCTGATACCAGTTGATGAGATAAAAAATAAAAACAGACTTTTGTATATGAAAAAATACTAGTAAATTGTAATACATAGCGGAATTAAACGAAAATCACAATCAAATAGAACACCAAAATTTACGTGAAAAACCACTCTAACATGAAGAATAAAAATCACGAGGCAAACTAAAGATAATCCACTATAAGAATAATAAATATACAAATCTTAAACTCTCTTGCCCAAAACTCAAACAACAATCACAAGAGAATAACTGAGATACAATGATTTCATCACTGTGCACAATATCCAAAACCTCCCCAAGCAATCACAATAAAAATTTACTATAGAGATCTGATCTAAAATGAGATAAGAATACTGTTTAGATGATTGAGAGCAGTCTCTACATTGTTCTTGTCTTTTTTTTTCTTTTTTTTATCATTTTCTTTTCTTTTTTTTTTTGAATCACGATATTATTATAATTTTCTATCCGTTTTGCTATAATTTCTCCCTATTTTTCGTAGTTATCGTAGTCCTTTTATTAGTTTTAGAGTTTAAGTCAAAAAGAAAATAAGTTATGGACTATTAAAGCTCATTATAAATTGAACTGAGTCGTATGCCCAACAGCATATTAGTAATAGTCATCGTACATGAAGATAAGCATAAATATACCATAGCAGGATGATGTTCAGTATCCTGGTATATGAATTATAACCTGGAATTCGTACCTGCGATCGATCTTAGAGGAGCCATTTCGAGACAAGTAATTGAGGGAGCAAAGAAATTCCATGGTATACAGCTAAATGGTAAATATGAGTCAAAGTTCACTCAACTTCATCATGGCAACAACAAATACAAGTGGATGCATCTTAACTATACAGACATTGCATCCTTAGGCAGAATACCTACTACATACCCCACAGCTTTCAGGAAAGGTTATTTTTGGTTTCTGTAAAGCCTTCGTAGTCATCTTCATTGTTTGCCATCCTTTTTGTGCACGAGCTTGTAGTAGACAAACTGTATGATGATCTGATGAAAAATTGGGTCAAGTCAAAACTGGCAGTAGAAGAATCCGAAACATTCAAGAACTAAGAAATGAATGAAGATAGATAGGAAGAGGGAAGGATACAAAGAGATCAAGGAGCACACAAACGATTGCATCCAGCAACCAAGGTGCATTAGCCTTGATTCTTTCCCACTCGACACTCCTCGAGAGTATGCTGCATCAAGAAAAAGGTGGTTGCTTATAAGAAGGGTTTTTTTTTTTTTTGGAGGCCGGAGTCGAGGAGAAAGAACCTTCCGACATAAGTAGCATTGGCAATGAGTGCAAACACGAACATCAGAGGATTTAATCCCTGCAAAGATATATCGTTTGTGTATCAGAGGTTGGAATTCAAATGAAATGCTCAAAACTTGGAAGTTTTTGGTCTGACCTCCACACTCCCACGCTTAATCTGTTTGATACACATGAATTCAAATATGATTAAAAGCGAAACAGTGCACAATATCAGATGTGAGAATATTGGAATGGAAGATAAGCATATACGCTCACATTCAAATATATTTGGGGCAGGCGGCCTCCCATGTAAATGGCCGCCATAATCCATCCTAACAGCAGCCCATAAGTGTTCCCTTCCAATGATCTTATGCCTCCTTCCTGAAGCATCAGAAAGAGAACAGTAATTCACCAGTTCCATTGAACAGTCGTTGTGATCTTAAGTTTGTAGTCTATCCAACTGTGGGGACCTGCACGGTTCTTCCTCCTGCTAATCCTGTCTGTACTTCCATTAAAGCTTTGGTTTGAAATGGTAGACTGACTGCGCCAGCTGCAAAAGTTCCATAGCTAACCTGCCATAACCTTAGGCCAGGAAGATTAGTACGTCGCTGCCAGAATTGTATGCCACGTCACAAACGACTCACCGGGTGAGGGACAACTTTCTTGGGATTGCTCACGCCGCTGCCCCGAGATTGGAGCCTTGGCGAGCCCTCTTCATCAGAACCGGACGACTCCATGTACCCGGAGGCCGACGGGCCACTGCGAGCTGGCCCAACTCCAAGGTAGGACGACCTACACGGTGGAGTCCCACTGCTCGCCAAAGACCTTGCTGACCTGCGACCATATGCGCACGCAAAGCAGAGACGTATGCTTAATTAGAGATTGGGACTTGTTTCAGTTCGTTGTTTGGCTATTGGAGAGAAGTCACACGTACGTATAGTATACGTCTACACGAGAAGATGTCCTACGCGAGGCAGTGAGAGTCGGTAAGGGTCGGCTGAGATCCTCATTCTTTGGATTCAAAGGTTTGCAGCTGCCTTCCTCAACCTATCAATCATGACGACGAAGTTTTATTAAGCATATAAAAAAAAGATATACGAAGTACACATGGATAAGAATGGTGGCGGAATGATGACCTCTAGTGGAGCCTGTAAACCTCTCTTCTTCCACCATCTTACCCAGTAATCATAGTACAGAGTCTGCAGCACTAAAACAACTGTGGTGGCCGTGTATAACTGCACCATTGAATTCAAGTCTAGATTTATACATGGATTTACGCTGTCTCGTTTAAATCCCAAAAGGAAGAGCTTCAAACAGATGGCAGGGGCCTAAATATTCTTACCAGCGCCGTATAGAGCTGGGTAGGCAACTGCAGCCAACAAACCGTATGAACTTCTTAGTAGATAAGATCTACACTGCTTTAATGCGAAAAGATCTGAGCTAGAACTTCAAATTAATAAAGCTCACCGTTCCTGGTTCGAGGAGGCAACCCACCAGGTTGAAGATGTCACTGCATCGAGAGAAGATAAGAACTGCTGAAAAGCTTCATATGAACTAGTGTGCCATGATCATATGACTAGCGGTGAGCAACCGTAAGAGGAGAAGTATTTAAGGGAACGGACCCGATGACCCAGGTGAGGAGGAAAGCAAGGGAGACGCCATGGCCAGACTTGCTGTGAAAGTTGGTGATGATCTGTGGGATCTCTGCTATCCCCCAGCACAAGAGGCTGATCATGCCGAGGCCAAAAGATAGCTCACCCCTTGGACTGCACACACAGTCGTTGAAGTACCTCTTGATCCAACACACACAGGCCTTCTCCTCCTCGCGGCAGGAAGCCCATGCAAGAGACTTCTCCATCTCTCTCCCTCTCTCTCCCTCTCTATCTCTCTGTGATTGGTTTGGTATTGGGGAACCTAAGGTGGTGATGGAGGGGCTGCTAATAAATGAAGAGCAGCAGCAACCTCAGGATAGGGTATATTCTATTGTAACCTAAATGGATGCTGTCAGATAACTCCTTACTTAAATCTCAACCAAAAAATCTTTATCCATTTAGACCTGCCTCGTGTCACCCTCTCTCGTTAGGCAAATTTACAACAAATGACGGAGGTGATTCATCGTTTTGGAACTCGCAACTTCGAGGACGTCCTTCCGACGGTGTTTAGTGGGAACAGGATGAGCTCATGGTGGTGTTATTCGATAACGTGGACGAAGGTCTCTTTGTGGTTGTCGCTACGCTTCTATCCATTGAACTTTTACCGGCAAAGCAGGTAAGTGAGTCTTCTCCTTGAATAGGAAGGATGTACACGAACTCCATGGAAGGAATCGATGCAATGCACACTGCACACTGCACACTGCACGCTGCACACTGCATGGTGAAGCGCCAGCGTTTGAAGAGGTTGGTGCATTCGGCTGACCGCCCACGTGGCTCATGTTCTGTCGCCTCTGGTGGGCCCCGCCGGCGTTTACTACATTTCTCGAATCCGAGGACGACCCGCTGAAAGCTTGCCATGTCACATCAAGGATGTGGCGAGCTGCTAGATCGATCACAACCATTGGTCTCAAATCGGACGGTGAGAAACTGTAGTCTAAATAGGACCATCTGAACATGAATCCGTATCGTGTCTCCGTCCAGATTAAAAGCCTGGTCCGGATTCAATGAATCTATATATGTATATTCATATATTAAAAATAATATTTCCCACTGTTACAACAAGTCGTTGTAGTATAGTGGTGAGTATTCCCGCCTGTCACGCGGGCGACCCGGGTTCGATCCCCGGCAACGGCGCAACTTACTTTTTATCCTATTCGATGCCTTTTTTAATTCCATAACTAAATGATTTTAATAATAATTACTATTAATGTTATCATCAGCACATTTGGCGGCTGCTGCTGCTTCTCGTTCTGTTGGAACCTCGTACACTTTCAAGGCCGGTTCATGGGCCTCAAGCAGATGAAATGGGCTATTTTTGGGTGTGGGCCTTACGAAGCGCCAACATTTAGAATCAGTAGATTGCAGTCTTCAGACTTGATTCTTAGTATACCCCATGTTTCCAAGAGAAAATAAAAATGGAAATTCCATTATCTACCGATGCAACCAAGATTTAAACCTTCACCTTATATTCCACAAATGATGATAGGGATTTCTTAGATAACTTGATCATTGGCAATCATCAAGCTTCTCTTTGAGCATTCGAGGTTGATGCCAGCCCTTGGTGCATGTGCTGGATGAATCAATCAAATCTAGCCAGTCGCCCCATGCATCTACAGTAGTCCTCAACCCTGGTAGAGCTGCATGCATCTGTTCCTGATACCCAATACATGCAGTTCTCCGTGCCAAGGTTGCAGTGAAATGAAGTGGGGAGGGGAGGGACTGGTCTATTATGATGCGTGCATGTTACTGCCGCGATCTGCATGATGATGAGATCTGTTGCAGCGAGGTTGAGACCACGGAAACGATGGTCGAATCGCTGTCAGAGAGCTCGCGTCTTGTCAGTGGCCGTCGTTGCTCCTTTAACGTCGGTGGGGTCGCCGGCCCATCCCCTGTCGGGCTTCTTGCCTCCTCGGCCTTTCCCTCCGCCATGTCACTAAGTGCTAGTTATGGTTATCCCCACACATTTATTAGCCACCTCTCTCTCTCTCTCTCTCTCTCTCTCTCTCTCTCTCTCTCGTATGGCAGCACGTTCCAAACAGCGACAAACTCGTCGGCTTCACCGACCTGCCTCAGAGTTAGTGAGGTAAAAACACTTGGATATGAGCTTACTGATAAGTCTGCAGAACAGCTCTTACATCGATTCAACGGACGACAAGCTAAACAAGGACAGCACAGACAAGAACAGTTCAGCGAAGATGGAGACAAACGGGTAATGGACAAATAGCATCTCAGCCCACACCACTTTAATGCTCTGCCCAATCCAAAGAGCATCAAAGCTCCCAAACGTTTGAACAGTGGTAATTCTTTTAGCCTCCGAAGCCATTAGAGATGGACAGCACAAGGAGGGCAAGTTGGCGAGCGTGCCCTACGGACGAAGGGGAAGGGACCCATGCCCTAATAACTCCCAACCGTAACAGCTGCAAGACGAGGTAGCCCGCTTAAGATATCTCAGGTTCAAGAGAGCTGGCCAGCCTAGCGCCACCGGCCTCGCGCCATGTGTCGCCGAGATCGTCCACAGGTGCTCGGCCGCGTGGACCGTGGCGGCCACCGGACCGCCAGAGCCCACGTGGCCCAGGCCTCCCCCTGTCGGCAGTGCCCGCCAGTGGTCCACCTCGGCCACGCATCCGAAGTGCTACCAGCTTTAATAATTCCACCACCGTCTTTATCAACCTGGCCAGTGCTCAAAAGTTCTCTTTGTGCACCAATGACTCTCATCTCTCTCTCTCTCTCTCTCTCTCTCTCTCTCTCTCTCTCTCTCTCTCTCTCTCTCTCTTGCTATCTTTATTATTCCTTTTGCTTCCCTGTGCTGCATGACACCAATATCGAGAGAGAGAGAGGGAGAGACGATGCGAGTGAATCGGTGAGTTACTCAAGTGGTAGCTTGGGGGGGCCATGCAGCAGGAGAATGTTGCTGTTATTAAGGTAGTCTGAGAAGAAAGTGACTAACTAGGGAGGACGTTGGCTCAGGGCAACAGTAAAAGGAATAAAAGCAGGAGAAACAACATGGAGCATCAAAAGGTGTGAAACTTCTCTTTAGTTACCAAAAATTTACAAAGGTAAATGCAAAAAAATTTAAAGCAATCATATTCATTCTTAATAGAAGATTATAAATCTTGTCCGAAGAATGATCCATCGTCAAAAATATTATTACAAAAGTAAACTCATTTTAAAAAATCACATGTAGAAATACTAAACATCATAATAAAGATTGTATGTATGTGAGAGTGTTGCGAGTTCACACATTTGTTTTCATATGATTCTACGTGCACATTTGTTATCTCTGTATTATTTTATTTTCTCTCCTCTCGTTTCAATCTTCTATTATTAAAAAAATTTATTGCAACTCGTGTTACATAAATTCTACCAACATAGCTTTATTCGAAGAGTAACAGAACCTCAATTGCTGCTTTTTATAAATATTTTGATCATTATGCCTTATCACAAACAATGATAACTGTTTAGTGAATTATGGATGAACTATGACTTTGTTCACTCATGTGGCACAAAAGACATCGGCCTACAATCTACCAGCTTTATTTTTGCTGATCTATCACTATCGTCCGTGAATCGTTTGACTCGACACTGTGAAAGATACTCTATAAATATGAAGATAGAGTTGGAAAGTTCATAGAAAACAAAGTCGAAGATATCATGAAGAAGTATGCGCACAATCTATCACCAGGAAAAGATAACTTCCGTTCCAAGTTTAATTGTGATTGACCGTGTCTCAACTCATCCAATGATTAGGTTTGCTTCTTGTGTAGATGCTGGCCATGGCCATATGTCCTACTACTACTACTCAAGCCTTTCTTCCTAAAGGGTTCTTCGCATCAAGTGCACCACGTTGACCCCATGCATGCTAGGTTGGGACCATCGTAGAAATAGGTTCATGATCACAGTCGATGCATGACCAACATGTAGATTCGCTATGCTCCATCGTACAATTCATTAGATCGTCACCAACCTCTGCAATCGTTCACCTGTTGTTGATTCCTCTACTATTAGTTCCTTCACAAACTCCCTCTTAAGTCACAATTTTAAATATCACGATCTAGATTTACAAACCTTATAAATTGTATTATAGCTGAATTAAAAAGGCACACTATATATATATATATATATATATGAGTTAGTCCCAGAAAATTTACCAAAGGATAATTTGGTAACCCAATAAAGATAATAAAATAAAAAAAATAAAAGAGATATTGATACCAAATTTACGTGGTTCGATCAATTGACCTACGTTCACGGACGGAGGAGAAGCAAAACTCTACTATAAAAGGAACAATTACAAATGCCTTAGGAAGATGTTCCTAGGTCATAAAACACCCAAACTACTAAACAAGAAAAAAAAATCTAAAGTATTTTAACTAAGTATGAGCTTAATAGAAATTAAACCCAAAATAAACTATTAAGCTTTTCATGTGGTGCATCTGGCTTCGAAGTCCAAGCCCTTATTTATAGTTGAAATAGGAAATAAAAAGCTTGATTTTCCCGATGTGGGACTATGTGAGACTTTCCAAACCAACAAATCTTTATCTTAGCATGTCCCAACATTGAAAATTAGCAAACTTGCTCCACATTCTTCACAAAAGTCCCAACAGGCAATCACCAACAATGAACACCAACCAAGTCCAAGCACTGCTTGAACTTATAAACTGGAAGAGGCTTCGTAAGCATATCAACTGGATTGTCCTTCCTTTTGAAGACTCATTTGCATCCAATAATTTTCTTACCCGAAGGCGGCTTCACAATATCCCAAGTTTAACTCCACATGTTTCTTCTGGAATAGACAAAGCATATGCAACCAAATTTGCATATCTATGTAGTGGTCGAATATCTTTCCGTGGTCTATCCTTGGTTATGGAATATTACTCTTCCTCTGGATCATCTTCGTTAGTAGACTCGGGACCATCTACTAGCATTCTCTGAGTAGAAGAATTCGACTGAAAAGAATCAGAACTATCAATCTCAACCTCCGCTTGTTTCTGCGCACTATCATTTGTACAACTAGTAGATTCCTCTTTGGAAAATAACATAGGCAATTCATCAAAAGTAACATCTCTACTTATTACAAATTTTAAGGATTTGGGATCAGGATACCATAATCTGTATCCTTTCACCCCAAAAGCATACCTAAGGAAAATACATTTTTTAGCTCGAGGCTCTAATTTTTCTTCATTTATATGCATGTATGCTGGACACCCAAAAATTTTTAAATCAGAGTAATCAGTAGGAGTACCTAACCAAACATCATCTAGAGTTTTAAAATTAAGTGCTGCAAAAGGAGCGCAGTTGACAACGTAACAGGCCATATTAATCGCCTCTGTCCAAAAGTTCTTTGTCAATCCTGCATTTGAGATCATACACCTTGCTCTCTTTAAGAGTGTTCTGTTCATACGTTTGGCCACACCATTTTGCTGAGGTGTCATCCTAACAGTGCGATGCCGAACAATTCCTTCATTTTTGCAGAATTTATCAAAGTCATCTTCATAAAATTTCATGCCATTATCTGTTTGAAACCACTTAATCTGTTTACCTATTTACTTCTTAATCAAAGCCTTCCATTGTTTAAAGGTTAGAAAAATATCATTTTTGTACTTCAGAAAATAAACTCAAACTTTTTTGGAATAATCGTCAATAAAAGTCAACATATACCTGGCACTACCCTTAGACTGAACACGAGCTGGACCCCAAAAGTCTAAATGAATATAGTCAAGAGTACCTTTCGTTTTGTGAACTGCTGGAGAATTAAAGCTGACTCTTTTCTGCTTTCTAAAAATGCAGTGTTCATAAAAATCTAGTGGCCCAATACTCTGTCTGCAAAGAAGACATCTTTTGCTCAATATACTCAAACATTTTTCGCTCATATGACCTAAACGCATATGCCATAATTTGGTGATGTCAGAATCAGACAATGATGATGACGAGGCTATGCAAGAGCTTTGTGTGATGTAGTTCCTGCAAAATATACAAGCTACCAGACCTACAAGCTTTCATAACAACAATGGCACTTCTAGAAACTTTCATAACTCCACCTTCAGCTGCGTATTTACACCCAAGAGCCTCTAGGGTGCCTAAATATATGAGATTCTTTTTCAAATCAGGAACATGTCTAATATTAGTGAGCGTCCTCACAATATCATCATGTATTTTAATTCGGATTGTGCTTTTACCAACAACATCACACGCGGTATTATTGCCCATCAAAATAATTTTACCATTACAAAATTCATATGTGGAAAACAAATCTCTATTGGGACACATGTGATAAGAATAACACGAATCTAAAATCTATTCATTTGTAGACCTCGTCCTGTCATCAGTAGCAAAGAAAATATTTCCATCATTCTCATCAACTGCAACACTAGCTTTAGTGGACTCAATAGTTTTCTCAATAATTTTTTTCTTTTGCTTTAATTTATTTTTTCTATTTAAAGCAATCAGCCTTAATGTGCCCCATTTTATGACAATATATGCATTTCAAATTTCTATGTCTGGATTTAGATCTAAATTAAGATCTACTATTGTCATATTCTCTTTTATCCGTTCTACCCCTGACAATCAGACCCTCAGCCTGATTCCCACTACTTTCCCCAGTGATATCCCTATCTATCTACTCCTTAGATTTTAATTATTTTTTCCTTTTACTTTAATTTATTTTTTAATTTAAAGCAATCAGTCTTAATGTGCCCTATTTTATGACAATATCTGCATTCCAAATTTCTATGCCTAGATTTAGAAATACTACTGTCAAATTCTCTTTTATCCGTTCTACCCCTAACAACCAAACCCTCAGCCTGATTCCTACTACTTACCCTAGTGATATCCTTAGGTTTTAATGCAGATTTAATTTCCTGATACGAAATTATTTCTTTTTCATAAATCATAGTATCACGAAAATACTTCAAGAATTAGGGAAGAGAACACAAAAGAAACAGGGCCTTATCCTTATCATCAATTTTCGTATCTATATTCTCCAAATCCATAATTGAGGAATCAAATTTATCAAGATGTGAGAGTATAGATGTACCTTCAATCATCCAAAGCATATACAAACTCTGCTTCAAGTAGAGACGGTTCTCCACTGTCCTCTTCATATACAAGATTTTAAGCTTGTCCCACATGCTTTTAGCCGTAGTCTCTATAGCTACCTCCCGTGAAACCTCGTCAGAGAGATTTAGAATAATGTTTGATCGGGCCTTCTTATCCATACCCATAAAATCTTTCTCTGACATACTATGTAGAATTTTCTCAGCTCCCTATAGTGCCAAATCAACTCTGTCTTGAACCAGAATGACCTCCATCTTGAGCTGCCACATGCCGAAGTTGACATTTCTGTCAAATTTCTCAACAACGATCTTTATTATTATCATGATTACCAAAAACTATCAAAATCAAGCTCTGATACCAGTTTGTTAGAGCTGGCCCCAGGAAATTCACCAAAGGGTAATTTGACAACCCAATAAAGATAATAAAGCAGAAAAAAATAAAAGAGACAAGGACACCAAATTTATGTGGTTCGATCAATTGACCTACGTCCACGGACGAAGGAAGAGCAAAACTCTACTATAAAAGGGACAATTACAAATATCTTAGAAAAATATTCCTAAACCATAAAATACACAAACTACTAAATAAGAAAAAAAAAGTTTAAAATATTTTAACTAAGTGTGGGCTTAATAGAAATTAAACCCAAAATAAACAATTAAATTTTTATTGTGATGTATCTGGTTTAAAAGTTTAAGCTCTTATTTATAGTTGAAATAGGAAATAAGAAGTTTAATTTTTTCGATATGGGACTACGTGGGACTTGCCAAACCAATGTAAAATAGAATTGAAAAAAATAATAATAAATTAAAGAGATTTGAGATCATCGAGGAATCTACCCCTTTCACTTGACCCGAGTGGATCTTGATGGACAAGTTCCCCCTTTAAGATGTGATGTGATTGGCACATTGGAAATCAAGGGGAGAAAAAGAAATCATCCACCCTGATTATTGTATTAATTGAGCAATAAGTAAGAAAGAAGAAAGGTCAGCATCAACTTTCTCCATCAATGGGAGAGGAGATTGAATCATAAGGCCAAAGGAGAGATTGGTGTTGAGCCTTGGAATCTAAGTAAAATACGGAAGCGTGTTTGTCGTATACGTGTTTATATAAATGATGCTTAGGTTAGACAAAGGCATCAAGTAACTACTACTTGTCGAGAACAAAGAAGGCATTAGGTGGAAGAGAGAGGTTATCTTATTCGCACGCAATAAACTTTTGGGATACTTCTTTGATTCTAAGTAGATAGATAGAGAGAGAGAGAGAGAGAGAGAGAGAGAGAGAGAGAGAGAGAGAGAGAGAGATTGGTCCCAACCAAACTTGATCAAATGGCTTGTTGGCGGAGGCAAGAAATTGCCTGCATCACAGCCAATGACACGCCATTCATCCCTAAAACCTCAACTTCGGATTTGCGTTGTGGAGCGATAACATCGACTACTATGTGGTCGTATGTGTTGCAATAATTGTCTTTGCATTCGTTTCGAAAGAGATTACAGTTCTGCCAAACCTTTGACTGCTGCATAGAGATCGGTGACTCGAGTGGAACAGTAGCAGGCAAACAACGAGTGGGGGGGTCATCCATATCTGCATGCGTCGCAGCCGAAGACTGTACCTGCGCACAAACTCTTCGTGCTAAGAAAAAAGATGGAATCTGAAGTCGTCTTTTGTTTCAGGGAATAAACATTCATGAGCTGTGAACTTTTGGATTGATTTTTCTTGTTCTCCAATTTACGTCTTCATCTCATTCTACGCTCGAAATCGTTGTCGTGGTGGTATCGATGAGAGGTTACTGGATTTAGATGCTTCACCCGTTGAAAGCGACGAAAGGAATAAGGATGATGAAGAACTTTATGCTGCTTGCTCTTTCTTCCTCCGTTCCCATCAAATTGCCACCCCGATTACCTCCAATATTTCTCAAAGACATGAGTGCCAGAAGACGACCACCGGAAACGAAACGGCGTTTCCTGGGGAGAGGGGGAAAAAGCGGGGTCCACGTGGGGCCCGATGCGCCTGTGAAATGAAACGTCATGGAAAAGTGGGTCCCACGCCCGTCCCCCTCTCGTGGTAGCTTTCGACGGCGCCGTTACGCGTCCCCGTTGGCTCGAGCGCGCTCTCAATTAATATAAAATAAATAAACAAATAAATAAATGAATTTTTTTAGGCAGTAAAAAAGAAAAGAAAAAACCAAATGCTGGTTGGCGGTTGGTCGCCATCGGAGGACGCGTGTCGCGGCCACGGCCACGACCGCACGAGGGGTACCGCGTTCACGTGCCAACCTCCTCCCTGTCACGTGCTACCTCATCCACGTCCGCAGTTGTGCTTCCCACCCTCAACTTTAAACTTGGATTTTAATCCCTCCCCCCGGCCTTTTTTAGCTCTTTTCGGAGGAGCAACTCAAATAATTATCATCGAGAGGTGAAGAGTTCACGTAAACAGCGCCGCATGGTGGATTAGCAAAAGCAATACGCATTAGTTTATATCTTTCTTATGAGTGCGAACGTTGATGCAAAGACCTGCTATTTCATTCTAGTTTCTCTGCAATGCCACGCAGTTCCACGTGCACTGACGCCGGCGATGAAAGAGGACGGCGGCGACGTGATGCCGACGGTGGTGGGTGGTTTGCTAGTGCTGTTATGGTCCTCAGTTCCCGATCAGACGAACAAGGGATGTAAATAATTAGGAGGAGGAGCCCAAACAGTTCTGGATTAGATATAGATTCCTGCACCAACCAAGTTCTCCAGGGGTATGGCCAATGCTTGCCAAATGATCCACCATCAATGCACTCCCACCTCTCACGATTCAAGCTTCGCAAACGGGCAAGTCCCCGTGCCTTGCAGGTCGTGCAGCTGAGATCACTGTAATTGTCGCTCCTTTTACGGTGTGTTGTACGTTCTCCTCCATCCCCCATAGCCACCGAAGCCTGGCATGACGTGAGATCCCTGAAGCGTCACAACCATGATCATGTCACATTACTGCTGCATCTTCTACTTGAAGACAGAAGCGTCTCCTGGATCAAATTACTAATGCTTGATTACATGGCTCTCATTTGATGCCAAGATGCTGCGATTTCCATGGTAGGTGACGTCCGAATCTGAGGTGATCACAGGAGTCGGTATCGAGTCCATATCAACACAGCCAAATAATTGATGAAGAAGCTATCGGATCATCACCCGTTATGCGTAACCGACAAAGTACACGTCTACCGTCACATATTCGATCAGGACCACGGCCACCGACCGTTGGATCGAAATCCAACGTCGATATCCGTGATCTACATCGCCTCAATTCGGAGGCCCTTTGATGGCGGTGGTTCGAGACTCACACCCTCGTCTTCCGCTTTAAGCCGGGCCTCCGATGCAAGTGAGGTAATGCCATGAACGCCACCTCCTTGCACACCTCGAGTCAACCTACAATCTAGCGAGAGAAAGAAGGCTTGTTGTTGGTGTGCATGTCGTGGTGGGTCGATTAAAAATTGGTGCAGGTCTTGCAAAAGAAAGTAGGCACCCATCATTGTAATTTTAATGGAGAGGAGGAACAGAGGGGGTCGAGTGGTCATTTGACATTTGGAGTGGTGGCCAATTTGGAGGAAGAGAAATATAGAAATGTTAGGATCTGTCCAAAGGGAAGAGGAGGAGGAGGAGGAGGAGGAGGAAGAGCGACTTGTTCTCTTTTTTTCTGTCTGCTGTCAGTCTCCATTTTCTTTTCCTTCTTTCTTCTTCTCTTTTTCTTTCATTTTGTAATGCTCTTTCTCTCCCCTTTCGGAAGGCGATTGCAGGCGGCGGAAGAAAAAGAATTGCAAGAAAGAGAGGGGGGAGATCGGGGAGACAGGGATGGAAGAGTCCTGGAAGAGGTTTTCAACTCCGCAGGAAGACAACGATGTCTTCGTGGTCTAAATCCCTCCTGATCCGTAAGGCATGCAACCTTAGGTAAGAACCTGCACATCTCTGAGCTTAATTACTACCACCACGACGCGAAGACGGAGAGGGGAAAGGGATCGGCAAGAGCGAAGATATATTATCTCTTGAATTCTTCTGATTCTCCATGATTTCTTCTTGTTGGGTTTCTTGTTTTGAACGATTCATGTCTTCCTGTGGTTGCAGCTAGCGTAACGTGAATTGGACCGCCGTGATGATGAAGAGAGAGAGACCAGCATGGGAATAGCGACACAGCCATCCCAGCTTCCTTTCTCCTACCTCAGCCCACCCAGGGTCCTCACGACGCCACTGGCCGGGCCTACTTCTCCGACGTCTATGTCCCAAGGCTTTCACCAAGGCATCTTCAGCTTCTCCGAGGGCTTCGACCGCCCTGCAAGCCAAGAGCAGCAGCACCACCACCGCCACCACCACATCCCACAGCATAGCAGGAGGGACAAGCTAAGGGTGCAAGACCTGGATGTCGCCGGTCACCCGCTGGTCCCGATCGGTGATCAAGGAGATGAGACAAACATCTACGAATCCGCTGCTGTCGGTGCCGGCAACATGCTGTCGGACATGTTCAATTTCCCGGCAACAGGACCGACGGCAATCGACCTGCACGCTAACCAGATCTCTGGAGGCTATCATTTGCCGCCGAGGCCAGCGGCCATGCCCGGCTTCTCCGGGGACTGGTACGGCCTAAACCGACAGGAAAGCCAGCAGCAGCAGCAACAGCATCCGATGACAGGTCTGAGCACAGATTCGGCTGCTGCGATGCAACTATTTCTCACGAATCCTCCACTGCAGCCGCCGCCACACCAGCGGAACCCAAGGTCTTCATCTCCATCTCTGCCGGCTCCTCCTCCAACTTTCCACCAGCAGCATCAAGGCTTCCGATCCGTCGAAGAGTCTCCCTTTGGTGGAAGAGCGGTAGAAGGCCAAGGTCTGTCGTTATCTCTCTCTTCATCTCTGCAGCAGCTGGAAATGGCCAAAGTCGATGATCTAAGAGTTCGACAAGCAGCGCTATACCTCAATAACCAACAGCAAACCCAGCAGCAACCGACGTTGCATTTTCAAGGTCATGTTCCAGGAGCTCAAGTGCATGGCCACGGTCAGCAGCTACACATGGGCTACAGCAGCATGGGCGTGGTGAATGTGCTAAGGAACTCCAGGTACACAAAGGCGGCGCAGGAACTACTGGAGGAGTTCTGCAGCGTGGGGAGAGGACAACTGAAAGGGAGTAGGGTAGGGAGACACCGTGGCAGCACATCGAACACTAACCGTAACCCTAGTGGCGGCGGCGGCGGCGGTGGTGCTGGAGGTGGAGGTGCTTCCACCACCTCTTCCAAGGACGTTCCTCCCTTGTCTCCTGCCGACAGATTCGAGCACCAGAGAAAGAAGACCAAGCTCATCTCCATGCTTGACGAGGCACGTATCGATCTCTCTTTCCGACCTGCTAGTAGTATGTCTTGGTGCCAATAATTTTAGAAAGCTCTCTCTAAATCCACATCCTTTTTCCCAGAATTCCAGTAAGCTTTTAGGATTCTTCCTTCATATACTTGGAGGACAGCCGGTGGCCACATATATTCTACACTCATACGGTCCTTGGGTGCCTAGGAAGCTGGTTGAGTGGATTCACAGGTCAATTTTCACAAGATTTTTTGACATCGGTCGTTGTACTTGACATCTATCTACTCCTAGAGGTGGGGTAGATTACCATTAGGGGTGGTTTCCAAGAAGAACCCATGGCTCACTCTACTCTTCTTTGTTTCTATGATCTCATTGTCCCTCGTGGAAGCACTGCATAAGAAATAGATTGATTTATACGAGTCTCGGCTCATCAGATCCTTGTATCTCTTTGTGTACATACTGCTGTCGGCCTTTGATTCAGCGTCTGTCACTGTCACCGTGCTTTCCTACTACTCCTGATCATGCACCTATCGGCCAACTGTTTTGGCATTCCTGAGATCATCTAAATCAACTCCACCTCCCCATCTCTCCATTTCTCTCTTCCATGGAAACTTGGCAGCTATTGTTTGGCATCAGCAGGGAACGTAACCCACATGTACAGGAATCATGTTGGCTTTCCGCTAGTGTGGCTGTCTCGGGCCCTTACCCTCCGGAGCAAGTTGCTGATAGCATCTGTGGCCATCGTAGTTGTCTTTCGTATACTACTCTCCAATTAGATATATCGTCGTAGCAGCCGCATGTCACAAAAGGATAATTAATTATTGTACTTCCTTCGTTGAATTACTGCAGCTCATTTAGTTTTTATCTCTTGCTTCCTTCCATATTTTTCGACTAGCATAGTGAAACAGTAGATAAAAATGAACGAGCAAGGAAATTACTACAAGGGGAATGAATCATGGTGTTCTGTGTACTCCCATCTTCCCAGGTGGACAGAAGATACAACCACTACTGTGATCAAATGCAGATGGTGGTGAATTCCTTCGACTCGGTGATGGGGTTCGGATCTGCAACCCCGTACACAGCTCTAGCTCAGAAGGCTATGTCGCGGCACTTCCGGTGCCTCAAGGATGCCATTGCCGCACAATTGAAGCAAACATGCGAGCTCCTTGGCGATAAAGAAGGCGCGAGTAGCTCCGGCGTCACCAAGGGAGAAACCCCGCGGCTTCGGTTGCTGGATCAGAGCTTGCGGCAGCAACGGGCATTCAATCAGATGGGCGTGATGGAGCAAGAAGCCTGGAGGCCCCAGAGAGGATTGCCGGAGCGTTCGGTCAATATCTTGAGGGGTTGGCTGTTCGAGCACTTCCTTCACCCGTGAGTCTATCTTCTCCTGTGACCTTACTATGGGATTCTTATGCTAAGCATCATTCTCCTCTTCCTCCTGCACCTCCTCCAACATGAATAAACCCTAGTAATTATCATAGTGACAATGTTCCATTTTCTTCCCAGTTTTGAGTGATTATAACATGGATACTTAATTAGGCTAAAGCTTGGAAGCAGAGTTATTCCTGCATTCCATGCTGCATGCTTGCTTGCTTCTCTTCATGCACAAGAGTTGTCATTCACTTGAAACCTCTCTCGGTCATGTTGCTCTGTGTGTGTGTGTGTGTGTGTGAGAGAGAGAGAGAGAGAGAGAGAGAGAGAGAGAGAGAGCGCACAGCACGGAGCACTTTCTTTTCTTTATTCCTCTACTACTACTACTACTATCTGTAGTTATAGGAATCAATGATTGTCACTTTCCATAGAGTGGTTTGCTTTTATCAAGAACTCAGAACTGCATTGTCCTTTTAATCTGGGTTTACTTTTATCAAGAATTCAGCACTAGGTTGTCCGTAAGTGTAGTCCTTGCAGCAGCAAAGCTGCATAAAAGCTTCACTGTTTGTCCCATCCTTTTCATTCATTGGAATACCATGACAGCAAGACTCATAAATGACATTTACTAGTTCATGACCATAAGTATGTGGTGATTAAGGATGGTCACTGTAGGTTTTTTAAGATTCGTTCTGATCATGTCATTCTCGATGGTCGTCCTTTTGTTTTCTCAGGTATCCCAGTGATGCAGATAAGCATTTGTTGGCGAGGCAGACAGGGCTATCCAGAAATCAGGTCCGTCATCTTCTCCCACGATGATAAGAAACGCATCAGCTTTTGGATTCCATGAATTCCGACCAAGAAAATAACATATATTCCATGATCCCGTCGAGACTCTCTCCCTGGCATTATTTTGGTGTTATTTCCTATCTAGACTCTGTTGAACTGTCAAAGAACCCTCGAAGAACATTAAGATAACAAGATATATGTAGTACTTGCAGAGCAGATCCACTTTAATTGGATTAAACTATGGTCTTTTTTGTTTGAACTTTGTTTCGGTCAACTAGGGTTCATGTTTTCTGCACCTCATAATCGACTTCAGAGCAATAAAAACTGATCTTTATACTTGTGGATCAGGTCTCCAACTGGTTCATTAATGCAAGGGTGAGGCTATGGAAACCAATGGTGGAGGAGATGTACATGCAGGAGTCCATGGACGAGGAGGAAAGAGAGAGTGAAACAAGCCAACAAAGAACACAATCACCGATGCAACAGCAGCAAGGACAGAGACCGGAAACCAATGCCGCATCCGAAAGCGAAGCCTCTCCCAGCACGTCTTCCATCACCCAGCGCAATCATCGGTTGGCGTCCTCCTCCGAGAACCCACCGCCGGGTCTGTCTGCGACTCACCAATCAACCGGTGCAATCGACGACAGCGTCCTCATCGGGGATATGTACCACCACTACGGGGTTGCCGCCACCTCTGCTTTGGGCCCGGCTGCAGGAATGAGGTTTGGAACGGCCGGAGATGTGTCGCTCACGCTCGGGCTACGGCATGCCGGCGGCAGTACCTCCGAGAAGAGCCGGTTCTCAGCTAGGGACTTCGGCGGCTGCCAATCCCACCAAAAGGGATCAAGGTGAACGAGATCCAAAGGAAACATAAGATTAGCTGAGAAGATCCTAAGTCGGCCACTGTAACCTTCTTGGATCTGCAACCAATATATAGCAAGAACATAGGAATCTATGGTATAGAATTATTTTGCAGGTTTTGCCCTTCTTTAACATTTCTCTCTGTATCTAAGAACACGTCGGTGTTGGGGAATAATTACAAGAATACGGATTGGTGACATTACTGTGTTTCTTTTGGTTCTGTTTACTGTTTCATTGCCGTGGGTTGCTCACCAACGAGGTGGGCGCCCATTGATTTCCGGACGCTTTGGGGAGCCATGATTGAGCCATTAATGCTCGAAATAGTGGTTGATGGATGGGGGAAAAATGAGAGGGTGATTGCGTGAGTCGAGTGGCATGCCAGATCGATGATGGGGCTCTCTTTCTGGGACCTCATTCTGGACCATCTATGGCTTCACTGGCAATTGGACAAAAAAGATTGAACGGAAGATGACTCCTTGTGCACAATGTATCGCTGCAAGTGTCAAAGAAAAAGAATCCAAAGTTCCATGTCTTCATCTATATTGATGTGAATTCGATTAAGCTCGGAATTAATAATCACCCGATTGAGACAATTATCAGCGGTGATGCTAATTAACGAACAGGTTGTTCTATATCTGAGGATGCCACTTTTGTTGCAGGATGAGAGATCTTAGCATCAAGATGGGTGACATGGAGAAAGAATCGGCGTGATGTCGTCAAAATTCCATCATCTTTCTCAATCTATGTACATGGTGACCAGTTCCTCGGAGAACAAACATCACACATCAGCCACCACAGGGGAGGCCACGAGAAAGCAACCACAACTGGTATATCCATATGCATTAGCTTCCGCCTCCTTCAAATGGGCGCAAAACGGTCCATGAGCATGAAGACGGCAGCCTCGGAGAAGGCCACGCTATGGACCGCCTTGTCCGCGGCCACTGCGTCGCTCTTACTCGACGGACGCTTCTTCTCCTCCTCTCTTCCTAGCAGCCCTGTTGCAGACTGAGAACTGGATTTGGCGTTCTTCTGCCTCAGCCTGGTGAACTCGTACGTCCATATATCGACGAGGCTTGACATCTTCTTCCCTGCGGTTCCAATACTTACTCTATCCTAACCAAATGAGGAAGGTAGAAGAAGATTGAGCTTAGAGAATCGATGGGAAGCCAGAGGAACGGGAGGTCATATAAAGAGGAGGAAATCAGTGGGCCGGCTACTATTTCCGGGGCTTCAAGGGTGTCAGAAGTCCGTGGGCTGAGCCCCTAGAAAGGGTGCGAACCGTTCGCCGCCAATCGTGCATCGCACGCAGAATCGAGGGATCGACGTGCGTCCGTCTCACAGGAATGCGGCTACGCATGCAACCCTCAGCCAATAGAATTTGTCGCTTTTGGTGGTCCCAAAACGAGGGTAAGTCTTCTTGTTGAATTAATTTCATTAGGTTTTATGTCGTCTTGTGAAGATTCTTATCTGATAAATATATTATTATTAATATTAAGTTAAGCATTTGAATCAGAACCATCCAAATTAACAGACCAATTATGAGATATGGGAGACTAGAAAAAGGCAATAAATAAAACAGAGAGATCCAATAATAAATTTGTTAATGATAAAATACTAATATTTTACTTATATAATGTTTCAATTTAATTCTATAGTGAATTAATGAATATACTATCAATAACCTAAGTTTAACCTGTCTAAATTCATGATTCATATTAACAAATGATATGTTAAATTAAAAAACATATTTTGAAAGGGATGGATTTTATTCAATGAGTAACGAGTATTTATACAGGTTTTAAGAGAGAGAATTATCTCAATCATATATTAAAATCATACAATCAGATCAATTACTCAAATTTCGTGATTGATTCTCAATTTTTTTTTTAGATTTTTGACTGAATTAAACTATGGAAGAGAAGTAGAATGAGTCTTGTCGAACCAAAGTAGGACAACAGTGCCATCGATACTCACAACGGCTTAACGATCGAAGTAGAAGGAAGCGTATAGCAAGAGCCACCAATAAAAAGATCGAATCTATGAGCAGAATACTACAATCATTGGTTATAAATTTGTGTAGTATTAGAGTAGGAGAATGATCATTGAGTAGAGAAGAAAAATGACAATGATAAATTAGTGGAGAAGAGGGATTATTATCGTTAGATGGGAAGAAGGAAAAATCTTACTTGAGAAGATTGGAGCTCTAATACCATATTGAATTGAAGAATATGTTATGAAAGAAATGAATAAGGTAATGAGTATTTATATAAGTTAATAGAAAATTTCCTCGGTACTTAAATCAGTAATTGATTATCAAATCATAGAAATATAAAGATATTATTGTATGTGCACTTCTACGATGATTAATAATAATTTATGATATAACATTTATAAAAAAAATATATACTGTAATATTTTTTGGCCATTCATCGTGAGACGTGTAGTTCATCTGGTTGCTCATCATACAACATTGCAATTTTCTGCAAAGCAAAGCTCGGTCGAGCACCGATGGCAGGAGACGAAAGGCCTCGTTCATTTCTTCGTCAGAAGGCCCAACAGCTCTTGCTCGAAATTCCAGCTTTCAGTGGAACAGAACTCATCAAGAAACAGAGACGCGCAAATTCCAGCTTTTAGTGGGATTCTTTCCCCCTTCTTTGACAACACAACACTTTTAAGTGCTAGTATCATAATCACATGTATTTCCATGTTGCAGAGTGCCCAGCAATCAGATACAGAGATCAACCCATAGAGATGTACGCAGAGATATATATATCTACAATGACTCTGAGTTCTTAGCAGTAGCAGTTTTGCGGGAGCACTCCAACCTATGGGCTGACGCAGTCGACGAGCATGGACACGGCAGCTTCCGTGCAAGGCAAAGGCAGAGAGGCGCGAGGCTTGATCCTGATCGCCTGGCTCAAAGGAAGCTCCTGCGGCTCACCGCCTCCCTCCATCTCCGCCTCCATCTCCGCCTTCGGTCTCGAACTCCCTGAGAAGACGGCACGACCCTTCTCCCGAAGCTTCGCGAGCTCGGCCGTCCACATATCCACCAAGTTGGACATTGTGAGCAGAGGCCGCAGCAACGACGACGATGGCTGACAAGCGACAGTGCGAGGCGAAGAAACAACACCAAGAGGAACAACTTATGATGAGGCCTCGGGAGGTTGATAAGACGAGAAGACGAGCTTATCCATTCCGAAACCAGGGCCTTTCGAGTCCTGGGAGCAGCCAGTCTATGGGAGGGAGCCCGCAGCTTCTTAAGAGGCCGAGGTATCTCGCATCATAGCCATCACGGAGCGAGTCTTCCTTTCGTAAGAGCCACCAATTTTTTTCCATGTGGATCACACATCACATCCACCATCGATGACTCACTCTCTCTCTCTCTCTCTCTCTCTCTCTCTCTCTCTCTCTCTCTCTCGTCTTCTGATCCTTTTAGTTTTCGGTAAATATAAAAAAGAGGTTAAATTGTCTTAAAATTAGATTCAAGTAGTTGTTAACTGAAGAAAAATCCAGACCGTCGGATCTCAAGAGCCTCCTAACGACTAAGTCATGTACTTCATCCACGTGTCTCAGTTTGGCGCGTTGGATCAGGTCAGGCACTCCTTAATCACCCTCCATCCAACGCCACAAGATTACACAGCAGCAGGCCACCTGCACCGCCTCATGGGGAAGGAGAAGACATCGAGCGATATAGATGGATCCTTCTCGTGAACGCCTAAGGCGGATAGGAGGTGGGTGAGAAGGGATCGGTAGCGAATCGATCGGGTAGATCCAAGCCCTACCGAATGGAGGAGGAGGTGGGTGAGAAGAGTCCTCCCAAGAATCAGAAAGAGAAGCCGGACGGGGGCGGCGGCGGCGGCGGCGGCGGCGGAGGATGGGGCGGCTGGGGCATCCCTTCTTTCTCCATGTTCTCGGATCTACATAAGGCCGCGGAAGAGATCTCCAAAAATGTACATGATCTCTTGCTGTTTCTTATTCGATTAATTTGCCTACTGTTACATCCTAAAACGAAGTGAATTTGGTAAAAGGATTGTCCTTGTTTGGGATCAGGCGGTTGAAGTGGTCAAGAATGCGGCCAAAGGCATCACTGAACTGGAGATTGCGGATTCTGATTCTGAATCGGCTGATGAGGTTGCGAAGATGGGACCCGAAGGGGGAGAAGTAGAAGAAAAGGAGGAGGAGGAGGAGGATAGTATTCGCAAGTCCGCGCTTGATAAACTGGAGAAAGCCAGTGAGGATTCTCTGTTCGGTCAGGTGAGTCAATAAAACAGAAGATTGGAGATCCACTGCAGTGGTTTTAGGTGACTTCTTATTGGGATTCATGTGTTCTTATGAACTTATACATCTTTTAGGAACGATGAAGTCGTTGCTATATATTGCTTCCTGTCCTTTGGTGGTGATTCCTTAACATTCTCGTTTTTGTGTTATCTAGGGTCTCAAGGTGCTCGATAGTTCAGTGGAAACTTTTGCTTCAGGAGCTTGGAGTGCATTGGGTGGTGCTTGGAAAGGGGGTTCAACTCTGGTCAGCAGGTATGCAATGTAATTTCTTTTGTATCTAGCCATTCTGCAGTACAATTTACTCCATTGAGTATGTTATATATTACGTATTCTCCAAAGCAGAGAAATATTTCTGTTAAAGAGATGTGATAAATATGTGGATTGTGCATTTTTAAACACCTGCCGCTCCGTAGCTCTATCGTCGCTGATTGGTCTTCTGCATCAACTTCTAGAGGATATGTACTTTCTTACAGTAATCCTGTAAACTCTGTACATGTTAGTGGACTAACCTGATTGGTGTGTCCTAATTGATATAAAGGGCTTGCATTACATGATGTACCACATTGTCAAGTTTGTCGGTACTTTTGTCCACTATTGTTTAATGCTTTGCACTCATTACAGTTTAAGTGCCACATTTGGATAAATTTACTTCAGTTGAAAAACTATTTTGTTGGGTCTTCGTTTAACCCAATCTATTATTAAACCTAGCCCTTCGTTTGGAGAATGATTGGCAATTGGCTTTAGGCACATCATATGCAAAGTACCAGGAATGTAGGTTCTGAATTTTTATTTCGTGGCTGAGATTACAATTGTCGGTAGTCAAACTTCTATTTGCTTTTGATTACCTTTCATGTTCAATCTAGCTGGTTATGGCTGCAAGTTATTTGGAAATTTTTAAATGCAAAATATATGATTACCATACATTCTGTATTAGAACAACAGTTTCTAGATAGGTTCTACTTTTGGAGCTAATCAGTTTTCACTAGTACCTTGTATGCTGCAATCGCTACTTTCTTAAACTGTGAAACTATATGGGTTTTGTACATTGATTTTTCAGTAAATTTAACCATTTATCGTCAAGCTGTCTTTCAGGTTGGAACATTCTGCGGTGAGTCTAGCTGATGCCATTCAGCATGGAACGCTTCCTGGCCAAACCCCATCAATTATAGAGGTTTTTCAGTTAACAGATACATTGACATGTATCACTAGTGTTTGCTATCTCTCTTTCTCTCTCTCTCTCTCTCTCTCTCTCTCTCTCTCTCTCTCTCTCTCTCTAGGTTGATCCTTTCATTCTTCTTTATTGCAATATAGACTGGGAGGACTTTTACAACTAAGGGCATGGAAGTGCTTGAGCGGGTTGGAAAAGAAGCCATAGAGTTGCTCATTGCAGAGACTGGTCTTGAAGTTGAGAAAGATCCTGGTGAGGTTGACCCTCAAGATGATGAGGAGCAGTTTGAGGAAGTTACATTTGACAGGTGCTTTTACATTTATGGAGGTCCTGATCTGCTTGAGGTACAATTTCTGTAGGTTTCTTACCAGCTGTAGTTGACACTTCCTAATGTTCACTCAATATTTGGATGCAGGAATTGGAAGCATTGTCAAGCCATCATGCTTTGTTATTTAACAGGAAAAAGGCAAAACTTTTGGCAGAACAGAAATCTCTCTATGAAGCTAAACTGCAACAGATCCAGCAAATCTTCAGTCTGGGCACTGATATTGAAGAAAATGAAGTAGATTCAGACAAAGGAAAGAATATCGAGTCATTAGGTGGTGACAATGATGCTGAGATGATAAGGTTGCGTGACTCAAGTGTCAGGAGGGCTGCTGAAATTGCGTCAGGGTAATACAAACAAACTGGTCAATGATGGATAACGTATTGACAGTCTGTTGCTAATAAATTCACTTGATATTGTTTTTTTGCTTAACTCAAATTCATGCTAGTTAACTGTTTTTTTTCATGTGATTGCACCTATCGATTACATTTAATGCCCTGCAAAATTGAAAATTATGGCTTACTAAAGGCAGCATGCGATTGCAGGTATCCAATCTGAATTTCATCTTTTGACCCTATCTAAACAATGATACTTAGAATACAGGCACAAGGAAATTTTGTTAGGCATGGAAATGACAAGGGTGCACATTGCGGTGTCTCTTTCTGCATTCCTTCTAGTGTTGACTCTTACTGGCTATTCCCTGGAAGTCATGTTAAGCTTTGATTCATGCGTTTGATACGCCTATTATTTTGATATTCTACATTGATAAAGATATGTGTTGACAATGGAAATATCACTGTGGTGTTACTGCACAAGAAATATTACAAAAGATTATCGGTAGAATATGTTCGTCTTTTTTCATGATTATGCATCTCGATCTGTCATGTTCATCGTGCTTTGTTTCACACTCAATACTATGTTTCAATACTCTGTGAAAATTGCCACATGTTGAGTTGACTGGAATTCAACTAGCAAAAAGCTTGAAAGTGCATAGTGAGTGATTCAATAATGTGCCGAAAGGTCCAGATGCTCTCACTGAGACCTTTTGACTGTAACAAAATATTTATTCTCTCTGTTGGATGTGCATGATCAAAAGAAAACTAAAGTTAAGGACAACCAGTAATTATGAGAAGGGACCAATGAATGCTTGAAAAGCTCGGGGATCGGGGATCTTCATGGCCATGCTAGCTTTCTGTTCAGTTTATTTTCACTTTGCAGAAGTTCAGCACATTAAATATGACTGTTGATTATAAGTAAAAGAAGCTTTCTCTAATGGTTGCTTTTGAACTTACTTTTAATGTGCTTACTGAATGGCTTAAGATTCTCTGTTTCTTTCTCAAGAATTTCCTTCTTTGCATGATGTCTGGTGTCACTTGTGAAGTCTGCTTTTGTTGCCTATGTATTGGCTACCCTAGCATCTAATTTTTTATTTGGTTTACAATCTCAAACGATGGTGTTGTTTGTAGTTTTTTTGTTCTTGTGACATAGGATTTCCCCTGTTTAGGTGCATTATGTGATAGTTTCAAACGTACAACTTATGGAAGCAACTCATGAATTCCAAACTATTTGCATCAAATTGTCAAACAAATTTCAAATGACACCATGAAAAATTATAGTATCTGACAGATTGACAGATATACATATTCCTATTTGTCAATTTCCTTATATTTGAGAACGCACTGTCCGCTTTGAGATTATTCTCATAATTAAGGATATTATGGACATGATCCGATTATGTAGTTGATGTTCTTTGCTTATCTTTGATGGTCAATGTTGTTGTACCAATATACTTGCATAGGCAAGCCAGACTGATATTCATAATCTTATCTTGCTCAAGAGAGTACTACTATGTTGATTCAGACACCATATGCTATTTTTTGATGAGCTAATATATTTCATAAACACCTTCAGAGTGGTTCATAAATTCATTTAGGCTGGTAGTTAATTCACTCCTAATCAGTAATAATTAGATTTGAACTTCTTTCTTTAAGCCCTTCAGATGGCAGGTAATAGTGTGGCACTGTATGTTCAATTCTAAAGGGCAAGTCAGATGTTCCCAGCAAATTTTTCTTTTCGATAACACTGTGTCTTTGATTAATTTCACAATGTACCTACTTCGGTGATCTCATCTTACAAGTTACAAGCATGTACAAAGTGGACAATCTTCTCAGAGTATTTGAAGCTTGCTTCCAAGTTGCTTATTTAGCTATTAGTTTTACATTGCTGTGCTGTTAATGGAGTGTTTACATTTTTGTATTGATTGTTTATTCATTGTGTATTAGCATCATCATTTCTTTCTGTACTTTGAAAATGGAAACCTCATTGAGCCAGCCAGTAGCTATTATATCACATCCTGCTAATTTGAGGATTCCACAACGTTAAAATTTGCTTGCCCTTCTTTTTTTATTATTATGGTAATTAATTGTGCAGGTTCACATCCGCGCTTGGGGGACTCTCTGCAAATGATACAATTCAACGAGCTACTGATAGACTCGAGACAATTCACTCAGAGTGTATCCATGTACAGATAATATGGTTAACTATATTTTCTTTAGTACTTCTGTATTATACTAAGTTACTGATTCATTGCATTTTGAATGCAGAGACTGTCAGAACTCTGTTGTTCTGCAGTATCTCAACTTCTATTTCTTGGAAAATCGGTCATTTCTAGTGCAAACAAAGGAAGGAGTGAAGAGATAGATGGAGATATCCCAAAGATTGATTGGCCTGAAGACCCTCTCTCAAAAGCTAAGATTATCAGACACAAGGCCAAGTCCATGTCTGCAGACATGGAAACAGTTTCAAAAAGTTTTATCACAGGTGAGTGTTACAAGTATGAGTTCAATTGAGTTGTTTATTATACCCATTGTTTGTGCTTTCTTTGAGAGAACAATCACTGGTAAATTTCTTTTTCTGTTGATGTACTAAAACCTTAGGGCAAATTGTCTTGTAAATGTTTCAATAATGAACAACTGCATCGATATATTTCTCTTTCAAGGAGTTTTTTTTTTCCTGATATAAATTGCTTCTAACCATCCAGACTAATTGGTTATGGAAGCAGATGCTAGGTAGCACAAATAGCATCACTCTCTTTTCATTTATTAACTTTTCTCGTCCTGCTAGAATGATCTAAATAAGGTAGCCATTTCCATGCTCCATTTTGGAATGGAGTGGACTTTTTCTAATAACAATTTATGGGTGTTATTTTTGTAGGAACCTCAGACATAGTAGAAGCCTTCTTGGCAACCATTCAAAGTGTTTCTTCTGATAAACAAGATGGTGTCCCACGCTCTGTGGTGCAGGAAAAGGCGAATGCTATTACAGACCATCTCCGAGCTGATGGAGCCAGTGCTGTTGGGAAGATTCAGGATGCTTTGCAGTTCCTGGCGTATGTGGTTCTCTCTACATCCATGCCAACCGTATGATGTTCCTCACACTGGCGTATGTGGTTCTCTATTGATGTCTGTACATGGTTTAGTTAGCCACATTGGAGTCAGTTGGATTCCTCATACTGGCTTCCGGTTGTAGATTATGCTTTTGTCGTTCTTTAAATCTTGTTTTGGTTTGTGATTGTTGTGCTAGCTAGCTATTCAATCTTCGTTTTTGAAGATTCGAAGATGATTTGTTTGAGACAAACTCATGAAAAGATGTGGTCTATATATTTATCCCATATGGTGGATTATTTGGTGTTCGAAGCACTCATGGGTCGTTAGTTTATTGAACTTATAGCACAGAATAATAATCGTGAATACTAAGTCATCTTAGATATATGGTCATTATTGTTAATTAATTGGGATTCCGCATCTTCTTGGATGCGGTAAGGTGGATTCTTCTTCTTCTCTCATGTGGCTTAATATTTCTGGTCGGCGGTAGGCGAAGTGATCTCAATACATCTAACGTTTTGTACAGAATCTAGCAAGCCTGACTTCATAAGTAAACGTCCGACATGATAAAACACCAGAAGCTACTGCGACCAACATTCCCCTGTTGACCTCGAAATGATGTGTAGGAGCTTAGTTGGGCTTAAAGAACTTAAGCTGGATCCCGCTGTTGACCATGCTCCAAACACCACCTGCAGAGAAAGCGAAGCTGAAAGCCATGCCGATGATGCCGAGGCTCCAGTTGAGATACCAGTCGAAGCTGAACCTTGGAGGCTGCTTCATGCGAATCCACATGAAACAAGGGTAAGCAAACGTGACCGGAAGAGAGAGTCCACCCAACAGCCCAGCGAGGCTCGAGAGGAACGGAAGTGCCACTCCGACGAACAAGGAGATGAGGCCGTAGAAGACTCGGAAGCCGGATCGGACCCAGATGGAGCAGGGCCGGTTGGTTCGACTCGTGTAACCCGCTTCGAAGCTGTCGAACACCGGCATGGAGTATATCTGGAAACTGGTGAGGCAGTGGAACACAACCAGCAGAAATGTTGTGGCCAGAAGTCCCCTGGCGATGTCACGGCTGTGAAATGCGTATAGAGCATTCAGCATTCCTCCTGCTGGCATCTGGAAGAGAGATAAATGGGTTTATGCATTTCGATACTCGCCAACCTGCAGCGTTTGAAGCCTCGATATATACTCACCAGGTTTCCATACGCCCAGAAGCCTCCGATGGCAATGGGGAAGAAGCACATGGCTATCAGCAGGTAAGCGACTTTGGCTCCTCTCCACATCGGAACATGCGCAGGATGTTTGAAGGTCGACGGCATCGTTGCCTGGAGACCACGCAACAGCAGTAAGTCCATAAACCTTTCGAAAGCAATTACGGCATCGAGCGAGTCGGACGACCTGAATCTCCAACGCAAGGTTGTGTCCTCTGAATGCGTATGCTATTATGCCGAGAGCATTCGAGACCGAGTAAGCTGCTGCACCCAAGGAAGGGGATGACAGAGGATGATAAGAGACGGAAGGTGGCCTTTCTTGGCCAACGGAGAGTAGCCAGGCCATGGAAGTGTAAGTGATTGCTGTGAGAGCTCCGATGAGAGAGAGGCCAGCGATGGAGTTGAGATTTGGGAGCTGAGACAGGACGATGCACAGAAACGTAAACACTAGATACCATTCCACGGTCGAAAGCGGGTTCGATGAACACAGAGATCCACAGACTATCTGGAAGAAGAGCTTCAAGGTTTCCCCTCCGATCAGAATCAGCGCTGCGGCAGTCCCTGCTGATAAGTATATTGTCGGGAACAAAGCCAGCCAAACACCAAACCTTTCTCCTGAACAAAGAGATAGTTCAGTCATTAGCAGTGCAAAAGATGAGGGACAACAATTCAGAAGGAAGAAGAAGAAGGGCGGTCTCACCAAATGCAGCCTGTGCAAGTTCCACATATCGATTGTATCTTCTACCGGGTAGAGCTTCATGTAGCTTAACCAGAATCCAGAGAGTGTAAAGTTGCCAAAAGTAGGCGACGGTCAGAGCTATTATCCCCCAACTCCTGCAGTCCACGAGATGAAGCTTAGAATAGCCCACCTTTGACATCAAACTATTTCTGTGAACTCTTCTATTAAAACAAAGCTTTCTGCTTCCATGTAAGCTACAAAAAGATGTGCAATTTGTCATTCTTGTGGTGTTGATGAACTGACTCAACGCATAATAACTCTGACCTAAACCTCAGATCGATGCTAGACTCTCACCAACTACTCGCAAGAGCTACAATCATGTAGGCAACTGTAGGAGGTGATCTTTGGAGTGGAATAAGGCTACATCAAAGCAGCTAAAAGGTACAAGAAATCCAATTCTATTGTATTTTCATCCATCCGATTCAACTCGTGACGATTTTAAGCTGATGACAGCACGCAATCAGACCCATCACATCTATCCCACAGTAAAATTAGGCATCGTTCACCATCTACCATGGGGTATCAATTTACCGGGTGACTTCTCTTGCTCATGCACATAATGTGCTGAACCGATCTACCGCTTCTCACCATGCATGCCTAAGGCCATGTAATGGATGGAAGTATCATGTTGTGTTCAGCAGCAGAGAAGCCTGCTGATGGAAGTACGAAAGAAATGGAAAGCATTAAGCGGATGGCGAAGAAGGGGAGGGAGGGAGAGAAGGTGACCATCCGAGGAAGGCGAAGGCGACGGGGAGGAGGAGCGCCTGGAAGCCGATGCCGGCGTTGAGGTTGTGGAACGCGGCGTAGTGGGCGTTGCCGTGGCGGGACTCGGTAATGGGGAGCCATGCGTCCTGAGGGTTGAGCTTCGTCAGGTGGCCCACCTCCTCCAAGTAGCCCCGCAGATTCACCAGCACGCGCTTCATCGGCGTCCCCAACGCCGACGACATCGACGGGCTCAGGAACCGCGGCGATGCCGTGCCCGACTTGGCCGAGAGGGGCTCCCCTTCGCCACCGCGCGACCGCTGGCCCGTCGGGGTCACGGCCTCCGGCGTAGAGGCCCCCCGAGGACTCGCCGGGATCGAGACCAGCTCCGGCTCCAACCCCTGCGACGCCCCCATTCCCCTTTCCTCCATTCGCTTTCTGCCGCTCCTACTTCTTCTTCTTCTTGTCTCAGAGCGAAAGAGCGCTGTGAGAAGAGAGCAGAACGCGGGTAAAGGTAAAGGCATTCTTATTCCCAATTCGAAATGACCAAATCGTCCTTCCATGAAATGGATTATACGTTACGTGTATTATATTCACGTCGTACATTTAGTTCAGGTCCGGTCAACTCTGGTCTGAATTAGCATTCATTAGAATCAACGTGATATGTTTTTAGATCGGGTTAAGATCTTGGTCAATTCAACCCATAGTATCAGTTATTTAAACTCGATTTGGTAGTATAGAATTCTTTAAGCTAATTGTGGTTTCGTTCATGTACCCATTGGGACTGCCATTGGCCAACTCTTGACGTCGCAGAGTTGACTTGGCGGACACAGAATCTGAGAGGAGATCTGACATCACGCAACGTGCTTTAATGGTCAATTCTATTTATGATTATTATACCGCGTGAGGAAAGGGTTGATGCAAAATTATCTGAGAATCCAATCCTTTGTCATTTCTATTTAACAACAGAATGAGAATAGATAATGCACCCGTTAATTTTATGTACGAACTCATGTTGATTAATGTGATTCGCTATTTAAATGACGTTCTGAATAAAGCACATCAATGCATATCAAATTCTATAAGAGGATGCATACTTGATGGACTGAACGTGAATGATTTGTACCGATGTTCCCGAGGCACATTTAGATCGAGTTGGTTCATCAGACATCCTGGCTATAATTTTGACCGATGGAGTTGTCGAGAGACGACAAGTTGCATGGACAAACAGCCGGCCAAACAGGGAAATGCTAGGTATGGTCCTGACCGAGATGAAGCTCCAAACAATTAAGTGAAGGCATTAATGCGTGGTACAATTCGTGCCATGCGTGTACAATTTTTCAAGTAGATGACATGATTTATTTATTCGGGTTTTAAATGTGCAAGATACGGAATTTTGTCTGCATAGCAAGAGATCTCCTAAGAAACCTCCTAGCCGTGGTTAAGGCATGGAGTAAATATTATGCAATAGTTATAGATTTTGAGCGTTTGACACGGCGTAGATTCGAAACCAAACTACATCCAACGTATACCCAGATTAGTGAAGATTTAGAAAGTTTAATCAAATATTGAGTTCAAGAAATGATATATTTATCCGAGAGCGTTTTACAGCATGACATGCGAGCATGGATTTGAAGTCGTGATTAATATCAATAACGATTATGTACACCATTCGATCATAAATGAGATCGTAAAATCATATATCAAATCTGAATATTTAGAGTAATAATTTAGTGAGTCAGCTTCTTAGTCGGTGCTACGTGACTGGCCTTACTAAGTTATTTAATCTTTTATCAATGTCACAATTTTTTTTTTTGTTTTATGGATTTGAACCAATATAATGTGTTGACAAGTGGTAGTATCCAAGTGTTTGAACAAGTGGAGCTGATATCGGTCATCATTCGTATGTCTATTCTCTTTTTTTTTTAAGTTATAATTAAATCCTACTCTTTGCATCATTAAAAAAAAATTATCTTTTTGTTACTGCATTTTTCACCATGAGGGAAAGTTCCAAGTAGACGAGGGTGGATGAGTCATCGCAGGACCCAAGTGCAACGTCAAAAGAAATTAAGCTCCCACGAAGAGTACATCCCACGATCGACGCTGGTGGTGGCAATGTCCTAGAGACAGACACTGGAAGATCTGCGCTGCCCAGCCTCCGTGAACGCGTCGTCCTGAGCGCACAGGATGTAGACTTACTCCACCCTGGAAAAGGGTGGCCACTGTGAGATCCTTTGGGGCATTCATGCAAACACATGTTCGACAATGATTACGTACGTATGCGGAGCACGCGAACACGGATGTACACATCCCCGGAGCGGACGATGCTGGTAAGGCTTCGACGAATCCCTCTGGGCGCTTGAGATGCTTGTATCGCGTCTGCTGCTGCCTCCCAAACCCGAAGAAGACCTGTAACTGTGGGATCCAATTTCCACTGTGAACAACCGACCACGTCATACACATTCACCCGCCGGTGGTCGGGGCATCCATTCGGCCAGTGATGGCGGAGTCGTGTCATTACTCCTTGCCACGTCGACACCTCGACGGACCGACATTATTGATTGCAGGTGTTAATTACATTTGGAGGCGTGGGGCCCGCTAAGGTTACTGATAAATGGGCCAAACATGGATGCGCGGACGTTGGGGCTCGCCAACGTTGAGGGCAGAGGCCGACTCGTGGGTCGATCCACATGTTTGGCACCGCCTCATTCGGACGGACGAGTGAGCGGCACCTGTAAACCCAACCTTCTATCTTTGCGCGGTGCTCGTGTCGTGATTCTTCTCCTCTTTAGAGAAACCAGCGGCCGACGATGCTCCCTCGTAATGGAGGATCGCCACCTCCTCCGGTCTCCGCTCCGCCGCTGGAGACCCCAACGAGACCAGCCCGAGTAGCCGCGGCCGCCAGCTGTGGTCCGCGATGGTGCGCGAGGAGGGGGCGGACGGGGAGCTGCATCAGCACAGGTGCCTGGGCGGCCTAGTCGTCGGCAGCTACTGCCACGACGTCCTCTTCCGCGACGGCGTCCCCGTCGGCGAAACCCTCGGCGGCGCCGCCGCCTTTATCTCCAACGTCCTCGACGGCCTCACCCCATCCCCTCCCCTCTACGTCGCCAAGGTCGGCGCCGACTTCGCCTACGCCGCCCCCCACTTGCCCCTCCTTGCCGCCCCCTCCGCACCCACCACCCTCTTTCACGCCCACTTTCCAGCCGCATCCGCCGTCGGAAGGTACCACCGCGACCGTGTTCTTCGGCGTCTCCGAACGTGTGATCCGATCTACGCCTCCGACCTCCCCGACGACGCCCGGTTCGACTTCGGCCTTGCGGTCGGCGTCGCGGGGGAGATCCTTCCAGAGACCCTCGCCCGCATGATCGACCTCTGCCGTGTCGTCCTCGTCGACGCCCAGGGGATGATCCGCTCCTTCGACCCGATCGATGGCACCGTCGGGCTCCTGCCGCTCAGGAGCTCCGGATTCTTCCACCTCCTCCCGCGAATTGGGTTCCTCAAAGCCTCCGCGGAGGAGGCGCCCTTCGTGGACATCGAGGAGGCGCGGAAGTGGTGCTGCGTCATCGTGACCCATGGGAAGGACGGGTGCCGAGTCTACTGGAAGGACGGGGAGCTTCGCGTATCCCCGTTCCTAGCAGAGGAGGTCGACCCCACGGGCGCAGGTGATGGTTTCTTGGGTGGGTTTGTCGCTGGGTTGATTTGGGGGCTGGCGGTGCCGGATGCGGCGCTTCTAGGGAACTTCTTTGGTTCGCTCACTGTTACGCAGATTGGGGTTCCCGAATTTGACCAGAGGATGTTGCAGGTGTGTCTTCTCGCCCTTTTTCTGATTCTTGATTGTTCATTAGAACTTTCTGTCCCTTGCGCACTTTTCGAGGTTACTTCTTCCTCTGCAAGCCGCTGGCTTTTAAGTGCTTATACCGTGTATCATTACTTGGTAGATTCAGATTGAAAGCCCGGTTTTACTAATCTTGTTTCAACGTTAATAATACATGAAGCAGATGGTGGGTAATCGGATAAATTAGAGACAATGTAGTGTGTTTCCTTGAAGAACAAGCATAGAAGGTGCAACAAAGCTCATAAGTTGCTTTTGATCGTTTTGGATTTCATCTTTCTCTCAGTATCTAGACTATAGATGCTACCCATCTATCTTATTTACGTTTAGGATAGTTTTGCAGTTGTTAGTTCTTGGTAGGTCCATTGGAATGACTTCGGTACATAATATCAAGATGGCTGCCTTTTATGGTAAGGCTGAATCTTGAAATGACTTTGGTACATAACTTCTACATGACTTCAAGATGGACACTTTTAAAGCATGTTCTAATCATCGTATGGAGTGTTGATTTGCACTTTGGTTGGTGAAAACTAAGCATTCAGAATGGACCCAATTCATCTGTTAAGCTGAATAACAGATATTAAGATTACTTTATAGCATATTAAGGTGATCATAACAATTGCCAAATATATTATATGTTTACAAGAGTTGATAATTTAACCTTTTAAGGCATATTAAGCTGGGAAAATCTGGATTGTTTACAAGAGTTGATAATTGTAAGCCTTTTTGCTGGGAAAATCTGGATTGTGAAGATTGTAAAAGGAATAAGTTAATAGATCAACCTACAGGTCACAACTATCAGGTTGCAGTAAATCAACCCAAACAGAGCAACTGTTTGGATCAATCAGCTTGGTTATCATGTTTATGATTGTAATCATTCACTGATTTTCATCCTTTCAAGAGCCATTGGATTAGTGGTCACTTTTGTTCCCTAATTTCTTCCATCTCATGGCCATTCTTGCAAAAGAATTTGTGGTATTAATTGGCATACTTTTGTGAATGTAGAGTCCTTACAGGTGCTGGTATTCCTTGACTGTACATCTTTGGCTCTATTCATAAGTCATCAGTTGTGAGAGAGATTCTTAAGTTTGAGTGATTTTTCAAAAGGTTAAGATCTTTACACTAGAACATGCTGAGTTTGCTTTAGATATTGTATGGAAGGTCTATTCTATACTGATGGAGTGCAACAGGACTGTAGCGGTGTCAATGTTTAAACTTTGTAGGTTCACATGTGAATAAAATTTGGTTGGGTGGTTTGAGATACCTATGAAGAGGCATTAAGAAGTCATGTAGGACAAGCATATCAAAGCACTATAAGCACACTGTTGTTTCTTTGGTCTCTCTCTCTCTCTCTCTCTCTCTCTCTCTCTCTCTCTCTCTCTCTCTCTCTCTCTCTCTCTCCTCGTGGACTATTTTCTCACTTGAATATCAATTTATGCTTTTATGTTGGTTTGTTTATTGTTGCTCCAATTATAAATGTTGTGTGTTGTGATATGAAATTATCTTAATCATTCTTTTTTCTCCTTTATTTTGTTTACTTGAATTTGTGCTGCTTAGCTTGTTAATTTATGTTGCTGGAGTTGAGTTGTATGGCTAAACCTGCATTGTTTTTATTCAATCTAATCCCCCGATCCCTCTTAGGTTCTTCTAACCTAACCAACTATAAAATGTTTGAAGCTGTTGTCTCATAGTAGATGTCATTCTTTTATAGTTATCCTCCATTTTTTAGGCCTTTGCATATCGTAAGCTTTTCTTATTTCAAATATATTCTAAAGGATATTAGTAAAAGATGTGGGACTTTTTAGATGTCTTTCAGAAATTGAGATCTATATCGCGCTAATTTCATCTTTCAGAATTTGACATTTTATACTCTCTAACTGAAAAAGAAAATGTTCGTTGGTGTTCTTTGTGATGATCGAAGCAACGAATGTGTCGTTATGGGATATATAAAAGAACTAAGGTGTTCTTTTTTCAGTCTTTGTGTTAGTGAAATGCCAAGCTTTTGTAGATGCAGACGTTTGTTCAAGTGATACAACACCTTGACATATGCAACTTTGTTTGTGAACTTAGTTAAGATTGTTAGTCATTCTTCGATGAGCAATGCTGGATCAAGATCTACTAGACAGATAGTCAACAAACTTATGTGCACTGTTGCAGAAAATGGTTGGTTATATGACCTGATTATGGAGTTGTTTCTTCAGATATTATGGTTCCTTGTAAACCTTTTTTTTTTACAATCATTTTAGCTTGATCTAATATGCTAAATGCTCTCTCGATTTAAATTTCGGTTTGAATCAGACATCTGACTGACTTCTACTGTTTTAAGAAAAGTCAACTAGAGTTTGGTCTTCTTATCATTGTCGTTGTCATTGATTCAAGATAATTATGTATTTTTTTTGTTTTTCTTACAAAGCCTTTTTCTCATTTGTTTCTGTCACAGCATGTCAAAGAAGAATTAAAGAGAAGGGCAAATGCGTGTGATGGATCATGTAGTAGTATTTCATTGGATTTCCAGAAGTCAGATATGCATGAAGCCTTCCTAGAACGCCTTAATGAAGTGGCCAAACTAACATGCACCAGCAACCCAACTTGCTTGCCTACTGATTATTACAAATAATGTCAGTAAATATTTAATCTTCAACTTCTAGCGGCTGTCAACCAAACAGTTTGTTAAGTTATTAGTAATTTGAAGCAGATCTACAGGAAAGTGATGCACATGCTTTAGAGACCTGGAGATGTCTTGAAACTGAAACGGATAAACCAGAGTCCAAGATGCCCTAATTGTCACTGCATAAGCAATTTCATTGCTTGGCTATTCACTGATTGCAGGAGAAGAAATAGTTATCTTGATTTTGTTCCTCCCATCAGTTTCTGCCCCTTTTTTTTTTTTTCTTTTGTCAAGGATTTTGTTGTCATTTCTATGGCATCAGTTATCTGCTCCCCATGTGCTTCAGATATTGTTCCGTAAAGTTGCAACACTCACTAGGCATTTCTGAACCTTCTTATTGTATTCCTTATGTTATGGTCTTTTGTCATTGCTTTGTAAACTATACCTTCCGAGAGGCTTCAGTACACAATATGACAGACTTCCAAGTTTTGGATTTGATGCTATCCAGGCAGTGAAGTGTAAAAGAAAAAGCACAAATCGATTAGTTTCATCTAATGTCTATTTATACATGTTTAAATGTGAAGATTTTTCTCAACTGAGCAACGAGATTTCCTCGTGTAGTTAGGAAAATCTCATCTGCTATCATGCTCCCATAAGATTAAGCTCCTATCAAGGATGTCGATCTTGGACTGATGTAACGAAAATAGTTTATGGGTGAGAGGTTTCGTGAGTGAGTCTGTTAGTTGATCAGTTGTATGTACGTGAAAGACATGTAGTTGATGTCCGACAATTTGATCTCGCACGAAATGAAAGTCGATGGCAATGCGTTTCATGTGTGAATAGAATATTGGATTGGCACATAAGTAGGTAGCTTCAACATTATCATAACATATTATAGGAGAAATGATAGAGTTGACGTTGAGTTCCTTAAGGAGATTTGTGACTCAATTGTGTTCAGCGATAGCGATGGTACAGTATTCAGCTTCGATTGTAGACTGTGTGACTGTCTTTTGCTTCTTAGAACTCCAACTGATAGTATTAGCTCTAAGGAAGACAATATATCTTGACGTGAAAGTTCTATCATCAAAGTTCTCCGCCCAATCAGTATCAACAAAGGCATGGAGATTAAGTAGGGTGTGTTTGCGGAGAAAGAGGCCATGATGAAGGGTCCCTTTAAGATACCGAAAAATTCGTTTTACCGCAGATCAATGCGTAGTAGATGACTGGTGCATGAATTGGGATAATTTATTGATCGTAAATGAGATATCTGGATGGGTGAGAGCCAAGTATTGTAAAGAGCCAAGTACTTGTTGATATTGAGTAGAGTCAGTAGTAGGACTTCCATTACATAATTTAAATGATTCACTAGTAGAGAGGGGAGTTGTAATCTCTTTTGCATCCTACATATTTGTTTTGGATAATAGGTCTTGAATATACTTTCGTTGTGATAGGAAGAGACCTGAAGATGTAAATGTTGCTTTCACCCTCAGAAAGTAACTCAATGGTCCAAGATCTTTGAGGGAGAATCGATCAACCAATTGCTTTAGGAATGCCTGAATCTCCAAGGGATTAGTGCGTGTGACAATAATATCATCACATACACGAGAAGATATATTGTGTTTTCATTTTGTTGTCATAAGAATAACAAGGTATCAAACTTAGAGTTGATGAAATCAGTTGATGTCAAAAACGAGCCAAGTTCAGTATACTAAGCTCTTGAATCATGATGAAGTCCATAAATAGCTTTTTGTAGTTTGCAAACATGTCTCGAATACTGATGATGAACAAAGCCAGGGGGTTGCTGCATAAAGACATCTTCAGTTAGAGTCTCATGTAAAAAGACATTGTTAACATTTAATTGTCGTAGGTGGCAACCTTTTGAGATGGCTAAACTTATGATAAGTCGAATTATTGTGGGTTTAACAACAGGACTGAAAGTCTATATGAAGTCAACTTCAGGTCATTGCTTTATATCTAGCAACGGATTCTTTTGGGTTCTGCTTAATTCGAAAGACTCAATTACACCCGATGATGTTTTGTGTAGGATAAAAGGATACAAGGGTTCATATAGAGTTATGAAGGAGGGATGGTTTGTTTGGAGTTCATAAGTGCATGAGGCATCTTGGTCAAACCTTTGTTGATAGTCTTGTTATATTGGTTGCCCCTCCTCTTGGATTTTTGGCTAACTTGAGCTGTGATGGATGGTCCTAGCAATTTGTCCTCGCGCTTGAGATATATCTCAAAGTCAGTCAACTTGTCGTAGAGTTCTTCGAATGACATCGGTGAGTCACGTGCCCATATTGCTGTTGTTAGTTCCTTGTAGTTGTCTCCTAGGCCGTTAAGAGTGTGGATAATGACTTCTTCATCACTGAGGGAATAACCTATCAAGGCCAAGTTATCGATGTTAATTTTTATATTTTGTAGATAATCGGTAATAGTACTTTCCTCTTATTTTATTTTCATGAGACTGAAGAGGAGACTGAGCATGCGAATACGCGAATGATTCACCAAGGTGGTTTGCAACTTGCACTAGGCTTCGACAGCAATGTCACACAAAGATATGAGTAGGGCAAAAGATCCAACGACGGAGGCTTGAATTGCTTGGAGGATGAGACGATCTTAGCGTAGCCATAGTTTGTGGTCCATATTTGATATTGGACTGAGTGCTCCTAGGATGTTGAGCATCGCTGGTGGACAACGAAGAGAGTCATCGGCGTAGCCTAGTAGATCATATCCAAATAGGAGATTAGAAAATTGAGCACGTTAGGATGCGTAGTTGTCACTTTTGGATAACTTGAAGGGGATGAGAGTTGTAGTATTGATGGAGATAAGGCCTATATGTGGAAAGTACTATGGTTCCCTACGGGGATAATAATTGGAGCGTCAAATGCAGATGATGAGGATATGTACCAATCTGACAGAGCAAAGTAGGAGTCTGCAGCAACGACAATGATCGAGGGAGAAGTGTCGGTGTGGATCAACGTCGCCTAAGGTGTGTTGCTGGCATATGAGTTCTTTGTTAGCTTTGTGTAGGCTAGTTTGGTTATGCAGTATTGAGCAAAGCTGCAAATCTTCGATCAGCAGTTCTTGTGGCTGAGGATCTAGGTGATGAAGAATGTGAAGAACAGTGTAGCGTAGAACTCCGCTGGAGTGTGGCTTCTACTGCAAGCTGTGCTTGTGGTTGTTGATGGCGAGGCAGCAGCTGGCAATAGGCGACGATGGCTATGATCGGTGCAGATCATAGCGTTCAACAAGATTCGGTGGCTGGAAGGGCGGCAGAGTCAACTGGAAGGAGGCTTGGAGGAGGCTTCAGTTGGCAAGGGAGCAGCAGTTGGTGGTAGAAACAGAAGCTGCGACCGCCGAGGAGAGGGAAGGCAATCTCCGTACGTCGAGGAGGAGAGCGGTGAGCTGATCAACAAACTCAGCAGCACATGTGCTTCCTTTGGGAGCGTCGTTAATGAGGAAGAGAAGCTCGTAACAAGCCTGTGATGGTGCCAAACCAAGAACTCAACCAATGTCAAAATCAAGTTCTGACTTGCACCACTTCCGATGGTCCTGGTGAGTTCTCTACCCCATACAACACATGGGCAGGTCATGTGCAGGATGCGCCGGTGAAAGCTACCTCGACTGATGTGGGCTCAAGGTTTTGGAGATCGCTCTTGAGAGATCTACAGCAGTGTGGTGTCGGTTGTAGTGTTGGAGAGAGCTGCAGCACTGTTTGCGGTGCTGAAGAGAGATGTAGCAGTATGATTGGCGGCTATTGAGAGATTTAAAGTTCTGTGAGTGATCTGCTAAGGAGAGCTGTCGCATTATGGTTAGCCAATCTGCAGTTCTTGTCGCAGATCTATGAGAGATATGTAGTTATGTGAGAGGCTGCGGCTACAAATCCACGGTGCACGTCGGGCCGAAGAGGAAGCGATTCGTGGTCCGTACGTCTTCAAATGCTGCAGCTTCAAGTGCGTCAACCAATTCCGGATGCTGCTCGACGAGGCGGAGAAGAACAGCTATGGAGGAAAGATGAAGTGAAGTAGGTGGGAGAGGTTGCTGTAGGCTTTTGTCCAGTGTTTGAATTCAGAGACAGTTAAAACCAGCAGCTCCGCTTGCTATTTCAGCCCATTTAACCATTTACGACAGTGTTGTTTCCACCACCATCAGTTTGAGCCCGGCAACTTGGATTGCGTCTCCCACGAGGAATAGGATGAGGAAAATAAGTGAAGTAGGACATGACGGAGCTATGCTTGCCTTGGTGCAACTTTGCCAAAGGCCACGCCTAGTGCAGGCTGGGCTCAATGCATGCTTGGTATGTGGATGCCTCCAGCAGAAGGCTTCGACTGGAGGAGGAGACTAACGATGTTTCGGTTAGCAGTCAGTGAGGACGTCTTGCTTGGGCAAAGAGTGCATAGGTAGCAGCAAGTGTTGCGATGGACTGCAACGAGTGGACGGTGCAGAGACGGCAGCGCAGCAACGGGAGAAGATAGCCGCTGTTCGTCGAGGAAGTACCGTAAGAAAGAAAGCAACGGCAGCAAGACAACCTTTGTCACTTCAAATCAATGTCGTCGAAATGCACCAAGGCAGAGGACAAAGAGTTCTCGGTGTTGGCTCAGTGGAACAAGAGGAGATGCTATAGAGGATTGAGGTCGACGAGTAGAGATTGTGTGACTTCTTGGTAGATTGCTATCGTCGGACAACGACGTAGCTGGTTGAGGAGGTCTTGCTAAGGTAAGAGATGCTCTGTTTCTCCGGTGAGCAATGCAAGCGTCCACAGTCTCGGTGCCAATACAACAATCTACAATGTGTGTTGAGATGGGTGATGATAATAGGGATCTGGGAGCAGGTTCTTTGGTTGCGCCGATGATGCCGCTCGAGGAAGAGCTGTAGGAGGATTACAAGGAAGGGGTTTACAGTAATAGTGGAGTCCATCACCTTGCCTTGTCGATGCTGTTGCGGGACCGTATAAGGAAGTGATTAAGAGCGTCGAGGGAGGAGGAAGGGAAGAGGCAACAATTGACATGCCAGCGACGATTCGACAAGCAACCTGGCTGACGAAGATGTTCCTCCCGATTGGGACAGGAGGGAAAGAGAAATAACGAGTGGCCCGACCGAAGAAGCTCGCCAAGGGTGACAGCAGAAGATGGATGCTGAGGATTTTATCGGTCTACTGGACATCGGCCTTGGAAGCGCGATGTTGTCATTCTGTGCGATGTTGTCGTTGGACAACAAGGAAGGCAGAAAAAAACTCTTGCTTAACGCAATGGTTTTGATACCATGATAGAGTGAAGTGTAAAAGCAAAAGCACACATCGATTAGTTTCATCCAATGTCTATTTATATATATTTAAATGAGAAGATTTTTTTTAACTGAGCAAATCACATCTGCTTTCAGGTGTCCCCAATTTTTTCGATGTGATATGGTCTTCCATCATCTGAGCTTAAAAAATTGTGCTTTTGGTTCAAGAAATTTTTTATGCAAACATCGTGGCAAGAGGACAATTAGTACACTTAGTTAACATGGACCAGGTTATTACTTCTTCAAAACCTCCTGGAACATGCATTTGGAAAATTCACAGATCAAGAACTGAGCATGGAGATGACGTGCCTTGTGATCCTTTTCTTTTTAGGTTGGTGGGGAGTGTTTTCTCCCATGACTCGTCAAAGTTCACATCTTTGTGCAGATTCAACTGTTTACCTAATTTTCATATATATCCACCAAATTTAAATGCTTGTTATTTGATTTGCTCCGTAGATCGAGTCAGTCTGACTCGTTTGATAATACTTGGTGATGACATGACAATGTCAAATTGCTGTGTACCTCTTAGGGCTGGTTCTGCTTGTGAAGAAAGAAAACCAACTGCTCTTTCTTTTCCTGCAACTGCTCATGAATTGCCTTTGCGATGCTTGTTTTCAAGTAAAATATTTGTGTGGATGAGAATTGTAGATTTAGAAATGTTTTTTCCTTCAAGTGACATTCTTCCTTCTGTTCGATTGACTTTTGTGAAGTCAAAGTCAAGATTCTTGAGCAGAGGCATAATTCCATGGGAGTGAGGAAGCAGAGAGAGTAACAGATGGGTCCGCAAACACAAGGTAACCGTTGACTTGTGGAGTTTCCAGCGGATAACCGGTGGTTGTGTGCTTCTCCACGACTCCTCACATCTTGTTTACTGCCGCGCCTGCGTCATGTTGTTTTCCTTTGACCACAAGAAATCACGCTTGAAGTATTGTAGCTTCTTTCTTCGCGAGACGATGCCGCGGTATTGCTAGTGTTCCCCTTCTTCACCAAACTCGATGAGTGGCAGCGGCGTCAACGACTCGAGCTTCCTCCCGCCTGATGACAACTACACCGGGCGGCCGGCTGGGTTGGCCTACGGCCTCGGCGTCTCGGTGGGGATCCTGATAGTGGTCACCGCCGCCCTTCTTGCGTCCTATCTGTGCACCCGAGCAGGAACCACGGCCGCGAACCGGCGGTCCGGCGACGATGCGGCGACGCCCACTGACCTCGAGGCCGGCATCGACGAGGCGACCCTGGCGAGCTACCCGAAGGTCACGTACTCGCAGGCTAAGCTGGAGGAGAAGGGCACCACCGCGGCGTGCTGCTCCATATGCCTGAGCAACTACAAGGACGCTGACGTGCTGCGACGGCTGCCGGACTGCGGGCACCTCTTCCACCTCGACTGCGTCGACCCATGGCTGAAGGCGCACCCATCGTGCCCCAACTGCCGCTCGTCGCCGGCCCCCAGCTCCATGCCCATGCCTCTCTCGGAGTTGGTGCCGTTGGCACGGGCGACATAGTCGCAATGAACGTGATCTTACATAACACCCCTCAAACGTGTCTTCGGTGAATCAAATGATCAGTATCTGCTGGAGAAAGAATTCCTGCTTGCATCGTTCAGCCAACCGGATCATTACTCGATCCATACTTGCATAGTCTTTGAAGAACAATGAGCACTGAGTTAAAATGTAGAAGGTTCTCTAAAGCTTTTTGACTGATACTTCTTGTATGTACACCAGCTAAAAAACCTGCTGTATTGATTTTTTTCTTCGCAAATAAATACGAAAAAAAATAATTTTGTTAATATTTTTAAATAGTCAAAGGAATAGCTGTAGTTACTCAGCGACAATCTTTTATTCTTTAAATTCTTATATTTATTTTTATGAGTAAATTTTTGAATAAAAAACTCTTACTTTTCAAAATTTTCTACATATGACTTTTGGAAAATTTCTAAACAATGTTTTAATCATATAAAAAAAATCATTTTATCCCATTTTTCATCAGACTCATAGTAGCATGTGAGTCACTTTTACTGATTCCACCAGTCCAATCATTACATATTTTGCTTGTGATCCACTCTTATATGAGATAGTGACTATGATGACATGCAAGTTGTCTAATCTTTTTTCTCGCCCATGGTCGATGGTGTTAAAAGGGCTTGTAGGTGATGGCAAAGCCCTTTGCAATTTTTTTCCTTCTTCCCTATGGTCGATGATGAGGGTGTGCTATTATCTTCTCTTTTTTCTCATCTATGGTTAATGATTCTTCAATCCTCTCCTATAATTGATAATAAGAATATATTATAAACAAGGGGAGGGGACAAATTTATAAGAGTCGTAAGTAATGAAACCTCACACGAGAGTTATGAGTAATTATTTGAGGTGAAGATAAACAATCGATCAGGCAAAAGAGCAATCGGGTAGTGGGCAGAGGGCAATGGCTGATAAGGGTAAAAATATTATTAAAAACTATTATTAATTAAAAATTTTAAAGTAGGAATGTTCTATTACAAATTTTAAAAAGATTGTTTGTTTTTTTTTTTTATGAATTCGCCCCATTTTTATTCTTGGACGGCTTGGAAATTGTTATGAGCATGGTTATCGAACTCGCGATTTGGACCGTGGGATCCTGCGATCATACGGTCCAGATCAAGTCCGGCCAGTTTATGTGCTCGGTCGGGACAAACGCCAGGGCTCTTGTTTTAGGTGGTTCGGTCAGTCCGGGAAGATCGCATCGCGGCCGTTCGTTGCGATGATTCGTCGATTTCCACTCCGCCTGACCCAGATCAAGCCGTCCGATTCATGGAAGTAGCACCTGGGAGCCGATTGATCCGGTGGGCAGGACACGGGCACGCATCACCGTCCTTGGACGATGAAGTGCCTCGAGATGCGCACCAGGTAGTGATCGTACGTCCGGAAGGGAGAAAGCCGGTATTTTAATCTCCTTCGCTTTACGCTGTCGAGTGTTTTCGTTCTTTCCGTCGCCTCGCCTCGTCGACGAAGCCAGAGAAAGAGGACGAAACATCGATTGCGTTTCGCCTTCGTGCAACGGGTTTCCCTTCAACGGCCGTTCGATCGGTTTCTTTAGATTCTTTCACGCCTTGTATTCCTCGGTCTCTTCAAGAACCCTAGTTCTTTTCTCCTTCTTCACCACCTTATCTTGATCGTTTTTTCGTTGTTTATGGAGCCTCAAGAATCCGCTAGGTGGTCATATAGGTGCCAAAGATCCGATCTTTAAAGGGTTTGTTGTTTTTTAACCTTTTTGTTTTTGGGTATGCATTTAGTGCGGACTTCTGTGCCATTTTATAGTGTCATCTCCTTTATTAGGGCTTTTGATAAGAGATAAGAAGTGCGGCGTTGGTGAGCGGGTCTGAAGTCGGAAATGGTGAGTCGTGTATTAGGGTGTGTTCCTGCATCGGCTCCTGTTGCTGCGGATTTCTTGATAAATTTGCTTTCTTGTTGTTCCATTTTGTTGTCTTAAATCGATATCTCTTTGTTTGACTCAGTCGTCCGATATAAGGAAATGGTTCATGAAGCAACACGACAAGGGGAGTGGGTCTGTATCAAAGCCTGCTACAGTTGTTCCGGATAAACCTTCTCCGCTGAGCTCACAGAAGCCGGTAATTGGCATGGTTTCTTTGCCCTTATTCCCCTTCATTTGCATATTTATATGATTTTATGCGGCTGTAAGGTTAATTGGGATACACCTCCATCAGTTTTTGTTACCGTGCATCGATGTCTAGATCGATGCCAGGTATTTGGGCCTTCGTCTTCCAACTCATTCATTTTTGCCTTTTTCTGTATTCTGTTTATGTGTGACAAGATGATAATAAGGTACAGCCATTGCATTACTAGTGGGGTTTTTTTTTTTAAAGAAGAGTGACTAGGAAGCAGTAGAATATGTGTTTTGTATATTGCACAAGAATTCAATGTGGTTTACATGTCTAACAAATGAAGGAAAGCTGAACAAATTATGGTTGATACACTTTGCCTTTGTCACGGTGTGCTGGAAAATTTATGTTTATAACATAACATGAATAATGTCATTGACATTTTCATGAAAGAATCAGGTGCAAGCAACACAAGAGAACTCTGGCAGAAGAAAAACGAGCAAATATTTCACAACATCTACAGCCAAGGAAGTGAACTCCGAGGAAACGGTAAAGGAAAAAGTAGAAGCTAAAATACCACCAAAAAGGAAGACTCGAAAATCCAATGAGGATCTCCCAGGTGATATTAAGCCATCACCTGCAAAGAAGTTGCATAGGAATGATGATGATGATGATGAGGATGACTTTGTGCCACCTAGTAAGGATAAAAGGTCAGCTGAGGTCAAACCTACCAAGAAAATGAAGACTGGCTCTGGTATACAGATTATCAGAAGTTCTCATGAAGTTGACGATCATCTTGAAGATGAAACTAATGAAAAAGATTCTGAAACTCCTCTTAAAGCTGGTGGGAGGGGTAAGGGTGGAAGAGGGTCTGGAGCTACTGCAAGAGGAAGAGGGAGAGGAGGTGGCAGAGGTGGGTTTATGAATTTTGGAGAGAGGAAGGATCCTCCACACAAAGGGGAAAAGGTACTTGATATTTAACATACTGCTGTATCACCAAATCAGCAAGTTCCAAAGTTTCACTCTTGTTTTTCTTGCTGATTAGGAAGTTCCGGAAGGTGCTCCTGAATGTTTAAATAGTCTGACATTCGTCATAAGTGGTACACTTGACAGGTAATCTGTATCAATGGTAAAGATTTTTTTGATCTTTTGTCTATGAGATTTATAAACCTTGTTTGCTGATTTCCTAGTATAATTGATGGGTGTGTAGTGTTCTTTGCTCCAGAATATGTTAATATTATTGCAACCATTATGACATTCAGACCATACATGTAATTTGTAGTTTGGAACGTGAGGAAGCTGAAGATTTAATTAAACGCCATGGTGGTAGGGTCACTAGTGCTGTCAGCAAAAAAACGGTAATTAACATTCTGGAGATCTTTATTTTGGATTTTGTATATGATGTTATAACCATCTTGACTTTGCTGTAGAGTTTTCTTTTAGCTGATGAGGATGTTGGTGGGAGGAAATCTTCAAAAGCCAATGAGCTGGGGTCCGTCTTATTAGCATTGTCTTTATAGATACTCTTGGTCACTGGTCATCAAAGTTTCTTTAACCTTGTCTTTGTTCTTGGTAGTATTCCCTTCCTTACTGAGGATGGATTATTTGATATGATCCGGAAATCAAAGCCTGCTAAAACACAGATGCAAGAAGAGAAAAAGAAGAGATCCTCGGAAAAGTTGGACAAATCAATTATCAATAAAAGCCCGCACAAAGTTGAAGTGAAAGGTATTTTTAATCTGTCTTTTTTGTTCGTGGCATGGAAGACATGATATTTGTTTTCATAGTCTACATATGGTACTTGATCTATACATTGATATTGCTTTACATAGTATTGTTTATTTAAAAGGTTTTTTTCTTTTGTTACGATGATGATATCAGCAATTGATGGCTAGACCGTTTAGCATTAATTGACTAGCTCATTAGGATTTTATGACTTATTCTTGTGGTTTTACGGGAGAAGACAGGAATCATATATATCTAAAAGTGAAAGAGAAAGAGCATGGCTTATATAGTTTGGCATGCCATGGCAGCTTGTCCCCCTATCTGTTTCAGACAAGTACTTTGTTTAGGTTCATGCTATATTAGTAGATTTGAGATTTTGGAATATTGATTATATAAATCATTCAATTGAATGCAGCCAACTTGTTCTACCATACAGTCATGCAAAATTCAATCTTTGATGTTCTTCTATTGTTTCCTATTATTTGTTGTTATATTTAAGTAAAATGCTGGTTGTTCTCTGTTCTTACAAATATATGACTTCAATGCTGAGCCACACATTTCTTTGAACACTTTTTAACTCACTAAACTAGTTATCCTGTGTCTGACCTCCATGTAAGTGCTATATGTTCTTTTTTAGCAGACTATCGTTGTTCATGTGACCTCTCTAAATATGATAAATGTCCTTTATCACTTTCTAGATGATAAAGCTGTTTCTGTTGGAAGAAAAGATGCTGCAAAAAGTGTTAAACCAGGCATCTCTCCTGACAAAAGAAAAAGTCACTCTGGTGACCGGAGTTCATTGACATGGACTGAGAAGTATCGTCCAAAGCTTCCAAATGACATCATTGGCAATCAGTCAATCGTATGTTGATATTTTTTTTCTTTTTCCCTCTGTTTCTTTAATCTTTGTTTGCAGACAATTTGAACTTGGTTGCTATGAACAGGTTAAGCAACTTCATGACTGGTTAATGACCTGGGATGAACATTTCTTGCATGCTGGCCAGAAAGGAAAAGGGAAAAAGCAATCTGACAGTGGATCTAAAAAAGCTGTGCTGCTGAGTGGATCACCTGGAATTGGGAAAAGCACTTCTGCAAAGTTAGTCAGTCAGATGCTTGGTTTCCAAGCTATTGAGGTGCGTTTTGTTTTTTTTTCTTTTATTGTACAATCACTGTGGTTCCAAGAAAAGGTTTTTGGCCAAGTTGGATTGGGGTAAAATTAGTTTTCTTGTTGATTTTTAATTTAATTTAATTTTTCTAGGTTAATGCAAGTGATAGCCGTGGCAAGGCAGATGCCAAAATTGGTAAAGGAATTGGTGGAAGTACATCAAATTCTATCAAAGAACTTGTTAGCAATGAAATAGTAAATTCTAGCAGTGACTGGTAAGTTTTACATGATCAACTGTGGGTTTTGGCAAAGATCAATTGTCTGTTTGATATATATTTTTTAGAATTGAAATAGCAGGTCAAAGCATCAAAAATCTGTGTTAATCATGGATGAGGTTGATGGCATGTCTGCTGGAGATAGAGGTGGAGTGGCTGATCTTATTGCTAGCATAAAGATTTCTAAGATTCCTATCATCTGCATCTGTAATGATCGCTACAGTCAAAAGCTCAAGAGTCTTGTCAACTACTGCTTGCCACTTAACTACAGGAAACCTACTAAGCAGCAGGTTACATGCATTTAACTTTTTTTCTTTACATAGCAACATTTGTTGGTTGTCTACTTCCATCCTAGTCACTTGAATACCCATTGTATCTAGTTGTCTGTTATGTTCCTGAAGATGTAAATAAAAGGTTAAAACTTGGCAAATACTAGAGGCCTCATGTTAGGAGCAACACATCCCACCTTGCATGAATTGATTGGCTACGTGACAGGGCCTGTAGTGCAGGCCTTCGTTACTTTCATTTGAAGAGAAGTCGCCCCTAGAACCTCTTTTTTATGGCAAATTATGGCTGGCTAGCTCTACAATTGGGATTGGGTTGTGGCCAGGTGTTTGACTTTGAGGGCCGAGGATATGAGAGAAAGAGATGGTGCTTTTAAATGAGCTGTTGATTGTTTCTGTTTCTCCCCAAACCATAAAAGAATCCCTGATTTGTCAAATGCACACAATAAGATAGAAGCCCAAGATCTTTGGTTTTTTTTAGATAAAAAATTGTAGACAGTTGCAAGGCTAGCTTGGATCCTGTATTGTAACAAACTATGCAAATTGTGTTGCTGAATGAAGAGTGTTGAGACAGATGATTGGCACACTAACAAATTTGAGTAACAGATGTCTACCTATTACCAAAACCAATTGTGAATAAAGTGGGAGAAAAATGATATCGGGGTATATGTTTATAAGGAGGTTTATGAATGGATTAGTGAGAGGTGAGTTAATTCAGGTTAGTGATCCAAAGAGAGGTGAGGAAGTCCTATAAAATTTTTTTAGAGATTGATTTCTCTTAATCTGATTATGTAGATGGCCACCCTGTAGCTCAATGTTGGGAAAGGATCCATGATTTGACTCTAGTGTGGTTTACCTTTTGGATGTTCTTACTATAATTTGCTTTATCCATGCATCATTGCCACTGCTGAATGATAGTTGACCAGGAAATTCTTAATTAATTTGTGGGTGTATGTGTAGCCTGGTATGCCAGTATGTTCAAATTAGTGTTTTAGCTGTATCTTATGTTGGAATTTGGAAAGATGTGTGTCTGATTTGTAGATTTTGCTATGCAGATGGCTAAAAGGTTGAAGCAAATTGCAGATGCTGAAGGTCTCCAAATTAATGAGGTACACTACAAAGCTAGCATAGTTCAATAATTTTTCTCTTAAGGTGTTACTTACAAGAGGCCATGTAAAGATGAACTTGGATATAGGTAATGTGTAGATGCTTTTGGCTTGTGTTTTTAATCTTCCTATCTCATTATGTTGGAAGTTGTAATTAGCATTATGATGCATGATCTCTTTTGGAGTTGATGTTGCATAAACTTTATGTTTAGGAGACAATAATTAATTCTTTAATTTCTTCTTGTTTGTTGGTCTCTCTGTCCACATATTAGGTTGCACTTGAAGAACTTGCAGAAAGAGTAAATGGAGATATGCGCATGGCAATAAATCAATTGCAGTACATGAGCATCTCAAAGTCAGCAATCAATTATGATGATGTAAGGCAGCGCCTTCTTTCTAGTGCGAAGGATGAAGATATTTCACCCTTTACGGCCGTTGACAAGTACTTTCTGCATCCTGACTTCTTTGCAAGTTTGCTTCCAATAAGCTAATTGCAATTGCCTGGATGAGGCTTGTTATTCACCCATTATTATATTTTAGGTCCTTTTTATGTTGCTGATCTCATGAGCTAATATGTTGTAACTCTTTCGTGATCTTGATCTTGAGGTAGCCAATTTTTTTATGAAATTTGATAGCATTTACAGATATCTGGACTAGATTATTCTTAGATGATGATAGGGACATCATTTGGTCTGTTTTGAGGATACTGGGCACATGTAAGGATGATTAGACTAACGCAGTTGCTTCTTAGTTCTTTTGGGATTCTTCATAAAATATTGCTTCTAGTGAAAGTGTTCAAGTTTGACAGTGTTTTGAGAATGGTCTTTTGATGCCAAATCTAGGCACTGATTGCCAAAAGTTTGGTTATAGACTAACTAGCCGCAAAGTTGGGGAAAATGACATCTCAATTTTTGAAGCCAACAAGAGCAGAAATGAACCCAGTAATTCCTAATTGGAGCAGATAGAAAGCATTGTAGTAGAGTATGTGGATTTGAGACCGCTGTTTTTTGTGCTGAGGATAATTATGTGTTTTTCTTTAATGTGGTTTGTATGGATGTCTAAAGCCTATATAATGAGGACCTAGGAAGCATATAATGCTGTTGATGATTCGAACAGATGTTTTTGTTTTATAGAGTATCAACATCTATAAGGTCTTGAGATTATAAATGAGCTCATGTCCGGCTGGAAACATGTATTTTCACACCTGTTGGCATGCCGTATATGCTTTCTAAACTCTTGAATTTTGTTTCAAAAATTAGCTGCAAACACATTTTTGTTCCTCTTTATGTTTTCACTTAATTGGGCTGGATCTTGGTTGATGATATATGGGTATTAAGTATTAACTATTACGAACTTTGAGAATGGTTGCAAAATCTTGAAACTGCACCAACTTATCCATTCATGTTCCTTCACTTTGGAGGGGTCAGGTTAATGACAGCTTGTAACAGAAATGTAAATCAAACCATATCTGATATCCCATTTCACTTGATTGAGCAATTTGATCAAAGATGCTTTCATTTTCGTCATGATTCAGGCTCATGTCTGGTTGAAACTTATTTGAAGTGGGTTGTTTGGCTGAAAATAAAGTCATGATTATATGTGAATCATCTGCATTATGGTAGTACAAGGCCTTCTCGATCTGTTTGGAATCAAATATAAGAATGACTGAATAGATTTTTTCTTGAAGATATGTCATATTTAGTGATTGGCTTTTAACCTCAGTGTTGTGAAGTCCTAGCCAAAGCCAAGTTTAACACATGGTGGTGCGTAGAGGCTTTCAGGTTGCCCTAATATGATTTTAGTTTTAGACAAGTGAGGCAGTAACATTATGTGTCAAATGAGGTTAACGGACCACAAATAATACTGTGGGAAAATCTGCAATAAGATATAGAAAATTGAAGGGTAGGTAGAAAATTAGAGATGGAAGCGGGAAGTATAAGAGGTAGCCAGCCCCTGGTTCTACATTATTAAAGAAATTCAGTCATCCTGTCTACCCGATTTAGAAAGGGTCACATTCTATCAATCAATAATGTAAGTAAAAACAGTTAAAATTTGGATAACATTTATATGAACTCTTATGATTTGATACCTTAAAAACCCTGAATCTCGTATTCGAGACATTCAAATCCCTGAAGATAATATCTCTTAGGCGCTTGTACATAAAATCATAAATATTTTGGCCATCAATAAAATCTGTCTATTGTTAAAACTCAATTATTAGTCAGTGTAATGACAAATGAGACTCAAAATGTTGAATAAATACACCATATACAATAATGTGGGTATATGCAATATATTCTTGGAAAACAGTTGTTAATTCTTTTACTGTGTGATCACATGTCATTCTCTTCTACTTGATGTCCCTATCTATGCCTTAATATTGTAGCTTAACACTTTGCATGATGTGTTACTAATTACTAATGATCTGCCAATTTTGTTTGCTGAATTCAGACTTTAAACTGGAACTTTCTGGTAAGGTAACTTGTAGCCTCAATTTGCTCAATTGAGTGAGAGATGGTCTCTAGCATGCTTGAGAGCCTCTTCTCTAGTTCTGATATTTGTTCTCTACTAACAGAAGCAAATTGTTTGTAGAATTATCTGTTGATAGCATGATTGAGATAGCAACTAGACATCCTAAAATCATTGGCTCACTTTTTTTGTTCTTCAGAATTCTACTAACATTGCCTTTGTATCATAGGCTCTTTGGATTCAATGGTGGGAAGTTGCGTATGGATGAAAGAATTGATTTAAGCATGAGTGATCCTGACTTGGTTCCCCTTATTGTTCAGGTTTGTTGTGTGTTCTAACTTGACTAGCCTTTTAGGTCATTTCATATTTACAACAATGCATGATATTGTATCTTCCTTGGTTGGTTTCTTAAGTGGATTTTATATGTGCAACTATATGTGACATCTTATGCATCTGAAATATAGCTCTTATTATGTGAAGTTGGGTTTTACTTAGGCCATTGTAGAAAAATACAAATCATATTTTTAGTTCTTACTGTGATATCTTACACTTCCATCAATTGATTTGAAGGGCTATATTAGCAAAAACACAACCGAATCACTTTAGAAGCAGCTTTTTAGCAACAAACATTATGTGCTGTCACTTGTAGAGGTATCTAGGAGAGCTTTACCTGGAATAGTATGCTAGGACATGTAATTATTTGTTGTTTGTTTTTATAAATTTGTGAAAATGTTGCAGATATGCTGGTTTACTAATAAGGTAAAATCAATGTGGACCAAAAGGGGACTTTGAGTTAGACATTATAACAACATAATGATAACTTATGTATTTACCTTTTTGTTTCATGCTCTAGAGCATTTCTAAATTAATAATCCAATGAAATAACATGAAAATCTGAACACCATAGCCAAGTAGTAGAATCTGAATGATCAAGTGCTTTTGTACTACATTCATCATCTAGCTGTCCTGGCGTTGACCTAAGCAATAGGATAGATCCATCTCTTCTTAGTGGCTTCAGCTATTTAATGATTGCCCTGAAGGATCTGGAAATCATCAGATAAACTTAGCTATTTGTCCTGCATTTATCTACCTATTGATTACTGTTCATAGATAGAAATTAACCGAGAGGAAGGAATAGTTAACAACAAGCCCATGATCTCCAGTTTGTGGCTATCTGAATGTTTTTTGTGCTTTCTTTAGGTTTTCTTTTGTAATTATAAGGGTATGTCATTCCTTGTATACATTCTTTGGTAGGATGGAAATAATTGCAGTTCTCTCCATATTACCAGAAAAATTTTAAGGCCTTAATTATAAAATTTGCAGTTACATATTCTTTTAGTTTGTTGTATGTCACTATTTTGTGACAATGTCATGAGCAATGTTTGTCATACTGTGTGGCGTACTGTCTGGTACGGGCGGTATATACCACTTCGATAGAGGACCGGTGTGGGCAGTACATATTGGTTTATTGGTATGCCCCATCATCTCATGTGTCGGTATGTTGGTGCATATTATACGATAGTCGATCGGTACATTGGTACTGACCGATAAGGCGAGAACCATGATTACAAGAATTGATCCATGGATTATGAATGACACTCATTTTGGTAATTTTGCTAGATGATTATTTTTTGTTGTCATTTCAAGTTTCCCAGAAAATGTCATTGACCTACCAACTATAAAAGTGTTTTTGGCAAGGAATAAACAATTATATAATATAATGAATATTTTATATTTTCTGAACTTTGTATTACATAATTTAGTTCTACTGATTTTTTTTTATTAAATCCCAGGAAAATTATATCAACTATCGACCAACTTCTATTGGCAAGGATGAGAATGGAGTTAAAAGAATGCAATTCCTTGCACGGGCTGCTGAGTCTATAGGGGATGGTGATATATTCAATGTTCAGATCAGAAGATATCGGCAGTGGCAGCTTTCGCAATCTAGTTCATTTGCATCCTGTATAATCCCGTATGTCAAACTATAACTTGACGATGCTCTCTTTTGTGACATTGCTGAACTTACTGCATAGGATGACGAATCTTAAGTTTGTCTATTTGTTTGTATTTAATTTTGCCAGGGCCGCTTTGATGCATGGGCATCGAGAGACCCTTGAACCGGTACTTTTCCTTGTTTTTATTCCAACTGAAAACTCTTACCTGGAAATGAAAGTCTCTTGAAGTTTTTTTCTCTTCTTCTGTAGTTGCTGAGTTTATCACTCATCTCTTGGAGTATATCATCTTGAGGCATTTTTACTGCCAGCATTGGTCTTAATTTTGCATCAGGAAGCATGCTATCAAGATTCTTCTCACATAATAATTATCATAGGGTCACTAAGAAAATTTTATATGATTGCCATTCGACATGGGCTTATGGCTGCTGCTAGATTTTACCTTCAAACCTTCATGGGTTTACTAAGAAAATTTTATTGTGACATTGGGTTTTATCTGTGCGACTACTACTATAATAACTACCTTATATACTTTTAAGTGAATTTTATGGAGACCAATGTTGTTTGCTCATTCTATATTGAGGGTGAATTCATGTTAAAAAAAAAAAATGATATTTCTATTCATAGGTATCTTAACATGTTGACTTGACAGATTGCCCTGCATCAGTGAAATTATTTAATAACATTTTGGTAGCCTCATTCTAGTTGGGGTTCAACTTTCCTATTGCTCAAATTATTTGTTCTTTTGAACTTATCTCCATGCATGGTGTCAGTGTCATCATTAGAAATTCTACAAATCGGTACCTTTCATGTTATTTTCTGTATATGTCAAAGAATGCATGATTGTTTTTCGTAAATCTGAACAGCAATATGAGACTCAGGCATTTTGAGTTTAACATGGTCTAAAATGAAAACAGGGTAAAACATCTAGTTGTGGTTTAAGCAGCATTGATATCTTGGTCTGATAATTGCTGTTGGGACACAATTGTAAATTCGTGGCAGTTTGTTCTGTAAATTATGAACTTCACATACTTTTGTGGGTTGGTTGGATTTTTCTTTTCTTGTTTTGGCAGATGTTGAGTGGTGAGGATGGGATTTAATCATTGGACCATGCTATCAACAGTCAAAGTGGTTGGATTTTGATTCTATGTGCCTATATGATTGTCTTGCTTCTGCATATCATTTCCTCATCCTGGTAAATGTTTCAGATATGTGACCAATGAAGTTCTTCTTCACGTTCACAATTTGCATTTGCTAAGTTTGCACCCTCATTCATTAACTTCTATATTATACAAGCTTACCTGCTCGCAATTGCAATTATGAACAATTGCTATAGCCTGCTTTAGTAGGAGCATTTCTGTACCTGATCCAGCTTAATGGGAGGTAGACCTGATAATGATGAGATCCAATTCGATAAAAAAATATGACACTTTGGACTAAATTCACGATGCAGGAAATATGATCTCTTGCTTCTTGCCATTATTGGACTGATGTAATGCTTGTTTATTTTACTGTCTTCTTGTTTTTGACTGTCTATGATTGTACCAAATTTGTAGGTCTGTGTGAATCAAGAAGTCCTTTTACTCACAGGTTTACTTGGTTTGCAGGGAGAACGTAACTTTAATAGGTTTGGAGGATGGCTAGGGAAGAACTCGACAATGGGAAAGAATCTGCGACTTTTGGAAGATGTTCATGTTCACTTTCTTGCATCACAGGAAGCTAAGTTGGATAGGTAGCATATATGATTTCTCATATTATGTTTACTGTATATGTTTTTAGAAAATGAGTGTCTTTAGAATCTTCTGGTTCTTTTTCGTTATTGCTATTGTTTGCAAAGTTATGGTCAAAATGTAGTTCTTTATTTTAATGTCTGTTGGTTTTTAGTCTTTTGAAATCAAAAGAGCAGTTTTCCTACCAATGACTTACCTGCCACTCCTAGCTGCCTCATGAGAGGAGTGGGCCTTACATGGGACCACACCTGGGGCCTTTGCTGCCTCCAAGTACAAGGCTGGTTGGTGAGACTGGTAACCCACAAACAGAAACAAATGGGAATGGAGAAGCATATTTCAGATTAAAAATAGTGGTTTAGTATCTGATCATTTGTTTTTTGCTTAGAGCACATCATGTTATTTTTTTTTGTTCTTTTAATAGTTTATTCTTTTTGTAGGAAAGATGTGTGGAGGGATTTATTAAGGCTTTAGGCTTGAAGAAATGTGAGAATATAACAAGGAATTTGCTGGAATTTTTAAGTTAAATTTATTCCAAAAATCAGATTCAGTTGGATTGTCAGCAAAAACTGTTGTCAGAAAACACTATAGATAGAATGCCAAAAAGATGAAATTGAAAAGTTACTAGAAAGGGACAGAGAGAATGGTAGGTTACTACTCCAGTGTAACAATAGAATTATGGACAAAAAATCATTGAAAAATAATTTGATAAATAGAAAATACAATTTGATTTGACTTAAAGGACACTTGACTAATTCCAATTTCAAAGATTAACTCCAGAGTTTGGCATGGACTCATCTGTTAGCTCTACTTGAACACTATGATCTTCCTTTATAAAAAAACAAAAACAAAATTTTGGATGAAACACAATAACTATTGGAATCCATTTATTTTAGATCAATCATGAGTTTTAGATGATTCATAATAACCATGGACAAAAGTATTTGTCTTTTTGATGCAATGGTTTTGGCTACCTCATGTTTCTGCTGTGAACTTAGTATACAACAGCATATCCTTTGTTGATATCCAGAAATTAATTTTTTGACTGTCCTTGGATCTCATGGGGTTGTCAAGTTTGTGGGTACTTTAAGCAGCAATAACAAAGACATGTCTGAATGAGTCTTTTCAGACCTCAGTAACTGATTTCTGCAATACCACCTATTTAATTCATAATAACTTGTTGTATTGTTTGGAGTTGATCTCCTGACTCTGGCATTTATGTATGCTATTCAGCATTAACTGAACTGAACATCTATATTTACCTCAATACATTAATTTTTTCAAATGAAGTGGACTTATATCTTTTTTAGCCATCATTTAATATATTTGTCTTATGCAAAATTGTATTCAATATATAAACTGGCAGAGCAACCTTGCGGGTGGACTACTTTACTCTTCTATTGAAACAACTTACATATCCTCTTCAAATGATGCCTAAGGTCTGATTACCTTCCATATGCTTCATTTATGAAACATGTTCTGTTTATAGGATAGTGGATTATTTTTAAGTATCTAATAATATTTGGAACACTATCAGGAAGTTGCTGTTCAGAAGGTTGTGGAATTCATGGATGCTTATTCTTTAACTCAAGAAGACTTCGACACAATTGTGGACCTCTCCAAGTTCAAGGTTTGTCTGTCCCATGGTCACATTCAGGAATCTAAGAAATGGTCAATTTTCAATTTCACTAGCTAGTAGTCGATGTATATTCTTCTTTAGAGATCCTTTTTGTATATGGTGCTAATATTTATCCTTGAAGTCAATCTAGTCCCAAAATGTTTGTTTTTTTTCCTTCTTATTCTGATGGATGTCGTTTGACATAGGAAGAATGACAGCATGGGCTAACCAGTTGAGTTCTGTTTTGAACAAACTGTCCTAATAACATAATAATGTGAATAGATGTCTTTTACTGGAGCTACTTTAAGATCTAAATACATCCATACATATTTACATGTGCACACAAATTCATATGATTAGTTTTCATGTTTTTATTTGTTCTCTGCATAGGCAGTGTTGTAAAATTAATGTGCCAACAGGGTACACGCTGGCAGTTACATTTTGGTGTGTTCGATCCCTGTCTCTAAACACAGCGTATGCTTGAAGGTGGGTTATTGTTTGGCCATTTAGTTTATTGCACCTACTGGCTAGTTCAGCGCAAGCTATATTTTATTATTTTTGTGTTTGACATCACATACATGTAATTGGGCTCTTTGGAAGTCTTGTAGCTGGCCTTTTAGCTTATTGTGCGTGATGGTAGTTCCTTCCCCTAAGAGATTTTCTCAAACTTCCTTAAACACTTCTGGATTTTTCATTGTTTGCTCATTTGTTGTTTGAGCTTTAGTTAAATCAAGATTGCATATCTCTCAACTTTAACAGGTTTTCAGACCTTTCTAATGTGAACATGTGCCTTAATAATGCATTTATGTATTTCCAAGTTGGAGATTTATTTAATCAAAACATTATCTATGTATTTAAATACATGTATACTATGTGTGATTTGGGGATCTGTTGTGTGCATGATGCCAACAGAAAGAATAACTAATCCAATAGTGGTGGTGCACTTACTATATTGCATACCATTTAAAAAATGAATCACCATAATTGTTCAATTGCAGGGACATCCGAATCCCATGGACAACATTCAACCAGCAGTGAAATCTGCACTAACCAAGGCATATAAGCAAGGAAGCAGCTCCCGTGTTGTGCGATCAGCAGATTTGATAACTCTTCCAGGCTTGAAAAAGGCTCCGAAGAAACGTATAGCGGCAATCTTGGAACCTGTGGAGAATGGTGTATCTGAAGAAAATGGAGAAGCTCTAGCGGAAAACGAAGAAGAGAATTCTGATTCAGAAGATGCAGGTGAGCGTTTTTCTTCTGTACTGCTTGTACACTTGCTGAGTGGCTGTGTGCCCATTTTTTGTTGTCTGCTTTACATGTTTTTTACTTTCAGTTGGATGGAATGCTCACAGAACTGACCTTGTTTTGGGTGTGACATTTTCATGATCAAACTGGTTTAGAAATGTTTCTATATGATTCAACTTCACTCTCTAATTGTGGATTTTATATCTACCTGTTTCAGATGATGTTGGACTACTTGGTACAAATGCTGATCAGAAGCCACAACTTGATCTTCTGACCAACAAACCAAAGGGTTAGTTTAGAATCATTTAGATACATCTTCACTCACTCCTTAATCATGAATTGAATATTTTTAAATGTGTCGATATTCTTTCTCCCGGTTCATCTTCCTGATTTGTTTTGTTTCCATGTGTGATTAGGAGTCCAAGTGCAGCTTGATTTGAAGAACAATGGAAAGTCAAATGTGAAGAAGACCCCTGCTAGCAAATCAAGAGCTTCAGAGGCTGCTGACAAGGGGGCACAAGTGACTGGAAGTAGAAAGAGGAAAAAATAGAGACTAGCGTATGCCAAGGTGAAGGATGTTTATCTTCGAATTTTGGATGGCTGCAGACACACCCAGCATGCTTGTTTTTATTGTGGTTTCCATGTTCCAAGTTTAAGTGTACATCACCTTTGAATTGATCCGAAAGCCTGCAGACACCTTCTGCCTTCTCAATCCAAATGATGCATCCGTCTTCGAGGCTCATTCTTTTCACCTTCAGATGTCATCACCCTCGTTCTTTTATATTTCGTTGTGCCCTATATTATTGACATGCTGAAACGATGTCGCTGACCTAATGCACTGGGGATCCGGCAGGCCTTTTCTATTATCTTCCCTGCAAGCAGCCACAAGAAATTAATTCTTGCTTGGGCGATTGGGGAGTGGAATGCACTAACCTTTCCTCAGCGTGGCAGCCTTGGCCTGCCTTTCCTTCAATGTTGGCCCCTGTGACATCTTGTCCTCACTTATTCCTTTTACTGTCTTCATTATATTATTTTTATTTATTAAATATTTAATTTTCTACTATAGTTACAATATGTTTCTTAATTTTTAATTGTTCTCTATCACTATTATTGAGTAGTTGAACATTAATCCGTCAATGTTATTTTAACTCATTAATAATTTTGACTATTGTGTGGGGTCGATCGAGTTGTGTTATAGATCTTTTTAGACTTTTATAGATCATTCAGATGAAGAAAAAAAATCTTGTTGTGCATTAGTCTTTCAAGCGTTTCGCATCGTTTGAACTGTGTGAATGTTTGTTGGAGCTTTAACGATTATTGCCTTATAGATTTTAAAGTTTTTGATATCTTTTCTTCGTAAAATATCTATTGATTCTTCTTCTACTTAGTTGTCGTTTCTAAAGAAGGTTTGTATTACTTTAACTTTCGATTGATATTCTATTGAGAAATGAAATAGATAATTTGCTCTTGGTATAATAGATCATCGTTGGTGAGGATTTGATAATTATTATCTTTTATTAAGTTTTTTTGAATTGTCTTTGAACATTTTTAGAGCTCCTTTACTAGATAAATAAGAGAACTAGAGTGTTCGGTTTTACCTAATCTTTTAAGAGCTGACAAGGTAAAAATTATTGCACTTCATGTATTAAGTTGGTTATTAGTCTTCTTATGTTATTTATTCACACTTCTGAAGCACTTAAAGTATTTGTACTTTTTGTGTTTGAGTTAGCCATTGTAATTCATCTCTTTAATGCTATCGAACTTCTGAAACGCAAGAAGCTTTGCTTGAAAAGAGTAAAATTTTATCTTGACTTGGAGCAAGCTTATGATAGTTTTGGTCGTCTCTGGGATTATACCATCTTTTTCATTATTTCTATTACTTGGTTTTGGATAGCTAAGTTGACTCATCTTTACTTGCTCATTCCTTTCAATTATTTGCTTTAACACCTTTATGTTTTCTAAGCAGTTTTTTTTATGAATGGAAAGATATATTATAACACCTATGCATAGCCTCTACCATCATGTTACAGGACTCGTGTCGATTTTATTTTCTTTTGTATTCTTAGAAATAATATTTGTTTACTCAATCTTATCCTCTGACTTGTTGAACTCCTTTAAGTGAATATGAGCTCTAAAACAACCAAACTCTCCAATCGCTCTAATCATGTCTTTGTTTGATCAAGTTCCCTCCAATAAGATTTACTAATACTTATACTTGAAATTCTTGCTCAGTGGTACATAGTTTCACTTTTACGTATGATATTCATTCCTTGAAACTATAACCTTTCTTGCCATCATGGTGCTCATACCTTCATATGATTAAGTCCCTTATGGGACTTCTCTCATGTGTGGTGCATTGTCACGAATTATTCCATCATGATCTATTGCATTATGATTTTTATGAGATGAACTTGAACTATGATCTCTCTATATGTGACTTTTACCAATACATCAAAAGGCCTTCATCATATCTGATTGTGTTCTCTCTTTTGGCAATCAACATTTGTCCACTCGATCTCGGGTCACATATGGACAAAGCATAGTCTTAGGATAGTCTGTTGCCTAACAGCTCTTAAAGTCTATGAACTTTGTTGAAATTGGTGTATCATTGTTTGTATCGTAGGCCTCCGCCCTCATCACAATCTCCATTAGGCAAAACTTCTTTTGCGACAATTTAAATAGTAGCATTACGGTATATTCTTTACGAGTACCTACCGTTACATCATCTTGCCCCATTGATACCAGGATAATGAAGAATGAAATTTGAAAGACTAATAGTTGTATTTGTTGAAAATACTATTGGAAAGGAGATAAATGGATTCACAAGTTTAAAATCATAAAGGATACAAAAACTCACTATCCTAAAGATTAATTAAATAAGGATACATAACTTAAAAATAACTCATAATTCAAGAAAATATCTAAGAGATACAGAGACTAAACCTATCACTCTATGGAAACCAAAGAGATACAGAGTTAAAAGAGAGAACTCAAAGAGGTTTTGCAAATACAATTAGATTATACTTCTTTCTAATTTTAAAATACTAAAATAAATACTAGTACATGAAAAAACCCTTAATGCATAGAGAACTATAAAATTTATTATTTTGTTGCTAATATTTAGGCCTTTTAATGTATTCTTTGGTTATGAAGATAAGTTGAATTAGCTCTTCCTTTGAAAATCGATCAAGTTTAACAAACTTGCCCATTAGACCATCTATTAATGAAATAACCTTAATTTTCTTTAGGGAAATGCTTTTGATTTGTTTTAAAATAGGTTGGAAAGTTAAGAGTTTGAGCTTTTTTAACTTATAAAGGTATGCCTCTAAACTCTAGTAATCAATTCAGGCTATTCAATAATATTGAGCCACCTGTACGTTTGAAAAATGGGCTTGCAACTCATTTGACTTATGGGTTGTCATATTTGAGAGGTCTAGATTAAAGGCTATTGGATAAGTATTGTGGGCTGTAGAGAATACCATAGAATTAATAAGATTTACACAAGCTGATTGTAGCAAATTAGACACTCTCATATCAATCTCCCTTGGTTGAAAAAGACTTGTCATCAAGTCCTCATTTGTTCCATCAACATGATAAGGACTTAAATCCGCTATATTGAATGTTAGGGACACTTGATAATCTTTCAGTAGCTCGATCTTATAATCATTCTTGCTAATTCTCTTAAGCACTTTGAATGAACTATCAACCTTTGGTTTCAATTTCCTAAATTTGTTTGATGGAAACCTTTTCTTCCTTAGATGAATCCAGACTAAATCACCCTCGTGAAAGTCCACATGCTTTCTATATTTGTTAGCAGCTCGCATATACCTCTCATATTGCATTTAGTTCTCTTATCAACATCTCCACTAAATTGCTTAGTTGTAGAATAAGAAACTAAGTCCAAAGGACTAATAGGATTAGTATTATAAATAACCTTAAAAGGACTCTTACTAATGTTATGATCCTATTGCTTAATGTTCTTGCCAATATAGCTTTTAAATAAGTTTTCTAAAATTTTGTTGGTTACCTCCATTTGCCCATCGGTTTGTGGATAGTGAGAGCTATTAAAATTCAAAGATGTACCTAACTTCCTCTATAGAGTTCTCCAAAAATGATTAATAAATTTTGAATCTCGATCAGACACCATAGTTCATGAAAGATAATTTCACAATCTCCTTGAAGTATAAATCAACAATATGAGATACATCATTTGATTTGTTGTAGAAAACAAAGTGTGATATCTTTGAGAATTTATCAACAATAACAATTATGATAAAATCCTTATTCCTTTGAGTTCTTGGTTGTCTCAAAACGAAATCGAGACTTATATCCTCCCATGGAGTACTAAGCACCGATAATGGAGTGTACAAACCAGAATTTTGGCTTCTTGTTTTTCTTAAATGACACACGTGACATTGCTTTACAAGTCTCTCCACATCTTTGAACATTTTAGACCAATAAAAATTTGATTGAATAAGAGCTAGAGTCTTGTCCCTATCAAAATATCCTCCTAAAACATCATCATGTGCTTTAGCTAGAATTATTTGTTTCAAAGAACAAGATAGAATACATAAGACATTAGCTCGAAAAAGAAAACCATCAAAAATAAAAAAATACTGAAAAATATGATTTACAATTGTACCATATTGAGTCAAAATTCATATCATTCTCGTAGAGATTTTTGAATATCTCAAATCCAACCACTTTGACTTCTATGATTGATAATAAAGAATATTTTCTACTCAATGCATCAGCAACTACGTTTGAATACCAGATTTGTACTTGATAGTAAAGTTATAAAATTATAAAAACTCTATCCAGGCCGCATACCTCTTATTTAGCTTATGTTGATGATTAATGAACTTCAATGCCTTATGATTAGAATATATGACAAATGGCTTGGCAAAAAGATAAGTATGTTTGTAGCCATTATACAATACCCTTTTATTATAATGTCAATGTCTACTCAACCGTAAATAACAAGCATCCATGGAAGCAATATCACACTATACTTCATCTTTATGATTCTTGTCAATAGAAAATGAAACTAAATATTTTTTAATTATCTTGATGATATTCCTTTTTTGCAGCCAGTATTATTGATAATGATATGGATGAGAGATTATGTCCAATTTTAGTTTCTACACCATATCCAAAGATATCATATTCTCAAAACTGCCACTATCAATGATCACCAAGCATACCTTGTCATAAGAAGTGCATTTGGTATGAAACATGTTCTTTCTCACCCAACTTTCATCCTCAATCACATATGATACTTTTAAGCTATATTGTAATACAATAGATAAACCATGATGAGCATAAGTAACCTATTCGTTATTATTATTATATTCTAATTTGTCGTTGGCTTCATCTCTTTCTCCATCACTATCAACTTCAACCAAAGTAACAATCATCCTATTTGGATAATTTGAAGCAATATGCCCAAAACTATGATATTTGAAGCATTTTTGGTCGCTTGGAGTAAGTGCTTATTTGCTGTCAGTAAATCTTTCACTCTTGTTTTGCACCTTTGACACTATCTTTGTTTGGAGAGTAAGCTTAGAATTTTCTTCTCTCGTATAACCTTCTTTTAACCTGTATTGAGAACCATTTTCAAAATTTTCTTCTCTCGTATAACCTTCTTTTAATCTGTATTGAGAACCATTTTCAAACTTCTGTTGCTTCTCAACTTTTAAAGCCAACTTATTCACATCATTCAAAGACTAATATGGCTAGAGTTGAACTACTTTAACAATATCATATTTTAGGCCTTCTAGGTATCTTATAATGATTTGCTCCTTTGGTTTCACAAACTCTCTTTCTAACATGAGATTATCAAAATCTACTGTGTGCTCCTCCATACTAAGATTTTTTTGCTTGAAATCATAAATTTTGAGAAAGTTCTCCGGTCTATAGTTATTAAGTATTTTCTCTTCAATTTCCTTTTCATGTTTTCCCATTTCATGATGTTACTCCTCTCAACTCTTTTTACTTCTTCAAGTTTTAATAACCAAAAAGATCAATTCCTTTTGAGTTTGAGTATCATAAGCTTTACCTTCTAGTGGTTCATAAAGTTTGAATATTCTTTCCACAATATTATGCAAATCAATAAAGTCATAAACATTGATTTTATCTTCAAACTCTAGAATATTCAACTTTAGGTTGTATTTGTTTTATCACTTATTTTGGTCTTTATACTTTGCTCGATATCTTCCCAACTCCCTTGGGTGAGGAGGTGTATTATTATCAAAACTAAACTCTTGAGCATTATTTTCATGCTGATTGTTTCTTTTTCAAAGTTCTTTAATGATTTTATTCCTTTCTTGTAGACTATGTAGTAATTTTTGTTGCTACAACCTTATGGACTCAATATCATCTTCATGGCCACTACCTTCATTAACTATATCTTTTCCATTTCGCCTTGTCAAAATTTCTAGCCTTTAGCTTTGATATCAAATTGATACCGGGATAATGAGGAATAAAATTTGAAAGGTTGATAGTGTTGGGAAACCACAAAGAGCATCATATATGTAGCGAAAAATAAAACAAAAATAGGTTTCCTAAACAATCTTATCAAATCGTCGTGCAAAGATCGAGAGCGAAAACCTCGAAAACGATAAAACCGCATAAGACATGTGAGATGTTCTCACTTAGGGGAAATCATATATCTCCTAATTTGTAGATCTCAATCCATGGATAAATGAGCTCTCACAAACTCGTCTCTAATGATGATCCACACAGCGGATGCGGCGATGATACACCTCCCCGCATAGCATATTCTTTCCTCGCATTCGCACACCACTGCACCATAATAACTAAGGAGGAATCGATCCCTCTTATTGTCCTCTTACATCAAAGAGGGGGAAATGGGTTGGAGGAAGAGGCAGGGAGGAGACGAAGGAGGTGATTGCAAAAAGGTTCTAGCCTATGACTCTATTTAGCCCCCAACTTCTATTTATATAGAGCTCTCTTTACTTACCCTAATAGATCTTGCCTTAACGAGCATAAGATCTCCATCCAATTATCCCTAGCTTAATGGATATTGGATTCCATTCAATAACCACTCTAAGCCCTATGGGTCTTACCCAATGATTCATTAAAAGAGTAGCTTATTGAATATCTTATATTCAATCCTCTACTCGTTATATTATCCACCATAAGTATATAATCCTTAGGCCCAATATCGAACTAACCGTGAGTTGCACTTATCAGAACTCTTTCTGACTCAAAACTCCTTTTGACTCAATGAATTATTATCCCATAATAATTCACTTAATTCATCGACTATGTATATTCTAAGCCACTGCACCATAATCCCTAAACTGTATAAGGGGATTTAATCCATTGGACTTGTCTACCCTCAATTACCATGTATCTATAGTCTTTTATCTATCTAATATCCCAAAGATCGTATGCAGGGCATGATAATGTTAGGCCCATATGGAATCTATCCAAGTGTCACTCTTATCGGATTCTTCCGGAGAACTCCTTCTCTCTCAATTCGAATCTCACACTTATCGAATTCATCATGATCTGATTGACGCTAGCTAGGGATTTTCTTGAGTGAGAGCACATGAGATATTCCACTCATGATACCGAGAGTGGATAATCCTATATTGACACCAAATTACCTTTGTAAGGTTGGCTATCAACCTGGATGATTGGTTGTGCTAGATCTGAAACTTCCAAACCTATAAGTTCGGTATCAAAGAATGGAGTACTCAAATAAGATATCCTTGGTATCTCAAGTCTGAGGACCAAACACATAATTGGGACTATGAAATCGCTGTCTGATGATGAGGTATCATTAACAAACTAGTATTTCGTAAGTAGATCATTCAGTGAACTCATTCTCCAATGAGTACCTGTAATATATCCTCAGTGTCCTCACATAAATAGCTATAAGATCAGTTGCCTCCATCATATGGACGGGTATATAGCACATCGGTATGTCTGGTTACTGAATATCTCTTTCGAGTAACCTATGACCGGGAATATTTAGGATTTATGTTTAAAGATGAATTGGTCTCAGTATTATAATCTTATCGTGATCCAATTCTCATTACATAGATATAAAGACATCACAATATATTCATCATCTAATATAAAGTAAGAAAATATTATTATAATAATAACCAAAAGAGACTATGTAGCGTGTCACATGTGTTATCACTTACGTGATTAACTTGCAGAGCACCTATAACTAGCAGATAGTTGTATTTGCTAAAAATAATTTTGAAAATGAGACAAATAGATTTATCAAGTTTAAAATCTCAAAGGGATACATAAACTCACTACCCTAAGGATAATTAAATAAGGATATATAACTAGCATACATAACTTAAAAATAACTCACTCGAAGAAATATCCAAGAGATACAAAGACTAAACTTACCACTCTATAATAAACTAAAATGAGAGAGTTAAAAGAGAGAACTTAAAAAAGTTTTTACAAATATAATCAGTTCTGCTTCTTTCTAACTCTAAAACACTAAAATAAATTCTAATGTATAAAACAATCCTCTATGTATAAGCTATTTAATATATTCTTCAGTTATGAACATAAGTTGAATTAACTCTCCCTTTAAAAATTGACCAAGTTTAACGAATCTGCCCACCGAACTATCTATTAATGAAATACTCTTAACTTTCTCTAGGGAAATACTTTTGACTTATTTTAAAATAGGCTTAAAAGTTAAGAGTATAAGCTTTTTTAACTAATAATGGTATACCTCTTAACTCTTTAGCAATCAATTTAGGTTATTCAATCAAGTTGGGTCATCTACAGGTTTTAAAATGGGCTTGCAACTCATTTGTCTTATGGGCTATCATATTTGAGAGGTTTAGATTAAAGATTACGAGACAAACATTGTAAGCTATAAAGAATACCTTAGGATTAGTAAGATTTATACGAGCTAATTATAGTAAATTAGGCACTCTCGTGTCAATCTCCCATGGTTAAAAAAGACTTGTCCTCAAGTTCTCATTTGTTGCATCAATATGATAAGGACTTAATCAGTCATATTGAATATTGGAGATACTTTATAATCTCTCGATAGCTCGATCTCATAAATATTTTTGCTACTTAAGCATCTTGAATGGAACATCAGCCTTTAGTTTCAATTTCTCAAATTTGCTTGGTGGAAACCTCTCATTATTTGGATGAATCCAGACCAAATCACTCTTATTGTTAGATTGAGACTCCTCGCCAATACACCCTCGCTGCACCCCTTAAGGTCTAGTAGCATACTAAACTTATTATACATTTCAGCCTCTTGTGGACATATTCTTCTTACGTTGAAGAGAAAGATTTCATGTGCAATAATGTCAAGTTTTGGTCACCTTGGAATAGCTACGAACAATCATCATCTATGTACAAGCTCTTATATGGGTACTGAATTATTCGAACTAGTAATTTTTATCACTTTTGTGAACTTTGCATAATATTTTCAGTCATCGGACAACTCATCTCTCCTTGCATAATCTCACTCTTTGCCAAGCGCCTCGCTTTCCTTATATACCATCAAGTTTAGTTGCCACCATCGAACCATAGCTTGAACTCAACTATCTTAACATTTGTGCACTATGTATTCTTCCCAACTCGAATGTCTTCGTGGTGCCTCTCATGAGAAGGGTTGGTCATTTATTTAAATGTCAATCTTAGATAACCACTCCTCTGAGTGACTTTCTTCCCTACGTCTCGATGCTCATTTCTCTCAAATGATCGCATGTGCTGGTTGCATTTATCGTAACCTACTAAGTCTCTACATTTGCATGCGAAGTATTTATAAGTATATTTGTCCCACTCTAATACTATCTATCATAGACTTAGCTAATCTTTTATAAGTTGTAAAGCACAATTGCATGTCCATCCTTAAAGAATCAACTATCTCAAAACCTCTTATGATCTTTTAAAGATCTACAAAAGAGAAGACGAGTTAGAGGGAGCATTTATCTCGGGATTCCACAAATAGATATTTCAACAAATATTTGATAGACAATATAAATTACAAATATAGACTTTACAAACTTTGAACGATCACACGATAAAGGGTTAAAAGTAGATAAAAAGTATCCATAAGTACTCACATGATATTGTTACAGAATAAGGTAATGAACCAACCCTAAACATTATCCCAAAGGCTTATTCAATCATGTGTCACCCGAGTAGCTCCAAGTTACTATGTTGGCTAACATTTCGCACCACCCTACAGAGTTGGAAAACTCTCAAAATGATTATTTAGATGGTGTGATTTTAGATAGTATTATCTTTGCATAATGATTGTAGATAACCTACATTTATAAGATTAAAATGATCATAAAAGTTAATCAAAATGAGATTATCCAACCTACCATAAATTCTTTCTTTGTGCAAAGCATAAACAAAATCGAAATAAATAAACATTTATAAATATTATGTCAAACATCATTTATATATATTTATTCATAATAGTTTGATACTCGGATATCAGATGATACATGCTAATAACAAACAAAGATAATATTAAAACTAAAATGAGACCATCTGCTCGTCTCATGCAAGTTACCAATAAAACAACTGAAAAGGATCACGATTACGCATCGACTACTACTTAGTAAGATCAAAATGAGTTAGGACCCCAACCGTCCGATCCTAAGATTATTATAGTAGCTAGCAGACTGGATAAGCTCTTTTAAGCGATGATTATCCCTCCTTCTAATGTCAACAACCAAACATCTTTCAAAAATTTTAATTTGACCATTTCTCGGAATTTAGCTGCTACACACTGAATCAAGACATGTTTAAACAATTTAGACCACTTGAAAGGAATAATATGAGAAAACGTGTTAAAAATAGGAGATTTAAGAAAGAGATTTAGTAGGGCTTAACCCTGTGTTGGAGGGAGCCCCTTCAGAAATCCTCTAACGGCACCAGGGTACACCCATGCCGAAGAGGGGGTTTGGAAATAGTTTTCGACCAGCAATTGTCGCGCCTCGGTTGTGACCTCACCAGCTGCGACATTGCCTCAAGCGCAAAGATGGTCAAGTCGTTCCAAACTCTCTTCTTTTATAGACCTGCTATATCTCGTCAGCTTCTTCTACTGTCGAGTGGGATTAAGGTAGGTGACTTGCACTTCTGACTTTGATCCCCATGTATTATTATTATATCACCACTTCTGTTACATGCATCAATACAAATACCAAAGCCTCCTTGAAAACATACAAAGTGAACTCATACAGTATGTCATAATTACTGTTCTTAATACACAATAATATCAATCACTATGTATTACTTAGAGGGATAATTTAAGAATATTATATATTTTATTAATGTCCATCCTGGTTTTACGACGTGTTAAGTATTGCAAAATCAACTGATTTAGTGTCATTTCATCACAAGTTCGATGTTGAAGGTTAGAAAGGATAAATTAATCAAGTGTCATGTAAGATAGAGTCGTGAGTGTTAAGATTAGACTATAATTATAATAAAATTTATCAGTAAATACCGATACCAGAGTATTTAAGTAGCGTATCTAGATCTTGTTTATAAAAGACTTATAACAATTTTCACCAAATACTCTTTACATATAAAAATTCGTTTGAAATATTGAACATTATAATTGACATCGTTTAGTATCCACATGTAGGGGTGCTCGATAATTTTGATTTGACATTGGATTAGTAATGATATGACACTTAGATATTCATGTATCATTTATTAATATATATATATATATATATTAATATGGAAAAGCGAGGAAGATGAGTATTAATCATGCGATGATTTATTTTTTTTATCAATTAAAATATATAATGTTAATAATTATAATTACAACTGTTACCATCCCAACCGAAAGATATGTGACAAACTCCACCGAATGGAACCTTCAATAATTTTTTTTTATTTTAAAATATAAACAAAAATAGAAAACATCTCACAATCATCTCATCGCAACAACTCTTTCTATTTCCCCAAGTCAGGGAGAAATCATCAAATCGATGGTTTGGTGTCTTCCATGGTGTATGGGAACGTGAAATACTCATTGTACACTATTCTAGAGCTTGTCACCTTAAATTATTAATTGCTCCCTTGGTCATTGTCAGATGTCATATCAATCATTTTTCTTACAATTAATATTTCAAGATTTTATTTAAAATATTTATACTATATTGAAACACACAACAAAACTTATAAGATAATATATTTTAAATAATTGTGCCATGAAATAGGTTTTATATATTTTAATTACGGTTCCAAATCAAATCGAAATCAATTGATTCGATTTCATTCCTAAGTTTAAAAAAATTAAAACCGTCAATTTTGAAATCGATGGTTTAGAAATCGTAACGAGTGATTTCAGCTCAGATTTGAATCATCAGCTTCATAATTTTAAATTTATTTAAAAATAAATTATTATTTTTATATTTTAAAATTTTTAATTAAAAATATTTAAAAAAAATTAATCAATCGTTGCAGGTTTAATCCTCGATTCCGAAATCAGATTAGGCTACCATGAGGGAGACCCCACAACCACCACCTGAAGAACAATTATGCCCACGGAAGCACAGAACTAAACTTCCACAAGAACAAGAGTCTTGTTATATATATATATAGTATATATATATATCATTAATTCACAAAGAAGATATACGCATCTCTTTCTTGCAAGTGCAACATGGAAATCATTTCAAAGGAAGTCCATCTCTTTCTTGCAGACAACATAGAACTCATTCCACTTCTGTCATCCCCTTCTCGGAGTCCCCCACTACGGAGACTCGCAGTGACGGCAGAATAGTTGACAAAGATCCCGCTTTTGACCATCTTTTAATCTTCCCGCTTTCCCACTCGCTTATTCCCTTTGCGAAAGGCTCCGCCAAAAGCCGGCGCTGTGGAACTTCGCCAACATCTCCCTCTCCAGCTCCGCTAGCTCCAGCGATGGCGACTCCACCGGATACGGCTCATTGAAGCTGGACCTGGCCAGAAGGACTCCATGGGAGCGACTGAAGTCGTCGTCGCAGCGAAAGACGCCGGCTTCCGGCCTCCAAAGGCCAGTTTTGGCTCTCGTGCTCGCCGCCCACTGATTCCTCAGCCGCAGCGCCCGCCGCAGGAGACCCAAAGGCAGCTTCAGCACCACCGCGATGAGGAGGTGCACCAGGCCGCATGGGCAACAGCAGCAGAGCGCTGCGAACCCCGCCGTCGTGGCACCGGCCACCTCCGCTAGAGATGCTCGCCGCTTCGCTGGCTCCTTTGCCATCATCCGAGGCAGGCAGCCCATGGCGGAGAGAGCGGGCTTAGCCGGCGGAGGGGAAAGTGGCCGGTGAACAGGCTTGCGCGCCATCTCCTCCTCTCGGATCGCAATCCGACGGTTCAGACGAAATAAAGGTTTCACCTTTGCGCAAATCGAAGCGTAACTCAGTCGAGAGGGCTAGAGGCCGCCGCCTTCCGGCGAGGTGCTTCCGGCTATCTCGCTTTAGGGGAGACGGAGAAGGAGAAGAAGCTGAACCGAAACGCTTGGAAGAAGAATTAAGCGCATAGAGCGTGAGCGGAAGGAATACTGGCCGTGTTATAATAACCGGGGAGAACGCAATGGAATATAATATTCCCGCGGAGCAGCATTGGTAGCGTCTCCCCGAAGAAAGACTCGTCCACGTGCCCTTCTCCTAGGCCGTTGCTGTGGCAGAAAGAGAACTAACCGTGGCGTTGCCTGTGGAGTCATTTAGTAGACACGATGTTGCACCGCGGGACAAGCGACGTGACACGGTGGGAAATGGATGTAAATGGAGCGACACGAGGAAGAAGACAAGAAACCCACGCACCTCCGGGGATTGCAGCCTTCGCTCCACGTGAAGCATGAAAGCAACAAGGGCCGGAGGTAATGGGTACAAATGTGTGGTGCTGCAGTCTATTACGGAGTTTGCGGCTAAATCTTGCGTCCCGTGAAGTGGGTTGCCCGGACAAATCTGGACTGCACACGTGGTTGGCTTGACTGCGACCAGGAAATCACATCTCCATCAACAATGATGCCAGAACGCATCGATGCTAGATTCTTCCCTACGACTCGGAGAACTCTACACCGCCGGTCTTGGTTTCGTTGTCAAGCCAAATCCAAATGGGAACAGGGGATCATAGTGCCGGTCGCCAACGTTCATGGGAAGCTGGTCGACGGACTTGAACCAAGTGCGGGGAAGCTTTCCGCTGAAGCCGAAGTCACCGAAGAGGACGTCGGCCACGCCTTGGCCTTCCGAACCTGGCAGCCATGCGGCCACAAGCGCGTCCATCAAGGGCACGTATGGTTCGATCACGACAGGCCTGCCGGAGATGATGACCACTGCGCACTTCACGGGGCCGCACACCGCTTGGATTGTGCTTGGTCCAGGCTCAGCGATGGTCAGGTTGAGGCTGTCTCCGGCTGTTTCAGCGTAGGGTGGTTCTCCGACAACGACGATGGCATAGGAGAAGTTGTTGCTCTTGACGAAGTCAGCGTCGGGGTTCTCGGAGAAGACGATACTGGTTGCTGGGTCTGCTGTGGATCTAATGGCATCCAGGATTGTGGTACCTGTGAACAACATTGGAATGAGCCTTTTAGTTGCTTCATAGTAACATCTTTAGGCTGATCTGAAACAGCAACTTCAAGATCTTATTTCTAGTTTCAGAAATCTAGTATCAAGCTTGGTGGAAGCATAATTAATAGCTATCTAGTATCAAGCTTGGTGGAAGCATAATTAATAGCTCACTATTTGACCTTCATTGGCTCAAAAATAAACATGCAGATTAAGAATGATATAAGAACATTTATGTTGATGCTACAACAACTCAGAAGAGCAAAGAGCGTTTGGACATACCAGCAGTGATTCTTCCACTGCCTCCTTGCCACTCAATTGTCCAGCCACCACATTGATAGCCCAAGTTATCAGCATGACTTCCGGCGACAAGGATTCCGTCGGCTTTCTTAGGCAGGGGCAGCAAGGGCTTCTTACCAGATTTTCCATTTTTCAACAGCACAAGTGATCTCCTTACGGCTTCCCTTGCCAACTCCCTGTGCTCCTGTATGCAGTCCAAGAGTTGTCAGGAGAGAAGGGATTTTACCTGGTACTGGATTTGCTAAAGTAGAATATGCTGATCGCAAGCAAAGAGACTTAAAAATACAGCCGAATTACCTTTTTCCCAAGCTGATCGACTAAGCTTTTATCAGGCAGTGGGTTCTCAAAGAGACCCATGACAAACTTTACCCGCAAGATCCTTCTTACGGCATCATTAATTCGGCTCATGGGGATGACTTTGGCATTAACAAGAGTTGTCAGATTACTGATGAACCCATGATAGTCAAATGGAACCATCACCTGCAAACCACACCATGGAGGAAATGTAGGAAAGATCTCAAGTGTGAAAAACTGTGAGATTTGCTTATCTTCAACCCTCTCGTTTTAGGAATACATGATGGAAGAACTCCATATAAATTCTCAAGAACCATGCTGCAATTACTAATATCAAGCTTGATGAGAAAGTGAGCACAGAACACCCTCCTAAAAAGAGCTACAAGTTTCTCAGCTGTAGCCCCCTCTACCAGTACTTGATATCCTCTGTGTCTCTGGTAGGTGGTTTTTGTCTTGTCAAAGCTAAATATGAAACACATAAACAACAGGGAAGCTTTCTAATGTCTAACAGCAGTCCCTGCTGTTTTGCAGCTATTGCTACGCTAGATCTGGACGTTGTATTCTCATGCATTTAGTTGAACATGATTCAGAAGTGCTACTGCACTATGCAGTCCTATTGATGTTTCCAAAGGAGAAACTATAAACTAGATACTCAAAACAAGATATACCAGTGACAATTAATTAGTAATGACAGTTTGGCAATTGACTGCTCACCATATCGATTCCAGCATTTATTGATGTTTGAACAGAATATGTGTAATTTGCATCAGGCGGAGTGGTGATAAAATCAATGCCTTGATAGTCTGAAATCACGAATCCCTGAAAAATACAAGGACATTAAGCAAAAAAAAGAATCTGGTAGAATGAGTTGTGACAGATTGTCAAGTAGGAAATCAAAAGCACAGAAAACCACTTTAGTGAGCTCTTTTCAGACTCAACCTTAAAACCAAGCTTCTTTTTGAGGAAGCCAGTGATTAGATGACGGTTGGCATGCATTTTGATTCCGTTCAAGCTTGAATAAGAAACCATGACCGAAGACACACCCTTGGCAATGGAATCATAGTAAGGAGGCATATGGATGCCGAGGAGTCCATGGAGATTGATGATAGTATTGTCTGAGTTAATTCCTTTTTGTGTTCCACCATCACCAACAAAGTGCTTGGCGCAAGCTGCTATATTTTTCCTGATATAGATGTTATAAATAATTCATAGAAGAATGTAGAGAAAACATTACAGAACATAAGGTTACTTGTTGGTTTGATATATTAGTATTATCATGACTTAACACATTAATGTTGGTTGGATTTTGAACCTTACTTTCCGGCAACATAAGGAAAGCCCTTTATGTAGTTCGCAGGGATATCTCCCTGTAAGCCAAGGATAATTTGTGTCATTGCCTGCACAACCTTGTGATCCTCGCTATAGCTCTCGTAGCACCTGCCCCACCTTGGATCTCTACAAACCTGAATTAGGAACACCGGATATCAAAACAACAGGAAAAGATATGCTTCTACATTTCCAACTTAAAACTTTGGATTTTGAAGCACCAGAAATGCACAAATCTATGTTCCTATGGTGTCGAGTCACTTACTGCAACACAGGGTGCAAAAGTGTAAGGAATGCCTGTTGCTCTGACTTCAAGGGCCGTTGCAGCACCAATCCTCTTTACAAGATCAGGATCCCTACAGATAATAATTTGCGAGCATGATGCCAGGATCAGGAATCTGAGATCAGTATGACTAATTGCTATGGATTTTACATAAAAGACACTCATAAACCAGTAGAAGACAATATTAAAAAGTGAGACTCTTAACAGGCACCGTAAGGCAGTAATCCAAGGTAGGGTGAGGAGAATAAGAGACTGACAGGACCAAGTCTCAACAAAATGGAGACCTAATAAAAGAGAATGGAGAAAGATAGGAAAAAGCTAGAGTGATACTTTCTCTTGACTGACGCCACTCAATGCTGTAGAGCAAAGCAGTATAACTTAAATCCTTCTTAAACTTCTGAAAAAAGGGAAATACTTATAACTCCATATATTCCAATAGTAATTCAAAACTTAAATCCACAACTTGCTTTCAAGTAACTACTGTTGTGTCATAAGAAAATGTAAGGAACTATATCTTTTTGACATAGGTATTAAAGTATAGGAAGATATGAATAACTCAAATTAATCGACAATATAGTTGTTTGGCAAACCAACAGTTAATTAAAAAAGCTAGTGGTTTATGCACCAGGTCCATTGAGTTGAGTTTCTAGCAAACAAAATACCGATATTTCAAAGAAATTTAAACTTACATCACTACACAAATAGAAGTCACTATATACTTGCCTTGTGGCTCCAAGACCAATGTTGTGAGGAAATATAGTTGCATTGTAGGCAGTATTGTGACCATGAATGGCATCAATCCCATAAATCATAGGAATTCCCAAGCGTGTCAACAGACATGCCTTCTGAAGTTTTTTTATCATATTCACCCAAACCTTAGCAGAGGCGTGAGGAGCAGGAACACTTCCTCCACCACTAAGAATGCTACCTGCAACACAAATATGATTTAGATGTATCCTGCCCACATCTCTTATACTCTTCCCATAACATTACAAACATCACCGATGAAGTAGTCTTTCAAGACTTGAGCTGAGGCAATTTGTCGCTCAATTTGTGTCATCTGACCAATCTTTTCAGCAAGAGTCATGCGCTTCATTAGATCTCTGACTCGAACATCCACTGGCTGGTTGGGATCCTTGTACTTTGCATGCTTTGCTTGTATGGTTACTGCCCAGCACAACAGTAATAGAATCCCAAGCATTGGTGTCTGCGAAGTTGCCATCTTCAGACAAAGCAATGAGCTTCTCAGATCCTTTCAACAAACCTGATATCATAATTCATGAAATGAACATAAAGACAAAGCAAAAGATACAACAAGAGGATGCAAGAAATCCAGACTAACTTGAAAGAGTACTACTCTCGGTTCAGCAAAAGAAAACCAGGAATTGCAGAGAACAAAAGTTAACCACAGAAATGGATGTGTATACATTGATATCAATCGTTAATCTCTGATACTGCAATGCTGTGTTTGCAAATTTTACTGAAACTAAAACCAAGAAATGGTATTTAACCCATTAAAAGATTAGGTAGACAATGCTGTAGGACAATGATAACGAAGATGACAGCTAAATCAAGCAGGTCAAAAGATGAAGGTACATTTTCACTTTGTACAAGAGAAAAGAGCGGATGCCGATCATTCAACAGAAGATAGGATAGGTGGGTAACGTGTTACAAGATAAAAGGATTATGAACTATCCAAAGAAGTTATACCTCTCCATACCTTTCTCTGTTGAATGAGAAAGCACAACTAAATTCTTTCCTTGAATACAGAACAGGGGCGTAGCACAACACCTAGATCACAAAAACCACATACCAATACTTATTCGCTCAAGTGCTTTGAGATCTGACACATTACTCTGGTTAACTATAAGAAAACGAAGGAGATCTTTTGGGAGAAAGCAGGTAGTTCAAGGAGGCACGTGGCGATGTGTCTCAGATTAAGTTTCACGAGTATCCTTATAGCAGAGACTTCTGTTTGTTGACGTTTAAGCTCTCTTAGAACAAAAATACACAATTAAATCGAAGAAATAGACGACACAAGATTCAAAAAAAATGTTCCAAGTAGCATTCGGGTAAATAACAAGAAATGGCCAGGCAAACGTGAAAAGGCAATCTTTTCTCGGAACAACGCAAATGTGATACCTACGGCGCGATCCGGATCCCATAAAAACCCTAAAAACACGAGCTTTCACCTCAATAAGATAGAAAAATTAACAATGCCAGAGCGATACGGGAACCAAAGCACCGACGCCGACGTACCAAACTTTGAACGCAATGAATGAAGATAGAAACCCCAAACGAGTGCGAAGTAGAAATACTTTATCACAATTAATAAGGAAAGAATGAGATCGTCACCTCAAAGGGTCAGAGGGAGCGGAGCTCATTTAGAGACAAAAAGGGAGAGGGAAAGGAGAAACGCAAACTCAATTATAGACGCGCCTGAGACGAATTACGAGTAAGAAAAGCAGAATAAAAAACGTATAGTTTAGCAACTTTAATGGATAAGAACTGTTCATTTAAGTGCTTGAGATTTGGACGTGGTGATGATGCGATTTGGGTGGTGGCTAGGGTTCGAATCATTTGTGATGCCAAAATTACCCCTAGAACTCTTCGATTTGGTCTCGCAAGTCCATCACTCCCAGCCGTTAGATCTAAATGGGACTTCTCGGGCAACGGTGGACAGAGAGGGGGGGCCCTGATAGGGCAAGATTTAAGGCCAGCAAATATGGCCGTTTGGTTGAGCTGGGTCTTCGCGCGGTTGTCCATGTCTCCAAACGACGTTGTCTTCCACCATATATATATGTATATATATATATATATATATATATATATGTATATGTATATATATGTATATGTATATATATATAGTATATGTATATGTATGTATATGTATATGTATATATATACATATATATATGATACGTGCACGGCTGTACGCTCAAACATCGGAATATAATTTGATTACCTTACTTATTAGATGCAATTTTGAATTTACTTAGAAATTTATGGCTAGCCTAGTTGAAATTAACCCCACGTGTACCTGCCTATTGATTGGACGAGGCGGAGATCCTCTTGTGGGTCCCGCCTGTCGCATCTTTGCAAAAACGCTGCCGGGATTGAACAGTTGGTTACATGACGTGGCGAGATCTTGTTTGACAATAAATACACGATTAATGTGGGTCCCGCATTTCGCAGGAAACGTACCCGGGTTTTGCACGGGCAGCCTGCTGGGGCCAAAACGTCGGATCGCTATCCCATTGGGACAGTAAAAGCTCCCCATGCGGCGGATTTGGATCCAAACGACCTAAGAGGTGGCATCCGCCTGTGTAAGCCACGTCATGAGTCTGGGAGCTCAAATGGGAGGAGGGGCCTGTTCTCAGGGATCCGAAAGACCTCCGTAGGGCTTCCGAGCAAGGGAGAGATGAGGAAGCACCTGTCTCCTATCGCCAACGATCTGCTCTGTAGATGTGCAGAGTAATTCCCCTCCTCTTTCGTCTAGCATTAAGTAAATGGTCTGGTGCTGTGTCTATGATCTTTCATGTTGCATTAGGATGAAAATTAGGTGGCTTGAGCTATTCAAATTGGATGTATTTGCGGCATTACCTGCATGAGCATGGAATATCTTAAAGCAGACACATGCATTTAGAACAAACGAGTAATAGAGATCAGTGGTAGATTAACACATCAAAGACAAGAATATCTTAAATCTGTTCTTCATGACTGCAAGCCCTATGCATGGTCACTTGAAGTTCAAATGACATTAGAAAAAATGTTCCAGCATGGTTTCCTAATTCTAACATTTGAAAGAAAAGCATCAGACATTCTTCAGGGAACATCATTGTCCTCATTGTCTGTGAAAGAATTTCCAATTAGTGATTCCTATTTGGTTGTTATTCAAGATCTCATTCTTTGTCTCAGTCTTTTCTGGCAGTCAGTATATCTTAAAAGTTAAAACATGAATATGTCGTATTATTCTCTTTGGCTGATACGAATAACCTGAACCTTTCAGGACACTGGACACTTCAATTGATTCTCTGGTGGAGGATTTTGAGAGGGGCGTGAAGCCAGGGTTAGATAACCACTCAAGGAGGTTAGTAGAGTTCTGCTGCTCAAAGGCAATTGAAACTATTTGTCCTAACGTCGGGGATGGGATAAAGGATGGATCTTTTAGCCGATTCACTTACGACATGATGCTAGCATGGGAGAGCCCCAGCTCAACCAGTTCAGAGCTTTCTTCGGTTTGAAACTCATTACTGACTAGCTTAATATAACATTTTATCAACCTGACAATCTTTGTGATTACAAAATTAAATAGGGTATGAAAAATTAAGATCTTTGTTTCTAGTTACGACATTAGAGCCCTCAGTGGGTTAATATGTTGCCTTTTCCCCATCCAGGAGAGCATTGCAAAGGAAAAGGAGGACAAAAGGACACCTCTTGAAGGAAATGTAGGGCAGATGCATGATGATATTTATCATACCTGTTACTGCTTCAATAGTCGTGAACTTGCATGTGCCCTCGAGTGCTCTGGACCATCTCAAAAATCTGGTTTTTTTTTTTTTCCTTATAACAGGTTAATGAAGAATCAAGTGTTGGGGAAGATGCGTTTGTATGGTTGGCATCCTCAATTCCCTTGGTTGCTGATGTTGTCAATGCACAGTTCACTTTTGAAACTCTTACAGCACCTACTGCTAGTCGGCTCCATTTTCCAGCTTATGATACATTTCTCAAGAAAATGGACAAGTAGGAATTTGTCTCATCCATCTCGATTAATTTTATTGACACCTGAAGCTTCTTGCTTACAAATGATAATTTTGTTGTATTATCTCATATGTTTTTACTTTTTCACAAGTATATATTTATGCTCCTTAGGATCATTTTGGGTTCTTGAATTTGGGAATCATGTGGGTGGATGCAATGAGAATTTACCTGCTTTTGTTAATTATATTCATAGAAAAAGACTTGAACATGCAAAGGAAATTATTCTTAAGGATTTAGTTAGACTAATTCCTACAAATAGTGCGCTTGTTGAATTTGTGCCTCAGTTTATAACAAGGTAGGTATTGCAGTTCCAAAAGCTAGTGTATTGGTCAAACACATTTTTAGCTAGGCTAGAAAGATATTTTGTCATTATTTCTTTTGAGCTAATTTCGAAACTTGATTTAGTTATTGTAGCTGTGACTATCATCAATCTTTCTTTTGAGTTGACATATATATAAGTGATACTGGTCAGAGTTTTATGCATATATAATGTCATAGTTCTCTTCCCTTTAAAAAAAACTTAATCTTCCTTCCACTGATGTTGTTCTCAACTAACTTTGAGCTAAGGTGTTTTGCTTTTGTTCATAGTTCTTGTGTGGTAATAAAGGGTTAATTTCTGTTATTCAAAGTGATAGCATGACCTGGGATTCTTTTGCATTGAGATCAGATAATGACTTTAGTTTAGTCCAACGAGCAAGATGCAGATGGATAATCTAGAAGAGGAGTTTTAAGTTTATGAAGAGCTCAATAAAGAAAAGGATTGCTGCAGATTCTGTGCATCTGAGTGACCACTATTTTTCTTAGATTCAGGGTTCCTATCTAGCCTGCAGTATAGTCTATGAAGAGCTCAATAAAGAAAAAGAATGCTGCAATTCCATGCATCTGAGTGACCACTATTTTACCTCAAATGCACTCATTCAGGGTTCCTATCTAGTCTGCAGTATAGGTTTTTCAGTATTGTAGCTAGGATGAGTTGTCAAGTGGAGTTTCATTTCCTTCACTTCATTCTGGGCCTTTGCTGGCTTAATTGTGATCAAGGTCATATGGTTTGCATCAGCAATGCACATTGCCATTTTAAGACTAAATCAACTGTAGTTAAATGACATTCATCTTGTCTCCTCCAAATTTAACCTGCGTGCAAATTTGTGATATTGTCAATTTTATTTTTCATCAAAAATTTTAGGAACTTTCATGGAATATAACCTTCATGGTCTATTATTTAGCAAGGTGTAAAACTACAGACTAATCTTTTAAATGCTTAGTTTTTTCCTGATTGTTTAGGTGTATCAAATACTTGGAAAAACAGGAGACACCAACCGGAATTGAATTCTCTGAGGATGAGTTCATTTTGCATGTTGAGGGTACTGCTAGAACACAAAGAGTGGTGCGACATATTGGGACAACAAGTTGGCCAGGTTGACTTCTAATAGTTTCTCGTATAATCTAATGATTTGCGGACCTATCCAATGGCATGCATTGACCCTTTTTGGATAAATTTCGATGTATCAAAATTGTTGAACTATTTTAGAATTCCTGATTTATAGTGTTTTTGCTAGGTAGACTCACCCTTACCAATCAGTCCCTCTACTTCGAGGCATCTGGAGTAATTTCATATGAGACCGCCTTAAAAGTTGATCTTTCAAGAGCTGATGTAGTTCAGCAAGTCAAAGCAACATCAACTGGGCCATGGGGCGTTCCCTTGTTTGACAAAGCTATAACATATGAGTCTACAGAGTTGTAAGTCTGAGCTGTAAATTATTGTACATATGATAAGACAAAAAAATAATATCTCTCATATTTAAAGTACAACGAGTGAGGATTTTTTCCATAAGAATCTTGAAATACTTTCAACTATAATTTTCCAGGTCAGAGCCCTTGGTGCTAGAGTTACCCGAGATGACTAGTTCTACAAGACGTGATCACTGGCTTACTCTAATAAAGGAGGTCATCTTGCTCCACCGCTTTATATCAAAATTCGATATAAAAGCTCCTGTGCAGGCTTGGGAGCTTCATGCAAGAACTATTTTGGGGATCTTAAGGCTTCATGCAGCCAGAGAATTGCTAAGAATATCACCACCAGCTCCTACTAATTTCTTGATTTTCTCATTGTATGAGGACCTTCCTAAGAGGGTTTATGTACTGGCAGAGTTAGCAGATACCATGAAGCAGACAACTAGTTTAAGCCCATGCAATGCAGCTTCCATGCTAAAGAGTTTAAACATTTCCTCTCCTATTGCCTCTTCTGTTGAGAACGTAAAACAATTTGAAGAAGAAACAAGTAATCATCCAGACACTTTAACATCACTGGAGACGACTATTGGTCAAGTAAGGGAAGAAGCCAAGGAGACTATTATGGCAAAAGCTACTGTGGAAGAGGTGATGGAGGAAGGATTAAGTGAAAGTCTTCTCATTCTAGTTGTAAGCTGCTTCACAATTTCGTTTGCTGAAATATATACTCATCTTAGGTGTGCGCCTTCTGAGAAAATTTATACACGAATAGCTGTCATTTTCTGCTCTCATCAGTCCTAGTTTGACACCTGAGCTCCAGACGTGTTAATATTACTATGTTGGCTTTTCCACAGGAGCTGGTGAGTTCACTCGAAAACGTCCTGCCTTGGTTACAAGTTGTTCTGTCATGGGAACGACCAACCGTTACACTCTCTGCAGTTGTGATGGTATTAGCCTTCACATACAAGTAAGCCTATGCTTCTCAGTATTCTGATTAATGCATTTTGATTCTTAGATCGTCATGAAATGTGTTAGTGTTTCGCTATTCTGCTGATTGATTGCTACCCTATCGTCACAATAATCATCTTTCTTCGTTCTGCCGCCAGAGAGTGGATTGGATATGCAATTGCCATGGTCTTGATGTTGACCGTTGGAATGATGTTTTGGGCCAGAAGAAGCAGAATTGGGGAAAGGTGCAAAGAAATTGTTTTGCATAGCTCTTCAGACAAAACAACTATGGATAGCATTGTTTCAGCTCAGCAAAGTATGAATAACTTGCATGCGCTCGTTAAGACGATGAACATCACCATATTGAGAATATGGTCATTGCTAATTGGAAAGGCTCCGAAGGTACTGTTTCAAAACTATGATTCCCTCATCATTTGACTTGCTGCACCTAATCTCAATTAACGTGATTGACAGCAAGCCAATGCAGTGATGTGGGTGATGACTGGAGTTGCAGTTCTGCTGATGGTAGTCCCGGTCAAGTTTGTACTAATGGGGGTACTGCTGTGCCGCTTTATAGCTAACTCGGGAATTGCGAAGCACAAGTCTAATGAGCAGGGAAACAGAAGGCTGAAGGAATGGTGGGAGTCGATACCTGTCGTTCCTGTTCGAACTGTGAGCAGCTCTCCTTGACAGAATTGGTGTCACTGAAGTATGAAAGATGAATTACATTTGTTTTCTGAACCAGGAATGACGGCCACTAACTTGCGTCCTCCACACCGGGATTTTTGCTTCATCATACCTTATCCCTTTTTTACTCCAAAAATCAAACTATTTCATTGATTTGCAAAAAGGATATCCAAAATCTCACTCCACATCCTTCAATTTCATAAATTCTCTCTCGTACAAGAATCACAGTCTCTATGAAGAAATTTATTCATAAACTCGATCACCTTGCTGTCAGATATCATTCTTTTTCTGGACAATGACTTGTAGATTGCTGTATAGTTTTTTGTATCATGATCAGGTTGATCTTTGACATCGTCTTTGTCTACAGTGATACAAGTAGTCTTTTGCTTTAAGGAAAACAAGTGTGATGTAGCCCGACACTATGTTTGTGGCTGGCATGATGTGATCCAGACTAATTTTACCTACTCAATTGTGTTCGAGGAAATTTGAAGTCTTCGCCAACTGCTCCTTCCTTTTATGTATTTTTACTCAAGGAAAGCAGCTGTTGCAGCATTGCCGTCAGTAATCATCATGATCTTTCGATTAGGGAAAAGCTGTATGTGGATGTTAACAAGCGAAACAAAAACCCACTGCTATTTGTGTGTGTGCGCTTGTGGGATATTAAAATCCTAGAGAGGAATGGATCACCCCCTGCTCTGGTCTGGGTGAGATTCTCCGTTTATATATTGTCCAGTTCCATTACCGGTGCTCTTCATAATCATTTCTCTTATCTCAACAAGACAAGATTTTGGCAGCCTTGGACATCTGATTTGGCTGTGAGCAGTGAACAGTACTCTTTGTTGGGTGATGATTCTTGATATATTTTAACATCTGATTCGAGAATTAATTTCTCTCTTTTTTGGGCAGTTGATGGTTGGTAGCCCCTCACCATCGCTTCGATTTTACTGTACCCGCAGACCTCTGATATCTGATCAGCCGTGGTGAAGACGTCGAGTTACCTTTTTCTTCTTGTGAAACGTTCCTCGGAGGAAGGCGAGGAATCTGTGGGTGGATGCGCAATTTCCTTCATTTTCCTGTCTTCCTTTTCTCCTCCCTTTGTTTGTACTCCACGAGACTCGGTTGCATTCAGAATACTGTCCAGTAAAATATGGTTGAAAACAAGAAGAAGATGATGGTGATGGGTTTCCGATGATAGATCAAGTATCCATGTTCATTTAAATCTATAAATGTCAATGCCGCCATCGAGGAAGCAATCAAAGAGGCAAAACTTCATCTTTCATTGGACTTTTCCTCCATTTTCTCCCCACACAGCCAATTTTGACTGAGCTCGTGAGTGCATTGCGCACTATAAAAAACAAGAAGGACATTTTGGTCATTTCATCCAACGGACGCAGCCCAGATCCGTTCCCTCTGCCACCACCGCCGCCGCCGCCGCCGCCACCTTGTTCCCCTATTTAATCCAACGCCACCCCCACTGTTAGACACCGTAAAGGCCTCTCTTTTTCTGCTCCCTTCCCCCTTCTTCCTCCTTCCGATGGCTGCTCTCTGCTCCCCTCAGTCTTTCCTCCTCCAACACCCCCTCCATCCCTCCCCGAAAACCCCGTCCTTCCTCCCCACAAGCAGCCCCCGCCCAAAGCCCTCCACCGTCTCCTGCACCGCCGTCCGGCCTCCCCCCGTCTCGATCTCCGTCGCAAACGACCGGATCTTCAACTTCGCCGCCGGGCCGGCCACCCTGCCGGAGTCCGTTATCCTCAAGGCGCAGGCTGAGCTTTACAACTACCGTGGCTCGGGCATGAGTATCATGGAGATGAGTCACCGCGGCAAGGAGTTCGATGCCGTCATCAAGAAGGCCGAGTCTGACCTCCGCCGTTTGCTTGCCATCCCCGACGACGACTATGCTGTTCTCTTCCTCCAGGGCGGCGCCACCACCCAGTTCGCCGCTGTTCCACTCAACCTCTGTGCACCGGGGGACGCCGTGGACTACGTCGTCACTGGGTCTTGGGGCGACAAGGCCTTCAAGGAGGCCCAGAAGTTCTGCAAGGCTAATTTCATTTGGTCGGGCAAATCTGATAAGTATACCAAGATCCCATCTTTCGAAGGGCTTGAGCAGAATCCCAACGCAAAGTATTTGCATATCTGCGCCAACGAGACGATCCATGGGGTGGAGTTCAAGAATTACCCCACCCCGAGCAACAAAGATGCGGTCTTGGTCGCTGATATGTCTTCTAACTTCTGCTCGAAACCTGTCGATGTGTCAAAATTCGGTGTCATCTATGCTGGGGCGCAGAAGAATGTTGGTCCCTCTGGCGTGACGATCGTGATCGTTCGGAAAGATCTTATCGGCAACGCCCAGCCGATTACGTCCGTGATGCTGGACTATAAGATCCATGCAGACAGCGCTTCCCTCTACAACACTCCACCGTGCTTTGCGATCTATATATGTGGTCTGGTATTCGAGGATCTGCTGGAGCAGGGTGGGTTGGCGGAGGTGGAGAAGAATAACACCAAGAAGGCTGGAATTCTCTATGATGCTATTGATGGGAGTAACGGGTTCTACGTGTGCCCTGTCGAGAAATCAGTTCGGTCGTTGATGAACGTGCCTTTCACGCTGCAGAAGTCTGATCTCGAGAAGAAGTTCATAGAGGAGGCTGCGAAGGAAGGAATGATTCAGCTTAAGGGACATCGATCGGTGGGTGGCGTTCGGGCTTCCATTTACAATGCGATGCCATTGGCAGGAGTGGAGAAGCTTGTTGCTTTCATGAAGGATTTCCAAGCCAGACACCCTTGAATTAGATGTTGTAATGTCTTGCTTGTCATGAGAGAGGCTCGTCTTCCAGCAATGGTTCACAATGTCTTAATGTTGGCTGATTTCAGATGCATCAAATTCAAATCTTAGTTTGCTTCCGTACTTTTTTTTCTATGGATTGAATTCCAGAAACAACATAATCAGATCAGTTGTGATATTGGATCAAAATTTTTGCTTGGCAGGTGTAGGTTATGATTCAGCTGTTCAGTTCTGTCATTGCTAAATTATTGCTTAAGGCATTGCAGCTTGTCAAATCAGGTGATCTTTCTGTCTGCTTTTTCTCTTCCTGTCTAGATTGGAAGATAAATTATAGGCAGTGCCATTGTCTTTTCTCATGGGAGAATTTTGTGTCATACCATTTCTTAAGAAAGATTGCTTTCTGCTCTCAACTAATGAGTTTCAACTAATGAGAGCAGAAAACATCACCGAGTCTCTTACCATTTTGTGTCATAGGCAGTGCCATTGTTTATAATATTTATTTGTAAAGTACCTCAAGGTGGTGGCACGACCTTGCATATATGTTGTTTGGATTTTGATTGTAAGAGACTTGGTGATGTTTCCTTTTACCTGTACTTGTCGGTATTGAACTTTCAGTCTATTATATTGTTAGTTTGGAGGCTTTGTAGTATCACGTTTGCAAATTGTTGTCTTTCCATACAGCTGTTCTTGAGTTTTGCTAAATAATTGCATTTTTTATTCACTTCTTGTTTCCAATCTGGTGCAATAATTGTCATATCTTAATCAAAAATATATTCATGTGTTTTCCATAAGGTCATGTTATTTCATCTATTCCAACCTTGGGTTATTCGATAAGCCTGGTGACCGTAGCATAGAGTACAATAAAGGTTTAGTTTTTCATACTGTGATGATTTCTGAAAATAACAGCATACTATCCTAGCTGTGTTGCTGTTCATCGCAATCTTCACAATGAAGATACAGAAAAAGCTGCTTTAACTGAGTATTTCAGTGATACTAGGCAGCCTCCAACCTTATTAACAACAATTTTATTCCCCTACACGACAGCAACAACATGCCAGAATGCTTCATCTATTATTTTGGTTTGGCTACGTGGATCTTTTCCAACTAGCCATAACTTATCAAACTAAAAGCAGTCACGCAATTTGTTACCTCTAATAATGTTTTCTTAGGTCTTCCTGTATGTCTCTTCACGTTACCAATCCTAATTGACTGATTTTGTCTAGCTGGGGCACCTATAGAATTCCCTGTAGATGTCATGACCGAAAAAGGAAGGAACTCCAGCAAAAAATTGCTAACTTTCGTGTAAGATGTTCAGGTTTGCTTTCGCTTCTATTTGTCTCTTGTTCTGCTAGAAATCTTCTTGTCAGTAAGGATCTTATATCTCAAAGGTAGGAATCTTGTTTATGAGGTGTGAATGTTCTTGATTCTCATTTGATCAAATCAGATGTGTTTGCTTATTATTTTGGATTGCTGACATATAACTCCTACCTATCTGGATGCTTTAAAGAGAAAATTCGTGATTGCTTTGTTCAAATTTTCTTTCTTTAAATCATGTTTTCATGCCTTAAGATATTAGAGTCCTCGGTAAATCAGCTACGGTGGGCCTTTTTATTGGAAAATTTGTATCTGCATTGGACAATATAGTCTGTTAGACATGGAATCAATTCCTATGTTTAGTGTCTTCCTCCAGTCCTTAACATCCCTCTTGAACTAAGCTGGAAGTAACCTAATCCAATTCATGTCATTCAGATTTAAGTTTAAAACCAGTAAGTAGCCAGCCAGTAGCATGACTTGAATAGGATCAGATTCATCCGACAAACTAGATCAGAACGAAACCAATTCTACTAGTATATTTGTTATCACTACTCTCAACTCTCCACAATGAACATTGATGTATTTTTATAAACAATGTTCAGTTCGGTTTCTCAGTATTTTCAATTCATTAGCTGAAGTCATTTTGTCAATCTTCTTTCTCCATGAAAGCTGTCCAGACATTGTGATTGGTTTCCGGCAGACCATCAAAATTTTAGATTATTTGTTTAGCTGCCACAAATTTCATGTAAATATTTATGCAGCCGGTTGTGAACAAAGACCCAGACTCCAGAACTTGGCAAAGTATCAGACATGATCAGATTCAGTGCTTTCTGCACTGAAGTTTCATATTATGTTCCAAGATATCAATCACAATGGCGATTCTATTCAGGTGAGGTTCTCCCCTTGTGTTCTTTCCAAGTCCAATACTATTAAGTTACTCAAAAGGCATGAATCTTTTTGTATCCGAACTAGAAGGATGGTTACCCAAAAAATGCAATCAAATGCAATGGTATGTTGAAATTGTTGTCTTTATCGAATGGTAAAATTCTTTCTTTCTTTTGACAGTGGATGAATTGTAAGTGGGATGATTAGAGAGAAAGAATGTATATAGCTATCAAATAAGAGAAAGACTAAACCAGCGTTATATTTCTACCTATGCTTGGCATTCTTCGTTCATGATGTGGGGTAAGACCTGGATTCTAAAAGTACATTATTTTAAATCAATAATATCCATGAAAAAAATTTAAAATTTTCGCTCTATTAGGTCAAGTTTTAAGTATCATTGAGCAACTTTAAAGAGTTTATCTCATATTTTCTCTCATATTCTTTGAAACTGTTAAAAAAACATAAAAGAACATTCAAATTGTTTTCTCACAACCTCCTCCTTTAAACTGTAAGATATTGATATTTATATGAAGAAGTATTTTGCTTATCTTCTAAGAATACTATCTTTGCTAATTTTAAAATACTCATTACTTTTGATGATTACTTCTAGTTTTTTATAAGTATAATATTAAATTATACACCAAAATATAAGTATAATATTCCTCTAGCAAGATGATTTATTTTTTAATTAAAATAAATTTTGTTACATCACTCGAATTTTGAGACATTATTTGTCTCGAATGTTGTAACAGAGCGACAGTAAATAGTTTGGTTACGAGGTTATCACCCTAAGCATAATTTATTTTAGTTAAAATACATACAAAATATAAATATGTTTTACATTTTTATAATCACTAGAAAATTTAAAGTGCATTGATATAAGTTAAAATTTTAAGTAATAATCAATGTCTGCCTGTATAAGTTTTTAAATTCCAGAGGACGTGTACACATACTATGATGAAAGCCAAAATAAAAAACTTTAAAGGAACACAGATATATAATTCTTTTTGGAAAGCCTATTTTTTTATTGTCAGCTCACACTATTTCTTTTTGCAGTTTTGATTTATAAGTTACATGGACAGCGAACTAAAAACATGTAGGAAAAATAATAGCATTTCCGGTATAATATTACAGCTTTTGACAGCAAATCTGAACGCGTTTTATCCAATTATTTTAATTTTGCATTCACAACTGTTTCTATTAAAATAAATTAAAAAAACTGTTTGTTTTTAATCTCGTGTTCTTTGATATTTCCGTCTCTCCGACAATATAAAAATGATGCTATATCCGCTCCCACCTCAAGAATTCGAGAGCGCCAGTAGCCCTAACCCCCCAATTCCTCCCTCCGACGAGTCGATCCCTGTCGCCGGAGATCTCCCCTGATCCCGGAGTTCTGATCGATTCCTCCCGGTACTCCGCGACTCGCCGCGGCGGAACCCTAGGTCCCTTGCTATCGGCCGTTCAACGAGCGGGAGGCCCCCCCGCCCCCGGTCGATGACGCCGGAGAAGGAGATGACGGCTTCGCCGACGAGCTCTCGGTCGGTGACGGAGACCGTGAACGGATCCCACAAGTTCGTGATCCAGGGGTACTCGCTCGCCAAGGGCATGGGGGTCGGCAAGCACATCGCCAGCGATACCTTCACCGTCGGAGGGTACCAGTGGGCGATCTACTTCTACCCCGACGGGAAGAACGTCGAGGACAACTCCACCTACGTGTCCGTGTTCATCGCCCTCGCCAGCGACGGGACCGACGTGAGGGCGCTCTTCGAGCTGACGCTCGTGGATCAGAGCGGCAAGGGGAAACACAAGATCCACAGCCACTTCGATCGGTCGCTCGAGAGCGGGCCGTACACGCTCAAGTACCGCGGGAGCATGTGGTAGCAATCGCACCAAGTCTTCGCCTTTCTTGGTCTTCTTCATTAGAATTAGTTGTCTTTTCCAAATATTATTGATATCTTGGATGCTGTTTCTGTCCCTGGCATGTGTAGTAATTAATGAATAGTTTATGTGAACTTACCATAGTTGTCTTCTTGGTTTGGGTGCGGTTGAATTCTGTCCGAATTCTTATCGTTTGAACTTTGCTAAACATTTTTGCTGATGCGAAGCTATTAACAACGTTCCATCTTCTTCATTTTAATTTACTGCTCTTGATGTAATGCTTTTTACCAGGATATACTCTGAGAGATATTAACGATGTGTTCCTCCTATAACAGTTGTAACTGAACCGATAACTTGCTTGACATGACCATTATGGTAGGACTTCTTACGTGTAATTTTGGCTCACAATGCATTGCATCTCATTATGACCCTTTTTTACTGTACAGTGGAAAACTCAATGCATTGTGCCCCATGCTTTGGATCAGAATTCAGAATGAACTGTAGTTAGATCAACCAAGGATGCCATATAGATGCAGTTATATAAATGGACTCATGAATGAGACAAAGTTTTGGCCCCTAAGGATAGGTTAACAAGCATGAAGTCCTTGCTGTGTAGAGAAGAGAGAGTTACTTTGCTTCTTATCTTTTGGCATCTTCCTATAGTCAAAGAAAGATTTTCTATTTTCTTTAAGCCTTGTTATTTGGCTTTTGATTTCTTCAATGTTATATAACAAGAATAATATGGATTGCTGCAATTAAGATTCAGCATTTTTTTTAAAATTATTTTCAGTTAGTTAGGTTGCGGATACAGTTCTATCTGATAAATAGTTTCATTGTGGTTTGATGTTATCTTATCGTGAGATTCTGAATGTGTTATTTATATTTTCATCCTGATGAATACAACCATGTGATAGTTCTGTTCTGTGTCATTCAATCTTCAGGGGTTATAAACGCTTCTTTAGACGATCTGCACTAGAAACATCAGATTACCTCAAGGATGACTGCTTGAAGATCAATTGTACCGTCGGAGTTGTTGTGTCTGTGATGGATTCACCCGGACTGCACTCTGTCCGTGTTCCAGAATCTGATATCGGAATGCATTTTGGTTCACTTCTGGATAAACAAGAAGGTTCAGATGTTGTTTTTGATGTTTCTGGAGAAAAAATTCATGCTCATAAGCTGGTGCTGGCTGCTCGATCCCCAATATTTCATTCTTTGTTTTTTGAAGGGTTAGATGGTGAAAGGAATGAGATTGTTGTTACAGATATGGCACCAAAGGTTTTCAAGGTGTGGACCTTTACTATTTTACTACCCCTTTTCTCCTTTAATTTTGTGCTTGACTACGGCTATGGTTGTATTTGAATCCTTCTATTTATGTTCACTTATGACTTGTTTTTATCCTCCCAAATAGGCAATGTTGCATTTTATCTACAGAGACACTCTTGTAGAAGATGACATACTTGTTACTTCATACCTTCCTGAATCTTCTGTGTCGGACACACTGGTAGCAAAATTGTTAGCTGCAGCTGACAAGTATTGCTTGGAAAGGCTTCGACTTCTGTGTGAGGCTCATCTGTGCAGGGAAATATCTGTGAATTCAGTTGCCAGCACACTTGCATTGGCTGATCGTTATCATGCTATGGAACTTAAAGCTTCTTGTCTTAAATTTGCTGCAGAAAATCTTGCAGGTATATAACTTCTACTTCCCAGGTCTTCCATATATCCTGCTGCTGAACTAAGAGGTTTTTGAGACTTGAATGATTCCATTCTTCGTGCCTATGAATGCTTCACTAAGATTTTTCCATAGTTGTGCTAGGGCTGCAGCTGCACATTTCATTATGGAAATGTGTAGCATTATTATAATTATTTCGGGTAGAATCATGATACATGTGATGTTATAATTACGGAAAGCTGAATGATTAAAGAGATTTGTAATTCAGAGTAATGTGAGGGCTATTAATACTTGGTACATTTAATTATGATACCTGTTCAGGACCAAATAATTTTTTTTTTGATGGGCACATTTTTAGCCCAATGGTAGCTTCATGTCGACCCAGCTTGATGAGATGATTGGCCTGTTAACTTCGTTGAGCTTAAACCATTGATCAAAATGCCTAGACTAAAGTTAACAATAGCACACCCATTAGACCTTTATAAGTCAATATTAATTTTAATCTACTTTTCGATGTGAGACTAATCGAGGTGTTACACCTTTTCCATTGATATGTGTTCTAGGTCCTTTGTTGCTTTGGACACATTCTAATGGCATCATATTGTTCTAAAATTCAAGAAACAATTTCGTGTGTTCTTTTAGGCTCATGATTAGAGATATCTCTTTAGTTACTCTGATCATCAAGTAAGTATACTTCATTTGAAAATTGATATTATTCTTTAGATGAACTTTCAAGTCATTTTGGTTAACTATAATTAATAGAGATTTGTATTCACTTTAAGTAATAAATGAACTTTGATTCTTAATTTGATGCAATTAAAGCTTTTAAAGGAGTATTGGCATCTTATTGGAAGTTCTCTTTCTTTAGCCATAAAACAGTTATACAAAATACATTACGCACAAATATCCCACTTTGGAGTTTTTCATCAAATTAATGAGCTAGTTTTCTCATCGGACCAACTTGTGACACGTTAGAATTTTCTTAGAGAATATTTGAAATGTCTAGGAATTTGTTGCACGATGATCTGAGTCAAACTAATGTTTGTTTGTTATGGGCTATGGTAGTACTGGAGTGTGATTTTAGATGCCTCAAAATTTCTGGGAATTTGTTGGATGATCGTGATATATACAAGTGTGTCTCTTCTCTCTCTCTAAGATTAGCCACTGTTGGGATCTATGTTTACATATGAACCAAGTTAGTAGCAAAGTGATCTTGGGACATAAAAAGTTGGCGGCGAAGTGATCTTGGGATGTAAATTGCTTGTTTTGTGGTCATTCATTAGATTTTTTCTTTTTTATATACTCTTGTAGATTGGTGCGAGATGTTCCTGCACATACATGTTATTTGAATGAATGGCTAGGAAGTGTTCAGTAAATCATCCAAACCTCTGAATTATTTCTCCCTGTTTTAGATAATACTTGTGATTTACTTCCCAAGAATTTTTCAATTGCATATCAATGCCTCCTTTATTCACAACTATTGTCCTTACACGCAGCTGTGATGCGCTCAAGTGGATTTGAGCACCTGAAGGACAATTCTCCATCACTGCAGTCAGAACTTCTAACAACAATTGCTGGTTGTGAAGAGGAATACAAGAAATGCCGGAGCGATTGGGGTCAGCTTTCGGATGGCGAAGATTCTAGCGGCCGTAGGATAAGGCCTCGGACTGATACGGACACCAATTACTGATTCATGCAATGACAGTAGTGTATGTCCAGGAAACAAAACCGGAGAAACCAGCAGGTGTATCTTAACTAGATGTTCATTGGTAATTAGTGTTAGTGGCATGAATTGTAGGTTTGTTGTAGGCATGAAACTTGCAAAGAAACATGCTTATCGGCTGCGTATGGAAGAAACTTTGTTTAGCATGCGAGGAGCTCAGTGTGGTGACTGCAATGATGTATTAAACCGTATGTTCTTCGTATGCTTTCTCTTCTCGCAGAGAGAAATCTGCGGGTTTGGAGTAGATTGATTTTTGTGACTCCACCCGTTTTGTACAATATGAAGTGCACACAAAAATGGGTGTTTGATCGTTTACTGCTATTTCCCAGCGTTTATGCTTCACTCTGAATTGTTTCCTATTTTGTTTGTCATATTCAATTAAGTATTCTCCTATCATAAAAGAATTATATAATCGATACAACGACTGAAGATATGTATGTAAAACCCTAAAGCCCCAAAACAAAGATATTTGTGCGAGCGTTCAGCTGCTGCCCACAAGGGCACAAATCATGCTATCCACCTCGACTGGTCTTCGACACCATATAGGATGTGAAACTTGTGGATGAGGCTCCTGTTTCGCTCTCCTGCAATGGCAAGCGCCGCTGCCATCTTTCCCAGCTCGTCTCCTCTCCTCCGTGCGAGTCCACTGAAGCATCTCGGGACCTGCCATCAGCATCTCCCCTTCGCTTCTCTTTGGCGCAGACGCAAGAGACAGATCTCCGGGACAGCCGCCCTGGCTTCGAGCATCTCCATACCGATCAATGTGGACTACTTGGAGACGGAGTTCAGCGGGCATGGGGTGACCTTCGAAGCCATCGGCGACAGTTGCGTCGTCAAGATGGGGCTGGTGAACGGCAGCGTGGCCAGCTTGATGCTGCCCTGCGGTCTGATCACTTCGTATAAGCCCTACATGTGGCACGGTTCCACGTTCGAGGTGCTGCATACGACGGTCTCCGAGGGAGACGGTGGAGCTGCAGTTGTGCGAGGAGGGGTGTCCATGGATTTCAAGATCGGAGGTGACGGCTCGATTCCATGGTCCCCGAGTTCTTGGTCTCTTCAGAGCGTTCGAGGAAGTCCTGAGAAGTCCATTCAGGTATGAATTCAGGCATTCGTGGTGTCGTCGTTGGATCCGACGGTATGCATCTAAAGATCTGCAGACCGCAACTCCAGGTGGAGCTGGCATCGGTTTCTCCGGGGGACATGGCTGAAGTCAGATGCCTGGTCACTCTCCATCAGGACCTTCTCGGTTCAGAGCTGCTCATATCTAACACCAAGTCCTCACGTCTCCCGTTGACAGGCTCCTTCATCAGCCACTTGAAGGTGAGTACGCCAGACGCCGCATATGCGGTCGGGTTACAAGGCTCCAACTACCAAAGCAGGCAGCCATTCTCGTCGCGGTTCAGCATGGATCCGCCGGACTTGGGCAGGAGGAGTCCCTCGACCTCCAAGAAGCCATGGACCCAGAATGTGCTTCGACGGCTGCTGCCCGGATGGGGAGACACAGGCGAGGAGAACGAGGAGGAGCTGAACGAAGGTGGCGACGCAGAAGAATCAGAGGGAGAAGAAGAAGATGACTACGCTCACCTGACACAGAAAATGAGCAGGATTTATACCAGCGCGCCAAGGCAGTTCACGATCATCGATAGGGTGGGTAACCATCTCCACAGTGTGCAGTTATATTTTAGTTCGATGCAGTCATCTTTTTCTTTGTGTGCGCGTGTGATGATTCAGGGAAGACGGAACTCGGTTGTGATAAGGAGGAGCGGATTTGAAGAGTTGTATGTGTCGAGTCCAGGATCAGAACATGAATGGCACGGAAAATATGCATACATCTGCATAGGTCCAGCTGCCCAGCTCACACCTCTGGTGTTGGGTCCTGGAGAAACGTGGCGAGGAGCACAGTACTTGCACAATCCAAACCTCTAAAACCCCACAAGAAACGATAGATCTGTAAGTTAAATTCGTTGTTGGTGTCAAGCAAGGAGAGTCGGCGATAGGGGTGCAGTCCACATTAGCTACACATCCATGTTATTTACCTCTCGAAACCTTCTCCAAATCCTGCAGACTCCAAAGGCCGTAAAGACTAGCTTTTAACTCGTCTTCAGGGCTCAAAACCATCTTATTTCTTTTAAACTGCTAACACTAACTTAACTGGCATTTCTCTTGGATGCTTCACAACCAATTTCAATGTTCATCAGAATGGACCCTGGCTCTCGCAGCGACTTCAGTCGCCCGATCGAGAAATAGACATAAATTAAACGCAGTGTTCACCTTCGGTCCGGGCTTGCACCACCCAAACTAGAAGCAATTCAAGAACAAATGACTGAGATGGAATCACAGTGAACCGTCATTCGCATGACACGGTCGGTAAAAAGGAGATGAGCATTGATGAGGATAATAATGGTGACGGGACACGGACTGACGTCACATGCTCCAGGGTGACATCCCCTGGGCCGCATGTACCAAAGAGCTACGGAGGATGTCACCTCAGTCCAACCTGTCAGCGCTTAGCCGAAGCAGACCGAATGACGACCGAGGCATGTTGCCATCCCGTAGGAGCCAGGTCCTCCACACAGCGTCAGACGCTATTAGAGGTACGACCTTGCTCCCTATGAGCGGGCACATCAGGAAACAGTAACCTTTCCTATATAAAGCCCTTGCGTTCGGGAAGGTAAAAGGAGGCCCTCGGACCAGCAAAACCCCCTCTGAGACTATCAACTAACTTGATCGTCGGAGGGGTCGGGCGGAGTTTTTCCGACCCGACCTGTCTGCAGGAACGAAGACGGAGCGCACTATCATGGACATTTTGTAAATGGCTTGTTCGGTGTAATGCTTATGCATGTCCGTGTCCCTTTTTAGTTTGTTCCAACTTGTAAAGCTTGTAAAGGGCTCGCCAAAGGCGAAACGCCCCCATTTGAGTGAGTTTGGCAGCCATTGTCGGCTTGTACAAAAAGTTTATGTCATGTGGACACTTGGTACTAGATTTCGGTCTATAGTGGACCAATTTATGCCTTTGTTGTGCAACCGTTCTGAGCTTGTAATATCCATGGTTGGAATTTGTATTGTTTATAAAGTGTTTGCTCAAAGAGTGGCTTGTGGATCCCGTGTGAAGCGCTTTCATTGTCCCGTTTTCTCTTTTGCAGGTCCTAAGGGATCGTGGGAGGTCGGGGAGGCTGACCTTTGCGGATTGACACGCAATGGTGCCGCACGGCTTAGGCAAACCAGCTAAGTACGTAACAGATGGTATCAGAGCGGGACAAGCCCACTTAGAAACACTTAGCATGCAAACGTGGGGGACCTATCTGGGCTGCGTTGAGGGCAGCCAACATGCGCGACCGTTTGGGAAATGGACTTGGAGTTGTAGGAGGAGTCGCTTAGAGGAGCGGGCAGAAGAATGGCCAACCCTTCGAGCAAGAGGTACCACGAGGACAATAAGCTAAGAATAATTGCGTAGCGCACAAAGGACGGGATGGCTAAGTTCGAGCAGTGGCTCGACGTTGGCACCCAAACTTGACGGTTCTCGAGGCAAGCGGAGTGCTTGGCAAAGGATGAGGCCGTGCAAGGTAGAGTGGGTTGTTCAATGATCGAAAGAGTTGTGCAAAGTTCACAGAAGTGAGGGGAGTTGCAAACTCAAGGAATTCGATACTCATGCAAGGCCTTGCATGTAGACGATGGATTGTTCGTGGCCATCCCAAGGCGGCCGAAGGTCGGCGCCATGGAGCATTGAAACTTTCTCTTCGACATGTGCAGGATACTTTCGTGAGAGGCTGAAATGTGCAACAGATTCAGCATGTTGCTAGACCCAGAGGGGTGCAGTGCGAGCTGTATTAGCGAAGTGTCACAATTTAGCAAGTACGTGTGCGAAGGCAGAATTGGGCATAGTTTGTTCAGCAAAGGCGGAGTAGTCCAAGGGGATGGTGGTCTCCTAAACTTCCAGAGGGAAGGATGTGAAGAAAGAAGTTGCTCCAACGGGGCAGATATCCAAGAGGGATAAGTTTCGGTCCTACAGAGAGAAAATCATTTGCAATGAATCGCACCGGTTGAGGACTACCTCAAGACAAAGCTCAATGGATCGAGTGAGCAGCGAGGAGTCATCGCATGATCTCACAAGTGGTAATGCGTTGGTCAACGCATAGCGAGATCAAGTGGGGGAGCAACCTAAGGCAACACAAAGTGAAGGCACACTTGGAGCCGATAGAGAGATCGGACTCAACAGAGGACTGACTCGTGGAATGGTGGGCGCGAGGGCCACAATTAACGCAATGCAAATCGAGAAGCAGAGCAACTTGGGGGTAACTTGGTGATGTACCCAAGCCGCATGAAAGGAGTTGACATAGAAGATAGAACATGGAGTAGAGGCTTGGAGCTTTCCTTAGACAGAGGTCAAGGATATGGACTCTTGCAAAGACATGAGTAGGATCATGTCGTTCCAGGGGTTCTTTATTCTGATGGAGTAGACTATCTTGCATGGTGCCAAAGACAAAGGGAGCTTCGAGGCACATGCACCTGATCTCAGGGAAGCATTTGACGAAGGAACTAAGGCGACACAGTTTGCAGAGGCAAAGTAAGTGTCAGAAGGCCTTGGCATGGGGCAAGAGGACACAAAGGTAGTTACTCTTGAAGAATATACCACAGTGTTGCTATTCGAGTTGCCATGAGGAAAACGGTGTGCAGCGGAGATTGTGCAGGTATGGGCAGAGGCCCAGGATCCAGACAATGGTGCACCAATTTCAGCGAAGCCAAGGGATTTCAGAGGAGCTACTAGGCGATGGATTGTCCTAGAGCTAGACTTCATCCGAGTGTGACCCGAGAGTGGGTGGATGAAGGTCGATTGCCAAAGGAGCGAACAGAATCGAAGGTGGCGGAGACCCTGCAATGTGTTGGCGGAGTCCACACATAGAGATATCGCAGTTTGAGTTCATACCACAAGGATCAAAATGCAAGGAGATGTCACCAGGCAGCGACATGATGCAGCGGATCATGGTGGAATAGTTCGTGGCAAGTCGACACACACAATGAGTCCCATGGGGGGACTAGATCATGTAGAGGTATGATCGGGAGCGCGACTGGGAGCTCCACTTCGATGAACAACATGACGGCAAGAAGAGCTATGGATTCAAGCAGTGAATGCCATGGTACCACAGAGGTGGGTCTTCCGTGCGTGCATCAAATATTGCATTGAATGGAAACCTTAGATATCAGCTTATGGGGGCTGTGCACTATCGAGGAAGAAGTTTAGATGCAAGTACCAGTGAGTCCCATGGGGGGGGACCAGATCATGCAGAGGTATGATCAGAGTGATTGAAGAGTTGGACTGCTTCATAGCTCACATTCTCTTAAGGGAGCCCGGCAAGTCAGAGGATAAGGCCGAGTAAGCGAACATTACGACCAATGAAGCTAAGGAGAACAGAAGCAGTGCAAGCCCTACAACATGAATGGCGGTGGCCATACATGGGAGTTACAGTTTATCTTTCCAGCGACCAAGTTGAACTGCTCAGAGAACACAGAGGTGTCGAAGCAGGTGGTCGAAATAGGGCGAGGAAGCAATGACAAGTCTAGAGGGACTCAGCTACCCAAGATCAATCATCGGTTAGATTGAAGGTGGACTCAGAGGAGTGTCGCAGTGCCGCAGTGGCAAATCTACCGATTGTGAAGAAGGGACGCAGATGCGAGACAACGGATAGTAGTGCCATGGGCAATGCAGTGCCATGGTACCGCAGAGGTAGGACTTCCGGGGAGTCATCGGTCCCTTGCTCTCATAGAGGGAGAGCGCTTGGTCATGATATGAGCCGTGGAGGAGGAGGAATGCATTGGCAAACTCCATGTACCAAGATAAGGCTGAAGGGCAAAGGCCAGAGAACTTCGTAAGACCGGTGTCAATAGACTTTTCATCAAGATAGCCATGAGTGAAGAACTTCCGGTCGATGCAAGATTGCATGACCAAGGATCGGAGCAGGCAGTACGTGGTCCTGTACCTTTGCTACTTAGAGGAGTCGACAGCAGAAATGATGGAGAAGGCGGTATATTCCCAAAGGCGACCAAACCTATCGGAGACTTACTCCAAGTTGGAGTGATAACTTCTTGCATTCCAGAAGTTCAATGGCAATGAGAAGGTGAATCATAGTAGCTGACTCAGCGCAAGGATTGCAAACACTTCAAGTGCTTCGGAAGTGTGAGCTAAGAGCAGACGAAGTCTAGTAACCAGCTTGACGCACGAAGTACAACCTCGAGGAGGCGGGCGAAGTCAAGTAACTTTTGCCTTCTCAACTCCCAAGAGAATGGGTGAAACCGAGTACCACAGCTCTCTTAGTTATCTAGTAGAAGAGCTCTGCACAAATTTGAAGACCCTGCAAAGCGACTAATGGAAGACAACAGTTGTCAAGTCCTCACCAATGGTGATCAGTGCTACTGAGAGTAGATTGTCTGCTTCATTTCCCAATTGAATGCCAATCGAAAGCGGAAGTGATGCGAACCTACTTGGATAAGACAACTAAGTGAAAGAAGATTCGATGGGCAAATTTTACGGAGGTAGGACCTGAGAACTTTAAAGGTTACGAGGCGATGCTCGTTAAAGCTCCAACAAGCATCTATCAAGTTCTAGAGACAAGAAGAATTTAAAGACTAGCACATATCAAAGATGGTCTTTTTCCTTCATCAGATGAATCCGCAAGAACCAGCAAGGATCAGCACAACTCTGTCAACCCCACACCAGAGGCAGAGCCATTGGCGAGTTGAAGCAGCATGGCGGATTAAAGTTCGACGACTCAACAATAACAAGCAGAGAACAATTGGGAGCCAAGGAGCGCATCGCAGCAGGAGCAGAAGATCGAAGATCCAACAAAGAAAAGAAGTTATAGCGTCAGCAAAGGCTTCAATGAGGACGTCAAAGGAGTAAGTGGGGGAGAATGTCATGGACATTTTGTAAATGGCTTGTTCGGTGTAATGCTTATGTATGTCTGTGTCCCTTTTTAGTTTGTTCCAACTTGTAAAGCTTGTAAAGGGCTCGCCAAAGGCAAAACACCCCCATTTGAGTGAGTTTGGCAGCTATTATCAGCTTGTATAGAAAGTTTGTCATGTGGACACTTGTACTAAATTTCGATCTGTAATAGACCAATTTATGTCTTTGTTGTGCAACCGTTCTGAGCTTGTGATGTCCATGGTTGGAATTTGCATTGTTTATAAAGTGTTTACTCAAAGAGTGGCTGGTGGATCCCATGTGAAGTGCTTTCGTTGTCCCATCTTCTCTTTTGCAGGTCCTAAGGGATCGTGGGAGGTCGGGGAGGCTGACCTTTGCGGATTGACATGCAATGGTGCCGCACGGCTTAGGCAAAACCAGCTAAGTCCGTGACAGCACGTCGGAGAGCCCCAGGTGAGAAGTCTCCTCTCGGAGAAAACGGAGGACCTCGCGCAATTGGACTGATGCCCTCGGAAGGCTCAAGGGTCGGTCAAGGAAGATCTCTGCGCGTTCGGACCCGAACCTAGCCGTGTCGGCCTCGAGGCCATGGCATAAAGGAATTGACACCAACAGATTGGCGCTAAAAGGAGGGCCCGATGTCGAGAGATCAGCGGATCGACCTAGATGAACCCACAACTGAGGGGTCACACTTGATTGGGGCTCCGGGGGAATCCTCTCCACATGGTGAGCCTCGAGCTCAGGACCCCACCGTGACTTTAGAGCGTTATTAGTAGCTATTCAACGATCCAGGCTTGTCGCCGCCCGAAGGCGCCCCGACTGGCCCATCGCCCATATCGCCTGAGGCCTTTCAGGATCTCGCTCATCAAGTCCAAACTCTGACTGGGATGATGCAGACCATTATCCCACTCATTTCTCAACCGGCGCAGCCGCCCACGGTGCAGCCTCTACGGCAACTAGAGCCGCATGTTACAGCCCACCCGACACCTTCAGCGCTCCCCGCCTTGCCTCGAGTGCGATAGGCCCCATTCGAGAAACAAACGTTGGAAAACCCGAGCGACCGCCCAAAGCCCGAGGTATTATCTTTGGATTCGACGGATTCCCTTTGAGCCTAGCTGCGCTTCGTTAGCCAGTGACTCGACGAAGTGCAGAGGAAGGTACGCAAGTCAAAGGAAGAGCCCGGGGAGGATGCGCACCGGGGGTCTCTGTTCGTGCTTGAGATACAAGATCAACCGGTCCCCCCAAACTTCTAGCTTTCCTCTCTCGATGCATATGACAGCGCCACAGACCCGACAGATCATGTGGCCACCTTCCGTGCCCAAATGGTGCTGTACGGAACCTCAGTTGCCTTGATGTGCAAAGCATTTCCCACGACTCTAAGGGGGCCAGCTCGCGCATGGTACGGCGGCCTGAAGGCCGGGGCGTTCGCATCTTTTGATTAGCTCGCCAAGGACTTTGAGTTTAGCTTCCTAACTTACGCCTGACCGAAGCCATCCGTTGCTCTGCTCCTCAAACTCAACTAAAAGGAGGACGAGCCCCTCTCCAGTTTTGTGAATCGCTTTGCCACGAAAATCCGGGGGTTGCCGGACGCTCATCCCTCTCTGTTAATGCAGACATTTATAATAGGACTACGACCTTTCAGATTCTTCTTATCCCTCATGGAGCGACCCCCCACCACGGTTCCAGAGATGCTCCAGCGGGCCAACCAATACATCGCGGCGGAGACCAGGATGGCTGGGAGGCGCGAGGAGCACAAAAGAGCCAGGCCGGAGCCAACCCGGGGGCAACAGACGGCCACCCCGAGGCATAGGTTAGACAGGCCTAACCCGCCGACGTTGAGGTCCCCACTCCCCGCCTTGGGCACATCCAGAACGGAGATATTTCTCCAAATAAAAGAGAAGGGGTTGCTCAGAACCCCCAACCCGATGAGGAGCCCTCGGGAGCTACGAGACCAGTCTAGGTATTGCCGTTTTCATCGGCAAAACGGTCACGACACTGAGGAGTGTCGCGACCTGAAGTGGCAGATCGAGGAGCTCATTCGCAGAGGACACCTTGGCCGGTATCTCCGCCCGGATAAGGACCTTTCGCCATGCCCCAAGGGTCCCGTCGAGTGGTAGATTGATGTAATAATGGGCGGCCCAGCGTCCGATGGGAACAGCATGTCTGGACGGAAGGCATACACCTGCACGGCTGCGGATGAACACCTCGGACACGCACCCGAGCCCGAGGTCACATTCCTGGCCTAGGGGGTCGAGCGATCTGAGCACGATGATGCGCTAGTAATAGCTGCCAGGATTGCCAACTTCCAGGTAAGGAGAATCATGATCGATATAGGGAGCTCGACCGACGTGCTCTATCTGGATGCTTTCGAGAAGCTCGAACTGACTAGAGACGCCCTGAAACCAATGCACTCGGCACTCACCGGGTTCACCGGCGACTCGATCTCGCCGCTAGGTGTGATCACCTTGCCCCTAACCCGGGGAGACTCACCGAGATTGAAGACGGTGATGGCAACCTTTTTGGTAATCGATCTCCCCACTGCATACAACGCAATCCTAGGTCGCCCGACCCTTAATAAGTTCAGGGCCATTATCTCCACTTACCATCAAACAGTGAAGTTCCCGACCCACGCCGGGGTCGAGGAAGTCTGGGGAAGTCCTCGCGAATCTAGGCGGTGCTACTTGACGGCGGTCTCATTGCACAAAAGGGCGAGAGCCGAACAACCCCTAGAGGATCCGCGGGAAATAAAGAGGCCGACCCAACATCCCAAGCCAACGGAGCCCACTATAGGCATTCCCCTATACGAAGGTCGACCGTACCGGATGGTTAAAATCGGGTCGAAACTCCTCGAGCAGGAACAAAGGCATTTTGTCAGCTTCCTACAGGAGAACACCGACGTCTTCGCCTGGTCGCCCATAGACATGTCGGGCGTCGACCCCGAGGTTGCCCAACACCATCTGAGCATTTCGCCTAAGGTTCGTTCAGTGAAGCAAAAGCCTCAACGACTTGCTCCTGACTGACAACTGAATGTCCGAAAGGAGGAGGAGCGTCTTTTGGCAGCAGGCTTCATAGAAGAGGTTAAGTACCCACGATGGTTGTCCAATGTAGTCCTCATGAAAAAATCTAATGGGAGCTGGAGGATGTGTGTTGACTACACCAATCTCAATCGCGCGTGCCTAAAAGACTGCTACCCCCTCCCGAGGATCGACCAGTTGGTCGACGCGACCTCTGGGCATGCCCGCCTTTCGTTTATGGATGCCTTCTCTAGCTACAACTAGATTAGGATTGTGCCCGAGGACCAAGAGCACATGGCCTTCCTCACCGATCAAGGAGTATACTTCTACAGGGTTATGCCATTCGGACTGAAGAATGTCGGCACTACATACCAGAGGACCGTGAACAAGATGTTCGCCCGACAGATCGGGCGAAACATGGAGGTCTACATCGATGACATGATCGTAAAAAGCCGTACGACCGCAACCCACCTGACTGACTTGGCCGAGGCGTTCGCCACGCTGCGAAGATACGGCATGCGACTCAACCCAATGAAGTGTGCTTTCAGCGTCAGCTCGGGAAGGTTCCTCGGATTCATCATACACGAAAGGGGGATCGACGCCAGCCCAAAGAAGGTCCAGGCGATCACCAGCATGCAGGCACCTCAGATAATTAAGGAGTTGCAACGGTTGAATGGGAGGCTCACCGCCCTATCTCGGTTTCTCTCCCGATCGGGTGATCAATGTCTCCGCTTATTCCGGCCCTGAGAAACCCGAAGAATTTCGAATGGATGGTGAAATGCGAGGAGGCCCTCGCACATGTAAAACAACACCTAGCTGACCTCCCTCGCCTCGCTTCGGTCTCCTCTAAGGAGAAACTCAGTATCTACCTGGCCACCTCCCAGCACGCGGTTAGCTCCATCCTGATCAAGGAGGCTTCTGGGGAGCAGCTACTAGTCTACTACACCAGCCATGTCCTGAACGGCCTGAAGAGCGATACCAACCGATTGAAAGGCTGGCACTGGCACTAGTATTAACAGTCCGAAAGTTGCGCCCCTATTTTCAAGCTTATCCGATTGAGGTAATTACTGACCAACCACTCCGGCAGGTTCTGTCTAAATTCGACATGGCAGGTCACCTTCTCAAGTGGTCGGTGGAGCTCGGCGAGTTCGATATACAACATGTACTGAGGACCGCCATCAAAGCCCAGTTGGTAGCCGACTTCATCTCGGAGCTGACTCAGCCCGAGGACGAGGGTTCTGAACAGGTTAAAGCAGGATGGGTCCTACGCGTAGATGGGTCGGCCAGCTCGAAGGGCATGGGAGCGGGGCTAGTGTTGAAAGCCCTCAACGGACGTTCGTTTGAGCGCTCCCTCCGCTTTGGCTTTAAGGCCACAAACAATGAGGTAGAATACGAGGCACTCCTAGCAGGACTCAGGTTGGCCGCCGAGATGTAGATGGATGCCATACACGTCCTCACCGACTCGCAGCTTGTAGCCGAATACCTAAGTGGTGATACGAGTCCCGGGACCCGACCATGTCAAAATACTTGGTAGAGGTAAAAGCCCTGACCGTCAACTTCTCTTGCTTTACATTATCTAGGGTGCCGAGGAGTTAGAACGAGTGGGCAGATGCGTTGGTCAAATTAGCCACAAAGTCAGGTCCCGAGGTCCAGTCCGAGGTTGAGGATCTCCCTTTCCGCGCGATCGTGATCGCGGCGGTAGCTCCCGGCCGACCTTGCCGGCAACATAGGTACAGGAAATGTTATGATTTAAGCGGGACAGAGCCCTCCCTACCGACGAGGCTGCGGCTCGACACCTGTGTCGTACCCAGGCCTGGTACTGTGAAATAAATGGACGGCTCTATAAGAGGTCATTCTCGCATCCTCTCCTACGGTGCCTGGACCCCGACGAAGCTCGGTCGGTTTTGGCCGAGGATTTATGAAGAGCACATCGGCGGGCGAACCTTGGCGTACAAGATCCTTCGCCAAGGGTACTATTGGCCCACCATATGCCGGGACGCGAAAACTTACGTGCAACGATGCGGCATGTACCAGAGGCACACCCAGACGCCCCGACAGCCCGCGGTTCCGCTCTCCCCTGTCGACTGTGTGTGGCCATTCACACAGTGGGGATTGGACTTCCTCGGACCTTTTCCGTCGGCCTCGGGGCAAAGGAGACACATTGTCATCGGAGTAGATTACTTTACTAAGTGGGTCGAAGCAGAGCCACTAGCAACAATCGCAGAGCGTCAGGTGGAGAAGTTCGTATGGAAAAATATAATGACTCGGTTCGGCTTGCCCAGGGTCATCATCACAGACAACGAGGCCCAATTCGCTAGCATCCGGTTCAAGGAATTTTGTGCAAGCTACAGGATTCAACTGAGATTCAGCTCGGTGGCCCACCCCTAGATGAACGATCTGGCGGAGATAACCAACCGATCCATTCTGGACGAACTTAGGAGAAGAGCATCCACAGCCCGCTCAGCTTGGGTGGACGAGCTCCCGAGCATCTTGTGGTCCTTATGGACCACCCCGAAAATCGTGACTGGAAAATCCCCTTACAGTCTCGCGTTCGGCACCGAGGCCATCCTACCCTTTGAGGTGGTCGTCCCCACCCCTCAGACAGAAAGCTACGAGGAAGGGACATCGGCCGAAGGACTCCGAGCCAATCTCGATGTGCTCGAGGAACGGCGAGCCGACGCACACCTAAAAGCCCTCTCCTACAGGAGAGCTATCACCAGAATCTATAATCAGAAGGTTCGCCCTCGATCGATCAAGTTGGGCGATCTGTTCTTGCACAGAGCCGAGGTTAGTGACCCGACCCGAGCGCGTGGCAAGCTCACCCCCAACTGGGAAGGACCTTATCGGGTGGTCGAGGTCATCAGAATCGGCACGTACCGGCTCGCAACAATGCAAGGCCGTCCGCTACCAAGGACATGGAATGTGCAAAATCTTAGAAAGTTTTTCGTATAGTATGATTAAGTGGGACGATGAAGAGTCTAAACGAAAAATTTTCATTTAAACGAAAATTCGGTTACAGGACCAGACAACCATGTCTTGCAGTGTCTGTCAAAACCCGACCAACCCCTTAGGGAAAATTATTACAATAGGTCCACCCTATTTCTCGGGGGCTTCCACGATGTAGTCTAAGGGGACTTCCTCGGGCATGTTGACCCCCTCGTCCTCGGGAAAGGAAGCGAAGAGATCCTCTGCGACCTCGAGATCGGGGTGGCATGCTCAGAAACGGGCCAGGGTGATGCAGTAATGTACTCGTAGGTAACCTGCCCCGACCAAGTCAACCTGAGTTGGAAGCCCTGGGATTCTTTGTAGGTCTCGATCAGCTTCTTATCTTTCTCTGGCCTTTGACGAATCTCCTCAGCCAGCGCCTCGGAAGTCGCGTGCGCCTTGGCACCTGCCTCATCCAGCTTCTTGGTGAGTACGAGCGTCTCCCCTTTCGCTAAGAGAACCTCGACCCGAGTTGCCTTCAGATGCACCTAGAGCTCTTTATTCTACTCCTCGGCCTCCTTGAGCTCAGACTTAAGGCGTGTCGCCTCCGCCTCCAGGTCGGATGCGCGCTGCTCGGCGGCAGCCATTGCTTCGGGAGCCGCTCCTGCATGGATCTCCTCAATCTGCTTATGCAGCTCGGCGTTACGCTCTCAGGCTGCCGATGACTCGGCCAGCGTCACGCACGCGGTCCATCAGTGCCATGGCATAGTGCTGGCCCTGCGAGGGAAAGAGTCAAAATGATATCGCCCGGGTAATGATGGGAAGCCGGGGGTATGATACTTACCCACAGCATCGACTTGGCAAACTTGCCGAGCAGAACCTCGGAGGTCGAGGTGTACAGCTCCCGAGCCATGTCAGGATGTAGCCCTCCACGGATGAACAAGACCGCGAAATCACCATTGGCCCACACCCAGTCCCCGCGGGATAGGCGCCCCCCCCCCCCACCCCCAGCGGGCCACTAGAGGGTCGGACACTTCTCCCTCTGGAAGATCGCCCATTGCTCGAGCCTCGTAGGGATCATCCTTGGTACTCGTAGGGAGTCGACAGAGGTCGCGTACGGAGGGCACCCGAAGCACCTTCCCTGTCTCCTCCCGACTGGGGCCGGCCTCACCCCGCCAGAGGTTCGCTCTCGCACGAGAGGTCGGTTCTGTAGTGGCTCCTTCCGACCGGGCTACTGTCACATCGAACCCCTTTGTGGCACAGATCTTCACTTTCTTCCGAGGCCGACCGGCCTCGATCTCCACCGGCGCTTCTTTCGAGCCAGTCCTCGGCTCGGTCACTGGGCACGGGGATGAAACCAACGAAGCCCGCCCCCCTCACATAGATCTGAGGTTCACCATCTCTGCAAGAAAACCCGGAGGTTAGTTAGTGCTCTGAACGACTCGTAAAGGCCCAAATCTACCTACTGCGGGCATACCTTGAGGCGTCGGGCTAAGGCTCGCATAGATCAGCCACTGCTCGGTCATATTCCGGATGACTCTGGAGGCGGGAATGATCTCCTTCAACCTCCGGAGGTCCTTGTACTCTTCATCGCTTAGACCCGGGGCGGCGTTGTTGATATTGCGTGCCGACCATCGGAGCCCGAAGCTCTAGCCCCTTGCGTAGCAAATGTAAAAGAAGCATCCCTTCCATCCTTTATTGCTGGAAGGGGCTTCGCTGACCCGGAAGCCCGACCGGGATAACAGATAATATCCCTCCGACCCCTTAGAAAGGCGGAAACAGGACAAGAAAAGGGACTGGGTCGGAGTGATACCGGCATAGTGACACTCCCCCAAGAATGCCACTAGATAGCGCCAGAAGTTCGGCGCCATTTGTGACGGTGAAATGCGCCACCAGGAGATACAAGAACTGATAACAGGATGCAGAGTGAAACGTAACCCCGCCTCGAGGGCGTCCAGGGTTAAGGCAAAACCCTTAGGAATCAGGTCATATGCCCACTGCCCTGGTTCGGGAGCAAGGAGCACATAGTCCTCCGGGATGCTGTAATGCTCCCGGAGGTTGCCGAGCGACTCCTCGCTCACTGAGTCGAGGTCGTGCCACCACATTTGGGCCTCAAGGGCCCGTGCCGCCTTCTCATCAAACGATGAGTTTTGGCTCAACGGCAAGGGGTTTCCCTCGACGCTACTAGAGGAAGAAACTAAAGAGGACGAAGAGGAAGAGGAGGCCATCCTCACTGACCTGTGGAAGGGAAGGTGGGAGGACCGACTCGATCGAAGATGGCGACGAAAATCGGAGGGGATGACTGAAAGGAGGGAGCGACAAAATACTGGAGGGACAACCAGGCGGATAGCCAACATAAGACATACGGGGAAGCAACTACATGCTATGTATAGGGAAAATCTCGCCAACAGCGACCCTTTGCCTCCCGAAAGTGGGCGACAACCCACCGACGTGCTTGTCCGCAAGGCACATCGCGTCAGGCAGGCCAAAAGCCACCCTGCCATAAATAGGACCTGATGTGGCAGTTGGGGAGTGGGCAAAATAAACGCCAGAGCGCGGGCTCCTCGATCTCGACTCCCGAGAGCCTACGACTTGACACGCGGGATCGTTCGTCGAAGCCTCACGCAAGCAAGGGGCTGCTCAATCGCCTACGTCTTACAAATAGTTGAGTGGAGTCATCATCGCCCCAAGCAACTACTCGACCGCAGACTGCCTGAGTCTTGCACCTCTGCACGGCCCGCCTGCCTGAGTCGTGTACCTCGATCGCAGACGCCGAGTCCTACGCCTGCGCGCCTGCCTTTGCCGAGCCGTATACCTCGATCGTAGATTGCCCGAGCCCTACACCTCTGTGCGACCTGCCCGCCTGAGCCGTGTACCTCGGTCGCAGACTGCCCGAGCCCTATGCCTCTGCGTGGCCTACCCGCTTGAGCCGTGTACCTCGGCCGCAGACTGCCCGAGTCCTACACCTCTACGCGGCCTGCCCGCCTGAGCCGTGTACCTCGGCCGCAGACTTCCCGAGCCCTACATCTTTGCGTGACTTGCCCGCCTGAGCCGTGTACCTCGCCCACAAACTGCCCGGGTCCTACACCTCTGCGTGACTTGCCCGCCTGAGCCATGTACCTCGGTCGCAGACTGCCTGAGCCCTACATCTCTACGCGGCCTGCCCGCCTTAGCCGTGTACCTCGGCCGCAGACTGCCCGAGTCCTACACCTCTGCGTGGCTTGCCCGCCTGAGTCGTGTACCTCACCCGTAGACTGCCTAGTTCCTACACCTCGACGCGGCTTCCCGCCCGTGCCGTGTACCTCGATCGCAGATTGCCCGAGTCCCACACCTTTGCGTGGCCTGCCCGCCTGAGTCATGTACCACGGTCGTAGACTGCTCGAGTCCACCTCTGCCCGGCCTGCCCGCCTAAGCCGTGTACTTCGACCATAGACTGCCCGAGTCTTGCACCTCTGCGCGGCCTGCCCGCCTGAGCCATGTACCTCAGTCGCAGACTGCCCGAACCCTACATCTCTGCACAGCCTGCCCACTTGAGCCTTGTACCTCACCCGCAGATTGCTCGAGTCCTACACTTCGGCGCGACCTCCCGCCCGAGCCGTGTACCTCGGCTGCATATTGCCCGAATACACCTCCACGCGAACTGCTTGCCCGAGCCTTATCTCTCAATCGCATGCTGCCCAGGACGTCAAGCTAATAGCCAACCACCACGGCCCTCTAGGAAACCTTCCCAACGCCGACCATGGGCAAATCGGTAATCTCAACTGCCCGAGACAAAAGCCATGCCTCGGACCTCACTAGTAAAGAGCCAGTGTATGACTTCCTTCGAGGGGGGAGAATGATGAGGATAATAATGGTGACGGGACACGGACTGACGTCACCTGCTCCAGGGTGACGTCCCCAGGGCCGTACGTACTAAAGAGCTATGGAGAATGACACCTCGGTCCAGCCTGTTAGCGCTTGGCCGAAGCAGACCGAACGACGACCGAGGCATGTCGCCATCCCACAGGAGCCAGATACTCTACACAGCGTCAGACGCTATCAGAGGTACGACCCTACTCCTTACGAGTGAGCACATCAGGAAATAATAACCTTCCCTATATAATGCCGTTGCGTTCGGGAAGGTAAAAGGAGGCCCTTGGACCAGCAAAACCTCCTTTGAGACTATCAACTAACTTGATCGTCGAAAGGATCGGACAAAATTTTTTCGACCTGACCTGTGTGTAAGAACGAAGACAGAGCACACGTTGGAGAGCCCCCAGGCGAGAAGTCTCCTCCCGGAAAAAACAAAAGACCCCGCGCTATCGAACCGATGCGCCCTCGGCAGGCTCAAGGGTCGATCAAGGAAGATCTCTACGCATTCAGACCCGAACCCAATCGTGTCGGCCCTGAGGCCACGGCGTAAATGAATTGACACCAACAAGCATAGCAACATGAAACTCGGTTCTTTTCGATTCCCATTGGAGCACTCGTGCTTCCAATTCACAGACGCAAGAATGGCGCGGGGAACGCTTAGCGGTGCAGCTCTTAATCCAGCCCCCCGGACCTAACTCGAGTCTCCGGAGGCGACGATCAAAAACTTGCTACACATTGCGGTGGGACTATACCAAGCAGCTCTTCTTCCCCAAAATGTGGTCTCGCTCGTAAATCCCCTGCAAGTGTGACAACCGGCTGGAACGTAGCATCCACACAGGTACCGGCTGTTGCTGCTGATACCAAGCAGACTCAAGAAACAATTGCGACGCCACTGGCAACACCATTTCCAACCTTGTCAACACCAGGTCCATCTGCCGAAACAGAAACCGACTGCAACGTGGGACTTACATCGGTGCCTCCCTCTGCACCCCCCACACGGGCGCGAGAGGTGGTTCCGCTCCACCACACCTGAACCGATCCATAGGAAAGTTGCCATTGGTGAGTTGTCAATGGTCTTCCGTGCGAAAGCCGGAACGAGCGAAAAATGACTTGCCTGTTTCCGAAGCTGCTGTTTAGTCCTTCTTCTCTCTTGCATTAGATTCTGACGGTTCTCGTAAAAGTCGAAATCGTCAAGAACACACATGTTTATGTGTTCCTTAAAAATCTTGAGCATTTGGAGGCCCTGTTCTCGCGTCACCTGCATCGCCAGCACCGCAAAGATGAAAGAAAACACAAGTGTTCCATGTACCGACCACCTACCCCCCCCCCCCACATGGATGCTCACCTCCTGGGTGTCTCACTGGTTTGTTGTCATTGTTCTCCAGCGTGATGTGCTTCAGAATGCTGTTTGGAACGTCCTTGACAATGCGCCACTCGACAGGGAAGCAGCCAATCCACTTGTCCTGCTGCCAATACACCACGGTCTTGTTGAAGTCGACCGGACCGACCATTTCGGCTTTCATTACCTGAAATTTAAGAGCAAGACTTTGGTACTGCTTTCATTACCCAAACGTACAACAGTTTGCTAACGCACGTACGACCCTCGTACTCACGGAGAAAAACAAGAAGACAGGACAACCACCGGCTATTCCCTGAGCTTCCCGATATCCGGCATCCAGCTTCTTATTTCCGTAAGCAGTGCTGGCCCATACATTATACTTGATGCTTTTGTGAATATCGTCCTCGCTGTAGGATTTAATGACGAAGAACTTTGCATCTGCATAGTCATCAGGAAAGTCCTTGTCCACACTCGCACTGGAATGCTCATTCCCAATCGTCGAAGGCCCAACGGCCTTTTGATTCTTCAACTGGCCAGCTCTGGGTCCTCTATTCAGCTCGTTGATCCCTCGCTGGCTTTCACCCCCAGAAGCAAAGGATCCATTTCCTCGACCCCTGGGCCTGTGCTTGCTGTCGACGGTCAGACCTCCACGGCCACCGACTCTGCGGCCATAGCCATTGAATCCATATCCAAACCCGTTCCTGAGTCCATTCCCGCCATACGATCGGTTGGCTGGATGCATCCTGCTGGCAGGAGCAGGAGCAACCAGACCCAATCCGGACGCCGGCACTGGGGCATGCACACCCTGAGAATCATGAATACAAAGTAAGTATTAACAAGATCTACGTAAGGCTGACACAAGAACCACCGGATCCCCAAGAAATTCTAGGCGCACACACGTCAATGATCAACGGAAAGCAGTCATTAAAAACAGCAAACTTTTCAAGATATATAATAACGATTGCCAATTATGATTCATCGTAATCAGGGGAAAGGGGTGTTGATTCTGATTTCTCACCGAAGAAGTTTTGGAATTACATGTTGCTGCGGACGAAAGAGAGCAAGTTGTAGCCGGTCTGTGTTGCTCATTCGAGTATGAGGGCCTGGATCCATCAGGACCAGGACCGAATCGAGGGTCTTGATTACCAGTCGAATGAAGCCCACCCAGCAACCCTCCCATCCCGTAGGAAGCATTGAGAGCAAGTGATGGATTTTGGTGACCCGACCTCAGAGTACCTCGTCCATCAGTCTCTTTCACATCACCATTACAAATTCCATCGGTGTTTGTCTTCGCTCTATCCACCGGAACTGGAGGCTGATCAGCAACAGGGATAGAAACTTCTCCTTGAGAAGTAGGTGGCCTTGGTGTCTGAGTTGCACTAGTTGGTGCATTCGGCTGGAAAAATGGAACCGGGTACTGATCCTGCTGTGCTCCGTAGAGTTGACCATCATATGCCATGGCCGGAATGGACGATCCACTAAAAGCATAAGTACCATAAGCAGTGTATGCATATCCTTGGCACAGATCCCACACATCGAGAGAACCATCATAACCTACAATCATACTCCAATAAGACTTCTAATGCTGAGATATCGAAGTAGAGCAAAACAAGTTAACATACGACACAAACAAGTCAGCTCACTGTACATTAGCCCAAGCATCACCAGTAATAATGCTAAGAAAAAAACTAGCGCATAATAAGATGTGGAACTCTCATAATAATAGCACCCAATAAAATTTGCTACCTCCATAGAAGGAAGCTGGGGACGCATAACCGCTGGCCACATAAAACATGTTGGGATCCACAAACTCAGACGGAAGTGGTGTCGGTGAACGGTTTGATGATTCGTGATTGCTTGATCCTTGTTGGGCGGGAAGCTATTGTATCAGAGAATGAGAAAAGATTTAACACAGAATACTCTCCGAGTTAAATGAACAAAAACGATACCGAATGCAAGAGCAAGATAAATCACCGGTGCGCTAGCCTCAACAGCGTCATGGGTCTTCGGTGGAGAGTCCAAAGATAGCTTCTGCAATAGTTCTGAAGCTTCTGCCAATTAATCGAGTTAAGGACACAATCCATCCCATAAAAAAGACATCTCTACAAGAATTACATCGACGAGACCAATGTTAGAGTGAATTGTAAAGATAAAAAGTATATTGAATATAGCTCAATAGAGTCTTATTTATACACATAAGAAGAGAAAAAGAAGAGAGGATTTTCCTCAACAACCAAGAGGATTTTCCTCAACAAACCAGCGGAATTTCCTCATACAGTTTAAGGAAATCTTATCCGCTATCATGCCCCCGCAAGATGGTACTCCTATCAAGGATACCAATCTTGGATCGATGTAATGAAAATAGTTTATGGGCAAGAGGCTTCGTGAGTGAGTCTGCTAGTTGATTAGCTGTATATACGTGAGAGACACGTAGTTGATGTCTGACAACTTGATCTCGCACGAAGTGGAAGTCGATGGCGATGTGTTTCATACGTGAGTGGAATACTGGATTTGCACACAAGTAGGTAGTTCCAATATTATCACAATATATTATAGGAGGAAGGGTAAAGTTGACGTTGAGTTCCTTGAGGAGATTTGTGACCCAATTAAGTTCAGTAGTAGTTGTAGCGATAGCATGGTATTCAGCTTCAGTCGTAGACCGTGCGACTGTCTTTTGCTTCTTAGAACTCCAACTGATAGGATTAGCTCCAAGGAAAATAATATACCATGATGTAGAAGTTTTATCATCAAAGTTTCCCGCCCAATCAGCATCGACAAAGGCATGAAGAATTCGTTTGATGGCAGATCAATGCGTAGTAAATGGTTGGTGCATGAATTGGGACAACTTATTAACTGCAAATGAGATATCTGGACGGGTGAGAGCCAAGTACTGTAAGGAGCCAAGTACTTGTCGATATTGAGTAGTATCCGAAGCAGGACTTCCATCACATAATTTGAGTGATTCACTAGTAGAGAGAGGAGTTGTAACTTCTTTTGCATCTTGTATATTTGTTTTGGATAATAGGTCTTGAATATACTTTCTTTGTGATAGGAGAAGACCTGAAGATATAAATGTTGCTTCAACTCCCAGAAAGTAACTTAAGGATCCAAGATCTTTGAAGGAGAATCGATCAGCCAATTGTGTTATGAATGTTTGAATCTCTAAGAGATCATTGCCTGTAATAATAATATCATCCACATATACAAGAAGATATATTGTGTGTCTATTTTGTTGTCATAAAAATAACGAGGTATCAGACTTGGAGTTGATGAAACCAGCTGATGTCAAAAATGAACCAAGTTCAGTATACCAGGCTCTTGGAGCTTGACGAAGTCCATAAATAGCTTTGTATAGTTTGCACATATGTCTTGGATACTGATGATGAATGAAGCCAAGGGGTTGCTGCATATAGACATCTTCAGTTAGAGTCCCCTGTAGAAAGGCATTATTAACATCTAATTGTCGTAGCTGCCAGCCTTTTGAGATGACCAAACTTAGAATAAGTCGAATTGTTGTGGGTTTAACAACAGGACTGAAAGTCTCTGTGAAGTCAACTCCAGGTCGTTGATGAAACCCTTTGGTTACTAGACGTGCTTTATATCTAGCAACAGATTCGTCTGAGTTTTGCTTAATTCGAAAGACCCATTTACACCCGATGATGTTTTGTGTAGGATGAGGGGGTACAAGGGTCCATGTGGAGTTATGGAGGAAGGCATCATATTCTTCACACATGGCTTTACGCCAGTGTGGAGATTTTTGGGCTTGAGTAATTGTGGTAGGTTCATTGATCTCAGAAAAGGATTTTGTGGTAGCATGTAGGTCGAGGACTTGACGTGATTTGAATACACCACTCTTGGAGCGTATTGTCATTGGATGTGTAGGAGCTGTAGCTTGTGTTGTTGGTATAGGTAGTGGAGAAACATTAACACGGGTTGGAGCAAGCTGAGGTACTTCAGTATTATTGTGTTCAGAAGAGGGTAAAGAATGTTGTGTTTCCGAGGGCATTACGTCAGTAGTAGGAGAAGCTTGTGAAGAAGGAAGAGGAGAAGAAATAGAGGGAGTGAGAAGTTGTTGAACCGGGAGAACAAGAGAGTGCGGATCCTGAAGCAAGGGACTGGATGGTGTTATAGGACATTCGTGGGATGGGATCGGAGGGATACCCCAGTGACTTATGTTTGTCGGAATAACTTGCGCGGCAGGAGATTTATGAAAAGGAAAAGTAGACTCCACAAAAGTAACATGACGTGATATAAAGACTCTTTGAGTTTGGGGTTCGTAACAACGGAAAGCATTATGTTCTAGAGAATATCCTATAAAGGTGCAAGACTTGGATCGGGGTGTTAGTTTGTGTGAGGTATAAGGCCGTAGCCATGGATAACATAAACAGCCAAAGACTTTGAGTTTCTGAAGATTTGGAGGCTTGTTGAAATTTTTTTCAAATGGTGACTGGTATTGTAGAACTGGAGTGAGCATACGATTAATTAGATAGACAACAGTTTGAAAGGCTGCTGACCAAAAAGTTGGGGGCATGGATGCTTGATGTAGAAGTGAGAGACCAGTTTCAACTATATACCGATGTTTGCGTTCAGCAGAACCAACTAATTGGGGAGTATGTGGGGGTGACTTGAGGTGTTGTATACCACAAGCCGAGAGACAAGATGTGAGGGCTTGATATTCGCCTCCACCATCAGAGTAAACCGTTTTGATTGAAAACTGAAAGAAATTCTCGACCAACTTCCAAAAGTTGGTAAAGATTGTTAAAACATCAGATTTGTGGCGGAGAGGATATAACCATGTGTACTTGGTGAAATAGTCGATAAAAATAACATAAAATCGAAACTTGTCAAAAGAAGGGGTTGGGGTAGGGCCCCAAACATCTGTATAAATAATTTCAAATGGTTTAGAGCAAGATATGGAGGATACTCCAAAAGGTAGTCGATGACTTTTATTACTAAGACAAGCATCACAATGCATATTAATGCTACTGGTTTTAAAAGTAGGAAGAGAATAACGAGAAAGTAATTTATGCTGGATAAAGGAGGAGGGATGACCAAGACGACGATGCCACATTTCAACTGGAGCTGCAACGGAAGAGTGAGCAGTAGGCTGGGTAAGTTGCGAAGTTGATAAATGTTATCTTTATTCTGGCCTTGGACTAGGGATGCCCCCGTGCTCAAATCCTTGACAAGAAAGGAGTCAGGAAAGAATTCAATGGAGGTATTATTCTGTTTACAGAATTGAGAAACGGAAATAAGATTTCGTGAAATGTGAGGTGCACGCAAGACATCATCGAGTGTAAATGTTATTGTAAATGAATTAAGTGTTATGGAACCAGTATGAGTAATGGGAACTCTTTTACCGTCACCGATGATGATATCTTCATTGTCGCCATAGGTGTTGTAGATGGACAGGTTTTGAAGATCAGACGTGATGTGATGAGAGGCTCCAGAGTCCATAAGCCAATTAGATTGGCTAGTGGTCGAAGTAGTCATGAGATTCGCTTGAGGCCACCGTGATGGAGCAGGGGGTCTGGGTCGAGACCGGTATACTTTCACAGAATGTCCGACTTTATCACATAGCTGGCTTACAACTCGTTGTTGGCTGATGCAATCAAGCCGCCAGGGTTGTTGAGTGTTGAAGTTGACATCTTGAAAGCGATAGGGATGATAAGAGGTTTGCGTGGGACTCATAGGTTTGGGAGGCAGCTGAGCCAAGCTTTTGTTGACTTGCGCATTGTCCTGGTTGCTTTTCCTTTTGAATTTTTGACTGACCTGAGCTGTGATAGTTGGTTCGGGCGACTTGTCATGGAACTTCAAATATATCTCATAGTCAGTCAACTTGTCATATAGTTCTTCAAAAGATATTGGTGAGTCGCGTGCCCGAATTGCTACTGCTAGTTCTTTGTATTCGTCCCCTAGGCCATTAAGTGCGTGGATGAGGACTTCTTCTTCACCAAGGGAGTGACCTATCAAAGTTAAGTCATCGATGATAACTTTGATATTTTGTAAGTAATCAATAATAGTACTTCCCCCTTGTTTCACTTTCATCAGATTAGATAAGAGTCCAAGCATGCGAGTACGCGAGCGATTTGCCAATGTGGTTTGCAACTTGGACCATGCTTCTGCAGCAGTCGTACATGAAGATATTAGTGGGGCAACGGACCTAGCAACTAAGGCTTGAATGGCTTGGAGGATGAGACGGTCTTGACGTAACCATAGTTTGTAGGCTGGATTTGGTGTTGGACTGGATCCTCCTGGGATGTTGAGGACTTCAGGTGGACAATTGAGAGAGTCATCAATGTAACCTAGGAGGTCATATCCAAATAGAAGATTAGAAAATTATGCACGCCAAGATGCGTAATTTCGCTTTTGGATAACTTGAAAGGAATAAGTGCCGCTGCATTGATGGTGATGAGGTTTGAAGGTTAAGAAATACTATGGTTCCCTGCAGGTACAACGATTGGGATGTTAGAGGTAGACAATGAAGCTGATGAAGCCATTTGATGAGACAATGGCATCATCAGTTAGGAAATTTGTCGGATGTAGCTATCTTGATGTGCCTTAAGGAAGCAGTCGGCTCTGGTGGGTCATAGGAGAGCAGAGTGTTTAATGTCGCTAGACAGTGAGGAAGGAGGATATTGCCGCTGTCAACTCGCTGGATTGGTTCTGCTACGAGCGATGTAGTGAAACAGGTGACACCAAGGAACGAGTGCGTTCGATGGAGGTCGACAGCAAAGGAGAGAGTGGTCTCGGCAGAGAAGAGCGCCGAGACTGAGAGCAGCGGTGCTGTCCTGTTTCTGTCACACCGCACTCTGGCTACGAGGGTTTGAGAAGCAAAAGGCGTCGATGGTCGCTTGCCAAGCGGCATAGAGAGAGGCGATCGCCGGCCGGGGCGTAGCGGATGACGAGGCCTCGCAAGCCTGGACGAGGTGCTCGTTTGACGCGGTCGGACGCAACTCCTGCGCTATCGATGAGCGGTAGAGGGTAGCTTTCGCCCGTGGAAGCAGAGGAAACAAGGGAGGAGACCTGATCTGGCGCGATCAAGGTGGTGGTCCGCTGGCCAGAACAGCGGCGAGAAAGCTTCCGCCCGTGGAAGCAGAGGGAGCAGAGGGCGAAGGGGAAGAGTCGGTGAGAAGCTTACAGAATGGCAATAGAGGATAGCTTTCACCGAACTTGCAAGACACCGATTGTTGTCGTCAGACAGCGAGAAAAAAAAAAAGAAAGAAAGCTTACTCTTAGACAAGCGGCTCTGATACCATGTTAGAGTGAATTGTAAAGATAAAAAGTATATTGAATATGGCTGAATAGAATCTTATTTATACACATAAGAAGAGAGAAAGAAGAAATGATTTTCCTCAACAACTAATTGAATTTTCCTCAACAAACCAGCGGAATTTCCTGTTACAGTTTGAGGAAATCTTATCCGCTATCAACCAAAACCTCATGGCAGTCAAAGAAAAAGACACGAGGGAAGACCAATCAAGCCACATATCCTTCTCCAAAAAGACGGAGGAATACCAAAGAACACACGAACTATAGATTTGTCCTTTAAATGAGCCCATTTGCAAGAAAAGAAGCCAAAGATTGGATCAAAAGAAGCATCAGTAACACATCTGGTGCCAACTAAAGCAGGGAGACAATGGTAGCTGGAAAACCTCGACCAGACAACAATCAAACCGATTAAAGAACAGCGGATTCCCGAAACCAAATCGATCACACATGCGAGTTCTGCAATGCCCGCATTAGCCCTCGCAAGAACCCTCGAAACCGACAGCAACATAAAGAAAAGGACTCATTTGATCGCATCGGGCCTCCAGAACGAAGGGGTCCGACAAGAACAACGTCAAGAACCGTTCAGGAAAGCAACGCCAAAGAACCCGAGCCCCGGGGTAGAAGGACACGGTCAGCTGCAGGGGCGACGGCCGCCATGGACCAAGATCTCGACCGCAGCAGGCGAGCGTGATCTACACCGACGGCTTCGATGGCAGTCCGAACACCGGAATCCGAAGAAGAGAGAAAAAGAGAGGAGAGAGAAAGAGGGAGGGAAGGGGGGAAGCAAAGAGCCGCCACGGGGGTAATCGTTAAAGAGGGGGAAAGAGGAGGGTTTAGGGTATCGAACGTGGTGATTCAAATGCCCCCGCTGCTCGGCCCCCGCGCGCACACACAATCTCTCTCTCTCTCTCTCTCTCTTCGTTGTATATAAGGAAGAAAGAGTAATGTTACTCTTCGTCTTTCATGGGCTCTTCTAATTGGACTTCATCGGTCTTATACGGGCGGTCTTTATAACATTGTGGATTGCCCATACATCGGGACCTATTTAGAGCATAATTACATGGTAATAGGTTGGTACAACACCCATCTCAGCCGTAGGGTACAACTGATCGCGGATCACATTTATCGTAGATTAGGAGTATGTACGATTGGAATTTGTAAGTAATTTAGTAATATCTTATATATCGAATCATATATCCTAATATACTCCATGCCCAAGTCGATGCTATCCCGTTACAGAGGCCCATTAAGGCCCAAAGGCCAACAGCTACTGAACACTTTGTCTTGGCGGCATTACGACGACGGAACATAGGCCGGAAAGAGCACATACAGCTATTTAAGTCTCGTGTACGAGTCGACAGTTGATATTACACGACCCCTATAGGCTTATTTCCCTACAAGGCGCACAAAACTTGTTCCACGGGTAACAGAGGAGCAAAAGGCCGAGATGGAGCAGAAGGGAAGGCATCAAGGTTCTTGGTTGAACCGCGCAGCCGATACCATGGAATCTGCTACACCACCGGGTCGAAGGCAGACGTCAGGATTGTTCCGCATCTCCGCCCTCACCACCCGCTCCGCGTCCACCCTCGTCGCCTCTCTGTCATCCGGCAGCCTCATGGCCGCGTCCTGACAACCATAACCGGAGTACGACTTCAAGCCAAGAACGATCGTTCCCCGCAGCTCAGCTAGCTGCTTCTGCGAAAAAGGAAGAGGACGGATTTGTACTAGTATGATTGATGTTACCTGAAGGACGTCGCCCAGCTTGGTCTTGTCTTCGTCACGGGTAACTCGTGCGTTGAGGGTGGCCGCACTCTGCGCGGCGGCCGCGATGCCGCCACGCAAGACAGTGTTCAGACCTGTAGCCGCTGACTCTGCCGCCTCGATCGCAGCCGCGTCACTCATCTAGATCGGTTCGTCCCCCGCTGCTCTTCCGGCCGCCTCTAGCGCCTCACCGATCGTCATCTTGTCGGTCCATGTAGACACTCCACCGAGACTCTGGCCCCGTTCCGCGCCTCGCCCGCCGCATGGGGCACCACCATCTCCACTTTCGGCGTGTTAGTGCAAACAACTTTTTACCGTGACCCGGAGGCTCGGAGAATCCGGGGTCATCTCGGTAGGGTTCGGGCTCGTCGATGGCTTCTGCTCCAATTGGGCCTCGATCGGTCGTCGTGGGCGAGACCACCGGGAACGATGCCTGCACGAAGGCGGGTCGGAGGGTGCTCCGCCCGACCCCTCCGACGCTCAAGTCAGCCCCCTCTTCAGTACAATTCAAGAGTTTAGTAGAGACAACCTGCCTATCGCCTTACTCTTTGGTGGCTTAAATATGTCGGGCGGATGGCGCGCTTCTGGTTGCGTCTGAGGGGTGGTGTACGGTCTTGACCTCGCAGGCTGGTGGCGTGGTCAACTCAGCATGAACGTGGGGCAACGCAGGGGCGAAGTGACGTCGGGGGGTCAATCGCGGGAGTAATTGGGCGCAGGAGGGGCGGTGATGTCATCCGGACGCAGCACACAGGATCCAGTGTCGCGTCACATTTAAGACCCCTATCACTACCCCCCTCGAAAAGCCACTCCTGCGGAACTGATCTCGTGGGTAGGAGGTGGTGTTAGGTGAAATCCGGTTGCCCACAGGTGGTCGGCTGAAATCTCGGTCGGAGCCGTTCAGGATGATGGGCCGAGATACCGCTAGAGACCCAAAAATCCAATGGTCGAGGCGCCGCTCAAGACCATAACACCGAACCGCCGTTCGGGATGAGGGGTCGAGGCACCGCTCAAGACCCAGAAATCCCATGGTCGAGGCGCCGCTCAAGACCATAACACCGAACCGCCGTTCGGGATGAGGGGTCGAGGCACCGCTCAAGACCCAGAAATCCAATGGTCGAGGCGCCGCTCAAGACCATAACACCGAACCGCCGTTCGGGATGAGGGGTCGAGGCACCGCTCAAGACCTAGAAATCAATGGTCGAGGCATCGCTCAAGACCATAACACCGAACCGCCGTTCGGGATGAGGGGTCGAGGCACCGCTCAAGACCCAGAAATCCAATGGTCGGCGTCGCTCAAGACCATAACACCGAACCGCCGTTCGGGATGAGGGGTCGAGGCACCGCTCAAGACCCAGAAAACCAATGGTCGAGGCGCCGCTCAAGACCATAACACCGAACCGCCGTTCGGGATGAGGGGTCGAGGCACCGCTCAAGACCCAGAAATCAATGGTCGAGGCGCCGCTCAAGACCATAACACCGAACCGCCGTTCGGGATGAGGGGTCGAGGCATCGCTCAAGACCCGAAATCAATGGTCGAGGCGCCGCCAAGACCATAACACCGAACCGCCGCTTCGGGATGAGGGTCGAGGCACCGCTCAAGACCCAGAAATCCAATGGTCGAGGCGCCGCTCAAGACCATAACACCGAACCGCCGTTCGGGATGAGGGGTCGAGGCACCGCTCAAGACCCAGAAATCCAATGGTCGAGGCGCCGCTCAAGACCATAACACCGAACCGCCGTTCGGGATGAGGGGTCGAGGCACCGCTCAAGACCCAGAAATCCAATGGTCGAGGCGCCGCTCAAGACCATAACACCGAACCGCCAGCAGTTGTTGGGCCGCTTTGAAAATCGTTCGTGCAAGCGCGATTGCTGGAATCGATGGGTCGCTGACGTGCCAGGCAAGTTACCCGCCTGGGTGATGGGCACGTCATGTCCTCATTAATTTCGTATTGTCGCTTGGGCTGCCCGATGTGATGCGGTTGGGTGGTATGCGCGGCGACATGCTGCCGCCCACTTCGGGAGGCGAAAGGGTGGCGCCTTTTTTCCTTTAAATAGCGCGCGTCGTGGGACTCCATAGTTTTTATCAGTGAAGTTCTTCTGTCCTGAGTCCTGCCGTTTGCCTCCTTCGAGCTTTCTTCCTTGGCCTCGGAGTCTCTTGCCGCCCGTCAGTCAACCCCTCCGCCGTAGGTCAGTGCAAAATGGCCCTCTCTTCCACTTCTTCCTCTTCTACTTCGTCCTCTTCCTCCCCTTCCATCACTACTCGAGTTATTGTCTCCCCACCATCTTCGCCTTCCAACCGTTCCTCAGATGGGGAAGCGGCGCGTGCGCTAGAGGCCATAATGTGGCCGCACGACCAAGATTCTACCTTAGACTAGTCTTCCGTAGGGATCCTCCAGAAGCGATACAGTGTTCCGGAGGAGTACATCCTTGCGGCCCCCGAAGCGGGGCAACGGGCCTTCGACCCGATTCCCAAGGGCTTCGCCCTGACCCTCGACGCCCTAGAGGCCGGTTTACGTCTTCCCCTTCATCCCCTCATCGTGTCTTGCATATCTTTGTGGCGTATCTCGCCATCACAATTAGCGCCCAACTCTTGGCGGTATTTTGTAGCCTTTTTGGGGGATTGCCATTATGCCGGTATTACCCCATCCCGCAACCTCTTCCTCTCCTGCTTTCGTCTTTCCAAGGGGTCGGAGGGATACTTCCTTGCCGCCCGAGCTGGATTCCGCGTCAGCGGTGCCCCTACCAATAACAAGGGCTGGAAGAGGCGTTTTTTCTTCGACCGTTATGAAAAGGACTGGGGTTTCGGGGTTCGGTGGTCCTCAAGGACTATCGATAACATGGCCCCGAAGCTTAACGCCGAAGAGCGTACCCACCTGGAGAGGCTGAGGGCAATCCTTCCCTCCTCCCAAGCCATCCGCAACATGTCGGAGCGGTGGCTCATGGAAGCGGGGCTTAGCCCACGCTCTCAGGGTAGGTCATCGTTGCTCGACGCCTTTGGGGTTACGGCCATTTCCTTATTCTGACCGGTTTTTTGTTCCTTGTAGAAATGGTGAACTTGCGGTCTTTCCACGGCGCGAGCACCCCTGCGGGCTCATCTCCTCGTGCTCCAGCGGCTTCCAAGCGAGCGGGGGGAGATTCCCCGTGGGTAACTGAAGGAGGACGACCCCCGAAGAGGCCAAAGGCGAAGGACGTGGTGGACCTCGAGCCGCCGGTGCCTCTTCCGGAGGGGGTGTCCGAACAGCGCCCTGACCAAGCGGGTGCGCCCGCACTGTCCGAGGGGGCCGGGCCCAGCCAAGGGGTGGCCGGGAAGACCCCTCGTCCTCCGTCCCTGAAGGACCTGTGCCGGGTTCCGGCGGGCGGGGATGAGCCATTTTTCTCGCGGGTGATGGGCGAGATCCCTCCCGGGGGTGCAAGCGACCCCCTGGTTGCCCGATGGGGAGGACTGTCCCGAGGGGACAAGGTGTGGACTGGGGGGAACCCCTCGGCCACTTACCTCCGGGGGGCGCTTCATCCCGACATGGCTCGGGATTTATATACGCTCCCCTCGGAGGTCTTGATCGCCAAATCAGCGAAGTCGGTGTTGTGGGTAAGCTCCGTCCTAGATGCTTCCTTTTGCATTTTCCCCTCTGTTGTTGTCGTTCACTGTTTCTCTCCTGTGCAGAATCTCCACTACACCATGGCTTTGATCGACCACGCCCACGACGCCGGTCGGATCATAGGCGGCCTCGGCGAGCGCAATCTTATCCTACGCCGCCAGTTGGATGAGGCTCGCACCGGCGCAGGGCCTGAGGCGGTTGTCGCAGCCGAGAAGCGGGCGGCCGAGCTGGATACCGAGGTGGCCCGCCTGACCGCCGAGCTTGAGGCCTCGTCCACAGCGCAGGCTAACCTGCAAAAGCTGCTGCGGACTGAGAAGCTGGAGAACCACCTCCGCACAAAGGAGGCCTCCGAGTTGGCGGCAAAACTGGCTTCTCAAGAGGCCGCCACAAAGGCCGCCCAGGAAGCTCTCGCGGCGGAAGAAGGCCGTCGTCCGGAGAGGGACCGGGAGGCAGTCGAGCAGTACAAGAAGTCGGAGGGCTTCCTCCTTGGCTTGGACCGGACGGGCCGGGTATCCTACGAGTATGGGTACAAAGTCGCCTTGGCACGATTCCCGGCGTGCCCTCCGGGCTCCATGGTCGAGGAGGATCCCTTCACCTCCCGTCCCGAAGATCAAGGGGCAAGTATGCCCGACGAGGTCCCCTTCGACGACAGTCTTCCGGAGGCCAACTCTTGAGGGACTCCTTGTTCTTCTTCTTTTTTTTTTTTACCCCCTTTTTTGGGCTTGTATCACCAATTTCCCTCTTTAGGGACTCATTTTGTATTTCAAAACTTGGTTAATACAACTCCGATTTTCGTAAGTTAGCTTCATCAATCCGAATCCAACGCCCTCCCTTCTGTTTGGTCTTTGCACTCACTCTAAACAAAGTATTTTTTGAGGTTCTGGACATTCCAGGTCCTCAGCACTTGTTGCCCCGAGATTGTCACGAGTCGGAATGTGCCCGGTCGGACAACCTTAATGACGCGGTAGGGGCCTTCCCATTTTGGTGCAAGTTTTCCTCTCGAGCGGGCGGGGTCACTTCTGTTTTGCGTAGCACCAGATCGCCCATCCCGAGGGGCCGAGGATGCACCCCTTTGTTATAGTTCCTAGTGACACTTCGGTTGTAGGCTAACATTTTTAGGTGCGCGTCGGCCCTGCGCTCTTCGAGCAGGTCCAGACCAGCCCGGACTCCCTGAGCCGATGCTAACTCCTCATAGTTTTCTACCCGGGGGGTCGGAATGACCAACTCGGCTGGCAAAACCGCTTCCACGCCGAACGCCAGACTGTATGGTGATTCGCCCGAGGCCGTTTTCGGGGTTGTCCGCAAAGACCATAGGATATTAGGCAGCTCGTCGACCCAGCTAGATCGGGCTCTCAGAGTTCTTTTCTTAAGTCCATCAAGGATAGATCGGTTGGTCACCTCGGCGAGTCCGTTGGTCTGAGGGTGGGCCACAGAGCTAAACCTCAACTGGATTCGATAATTCGCACAAAATTCCCTGAACCGGGCGCTGGCAAACTAAGTTCCATTATCAGTGACGATGACATTGGGCAGGCCGAATCGTGTCACGATGTTTTTCCATACGAACTGCTCGACCCGACCGGCCGTAACGGTCGCCAGCGGCTCTGCTTCCACCCACTTGGTGAAATAATCAACTCTCACGATAATGTATCTCCGCTGGCTGGATGACGGGGGGAATGGCCCTAAGAGGTCCATCCCCCATTGTGCGAAGGGCCAGGCGCAATCCATAGAGGCGAGCGGGACCGCAGGGTGCTGCGGGGCTCGGGCATGACGCTGGCATACGTCGCACCGCCGTGCGTAGGCCCTGGCATCTCGGTACAACGTGGGCCAGTAGTAGCCTTGACGTAGTATCTTGAAGGCCAAAGATCGTCCCCCCATATGCTCCCCGTAGGTCCCGCCGTGGACCTCCGCGAGGATTACTTCCGCCTCGTTGGGATCCAAACATCGTAACAGGGGGTGAGAGAATGACCTTCTGTAGAGTTGATCGCCGATTTCGCAGTACCACGCCTGAGTTCGGCGGAGACGCCGTGCCTTGACGTCGTCCGTGGGAAGGATGCCCTCACGCTTGTATCTCCGCATTTCCTGTATCCATGTAAGCGGGGGCACCGGGACTTCGAGGTCCTCTACCTCCGTGCTAGCCACCGACCGGTGTGTGAGCTCTTCGACCTCGGGGTGCTCCTCGGGTGCGGCTCCCGAGGCTAACTTTGCGAGCTGGTCTGCCCGCTCGTTCTGGGACCTGGGTACTCTAGACAAGGTAAAACGAGGAAAGTTAGTGGTCTGGGCTTTTACTTCCGTTAGGTATTTTGACATGGTTGGGTCCCGTGCCCGATATTTCCCGCCGACTTGTTCGGCCACCAGTTGGGAGTCCGTGAGGACATGGACTGCTTTCAGCTGCATCTCGGCTGCCAAGCGAAGACCCGCCAAGAGGGCTTCGTATTCTGCCTCGTTGTTCGTGGCCTCGAAGCCGAAACGGAGGGAGCGCTCGAAAGAGCGTCCCTCGGGGTCCTTCAGGATGAGTCCAGCTCCGGCACCCCTCGAGCTAGATGACCCGTCTACGTGCAGGACCCAGTCTTGGCAAACTTGCTCTGCGCCCTCCGATTCCGGCTGGGTTAGCTCCGAAATGAAATCGGCCAGTGCCTGTGCTTTGATGGCGGTTCTCGGTTTATAGTGGAGATCAAACTCGGATAGCTCCACTGACCATTTTAGGAGGCGCCCTGCCACGTCAAACTTAGAAAGAACTTGACGGAGTGGCTGGTCGGTCATTACCTCAATGGTATGGGCCTGGAAATAGGGGCGGAGCTTCCGAGCCGCCAAGATGAGCGCCAATGCCAACCTTTCAATGGGGGGGGTAACGCTGTTCCGACCCACGCAGGACATGGCTGGTGTAATAAACCGGGTGCTGTTTCTCGGTGGCCTCTTTTACCAGTACAGAGCTCACTGCGTGTTGAGACGCCGCCAAGTAGAGGCAAAGCTTTTCCGGCGTAGACACCGAGATAAGGCGTGGGAGTGCGGCCAGGTGCTGCTTCAGGTGTGCGAAGGCTTCCTCGCATTCCGGCGTCCATTGGAAATTCTTCGGATCTTTCAGGAGCCGGAAGAAGGGAAGACATTTATCTCCCGATCGGGACAGAAATCAAGACAGAGCGGCTATCCTCCCATTAAGGCATTGAAGCTCCCTCATCGTTCTGGGTGCTCTCATGTTGATGAGTGCTTGGATCTTTTCCGGATTGGCATCGATTCCCCTCTCGTGTATGATGAATCCTAGGAACTTTCCTGACGCTACGCTGAAGACGCACTTAGCCGGATTAAGGCGCATTCCATATTTTCTTAGCGTAGCGAAGGTCTCCCTCAGGTCGCCGAGGTGGGCGGCTCCCGTTCGACTTTTTACAATCATGTCGTCAACATAAACTTTCATGTTTCGCCCTATCTGGTGGGTGAATATCTTATTCACTGTCCTTTGGTAAGTAGCCCCTGCATTCCTCAATCCAAACGGCATGACTTTGTAAAAATAAGCTCCTTGGGGGGTGTGGAAAGCTGTGTGTTGCTGATCCTTGGGTGCCATCCGAATTTGATTGTAACTGGAGAAGGCATCCATGAAGGAGAAGCAGGCGTGCCCCGCGGTTGAGTCGACCAGCTGGTCGATCCTAGGCAAGGGGAAGCAATCCTTCGGGCAAGCACGATTTAGATCGGTGTAGTCGACACACATCCTCCAGCTTCCATTAGGCTTCTTCATGAGAACTACATTGGACAGCCATTGGGGGTATCTGACTTCCTCAATGAAGCCGGACGCCAAGAGTTTATCCACCTCTGTTTGCACAGCTCGTTGGCATTCAGGAGCCTGAGCCCGGGGTCTTTGTCTCACTGGGCGAGCGATCGGGGAAATGCTCAGGTGGTGTTGAGAAACTCCCGGGTCGATGCCCGGGAGGTCGGCCACCGTCCAAGCAAAGACATCAGCGTTCTCTTGGAGGAGGCTGACGAGTTGAGCCTGCTCCTGTTCGTCTAGGTCCGAACCGATCCCGACCGTCTGGTCGGGATGGTCATCCCGCAGCGGAACATTGATTGCTGGCTTCGTCGGCTCGGGATGCTGAGTCGGGTGTCGGGGCTCGCGCGGGTCTTCAAGAGGCTGCCCTGGCCTCTTTCTCTTACCCAGGGAGGTCGCCGTCAAGTAGCACCGCCTGGATTCATGGGGATCTCCTCGGACTTCCCCGACCCCGGAACTGGTTGGGAACTTCAAGGTCCGGTGGTATGTAGAGATAACCACCCTTAACTTGTTGAGGGTGGGCCGGCCCAGGATGGCATTATATGCGGTGGGGAGATCGACCACCAAAAAGGTCACCAAGACTGTTTTGGTCTTCGAAGAGTCACCAAGAATCAAGGGTAAGGTGACCGCACCTCGCGGAGAGATCGAGTCGCCGATGAATCCGGTGAGCGCCGAGTGTAGGGGCTTCAGGGCCTCCTTCGGCAATCCCAACTTCAAGAAAGCATCGAAGTAAAGGACATCGGCCGAGCTGCCTGTGTCGATCATGATTCTTCTAACTTGCGCATTAGCTATTCGGGCCGATACCACCAGCGCGTCATCGTGCTCCGGACGCCCCAGGTCTTCCGAGGGAAAAGTGATTTCTGGCTCGGAGGGAGGATGACGCTCCTCGGCTGTGGCAGCACGGGCGTAAGCTTTCCGGCCCGAGGCGCTATCCCCTCCAGAGGCGGGTCCCCCAATGATTACATCGATACGTTGCTCGACCGGGCCTTCGGGGCGCAAGGAGGGTTCTCGCGGGCGTTGGATGTACTGATCTAAGTGTCCCCTCCGGATCAGCTCCTCAATCTGCCGCTTTAGCTCATGACATTGCTCCGTGTCATGCCTATTCTGCTGATGGAAGCGGTAGTAACGGGATCGATCGGTCAGCTCCTGCCGACTCCTCATCGGGCGGGGAGGCCTGAGCATCCCCCTTTCCTTTATCTGGAGAAATATTTGCATCTGTGACGTATTCAAGGGGGGAGGCGGGAGCTCGGATGCATAGCGGTCGGGATGCCCCGCCTGGCGCCCCGTCGTGAGGGAGACTCGCCACCGGTCGCTCGTTCCCGCTTCGGTAAGGGTGTTGGGTGCTCCCTCGGCCGTTCTTCCTTTCTCCCCGACATCCAAGTTTCAGCCGCCACATACTGATTTGCCCGCTGAAACATTTCCGCGATGGACACCGGGGGTCGCTCCACCAAGGACCAGCAAAATCTTGAGGGCCGCAGCCCTATCATAAACGCCTGCATTAATAGTGAGGGGTGAGCGTCAGATAACCCTCGTACCTCCATGGTAAATCGTCGTACGAAGTGAGAGAGGGGTTCATCCTCCTTCTGCTTCAAACCCAGGAGGAGCGCGACCGAAGGCTTTGGACGTGCGAACGCCAGGAAATGCAACTCGAAGTCCTTGGAGAGCTGTTCGAAAGACGTTATCGTCCCGCTTTTTAATGTGCTGTACTAGGCCCGTGCAGGTCCCTTCAACGTAGTGGGGAACGCTCGGCACATCAAGGCGTCCGAGGTTCCATATAGGGCCATTTGCGCTCGAAAAGCGGCGACATGGTCCGCAGGATCACTGGCTCCGTCGTAAAGGTCGATGGAGGAGAGGCGAAAATTCAAGGGCACCGGGTATTCCCGTATGTCGCTGGCGAACGGGGACTCCCAGTGAGGCTCCTCCCTCTGCTCCTATTTTGACTTCCGGACGTCCCTTTGTACTTCATCCAGGCGTTGGGAGATGGAGCGAAGCTGGGCTCGGAATAAATCCGTGGAGTCCGAGGATATCACCTCAGGCTCGGGCTGGACGCCCAAGTTCCCGAGAACCCGGGTTCCGTCCAGGACCGGGTGGGACGCCGGGGAAGATGGTGCCGTGAGAGGCGCCTCATGAGCCCGTGGGGAGGGTCTGGGTCTCTGGTGGCTCGGCCTTCCTGTTCCCTGAGGCGGATGGGGGACTACGGCCTGGACGGCGCTCGCTAGTGCTCGAACCTGCTGGGCTAGGTCCTGAAAAGCCTCCGCGGTGACTGGGGGAGGGAGCGGAGAAGCACCGTCTGGTGGGTGGAGTCCTGGATCATTGAACAAACTCCAATATCGTTCTGAGATCGCGGTGGGATCGTCCCTCCAGGGTCTGGAGGGAAACGAGGCTTCCGTTGACATTCCTCCCGGATGTGGTCTCTCGTCCATGTGTCGTTCGGGGCTTAGCAGGTGATCCTTTGACGAGGGCCCTCCTTCTAGCGCTAATCTGTTAGTGCAAATAACTTTTTACCGTGACCCGGAGGCTCGGAGAATCCGGGGTCGTCTCGGTAGGGTTCGGGCTCGTCGATGGCTCCTGCTCCAATTGGGCCCCGATCGGTCGTCGCGGGCGAGACCACCGGGAACGATGCCTGCACGAAGGCAGGTCGGAGGGTGCTCCGCCCGACCCCTCCGACGCTCAAGTCAGCCCCCTCCTCAGTATAATTCAAGAGTTTAGTAGAGACAACCTGCCTATCGCCTTACTCTTTGGTGGCTTAAATATGTCGGGTGGATGGCGCGCTTCTGGTTGCGTCTGAGGGGTGGTGTACGATCTTGACCTCGCAGGCTGGTGGCGTGGTCAACTCAGCATGAACGTGGGGCAACGCAGGGGCGAAGTGACGTCGGGGGGTCAATCGCGGGAGTAATTGGGCACAGGAGGGGCGGTGATGTCATCCGGACGCAGCACACAGGATCCGGTATCGCGTCACATTTAAGACCCCTATCACGACGTTAACCACGTACTTGGCTAACGGCCTACGGTCCATAGTAATAACAATTAAGAAATCCAACTTGATCGGAAAGTCCTTCCGATAGATTTGGCTGCCCGCACGTACCTGGCCGGCGACAAACTCGGTAACGAGGTGCTGGCCGGGGCGGCCACGGATCTCAGTCTGGGTGACGGACACGCCCCGGTTGGCCGGGATAGGGCTGAACTGGTCGTGACCGACGAGGCCGCGATGCTCGTTGCGCGTGGCAGCGGACTCCATGACGGAAGCGGGGCCGCCCTTAGGGGTGCGTCCCAAGGCCTTGTTCTCGGCGGCGTGCATCATGGCCGCGTCCCTGTGGGCAATGGTCTGCCCGGCCAGGTCCCCGGCCACGGGAAACACGTCGCCATACTTTATGGGCTGGTCTCGTCCTTCTCCCCAGCCTTGGTCGGTCCTCCTGGGTTGTTCCTGCCTCGTGTTGCAGGTCGGTCCCACGAGCACGACGAAGGTCTCGTAGATCTCTCCCGGGTTTATGACGAGGGCGTGGGAAGAGGGGAGGCGGGCACGTAAGCAGGGTCGGTTGTCACGCGTTGCTCTCGGAGACGGGAAAGCTTCGCTCGAACAGGAGACGTGGCGAGGCTCGGACGTGGAAGTCCAACGTTGGAGATTCACGTGTGGCGTGACGTTGGGCTCGCGACAACGACTTCTTGGGGGATGAATTTTTATTCGTGCAACTCGATCGATGATGAATCAGACCGAGCACGACATTTACAGCATCGGAGATAGCAGTACGATCGATGCTTGTAGGTTATGGTGATGACCAAAGCTCGCTGCGGCCAACTCATCTTCCTAATCGGAGGAAATGTGAGCTCCACCACATAAACGGCCTGTAATATTACAATTGCTGAAGGGCACTGTTAGATTATGTAGCCCGTTATAATCGGATAAAATATTTGGTATAACTAATTGGATTCTGATATCAGTATCGGTGAATAGAAAAAAAATCCATATTATGGAGGATACCTTAGGGGATGTCCTTGATGGAAGGAACTCCTATAATAACTTATCCTAGACCCTCTGCTCTCGCCTATAAATAGACAGGATCTCAGGGGACTTAAAGCGTCAGAAGCAACACAGAAGCATCTAAGAGTTGCGTAAAGATTAGCAACACAGATGCATCTAAGAGTTGCATAAAAGAAAATATTTCACAGACATAGATTAAGAGATTACAGTCTCCCTCTCAATCTCCCTGAGCCATCAATTACAGTGGTCCTGTGAAAGGATAGGAAGAGAGGAGAAGGAGTCTAGTTCTCCTTGCAGATTGGCGCAGGCGTTGGATCTAAGGAAGGTATTCAGATCTTTCCTCCTTTCTCTGTGGATGACATCAAAGGTACACATCGTAAAAACAGATTTATTGTTCTTTGATTTCGATCCTAGCATTAAAGTTTTCCGTATTACAGAAGCATGATTAAAGATTTTTATGCTTACAATCTGCCCCCACTGCTCGCGCGAGGATGCTGCCGGCGCGGCCTGCGACGGTTGCGGCTCGGCTGCCGCCAAAGTGGCCGCCTGCAACGGCCGTCAGCGGTGCGCTGCATGCCGCCAGCAGTGTCGCGCGGCGACTGCGTGTCACGGTGCCCACGCGACCGGTGCGGCGTTTACGCTGCCGCGGCTACACGGTGCGCGCCATGCTCAGCTGAGGTGCCGTCGGCGGCGCCATGCCATGCTCACTGCGCGCGGCAAGACGGCCGCCGTGCGACCGCCTGCGGTTGTGCCTGCGCGGCCTACCTATGTGCGTGCTGTGCCGTGCGACCGCCGTCTTGCGGTCGGCCTCTGCCTGCGTGCACGGCCATCGCCATTGCGCTTGAAGCGCTTCAGGGTGCGGCCGCGGGGTTGCCGCCCTCATGCGACCGATCTGCGCCCCCATGGTCGCTATCGCGTCTGATCGCAATGCCGATGACCCTTATGGCCGTACGCAACGAGGTTGACAGATCGTCGTTGTTTCCTTAATATCACCGACAAGCAGACGATAAACTATGACAATAAACCAAAATTGATAGGAATACAGATTTGACAAATTCGGATCAAACATCGTAAATCAAAAACAACAGATCTAAAGTTTTGATTTCAAGAACCTAGCTCTGATACCAATTGTAAGCATAAAAATCTTTAATCATGCTTTTATAATGCGAAAAACTTTAATGCTAGGATCGAAATCAAAGAACAATAGATCTGTTTTTACGATGTGTACCTTTGTTGCCATCCGCAAAGAAAGGAGGAAAGATCTGAATACCTTCCTTAGATCCAATGCCTACGCCAATCTGCAATGAGAACTAGACTCCTTCTCCTCTCTTCCTATCCTTTCACAGGACCACTGTAATTGATGGCTCAGGGAGATTGAGAGGGAGACTATAATCTCTCAATCTATGTCTTTATGAAATTGATAATTTTTATTTATATTCTCAATTATTAAAATTGATCAAAAATAATTAAATTTAATCATTATATTTTGAATTTGATTTTGATCAAATTTAGAAAGGATTAAATTTTGATCAATATTTGATTTTGATCGACTAGTTTAATTGGGCTAATAGTTAACCCAATTATGGGCTTACCCAATTAAATAAGATTGATTGGTATAATAGTTCTTTTATAATTTTCTCATATGAATTATTGATTATATTTTATAAATAAAATCCAATTATTGTTCTTGGATATTTATTTAGTTATTCATATGTATTTATTTAAAATTGTGAAATGACAGTTATCCTTCATATAAAAGTTTTTCAGGATTTATGTGTTATCATGATTATAGTTATCATATGAGTTTTCATTATGCTAATCAATATATATGAATTATTGATTGTAAGTTAAAAAATAAATAAATAAATAATATCCAATTATTGTTCTTGGATATTTGTTTGATTATTCATATGTATATATTTGAAATTGTGAAATGATAGTTAATTTTCACATAAAGGCTTTTCATGATTTATGTGTTATCATGATTATAGTTGTCATATGAATTTTATTTATGCTCAATAATCATTATGGTTGTTGTTGTATTATTGAATTGTTTAGCATAAATTGAATTAAAAAAAAATTTAGTGAATATTATTTGTAATTCATCTTCCTAAGTTTTATCTGACCAGTAGCTGCCAAAGTGGCCTAGGATGATAAGCTTATGAGATATGAATTACAATAAAAGTTTTATTATTTATAGGATATTTTAGATTGTATTTTATATTTATGTATTGGTCTTGCAGCCACCAAAGATCCTAAATGATATTAAAGAAATTTGATAAATATTATTTATAATTTATTTTCTTAAGTTTTATCTGATCAGTAGCTGCTAAAGTAGCCTGGGATGATAGGCTTATGGGATATGAATTACAATAAAGTCATATCATTCATATGACATTTTAGATTGTATTTTATATTTTAGTATTGGTCATGTAATCACAAAGTGACCTAGACCTAAATGACATTAAAGAAAAATAATATTCACAATGGCACACATAATTAGGAGATTTAGATAATCCCAAAGGAGAATCTATTTTGAATAATTATGTGATGGGGTAGGATGATGATGATCTTGTTTTGATATCCTTGTTGTTTAGTGTTTTATACCCAAAGGTATTAACACTATTCCACAAGGATGGTATCAGTCCTCCATAAATGATTATATGTGTGAACAATAGATATGTCAATATTGAAAGTAAAATATTGATGATATCAATAGTTCAACATAAAACTCAAAGCATTGATGTTATATTATTACAGTGGTACTTCCTTCATTGCATTTTTATAAATATCCCTATATTTTCTAGAATAAATGGCTTGAGCATATATAAGTTATATTGAATGAGTAAGACCTTGATTAGATTATTTGAAGGAACACAGACTTATTTACTGAAAGTTCTGTGGAATAAATAATTAAGGTTACTGATCAGGAAAGGTCTGAAAAACTCAATTTGATGATACTTAGACTTTAGTACAGTAGCGCATGAGAATATTTAAAGATCAATATAAATGAAAGTATTTGAGAAATTAAAGATTACCTCCTCAATATAATTAACAAACTTGTAAGCTCAAGACTTAGAATATTTGAGTTCTACTCAAGGAGTAGGTAACAATAAAATAAAGATGAAGCATAAGCCACCTGAGTTTATAATTACTATATAAACTCATAAAGGAATTTCTTCATAATAAAGCGTTACTTGTGTAACAATGAAAGTTATATGAAGAAGAATTATAAGATTTGATTTGAAATGAGAAGTTATAAATATAACTTTTATATGGTTCAAATCAAATATTATAGAAATTATTTTTGTAATACTTGGTGGATTAATTTGATGCTTCATTGTATGTTATCAATAATAGAGATTTATTTTAATATTTAAAAGGAAAAAAGAATAAAAATCAAAGGAGATTGAAATATTCATCATTATAGGGAATCATCTTAAAGTGAAAGCGATAGCAATTTGTATTTATCGCCAACGCCTAAAGATGATTTATTTGATGAATCTTGAGGATTTGTGTTATATTCTTATAATTCTGGGAATTTGGATTCTTTACCTAGAATTGTTAGAATATTGTTTCTCCTTTGATAGTTGTGAACTCAATATGATTCAATAAAAGTTAACCTTTGGATTCTGTATAATGGTGTATACAGAATTAATATGAATCTTGAGTTTATAACGATCCTATAATTAAATATTAAAATAAAATATAAGTTCATAAACTCCTTGAGATTATGCTTACATCTGCGAGTCACTCTATATTTTTGTCTCATTAAAGAGAGACATTTTATCACCATATAGATAACCTATTGAGATATGATTTTATATATATCTAATTCATGTAAAGTCTCAGGCCATTGACACTTTTAGAGTGTGCATAAAAGAGGTCGAGAGACAATTAGATAGAAAAGTTAAAATCATCATATCTGATAGGGTGATGGATTTTATGGTATTCATGATTTACCAGATGTGTCGTAGCAAAACATAATTGCTGAAAGGTATAATCGTATACTTATAAATGTGATTAGGAGCATGATGTATTATTCTTTTATACCCAAATCAATGTGAGAAGAAGCTCTAAGGACAACTATGTATATCTTAAATGGGGTTTCTAACAAACCTAACTTAAGATATTTACATATTTAGGATTGTCCTGTAGAGATAAGGATATTCAACTCACATAAAAGAAAATTAAAGTTAATAACTATTTCTGAATATTTTGTTATTTATTCAGAAAAGTTTAAAAAAAGGTATATGTCTTATTGCTCTAATCATAGTACGAGGATGGTTAAATCTGGTAATATAAGGTTCCTATAAAATAGCGAATCAGTGGGAGTAAAAATCTTGAAATTTAATACAGTGGAGATACATATTGATACTCCTTTATTATTCGAGAGATTGTTGTTACTCAAATTATTAAATAATTTGATAAATATGAACAACAAAATAATATTACCAAACTCCCACATTATATTGATATCGCTGATAATGGTCTTATAGAATAACCACAATTGACAGCCTTGAAATTTTTTCAATGGAAAAGAAATCCTATCATTTATGATTGTGTGGTATATCTATAAGAATTATATTTTGATATAGGAATCAGAATAGATCCCTTATTGTTTTCACAGGTCATGAAAGGTAACGATTTTGAAAAACAATATGATATAATATAAGTAGAGTTAAAATCAATAACCAGAATGGTGTCTGATGAATTCATCGAATTGTCCAATAATTGTAAAAGAGTTTGTTATATAAATATGACTCAATGGACAATGTCGAATGATATAATGGTCAAACTTTTAGTTTTATATGGTTATAGATTTTACTCATAAAGAATGTATCATAACGAGATATTTAATTTTTAAATGAGCTCATTAAGAATCGTCATGACATTAGTGACTCATTATGAATTTGAGTTATATCATAATGATATGAAAACAAATTTTTGTTTAAGGATCTAGTTTTATATGGATTACTCTGAATGACTCGAAGAGTAAATAAAAGAAATATATAATTTGGAATGCAAATTCAGGAATCTATTTATGATCTTAAACAAGCTTCTAGACAATGATATATAAAGTTTCCTAATATCATTGATTTCTTCATATTTAAGAAAAATATTGTTAATCGGTATTTATATCTGGAGATCAGTGGGAGCAAGTTTATTATATTGATCATATATATGGATAATATTTTGCATTGCCAATAGTGACTTGGTTTATTATACTAAACCAAGAAATTATTACTAAGAATTTAAGACGGTTGATATGAATGAGACATCTTATATTATTAGTATTGAGATACTCAGGGATATATCTCAATGATTATTAAGACTGTCTCAGAAAGGATATATTAACCAGGTATTGAGATGATTTAATATATAACTTTGTTCAATAAATCATAAAAGTAAAATTTTAGTCAAAATTGAGTGCTTTAAAATGACTTGAAAAGAATCAGATAAAGGAAATATTCTTTATATATGCGTAGTTGAAAGTCTATGCTCAAGCCTATGTCAGAACAGATATCAATTTTTGCAGTTAGAATACTGGGTAGATATTTAAGTTATCCAGAAGTGAAAAATATTAAAGGACTGCAAAGAAAAGTAATAAGATATCTGAAAGGGATGAAGGATTATATACTCACATGTATGAAATTATATCAGCTTGAAATGATGGTGTTTTTTCAAATGCTGATTCTATAAATTGCCTCAATAACAGGAAGTCCACCTTATGGTTAATATCTATATCAATTAGAGAGGCAATTTATTATTATATTATTATTAATAATGAAAGTTGATTTTGTGGTATGCTTTGAGGCCACTAATCAAACTTTATAATTGTGAAATTTTATCTCAGGACTTGGTGTGGTCAGACTCAATTGTCAAGTCGCTGAAGATATTTTGTGATATCGTAGTAGTTTTCTTCTCTAAGAATTACAAGTACTATTGCATTTCTATGCATTATGGTAGAAAGTACTTGATGGTTAGAGAAGACGAGTCCAGAAACATCTAATGTCAATTAATTACTTGAGTTCCACTGTATTGATTGCTGATCCATTTACTTAGGACTTACAGCCTAAGATATTTTGAAAGAACATGTTCTTATGATTGGGTTTGTGAGCAACCCATAAAGAATATGGTGATGCATATTTGAGTGGACATCAGAATCGACATTTTACTTACGTACTTAAAGTTATTTGTTTCTGCTATCCTGTTCACAATTATATATGTACATATTATGGTTGAATGTGATAACAGGATTGTCTTGACAAGACAAATTACAGGGGTCATTATGGACTATATTAGGAAAGACTAATAATGTTGTAGTACATAGAAGGGAGTATAACATTGATGATATACAACCGCTATGACTCGCATTGATGGTTGGACTTAATATAATATTATTCTATTTATTGGACTTATTGGCTTGTTTTAAAATTCATGGCCATGTATAAAATGCTTTTCAAAATTTTCAGAATCCAATTAGGTAAAATTATTTTCAAATAAATTTTGTTTTGTTTATTTTTGATTTTGAATATCTTTTATATCTTATCAATTAATGGGTCAAGTGGGAGAATGTTAGATTATGTGGCCCGTTATAATCGGATAAGATATTTGGTATAACTAATTGGATTCTGATATCAGTATCGGCCAATAGAAAAGAAGTCCATATTATGGAGGATACCTTAGGGGATACCCTTGATGGAAGGAACTCCCCTAATAACTTATCCTAGACCCTCTGCTCTCGCCTATAAATAGACAGGACCTCAAGGGACTTAAAGCGTTAGAAGCAATACAGAAGCATCTAAGAGTTGCGTAAAGATTAGCAACACAGATGCATCTAAGAGTTGCATAAAAAAAAATATTTCACAGACATAGATTGAGAGATTACAGTCTCCCTCTCAATCTCCCTGAGCCATCAATTACAGTGGTCCTGTGAAAGGATAGGAAGAGAGGAGAAGGAGTCTAGTTCTCCTTGCAGATTGGCGCAGGCGTTGGATCTAAGGAAGGTATTCAGATCTTTCCTCCTTTCTTTGCGGATGGCATCAAAGATACACATCGTAAAAACAGATCTATTGTTCTTTGATTTCGATCCTAGCATTAAAGTTTTTCGTATTACAGAAGCATGATTAAAGATTTTTATGCTTACAGACACACATCGAGCATCTATCAATCAGAGAAAGAGAAGGACAGAGAGGTGCGACGAGAACAAGAGAAGCATGACGGATCTGTGTCCGCTTCCTCTCCCCAGAGACTCAAAGGAGGTGGCCCATGGCATCCTACCTCTTTTTCTCGACGATATCTCCCTTGCAGTTAGCCCGTACTCCTATTAAGATTTAAAAAGTATATTTTTGAAAGATTTTATATCATTATTTTTTATCTTATCTTTTAAATAAATTGATTAATAGATTTTTCAACATAAAAATATCTTTATCTAAATTGTTATTCTACATCTATAAATAGATGTTATCTACATGTATAGATCAATTAAAGTTTAAGTACACCTATAAGATATGTGTAAAAAAAAATTCAAGATTTTGTTAGTATTTTTCTTTATGAAAAGTTCAATATAGTGTTTTTGTTTTTGTTTTTTTTTGCTTTTATCTTAATTTTTTTCTTCTTTGATCTTGGACTAATAATATTTTATTATGACTGTTTGAGAAATGATTAGACTTGCATTTGATATTTCTCTTTATCTTGAACTAATAGTATCTGTGGGATAGTGCAGTGGCATCTTGAAGTACTCAGATCTCTTTACGGGTGATATTAAGATGGAGAACTTAACGAGGGATGATTGCCGCCGAAAAGGATGAGCTCTCTAGGATCCTACAGCATCATCTCCAGCCACCTCTGTGAGCTCCTTGGGGGAAATAATAACGAAGGATATGTCTTCTCTCTCTCTCTCTCTCTCTCTCTCTCTCTCTCTCTCTCTCTCTGGGTGTTGACAAGGTCGAGTAGGTGTATCTTAGCCAACATGACCGATTTCCTAGAATTAGAATGAAGAAGAACAAAAAACAAGTCCATAACTAGTGCACCGATCAGCAACGACATGGACGGCAATATTATCGCAGTATGGATATGCATGTCATGTCATGTTTGCCTATCGTGTAAGAAACGGTGCCTCTTCGTCAACCGCTGTATCTTGTGGCAAGAGGGTCGTAGGGGAGACTTGGATATGCTATGCAAGCACGAGCGAGCGAGCGAGAGAGAGAGAGAGAGAGAGAGAGAGAGAGAGAGAGAGAGAGGGGGATTATTTGGACTAAGGTGTTTGAATAGGATTAAATAAAAAACAAAAAATAAATTAAACATGAATATTATGGTGTTTGAGAAGAACTATAGGTGTACATAAATTAATCTGCCTTCGAATTCCAAATATATGCTAATTTTCTTCATTTTAGCTTCATTATTTATACTTATTATTTTATCCATATAGTTAGCTCATCACTGGCATCGATGTTCAAAGTCATGGGTGAATGATCAGATTATGTTCTCGATGGAGTCGTCGCACCACTATAACCGAGCGCGGTTGCAGACGACATCATTTTGACGGACTCCATCTTCTACATAATAAGAAGTTGGGATGGCTCTCGTGGGCGGGAGGCGAATGCACAGCACCAACGACCCGCCCGCTCTCCTCTCCATCCGGCCTCATCTGCACCCTCGTCCTCGTCAGCCAGGGACAGCCCCAGGGTGCCGGACTTCCGCCGGTGGCCGGGGTGACCGCCCTGCAGCCAGCTAGACGATGGCCTACGGGGCAGGGCACTTGGATTAAATGGCCCTCACAGGTACTGTCTTGAACGAGCTTTTAGCATTCTGAGACAGGTGGATCTCATTTTCATGAAGAAATACATGGCATGGAAAAGAAAAAATCATTATATGTTTTTGCACTGTATTAGTAATATACTCGATCATGGGGGATCGTATCGCTACATACAACAAGTCGTTCCGTATCTTCTTTGATATTAAGAATGTTACGGAATGGTTCACTCATCGGATCGTATCGTATCTCGTTTAAATGTTGTTCATCTTCATTCAGTCAAATCATAGCTTAACTGATTCAATTTTTTTCTTTTATTCATTCATTCAAATCAAATCTTTAAATTGGTTAGAATTAAGGTATATCAGGTCGGACATTAATTTAACTTGAAAATTTAAACTATTGAGTTGTGGGTTCGACTTAACATGTATAATTTAAAATTTTCAATCCTTAACAAAATAGGATTATTCCCTCTCGATCTTTCTTCATCTCAAATACAAAAATATTTTCGGAAGACCGATCACTCTCCTTCGATCCTAAGTCATCCTTCACATAACGACGAAAATACAAGTCTCTTTATTTCTTGTACTCGAACGTCTAGCACGATAGTATAAATAGCTAAGGTGTCATCGCGGCTTCATGGCACATCACACATCCCATGAAGTGTGGGTCAATATTAAGTTAGTCTTTGCACATCCTACTCTCTTCACTCGTCAACCTTTCTCTTCATCGGTTTGGTGGCTAAATCAGGCTGTAAAGCTTCTTCGATCAAAAACACTAGCCATATCACATGGTCATAATGTACTAAAAGCTAAATATAAAGAGAAGAATATGGCACAAAGATTGATTAAGCATTAGGCTAACATAGACGTGTTTTGACATTATAATAACGATTTTTTATTGGATTTTCAGTAATCTCAAAATTTTAAATGGTTGGCAAACACTTTTTTTAAATCTAGTAATTTAATTTCCGTTGATCTTATCTTATAATACAAGTTGTTTATGGTAATCAAAGATGAGGCGACAAGTTATTCTACCATTAGATTGGGTATTGATAATCATAGGAATATTTTGGATGCTTTTGTCCAAGATGAATATATCAAGCATGGGAAATTTTTGTTTGATCAAGACTCGTTCAGTGCTTCATATGCTTATGTCAAATAAAGATGCATGAAGCACAGGGGATGCACTCCTCGATTATGGTATATTGGGCACTTCACATGTTTCCATTCGAAATGAACACTACGAGTATAGGCGTACTTCTGTCTGATTAAATTGTATCAAGCACTCCATATATACTTCTATAGAGTAAGGATGCATAAGACATAGTAGATGCTTCTGTTGGAGATGGATGAATTGAGCGTATGAAATGATTTCTAATAGGTTTAAGTTAATATGATATGATTAAACTGATTTGGTCAGACTAAATCGATGACAGCATGTGTAATTATGAGAGGGTTGGAGACGTTATTATTATTATTATTATTATTATTATTATTATTATTATTATTATTATTATTATTATTATTATTATTCATCCATTGTGTGAAGAAAATAATAACGTGTCGATTAAGCCGTGGGCAGCATAAGTTTAATAATAATTACGTGGAAGTGTCATCATTATGACCATGGATTTGAGCTCGACCAAAAAAACAATCATTCTTAAAATCACATATACATTCTTAAGGACGAAGGTAGCAATCCATTTAGTCACCTCTTTGATATGACCACACATACTTGGCGATAGTTTAGTTGATCTTGTATCTCTAATTCATTTATTTACAAAGGTGATATCTATATATATATAAGATTGTTATTTTATGCTTTCTTATTATAAACAAATGCTATGATTTAGTTCATAAAATGTATTACAATTTGAACCAATTTAAAAGCATGGGTTGAAACCCATTCAATTGGAGGGAAGGAAACAATTTAAAAAGGGGATATAAGCGTGGCAAATTTCTCCGTCAAATTTATTTTGATGTACAAAATCTTGTCCGTATTTTTGTTAATATTAATAATGATAATAATAATAATAATATTATTATTATTATTGTTATTATTGTGGTACTCAGTGTTTGACAATTTCATTAGGATTTTGGCTAAGATCACTCGGTTGTCTCTATGCTTATCCGAATGAGATGGAATCGAATCGGAGCTGACAAGATCGATCGTCTCACTACCATGCCCCTTGAGCACCACCGCCCTCCTCCCCCTCTTCTTCTTTCTTCTCCTTTGCCGCCATTCCAAATATTGGCTCTGGAAGACCGTAAGATCAACATGCGCATCAGAATGTTGTCCTTGTGCCAAATGCGCATCGCCTTTCCGCTCCTCCTCCTCCTCCTCACAAACCTTTTCTCGGGGTGTTAATGCAAATAACTTTTTACTGTGACCTAGGGATGAGCAGCTTCGACTCCGAGATTCCAAGATCGTCGTGGTTGGGTTCGGGCCTGTCGAGGTAGTGGTTCTCCGATGAAGCCCCGGACAGTAGGAGAAAAGAGGGAGAGATTCCGCCGCCCGTGATCGTCGTCGGGACCTGTCCCTGCACAAAGGTTGGGTCTGATGGTACTCCGCCCAACCCCTCCGACGCTCAAGTCAGGTTATCACGGTATAAGATAAGGATTCGAGAGTTCCTTCCGATGCACCAGTTAGCTGATAGTGGAAAAAAGCCCCCCCTCATAACATGACTCTTTAGTGGCTTATATAGATCGGGCGGTTGATGCATTTCTGGTTACGTCTGAGAGCACCATACGGCCTGACTCCATATGCTGATGCCGTGGTTTAACCTCCTGCGGGCCTGGGGAGGAGCAGAGGAGGATGATGTCTGTGAGTCAACCCCTGCCATAGTCGAATGCAGGAGGGGCTGTGATGTCACCCTGACGCGAACCGCAGGAGCCAGCGTCACGTCACTTTTAATACCCATAACACTACCCCCCCCCCCGAAGAAAGCCCCTCCTGTGGGATTGGCCCCGAGCCTAGGGGTTACATTATGTGGAGTCGCCGTTCGGGATAAAGAACTGAGCCGCCATTGAGCATGAAGAATCGAACCGCCGCTCGGAGTACAGAACCGAGCCGTCGCTCGGGATAAAGAACCGAGCCGCCGCTCGGTGTGATGATTCGAGCCGCCGCTTGGAATAAAGAACCGAGCCGCTGCTCGGGCATGAAGGATCGAGCCGCCACTCGGAGTACAGAACCGAATCGTCGCTCGGGATAAAGAACCGAGCCGCCGCTCGGTGTGATGATTCGAGCCGTCGCTCGGAGTACAGAATCGAGCTGCCGCTCGATGTGATGATCCGAGACGTCGCTCGGAATAAAGAACCGAGTCGCTGCTCGGGCATGAAGGATCGAGCCGCCGCTCGGAGTACAGAACCGAGCCGTCGCTCGAGATAAAGAACCAAGCCACCGCTCGGTGTGATGATTCGAGCCGCTGCTCGGAGTACAGAACCGAGCCGCCGCTCGGTGTGATGATCTGAGCCGTCGCTCGAAATAAAGAACCGAGCCGCTGCTCAGGCATGAAGGATCGAGCCGCCGCTCGAAGTACAAAACCGAGCTGCCGCTCGGGCATGCGAGGATCGAGCCACCGCTCGAAGTACAGAACCGAGCCGCCGCTCGGGCATGCGAGGGCAGCAAGGAGTCTCACGGCCCTTGTGCTGTTTCGAAAACCGGTCGCACGCGCAGTCACTGGAACCGAGGGGGCGCTGGCGTGCTGCCCAAGTTACCCGCTTGGGTGATCGCCACGTCACGTCCCCATTAATACCGGGTCATCGTTTGGACTGCCCGATGTGATGTAGGTGGGAAGTACGTACGGTGATACGCTGTCGCCCACTTTGGGAGACGAAGGGGCGGGGGCCTTTCGGTGAGATTTCTATCTTTAAATAGCGCACGTTGTGACACTCCACAATTTTTTACCAGCGGAGTTCTTTGCCTCGAGTCCTGCCGTCTCTCTCTTCTAAACCTTCTTCCTTGGCCCCGACGTCCCTTGCCTCCTTTTAGTCGACTTTTCTACCGGAGGTCAGTAAAAAATGACTTCCTCTCCCACTTCCTCCTCCACTTCTTCTTCCTTCTCTTCCATCTCCCTACGTGGTCCGAGTTCGCTACCTTCTCCGCCTTCAAACCGTTCTTCCGATGAGGAGGCGACGCGTGTGCTTGAAGCCCTAATGTGGCCGCACGATCTAGACTCCACCATGAGCGGTTCTTCATTGGGGACCCTCCGGGAATGCTATAGCATCCCGGAGGATTACACCCTCATAGCCCCTGAGGTGGGGCAGCGGGCTTATGATCCCGTCCCTAGAGGCTTTGCCTTGAACCTTGATGCCCTCGAGGCAGGCCTGCATCTTCCTCTGCATCCTGTCATAGTTTTCTGTCTTTCCCTGTGGCGAATCTCATCGTCGCAAGTGATGCCAAACTCCTGGCGTTATCTGGTGGCATTTTTTGGGGAATGCCATTATGCTAACATCACCCCGACCCGAAACCTCTTCCTCTCTTGTTTTCGTCTCTTCAAGGGGTCGGGGGGATATTTCCTAGCTGCGCGGGCAGGCTTCCGAGTCGGCGGGGCTCCCACAAATAATAAAGGGAGGAAGAGACGATTCTTCTACGTCCGTTGTGAAAAGGACTAGGGTTTCGGAGTTTGGTGGTCCGCAAGGGCCATTGATAATACAGCCCCGAAATTCAACACCGAAGAGCGTCAACATTTGGAGAGACTGAGGGAAATTCTTCCCTCCTCTCAGGCCATCTGCAATATGTCGGAACAATGGCTGGTGGAGGCGGGGCTTAGCCCGTTCTCTCGGGGTGGGTCTTTGTTGTTCCTTGCTTTATGCGTCTTTTGACATTCATCTGACCTTAACCACTTTATTGCCCCCTGCAGAAATGGTGAACTTGTGGGCGCTTCGCGGTGGACGGACTTCGACGTCCTCATCCCCATGCCCGACGCCCGTCCCGAAAAGAGGGGAAAGAGTTTCCCCACTGGAGGTGGAGGACGGGCGTCCGAAGAAAAAGACTAAAACCACGGGTGCCAAGGGGCCCGAGGCGTCGATGCCCCGACCCGAGGACGCGGCCGATGAGCCGGCCGTCTTCCAAGGAGCGCCTCCGCCAACAAGTGAGGCCGGACCCAGCCGGGAGATGGCCGAGAAGAATCTCCGCTCGCCGACGGTGATGGATTTGTGCCGACTTCCCGCGGGTAGGGAGGAGCCCTTCCTCGCACGGGTGATGGGCGAAGTCCCCTCCGGAGAGGCGAGCGATCCTCTAGTCGCCCGGTGGGGTGGGCTGTCCCGCGAGGACAAAGTATGGTAGGGGGGAACCCGTCTGCCACCTATCTTCGGGGGGCGCTTCATCTCGATATAGCTCGGGACTTGTACACGCTCCCCTCGGAGGCTCTTATTAGCAAATCAGCCAAGTCGCTGATGTGGGTAAGCATCATCCTTTCTCGCCCTTATTTAATCTCTCTATTAGTTCTGTGCTGACTTCGCCATTTCTGCAGAATCTCCACTACACCACTGCCTTAATGGACCGGGCGCGCGATGCTGGTCGAGTCATTGGCGGTCTTTGTGAGCGCAACTCCGAGTTGCATCGCCAATTGGACGAGACTCGGGTCGGATCCGATCCTGAGGTGGTTGCGACGGTGGAGAAGCGGGCGACCGATCTGGACGCGGAGGTGGCTCGCCTCAACACCGAGCTTGAGGCCGAGAAGTCGGCCTCCGCTAACCTGCATAAGCTGCTGCGAGCGAAAAAGTTGGAGAACCGCCTACGCAAGACGGAGGCCTCCGACCTAGCCGCGAAGCTGGCTTCGAAAGAGGCCGAGGCCAAGACTTCCTCGGAAGCCCTCGTCGAGGAACAACACCTCCGACCGAAGAGGGAGCGGGAGGCAATCGAGCGTTATAAGAAGTCCGAGGGGTTTCTACTCGGTTTGGACCGGACGGGCCGAGTGTCCTATGAATACAGATACAAGGTTGCCTTGGCCCGCTTCCGAGCGTGCCCTCCGGGTTCTGCAATCGAGGAGAACCCCTTCACCTCTTGTCCCGAGGACCTGGAGGTGAACATGCCTGAGGAGGTCCCCTTCGATGATAGCCTAGAGGGGGCAAAGTCCTAAGGGCTTTTTTGTTTTTGTTTTTTGATCATGTGTATCTTCCCCTTTTTTGAGGGTGAGTTTTGTACTTGATATTTCTACTTAATCAATGCTCGCTTTTCTGCTACTGTTTATGATTTCGTCGTGAAATTTTACACAAAGTATTTCTTAAGGTTCTGGACGTTCCATGTCCTGGGTACATGTTGTCCCGGCATTATCGCGAGCCGAAACGTACCCGGTCGGATGACTTTGACGATACGGTAAGGTCCCTCCCACTTAGGGGCAAGCTTGCCTCTTGGCGGATTGGATCACTTACCTCAGACTTGCGTAATACTAAGTCTCCCAACCCGAGGGGTCGAGGGCGGACTCCTTTGTTGTAGCTCCTAGCGACACTTCGGTTGTAGGACAAAGTTTTTAGGTGAGCGTCGGCTCTACGTTCTTCTAGCAAGTCTAGCCCGGCTCGAATTCCGTCGGCCGACATTGCTTCTTCAAAGGCTTCCACCCGGGGAGTAAGGATGACCACCTCAGCTGGTAGAAATGCCTCCGTACCGAATGCCAGGCTATAAGGAGATTCGCTAGAGGCGGTTTTAGGAGTGGTTCGCAGGGACCATAGGATGCTCGGTAACTCATCGACCCAGCTCGATCGGGCCATCAGAGTCCTTTTCTTAAGCCCATCCAGGATCGATCGGTTGGTTACCTCGGCAAGGCCATTTCTCTGAGGGTGGGCCACAGAGCTAAACCTCAACTGTATCCGGTAGGTTGCGCAGAATTCCTTGAATCGAGCACTGGCAAACTGAGTCCCGTTATCGGTGACGATGGTCATAGGGAGGCCGAATCGGGTCACGATGTTCCTCCATACAAACCGCTCGACTTGACGCCCCGTGATCGTCGCCAACGGCTTAGCCTCCACCCATTTGGTGAAGTGTCGACACCTACTATAATATATTTCCGCTGCCCGGATGCCAGGGGAAAAGGTCCGAGGAGGTCCATCCCCCATTGCGCAAAAGGCCAGGCGCAATCCAAAGGGGTGAGCGGGACTGTGGGGTGCTGGGAGGCTCGGGCGTAGCGTTGACACGCGTCGCATCGCCGTACGTAGGCCCTGGCGTCCTGATGCAACATGGGCCAATAATAGCCTTGACTCAATACCTTGAATGCCAAGGCTCTGCCACCTATATGCTCCCCGCAAATCCCGTCATGGACCTCGGCAAGGACCGACCGTGCCTCGTCGGGATCCAAACATCGTAACAAGGGGCGTGAGAATGACCTTCTGTAGAGCTGGTTGCCGATCTCGCAATACCATGCCTGGGTTCGGCGAAGGTGTCATGCTGCGACGTTGTCAGCAGGAAGGATGCCTTCTCGCTTATACCTCAGCATCTCTTACGTCCACGTGACTGGGGCTCCTGGTTCGTCTATCACCACGGTGGCCACAGCCCGGTGCGAAAGCTCCTCGACCTCGGGGTGTTCCCCGAAGTCCGATCTCGAAGCTAACTTGGCGAGCATGTCTGCCCGCTCATTTTGGCACATGGGAATTTTAGATAACGTGAAGCGGGGAAAACTAACGGCCAGGGTTCTTACCTCCGTCAGATATTTGGACATGGTCGGGTCTCGAGCCTGGTATTCTCCGCTGGGTTGCTCGGCGACGAGTTGTGAAACGGTAAGGACGTGCACAGCTCCTACCTGCATCTCGGCCGCCAACCTGAGGCTTGCTAAGAGTGCTTCATACTCCGCCTCATTGTTAGTGGCCTGAAAGCCGAAGCGGAAGGAGTGCTCGAACGAGCGTCCATCGGGGGCCTCTAATATGAGTCCATCTCCTGCGCCCTTCGAGCCGGACGACCCATCGACCCGAAGGACCCAATCTTCTTGCACCTGCTCCGGACCCTATGCTCTTGATTAGGTTAACTCTGAGATGAAGTCGGCTAGGGCCTGTGCCTTGATGGCAGTTCTTGGTTTGTACTGCAGATCGAATTCGGACAGCTCCATCGACCATTTGAGGAGGCGTCCCGCAACGTCGAATTTTGATAGAACCTGTCGTAGGGGTTGGTCGGTCATTACCCCGATCGTGTGGGCTTAGAAATAGGGGCGCAGCTTCCGAGCCGTGAGGACGAGTGCGAGCACCAGCCTCTCGATGGGGGGGTAGCGCTCCTCGGGTCCTCTTAGGACATGACTGACATAGTAAACCGGGAGCTATTTTTCGGGGGTCTCTTTGACCAGCACAGAACTCACCGCATGTTGAGACGCCGCCAGGTAGATGTAGAGCTGCTCTCGGGTGGAGACCGAGGTGAGGCGAGGTAGGGCGGATAAGTGCTGCTTCAGATGCGCGAAGGCTTCCTCGCACTCTGCTGTCCACTAAAAGTTCTTCAGGTCCTTCAAGACTCGGAAGAAGGGGAGACACCTTTCTCCCGATCGGGATAAAAACTGAGACAGGGCTGCAAGCCTTCCGTTGAGGCACTGGAGCTCCTTGACTGTTCGGGGGGCTTGCATGTCGATGATCGCTTGGACCTTTTCCGGGTTAGCGTCAATTCCCCTCTCGTGTATGATAAACCCGAGGAATCTGCCTGAAGTCATGCCAAAAACGCACTTGGCCGGATTAAGGCGTATCCCATACTTCCTCAGTGTGGCGAAGGTCTCCATCAGGTCGGCGAGGTGGGCTGATCCCGTCCGACTTTTTACGATCATGTCGTCGACATAGACTTCCACATTTTGCCCTATCTGATGAGCGAATATCTTACTTACTATCCTTTGATATGTGGCTCCAGCATCTTCAAGCCGAATGGCATGACCTTATAAAAATAAGCTCCCTGATTGGTGAGGAAGGCAGTGTGTTCTTGATCCTCGGGTGTCATCCGGATCTAGTTATAGCCGGAAAAGGCATCCATGAACGAAAAGCGGGCGTGCCCGGCGGTTGAGTCGACTAGTTGGTCGATCCTTGGCAGGGGGTAGCAATCTTTTGGGTAAGCGCGATTAAGATCGGTGTTGTCAACACACATCCTCCAGCTTCCATTAGGCTTTTTCACGAGGACTACATTAGACAGCCGCCGCGGGTATTTGACCTCCTCGATGAAGCCGGCCGCCAAGAGTCGCTCCACTTCTTCTCGCATGGCTTGCTACCGCTCAGGGGCCTGAGCCCGCGGTCTCTATTTTACTGGGCGCGCAGTCGGGGAAATGCACAAGTGGTGTTGAGATACCTTCGGATCGACTCCCGGGATGTCGGCGGGGGTCCAAGCAAAGATGTCAGCATTTTCTTGGAGGAGGCTAATGAGCTGAGCCTGCTCCTGCGCGTCCAGTTCCGAGCCGACCCTGACCGTCCGGTCGGGACGGCACTCGTGCAGAGGAACGTCGACCGCGGGTCTCGTCGGTTCGGGGCGCTGAGCAGGACGCTTGGATTCATGCGGGTCGTCGAGGGGCTGCTCCGGCCTCCTTCTCTTGCATAGGGAGACCACCGTCAGGTAACACTGCCTGGATTCCTGAGGGTTTCCCCGGACTTCCCCGACCCCAGCGCGGGTCGGGAATTTCAGAGTCCGATGATAGGTGGAGATGACCGCCCTTATTTTGTTGAGGGTGGGTCGCCCTAGGATGGCATTGTACGCCGTGGGGAGATCGACCACCAGGAAGGTCGCCAATACCATCTTCGTCTTCGGTGAGTCCCCGAGGGTTAAGGATAGGGTGACCGCACCCAGTGGTGAGATTGAGTCGCCAGTGAACCCTGTGAGTGCCGAATGTAAGGGTTTAATGGCGTCCTTTGGCAGTCCAAGTTTCTGAAAGGCGTCGAGGTAAAGTATATCGGCTGAGCTGCCTGTGTCGACCATAATCCTTCTTACTTGTGCGTTGGTGATTTTGGCCGATATTACTAGGGCATCATCATGCTCAGGCCGACCCGCATCCTCCGTTGGAAACGTTATTTCGGGCTCGGGCTCGGGTTCATGCTCCTCGGTCACAATGGCACGGGCATAGGCCTTCCATCCTGAGGTGCTATTTCCTCCGGAGGTCGGTCCCCCGGTGATCACATCGATGTGTCGCTCGATAGGACCTTCAGGATGCGGGAATGGCTCTCGCTCTCGTCGGAGGTAGCAACCCAAGTGGCCTCTACGTATCAACTCCTCGATCTGCCGCTTCAATTCGTAGCATTCCTCCGTGTCGTGCCCATTCTGCCGATGGAAGTGACAGTAGCGGGTCCGGTCCGCCAACTCTCGTAGGCTCATCATCGGATGGGGAGACCTGAGCATCCCCTTCTCCTTTATCTGGAGGAATATTTGCGTCCGAGATGCATTCAAGGAAGAAGGCGGAGGCCCCGACGTGGAGAGGTCGGGTCGATCTAACTTGCGCCTTGGTTGCGCAGGCTGCTGCCTGGAAGTCCTCGTTCCTGTACGAGAAATTTTCGGTCGTCCTCTTTTTCGTTCTTCTCTTCTCCCCAACATCCAGGCCTCGGCAGAGACATATTGGTTTGCCCGTTGGAGCATCTCCGCGACCGAGGTAGGAGGTCGCTCCACGAGAGACCAGCAAAATCTCGAGGGGCGTAACCCTATCATAAATGCCTGCATCAACAGCGAAGGGTGAGCGTTAGATAACCCCCGAATCTCCGTAGTGAACCGACGCACGAAGTGGGAGAGGGGTTCGTCCTCCTTATGATTCAACCCCAGAAGGAGGGCGATGGATGGCTTCGGACGTGTAAATGCAAGGAAGTGGAGCTCAAAATCCTTGGCGAGCTGTTCGAAAGAAGTGATTGTCCCGATTTTCAAAGCGCTGTACCAGTTACGGGTGGGCCCTCTTAACGTGGTGGGGAACGCACGACACATCAAAGCATCGGAGGTTCTGTATAGAGCCATCTGAGCTCGAAAGGCAGCGACGTGATCGGCCGGGTCGCCGGCACCGTCATAAGGATCGATGGAGGGGAGGCGAAAGTTCGGGGGCACCGGGTGATCCTGTATGTCGCTCACGAATGGGGACCCCCAATGGACCTCCTCCCTTTGTTCCTCCTTTGACTTCCGTATGTCCCTTTGCACCTCGTCCAGCCGCTGGCAAACGGAACAGAGATGGGCTCGGAATAAGTCCGTTGAGTCCGAGGACACCGCCTCGGACTCGGGTGGGACGCCCGGGTTTCCTAGGACCCGGATCCCATCCGAGATCGGATGAGACGTGGGTGAGGATGGTAACGTGGGGGGCGCATTGCGGGCCTGAAGGGGAGGCTCGGGCCTTTGGTTCTCCAGCGCGCCCGTCGCCCGAGGAAGGAGGGGGACGACGGTTTGTACCATCTCTGCTAAAGCTCGGACCTATTGGGTGAGGTCCTAAAAGGCTTCCGCCGTGACGGGGAGAGGGGTGGTGGGGACGCCCTCGGGCGGGAGGAGTCCGGGATCGTTAAACAAACGCCAGTAGCGTTCCGAGGTCGAGATGGGGTCATCCATCCTTGGTCTGGAGGGGGGGGGAAGCTTCCGCCGAGGCTCCCTCTAGATTGAGCTCCTCGCCCAGGTGCTCGTCGGGGTTGACCAGGTGATCCCACGATATGGGCCCTCCTTCTAGCGCCAATTTGTTAATGCAAATAACTTTTTACCATGACCTAGGGATGAGCAGCTTCGACTCCGAGATTCCGAGGTCGTCGCGGTTGGGTTCGGGCCTGTCGAGGTAGTTATTCTCCGATGAAACCCCGGACGGTAGGAGAAAAGAGGGAGAGATTCCGCCGCCCGTGATCGTCGTCGGGACCTGTCCCTGCACAAAGGTTGGGTCGGATGGTACTCCGCCCGACCCCTCCGACGCTCAAGTCAGGTTATCGCGGTGTAAGATAAGGATTCGAGAGTTCCTTCCGATGCACCAGTTAGCTGATAGTGGAAAAAAGCCCCCCCTCATAACATGAGTCCTCAGTGGCTTATATAGATCGGGCGGTTAATGCGTTTCTGGTTGCGTTTGAGAGCACCATACGGCCTAACTCCATATGTTGATGTCGTGGTTTAACCTACTGTGGGCCTGGGGAGGAGCAGAGGAGGGTGATGTCTGTGAGTCAACCCCTGTCGCAGTCGAATGCAGGAGGGGCTGTGACGTCACCCTGATGCAAACCACAGGAGCCAGTGTCATGTCACTTTTAATACCCATAACACGGGGGCTAGCTGCTCCCACCACCGCTAAAACGACCGACCGCGCCGCTCTCCTCTCTGTCAACAATCGTTTGGACGCTTCCAATATCTTGGTTATCATTCACCTCTCTCAGGAGGGTGACCGCCCTTGACCTATCCGATCTTGACCTCTCCGGCTCCATACCTCCCGACATCGGCAACCTGACGTTACTCCAGTTCCTCAACCTCTCCCACAACCACCTGCAAGGCCAACTCCCGCCGGAGCTCTTGACCTATCCGATCTTGACCTCTCCGGCTCCATACCTCCCGACATCGGCAACCTGACGTTACTCCAGTTCCTCAACCTCTCCCACAACCACCTGCAAGGCCAACTCCCGCCGGAGCTCGGTAATCTGCTCCACCTGGAGTCGCTCCGTCTAGGTTCGAACAGGCTGACCGGGGAAATCCCCGCAGAGATGGGTGCACTCCACAAGCTCGTGATCCTTAGTCTCCATGACAACAATCTCACCGGGAGAATCCCTCCTTCGCTGGGCAATGTCTCGTCGCTCACGCACCTGGATCTTGCGGGAAATCGACTGACGGACACCCTGCCCTCCAGTCTAGGAAGTCTCCCTGCCCTACAGCACTTGTCCGTGACGCGCAATAACCTGACAGGTGCAATCCCGACCTCCATCTTCCACCTCTCGACCCTCACCCACTTGTACCTCGGGCGTAATCAATTCTCGGGTTCATTCCCTTCCGATATGGGCGACACGCTTGTCGATCTCCAAGTCCTTCAAGCAAACAAGAACAATTTTCAATTTTGAGGGTCATCTTCCCGCCTCGCTTCCGCATGGTCGCACGCTTAGAGAGATTGTTTTGGCACACAACAGATTTGGTGGACCTGTGCCTGGGGATGTAGGCAAACTAGTGGATCTGAGATCCCTGAGCGTACGAGATAACAGCCTGGAAGCCAAGACAAAGGAGGACCGGGAGTTCTTCGCTTCCTTCACCAACTGCAAACACCTTCACACCTTGAACCTGTCACATAACAAGCTGGAGGGGGAACTGCCGACCCCCATCACCGATCTATCGCGACAACTGACATTTATTGGTTTGGGAGGAAACAATATAGCTAATGAACCTACTTCTGCAGATCTAGCGAGACTCCTCCCGGGACTTCACGTGGATAAGACGGCCGCCACAAGTACTACCACATCAGGAGGAACACCGAAGCCATGGAGTTGTGGCTGCGATATCTATCTTTTATTGCATGCCCTTTAGAGCGATCTACATAACGCCATTAGCTACCTCTGCATAGGCTTTGTTTTAAGCATCCTCATCCGCCCAATGGATTGTGAATTTTTATTTTTGCTTCATTTAAGACGCATAATGTTGAAAAACTAGATAGAAAGAAGGGATAGAATTATTAAACGGAGGAGAAATAGGATAAGATTAATTTTCTATTTTTTTCTCAAAAAATTCTTTATAATTTTACAAACTCAATATCAATCAACATATGAGGTTTATATAGTCTTCAAAGATACATCATATTAATTGTATTCAGAATGAATCATTCTCTTTCAAAAAACTTCTTCAAGAAACAGTATTCATTTTGGCTTGTCCTTTCATAGATATTTAATCCATTTTTTTTTATGAAATGAATCTTCCTCTTGATGCAATAAACCTTTCTTTTGAATAAATTAGTCTCTTTATGATATTGAAACAAGTTTATTTTCAACATTATCCCCTCTTAAACTTGTTCCATTTGACATGCTAAGTTTCCTTCGAAATTGTTGAAATATTTCAAATTTGAGAGGTTTTATAAGTATGTCAGTCACTTATTCACTTGTCATGATATAATGTAGCTCCACTTCTTTATTTTTGATATAATCTCTTATAAAATAAAATCTTGTGTCAATATGCTTCGATCTTTCATGGTAGACTGGATTCTTGGCTAAAGCAATAGCTGATTTGTTATCAACATAAATCTTGGTTGACTTCTCCTGTGGGATATGAAGTTCTTGGAGTAATCTTCTTAGCAAGATTGAATGACAAACACAAGAAGATGCTACTATATATTCTGCTTCACAACTTGATAGAGCAATGATCTATTATTTTTTTTGAAGACCAAGTAAATGTAGTTTCACTGAAACAAAAGGCAAAACCAATTGTACTTTTTCGATCATCGTAGCTTCCGACCCAATCACTATCACTATATCCAATAAGTTCCAACCTTTTAAATGATGAATAAAACATCCCATACTTAATTGTTCCTTTAACATATCGTAAAATTCTTTTAGTGACATTTAAATGAGATGTCCTAGGAGTTTCCATATATCTACTTATTAAACTAACTCCAAATAATATGTCAGGTCGAGTGAATGTCAAATACCTTAAACATCCAACTAAACTTTTGTAATAAGTTGGATTAATGTATTTACCTTCACCTTCCTTAGTCAACTTGGTGCCATATTCAATAGGTGTATCTGTATGGAGACAATTTTCTATAGAAAACTTCTTTAGAACCTCCTTTGCATAATTTTCTTGTGAGATAAAAATTCCTCCATTGTCTTGTATAATTTTGATACAAAAAAAATAAGTCATTAGGCCCAAGTCGATCAACTCAAATTTCTTCTTCATAGAGTACTTAAAATCTTTAATCATGAAGCTACTATTGCCTGTAAATATTAAATCATCTATATACAAGTATACAAATAAGATATCTCCATCAGAGTTAGATTTTGTATAGAGAGCATGCTCATGTGGATATTTAGAAAAATCATTTTGAATAAAATAAGCATCTATCCGAGAATTTCATGCTCGTGGGGCTTGTTTAAGCCCATAAAGAGCTCTCTTTAACTTGTACACTTTGTCTTCTTACTCATGAATAATAAAACCAGGGGGTTATTGAATATATACCTCTTCTTCAAGAACTCCATTAAGAAATACTGATTTGACATCCATTTGTAAAATTTTTTATTTTATTTAAGCTGCTAGGGAGATAAGTAATCTTATTATCTCCAATCAAGCAACTAGTGCAAATACTTCTTCATAGTCGATCCTATATTGTTGTTTGAATCCCTTTACAATCAATCGTGCTTTGTATTTTTCCACCTCTCCTTGTGCATTTCTTTTTTGTTTTGAAAATCCACTTAACACCGATCGCTTGGTGGTTTTTTGAAAGTGTAGCAAGCTCCTATGTATCATTTTTGTTAATTGCACGAATCTCTTCATTCATTATTTGTCGCCATTTTTCTTCATTACAAGTTTCTTCGAAGGTTAATGGATCATATCTTGTAAAAAGATAAAATAAAGAAAGTTTATCATTGTTAGTATCAATCCTTCGAGTCACATCATAGAGCTCTTGAATCGCTCTTGTCCTTCTTATAATCGGACTTCTTGAATCATGTGACCTAACTGATCTAGGTGATGATTCCGGTAAAGCCTCTTCGGTGTTTGCTTGTATTATATCATCTTCTTCTGAAGCTATGGCTTTTTTATGCTACTTATCACTTTTTCAGTTCCAAATTTGTTGTTCATCAAACTCAACATCTCTTGACATCATAACTTTATTTGTGATTGGATTGTAGAGTTTGTAACCACTAGAATTTTCAACATAACCTAACAAAATGTATTTCTGACCTTTATCCTTCAGTTTTGTCCTCTTTTCTTCTGATATCTTAGCAAATGCAATACTTTCGAAAATTCTCAAATGATCAACTCTTGGTTTCTGTAAGCTCCATGCTTCTTCTGGTGTAACATTTTCAATTCACTTTGTTGGAAACCTATTAAGCAAATAAACTACACTAGCAATAGCATCTTCCCAAAATTCTTTAGGAATTCTCCTTTCCTTTAATATGCATTGGACCATATTAAGTATAGTCCTATTTTTTTCTTTCTGAAACACCATTTTGTTGAGATGTGTATGACACAGTGAATTAATGAAAAATCTCATTATTTCTACAAAAGCTTTCAAATTCATTTGATATATATTCACCACCTCTATCTGTTCTTAAATATTTAATCCTATAACCACTTTATCTTTTAACCAACTCCTTAGATTCTTTGAATTTACTGAAAACTTCTTTCTTTTCTATTAATATGTAAACCTAAGTTTTACCACTATGATCATCAATAAATGTAAGAAAATACATGCTTCCTCCAAGTGATAGTAGACTAATAAGGCCACAAACATCTGAGTATACCAGATCAAGCCGATGCCATACTCTTTTTGTCCTTCTAACTTTGAAAGGCTTTCTTTCTTGTTTACCCATAACATATACTTCACATAATTTTGATGGGCGATCAATTCTTGGCATTCCTGTCACCATATTATACTTCTCTAGAAGTTTCAAAGCCTCAAAATTTAAATAAGCATATCTAAAATGTCATAGTGTATAAATATCCTCAATATCAGTCTTAAAATAATCTGATCAATCAAAAATACATAAATGTAGAGGAAACATTATATATTTTGTCATTTTCACATGTGATATCAATGTTCTATTCTTGTTATAAATTGAAAGAGCCATATCTTTTATCTCAATATTATAACCTTTTTTAAGTAATTGTCCCAAACTCAAAATATTATTTTTCATATCAGGAACATAATAAACATCTTGTTAGAGCTAGCCCCAGGAAATTACCACAGGGTAATTTGGCAACCCAATAAGACAATAAACAGAAAAATAAAAGAGGAGACAAGGACACCAAAATTTACGTGGTTCGGTCAATTGACCTACGTCCACGGACGAAAGGAGGAGCAAATCTTTATAAAAGAGACAGTTACAAATGCCTTAGGAAATTGTTCCTAGGCCAAAAAAACACCTGAAACGACTAAACAAGAAAAGCCCAAAAGTTTAATATGGACTTAATGAAATTAAATCCAAAGCGGCTTTTCTTGTGGTGCCTGTGGTGTATCTGGTGCATCTGTCTTTGAAGCTTAGACCCCTTTTTATAGCATCAATAGGGGATAGCAAAACTGATTTTCCCGATGTGGGATTAAAGGACTTGCCAAACCTAACAAATCTCCACCTTGGCATGTCCCAACAAAACTTGCTCCACCTTTTTCACAAAAGCCCTAACGGGCAATCATCAACAATAAATACCAACCAAGTCCAAGCACTATTTGAACTTGTAAACCGGAAGAGGCTTCGTAAGTATATCAACTGGATTATCCTTCGTATGAATTTTCACAAGGACCTTTCCCTCAACAATGGTATTATCACAACAAACTGCATTTGAGTAGGTAGTAGGCTCACCAACTCCACCAGTTTCTTCTGCAATAGACAAAGCATATGCAACTAAATTTGCATATCTTTGTGGTGGTCGAATAACTCTCCGTGTTCTATCATTGGCTATGGAATATTGCTCTTCCTCTGGAATATCTTTATCAGTAGACTCTTAGAATCGAAGTTTCACTTTTTCTCGCTTCCCAAAAATGCAAGTGTTCACGAAATCCAACGGCCCAAGATATGTCTCGCAAAGAAGACCCTTTTGCTTAATATGCTCAAACCTTTTGAGAATTAGACAATGATGATGAGATATGAATCGAGCCTGTGATGTAGTTCCTGCAAAATATACAAGCTACCGCACCTACAAGCTTTCTAACAATAAGGGCATTTCTAGAAACTTTCATAACTCCACCTTCAGCTGTGTATTTGCACCCAAGATCCTCTAGAGCGCCTAAAGAGATGAGATTCTTTTTCAAATCAGGAACATGTCTAACATTAGTGAGCGTCCTCACAATACCATCATGCATTTTAATTCGGATTGTGCCTTTACCAATAACATCACATGCGGCATTATTGCCCATCAAAATAATTCCACCATTACAAGATTCATATGTGGAAAACAAATCCCTATTGTGACACATGTGATAAGAACAACCCGAATCTAAAATCCATTCATTTTTAGACCTTGTCCTGTCATCAGTAGCAAAGAAAATATTTCCAAAATTCTCATCAGCTACAACACTAGCTTCAGCGGACTCAGTAGTTTTCTCGACAATTTTTTCCTTTTGCTTTAATTTATTTTTTAATTTAAAGCAATCAAATTAATGTGCCCCATTTTATGACAATATCTCAGTATTCCAAATTTCTATGTCTGGATTTAGATCTAGATTTAGATCTACTCTTGTCAAATTCTCTTTTATCGCTTCTACCCACACAACCGATCCTCGGCCTGATTTCCTCTATTCTCCCCAGTGATATCCCTATCAATCTGCTCCTTAGATTTTAATGCAGATTTAATTTTTTGATATGAAATTGTTTCTTTTCTATAAATCATAGTATCACGAAAATACTTGAAGGATTGGGGGAGAGAACACAAAAGTAATAGGGCCTTATCCTCATCATCAATCTTTGCATCTATATTCTCCAAATCCATAACTAAGGAATCAAATCTATCAAGATGTGAGATTATAGATGTACCTTCAATCATCCAAGCATATACAAACTCGCTTCAAGTAGAGACTTTCTCCACTGTCCTCTTCATATACAAGGCTTTAAGCTTGTCCCACATGCTCTTAGCCGTAGTCTCCGTAGCTACCTCAGTAAAACCTCATCGAAAGATTTAGAATAATACTAGATCGGCCTTCTTATCCATACCTGCAAAATCTTCCTCGACATACCATCCGGAATTTTCTCACTCCTTGTAGTGCCAAATCAACTCCGCTTGAACCGAATGGCCTCCATCTTGAGTTGCCACATGCCGAAGTTGACATTTCTGTGAATTTCTCGACAACAATCTTTGTTATTGTCATTATTGCCAAAAGATCCCAAAACCAGGCTCGATACTTTAGAGCTAGCCCCGAAAATTACCACAGGATAATTTGGCAACCCAATAAGACAATAAACAGAAAAATAAAAGAGGAGACAAGGACACCAGAATTTACGTGGTTCGGTCATTGACCTACGTCCCACTGGACGAAAGGAGGAGCAAATCTTTATAAAAGAGACAATTACAAATGCCTTAGGAAATTGTTCCTAGGCCAAAAAAACACCTGAAACGACTAAACAAGAAAAGCCCAAAAGTTTAATATGGACTTAATGAAATTAAATCCAAAGCGGCTTTTCTTGTGGTGCCTGTGGTGTATCTGGTGCATCTGTCTTTGAAGCTTAGACCCCTTTTTATAGCATCAATAGGGGATAGCAAAACTGATTTTCCCGATGTGGGACTAAAGGACTTGCAAAACCTAACACATCTGAAATGTATAACTCTTTGTCATTATTTAGTTCAATGAGAATTTTACCTTTGCCTCTTACTAGTCTTTGAGACATATCACCAAATGTAATATTTCCAAAATAACTTGTATCTATTTTTGAAAATAAATTTTTAATACTACATATGTGATTTGAAGCTGCAGTATCTAAATACCATGTCATAAATTGATCTTCTTTCAGTTTATCATATGTCATCAGCAAAACTTGATTTTTATTTTTTTTTCTCAACAAAATTTACCTTATCACCTTGATTGTTAAGATTATAATAACATTTAAAGGAGTAATGCTCATACCTTTTGTAAATATAATATTATATTTCAGACCTTTTAAAATTTCTGTCACGTCCACGGCCTCAGCCACATCCTCGACTATAACCTTGACCTCTTTGGCTAGAATTTTCTCCACCACCTTCATTGTTTAGAGATTCCTAATTGGTTTGATTTCTGCCTCCTCTTCCTCTTTATCCACGACCTCTTCTTCTTTGAAAATTTGATTCATCTCTGTTTTCAAGAGTAAGCTTGGTTTGTAGTGCTTGCTCCAAAGTTTTGTTTTCTCTTCTATTTGTAATCCTTTGTTCATGAACTTGAAGAGAACCCATAAGTTGCTCTAAAAGACATTTTCCAAATCTTTAGATTCTTCAATCACAACAAGAATAAAATCAAATTTTAGATCTAAAGATCTTAATATTTTTTTATTACTCTTTGATCACTTATTTGTTCACCATTTCATCTCATTTGATGAACAATAGAAATGACCTTTGAGAAGTAATCAGAAATAGTTTCAGAAGTACCTTATTGTAATTTTTCAAAGTCGGCTCGTAAAACTTGTAGACGAAGTTTTTTTACCTTATCAACACCACCAAATGAAGTATTTCCCAAGCCTCCTATGAAGTATTTGCGGGAGCGATGATCTTGAACATTGTATCGTCAAGTCCTTGGTAGATCGTGAACAAAGCCTTTTTCTTTTTCTTTCTTCTATCTTTGAGTTGTTTTCTTGCTTTTGCATTAATTGCTCCTTTTTTTGCTAGACTTGGCTCAACAAATCCATCTTCTATAAACTCCCATAGATCTTGAGAGCCTAGAAGAACTTTCATTTGGATGCACCATATATCATAATTTTTCTTTATCAATCTAGGGATCTGAATTTGAATGGTACTTAGGGAAGAAACCATAGCTCTAACCTAGGCTCTGATACCAAATATTGAAAAATTAGATAGGAAGAAGGGATAGAGTTATCAAACAGAGGAGGAGTAGGACAAAATTAACTTTCTATTTTTCTCTCAAAAAAAATCTTTATAATTTTACAAACTCTATATATTTCATGAACTAACATATAAGGTTTATATAGTCCCCAAAAATATATCACATTAATTGTATTCAGAATGAATCATTCTCTTTCAAGAAACCTCTTCAAGAATCAATATTCATTTTGACTTATTCTTCTATAAACATTTAATCTATTTTTTCTTCTTGATGGAATGAATCTCCCTCTTGATGCAATGAACCTTTCTCTTGAATAAATTAGTCTTTTTATGATATTAGAACAAGTTTATTTCCAACACAAAATACATCAAAGCAGAAACTTGTTGCTTCGGGTTTTTTGATTTCTTCAACAGCTGTGTCCGGACTGTCGAGATGGAAGGATCAACGATGAATTCGATGGCCAAAGTGAGGCACCAAGAGGTAACACAACTTGGCAAAGGACACCAAATCATTTTGGATTTCTATAAATATGTTGTTTTGCATTACATCTAATTTCACAACCCTAACTGTGCTCCATCCTTTGGTTGCTACTTAATTAAGGTGCATTTTACCTAAGTACATTGATTTCGACACTTTCTCATTTCCATATGCAATGTTTGATCACTGTACACTCAAAGACATTGGTCCGATGATGATGCGCGAATCGAACATGATCTAAAAATATAAGTTAGCTTAACTATCGTTAGGTGCCCATTTAAATTGTCACCATTAAATCGTAACACAAACAAAGAAAATTAAGCGTAAGAGAGAAATTAGCTGTACTAAGAATGATTTATTCATGTTATTAATGCTAGCATATAAAACCCACCGTATGCGATCCTCTTGACTAGGCTACATCTCGGTGTTCTGCAGGCGGCGGTGGGAGTCCAGCATGGGCATCTCCAGAAGCTGCTCCATACGGTGAAAGGATCTCTGTCGGCCGAAATATATCGGTAGAGAGTGTGTCATTCTTAGTTGTCTTCTTCTTCTTCTTTTTCTTCTCCTTCTTCTTTGTTTATTTTGAGCAGTCGATTTTATGCAAACAGAAAACACCACTTGAGAGCATCATGTGATTTACTCATCGATCATTAGCCTGATGAATAACCCATGCATATGCATCCAAAGAAGGTCGAGATCACTAATGCCGGTGCCCTGTTTCTACCGGACTGCATTACCAGGTGAAGGAAGCAATTAAGGTGCGCGTCATAAACGATCCCACGTCAGTGAGGCACGTCCGTCCGGCAAGACGTACGTACTCGCCTACCGACACTGTGCTGTAGACGCGGCCGAGGCTAGCATGACATGATGTGCAATAATTGAATCCCATCTGACCCGATACTGCGATCCGTGTGCTGAAATCTCTGCAATCCAATGCGATCCACGGCGACAACCGACACAGCCGCTGCTGCTGCTGCTTCTTCTTCTTCCTCCCTTCCTTTGCTCTGCGCATGTTTTGATGTTTGCCTAACATTCGCTGCACAATATAAAAAAATACCCCATGTATTTGCAATGTCATCGATTAACAAAGTCATCATTGTACTTATGTACAAGGACTCCTGCTGTATATAAGCATCCACGTCCAAGGCATGAGAACATGGAATGAGGGTATCACGGCACCGCATGCAGGCGCTGCACTCGCCACCTGCGGTGGATCACCTGATGGGAAACACAAGGTCCCATCACCCTCGTATTCTTTGGCCCAAATGTGCACGTCAAAGCATCCATTCCATCACGAATCTAAATGCACTGATAGCCTATTATTTTCTTTCGAAAAAATAATATTTAAATGGTAGACCGACCCCAACCAGCCTCGGCTTCGTTAAACAAAGAGACCTCCTCTTAGTTTGGTATCATTGGGAATTAAGCCCGACCCAACTCCGAACTACGAGGGAAGAGATTCATGTCCTGAGACCGTGTCGCGGAGAGAGAAGAAACGTGCTCGCAGTCAGTACATCGTAAAACGTAGCGTTTTTACCCCTAACCTATATAGTTAGTATAGGCGAACGAACATCATAAAGTCTAATAAACTATATAACCGATGGCCGCAAAGAAGGCCGAGCATGACAGATTCGCATCGCGTACGCTTAGATGTGCACAAAATGTTACAGAGAACTCATCAATGGTGGAAGCCAGTGGCTTTTGCCATTCTCCATTTCTCCTCCTGGGATTCTGTCGTTGGTCTCAGGGCATGAAGAGGTTGTTGCCGCATTTGCATCGCCATGCCTCCGGGTAGTACTCGAGTGGGAGGTTCCGGCCAGGATGGATGGCCACGTGGACCGGCCGGCAGGGGAAGCAGCGGCCGCAACGAGCCCGGCATGTCGGCGGCGACGAACCGAGGCCGAGGAGGAGCCTCCGAGCCACCACTCGCTCCCGTTCCCGAGGCCGAAGCCTTGCGTCTCCCATTTCCTGCGCGATTCCCACCAATGCGCTCCCTGTACATCGACATCATCAGGACACCGACAGATTAGCGGAAGTAAAAGAACACATGAGCGGTGAGAGCATAAAACGAGGGATTGTGCAGGAAAAAGGGCAAGAATGGTTGCTAGCTTTGGTGATTTGTTCTTCGTTTTGGGAAGCAATAAGAAGAAAAAGAGAAGTCAGTGGCTGATTCTTTTATGGAAAACCTTGGACCACAAGGAGATCAGAAGAGCTGGTCGCTGAACACAGCCAAAAAGTAAGTGGATTGATTCCTAGGTGGAAGGAAGCAAGAAAGGAGAGATCTTGCGTACGAACACGCATGCCAAACGGTGGCATTTCCATGCTGAAGCCATCGCTAAGCGGAGTAAAAAGCAGCTCCTCACAGCTACGACTTGGAAAGGTTAGCACGGGTCAGCACTCGGCACTCTCACCAAGAACGGCCGCGAAGATGAAGACGGCTAAGGCAGCAGAGAGCCGGCGGTGGCGCGGAACGCCCATTGCCGAGCTCTGCGTCGCAGCAGCAAAGGGACACCGACAAGAGACAGAGAAGGAGAGAGAGGATGTCAAGGGGTTGGGGTGGGGGGTGGGGTGGGGGTGGGGGTGGTGCCAGAGATGGAGTTCTTTTCCAATCTGGGGAGAGGACTGCAGAGGCACAGAGCTTTGGGGAATGGGGGGTGAGATTACTAAATAATACCCTCAGTTGCTGCGCTTTCCTGTTACTGCCGCTGTACTGCCCCTCCCCTTTTTCTCTGCCTCTTTGCTTGCTTTGTTGCTTGCATGGGGTTTAATCTGGGATAATCTAATGACATGCCATGGTCTTGCTCGCTCTCGGAGCTGCAACCAGTGGTGCTGGAAGGAGGAGGATTTCATCTCTAAGAAGCCATGATGAGGTCGTTCCCAAACGACAGTGACCGTGTTGTTGTGGGACCAAATCTGCTGGGAAAAGGTCTTTTCAGGTCAAGCGTTGTCTATGCTGATTAGGCCTCAAAAAGAAAGATCCAAATCATATCTATCCTCTTTAAAATCCAGAGCAAAAGTAATTGACCATCATCACACACAACCTTTTAAATTCATTTGTTTATTTTGTAAATTAATATGTGCATAATTTTGTCTTCAAGTTGTTTGATTGGACTTTGACAAGGTGATGGATACTGGATCATCGTATCCCAGCTCCCATAGAATTAAGCTTTTCCCACAAAATCCTCGCATTTGCCCTCTGATCGCATGCACCTGCCTTGAAACACTCTATGAGATGTGTGGAGCTGGGTTGAATCCAATGATGTTTCGGTGCAGTCCAAGCATTGAGGCTTTTCATGGCAGCGAAGTGGCCGGGGCGAGAGGAAGAGGACGGCGTCTCGTCGAGGAAGAGAGGGAAGAAAGGAGGAGCTGTAACTTTCACCCGTGTGGTGCGTCCTCCCTTCCTCGCAGGACCTCCACCTGTCAGATGGCGCGCACACAGAGAAGAAAAGAAGGGTAAACGAATTATTGAGCCCCACGAGGGGACTCTCTCTCTCTCTCTCTCTCTCTCTCTCTCTGTGTGCAGAGAAGAGGCACCGGCGAATCCACAGCCATTGCGACGGATAACAACGCGAGCCTCGCACCATGCTGCCGAACCATTTCAAAGAGTTCGCATCTGCTACTGTACGGCGCGCAGCAGCTCCAATTCATCGTCTTCCTTCTCCTCACCTTGGGATTCGTGCCTCCTTTTGATCAGCATCTTCGAGTTCCATGATCTTCTTGCGTACGTGCTTCGAAGTAGGGAATTCTATAGACTAGAGAGATGGGTTGCGCAGGAAGACGACTCCACGGGCCACTCTATACATAAGAAAAGGTCGAGCAGTGTTCATATTCTGCCACCCACAAGTAAGCTTATTGAGGGCTACGTAAAGGGTCACCACAGCAGGCATGGCCTATCGTAAAGGCTGTACAGATCCTACCAAATGGTGGAAAGGCATGCAGCTACATGTTTGCTGGCTTCCAAAGCGCTGTCTCAGTACTCTGATAATAAATGCACGGAGTCCGGTCCCCAACCACTCCCCCTCCCTCCTCCTGCCAGTTTTGTGGTCTTACCACACTCAACATCCTGAAACAGGGATGCACATCAGTCAGTCGCATGGACCGGTCACGCATGCATTCTTTGATGTGTGTGGTGGTGACAACCTCTTGCAGCATAAGCGACTGCTTGCCACCTTATGCGTATGCTTCCGTACCAAGCTGTGGAGAAATGGGTGTTGGTGGGACATGAGACGGAAACATGTTGGATGCCTTCCTTGATCAAGTTGAATATTAAGATCACTGTATGCACTATTTTCTGCGGAAAAAGAATAACATAACAAGATACACATATATAGCCCATGATAATTTCTGAGAACATTGGTTATGCGTATCTAATATGCCTGTTTCGAAGAGACGGCCCGTTTGGCCCATTGACAGACCCTGCCATGATATTTTCTAGGCCTTCTCAAGTACCTTCCGATATCGCAAGGACTGACTTCGTTATTATAATGAAAATGGCTAAAATACCCCGCACCCTCGCAGGGGCCGAGCTTGATGGGTCACTTCGTGGCCGCGCGGAAGGTCATGGCCTGGACGTCCGAGAGGCAGGACCCTCTTCTTCCAAGGTACGAGAGATCAAGATTGAAACCTTTCATCGACATATTTCTATTCTTCTTCTTCTTGTTCCTCATGTCCATGACAATAACGTCAACGGAAGTATGGTTTGCTGGATGATGTCGGGATGGTGTTGATCTTTTGATCTATTTGTTGTGGATTGTTCGTCCCTTTCTTTAAAATTAGATGAAGGAAACTTCAGTTTGCTGGAGAATTGGATTAAGCAAGATTTGCCCTATCACCTCAATTTCATCCGGGCATCCTCGGAAGATAGGAAGAATGTCCTATGTTAGGGACTATATTCGAATATACGAAGATAAATGGTAAACAAATGGAGAATTGGATGAAACTGGAAGAGGGGAATTGCAGAGTGAATGTAAATGCCGTAGCATTTCCTAATAGAATGGTGTGGATTGGGATCATTAAGTTATTCAGTATTTAGAAAGGGGCTGGGGGCTGCTACATTGAAGAGGAAGTTGAAGACAGGTCTCAGATGGGCCTTCAATTTAAGATGATCCGGAGTTTCGATCTGACTGTCCAAATGTGGTTCAGAAGGTACCTGAAATAGGTAGATCCATCACTGTCTTTAATTTGTTGGCCGAGGACATCAGGTTCATTGGAGACTACCGTTTCATTGAATGACAAAACAAGCAAATTTTCTGTGAATAAGTGACCATGACGTCTCTCTCTCTCTCTCTCTCTCTCCCCTCCCCCCCCCTCCCTCCAAGAGGGAGATTCATTCTATCAAGAAGAAGAAAAGATAGATTAGATGTCTATGGAAGGACAAGTCAAAATGATCATTGGTTCTTGAAGAGGTTCCTTGAAAGAGAATGATTCATTCTGAATACAATAAATATGGTGTATCTTTGGAGATTATATAAACCCCATATGTTGGTTCATGAAAATATAGAGTTTGTGAAATTATAAAGAGTCTTTGAGAGAAAAATAGAAAGTTACTCTTCTCCTACTCTTCCTCTGTTTGAAAACTCTATCCCTTCTTCCTATCTAGATTTTCAACATTTGGTATCAGAGCCTAGGTTTAAGTGATGGCCTCTTCCCCAAGTACCATCCAAATTCAGATCCCTAGATTGACAAAAGAAAATTATGATATATGGTGCATCCAAATGAAGGTTCTTCTCGGCTCCCAAGATGTATGAGAGTTTGTAGAAGATGGATTTGTTGAGCCAAATCCAACAGAAGAAGGAGCAATGAATGCAGAAGCAAGAAATCAACTCAAAGATAGAAGGAAGAAGGAGAAGAAGGCTTTGTTCACGATCTACCAAGGACTTGACGATACAATGTTTGAGATCATCGCTCCAGCAAATATTTCAAAGGAGGCTTGGGAAATCCTTCAAAAGCATTTGGTGGTGTTGATAAGGTAAAGAAACTTCGTTTGCAAGTTTTACGAGCCGACTTTGAAAAATTACAACAAGGTACTTCACGAAACTATTTCGATTACTTCGAAGGTCATTTCTATTGTTCATCAAATGAGACGAAATGGTGAACAAATAAGTGATCAAAGAGTAATAGAAAAAATATTGAGATCTTTAGATCCAAAATTTGATTTTATTGCTGTTGCGATTGAAGAATCTAAAGATTTGGAAACAATGTCTTTAGAACAACTTATGGGTTCTCTTCAAGTTCATGAACAAAGGATTACAAAAAGAGGAGAAGACAAAACTTTGGAGCAAGCACTACAAACCAAGCTTACTCTTGAAAAAAGAGGTGAATCAAAATTTCAAAGAGGAAGAGATCGTGGACAAAGAGGAAGAGGAGGCAGAAATCAGACCAATCAGGAATCTCCAAACAATGAAGGTGGTGGAGAAAATTCTAGCCAAAGAGGCCAAGGTTATAGTCGAGGACGTGGCCGAGGCCGTGGACGTGGCAGAAATTTTAAAAGGTCTGAAATACAATGCTATATTTGCAAAAGGTACGAACATTACTCCTTTGAATGCTATTATAATCCTAACAACCAAGGTGATAAGGCAAATTTTGTTGAGAAAGAAAAGAATGAAAATCAAGTTTTGCTGATGACATATGATAAACTGAAAGAAGATCAATCTATGACATGGTATTTAGATACTGGAGCTTCAAATCATATGTGTGGTATTAAAGATTTATTTTCAGAAATAGATACAAGTTATTCTGGAAATATTGCATTAGGTGATATGTCTCAGAGACCAGTAAGAGGCAAAGGTCAAATTCTCCTTGAACTAAATAATGGTAAAGAGTTATATATTTCAGATGTTTATTATGTTCCTGATATGAAAAATAATATTTTGAGTTTGAGATAATTACTTGAAAAAGGTTATAATATTGAGATGAAAGATATGACTCTTTCAATTCGTGACAAGGATAGAATATTGATATCACATGTGGAAATGGCAAAGAACAGAATGTTTCCTCTGCATTTATGTATTTCTGATCAATCAAAGTGTTTTAAGACTGATATTGAAGATATTTCTACATTATGGCATCTTAGATATGCTCATTTAAATTTTGAGGCTTTGAAACTTCTAGAGAAGTATAATATGGTGACAGGAATGCCAAGAATTGATCACCCATCAAAACTATGTGAAGTATGTGTTATGGGTAAGCAAGAAAGAAAGCCTTTCAATGTCAGAAGAACAAGAAGAGCATGGCATCGGCTTGATTTGGTACACTCAGATGTTTGTGGCCCTATCAGTCTAGTATCACTTGGAGGAAGCAGGTGTTTTCTTACCTTCACTGATGATCATAGTGGCAAAACTTGGGTTTACATATTAAAAGAAAAGAAAGAAGTTTTCAGTAAATTCAAAGAATTTAAGGAGTTGGTTGAAAGACAAAGTGGTTGTAGGATTAAATGTTTAAGAACAGATAGAGGTGGTGAATATACATCAAATGAATTTGAAAGCTTTTGTAGAAACAATGGAATTTTTCATCAATTCACTATGCCATACACACCTCAACAAAATGGTGTTTTGAAAGGAAAAATAGGACTATACTTAATATGGTCCGATGCATGTTAAAGGAAAGAAGAATTCCTAAAGAATTTTGGGGAGATCTTTGTTGCCTCTGCGCTTATTTGCTTAACAGTTTCCAACAAAGCGAATTGGAAATGTTACACCGTAAGAAGCATGGAGCTTTCGAAACTAAGAGTTGATCATTTAAGGATTTTCTAAGCATTGCATTTGCTAAGATACCAGAGGAAAAGAGAACAAAACTGGAGGATAAAGGTCGAAATGCATTTTGTTAGGTTATGCTTGAAAATTCTAGTGGTTATAAACTCTACAATCCTATCACAAATAAAGTTGTGATGTCAAGAGATGTTGAGTTTGATGAACAACATGATTTGGAACTGGAAAAGTGATGAACAACATAAGAAAGCTATAGCTTGTAAGAAGAAGATTTAATACAAGCAAATACCGAAGAGGCTTTACCTGGAATCATCACCTAGATCACTAGGTCACATGATTCAAGAAGTCCGATTATAAGAAGGACAAGACCAGTTCAGGAGCTCTATGATGTGACTCGAAGGATTGATACTAATAATGATGAACTTTCTTTATTTTGTCTTTTTGCAGGATATGATCCATTAACCTTCGAAGAAGCTTGTAATGAAGAAAAATGGCGACAAGCAATGAATGAAGAGATTCGTGTAATTAACAAAAATGATACATGGAGCTTACTACACTTCCAGAAGACCACCAAGTGATCGGTGTTAAGTGGATCTTCAAAACAAAAAGAAATGCACAAGGGAAGATAGAGAAATACAAAGCACGATTGGTTGCAAAGGGATACAAACAACAATATGGGATTGACTACGAAGAAGTATTTACACCAGTTGCTCGATTGGAAACAGTAAGATTACTTATCTCCTTAGCAGCTCAAATGAAATGAAAAATTTTACAAATGGATGTCAAGTCAGCATTTCTTAATGGAGTTCTTGAAGAAGAGGTATATATTTCAACAACTTCGAAGGAAACTTGGGATGACAGATGGAACAAGTTTAAGAGGGGATAATGTTGGAAATAAACTTGTTCTAATATCATAAAGAGGTTAATTTCAATAAGAGAAAGGTTCATGGTATTAAGAGGGAGATTCATTCTATCAAGAAGAAGAAAAGATAGATTAGATGTCTATGGAAGGACAAGTCAAAATGATCATTGGTTCTTGAAGAGATTCCTTGAAAGAGAATGATTCATTCTGAATACAATAAATATGGTGTATCTTTGGGGATTATATAAACCCCATATGTTGGTTCATGAAAATATAGAGTTTGTGAAATTATAAAGAGTCTTTGAGAGAAAAATAGAAAGTTACTCTTCTCCTACTCTTCCTCTGTTTGAAAACTCTATCCCTTCTTCCTATCTAGATTTTCAACAAGGAGTTGACGGAGCTTCTGCCGAAAGATGTAGTTATTTCTTTGCTTTTGGAATGACGTCTTTTTCAGAAAATATTATTTTTAAAGGGAAAAGATGAGAGTCTAATTCATTCATCACTTGATAGAGTTCTCTGTAGTCTATGTATTTTGACTCGCTGAGCTATATTAAATCTCTGTTGTTAGGGAACATTTCTTCTGCTTCTAGTTGACACTTGAGGAACAAGGTCTTTGACAACCTTGCCTGAGCTAGACTTTATATTGCTTGCGTTGTTTGGTGTCACCAACAACGTTAGTTGATCATTGTTCTGCCCCGTCTGCAGATTATTTGCTGTTGTGGATGATGTATGTTACTTGTTCCAAGGCCCTGTCAGGAGTATTACTTCTTCCAGGCAACAATATGGACTGGGCAAGACTGCCAATGAAGCAATCATTGTTTTCCCTGCAAGGCATCTTGTATGGGTTCTCTGCGGGAAGTCTGCTTTTATTGTGTTTGATGGCTGCTCATCACACTCTACCTTCACTGGGGCTGTAAGTGTTACTGCGTTAGCTGCTTTTTCTTCTCCACCTCCATTAGATTTTCTTTTATCTTCAAGTGATGGTGGCACTGAATTACCATAATATAAAGGACCTGAGATTAGAATTGGAGATCTTGTGGCCATGCCGTTGTCACCATGCTGCACATTTACAGTCACATTCTCACACTGCATGGAAACATCTGCTCGTTTGTGCTCCTAACTTGTAATCCGATGTGCATGACTTTTGTATTTCTGCAGCATTTAGTTCAGTAATCTCACAGTGGCTCAAGGTTAGTGGTGGTTTAGCTGTCCTCCTTTTTCATACAAATTATAAATGAGTAGATAGAATGAGGAACTTCTGATTTCTTTGATAAGTTTGCACGCCTGTCTTTTCCTTCTTTCGTCACATATGAAGAAGATAATAGGTTACCTTTTAGATCCATGTTTTTTTTTTTTTTGACATATATGTATTTACCAACTATATTTATTCCCTTCCCCCCAAGATCGACAAGCTTTGCTGCCTTTACCCAGAGTTATACAGATAGGCATTTACTAACTATTATTGTAATAGAAGGAAAACTTTAGGAGTGTTGGAGGGGTTACATGAACGTGCACCGAGTGGCAAAGAGCTTACAACAAATGACTATTTGTTATGCAATGTTATTTTTGCTTTCAAATTTTCTGCCCATCTATTTTAATGAAATTGTTGGTGGTGCAAAGATAAGATGAAGTGCCTCACTGCATAATTTTTCATGATGTTCTATAAATTATTCAACAAGAAGATGAAAACATGGTTCATGGATTCCTATCAGCTTATAAAAACAACAGGAGAAATGAAAAGGTATGACAGATCCACCAAAGTATAAAGTTAATGTGGACTGTTTAAAGTAGAGAAGGGCATGCAGAATGATTCATGATAGATCTACGACTCTTTTAAGTTGAAGGTAGCTGTGATACTGCTGTGCTAATGGATGTCTAGGTTGCTCGATTAGAAAACACGCAAGGTTACTCTTGGAGTTGGGGTAGGTGCGTATGGCTGCTAGAAAAGATAGATAGACTACGAGATACATGCATTTCTAATTTACTGCTTGCATGTTGTGAGGCATGATCACCTAAAACACTTTCCCTATAGCCATAATCCATGCAATTATCAATGTACTCGCAAGCTCATCCACAGCATTTTTCTGATGCCGTGGATACTGTCGGAAAATTTCCTAAAGGAATGACTTGGCCAATTGCATCAGATACTTTTTTAGCTAATCATGATGGAAATACGAGTGATGCAAGGGTGGAAGCTTGGAAAGATATGGCGTGGTGGAAACACGCCGGACGACGGGATGCCTCCGGTGCAGTTCCCATGCAAAGCTGACCACAGAAAACAATGTTCAGCATGCATGGGTTTCTCCCGTGGGTGGCCTGATAGAATGCTTCATGCATGACATCACAATCCCAGAGCCAGCATGTGTAGTATTCCGCATACCAAAATGGATGTGGAACATCCCGTCCTCAGATTTGACAGCACGGGGGACCTTTCATCTTAATAGAGGAGGGCCCAAAAGAAAAAAACACAAAAAAGCCTGAGATGTCTAAAAGTTGCAGACTGTATATATATCAATGGTCTCTGACTGCTGTGGTCATGTATAAACAGTTATGTACAACGTGCATCGTCCTTTCTCCTCGCTGCCTACATCTTGCAAGGGTCCCCCTCTGGGCCTCCACCACCAAAAGCAGAATAGTATCCTCCCCATATGCTTTTTGTTTTCTCTTCTAGGGTTACTCGTCGTAGCTGCTCAAAAGACAGAGAGAGAGAGAGAGAGAGAGAAGCAGGTATAACAGTCGTAGGTGATGAAGCCTCCCCCTCTACCGAGTACTGACCAAAAAGAGGGGGGAGAAAAAAGAAAGAAAGGGAAAGATCACGAAGAGACCGAGTCTGGGTTTCTTCAGTAAAGGCTAGCCTACAAAATCCTGGTTTCGCTTCTTCTTCGATGGAAATGGAAGAGTCCAAGGGCCACCTATTGTGCTGTGTCTCTAGCTGATGGTTGCCTTCTCTCGACTGTGCTGCTGCCAAGTGTTCGTAAATTTAGAGGGCGAGGGAGGCGGAGGTAAACAACGAGGTCAAAGTGTGCTGGGTTTTGTTCTCTTTTGGTTTCTTAACGTTGCGAGGAAGAAAGTAAGGGAAGGCTTTTCCCCACAGCAAACAGTGGGGTGAAAGTGACCAGCAACAGTGAGCTGAGTCGAGTCGTCATGAGCGCCGAGACACTATGCCCGCAACCGCCGCCGAGCAGCCCCACCCGAAGGATCTCCATAGTGCATGGTCCTGTTATCGTCGGCGCCGGTCCCTCCGGCCTCGCCGTCGCTGCTTCCCTCCGCCGCCTCTGCGTGCCGTCGGTTATACTCGAGCGGTCCGACGGTATCGCCGACCTGTGGAGCCGCCGCATGTACGACCGCCTCACCCTCCACCTCCCCAAGCCCTTCTGCCAGCTACCGCATCTCCCCTTCCCCGCCCACTTCCCGACCTACCCCTCCAAAGACCACTTCCTCGGCTACTTGCACGCCTACGCCCACCACTTCTCCCTCCGCCCGCTCTTCGGTTGCACCGTGATGGACGCCCGGTTCGATCCAGCCGTGTCCCTCTGGCGAGTGACGGCGATCCGCCGCGACCTCTCCGACGTCCCCATGCAAGCCCTGTCACCGTCTCGATCCAGCGACTCGCTCTCGGAGTCGAGCCGCTCGACGTCGTCGGTCTCGAGCGAGACCTTGACAGAGCCGAGGGAGCCGGAGGTGGTGGAGTTCCTTTCGCCATGGCTGGTGGTGGCGACGGGGGAGAATGCGGAGCCGGTAGTGCCCGAGCTCAAGGGAGCGGAGGGGTTCGAGGGGAGCCTGTTGCACTCGAGCGAGTACAAGAGCGGGGTGGAATACGAGGGGAAGAGGGTATTGGTCGTGGGGTGTGGGAATTCCGGGATGGAGATATGTGTGGACCTGTGTGAGCATGGAGCAATGCCCTTCATGTCTGTGCGAAGTGGGGTACGTTTCTTTTTTCCTCTGTTTACCTTCAGCAACCGCAAGCGATGGATTTGTATTCGACTGCTTCGATTGTTCGGTGGTTTCCGATGCATGTTCATCTGATGAATCGAGATTCAACAACATTTAACGAGTTTCTTGTGAAAACAGGTGCACATTTTGCCGAGGGAGATGCTGGGGACCTCCACGTTTGGCGTGGCGATGAAGCTGCTCAAGTGGTTGCCAACCAAAGTGGTGGATAGGTTCCTGTTAATCATGGCCAAGATGATGATCGGAGACACTGAGAAGTATGGTCTGAAGAGGCCGAAGGTTGGTCCTCTGGAGCTCAAGAACACAACCGGCAAAACCCCCGTTCTGGATGTGGGAGCCCTATCGCTCATCAAAGACGAACGTATCAAGGTACTTCAATGCACCAAAAACCCACAGCGACGCTTGTTGGATTTCCTGATTCTTCTTATGCTTTTCTTCTTCCCCTTTGGATCATTCGAGCATCACCAATGCTCGCCATCGATCTCACCACACGTCGGTTCATGTGGTTCATCGTTTGATGAAGCTCGCTCACTCGTTCGATCGGAATGCGTCATCATTTCATTTGGTTTTTGACATAGCAAAGATAGACAGCTCTCGCTGTGTGTGCGGTGCGGTGCGCCCGCTGTCAAGTGTTGCTGTAGCCGCATCTGTGATTTCTAATAGCACATCGCTGCTCTTCTCGCTGACAATGGCAGATAGTATCAGAGGTGGAGTCACTAACAAGCAACGGAGCCAAGTTCGTGGACGGGGAAGAGATGGCATTCCACGCGGTGGTCTTCTCAACGGGGTACAAGAGCAATGCCCCACTCTGGCTCAAGGCAATCTCCTCTTTCCACTCCCCCGCCCCCCATTCCCCTTTCCCCCTCTTCCCTCTCACTCCCCCTCCCCTCCCCCTCCTCCTCCCCCACCCCCCCCCCGACTCGATTCATCTTTTTGGTCGTGCTTTAAGAAGCCAAGGACATCTTTCCCATGGACGTACTTGAAAGAGCAGAAGAACTGTACTGTCACGGAACAAGTCATCTAAATGTAGCCTTTTTCCCAGAGCAAAAATGGTGTTGCTGTCTCATGCGAATGTTTGTTTCGCCTTGTAGGAGGCTGGTGTTCTCACAGCGGAAGGCAAGCCAGAGCGCTCGTTCCCTAATGGAGAGAAGGGCATCTACTTTGTAGGCTTTTCAGGGAAAGGTCTTCTTGGCTCCAGCGTCGATGCCATCAAGACTGCTCTCGATGTATCTGCAAGATGGACACGCCTCTCAGAGAGCAAAGATGTTGGTCTCTAAGCCCACCACTTGCTGATGATACCAATGCGACTGCACGTGAGCAAGGAAGACACATGGTGGCTGCCCTTCATGGTGTTTTGGTGCTGTGGCTCCCTAGAGAGAGCGAGAGAGATGAGAGCTTAAAACCTGCTGTCCTACTCTCTGTACATGACAAATTCTGCATAGGATCTTCTTTGTCTCGCTTGGAGAAGGATACAAGAGAGCAGTAGTTATCCTCCATGTTGATGTCAATGCTGCCCTCGTCTGTCTCCTCGTGGTGGCCCTTCTCTGTTACCATTTTGTGCTGTCTTTTTCTCTTCTTGACCTTGGGGGGAGGAGAGAGAGAGAGAGAGAGAGAGAGTTCCTGAAATCCCAGTTTGCGTTGGGAATGCTTTCCGGCATTGTTTTCCCCCTGAGGAGGAGGCTCTCTCACTGCTGCCTCTGAGGAGTCTTCCTTGTCTCGACTCCCTCAGCTACTACAGTGTACTGGCCGCCACCCCCCCTCCCTAACCCCTGTTCCTCTGGTACACGGTTGCGTAGTCCGGGTGGGCCCTCCCACTGACCAAACCAATAGACCCTCGATGATGATCACATGATTGCCACAGTGTTGAGTAAATGATTGGGTGGAACATGGCCTTTTCTTGGGTGATGAGGGCAACCAAAGAAATAGCAACAGTATTGATAAGAAAGCCAAGTCACGTCTCGAGATGCTGTCTGTCTCGACATGCATTGATGACAGGCATGGAAAAGGAAAACAAAGCCTCATACAAGCTGAGGTTCTGATGCAGCTTCTTAACCTTTATTATGCGTCTCGGACAAGGTTGTCATGGACGAGAGGGATAGATCACGTGTTGACTACTGAGTCTTTGTTCGGCATTCATTTTCTAATTTGTGGAGTCGCTTCAGATCGAATGTCTATGCCTTGCATTCATTTTCTTTATCTGGAAGATGAGACTAGATTTGTCTTGCGGCTGGAATACGTGGTTGTGGATTCATTCTTAGATCGGATCTAAAGCAGAAAGGGAGGCGTTCTTGGCCGTGCTTGGTTGGGCCTGGTTGTTGCGGAAACAAAGAGTGTCACGGTTTAATAATAATATACTTATCGAGAATCAAACCCGAGGATGATTTTGCCTCGTTTACGAGCAGAGTAGTTCGTTCCTATTTCAATCTATTACCGTTCTCCAAATGAATTAACCTGATTTTAATATCATTTGTCGTAATCAAACTTAATGAGATAATGGACCTATTAGCTTGTCGAGCCCAAACCATTAGTAGAAAAACTAAACCAAAGAACTTTGATGTCTTACGTCGAACTTGTTCTAGTATTTATTTTCCACACTAGAAAAATTAAGGCAGCTGCTTAATTAAAGAAAATAAAATCTCGGATGTGACACTGTCAATCGATTGTAGTACGATGCTCGTAACATAGCTCATTTGTTACGATGAAAACTCTACAGGGGTGGAGTTCCAATGTAAATGGGCGATAGAGTGCACTGACTGCAATGTAAATAGGCGAAGGAGCATTAGTCTAAGCAAAGACGTTGTTTTCCTGGCAATTCACACACCACGACACTACAAGTTCCTCCTTGTTCTCATCCTAATAGCATCTTAGTGTGTAACGCCATTGGAGAGTAGAGAGGCAAATGAATGTTACGCCACTCTCGACGCACATTTGTATGTGGATGGATTGAAGTATGCAGCAAAGAAACCCTAAATCCTTACGAATTGTCACGCTTCTCCTCGCTTGTACACTGCCAGAATCTCTGGGCACCATTTCCTATCGGGACCTTAGAATCTAACATATCCAAGCTTCAGAAATATAGAGTTTCCATGAGAAAGGACACAGTAGATTTGTCATTATTCATATGTTGCACAGTGTGCAGTCATAATCGACAAACCCACAGTACCATCTCTAGCCAGCTAGATCCTTTGCTTTGCTTCATGTGAGAAGAGACGAAGAGAGAGAGAGAGAGAGAGAGAGAGAGAGAGAGAGAGAGAGAGAGAGAGAGAGAGAGAGAGAGAGAGAGAGAGAGAGAGAGAGAGAGAGAGCACTGAGAGAGATTCACGTGAGAATGGAGAAGACGTAAGTAAGAGAGCAGGTCTCGATGTGAGGAATGACAGAACCATTCCTTCCTTCTACCTTTCTCCATATCTTCCCTGTGGAACTCTTTTGCATGGTACTCAAATGGCATGTGAGGCCCTGCCGCATGACCCAGTGGCCGGAGCCCTCGCCCGGCAGGGTTTTGGAGTTTGCGGGAGGCCGCTGTATGGTCAAGGGTGTAGCTTCCGCGGGCACGCCACCCCTTCTTCCTCTCTGCAAAGATTCGTGCCCCTCGCACCCCTTTTCATGCACGCTCGCTCCCATCATATCTTCATCATCACAGCCTTCACGTCTGTGGTCCTGTCCATCGCTCTCTTGGATCAGGGTACATATATCCCATCTTCCCTTCTGTCATCTCACCATGCGTGCGTGCGTGCGAGTCTTTTCTTCTTCTTGCATAAACCCAGTCACTCGGTGAGAGGAATGTTGTGCGTGAGGAAAACGAATGCAACACCTCATGATTCGATCTATTTGTTTGTGCATGAGACGGCGATGGCTTAGGGCGAGACGTAAGCCCGGGAACGCACTTTGTGGCCTCGAGAGAGATGGCCGACCGACTGACGGCGGCAGTGAGGCCATGACGTCACCAAATGCTCGTGGGGCCCGCGCTGCCGTGTCAGTTTTCGGGGCCGTCCACGGTGGTCCCACCGCTTGCGTGACGCGATCACAGCGGCCGTTTCCCCGTGTCTTTTTCCCTTTCTTTTATCTTCCGAAGCGTCGTCATTCGCCGCAGGCTGAGGCACGCGGAGAGCGACAGGTCAACGTCGTGCTTCTCTGACCCTGTGTTGTGTGTGTGTGTGAGAGACAGACCACGCAAATGGTCTATTTGACCGCTGGGCCAGTCCCCGTGAACAGGCACTGGAGAGAGAGAGAGAGAGAGAGAGAGAGAGAGAGAGAGAGAGAGAGAGAGAGAGGGATTGGAGCTGTTCCATCCCATCGGTGCAGGCAATCAATTCCCCATCGGAGGCAGCAGAAAACAAAGGCCGTATCTGACTCCGTCTGCCACATGATTGCCACCTACCTACTACCCCCAGAGCAAGAAGAAAATGGCCATCTTGTCCTTCCTGCGCTTGCAATAAACAAAGATCTAAACCGCAAGGCTGCGTCTCATATTCATTCACCGAAGAAGGAAGCACATCTTTAGTCGTTTGATAGCTTCAGCAGGTGAGCCATGATGTTGAAGAGACGGAGAAGGTACGTGTTGCCTGCCATGACAACTTTCAGCTCACGTAGACAGTGCCGAATCTGTCGTAAACTTGGCGTCTGAAGCTCCATCGATGGGTGAATCTGATCATGGATGCAGCGACCGCTTTGGGTGTGGCCACCCACCGAAGAACTGACGAAGAAGAAACCTTAAGTGGACCGTCAATTGAGCCCAATCAAGCCCATGATGGGAGCCCAAAAACCTCTAATAACTAAGATCGAAGAGAAAATAAAAAAGAAAAGTAAAATAGATTTGGTGGTGTCGGTTTGACCGAGTCCAACTTGGCATTTTAAGTACACCAAGCTCACTGCTCGCAGACTCGTCCTGCGCGTCCCTTCCTACGCGCTGAAATGGCCAACGGAGGACTAACGGTCGTCGACGGTAGCACCCTGCGGGCCGACGATCTCCATCTCCCGCTCCCTGACGGCGCCGTTTCTGGCGCCCGTCTCCTCCAGCACGCCGAATCCGAGGCCGCCGCCCGCCTCTTCGGCCTCTCCTTGCCGGATCCCCTCCGATCCGCTGCCTTCCGGCGGGTGGCCGGAGGCGACGCCCGGTCCTTCGAGGAGGAGGTCATCGACGCCGACTCCGTGAAGCGGAAGGTCCGCGAGTATCTCCTCGCACTCGCCGACGATCTAGCAGGTCGAGTTTCCCGCTAAAGATCTCTGCTCTTCCGTGCATCACTTTTGGTCCTCTTATCATGTTTACTTGAGGGCAATTAAGCTGTCGGCTTCTCGAATTTGTGTTGTTTTCATCACAATGGACGATGATCGGTGGGAGACATACGAAGGGTTCGTCTTCCTTGGTGGTTTTATAGATTTCTTGAAAGTTCTTGCAATACATCGATGGCTGTAGATTTGTTACTATCTTGATCGTTAGATTTAGATGGCAGGGTTCGCTGGATGATGAAGGGCACTTGAAAAGAAGCTCCTTTGTTGGTGATGCTTTCAATGTAGAAATTTACAAAGGCAATCTTGTGCTGATTAACATGATCTTTGAAAGGGTTTGATCAATTTTAGAAACCGAAAAGAATGGGAGATCTTTGTTGCTGCACATTATGAGAGAGCAGATCTTTCGGATGAACTGTGCCTTTTCTTGAACTTCTGCCCTCACCTTCTTGTTCCAGTGGCGCATTAATTTTTGTCTTGCAATTAGAATATTTTTCCCCTCTTTTATTTTATTTTCTTTGTTTTGTTTTGTTAATTTTTCATTGATCCATCAATTTGGATAAACTTCTTTTATCCCTTTCTGTATGAACAAAAATAAATTTTGCATAGCATTGCCAGAAGCTTTCCCGTAAAATTTCACTTCGATCCGGTCATGTAATCTACTATGATTTGTCATGCATGGTTTTCAACATCGTCAGACCCTTCATCTTTGAATTGAAATCACGTAACACAGGCAATATTTACTCTACTGCACATTGAGTATGCAAATAGAGGAAGGAAGGGAAATGTAACGACTAAATCTGCACCAAGCATGTTAGGATGATCACTTTATTTCCCTTGTCTTTCTGTAGTTGATATTTCGAGGTCCCAAGTCTATAATTGTCTTTATTTTCCTTATTTTTGGCAACCACACAGAAACCATAACTTATACAAGTATGCTTTACAGATGCTTCTGAAATTTCTTCTGATGTTATATACAAGATTTAGCACTCTTTGTGCTCTTGCCATTATGTTTCCTTGACTATAACTGGATCTCTTTAAACCTTTTAGACGATCCTCTTGCTATTTTGGTATTGGATGGAAGTGCCCTACGAGTTTTTCTAGACGATGAAGATGATTTTGCTATGTTGGCGGAGAATCTTTTCACCGATCTGGATGTAGACGACAGAGGAAAACTTAGCAAAAAGGAGATACAAGACGCTCTTGTTCTTATGGGGGTGGAAATGGGGGTTCCTACATTTTCAGGTTGGTCTTTCAGTGTACAACATATTTCATTTGCACATAATCATATTACATGGCGCATGACCACATGAAAATAATAATTACAGTAAAGCATATGAGTATATATCCTACAGAAAGAGTCAAATTCTCACTTGAATGTTCTCATTTTGGTCATCTATGCTTTTTTAAAATGAATTATGATATGATTGTAGATTTAGAAAAACACCTCCCCAAATTGGTTTACCTCCTAGTTCTTAGAAACCAGCACCTGTTGGCACATACTGTCCTGCTCATTCATTACCGTTATGCTGTTCTCTTCCATAATCTTCTACTTTTTTGTGGGAACCGGGATGACAAGCCATTACAATTTCTTGACACTGGGTGTAAAGTTTTGTATTCTTATGATACTTATAAGGTCACTCGTAAATTTATTCTTCCTTCAGTTTGTCAATCTTTCATTGTTTAAAACAGCTTGCTGGATTATTGTTATTTCATCAAATATCTTTACAAGCATAGTCTATGAGAAAATTTCATTGTAATTTTGCGTATTATATCATATAAAACTTTTAATCCTGTATCATGGATCTTTTTGTTTATCAGGCAAATGAATGCTTTTCTATATTAAATTTGTTTAAGTACTTCCACAGGTTGAGACACAAAAATTGTCACATCCCAGAATTTATAAAATATAATAAATCATCATTTTATTATTCGTAATTCATAAAATACACTCATTTTTTGAATTCAAATCCTTGCCTTTACAATAGTAAATAGTTTTATTAACAAGAAAAGATCACATCTTCTCGGTAGGGGTCACAAGTTTCTTCCACCCAAGCTTCATATCTATTGCAAAATTATAGATTATGCTGAAAATAAATATAAGATAAAAATATATCAGCAACTACACATGCCGGTAGGAACCTCAGAAAAATCATAAAAATAATCTAATATTCATGAAATAAATATTAATAATTTAATAAGAAAAAAAATAATATATCAATTAATTATAAAACTTAAATATTTGAAAAACAATGATAATTTCTTAAGCAAAATCATGCATCAGTCACATACAACACATACGAGATAACTAGACAACAAAGACGTACATCACACCCGATGGTGCACTCTCCCAACAGCGGATGGAAAGGCATACTCCACGGTATGGATTCCTCCCAACAGCGGATGGAGATAATCCATATCGCACTTCTAACTGCGGATGGAGTCGTATCCCTCACCCGCCTAAGTGGGGACACGTTTCTCCCAATAGCGGATGGAGGAACCGTCTAACCATCACGTTTGATGGGCCGCTAATCCCTGAAGGGAATCGTCATACATGCTCTCGGCAGGGATACATAAACATCCATGATCATTCATTTACATTCACTCATTCATTCACACATGCATCCAAGAAATAGTATGATCAAATATTACAAGAGACCATGCTTTATATATAATCTACTAGACTATGTCCATTGGTGGCTCTACACTGTGATGGGCCCATAACTCCTTTCACAGGTTGCACTTCCAATATAGACCATTAGCCTAGTTACATCTACTACTTGGTATAATCATATCAACATCATAAACTTAAGAAAAGTAGGAAACCAATAATCATTTTCAAATGACATCTTCAAATAAACCTTTAAATTTATCAAATCATAAAGGCTTAAAAACAGCAATCTCTTAATAGTCTTCGATCAACCAAAACCCTAATTGGAATAACTCAATTGGTTTAAATCAAATTCAATCCAATTATAGCCTAATAGAATCAACCTCAAATCCTTATAGAATCGGTCTGGAATCACCCTAGACTGGTCTAATTTAGATTTGATTGATCTCGATTAGGTCAAGTAGATTTGAACTAGTCAAGTTAGTCTAAAATCACCCTAAACTAATCTTAACCGATCAAACATGTCTAATTTAGTCAAAAGAGCTCAAACCAATAAAGGAAGAGGAAATCAGACTATATCATATAGTGCTAGCCCAAAACTGAACCAACCCACCTGAGTCTTGGACGGGTCATATGTGCTACATATGCCTGTCCTAAGTAATAGGTTAAGTTGAGGTACAACGGGCTAGATAGAGGAGTGATGATGTATCTAACGCCAATCGCATCGTTGGGCAGGCTTAACTTCATGGACTAAGCTAAGCCTTAATCATAAGTTGGGCTAAGCCTCACTACTGAACTAGGCCATGCTTGGCTCGCGAGTTCGGTCATGTTTAGACACATGATTTGGAGTTGTATCTGACCATATGGAATAGGTTATACCTAGCCGCATGAGTTGACCTATGCCTAGCCATATGATTAGGTCGTACATTGCCACATGGGCTGGGACGTACAAAGTCACATGGACTAGATCATCCATAGCCACATGACTGAATCATGCCTCGCCACATGGGTTAGATCATATCTTACTACATGGGCTGGCTCTTACCTGGCTACATGGGCTGGGTCATGCTTAGTCACATGGGTTAATTGTACCTAGCCACATGGGTTGGGTCGATATAATATGAAATTTGGCCGAGTCGATCTACTCTAGCATCAATTTAACTCAAGTCGGACTCCCAACTAGAATCCCTTATCAAATTATATTTCAAAAATATAAATTATCAAGAATAACTCAAATCCATGAATTAAAGAATTTAAATCCGTAATCTTAAATTTAAAACTAATTAAATCATAGGAATTCACACATAATTCTTAAAATATAGAAATATCTAATTAAATAAATTAGATCCATTAATCTAAAAATAAGAATTTTAATAGTTAAATCAATATTAAAACTCACTTAAGCTTAAGAGATTAATATAAATTAAATAATCATTCTAATATCATGAATTAATTATCATTATTTATTAATAAAATATTTTTGAAAATTCAAATATTGTTATGCATCATAAAATTTATAACAATTTCAATATCCATATTTCAAAACATAAATCAAACCAAATAAAATGGAGAAAGGATCCTATCTCTTCTCGACTATCCTTTCCTCGAGATTATCTCCTCGAGAAGTCCTCTCCTCGATCCTCCCATTGTCAGGCTTGGTGAGGAACGAGGGAAGAGGAGTCCTCTTATATAAGAGAAGATAAGAGCTCCCCAAAAGGTAAGTAAATATTTAATTTTATATTAAATTTATTTTTATTTTACTTTCACACACAAAGATAGAAACATAATATTCATTTATAATGGTTCACATTTAAAAATGGAATGTATACTATTTACTTCCTAAAAATCATATCACTTATTAGGAAATCAATCAATCAATAATCTAATTGATTAGTAAAATTTCTAACTTATCCATGTGATTAAGGAAATCAAATTTAATTATTTCCTTAACTATAATACACAAACATGAAAGTTAATAATAAAGCAATACATTATTTATAATAATTAATTTATGTTAAGGGAGAAATCATCGGTGATTACAAAAATACTATGACTAGCTTTACACAATCAATTATTTTCAGTAATGTGCCATTTTTGTATCTAAAGAAGCTAACCACATGCAAGGCAGATAAGATTCCTTTTATTTACAGTTCTTTTTCATAATCTGAATTGCACACTTGGATTGAAAATAGGTGAAAACTCAGATCTTTTGTTCTTCGTAATCAATTATATATAGCACATCAAAATCAAATTTGTGCTTCTCCGACCTAATATAGATAGGTAAATTCTAACCTGATTTTTGGTTGGGTCACAAATTATATCAGGAACAATAAGCTTTCAGATTAGATTCCTCTTACCTTCATGTACCATCTAAAAAGAGCCATCATTTTGGAATCTCCAGTAATTGCTATATCATAATAATACATGCACTCTCTCGTTTTGACTCCATTGTGCCATCCTTTTAATATTGTGTCAAATAGCTTTCATTGTCTTGCCATTTATGGATCTGGGTCACTTTTTTATTTAGTGGTTTTTATGAAACCATAATAAGCCATGATAACAATGTCATTTGCCACTCTTTTGCTGGGACCTCTTTGCGTATTCAATAGCCATCGCCTATATCGCTGCTGCATGTATCACTGTGTTATGTTGAAACAACCTCACTTTGATATAAATGTAAATCAATGTTCTGTTTTTCATACTATTCTCGAAAGGACAATATTTCAAGTACATGATGTTCTATTTTGTGATGTATACAGAACACAGTGATCTTTTTAGTAACATATTAAGGAAACATGGAGCAGAAGGAGAACAACTGGTGGGCCAGGCACAATTCGCACAATTACTTCAGCTCATTCTGCAAGATCTTGCAGATGGTTTGGCTGAAAAGCCTGTTGTAGTCATCCAAAATTTGAAGGTTGTTAATGGCTCTAAGATAAAAAAGGTATGAGATTATTTTCATATTAATTTCCCATGTTAGATGTCAGTATTTCTTTGTAGATCATGAAATGAGAAAAACTATCAATTCCCTGGTCGATCAGATAGCTTCAATGATCAAAATAAATAGAAAACAGTACAATAAAATCTGATGCTGAATAAGGAATTATTTGCCATCAAGCTTGAGAAGATTCATGGTTCTGAGGATTGTTAGTTTCGCATAGACTATGGTGTTCTTTTGATTTGTTGTCCACTTCTCTTAAAGATCTGAATAAAAATTTTGGATTCGGAAAAATACCAAAGTTAATGACGAGACACCTATCAGAGATAACAAGTTATACTTTTCTTGATGTCCAACTCCATCTCTCAGCTATCAAGTTTGTCTACTCCCCAGCAAAGGATGCTTAACATTTTTGTTTGTTTGCAGTTGTTAGAACATAAGGAGCTCCTCGATAATGAGATGGAGAGCATGTTTGGGGATTGGAATGCTCACGGTCATGGAGAGGGAAACATGGAGCGATTGCAGGGTCTCCTCGAGGCAAAAGGATCCAGACTAGGCCTGCCTCCAGCTGAGTCTAATGAAGCAGTAGCGCTTCTCTACGACCAAATCTTCTCAGAGATCAAGGAAGAAGTGATTGCCGGAGAAGTGACAAGAGATGCATTCCACGTTGTTGTTAGTGATATCATGGAAAAGCTTGTAGATCAACTCGAAGCAAACCCCATCTTTACTGATATGGGGAGTTGAGGCATGTTGTGGTTCTCTCTTCGATGTACTCTAAAAACGTTTCTATATCGATGTTTAAATATGAAGTCTCTCCCGAAGGAGTTTGTGGTGGAGGTCAATATGTTGACCTATTATCACACACAAATAGTGCAGATAACTACAATGTTGATTTCTCTTTTGTTTTATATGATCTATCATTATGTGTGGAAATGACATTTTAGCATCATGGAATTTGTACGACAGCTATACGATATGTATACTACACATGCCATTTTTCTATTAGAAACAGGCATCTTGTTTCGATCTGTACAGATCTTATGATATCGATTTGAAGTACAAATCTTTTGGTGTCCTTTCTAATGAATTATGAATTCAATGTGTGATATATTTCAGGTTTCATTCTTCTTCCGATGACGTACAATCATGAATCACGATGACGGAGATACCTTTATGGTGGCGAGGTCTTCTTCTTCCCCTCCTCCACGGAAAAGCCGCCCCCGATGTCGAGACTTCCCCTGCCCTAGACGCCTCCTCCCTCGACCTCAAGTCGTTCGCTTCTCCGTTCCATCAGCCGCTTCCCCCTTCGTTACTACTATCTCCCATCCCCATCTCCAACCCCTTTGGGGATCTTCAAACGAAGGAGGTATTCCACACATCATGGCCCCTTTCTCGCTCGCATCTTCGCTCCTGGGTTCTCGACGAAGCTCCCGTCGGATAAAGCCCCACCAGACAAAAGGCCCCATTGACTCTCTGGTCGAAAGAGGCACGAAGGCGTTCACAAGGGCGGTTGACAACAACCCCGGAGACGATAGTGGGTTTCTCAAGGAAGAAGAAGACCTGGAATGGTCAGGATCACGCACAAGCCGAGTCCCAAATCTGGCACGCCAAAAGCTCAGGGAAGCCCCTATCTACCATTCCAAAATCTTGAGAAACTAGGAGGGGACTAGGAAGGAGCCGTCTCCCCTAGCGTGAGGGATCTCTCAACGTTGCTGCAGGTAGTATCTCCTCTCAATGTTTACATTTAATAGTAGAACATCAAGGTATGTGACCCTGCTGTGCCGTGGCAGACATAGGATGCCTGGTCCAGTGTCATCTCCAATGCTCTGCTCACCCTTCGAACCAATGGAAATGCAAAATCGAGCATCAGCGTACTTTAATTCGAAATGGAATCCAACTCTTCAAAAACAAGGAAAGCCCCTCTCCTCCCTCACCGACCATTGCCTTAACATCCTTCTCATTCTGAACAACAAATTCATGGCTCTCACGAGACAAATCCATGTGAAATGGCTCTCCAGAGCCAAAGTTCATTTGCGTCGTGAGGCTGACAAGAACACTAGTTTCTTCCATAACCTGGATAAGCAGAGTAAAAGTACGAACCATGTGCACTACTGCATCACTAGCGAGGATGGTTCCTCTGTTGAGGACGTCAATTCCATTTCCACCCGATTCGTAGATTGTTACATTAAGTTGTGGACTTCCCCTGCCCAGTCCAATGCCCAGCACTTCCCTCCATTTCCTCCTCCACACACCCCCCAACCTCACTAAAAACTTTTCCCTCTTTGACCAAAACCTATCGGCATTCATCGCTGGCAGATCCGTCCGTGATAATATTTCAATAGCTTTTGAACTGGCTCACACCATATTCAATTCAAAAAAGCAAATATTGATAGCAGATTAGATTTTCTCAACTGCATCTCTATGTGAGTTTTTCAACATCTTTTTCCGACATATATAAATAGAAAACAGTCCTTACTGATTGTAATATATATTTTTATCATCATATTTCAATTCATCATGGTATCAGAGCAGATGATCTGTCTTCATCTCTTAGGTGACGACGAGTGGCATTCTTCGTAGAGCTCAACCTTAGTTGCCTCGCCACTGTCGCTCTTGTCCGCTCTATCAACTTGCGTTCTTTGCTACCAGCACCTTTTTTCTCTACCTTTCCCCATCTACTCGGTAACAAACTCTGCTGATAGTCACTGCTGATATGATCAGTGGACTTTAAATCGACGGATCTCTTCACCTCTGATGCTAACCCTCCTCACTGTGACTCCCTGAAGCCATCTCCCATTCGACAGAGAACTGCTACAGCTCTCTGATCTCTATCGCACTGCACATCATCTCTTCTTTACCGATCACTTTCTGTCACAACAATCCAGTTCCCAAGGAAGAAGCATGGCTCACAGCGCCTAATTGCAACAGTCATCTCACCCACTTTTTGTCATTGCAGACTCTCACATTACTTCCTCAGATTTGTACATATCATTAACATGTCCTTATCATCTACATCTAACGCTCCAGTTACTGTCCATGTAGGAAACCATAGTACTTTTTTCTCCACAGGCCTTATTTCCATCAATGCTGCAACTCTCATCCCCTTCAAGTTATCCAAAGATGGCAACTATGCATCCTAGTGTACTCAATTTTTTAATCTTCTATTTAGCTATGATCTATTAGGCTACGTCGACGGCTCTCTTCGTTGTCCACCGACGATGCTCAACATCCCAGGAGCACCTAGTCTAGTACCAAATCCGGACCATAAACTTTGGTTACGTCAAGATCGTCTCATCCTACAAGCAATTCAAGCCTTAATCGTTGGATCCCTTGCCCCACTCATATCTTCATGTAATATTATTGCCGAAGTTTGGTGCAAGTTGCAAACCACCTTGGCAAATCATTCTTGGACTCGCATGCTCAGTCTCCTATCCTGCCTCATGAAAACAAAATAAGAGGGAAGTACTATTATCGATTATCTACAAAATATAAAAGTTATCATCGATAACCTGGCCCTAATATGTCATTTCCTAAGTGATGAAGAAGTTATTATACACACCCTCAATGGCCTAAGGGATGAGTAAAAGGAACTGGTAGCAGCAATACGGGCATGTGACTCACCGATGTCATTCGAATAACTCTATGATAAATTGACTGATTTTGAGATATATCTTAAGCGAGAGAACAAATTACCAGGATCATCCATCACAGCTCAAGTCAATCAAAAATCCAAAAGGAGGGGCAACCAGTCTAACAAGACTATCAACAAAGGTTTGACCAAGGTGCCTCGTGAACTTATGAGCTCCAAACAAACCATCCCTCCTCCACAGCATCAGCATTTTAGTCAAAACTATCAAGACGGCTACTTCAATTATCCTTAGCCTTGGTGTCTTGAACATCCAAGTCAATAAAGAGTTATTTGCCAATTGTGTGACAAAGTTGGACACTCTGCAAAAGTCTGTCGATCTCGACCCAAACTTCCTTCTCTATCACATCGGCCCTAAGCAAATCTCACGACTACTTTGAATACTAGTCAATATAACTGGATTATGGACTTTGGCGCATCTCATCACATCACTTCTGATTTACAGAACTTGTCCATCCATAACAACTATGGTGGAAATAAAGATATCATCATTCGTGATAGTAAAGGAATTCCCATTACTCATACTGATTCTATAATGCTTAATTCACATAGCACAACTTTTACGCTCGATGATGTTCTATGTGCACCTCACATTAAACAAAATCTCATTTCTGTTTCTCAATTCTGCAAACAAAATAATACCTCAATTGAATTCTTTTCTAATTCTTTTGTTGTCAAAGATTTGAGCACGGGAGCACCCTTGGTCCGAGGCCAGAGTAAGGACAACATTTATGAGTGGCTATTTATTCCACAAATTAACCAGCTCACTGTTTACTCTTTAGTTGTAACTCCAATTGATGTGTGACATCATCAATTGGGTCATCCCTCATCCTCTATTCAGCAAAAATTTCTTTCTCGTTATTATCTTCCTACTTTTAAAACTAATAGCATTATAACTCATTGTGATACTTATTTTAGTAATAAAGGTCATAGACTTCCTTTTAGAATTTCCTTCATATCTTGTTCTAAACCATTAAAAATTATTTATACTGATGTTTGGGGCCCTGTCCCAATCACTTTCTTCGACAAGTTCAGATTTTGTCATTTTCATAGACTATTTTATTAAGTACATATGATTATATCCTCTCCACCATAAATCTGAAGTTTCAATAATCTTTACCAAATTTAAAAAGTTGGTCGAGAATTTCTTTCAATCTATAATAAAAACAGTTTACTCTGATGGCGGAGATGAATATCAAGCCATCACATCGTGTCTTTCAGCTTATGGTATACAACACCTTAAGTTACCTCCATATACTCCTCAACTAGTTGGCTCTATTGAATGCAAACATCGATATATTATTGAAACTGGTCTCACACTTCTACATCAAACCTCTATACCAACTACCTTTTGGTCCGTAGTTTTTCAAACTGCCATCTACCTCATTAATCGTATGCTCACTCCAGTCCTCCAATTTCAGTCATCATTTGAAAAATTATTTCATCAATCTCCAAACTTTCAAAAACTCAAAGTTTTTAGCTGTTTATATTGTCCATGGCTACGTCTATATACTACACATAAGATAGCAGCAAGATCTAAGCCTTGTATTTTTATAGGATACTTTCTTAAACATAATGCTTTTCGATGCTATGAACCTCAAACAAAAAAAATCTTTATATCTCGTCATATTATTTTTGAAGAGTCTACCTTTCCATTTTAAAACCATAAGTCTCCTGCCATGCAAGCCACTCACAACACCATCTAGTCCTCTTCTTCAGGATCCGTACTCTTTGTTCTTCCGGTTCAACAGCTTCTACTGGAGTATACCATCAAACAAACCTCTCACAACACCATCTAGTCCTCTTCTTCAGGATCCGTACTCTTTGTTCTTCCGGTTCAACAGCTTCTCACTCCCTCCATTACTTCTCTTTTTCCTTCTTTACAAGTTCCCTCTTCTACTGAAGTAATGTCATCAGAAACAACCACTTTTTTTTACCCTTTTCTGAACCTAGTAATACTGAAGTGCCTCAACCTGCCCCCACCCGTGTCAGTGACTCTCCACCACCCATAACAACATCACAACTTAGAGCTCCTGGACATCCAATGACTACAAGCTCCAAAAGTGATCCTCAAACTACATCAAATCCTTGACCTACATGTTATCATAAAATCCTCTCCTGAGAATTGTGAATCTACCATAATTACTCAAGCCCAAAAATCTTCACACTGGCGTAAAGTCTTGTGTGAAGAATATGATTCCCTCCTCCATAACTCTACATGTACTCTTGTACCCTTTCATCCCACATAAAAACATCATCGGATGTAAATGAGTCTTTTGTATTAAGTGGAACCCAAACGGATTCGTTGCTAGATATAAAGTACGTCTAGTAGCCAGAAGGTTTCATCAACGACCTAGTGTTGACTTCACAGAGACATTCAATCTCGTTGTTAAACCCACAATAATTCGATTTATCCTAAATTTAGTCATATCAAAAGGTCCTATGTCAATTGGATGTTAACAATGTCTTTTTACATGGAACTCTAATTGAAGATGTTTTCATGCAGCAACCCCTTGGCTTCGTCTATCCTCAATATCTGAGTCACGTTTGTAAACTATAAAAAGCTATTTATGGATTTCGTCAAGCTCCAAGTGCTTGGTATACTAAACTTGGCTCATTTCTAACATCAATTGGCTTCATCAACTCCAAGTCTGATACCTCATTCTTTCTACAACAACAAAATGGAAATACAATATATCTTCTAGTGTATGTGGATGATATTATTGCCATAGACAATGACCCCTTAGAGATTCAAGCATTCATAAAGCAATTGACTGATCGATTCTCCCTCAAAGATCTAGGACCCTAGAGTTATTTTCTAGGAGTGGAAGCAACATTTACATCTTCAGGTCTCTTACTATCACAAAGAAAGTATATTCATGACTTACTATTAAAAACAAACATGTAGGAAGCAAAAAAAGTTACAACTCCCCTTTCTGTAAGTGAATCACTCAAATTATGTGATGGAAGTTCTACTATGGACTCTACTCAATACCGACAAGTGCTTAGCTCCTTACAGTACTTGGCTCTTATCCATCCAGATATTTCATTTGCAGTCAATAAATTATCCTAATTTATGCATCGGTCATCTACTACGTATTGGTCTATGGTCAAACGAATTTTGCGGTATCTTAAAGGGACCCTCAATCATGGCCTCTTTCTTCGCAAACACACCTCATTTCATCTCCATGCCTTTGTTGATGCTGATTGGGTAGGGAATGTTAATGATAGAACATCCACGTCAGGGTATATTGTTTTCCTTAGAGCTAATCCAATCAGTTGGAGTTCTAAGAAGTAAAAGGCAATTGCACGATCTACAATTGAAGTCGAATACCGTGCCATCGCCACCGCTGCTGCTGAACTCAATTGGGTCATAAATCTCCTTAAGGAATTCAACATCAATTCTACTCTTATTCCTACAATATATTGTGATAATGTTGGAGCTACCTACTTATGTGCCAATCCAATATTTCACTCACGTATGAAACACATTACTATCGACTTTCACTTCGTGTAAGATCAAGTTGTTAGATATCAACTACGTGTCTCTCACGTACATACAGTTGATTGACTAGCAGACTCACTCGCGAAGCCTCTCGTCCGTAAACTATTTCTGTTGTATCAGTCCAAGATCGACATCCTTGACAGGAGTTCAATCTTGTGGGAGCATGATAGTAGATGAGATTTTCTCAACTGTATAAGGATGAGATTTCCTCAACTGTACGAGGAAATCTCGCTACTCAGTTGAGGAAAATCCTTTCCCAACATGTATAAATATACAACAATCCTAACTGATTATAATGTATATTTTTATCATCTTATTCCAATACATCAAATCTCCTCTCATCCTAAGTAACCTTGCAAGAGCGTTTACCACAGTTTTATGAGATTCCATCGTGGGCTCGATGGACGGGATGAACTTTCATCACAAGTTTACCTCTTGGATAAACTCGTGCAACACCTCTCCTACTTTCTCTTACCTCATCAATGACTATCCATCATCTGATGGGGGAAATAAAAGGATAGGCAACAAATAATAACTTTTGTATATGAACAAATACTAGCAGGCTATAACACACAGTGGAATTAAACAGAAATCACAATCAAATAGAACACCAAGATTTATGTGGAAAACCCCTTCAACGTGAAGGGTAAAAACCACGGGGCAAACCAGAGAAAATCCACTATAGAAATAATGAATGTACAATTCTCAAATCTCTTGTCGAAAACCCAAGCAACAATCACAAGAGAATAACTGGGATACAAGGATCACGTCACTGTGCACAATATCCAAAACCTCCTCAAGCAATCACAGACGAATTCACTAAAGATCTGATCTAACCTGAGATGAGAAACTATTTGGATGAATGAGAACAATTTCTGCATTTTCCTTGTCTTTTTCCCTTTCTTTTTCTCTTGTTTTTCTTCCCTTTTCTCCTCTCTTTGAATCCCTAATGCTGTTGCGAAGATTCTGCCCTTTACTGCGATGTTAATCTCTATATTTCGTAGCCACCATTAGCCCCTATTTATAATTAGGGTTTAGGTTAAGTTAGGGTTAACAAGAGGAGAGCTATGGGCTGCTAAAGCTCATATGGGCTGAACTGGGCTCTCAGCCCAACAACCTCCCCCTTCAGCCCATAAGGGAAGCTGTCCCATGACTCCTCAGTGTAAATCCATACCGACCAACTATCGACACATCTCCTGCCTCTCTTTTGGTAAGGTCTTTGTCAACATGTCTACTCCATTATCATCTGTATGAATTTTCTGAAGTTGCAACTGCTTCTCTTTAAGTACATTTCGAATCCAGTAATATCTGACATCTATATGCTTTGACTTGGAATGAAAAACTAGGTTCTTACATAAATGGATGATACTCTGGCTATCACAATACACCACATAATTTTCCTGTTTTAGCCCCAATTCTTGTAAGAATTCTTTCATCAATAATATTTCTTTACAAACCTCTGTAGCAGCAATATATTCTGCCTATGTGGTGGAGAGAGTAATACACTTTTGCAATCTAGATTGTCATGACACAGCTCTCCCTGCAAAAGTAAGTACAAAACCTGATGTAGATTTCCTTGTATTAATATCTCTGGACATATCTGCATCTATGTAACCCACTAGCACAGGTGGTCCACCTCCAAAGCTTAAACAAACCTTAAAGCTTCCTCTGAGATATCTCAATATCCACTTCATTGCTGCCCAATGCTCTTTTCCTGGATTTGCAAGAAATCTGCTAGTAACACCCACTGCATATGCGATGTCCGGCCTCGTACATACCATTGCATACATTAAACTTTCAACTGCTGAAGCATAAGGAACCTTTTGCATTTTCTCCTTCTCCTCGTTACTTGACGGACTCTGTTTTGAGCACAACTTGAAGTGACCTAAAAGAGGAGAACCAACTGGCTTTGCATTGCTCATACTGAACCTTTCTAATACCTTCTCGATGTATTTCTCCTGTGACAACCAAATCTTCTTGTTTTCCTGTCACGAGAAATCTGCATGCCCAGTATTTTCTTTGCTGGCCCCCATGTCCTTCATTGCAAAGGACTCACTTAGTTCCTTTTTCAACTTGTCAATTGTATGCATATCTTTCCCAAGGATAAGCATATCATCAACATAAAGTAAGAGAATAATAAAATCCTCACAAAACCGTTTGATGTACACACAATGATCTTAAGCCGTTCTTTTGTATCCATTTTCAATCATAAATGAATCAAACTTTCTGTACCACTGTCTTGGAGCTTGCTTCAATCCATACAAACTCTTTTTTAACTTGCAGATAAAATTTTCTTTACCTTTGACATTGAAACCTTCTGGTTGCTCCATATAAATTTTCTCCTCCAAATCACCATGAAGGAAAGCTGTCTTCACATATAACTGCTCCACCTCCAAGTCCTGGCTAGCAGCAATACCTAAAGCAACACGAATAGAAGACATTTTAACAACAGGAGAAAAAATTTCTTCAAAGTCAATACCTTTCTTTTGACTAAAGCATTTCACAACCAGTCTAGCTTTGTACTTTAGTTGAGAATAATATTCTTGAGTCTTCAACCTGAAAACCCACTTGTTCTTTAAGGCTTTCATTCCCTGTGGAAGTTGCATCAAATCATATGTATGATTCTTCTGTAGAGCATCCATCTCTTCCTGCATAGCAACTAGTCACATTTTTTTCTGCTCACTTTCAACTGCTTCTTCGGTAACTCTCGGTCCACCTGCATCAGTAAGCATCACATACTCATCTGTAGAGTATCTTCTGGAAGGCTGACATTGTCTTGAAGATCTTCTCAACTGAGGTTCTGTGGGAAGTTGCTCCTTAACTTCTTCTTGCTCAACATGTCCTGCAGGTAGATTAATATCTGGTTCTATACCATCTTCCTGCACATCTCCCCCATCACCTTGATATACTGGAGGAATAACTGGGTCACAATCTGCTAATCCTTCTGCAGAAGTCTTGGCTGGTGCCTCCTTCAAATCCTCAAGGGTTTGATCCTCAAAGAAGACCACATCTCTACTTCTAAACACCTTCTGCTTTTCTGGATCCCAAAGCCTGTAACCAAATTGATCATGTGAGTAGCCAAGAAAAATACATTCTTTTGTCTTACCATCCAACTTAGACCTTTCATTATCTAGAATATATGCAAATGCACGACAACCAAATACTCTCAAATGCTTATAGGAAACATCTTTCTCTAACTAAACATGCTCTGCAACATCAGCATCTAGGGCTGTACAGGGAGATAAGTTGATCACATCAACTGCAGTCCTCAAAGCCTTATCCCAAAACCTTTTGGGTAGCTTTGCCTGTGAAAGCATACATCTGATCTTTTCCATGATGGTGCGGTTTATCCTCTCTGCAATTGCATTATGCTGAGGTGTACCAGGAACTGTCATCTCATGTTGGATGTTATGTGACCTGCAATAATCATCAAACAATCCTGTATACTCACCACCGTTATCTGATCTTATGCATTTCAATTGTCTTTCTGTCTCCCTTTTAACTCTGGCATGAAACTCTTTGAAGATACCAATAACCTGATCCTTGGTCTTCAAAGCATAAACCCAAACTTTCCTAGAAAAGTCATCTATAAAAGTAACAAAGTAAAGTGCACCACTGATGCCAAGAACATTAGTAGAACCATTAGGAGTTTTTGTCCTCAAAGGACCACATACATCTGTATAAACACGGTCCAAGGCATGCATTTTTCTAGACAAAGCAGGACTAGCAAAAGAAACTCTGTGTTATTTACCAACTAAACAATCAATACAAGGGTTCAAATGTATACCTCTGAGGTCAGGTAATACCTCTCTCTTGGAAAGAGCTTGCAGTCCCTTCTCGCTCATGTGTCCCAATCTCCTATGCCACGACTCCATGCTAAAGTTTTTCTCTATAGCATTTAACTGTTCACTACAAGCTTTGGCCTGTAATCTGTATAAAGTATGACATTTCTTTCCACTAGCTATAACAAGAGAACCCTTACTGAGTTTCCATTGCTCTCTGTGAAACCTGCTATCATAGTCTTCATCATCTAGTCTTCCAAATTAGATTCAGCCTCAAGTCAACCACATGCCTCACATCCTTAAGTACCAACTTGCATCCAAGATTGGTCTTTATGTGGATGTCACCCATGCCAATAATGTCTACTATGCCATGGTTGTCCATCTTGACAACACCAAAATTTCTAGACCTGTAGGTAGCAAAGAACTGCCTCCGTGGTGTAGCATGATAAGAAGCTCCTGTGTCAATTATCCACTCGAGATCCTGACACACACAAGAAAAGATATCATCAGAAGGAGACAAAATCAAATAATCACCAACCTGCACTATAGCTGTGACATTCTCTTTTGACTCTGTAGACTACACTTCTTTTCTCTTTTTCTTGCTCTTCTTAGGATGCTTACACTGATTCTTATAATGTCCTTTCTCACCACAGTTATAGCAGACAATATCTTTCCTTGATCTTGACTTGCTTCTACCTATGCGTGAACTACTTCTATCTTTAAACCTTCCTCTGTTCTCTGAGATAAGTGCCTATGAATTAATCTAAGATGCTGTTGAGTTCTTTCTTCTCAACTCCTCATTCAACAAACTGCTTGTTATTTGACTCATGGTAACAATACCATCTGGCACATAATTACTGAGGGAAACCACTAGTGTCTCCCAACTTTCTGGCAATGAACTGAGAAGTAACAATGCCTGCAACTCATCATCAAGAGACATTTTCATAGAAGATAACTGGTTAGTAATACTCTGTATTTCATTCAAATGCTCAGCAATAGAAGCACCCTCTTTATATTTTAGGTTCACAAGTTTTCTGATAAAAAAAGATTTGTTGCCAGCTATTTTTCTTTCATAGAGACCTTCTAACTTTTACCAAAGAGAATATGCAGAACTTTCAGTAGAAACATGATGAAAGACACTATCATCGAGCCACTGTCGAATAAACCCAATTGTTTTTCGATCTAATCTCTTTCACTCATCATCTGTCATAGTAATGAGTTTTTCACTATCCCCTTGCAAAGGTCTATATAAATCTTTGCAATACAAGAGATCTTCCATTCTTGGTTTTCATATCATCCAATTGTTTTCGTTCAAACTAATCACGCGAGAAACATTACCAGCCTCCATGTTCAAACACAAAAATTAAATCATCAAAACCTTGCTTTGATACCAGTTGATGGGGGAAATAAAAGGATAGACAACAAACAATAACTTTTGTATATGAACAAATACTAGCAGGCTGTAACACACAGCGAAATTAAATAGAAATCATAATCAAATAGAACACCAAGATTTACGTGGAAAACCCCTTCAACGTGAAGGGTAAAAACCACGGGCAAACCAGAGAAAATCCACTATAGAAATAATGAATGTACAATTCTCAAATCTCTTACCCAAAACCCAAACAACAATCACAAGAGAATAAATGGGATACAATGATCACGTCATTGTGCACAATATCCAAAACCTCCTCAAGCAATCATATAAGAATTCACTGAAGATCTGATCTAACCTGAGATGAGAAATTATTTGGATGAATGAGAACAATTTCTGCATTTTCCTTGTCTTCTTCCCTTTCTTTTTCTCTTGTTTTTATGTCCTTTTCTCCTCTCTTTGAATCCCTAATGTTGCTGTGAAGATTCTGCCCTTTGCTGTGATGTTAATTTCTATATTTCGCAGTCACCATTAGCTCCTATTTATAATTAGGGTTTAGGTTAAGTTAGGATTAACAAGAGGAGGACTATAGGCTGCTAAAGTCCATATGAGCTGAACTGAGCTCTCAGCCCAATATCACTGTAGCAGTGATCGGAGAAAATCACCCCCTTCAGAATTAAGGGTCTACGGATTTCTCACCTCATCTTCACGGATGGTGTTCTTTTTATTAGGGCTGATGACAAGTCATGCTTCACATCAATTTATTCTTGACCTTTATTCTTCCATCATGGGGCTTGGGCTTCAAATCAACAAGGACAAATCTGCTGTCCTCCTTCCCAAAGCTTGTAGCCTAGCCATAAAGCAAAAAATCTGTGATATGCTGGGTCTTAAAGAGGAGACCTGGCCTCTTACTTATCTAGGTCCATATATCCATCGCTGCAGACTGCTTAGCAGATTCCGAGATCAAATCACCCAAAAAGTCCTTAATAAATGGCTGGAATAGAAATTGCCTTTCTCAAGTTGGTAACTCGGTTCTCATCAACTCAGTCATCACCGCAATGCCTCTCTGCACTCTAATGAACACTTAAATTTCCAACAAGAATATTTCTAGGATCTCCAAAGAACTGCATCACTTGGCCTAAGGTCGATGGAGGCTTGGGTGTAAGGGGCATAAGCCTAGTTAAATCCATCGTTTGTGCAAAAACTCATTCCATGGGTACTGTCACTCCAAAGAGCGTGTACAGATTTTTGAGGGACTAAAATTCCATGGATTCCATTGTTTGGCCTCGGTGGACGACGATATGTCCTTTACTTATGATTTCGTGAGTCGAAAACTTCATTTAAAAACTCCTGTGGAAAAGAGTCTATACTTCTTAATATTATGTATCATGTCTCTTTCAATTAATAGATATGCTTGTTGTTTCCTTTAAAAAAAAAATCATGATGATTATCAATGGGTCATGATTAATTAAAGAGAATGCTACCTAAGCTGTACTTTTTTTAAAGAAAATATGAACCAAACCAGTAATTCTTTCTGTTTAAAGGATTCTGTCCTTTTCAAAAAATCGATCAAATGATGCTTTCCTTTTATGTCTTTTATCTTACTAATCCTACTATTATCTCATAGGTGTTAACAATATAGAACTCAGCGTCACTGAGATCGAGAGGTCATCCTTGCGGAATCGACTAACTTACATCACATCAAGCTCTAGTAAAAACTTTCATCATTGATTGGATGGCGAACGCTACAACATGATCAAAGAATTGGCTCAAAATGTTGTTGCTTTTGCATCTCATTATCTTCAAATTAATCACACCACCAAGCGCTATAAAGTATCAAACTATGTCATACCTAATTGTAGGATACACATGCCCTCGTAATATGTTTGCAATCATAAAAATGCCATTGAATTACTATTTCAATGAATGGGGAGATTACTAATTACAATCCCCCTTTACTATTTATGATTTTAATTAATTATTTTTAAATATTTTTAAATTATTTTTTTAAAATAAATATAAATATCTTTTAATTCATTTTTCTCTTATAGTGATGAACAAGGCGATAAACGATAGCTAAACGAATATGGCCTAAGGGCGTGAAGCATCGATGGCATAGAGCACAAAGGCATATTGTGAAAACAAACTAAAATTAAAATTAGAGGGATAGTAAATATTAAAATATTATTTTATTAATTTTTTTAGAATTAGGAATAATAGAGGGATTGTGAATGATAAAAAAACCGGAACTGGTAAGCTCGGGCGTCTCATCATAGAAATTACGGCACCACGGGTTTAGTCACGATACCGTCGAACGAGAGCCACGTTTCGGTATTCATGTAAACGAAATTTGTCTCCGAGAATCGTGTACATGCGCGTCGTAGCTACAGACCTGAATGCTGCGGGACCCACAAAGACTTCGCCAATAAATGAACCGGTAGACAGACGACTATAGACCCAAGAGCGCGAAGAAGAATCGATCGAGCACGGGTATGGATAAGCCTCACCAAGTAGGAAAGACACGTAAGCAGGATTTTCCATCTCATCAGCCCCTGCTTCTCCATTTCCCCTTTTAAAACCCCGACCGCCTCCTCGTCCGCACCGAGGCTCCTCTCCTCTGATCGCCAACGCTGCCTCCGAGTGATCCACAGTTCGACGCATCGATCGCCGCCTACCAGACCATCGCGGTACGATTCGCTCTTCTTTCCCCTCTCTCTCATGAAACCCTCTCCGATTCGCTTGGTGCGGCTGTCGGAAGCAATCCCATGCTTGTTGAATGAAACTGGAAGCCGTGCCGTGTGTAGAGTCGAATGATTCCCGGTCGTGTTTTGCTTTAGCTTTTGGATCGAATGAGCTCCCAATCTTTGTTTTCTGCCTTCTCTTCATTGGGTTTTGTTCCGCCTCTGTAGTTAGCTGTTCTGTTGCTTCTCCGATTCCGCCATTTTTGCCTCTGCCTGGTGCTTTGGAGTTTACGGTTCGAAATCGGAAGAGGAACGAGAGAGTTTGGAGACACAACCGATCGATCGGAAAGGGATGGTCCGAAGCGATCAGACGAAGCCAGCGGGCAAGTCGATGTTGAAGCGCCTCTTCGAGAGGCAATTCGCCAGCGTGCCCCGGATCTCTCCGGAGGAGAGACTCGATTCGTGGGCCGACTTGGAGCCGAGCTCCGTTTCTCTCGACAGGATGGTCCGGAACTACATGGAGGGGGAAAGCAGCAACAGAAGGCACCCTCCGGACGACGACCTCGCTGCAGAACCCACCATCGCATCCGCCGACGCCCGGGACGCCGCGGAGGCCGTTAAGGCAACCTAATCCGTTCTCGTCCATCCATTCGTCTAAAAACACCATAAAAATGGGATTTCTTTTTTTTTTTTTTTTTTGTTGCGTTCTGACAGGGTTTGGTTCTCTGCACGAGTCATAAGGAGATAAAGCTCTTGGCAGATGCATCGAACCTCATGGAGAAGAGCAGGAATTGCAAGAGAAAAGAGGAGTACATCAAAGCTGTGACCGCGGGCCTTCGATCCCTCGGCTACGATGCATCCATCTGCAAATCTCGCTGGAAGAAAACCTCGTCTGTTGCAGCCGGTAGAATTCTGCTCTCTGCCTCCCATCTCTCTTTGGGGACTCCTTTAATTCTCGATCGATTGGTTGATGGTATTGGGCCCATTGACAGGAGAGTATCAGTACATCGATGTGATCGTCGGCGGCGGCGAGCGGCTGCTGGTGGACGTGGACTTCCGGTCCGAGTTCGAGATCGCGCGGTCCACGAAGAGCTACCGTGAGGTGCTCCAATCCCTGCCGTCCGTCTTCGTCGGGGAGGAGGACCAGGTGGACCAGATCGTGGCCGTCGTGTCGGAGGCGGCGCGGAAGAGCCTGAAGAAGAAGGGTCTCCATCTCCCGCCGTGGCGGAGGCCGGAGTACATGCGCGCCAAATGGCTTTCCACATACTCGCGATCCACTCCATCGAAACCGAAACGAGAAGTGATCGGAAGCAGGAAGTCGGTAGAAGGGTAGGGGAAGGCCGACACCGGAGGCTGCGCCGCCCGGGTGGTGCAGCAACTCAGCGAGGCAGGGGAATGAACCCGCGGCGGCGATCTCGGTACTCACATAAACGCCGTGACTCATTTTCGCTTTTGAGAAATATATTTTTGGGATATATATATATATATATATATATATATATATATATATATATATATATATATATATATATATATATATATATATATATATATATATAGTCCGAACCAAAAAAACAAGGGCTCAATTTTGAACCCAATTGGATGTTCGGGTCAAGATCGAGTTCGAGTTGCGCCAAATGTATGGACGTTGATAAAATATTAATTTTAAGATTTTCGTTAATAATCATTTTTTCTTCTCATATTTCCATTCCCTCTATCCTAATTGGATTCGCTAGTCTCGAATTTTCTTTTAAGCCTTCATGAGGAGTTAAAGCAAATAAAATAATTAGCATATAAAGGAATCATTAAAATTCTGGCTCTTTGTAATGAAGTTATTATATCAGGATTTTCCAAGGATAAATAGTAAAAGTAGAACTTGATCATATACCCATCTTGTCAAGTGGAGAAGACTAAATAAGTTGGATAGCTATCAAGTTTTTTAATTAAATTTATAATATGAGATTCTATACTTTTGACATGATTTATACATGATAAAAAGATCATGATAGAGATAAAATCATGCACATATTTTATGATGAGTGATCAAAGTATTTAAGGAATGTAAAGTTATTATTTCATATTTATTTAATCTTTTATCAAGTAAATCACGTAAGTTTTCATTCTATATTTATTTCTATCATTAAGTATTTTATATTAAAAATAATATTAGATACAAAAAAAATTATATGATGATGTGAGTATCACTAATATTTTAGCTCAAATATATATATATATATATATATACATATACATATATATTCTTTTAATATATATATATGTATATATATATTCAGTCGACTTGCAAAAGTGGACGGCCGGTCAGCGGGTATGGCACTTTCTATTCGGAGACTTGGTCATGGAGGATACACATGACCTTTGGAAATCTTCAAAGTCAACGCAACCAAAAACATCGTTGCGATGTTTGCGGAAGACATTTATCCGATAACGAGATACAAATATCCAAATAGTAATTGAACGAATCCTTAAAGCGTCGGCACAAAAGAAAAGAGAAGAAAAGAAACAGAAATGAATTAGCAAATTGCTCGCTATGATAAGCTTTCATTGGACCGCTGGATTTTTGCGACCGACGCCCTGTGGAAGAACTGCTCCCTCGCCAAACATCTCACCTGCTTGATATAGTTTGCGAAGCTTACCGATCCCGCCGCTAGTGCTTCATCAAGAACCTCCACCGTGTCGTCGATGGCCTGCGCCGCGGCTTCGTTCTCAAGCAAGCATCGGTCGCTCTCGTCGGACGCCTCGAATCCTTCTACCTCGTCCATGTACAAACAAGACTCGGTACCATGCGATTGCAGCCAATTCGAGAGCACGGTTGCGTCATCCACCATCTGCTTCGTGACCTCGTTCGATCTCAGCCGCTCGAGTTCCAGGTTTCCTATTGCCCGGTCGATCATGTCAGCTCGCTCGCGCAGCGTAGCTTGCCTGAGACACAGCCGCTTCTTGTCCTCCTCGATTTGAGCCTGGAATCGCTTCACGTCGTAGTGGAGTGCAGCTACCAACCGGTCGATCGCCTCCCTCTTGGATGCAAGAGAAGCATCGGTGCGGCCTGGCGAGGGAGGGATGAAGCCGTAGGGGTGGCAAATTCTGAAGACCTTGACGAGGTTGCGCGCAAGATCGGAGAGGTTGGACTGGGGATACTGCCATGCCTGGAGGTAGGGCAGGACAGCAGAACCGGAGGGAGCGATAAAAGGGTGATCGTGTACCACCATCTGCTCATGGGTCGCGGGGAACACGTACACGATGGGTGCCACGAAGGGGTAAGCTTGGTGCAACCATATGGTGAGGAGGACGGGCGGCACGGACGAGGGCGGCACGGACGAGGATATGGGCAAGACGCCATGCGCGTAGAGGAGATGGACGGTGGTGCCGTCGTCATGGGTTAAGGTGTCGGATCCCGGGGAGAGGGTCCGGAAATCGTCGAATAGGGAGAGGAGGTGGTCGCGGATGAGCCACTTTAGGCCATGGTGGACATAGGAAAGGGCTCTGTCGCCAGTAGCCTCTAGGGCGGCCTCGATGAATCGGATCGAGGGCGACGAAACCATTGCTTCTTGAACAGAGGAGGAAGATGAAGGCTTGGAGACCGCACCTTCATAGGGGGGGGTTTATATATTAAGTGTCCTTCAAAGATCCTTTGCATATATATATATATATATATATATATATATATACACACACACAGTCCAGATTAAAAAGACAAAACAAATGCCAATGAATGGTGTTGGAGCTCCCTTTATGCGGACATGGATGGCAAGTAAGAAGGTTTGAAGGATTTGTAGCAGGTGAAACCACACCTTGGAGGACAAGGAACTGTGAGAGATTTAGTGCCTTTAAATATACTTTCAATGGTGACCACAATTAGACTTATCACAAACTTGTCACATAAACACCATATAGAAAGTATGATTTAGAAGCATCCATTACTCAAGTCAAACTCGGAGGAGACCACGAGCCCTGCCCTCCGAGTTTTCGTACTGCTCCTGCGAAAGATAAGACTGGGAGATGGAAGCAACCAAAAGTAAGAAAACGAGTTTTTGTTCTTCTCAGAGTGGCGTGCCCTTCTAAAGAAGACTTGGCACACTGTTTAATGGTCAATGGTTGAGTCTGCAGACTTGTAGTCGGTATGGAAAACAAATATAATCTATACAATGACTTGGATGGCATTTCGAAGTAATTGGAAAAGCTGATGTTTGAGGCAATGGTCATTAGAGAGACTGGCGCATTAATTGTATTCTCTTTGCTCTGTCAAGTATGATTTTGTAAAGCAGATCTTTGACTTTCCAAGTGGGCTGACTTCATATGCTTACGTATGGTTTACGTCGTCTGTGTAATAGTCTGACCTTTGTGCTGGTAATACAGACATACTCGGCAAAATATCCATGTTGTTTGAATGTAATAAATGAAGGTGCTACCGCTGCGGATAGTGGTGATGATACCTGACATCTTACATCCCACACCTTTGGAGTGTGATGCTGTCATTCCTTTATCTAATGGCAACTTGATCATCGTTTGGTATGAGATTTGATAGAGTTGTTGTTGGAACTGTTTTTGCATACATGTTTTCTGGAACATGAATTTTGCATATTGATATTGCTTTTTGAAGGAAAACAAGGTATGATACGATTTTATCTTATACTAGCTCGTTTGTCATAAAAGTTAGATACTAAGTAGAGCTCCAGATTGATACGAGTATGGTGTTATTAGGCCCATACGAAATCTACTCGAATATCATTTTTATCAGATTCTACTAGAGAACTCATTTCCTCTCAATTCGAATGATCCTGATCAGGGATTTTGCTTGAGCGAGAATACATAGAACATTCCTCTCATGATACTAAGAGTGGATGATCCTCTATTGACACTCAGTTATCCTTATAAGATTAGCTATCACTCATGATGATTAGCTATATTAGATTTATAATTTCTAAACCTATAAGTCTAGTATCAAAGAGTAGAGTACTCATACAAAGCATCATAAGTAACTCAAGTCTAAGGATTAAACACAAATGAGACCACGAAACTATTATTTAATGATGAGGTATTATTAACTATCTAGCATTCCATGAGCGGATCATTCAGTGAACTCATTCTTCAATGAGCACTTGCATTATATCCCTAGTGTCTCCATACAAGCAGTTATGAGACTAGCTACCTTCATCATATAGATGAGTATATAGTACACCGATCTGTCCAACTATCTCGATGTCCCTCTTGAGTAACTTATGATTGAAAATATTTAGGGTCTATGTTTATAGGCAAATTGGTCTCATTATCATAATCTCATCATGATTCAATTCTCACTGCACAAATCCAAGGATAACAAAAAAAACTATGCAGTATGTTACACATATCATCACTCACGTAATTAGTTTACAGGACACTTGTAACTATTAATTCGGATCGAGAGAGGAGTTCTCCAGGAGACTCCAATTAAAGCAAAGCTCGAGTAGATTCCATATGGGGTTGATAGCACCATACCCAATATACGGTCTCTAGGATATTAGATAGATGAAGGATTATAAATACATGGTAACTTAGGATAGATAGGTCCAATGGATTAGATCTCCCGTACTGTTTTAGGGTTATGACATAATGGCCTAGTACATCCATAATTGATAAATTGAGTGAATTATTATAAGATAATGATTTATTGAGTTAAATTTTTTTTTGATAAGTGCAACTCATGGCTAGCTCGGTATTGGGCCAAGAGGGTTATACACATATAGTGACACATACGGTGGATGATGCGATGAATAGAAGATTGACTATGTTATATCAAATAAGCCTATGTTTTATTGAATTCATTTAGTGAGACCTAATAAGAGCTTAGAGTAGATAATTAGATAGAGATTAAATACCTAATAGGACAGGATCTATTAAGGTTAACAAAGAGGGCTCTCTTTATAAAAGGGATATAAGAGGTTCTAAGGCTAGACTCTTTAGCCACCACCTCCTATCCTTCTCTCCTTGCTTCTTCATCAGCTAATTGTCTCCTCTCTAGTGTAAGAGGATAGTAAGAAGGACTGCCTCTGTTATGTGGTGACAATGCATGGAGGCGAGGAAAATGTATCACGAGAGAAAGTGTGTCGTTGCTTCATTCACTATATGGATCACCGCTAGAGAAGAGAATCATCCACGAATTAGGATCTGTAGATCAGGGATATACGAGTTCTCTTAAGTGAGATTATCTTACGTCTTATGTAATTTTCGATTTCATGAGTTTTTTGCTCCCAATCATCACACGCAATTTGATATAAATTTGTTTTTAGGAAATTAATTTCTTTTTTTTTTCGTTGTACATGTGATACTCTCTTAGGTTTCCCAATAGTAGTATCAGAGCTAGGTTGTTTGTGTGGTGATTGATTATAAACTATATGTGTTGTTGCATATTGTGTTGAATCATATGAAATCGGTTTTGCGTAAACTAGTTGTGTTTTCATCGATTTGAGATTAGAATAGCATGGTTTTTGGTGTGTAAACTATTCTATCACCCAAGAACTACTAGATATTAGTTTGATAGGGAAGAAGAGCTAGTCATGTGTATCTTGTAAGCCAATCACGTGAGTGATGGCACGTGTGACATGACATGCACTCTTTTTTACTTATTATTATTTGATATTTTTTTACTTTAATTTATCTGTTACATATATTATGATATCCATGGATCTGTGCAATGAGAATTGGATTGTGATGAGATCACAATAATGAGACTGATTCATTTTTAAACATAAACCCTTAATAATCCCGGTCATAGGTTATTCGAGAGGGACATTAAAATAACCAGACAAACTAGTATGTTGTATACCCATTCATATGATAGAGATAGCTAGTCTCATAGTTACTTGTGTGGGGACACTAAAAATACAATGCAGGTGCTAATTAGAGAATGAGTTCACTGATTGATTTGCTTATGGAATGTTAGCTGATTGATGATACCACATTATCAAAGAGCGATTCCATTATCCCAGTGGTGTACCTAGTCCTTAGAGTTAAGACACCAAAGATATCCTGTATGAGTACTCCACTCTTTGATACTAAACTTATAGGTCTGGAAGTTCCAGATCTAGCATAGCCGATCATTGGGAGTGATAGTCAATCTTACGAGAGCTATTGAGTATCGATAGAGGATCATCTGCTCTCGGTGTTATAAGAGGAATATTCCATGCATTCTTACTTAGGTAAATCCTTGACCATTGTTATTCGGATTGAGCGAAAAAGAGTTCTCCAAGAGAATCCGATTAGAGCGAGACTCGAGTAGAAATTGTGCGGGTCTGATAGCACCATGCCCGATATATGGTCTTTGAGATATTAGATGGATGAGGAGCTATAGATATATAGTAATTGAGGACAAATAGATCAAAAGGATTAGATTCCCTTATATCATCTGAGAACTGCAGCGTAGTGGCCTAATATGTCCGTAGTTGATGAGTCGAGTGAATTATTATGGAGATAATAATTCACTAAATCAAAAGAAGTTCTGATAGGTATGACTCATAGCCAACTCACGGCCTAGAGGGTCATACACATTTGATAGATGTTGCGATGAGTAAAGGTTCGGATTTGAGATCTTCGTCGAAGCTCCTATCTTGTTAGATATCCAATAAGCCACTGAATTATTAGATCCTATGGATGAGATCCAATAAGAGCCTATGAGAGATTATTAGATAGAGACCTACTAATCTAAGAGACTTGGGTAGTTGGATGAAGATTTACTACCTAACAGGGTAGGATCCATTAGGGTTAAGTTAACAGGGGGCCTCTATAAATAGGAGGGAACCAAAGGCCCTAGGCCAATGGCTTTCTTGGTTGCTATTTCATATTTTTCTCTCCCTTTAAGGAGCATCTTTGTAGCCTTTGTCATGTGGATCACTACTAGATAGGAGGACACTTGACCTCCTTCATCGTCTCCCACAAATCTGTAGAAATTCATGGATATACGATCTCCCTAGGTAACATCTTTTTTATACATAATTTTTAATTTTATAGGTTTTTGCGTATCAATCTTCGCACGACAATGAAACCTTTTATGGAAATATGATATTTTTCTTTTCTGTTCTTTCGTTGTGCATGTGATGTCACCCCTAAATTTTCCGACAAGAAGGGCAACAAGGGTTGTTGTCATATAGATTAGGTCGAAATTGCTATTTTGTACATCTCAAGAGAAGCAAAATTATTAACTTGCACATCAAAAAACTTGCTATCTTGCACATCTTAAGAAATGCAAAACTTGTTAGCTTGCACATCTCTAGAGAAGCAAAACTTGTTAGGGTTATATATTTTAATAACTTGCTAGATATACTTTTTCCTTTTTTTCTGATGACAAAGGGGGAGAAGTAATGATGATTTGAAGATTTAAAATTTTTTATAATTTTTATCATGCTTGATGATTTTATATTTCGAAATTATGCATGATGATTTAAAAATAATGATTTGAATGAGTTGAAAATAATGATGAACTAATAATGAATGAGTTGAAAATAATCATGTTTTTGTATCATGCATGATGATTTTATATTTTGAAATTATACATGATGATTTAAAAATAATGATTCAAATGAGTTAAAAATAATGATGAATGTAAATATTTTTTTTATCATGCTTGATAATTTTGAAATTATGTGTGATGATTTGGAATGATACATGCAATACTCATGATTTTATAATATGTTGCAAAATCGTCTCAACTTGGATTAAAAGGTTATCATTTATTTGAATTCAAGCTTATCTCGATATGACATATAGATAGGGAGAGTTTATTTAAACTCCATCATCAATTAGTTGTCATCATAAAAAAAGAAGAGATTATTGAATCTCGAATTTTGATGATGGAATCAATTGATGAGTTTACAATCTAATCTATGCTTTGAGATACGTAATGTATAACTAACTTCGATAAAAAAAGATAAAATAATTAAAGTAGGAAGAATCAGATGTTAGGCTGGAGTTAGAAATCGGGCATCGGGCTGAAAGAATCGAACGCTGTGTCAAGATCGAATGTTGCGGGAGTCAATATGCCGATGGATTAAGCGATATACAAGGTTCGATGACACGCCGGAAGTTTGCCAAGAGCTCGAATGAACCAATGATATGCTAGACAACTTAGATTCTTATCTTATAATTATTTAGATCTTAATTATAGTAGTTATGTCTTAAATTGAGTTAGCTTTGAGTATAACTTTACTAACTCAATTAGGGACCCATTGGGCATGAATTGTGACTGATTTGGGCCCACTGGGAGGCCCATTCAGTGACCCACATATTGGGTTAGGTGGTGACATTGTCAAACTGGCGATGGAACCACCTATGAGCTAGAAAAGTCAAAAACATACTTTTCTAGGCTATAATCAGTGGTACCACCTAGACTGAGTGGTGGTACCGCCCAATGTTAGTTTGTAGGCAATGGTACAGCCCATACCTAGAAGATCCAAAAATTTAAATTTTAACTTCTTTTTTGAAGCCATTCGAGGCCAATAAATACCCTATTCTTTCCTGCTTGAAGAAGCACAAAAAGAGAACAAAAAACCTTGAGATTTTGAGTTGTAAAATTATGAAAAGTGCTTAGTGTCTCCCTCTTCTTTAAGTTTTGAGCTTATTCTTGTTAGGGATCGGAGCGGCACTAAGAGGGGGGGGGGGTGAATTAGTGCAGCGGATTAAAATGAATAAAGCTTGAAAACCGATCCCGGAGATTTGCTTAAGAACTTGATTCAGCAAAAGAGACTTTAACTTGAAGATATTTAGGTAAATGAACTTGGAAGTAGGGAGAAGAAATCCGATCAGTTTGCAGCTTAAGTAATTTACGATCACGAGAATCTTAAGTACTCACACAACAAGTAGACGCAGCGATGTATAGTGGTTCGGTCAAATGACCTACGTCCACTCTTGAAGCCTCCTCCAATGAAGCTCCCAACTTCCACTAGCAAGTCTCTTGAAGGGGAAGGACCAAACACTCCTTTACAGCCTTTTACAAGAGGTTCCCTCTCTTTACAGGATTTTTACAAGTAGAAGAAAGAGGTGAACACTTGAGCAATTGAGAGCAGAATTTTGTTATAGCTTAGACTCAAATCTGACTCTGCAAAAGTCTCCTAACTAGCTAGAAGTAAAGGGGTATTTATAGAGAATTTTGGGATTCAAAATCCCTCACAAAGGTCTCGTCCGAAATTTGGTTGTCAGTAGCTTTGCACTGATTACCACCTGGCACTGGCGGTACTACCACTACCAAGCGATACTACCACGACACAGGTGGTTGCAACCACTGTTAGGCGGTACCACCGCTTTGCGGGCGATACTTCACCGCTGAAGGCACTACCGCGACATGTGGTTGCAACCACCTGTCAGCGGTACCACAACTGCTGAGGCGGTACTACTACGGTGCTCGGCTCAAAGGTGCTACTACCACTGGTGCAGCGGTGCCACCGTCGACCCTACCAAAAATCAGATGGGCCAAACCTTTGGCCCAATACACTTCACTAAAGGCCCAATTATTTAATACAGGTCTAGATAGGTTTAACACCTATTCTATACCTTAATTAAGTGCTAACTATGATCTTCTAAAGCCAAATTATACCAACACCATCAAGTTATCTTTTGAAGAGCTTTCCGCGATCTTCCCGGGCTTCCTAATCCCTTGGATTCCTTCCGGCGGACTCCCAGCTGGCTCCCGAATTCTATGGCGAGTTCAACGAGTCTTTCCAACTCTTCCGAACCTTTTCGGTTGTCTCCGCGAACCTCCGACGATCTTTCTGGCGAACTTCCGAAACCTTCGGCAAGTCCCCGATTTCATCTCGGTTGACTCGGCAGACTTCCGATGATCCTTCGATATCCGGTGGACTCTTGAACTTCCAAAACTTGACTTTGGTAATTTGCTCTATCATAGTTAATCCTGCGCACACTTATCTCAAAAATGGATTAGATCAAATAACCATCAATTGACTTCATCATCAAAATCCGAGATTCAACAATCTCCCCCTTTTTGATGATGACAATCAATTGATGACGGAGTTATTCTTAACTCCCCCTATCTGTATGCCATATAATGAGAAGGTAAAGACATTTGAATTCATTCTCTTGAATTCAACCAAAAACGATAAGTTACCTGCGTTGAACTTATCATCTAAATCAACATGAGGTTTCATTCGTAAACAATATCAAAGCATGAGATTTAATATCAAGTCGAAGGATGAAAACCAATTTTCATTTCGTCAAAAGATATCAAAAATTTGAGATTACAACAGGGATCTCATGATTGAAAAGCGTGACAACATAACAGATAAATCATGAGATGAAAATTGTCATATCAATCAAAAGATGGCATTTGATAAACATTTAAGGTAGGAATTTTTCATTTGCAATGCTTTTCAGGGATTGCAACAAAATATTTTGCTCATAAAAGCCACATTTAACAAATCATCAATTTCATATTTTTTCTCCCCTTTGTCATCAACAAAAGGAGATGAAAACGAAAACCATGATCGCAAGGCTAAAGGATACATCATTAAACTCAATCAATAATGAAGGTGAGAAAGATCAAAATTCATGAAGAGATTCAAAAATAATCGTTAAAAGAAACATCATGAAGGTAACATCATGAAAACCTTTCGATCCAAAGATGAGTTCTTCACAATATATAATGATCAATGATAGTTTCATATATCATTAAAGGTATAAAGATGAAACAATCAAAGATTAAATGTTTTGAAGGACATGCAATATTTAAACATTAAGGCAGATTTAGCATGCCTAATTCTCTTCTAATGAAGTCAAATTGTTCTTCATTTAGGGGTTTTGTGAAAATGTCCGCTAATTGGTGCTTTGTATCAATAAATTCTAAAGTGACATCATTATTAGCAACATGATCTCGTATAAAGTGATGCCTAATATTGATGTGTTTAGTTCTTGAGTGTTGAATAGGATTTTTTGTTAGACAAATAGCACTTGTGTTATCACATTTTATTGGAATGTTTTTTAAATTAATTTTGTAATCTTCTAAAGTATTTTTCATCCACACAACTTGTGCACAACATGCACTAGCAGCTATATATTAAACTTCCGCCAGTAGATAGTGCAACAGAATTTTGTTTCTTGAAGTCCAAGAAACAAGTGCATGTCCTAAGAATTGACATGTTCCAGATGTGCTTTTTCTATCAATTCTACATCCGCCAAAATCAGCATCTGCATAAGCTTTTAAATCAAAGTTATCAGATTTTAGATACCATAATCCTAGATTGGTAGTTCCTTTAAGATATCTAAGGATTCTTTTAACAGCTTTAAGGTGAGATAACTTAGGATTCGCTTGGAATCTTGCACATAGTCCTACACTAAACATGATATCAGTCTAGTTGCAGTGAGATAGAGTAAACTACCTATCATTCCCCTATATGTTTTTTGATCAAAGTTTTCTCCATTTTCATCCAAGTCTAACTTGGTGGAAGTACTCATTGGAGTGTTGATGGCTTTAGAACTATCCATGTTAAATCGTTTTAACAGTTCCAATGTATACTTGGTTTGATTAAGAAATATTCCATCACTAAGTTGTTTAATTTGTAATCCTAAAAAGAAGTTTAACTCACCCATTAGACTCATTTCAAATTCAAGACTCATACACTTAGCAAATGATTCACATTGTGATTCATCCGACAAACCAAAAATGATATCATCAACATAAATTTGAACAATAAGAAAATTATTTTCAAAATGTTTAATAAATAATGTAGTATCAACCTTGCCTTTAGTAAAATTATTTAAAATTAAGAAGGAACTAAGCCTCTCATACCAAGCCCTAGGGGCTTGTTTCAATCCATAGAGAGCTTTGGTTAGTTTAAAAACATGATTGGGAAGAAGAGAGTTTTCAAAACCGGGTGGTTGTTCAACATAAACTTCTTCGGAAATAAAGCCATTTAAAAAAGTACTTTTGACATCCATTTGAAAAAGCTTAAAGTTATTACTACTAGCATAGGCAAGGAGCATCCTAATGGCTTCTAATCTAGCCACAGGAGCGAAGGTTTCTTCAGAATCGATACCTTCTTCTTGGTTGAAACCTTTGGCCACTAATCTAGCCTTGTTTCTAACCACGATACCATATTCATCTTGCTTGTTTCTAAAGACCCATTTAGTACCGATAACTAAATGGTCACTTGGTCTAGGAACAAGCTTCCATACCTCATTTCTCTCAAATTGGTTTAATTCCTCTTGCATTGCGATAACCCAAGAATTATTTTTCAAGGCTTCGTCAATGCTCTTAGGCTCAATTTGAGAAAGAAAAGCGGCATGAGCACAAAAATTTTTAAACGAATAACACGTTTGAACCCCTTTCGATGTATCTCCTATGATTAACTCCTTGGGATGGGCATCCACATACTTCCATTCCTTAGGTAAGGAATATTCGGAAGAAGATGCTTCCAAGTTGCCATTTTGAGGAGAGGGTTCATTTAAATTCAAATTTTCAAAACCGAAATCATCATCAAGATCATTTTTCTTAATTTCAGAAACTTCATTAAACACCACATGAATAGACTCTTCTATAACTAAGGTTCTCTTATTAAAGACCCGAAAAGCTTTAGACACGGAAGAGTATCCAAGAAAGATGCCTTCATCGGATTTAGCATCGAATTTTCCTAAGGCATCCTTTTCATTCAAAATAAAACATTTGCAGCCAAAAACTTTAAAGTAAGAAACATTGGGTTTTTTATCATTCCATAATTCATAAGGAGTCTTGGATAGAGATGGTCTTATTAGAACCCTATTCATGACATAACAAGCCGTATTTACAGCTTCGGCCCAAAAATATTTGGGTAAATTATGTTCATTTAACATGGTTCTTGCCATTTCTTGTAAATTTCTATTCTTTCTTTCTACTACTCCATTTTGTTGAGGATTTCTTGGAGTAGAGAAAAAGTGGTTATACCCATTTGATTCACAAAAATTTTGGAAGTCACGGTTTTGGAATTCACCACCGTAATCACTCCGAATTGATGAAATCATGAAACCCTTTTCATTTTGAGTAAGTTTACAGAATTTGGAGAAACATTTAAAAGAATCACTTTTGTGAGCTAAGAAATAGATCCACGTGAATCTACTATAGTCATCAACAATCACAAAGGTATATTTACTACCTCCTAAGCTTATTGTGTCAATTGGTCCAAACAAATCCATATGGATCAATTGTAATGGTCTAGAGGTACTTATTTGATTTTTTGGCTTGAAGCTAGTTTTGATTTGTTTTCCTAGTTGACAAGCATCACAAACTCTATCTTTAAGGAACTTAATCTTAGGAATGCCTCTTACAAGACTTTTAGATGTGATTTGAGAGATTAGTTTCATGCTAGCATGACCTAATCTTCTATGCCAAAGTCGAGCATCATCATTCAAAGCCGAAAAACATATTTCACTACCAAGATCATCAAGATTAATGGTGTAGACATTATTTTGCTTGATTGCAATTATAGATGTATTGTTGTGTGGTTTTTCAATGATGCAAGCATTAGATTCAAATCTTACAATATAACCATTATCACATAATTGACTAATGCTCAAGAGATTATGTTTTAAGCCATCTACTAACAGTACATTATCAATTGAAAAGGTTGATTTGTTACCTATAGTACCCTTGCTAATGATTTTACCCTTGTTGTTGTCTCCGAAGGTGACAAACCCTTCATCTTGGCTAGAGAGCTTAGAGAATTGAGATGGATCTCCGGTCATGTGCCTTGAGCATCCACTATCAAGGTACCATCTCTTGCTCCTAGCTTGTGTGGGTGTTTTTGTCTACAAAAAAGGATTATTTTTAGGTACCCATATTGACTTGGGTGCCTCAAAATCTGATCTACTAATTCTATCATTATTCAATGAGTTCCTAATTGATCCTTTAGGAACCCATACTAATTTATTTGGGCTAAGTTTTCTATATGGACATTTGTGAACTACATGTCCGGATTTGCAACAAAAATTGCATTTGAAATGAGAGGAGACGTAATGTTGGCCCTTTAATGAATGTGGTTTGTGTTCGGTGAGATCCACTCACGAATCCAATTCCACATCTATTTCTGACATGTTCCTTGTTAGCAAGGATCATGTCCAAGCTCTTACTACCGATCTTAAATTTGTTTAAGGTCTCTTTGAGTAGCAAGTTTTCGTTTTTAATTGCTTCTAAGTGATTGCACTTAGAGCATGGGAGTAGAGGGAGAGAATCATGCTCAAGACTCTTAAACTTATCTAGTAATAAAGCATGTTCCTTTTTTAAAGACTTGAAGCTTTTTGTAACAGTTCTACATTCATCAGATAATTCATGAAAAGCAATTAAAAGCTCATTGAAAGATAAATCTTCATTAAGTAAATCACTTATCTCTTCTCCCAAAGCCATTAGAGCAAAGTTGGCCTCCTCTTTGATGCTTGCTTCTTCATCATCGGAATCACTCGAGTCATCCCATGTAGCCTTCAAAGCCTTCTTCTTCTTGAGTTGCTTCTTCGTGGCTTGAGGGCATTCATTTTTGAAGTGCCCCGGCTTCTTGCATTCATAACATATGACTTGGTCCCTTTTTGGTTCAGGTTTGTTCTTGAAATCATTTTTAAATTTGCCCTTTTTAATGAATTTTTTAAATTTTCTAGTTAAGAGTGCAATGTCCTCATCAAGGTCCTCATCACTTGATGTTCCTTTCAAGTGATCTTCTTGAGTTCTTAATGCCATATCCTTCCTGTTCTTTGGAAGGGGGTTCTCTAGCTCATCATGAGCATGGCATGTCATTTCATAGGTCATTAAAGACTCTATGAGTTCTTCGATAGGAAAAGTTTTAAGGTCTTTGGCCTCTTGAATGGCCGTAACCTTTGGATCCCAACATTTTGGAAGAGATCTTAAAATTTTTGTTACTAATTCAAAATTAGAAAAATCTTTACCAAGTGCCTTGAGTCCATTGATGACATCCGTAAAGCGGGTGTACATGTCTCCAATAGACTCACTTGGTTTCATTCGAAAAAGCTCGTAAGAGTGCACAAGAATGTTGATTTTGGACTCTTTCACTCGGCTAGTGCCTTCATGAGTGATCTCAAGAGTTCGCCAAATATCAAAAGCCGATTCACAAATCGATCGCGATTAAATTCATTTTTGTCTAGTGCACAAAATAAGGCATTCATAGCCTTGGCATTTAAAGCAAACACCTTCTTCTCCGACTCATTCCATTCGCTCATCGGAAGAAGGGATTTTTGAAAACCATTTTCAATGATATTCCAAAGTTCAAAATCCATAGAAATAAGAAAAATCCTCATTCGAGTCTTCCAATACATATAATCCGACCCATTAAACATGGGTGGACGAGTAATGGAGTAACCCTCTTGCATGCCAGAAAATGCCATCTCTCTTGGGTTTTAAACCAAATGTGAGAGTGAACCTCGCTCTGATACCAATTATTAGGGATCGGAGCGGCACTAAGAGGGGGTGAATTAGTGCAGATTAAAATGAATAAAGCTTGAAAACCGATTCTGGAGATTTGCTTAAGAACTTGATTCAGCAAAAGAGACTTTAACTTGAAGATATTTAGGTAAATGAACTTGGAAGTAGGGAGAAGAAATCCGATCAGTTTGTAGCTTAAGTAATTTACGATGCAGAATCTTAAGTACTCACACAACAAGTAGACGCAGCGATGTATAGTGGTTCGGTCAAATGACCTACGTCCACTCTTGAAGCCTCCTCCAATGAGGCTCCCAACTTCCACTAGCAAGTCTCTTGAAGGGGAAGGACCAAACACCCCTTTACAGCCTTTTACAAGAGGTTCCCTCTCTTTACAGGATTTTTACAAGTAGAAGAAAGAGGTGAACACTTGAGCAATTGAGAGCAGGAATTTTGCTATAGCTTAGACTCAAATCTGACTCTGCAAAAAGTCTCCTAACCAGCTAGAAGTAAAGGGGTATTTATAGAGAATTTTTGGGATTCAAAAATCCCGCTCACAAAGGTCTCGTCCGAAATTTCGGTCAGTAGGCGATGACTACTCTGCTTTGGCATCAAGCAGATACTACTGCTTTGACAGTGGTTGCAACCACTGTCAGCGGTACCACCGCTGCTGAAGTGATACTACCGCTCGACACAGTGGTTGCAACCACTGTCGGTAGCGGTACCATCGCTGCTGGGCGGTACTATCGCTGGTGCTCGGTCAACAAAGGCGGTGCTATGCGCTGGTCTCGGCATGCCACCGCCGACCCTTACCAGCTCAGATGGGCCAAACCTTTGGCCCAATACAGATCCACTAAAGGCCCAATTGGCCCAATACAGGTCTAGATAGGTTTAACACCTATTCTATACCTTAATTAAGTGCTAACTATGATCTTCTAAAGCCAAATTATACCAACACCATCAAGTTATCTTTCAAGAGCTTTCCGCGATCTTCCGGCGGACTTCCTAATCCCTTGATTCCTTCCGCGACTCCCACTGGCTCCCGAATTCTATGGCGAGTTCAACGAGTCTTTCCAACTCTTCCGAACCTTTTCGGTTGTCTCCGCGAACCTCCGACGATCTTTTTGGCGAACTTCCGAAACCTTCGGCAAGTCCCCGATTTCATCTCGGTTGACTCCGGCAGCACTTCCGATGATCCTTCAGATATCTGGTGGACTCTTGAACTTCCAGCAACTTGACTTTGATAATTTGCTCTATCATAGTTAATCCTGCACACTTATCTCAAAAATGGATTAGATCAAATAACCATCAATTGACTTCATCATCAAAATCTGAGATTCAACAATTCTAAGAGAGGTATGAGACTTATAAAAGTTCTCCTAAACCTATGAAAAGGAGAAAAGAGTTGTAAAGAGAGTAGTTGGTATTCGCCCATTAAGAAAAGATCGTTAGTAAACGTCAGTGGCTTTGACGGAAGAGGAATCAGGAGTGGACGTAGGTCGCAACGACCGAATCACTATAAATTTGGTATGCACTTTCTTTCTGTTCTTCATTGCTATTGTTTTCTGTTTTAATTGTTTGTTACCCTTACTCTAAGTTAAGCATACTTTCGATATGATTTTCGATACAGTTTCATCGAAAGAAGTTTTTTGAATCGTTGAAGTTTTATGAAAATACTAATTCACCCCCCCTCCTCTTAGTGCTGATACGGTCCTAATAGTTGGTATCAGAGCTAAGTTTTTCTTATTTGGTTTAACACATAAGTAAAATAGCTTTTATCAGTAATCTAGAGGGTCACTTTATCACTCGTCATCCTATATTCAATGGAATGGATTACACGTATTAGAAAACACATATGAGAATTTTTCTAATTTTCATGGACTTTGATTTATGGAATATTATAAAATATAATTTTCAAAAATCCTCTAGACCAATGAATGAATGAAATGATCTAGAGAAAAAATATTTTTCTTTGAATGCTAAAGTGATGAACACTTAGTTTTCTGCTTTATATACAGATAAATTTAATTATGTTTCATTTATAAAACTGCACATGATATTTGACATACACTTGAAGTCACACATGAAGGCACAAATAGAGTTAAAGAGTTTAAAATCATTTTAATATATAGTTTGAGTTGTTTCAAATAAAATCAAGTGAAACCATTGGAGATATGTACACCCGTTTTACTAATGTCATTAATAGTTTGAAAGTACTTGGTAAAAGTTTTTTGAATCTTAAACTTGTTAATAAAATTCTAAGATCCTTTCCAAAAAGTTAGGATCTTAAAGTAATGATAATACAAGAAGCAAATGACTTGAATAATTTTTTGCTTAAAGAATTTATCGAGTCTTTAATAACCTATGAAATGACTTATTTGGTACATGAACATAAGAACAACCTTCCAAGTAATAGGAAGGATATGATACTTAGAACTAAAGAAGACAATTTAGGTGAAAACTTAAGTGATCATAGTGATGATGATGACTTTGCACTCCTAATATGAAAATTTAAAAAATTCATAAAAAGCTGAGATACTTCAAAAGTAAATGTTCTCTACTAAAGAAGAAGAAGAAAGCATTCAAGGTGACTTAGGATGAATCAAGTGTTGGGATCTAGAGCGGTACTAAGAGTGTGTGCGGGGTGGGGGGGGGCGTGTGAATTAGTGCAGCAGATAACGATGACAAATTTCGGTGATTTAAAACAAATTTAAAATTTTCATATGATTCAAAGCAATATTTCGATTAAAAGTATTTCGATTACGTTTAACTTGAACACATATATAAGATGATGAAGTGGAAGTGGAGCAAGTAAAGTAAAGGCTTGTAGCAATGTAAATGATAATAAGAAAATGCAAACCCAATTTTATAATGGTTCGGCCATACGACCTACATCCACTCTCGATTCCTCTTCTCTTGAGGCCATCGACTTTCCACTAGCTATCCTCCTTCCAATGGGTGATGATTGACTTCCTTTTATAGCACTCTCCTTTTAACAGGCTTAGGAGATAACCCTTACAACGCCTTTCACCCCTCTCTTGAACTTTTCCAACACTTAAAATTTGAGGGAAGGATTTCTCTCATGTTTACAATAGAATTTTTCCTCTTTTTCATTTTAGGTTGTGTGTATTTCAATCATGGATGAGAGGGGTATTTATAGGCCTTAAGGTGATTCAAATTTGGAGTCCAAATTTAAACCATCCCGGATTTCCAAGTGCTAGTGGTACCAACGCTTGACACTGGCGGTACTACCACCAGTCTAATTTTGACACTGGTGGTACTATCGCCAACCTGGGGTGGTACCACCACTGTTGCTTTAATGCTGGGCGGTACCACCGCCTACAGTTTGAAAAAGTATGTTTTTTCACTTTTCTAGCTCATAAGCGGTTCTACCGCCAGTTTGGCGGTACTATCGCTTGTAGCAACTTTTGGACCATTAAATGGGCCTCCCAATGAGCCCAAATCAATCCCAATTTAGGACCAATCGGCCCCTAATTGAGTTGATATTATTTCACCAAAAACCAACTCAAATTTGACTCAATCCTACTTCGATCTAGATAATTATTACAACGCGAATCGTAATTAGTTGCCCGGCACATTTTTGGTCCATCGACGCTTTATCCAACACTTCGATGCATTGTCCTCTCTTGTGGTTTGTTGCCCAATCAGTAGCTAACCTCCGCAGCCCCGATCTTCTTGGTGTAACTCCACTCCTCTTGGTCTGATGCCCGATTTTTTGTCTAAAGCCTTCTGCCAATCGTCGACCAGACCTCCGGCTCGATGTCCAATCTCCTGACGTGATTTTCGCTAGCACAATATCGATTCTTCCTATGTCAATTATCTAATCCTGATCGAGAGTAAACCTATGTGACTCAAAATATAGTTAGATAACTAAATACGATTAATTAGTTTCATCATCAAAATCCGAGATTCAATAATCTCTCCCTTTTTGATAATGACAACTAATTGATGACGGAGTTAACCTTAACTCCCCGGAGTTTAAACAAACTCCCCCTATCAATATGCCATATTGATAGATCCCTTGGATTTTACCAAATCCAAGTAACATGTTATGAAAAATATCAAACTATCATACAAACGTATAAAATATTCAAATAACATTACATTGCATGAACTCGTCAATCTACTTCTCTCCCTTTGTCATCAACAAAAAGGAGAAGTAACATTATAGATAGTTTAAAAGATATGCAAGTTTTATAATCATACTAGTTAGATTTTTATCAACATTCAATCATGACATGTTTCTCATCATAGGCAAGATATCATTTTACCTTTTTTTTTGCAATACTTCATGCTAGCACCTTTCTAAATTTTACCTTTGCAAGCTATCAACTTCTTGTTTGCAATGAGCTAGCAATTTTGTATAATCATTTTAAACATGCATGCCAAATTTTTATTACAACATACAAGCATGACAAGTGTAGGAATGCTAATTTTCTAAGTTTTGCATTTTCTCTTCTTGTGATAGGCAAGATAGTAATATTTACATCCTTTGAGATAGTAATTTTTAGCTTCTCGTGAAATTGCAAGGTAGCAATTTTTGTAAGTTTTAGCTAGCTACTTTTGCCACTTTTTCTTGTGATACACAAGCTAGCAAGTTTTCTCTAAGCTAGTAATTTTGCTTCAAGCTAGCAATTTTTCTCCCCTTTTATCATTCTAAAAAAGAAGGGAGGATGCAATGTTGTAATTGATTTCCTTTTTCATCAAAATAGCAAATGAGATATTAGAAACAAATATTGACATAAATATTTTTATCATCAAAATTGAAATCATGAATTTAACATTCAAGCCAACAAGCTAGCTCCCCCTTAGTTATTGTCAAAATGAAGTGGAGGACTCAATAACTAAAAATTTCAAACCATATAAAGAAATCATGTCATGATATCAAGAAAATTTAAGAAGGACATGATTCATTTGACAAATCTTTTTAATAAAGCAAAAGAATTATACAACCAAGGATCATGATAAAAGAAATATCAATATCAAAGATCAAGTCATGATTCATTTGGTAGTAAAATGGAACAACTTGATTTAAGCATGATAGATCTAAATTCATCATGAATCATAAAAATAATTTCAAGTATCACTTATCGATATATCAAGACTTGGATTGTTTTCCTCTTTAGTAAGTGAAAAAAAGAAGTAATCATAGAGAAAAATATTTCAATTTGCATAAAACATCTCAAGTCAAGAATTCATTAGAGAGTTCATAATTTGCTTGAAACAAAAATCTCATTCGAACCAATTTGACAACTTGAAATCCATAATCAAATCAAAATCATTTTTAAGATTCAAAATACTAGCAATTTACCTAAATAATGAGAAGTGATACATAAAAGCTTAACATTTCAATCATCAAGTCATGAAGCATACAAAGAAGTATTGAAACATAGGAGAAAAAAAAAAATCAAATTATGCATGCAATGTTTCAACCATCAAAGTACATTTTCTCAAGTTTAGTATCGAAAAGTCAAGAGAAGACAATTTATGATTCTATAGATAAGACTCATTTTAGTTCAATTCATCAACTCCGAACTAATAAACAAATCATCAAAATTACTTTCATAATTTACGAGATTCATAAGATACCATGAAATCATTAATCTCAATAAGATGGGAAAAACATTTTCTTTTCAAGTGATTCTTTTAACACATCATCAAAATCTCATTCATAATTCAAGTGATTCACAAAATATCATAAATGAATTCATCACTTGTCTTTTATGAAAAAATAAAAAAACTCTAGAGAGAAAGATTTCAAGAAATATGCATTTCCATTTTATGATTCATTTCATATGAGCATGCCTTTGCCTTTTAATGTCAAATAGAGATAAGCACGAAAGTTCAAGATGTAAAGGCAAAAACCATCATCAAGATTTTTAAAATCGAAAGATATAACACGTCATATAAAAATTCATCGTAAAAACGATTAAGACCAAATACATGTTAGTTCAAAATGTGAGAGTCACTCATCATACATAATATGTTTTATTTTAAGTTGTTTGTTTCATATAAGTGTGCTCATGTTTTAAAAGATGAGTATCAAGTTTAAATCCAAAACATGAGTATTGTCATCAAACCCATTAAGATCAAATGTATCACACATAAATCATCATGATAGTGCATTTTCTAATTTTTATGTGTTTCAATTTAAGTGATGTGATCTTTCATAGGAATGTTCAAATTTTTTTATATAAAAATGTCATGCATCATCTTTAAAATCGAAAGCATCATCAAAAGCATTAAGATTCATGGATTCATCATACATATTATTTCAAAATGTGAGATTTCAAGTCATCAAGCATGATATAATCATTAAGCATTGTTTCATAATGCATCATCAAAATCATTTTAATTCTTTCTTTTATTAGTTACAACAAGATGATCAATGCTCAAATTTTTGCTAAAATCATGCATCATTTTATAAATCTAAAAAATAATTTTCGTCATGAAAACCATCGAGTCTAAAAACACATTATTCCAAAATATAGGATTTCAATTTTCATTACTTCAATTCCTCATTAAGCATGATACAAAAAAAATTAAAGATCAAGAATAATACCATAAAGCATCTTCAAAATTTTTATATGAAAACCAAGCATTAACACATAAGATTCGCTCATCATGCATAGTTTTAAAATGTAAAGTCATCAAGATAGATGTTCATTGATTTTATCTTATTAGTGGTACAAGCATGAGATGCAATTATCATAAAGATACTTTCAAGAATAACATACATAGATATACATTAAGTTTAAGACTGAAATCCGATACGGAAAGCATACATAGAATTTATGCATTATCACAAATTAAGCAATTATCATTCATAATTTTTACTTTTCAAAAATACTAAAAAGAAAAGCATAATATAATTTTTAAAAATAATTTTTTATTTCCTACTATCTAAATTAAGCACTCATGAAAATTTTTAAATAATTTCATAAAGGAAATGGGCTTTGGTTGAGTTGCTTACCTTGTAGTCGAAGCTCGTCAAAGCGTAGTTTACGTCTTCATCTTTTTTGTGTGCTTTCCTCTTTTTCATTTATGTGTACTCGTCTTTGGAGCATTCTGGTTTCTTGCGTACATAGAAAGAGTTGGTGTTCTTTAATTCATGTTTAATAAACTTTTTAAATTTTAATATCAAAAGTTCAACGTTCTCAACAATGTCCTCATCACTTGAGTCATCACTCAAGTGGCATTCTCTTGTTTGAAGTGTTAAAATTTTCCTATTCTTTGGAAGGTGGTTCATGTGTTCCTTGAGTTCAACATGTTCCAAGAAATTTATTTCATATGTCATTAAAGAGCCAATGAGTTCTTCAAATAAAAAATTATTTAAATTTTTAGTCTCTTGTATTGCAGTTACTTTAGGATCCCATCTTTTTGGAAGGGATCTTAAGATCTTGTTAGTGAGTTCAAAATTTAAAAAATATTTATCAAGACTTTTCAAGCTATTTACGACATCCGTGAAACGAGTGTACATATCGTCGATAGACTCGCTTGGTATCATTCAGAAGAGCTCAAAATCATACAATAAGAGGTTTACTTTTGAGTCTTTGACTCTACTAGTTCCCTCATGTATGATTTTAAGTGGTCGCCAAATATCAAAAGCCATTTCACATATAGAAATCCGATTGAACTCTTTTTTATCTAAAGCGCAAAATAAGGTATTTATAGCCTTTGCATTTAATGAAAAAGATTTTCTCTCCAAGTCCGACCATTCGTTCATCGGTTTAGAGGGAAGTTGAAAGTCGTTTTCAATAATATTCCATAAATCCAAATTCATAAAAATCAAGAAAACTCTCATTCAAGTTTTCCAATAAGTGTAGTCCAAATCGTTAAACAACGAAGGATGAACAATCGAAAAACCTTCTTAAAAACCATGAAGAGCCATTTCTCACAAGTGTGAATCTGAAAGTGAAATAACTTGGCTCTGATACCAATTGTTGGGATCTAGAGCAGCACTAAGAGGGGGGGGGGGTGAATTAGTGCAGCGGATTAAGATGACAAATTTCGACGATTTAAAATAAATTCATAAACTTCATACGATTCAAAGTAATGTTTCGATTAAAAGCATTTCAATTACGTTTAACTTGAACACATATGTAAAATGATGAAGGGGAAGTGGAGCAAGTAAAGTAAAGGCTTGCAGCAATATAAATGACAATAAGAAAATACAAACCTGATTTTATAGTGGTTCGGTCATACAACTTACGTCCACTCCCGATTCCTCTTCTTTTGAGGCTATTGGCTTTCCACTAGCTATCCTCCTTCTAACAGGTAAGGATTGACTCCCTTTTACAGCACTCTCCTTTTGACGGGCTTAGGAGGTAACCCTTACAAAGCCTCTCACCCCTCTCTTGAACTTTTCCAACACTTAGAATTTGAGGGAAAGATTTCTCTTAAGTTTACAACATAATTTTTCCTTTTTTTCATTCTAGGTTGTGTATATTTCAACCATGGATGAGAGGGATATTTATAGGCCTCAAGGTGATTCAAATTTGAAGCCTAAATTTGAATCATCACGGATTTCTAAGTGTTGGTGGTACCATCGTCTGACACTAGCAGTACCACCGCCAATCTGATTCTGACACTAGCGGTACTACCGCCAGCTTGGGAAGGTACCACCATTGTAGCTTTTATGTTTGGCGGTACCATTGCTAGACTAGGCAGTACCACCGCCTGTAGCCTGAAAAAGTATGCTTTTTCACTTTTCCAGCTCATAGGTGGTTCCAACGCCAGTTTGGCGGTGCCACCACCTGTGGGAACTTTTGGGCCACTGAATGGGCCTCCCAATGAGCCCAAATCAGTCCTAATTTAGGCCCAATTGATCACTAATTGAGTTGGTATTATTTCACCTAATACCAACTCAATTTTGACTTAATCCTACTTCGATCTAGATAATTATTATAATGCGAATCGTAATTAGTTGCCTAGCATATTATTGGTCCATTGGCGCTTCGTCCAACACTTCGATGCATCGTCCTCTCTTGCAGTTTGTTGCCCAATCATTAGCTAACCTCTACAGCCCTGATCTCCTTAGCCAACTTTGCTCCTCTTGGCCCAATGCCTGATTTTTTGTTCGAAGCCTTCTGTCGATCGTCGACCGGACCTCCGGCTCGACGTCTAATCTCCTGACGTGATTTCCTCTGGCACAATGTCGATTCTTCCTACGTCAATTATCTAATCTTGATTAAGAGTAGACCTGCGTGACTCAAAACATAGTTAGATAACTAAATACGATCAATTAGTTTCATCATCAAAATATGAGATTCAACATCAAGTACATCCAAAAATGAGGAGCAAACCAATAAAGATGAGGTGACAAACCATGCTCTAAAAGCTCTTAATGATGACGTAAGTGACTCAATCGAATCTTATTTATCTTATAATAAACTACTTAATCCTTTTCATGATTTATATGATGATTTTAAATTAGTTAGTAAGAGATATAAGTTACTAAAAAAGGATCATGCATCTCTCTCTAATGAATTTGAAAAATTTAAAAATGAACATGATAATTACATGTTAGCTCCTTGCACTAAGTGTCAAGATTTGGATTCACTTAAGGAGGAAAATATATCACTACAACAAACATTAGAAAAATTTAAAATTAGAAACAAATATTTAAACATGATTTTTGCCAATAAGGGTTATGTTTGCAGAAAGGAAGGAATTGGCTATATGAGCAATACTAAACAAAAGTCAACTACTTTCGTTAAAGGACCTACATTATATGTTTCACTTGAAAATAAATATAATTTTTATAGTAGATGTGTATATTATACTTATAAATATTTATTTAAAAAATATAGCTCACAAAAATTAGTTTGAGTTTCTAAAGGAATCATAAATAACTCAATGCTATTAGTCAAAATAGGTAGATCTTTTTATGAGGGACCCAAAGTTAAATAGGTATCTAAAGCAAACCTCCCATTTCTTGTCGATATGTCCATAATCAAAAGCTAGAAACAAGAGATTGTGGTACCTTAATAGTGGATACTCAAGGCATATGACTAAAGATCCAATATAATTCTCTAAGCTCATTAGCCAAGACGAAAGATATGTTATCTTCGGAGACAATAATAAAAAAAAAATATTGACAAAGGAAATATAGGTAACAAATCAAATCTTTTGATTGAAAATATTTTATTAGTAGATGGTTTAAAACATAACTTGCTAAGTATTAGTTAATTATGTGATAAGGGTTATAACATCAAATTTGAATCTAATGCTTATATCATAGAAATACCACATAAAAATAAATCAATGATTGCCTTAAGGACTAATAATGTATATATTATTAATCTAGATGATTTTTATAATGAAACTTATTTTTTGATTTTAAACGATGATGCATGGCTTTGGCATAGTAGACTAGGTCATGCTAGCATGAAACTAATCTCATAAATTATAATTAAAGAACTTGTAAAAGGTATGCTTATAATTAAATTTGTCAATTATAAGTTTGTGATGCATACTAACTAGGAAAACAAACAAAGAGTAGTTTCAAATCAAAGAATCAAATAAGCACCTCTAGCCCATTACAATTAATCCATATAGATTTATTTGGACCAATTGATACGACGAATCTAAGAGATAGTAAATACGCTTTTATAATTGTTGATGATTACAGTAGATATACTTAGGCATACTTCTTGGCACATAAAAGTGATTACTTTAAATGTTTTATGAAGTTTTATACACTAGTTTAAAATGAAAAGGGTTTTATGATTTCGCCTATTCGTAGTGATAATGGTGGTGAGTTTAAAAATCATGATTTTCAAGATTTTTATGATTTATATAGGGTATAATCATAATTTCTCTACTCGAAGAAATCCATAACAAAGTGAAGTTTTTGAGAGAAAAAAATAAAAGTTTACAAGAGATGACAAGAACTATGCTCAATGAACATAGCTTGCCTAAATACTTTTAGGCCGAAGCCATTAACACGACATGCTATGTCATGAACAAGGTTCCCATAATATTACTCCTATCTAAAACTCCATATAAATTATGAAATAATAAAAGACCCAATATTTCTTATTTTAAAGTTTTTGGTTATAAATATTTTATTTTAAATAAAAAGGATATCTTAGGAAAATTTGATGCAAAATCTGATGAAGGTATTTTTCTTGGATATTCCTCTATTTCTAAAGCTTTTTATGTCTTCAATAAAAGAACTTTGGTGATAGAAGAATCTATTTATGTTATTTTTAATGAGATTTTTGAATTTAAGAAAAATAATTTTGATGATGATTTTGATTTTGATGCTTCGAATTTAAATGAAAATTCTTCTCTCCCTAGTAATTGGGATGCATCTACTTCTAAAGAATCTTTACCCAAGGAATGAAAGTATATAGATGCTCATCCTAAGGAGCTAATCATTAGAGATACATTAAAAGGTGTTTAAACTCGTTCTTCTTTTAAAAATTTTTGAGCGAATGCGATCTTTTTTGCTTAAATTGAATCAAAATGTATTGATGATGCTCTAAAAGATGATTCATGATTTTTTGTAATACATGAGGAGTTAAATGAATTTAAGAGAAATGAGATATGAAAGCTTATTCCTAGGTCTAGTAACCATCTAGTAATTAGTACTAAATGGGTCTTTAGAAACAAGGAAGATGAACTGGGTATCATGATTCGAAATACTACTAGATTAATGGCTAAAGATTTCAACCAATAAGAATGTATCAATTATGAAGAAACCTTTGCTCCTGTGGTAAGACTAGAAGTCATAAGGATACTCCTTGCTTGTGCTTATTGTAATAATTTAGGTTATTTCAAATGGATATTAAAAGTATTTTTCTTAATAACTTTATTTATGAAGAAGTTTATGTTGAACAACCACCAAGATTTGAGAATATTCTTTTTTCTAACTATGTGTTTAAGTTATTTAAAGCTCTCTATAGATTAAAACAAGCTCCAAAAGGTTAGTACGAGAGACTTAGTTCATTTCTTATTAAGAATGACTTTTTGAAAGGTAAGATCGATACTAAATTATTTATTAAATAATTTAAAAATAAATTTTTTATTATTCAAATTTATGTTAATGATATTATTTTTGAATCTACAAATAACTTTTTGTGTGTCTTTTGCTAAAAGTATGAGTTTAATGGGTTTAATGGGTGAATTAATATTTTTCTTAGGATTATAAATTAAGCAACTTAGTGATGGAACCTTTATTAGTCAAACTAAGTATACTTTAGATCTATTAAAATGATTTCATATAGATAGTACTAAGGCCATTAACAAACCAATGAGCACCTCTACAAAATTAGAGGTGCTCATTGATGGAGAATATTTTGATCAAAAACCTTATAGGAGTATGATAGGTAGTTTACTATATCTCACAGCAACTAGACCTCATATTATGTTTAGTATTAGACTTTATACTAGATTTCAATCTAATCCCAAGTAATCTCATTTTAAAGTTGTTAAAAGGAATTTTAGATACCTAAAAGGAACTCATAATCTAGGATTATGGTATCCAAAATCTAAATTTTTTTAATTAATTACTTATGTCGATGTTGACTTTGTTGGATATAAAATAGATATAAAAAGCATTTCTAGAACATGTCAACTCTTAGGTCATGCATTTTTTTTTGTCTTCTAAGAAATAAAATTCTGTTACATTATCTACAACCGAAGTTGAGTATATAATAGCAAGTGCATATTGTGCACAAGTTATTTAGATGTAAAATACTATAGTCTTACTTAACTTGAAAAACATCCCTATAAAATAATATTAGTGCTATATGTTTAATAAAAAATCTCATTTAATACTTTAAAACTAAACATATTAATATTAGACATCACTTTATTAGGGATCATGTTAATAACCTTTATTGATATAAAACATTAATTATTAGATATTTTTACAAAACCATTGAATGAAGAACAATTTGATTTTATTAGAAGAGAATTGGCATGCCAAATTTTCCAAATGTATGAATTCTTCACATATATTTTTTGGATCATTATCTTGATTTCTCGATTTTCATGACTTGTGTTTTCTTTGAATCAAGATCATTTCCTATGATTCTTTCCTCTTGCTATTTACAAAGAAGAGATTTGATTCATGGACTTTTGGTATTCTTTCCTATAATCTTTTTATGTAATGATCGTTTTCCATAATTCCTTCCTCTTGTTATTTACAAAAGAAATGCTTTGATTCATAGATTTTTTTTGGTATTCACAACTTGATTTTTTATTTTTTATGTGATGATTGAAACATTGATGTAAATTTTTTTGTATCCTTCCCTTCTTTTCTTTTTGATGACAACAAAGGGGGAGAAAGATAATTGCTGGCATACATATCTCAAAAGAGAAGCAAGTACTGTTAGCTTGTACATCTCTAGAAGCAAAAATTATTATTTTGTACATCTCAAGAGAAGCAAAATTGTTAACTTGCATATCGCAAAAACTTGCTATCTTGCACATATCAAGAGAAGCAAAACTTGTTAGCTTGCATATCTCTAGAGAAGCAAAACTTGCTAGGGTTGTATATTTCAATAACTTGCTAGATGCACTTTTCTCTTTTTTGTTGATGATAAAGGGGGTGGGGAAGTAATGATGATTTGAAAATTTTCATGTTTTTGTATCATGCTTGATGACTTTATATTTTGAAATTATGCATGATTATTTGATAATAATGATTTGAATGAGTTGAACATAATGATGAAGTAACGATGAATGAGTTGAAAATAATGATGAATGTATCATGCTTGATGACTTTATATTTTTGTATCATGCTTGATGATTTTATATTTTAAAATTATACATGATGATTTAAAAATAATGATTTGAATGAGTTAAAAAATAATGATGAATGTAAATGTTTTTATATCATATTTGATGATTTTGAAATTATGAATGATGATTTGAAATGATATATGCAATACTCATGATTTTATAATATGTTGCAAAATCATTTCAACTTGGATTAGAAGGTTATCATTTATTTGAATTCAAGCTTATCTCGATATGACATATAGATAGGGAGAGTTTGTTTAAACTCCATCATTAATTAATTTGTTGAATCTCAGATTTTGATGATGAAGTCAATTGGTGAAATATTTGTTTTAATCTACTTTGTCGAGATAAGTGTGCAGGAACAACTACGATGGGAAGAAAACATAAAGTGATTTACCGAGGTCAAGTCCGTCGGGGGTTCAAGAGTTCATCGGAAGTCCAAGAGATCTTTGGAAGTGTTGCCGGAACCACCCAAGATCGAATCAGGGACTTGTCGAAGTTTTCGGAAGTTCATCTCAAAGATCGTCGAAGGTTCGCGGAACTTACCGGGAAGATTCGAAAGCTAGCCGAAGACTCGTTGAGCTCGCCATACAATCCAGGAGTATGCTGGGAGTCCACTGGAAGCAATCCGAGGGAAGCATCGGAAGCCTACCAGAATCTCGCCGTAAAGCTCGTCGGAAGTTGACTTGAAGAGTGTCGGATCAAATCACGTTGAGTTATGTTTTTAAGTTCGTAGTTTGCACATGAGTAGAGCAAGGATTTAGGAAAAAAAATCTTGCCTAAATTCAGTGGGGGCCAACCGGGCCTCTACTAGGCCAAGTTAGGGCTTAAACAGGGCCCATTCGGCTTTGGCTGAATGGGCCAGGCGGTTGAACCACCCAGCCTAGGGCGGTGGCACCGCCCAGCCTGGGGCGGTGGCACCGCCCAGCCTGGAGCGGTGGGATCGCTTGGCTGGAGCGGTAGCATCGCCCCTGTACACAGACAGGCGGTGGAACCGCCTAGCTGGGGCGGTGGCACCGCCCTAGTCACCAGACTAGAGAGGTAGCACCGCCTGCCTGGGGCGGTGGTATCGCCCCTATGTGTCGATCGATGAAGACTAACACAAAGCGGTGGCACCGCCTCGACACCTGTAAGCAGGAACTCAAATTTGATTTCAAATTTGGAGCCCAATTTTGAATCCATTTTGGATCTATAAATACCCCCCCTTTCTCAGCTGAAAGGGCACCTTTTTGAGAGTTAGAATCTTAGTCTTGAGCTTTTGAAAAGTCTTGAAAAGTCTTGTTCTTGCTAAGTGTTCACCTCCTTCTTCTTCTTGAGAAATCTTGTAAAAGTGTGAACTTTTTGTAAAGGGTTGTAAAAGGGGTATTTGGTCCTTCTCCTTTAAAGGATTTGCTAGTGGAAGAGCGGAGCCTCATCGTAAAGGCTTCAAGAGTGGATGTAGGTCATTTGACCGAATCACTATACATCATTGTGTTCATAAATGTGTGAGTGTTTACATTCTTGAATCATTTCATTACTTGGCTGCAAGTTGTTTAGTTCATAGTTATTTCCTTTACGTAAGCAATTACTTTCAAGTTCTCTTTCGCCAAATCGAAATCTTCCTACGAACTTGTGTTTTTGCAAAATCGATTTCAAAAGTACGATTTTAATCCGCTGCACTAATTCACCCCCCCTCTTAGTGCCTTTTAGATCCTAACAATTGGTATCAGAGCAAGGTTTGCTCTCATATTGGTTTAAAACCCAAGAGAGATGGCCTACTCCGGTATGCAAGAGGGTCACTCCATTACTCGTCCACCTATGTTTAATGGGTCGGATTATACGTATTGGAAGACTCGTATGAGGATTTTTCTCATTTCTATAGACTTCGAACTTTGGAATATTGTTGAAAATGGCTTTGCAAAATCTTCTCTTCCGATGAGTGAGTGGAATGAGTCGGAGAGGAAGATTTTTGCTCTCAATGCAAAGGCTATAAATGCCTTATTTTGTGCGCTTGATAAAAATGAGTTTAATTGGGTTTCTATTTGTGAATCGGCATTTGATATTTGGCGCACTTTTGAAATCACTCATGAAGGCACTAGCCGAGTGAAAGAGTCCAAAATCAACATTCTTGTGCATTCCTATGAACTTTTTCGGATGAAACCAAATGAGTCCATTGGAGACATGTACACCCGCTTTACGGATATCATCAATGGACTTAAAGCTCTTGGTAAAGGTTTTTCTAATTTTGAATTGGTAACTAAAATTTTAAGATCCCTTTCAAAGAGTTGGGATCCAAAGGTCACGGCCATTCAAGAGGCCAAGGATCTTAAAGTATTTCCGCTTGAAGAACTTATTGGATCTCTAATGACCTACGAGATGACATGCCATGTTCATGAAGAGCTTGAGAACCCCCTTCCAAAGAACAGGAAGGATATGGCACTTAGAACACAAGAAGACCACTTGAAAGGAACATCAAGTGATGAGGACAGTGACAATGACATTGCACTTCTAACTCGAAAGTTTAAGAAATTTATAAGAAAGAACAAATTTAAAAATGACACAAAAAGTAAATTTGAACACAAAAAGGACCAAGTTATTTGCTACGAATGCAAGAAGCCGGGACACTTCAAGAATGAATGCCCTCAAGCCAAGAAGAAGCAATTCAAGAAGAAAAAAACCTTGAAGGCCACGTGGGATGATTCAAGTGACTCCGAGGTTGAAGAAGCTAGCAACAAAGAGGAGGCAAACTTCGCACTAATGGTATTAGGAGAAGAGGGAGGTTAGTGAGTTACTTAATGAAGAATTATTTTTCGATGAACTTTCTATGGCTTTTCATGAGTTATTTGATGAATATAGAACTATTAGTAAGAAGTTCAATTTGCTTAAGAAAGAGCATGCTTTATTACAAAGTAAGTTCAATAGTCTTCAAAACCCTTCTCTACCCCCATGCTCTAAGTGTGAAGACTTAGATGCAACAAAGAGGGAGAACTTGCTACTCAAAGAGACCCTAAACAAGTTTAAGGTTGGTAGCAAGGGCTTGGACATGATCCTTGCTAACAAAGGTCACATCGGAAATAGAAGTGGAATCGGATTTGTGAGAGGTTCTCACCAAAATCCAACCACCTTCGTTAAAGGGCCTACATTGCATGTATCACCCCATTTGAAATGTAATTTTTGTGGCAAAACGGGACATGTTGCTTACAAATGTCCTTTTAAGAAAATTAGTCCACAAAAATTGATATGGGTTCCTAAAGGAACCATAAACAATTCAATGTTAAATTACAAAATAAGTAGATCAATTTGTAAGGCACCCAAAATCAAATGGGTACCTAAAAACCATCCTCTTTTGTAGACAAACTCACAAGCTAGGAGCAAGAAATGGTATCTTGATAGTGGATACTCAAGGCACATGACCGGAGATCCATCTCATTTCTCTATGCTCACTAGCAAAGAAGAAGGATATGTCACCTTCGGAGACAACAACAAGGGTAAAATCATTGGCAAGGGAACCATATGTAACAAATCGAGTTTTTCAATTGATGATATGTTACTAGTTGATGGTTTAAAACATAATCTTTTAAGTATTAGTCAATTATGTGATAAAGGTTATGTTGTTAGATTTGAATCTAATGTTTGCATTATTGAAAAACCTAACAATAACATATCAATGATTGCTTTAAAACAAAACAATGTCTACACCATAAATATTGATGAATTAAGTAATGAAATATGCTTTTCGGTTTTGAATGATGATGCTTGGCTTTTGCATAGGAGATTAGGCCATGCAAGCATGAAACTAATCTCTAAGATTTCATCTAGAGAATTAGTAAGAGGTATCCCAAACATGAAATTTGTTAAGGACAAGGTATGTGATGCATGTCAACTAGGAAAATAAATAAAGACTAGTTTCAAATCAAAAAATCAAATTAGCACCACTAGACCATTGCAATTGATCCATTTGGACTTATTTGGACCAATTGACATAACAAGCCTAGGAGGTAGCAAATATACCTTTGTAATTGTGGATGACTATAGTAGATACACTTGGACCTATTTCTTGGCTCATAAAAGTGATTGTTTCAAATGTTTCTCTAAATTTTGTAAACTCACTCAAAATGAAAAAGGTTTTATGATTTCATCAATTCGAAGTGATCATGGAGGTGAATTTCAAAATCATGACTTCCAAAATTTTTATGAAATAAACGGATACAATCATAACTTCTCTACTCCAAGAAATCCACAAGAAAATGTAGTGGAAAGGAAAAATAGAAGTTTACAAGAAATGGCTAGAACCATGTTAAATGAATATAATTTACTAAAATATTTTTGGGCCGAAGCCGTGAATACGGCTTGCTATGTTATGAATAGAGTTCTAGTGAGACCATCCCTATCTAAAACTCCATATGAATTATAGAATGATAAAAAATCCAATGTTTCTTATTTTAAAGTTTTTGTTTGTAAATGCTTTATTTTAAATGAAAAAGATGCCTTAGGAAAATTCGATGCAAAATCCAATGAAGACATATTTCTTGGTTATTCTTCGGTTTCTAAGGCTTTTCGTGTTTTCAACAAAAGAACCTTAGTTATAGAAGAATCTATTCATGTGGTTTTTAATAAAATTTCTGAATTTAAGAAGAAAGATTTTGATGATGATTTTGGTCTTGATAATTTAAATTTGAATGAACCCTCTCCTCAAAATGACAACTTGGATGCATCTTCTTCCCAAACTTCCTTACCCAAGGAATGGAAGTATGTAGATGCTCATCCCAAGGAGTTAATTATAGGAGATGCATCGAAAGGGGTTCAAATTCGCTCTTCTTTCAAAGATTTTTGTGCCCATGCCGCTTTTTTTTCTCAAGTTGAACCAAAATGCATTGTTGATGCCTTGAAAGATGATTCTTGGGTTATCGCAATGCAAGAAGAATTGAATCAATTTGAGAGGAATGAGGTATGGAAGCTTGTTCCTAGACCTAATGACCACTTAGTTATTGGTACTAAGTGGGTCTTTAGAAACAAGCAAGATGAATACAGTATCGTGGTTAGAAACAAGGCTAGACTAGTGGCCAAAGGTTTCAACCAAGAAGAAGGTATAGATTATGAAGAGACCTTCGCTCCGGTGGCAAGATTGGAAGCCATAGGATGCTCCTTGCCTATGCTAGTAGTAAAGATTTCAAATTATTTCAAATGGATGTCAAAAGTGCATTCTTAAATGGTTTTATTTCCGAAGAAGTGTATGTCGAACAACCATCCAGATTTGAAAACTCTCTATTTCCTAACCACGTGTTTAAGCTAACTAAGGCTCTATATGGTCTAAAACAAGCCCCTAGGGCTTGGTATGAGAGGCTTAGTTCTTTTTTAATTTCAAATGATTTCACTAAAGGCAAGGTTGATACTACATTGTTTATTAAACATTTTAAAAATAATTTTCTTATTATTCAAATTTATGTTGATGATATTATTTTTGGTTCTTGTAATAAATCACTATGTGAATCATTTGCTAAGAATATGAGTGATGAATTTGAGATGAGCCTAATGGGAGAACTAAATTTCTTTTTAGGACTACAAATCAAGCAACTAAGTGATGGTATATTTCTAAATCAATCAAAATACACATTGGAATTGTTAAAACGATTTAACATGGATGGATCAAAAGATATTAGCACTCCTATGAGCACCTCCGCTAAATTAGATATGGATGAAAATGGAGAAAGTTTTGATAAAAAACTTATAGGGGCATGATAGGTAGCCTGCTTTATCTCACTGCAACCAGACCTGACATCATGTTCAGTGTAGGGCTATGTGCAAGATTCCAAGCTAATCCTAAGCTATCTCACTTCAAAGCTGTTAAGAGGATTCTTAGATATCTTAAAGGGACCCCTAATCTTGGATTATGGTATCCAAAATCTGATAACTTTGATTTGAGAGCTTATGCAGATGCGGATTTTGGTGGATGTAAAATAAATAGAAAAAGCACATCCGAAACATGCCAATTTCTAGGACATGCACTTGTTTCTTGGACTTCCAAGAAATAAAATTCGGTTGCACTATCTACGGCAGAAGCTGAATATATAGCTGCAAGTGCATGCTGTGCACAGGTTATCTAGATGAAAAATACACTAGAAGACTATGGAATTTACTTAAAAAGCATTCGTATAAAATGTGATAACACGAGTACTATTTGTCTAACTAAAAATCCGATTCAACACTCTCGAACTAAGCACATTGACATTAGGCATCATTTTATATGTGATCATGTAAGTAGTAGAGATGTCACCCTTGAATTTGTTGATACAAATAATCAATTAGCGGACATTTTTACGAAACCTTTAAATGAGGAATAATTTGATTTTATTAGAAGGGAATTAGGCATGTTAAATTGTCCAAATAAGTAAGCTCTATTTGAAGATATCTTTCCTTAAAATTATGGTTTTCATCGATTTGATTTCAAATCTTTTTGATTTTTCCTCTTGGATTTATTTTCATCAAATTCTTTTTGACTTCATCCCATCTCTAAGAACAATTTTTTAAAAAAAAAAAAATATGAAAGGCGGATTTTTTGTGCTACCGACGGTAGCACCGCCAGATTCGACGGTGGCACCGCTTGGGTAGTCAGCCCCAGGCGGTAGAACCGCCTGCTGGGGCGATAGTACCGCCTGAACACCCCTTTTATAAGGGGTGAGTTAGGGCCAACGGTAGAACCGCCCCCTAACCCGAGAGTTCTCTTCCTCACCTCTCTACACTCCTCTAAACCCTCCCAAGCATCATTCCTTCCCTCTAGAAGCCTAAGAAGGAGATCTTATTTTGATTCAAGCTCCCTACATCTCAAAGGAACAATCTAAGGTAAAAACCGAATTATTTCTCTTTCTTTTTCTTGTCTAGTTTAATTCCTTTCTTCAATTGATTATTGATCTATCCTAAATAGAAATGACTCCTAAAAGAACATCAAGAGACAAAAGAAAAAGGATGGAGGTAGATTCATTTGACCAATCCTTGTTCAAATCACAAGAAGCTTCCCTTAGATTTTCTGAACTTGGTTCTAGACCCATTCATAAAGGAAAATATGTTGATTTGAATCAATTAGGGAGCCTAGAACCTATCATGTGGTTTGTAGACTTAGAGGCCTTACCCATTTTGCAAATTATTGAACCTGTTTATCCACGCTTAGTTAAATTATTCTATGCTAATTTAAGCATGAATGATGATGGCTTGTCAACTTATCTTCTAGGTAATGAGATCCAAATATTTGATAGTACTATATGCTCATTAATTGGAATTGTTGAGAAAGAGTTAGGGTGTTATTTTAGAGGAAAATGGGATATGGACACAGTTGGTGCCACCCACTCTGAAGCTTTAGAAACCGTGTTTGCAAACCCAAATTTAGGTATAATCCCCAAGAGTTGTGAACATTTATTACCTTTTAACTCTAAAATTTTACATCACATTCTTGTAAGCATTGTCATTCCTAAACAGTTTCATCATGATGAGATCAGTTTCACTGAGTTAGGTACCTTATATTGGATCATGACCAGACAACATTTTTGTTTTGGATACCTAATCCAAAGAAAGACATGATAGAGGTCCTTTCTAAAGGATCAATGTTACCATATGGAGGTTTAATAACTAAACTATTGCATGCCCATAATATTTGCATTCCACCAAATGAAGAAGCAATATAAGTGGACAGATTTAATATCATTGACGTTAAACTACTTAGGCGACTTAGGTGTACATTCGAGCATGGAATAGGGGTTAGACAACCTAGGAGAAGTGATATACCTCCCTCACCAGTAGACCATCCTGAAACACCAGTCTTTAGGGGAAATGAATCTCCTCCTCCTGATCCTTTTGTTGCAGCTACATCGATGCCGTTTACTTCCACCTTCGATGATCGATCATGAGAGAGTTAAATGAAGTAAAATTACACAAAATTGAAATTTTGAAGGAAATGCGGAAGATGAACCAAAAGATAGATCACATGTATAGGCATCTTGGCATTCCTCCTGAGGAGTAGCTTGCTGTATTTTCTTTTTGAACGTTGTAAACTTGTGTGCAACTTTCACATCTATGCAGTTAGATATATATGTTGTATTATCTTCATTACATCTTCTTGGGCACTGTGAAATGATTTTCGGCTTTCTGAATGATTTCCTTTTCCACATTTGTGATATTTTTCGGCCATCCTTTATTGTTACATATGAATCTCTCGTTTCCTTTTTGTTGATGACAAAGGGGGAGAAATAATATGTGTATTGCCATACGTTAACAGTTATATGCATTTCCCATGCTTTACAAGTTATTGCAAGTTAAAATGCTTATTTAGGTTCTTGATATCATGTTTTTAATTATGTATACTTCATTGATATCTTTGATACCTATTTGACATCTTAATGTCCAACATCGACTTTGTCATCATTAAGTACATCATGAAGTTTTTCTTTCATATGTTAAATTTATTGTGTTGAATTCAAAATTTGAATTCAAGCAATTTTTTTTATGGCATATAGATAGGGGGAGTTAAGAGTAACTCTATCACCAATTGATTGTCATCATCAAAAAGGGGGAGATTGTTGAATCTCGGATTTTGATGATGAAGTCAATTGGTGAAATATTTGTTCTAATCTACTTTGTCGAGATAAGTGTGCAGGAACAACTACGATGGGAAGAAAACATAAAGTGATTTACCGAGGTCAAGTCCGTCGGGGGTTCAAGAGTTCATCTAAGTCCGAGAGATCTTGAGCGTTATGTCGGAACCATCCAAGATCGAATCAGGGACTTGCTGAAGTTTTCGGAAGTTCATCTCAAAGATCGTCGAAGGTTCACGGAACTTACCAGGAAGATTCGGAAGCTAGCCGGAGACTCGTTGAGCTCGCCATACAATCCGGGAGTATGCTGGGAGTCCATTGGAAGCAATCCGAGGGAAGCATCGGAAGGCTGCCGGAATCTTGTCGTAAAGCTCACCGGAAGTTGACTTGAAGAGTGTCAGATCAAATCACGTTGAGTTATGTTTTTAAGTTTGTAGTTTGCACATGAGTAGAGCAAGGATTTAGGAAAAAAATCCTGCCTAAATTCAGTGGGGGCCAACCGGGCCTCTATTGGGCCAAGTTGGGGCTTAAACAGGGCCCATTTGGCTTTGGCTAAATGGGCCAGGCGGTTGAACCGCCCGGCTGAAGCGATGGCACCGCCCGACTGAAGCGGCACCGCCACCTGAGCGGTGGGACCACTGGTGAGCGTAGCACCGCCTCATACCTGAGCGCGGTGGAACCACTGGTCAAGCGCGGCACCGCCCTTGTACACGAGCAGCGGTGGAAGCTGCACGGTGAAGCGATGGCACCATCCCAGTCACTGACTAGAGCGGTAGCACCGCCGCCTGGGGCGGTACGTACCAGCTGTGTGTGTCGATCAGATGACACACAGCGATAACACCGCCTCGATAGCGATGTGCACCGCCTCGACACCCAAAACCGGGAACTCCAAATTTGATTTCAAATTTGGAGCCCAATTTTGAATCTATTTTGGATCTATAAATACCCCCCCTTTCTCAACTGAAAGGGCACCTTTTTGAGAGTTAGAATCTTAGTCTTGAGCTTTTGAAAAGTCTTGAAAAGTCTTGTTCTTGCTAAGTGTTCACCTTCTTCTTCTTCTTGAGAAATCTTGTAAAAGTGTGAACTTCTTATAAAGGGTTGTAAAAGGGCTATTTGGTCCTTCCCCTTCAAAGGATTTGCTAGTGGAAGAGCGGAGCCTCATCGTAAAGGCTTCAAGAGTGGATGTAGGTCATTTGACCGAACCACTATACATCATTGTGTTCATAAATGTGTGAGTGTTTACATTCTTGAATCATTTCAATACTTGGTTGCAAGTTGTTTAGTTCATAGTTATTTCCTTTATGTAAGCAATTACTTTCAAGTTCTCTTTCGCCAAATCGAAATCTTCCTACGAACTTGTGTTTTTACAAAATCGGTTTCAAAAGTACGATTTTAATCCGCTGCACTAATTCACCCCCCCCTCTTAGTGCCTTTTAGATCCTAACATGATTGTCATTATAAAAAAGGAGGAGATCATTGAATCCTGGATTTTAATGATGAAATCAATTGATGAGTTTACTATCTAATCTATGCTTTGAGATAAGTGATGCAAAACTAACTTTAATCAGAAAAGGTAAAATAATTAAAGTAAGAAGAATTAAACATTGGACCGAGTCAGAAATTGAGCATCGAGCCAGAAAAATCAAACGTTGTGCCAAGATCAAATATTGCGGGAGTCAATATGCCAATGGATCGGGTGATACACCGAAAGTTTAGACGATGAGCTGGAAGTTCACCAGGAACTCGAATGAACTAAGGGCATGCCAAACAACTTAGATTTATATCTTGTAATTGTTTAGGTCTTAATTATCATAGTTAGGTCTTAAATGTTAACTTTGGGTATAACTTTACTAGCTCAATTAGAGACCTATTGGGCCTGAATTGGAACTGAATTAAGCCTATTGGGAGGCCCACTCAGTGACCCACATATTGGGTCAAGTGATGAAGCTGCCAAATTGGCGATGAAATCACCTATAAGTTGGAAAAGTCAAAAGCATACTTTTCTAAGCTACAAGTAGTGGTACCGCCTAGATTGGGCGGTGATACCGCCTAGATTGGGCGGTGATACCGCCTAGATTGGGTGGTGATACCACCCAATGTCAGTCTGCAGGAGGTGGTATTACCTAGATTGGGCGATGGTACCACTAGCCATTAATGCCGTAAGCGGTGGTACTACCTGTATTCAGCAGACCTGAAAATTTAAATTTTGATTTTATTTTTGAAGCTATTTGGGGTCTATAAATATTCCCACTCTTTCTTGCTTGAAGAAGCACAAAAAAAGAATAAAAATCCTTGAGATTCTGAGTTGTAAAGTTATGAAAAGTGTTAAGTGTCCCCAAATCCTCCTCTTTAAGTTTTGGTCTTATTATAAAAGAGGCGTGAGACTTGTAAATGTTATCTTCTAAACCTATAAAAATGAAAAAAAAGTTGTAAAGAGGATAGTTGGTCTTCGCCCATTGAAAGAATATTGTTAGTGAACGTTGGTGTCTTCAACGAAAGAGGAATCAGGAGTGGACGTAGGTCACGATGATCTAATCATTATAAATTTAATGTGCACTTTCTTTCTACTCTTCATTGCTATTGTTTTCTATTTCAATTGCTTATTACACTTACTTTAAGTCAAGCATACTTTCGATATCATTTCTAATATAGTTTCATCAAAGGAAATTTTTTGAATCATTAAAGTTTTTGAAAGTACTAATTCAAACCCCTCCCCCCCACTCTTAGTGTCAATATAGTCCTAACACACACACACACACACACACACACACACACACACACACACACACACACACACACACACACACACACACACACACATATATATATATATATATATATATATATATATATATATATATATATATATATATATATATACTTTCATTCCTTGGGTAAGGTTTCTTTAGAATAGATGTATCTAAGTTACTTTGGAGAAGAGAATTCTCATTTAAATTCAATTTATCAAATCCAAAATTATCATCAAAATTATTTTCTTAGTTCAAGAGATTCATAAAAAATAACATAAATAGATTTATCAATGACTAAGGATCTCTTATTAAAAACTTGATAAACTTTAGGGATAAAGAAATTTTCAAGAAAAATGCATTCCTCTTACAAGTTCTTTAGTTTCAATTTATGTGATTGATTTTATACTAGCATGCCTTAGTCTTCTATGCTAAAGCCATGCATCATCATTTAAAATCAAAAATTAAGTTTTGTCATGATAATCATCAAGATCAATATTTTAATCATTATCGCTCCTTAAGGCGATTATAGATTTATTTTTATTTAGTATCTCTATAGTGCAAGCATTAAATTCAAATTTAATTTTATATCACTTATCATACAATAAGTAATGTTTTAAATCATTTCCTGACAAAAAATCTTCAATCAAAATATTTGATTTGTTACTAATGATGCCAATGATCTTTCATTTAATATTATTATTTTGGCTAGTGAGCTTTGAGAAGTGTGTTGGATCTCTGGTCATATGCATTAAGAATCCACTATCAAGATATCTTTTGCTTCTAACTCTTATTTAGAGACATACCTATAAGAAAGATAGGTTTGTTCTATATACCCATTTAACTTTGAGGCATTTATAGTTAGATCTATCTTTTTTACTTTTGGTATCAAGTCATTTAAGATTCCTTTAGGAAACCAAACTAATTTATGAGAGTTGTACTTTTAAAATAAACATGTATAAATATAATGACCACATCTTTCATAAAAATTACATTTAACTTTAGGAAAAACATATAATGTGGGTTTTTTAACAAATGTAGTTAGCTTTTGTTTAGTGTTACTATTCACAAAGTTGATTCCTTCCTTTCTATGTACACATCATTTGTTAGCAAGATTCATATTTAATGATTTATTTTCAGTTTTAAAATTTTCTAATATTTGTTTAATAACATAATTTTCTTTTTGGATGAGTCTAACTCTTCAAATTTAATGTAAGATGTTAACAAGTAATTGTCATACTCATTTTTCAATTTATCAAATTCACTAGAGAGAGAAACATGATCCTTTTTTAGTAATTTATATTTCTTACTAATTGTTTTTGTTGAATCTCGGATTTTGATGATGAAACTAATTGATTGTGTTCTAGTTATCTAACTATGTTTTGAGTCACGCAGGTCTACTCTCAATCAGGATTAGATAATTGATGTAGGATGAATCAGTGTTGCGCTAGAGGAAATCACATCAGGAGTTTGGACATCGAGCCGGAGGTCTGGTCGACGATCGATAGAAGGCTTCGGACAAAGAAATCGAGCATCGGGCCAAGAAAAGTGGAGTTGCACCAACGAGATCGGGGCTGCGAAGGTCAGTTGCCGATTGAGTAGCAAGTCGCAAGAGAGAACGAAGCACCGAAGTGTCGGATGAAGCGCTGATGGACCAATGATGTGTCGGGCAACTAATTACGATTCGCATTGTAATAATTATCTAGATCGAAATAGGATTAACTTAATTAGATTATAATTGGGCCAACCCAGTTAGGGGTCAATTGGGCCTGCATTAGAGCTGTGTTGGGCCGAATAAAAGGCCCAAATAGTGCCCAAGTGTTACATCAAGCGGTGGCACCGCTAGAAGGCTCAGTCTTCTAGACTGAGTTTGGGTGGTGGTATCGCCCAATGTCAGTGTACCTGGGCAGTGGTATCGCCTAGTACACTAACAGTGGCAGTGTGCTAGGCGATGGTACTGCCCAGCACTGGCGGTGGTACTCTAGTACCCAGAAAACCTATGATGAGAAGGCTTTTGGCTCCATATTTGAATTCATTTGGAACCTATAAATATCTCTCTTATCCCTAGGTTGAATACACAAGCACACAAACTTTAGAAAGAAGAAAATGCTGTAAAAATCCCTCCTCTAGCTTTCATTTATTTTCAGCAAAAAGATAGGAGTGTGTGAGTACTTGTAAGGGTTATCTCATGAGCCCATCAAAAGGAGAAAACATTGTAAGGGAGTCAGTCCTTGCCCGTTGGAAGAAGAACAACTAGTGGAAAGCTGGTGGCCTCAAGTAAAGAGGAATCAGAAGTGGACGTAGGTCGAATGACCGAACCACTATAAAATCGGGTTTGCATTTTTATTCTTGTTTATCTTTGCTGCAAGCCTTTACCTTAATGCAATTACTTGAATCTCTCTCATTACGAATCGCTTTCAAGCTTAACACATTTCTGATATGGCTTTCATCAAAATAATTTTTATCGTATGAAGTTTTTCGAAATCTCTCGAAATCGTTGAATTTGTAGTAATTTTACCGTTGCACTAATTCACCCCCCCCTCTAGTGCCACTCTTGATCTTAACAGTTTTGGGTTCATCATATAAATCATGAAATGTATCAAGTAATTCATCATAAGATAAGAAGATTTTAGGTAAGTTACAAACCTCATCGTTGAAAGCTATCAATGCGTAGTTTGCCATTTCGTCTTCACTGATTTGCTCTTCGTCTTCTAATGCACTTGATGTTAAATCTCAAATTTTGATAATGAAATCAATTGATAAATTTATGACTAATAAGCGTTTGAGAAAAGTGACGCATGAGAAACTTCGATCTTGTACTTAAATCATAAAGCAAGAGAATCAAATGTTGAGTCAAAAAGCACCATGTTAGAGATTGGATGTCGGGCTGAAAGATTGGTCAACATGCCAGAGGATGGACTTCGTGCCATGAGTTCAGGCATCGGGCTTGAAGGATCGGGCATTGTGCCAAGATCGGATGTTGCGAGAGTTCAATATACTGATAGATCGGGTAATACGCTGAAGGAAAGGATGATGCGCCAGAAGATAGGATGAAGGACCGAATGACATGCCGGACAATGTGCTTTATGATTGTAATTTTTAAGCATTGATAGAAGTAATTTAGAAGACTAATTGAGTTGGTTTTGAGTGTAACTAAACAAACTCAATTAGGGGCCTATTGGGTCTAAATCAAGGCTGAATTGGGCCTATTGAAAAACCAATTTAGTAACTTGAAGTTGGGTCAGGTAGTGGCATCGATAGACCAAGCAGTGGTACCACTCGTGAGTTGAAAAGTATGAAATGTATTTTTTCAAAAAACCCAACGGTAGTACCGCTAGGGCAGGCAATAGTTACCGCCTAGTGTTAGGCAGTAGTATCACCTAGACTGATGATAGTATCACCAGAATATAGTTTCTGAGATAGTGTTAAGTAGTGGTACCACCCAAGTAGGTGGTGGTACTGCCGAGTGCAGGCGATGGTACCGCTAATATCCCAAAAACTCATGGATTTAAATTTTTGGCTCTATTTTTGAAGCCATTTGGGGCCTATAAATATCCCACTCATGCTTGCTAGGTAAAGGAACAAAGAGATAGAAAAAATTATGATTGAAAGTGTTGTAAGTGTTAGGATCAAGTCCAGCACTAGGGAGAGGGGTGAATTAGTGCAGCGGTTAAAATGTTCGTCAATTTTGAAAAATCATTTCGATTGCTCTTTAACTTAAAAAGATCTGTAAGTGAAAGAGGGCAGTGATGAGGAGCATAAAACAATAAATAGCATAATAGATAGAGAGGCACAATAATTTTATAGTGGTTCGATCGTCTGGCCTATGTCCACTCTCAATTCCTCCATCGTCGAGGCCATCGACTTTTACTATCAGTTTTCTTTCAACCGTACGAAGACTAACTACCCTTACAACTCAATTCACCTTTTAACAGGTTTAGGATTTAACCTTTATAGCCCTTACAACCCTACTCATCCCTCTCTTAGACTTAACCAAATTGTAAACTAGAAGGGAAGGATTTTTTAAACTATTACAATAGATTTTTTTCCTATTTTCTTTCTCAGTTGGTGTATATTCTAACCACGGATGAAAGGGGTATTTATAGACCTCAAGGAGATTCAAATTTGGAGCCCAAATTTGAATCACCCCGAGTTTTTAGGGTGCTGGCAGTACCACCGCTAGTGCTTGGTGATACTACCGCCCAAGCTTTCTATCATTGGACGGTACCACCGCTTGGGTTCTCTGACACTATGCAGTACCACCATCGAGGTAGAGTTTCAGCTACTCGACCTGGGTGGTACCACCACCCAAACCTAGCCTTGGAGGTTGAGCCTTCAGGCGGTTCCACCACTCACCTTGGCGGTGCCACCGCTCCAGGTCTCTATTTGGACTTTTCATTTGGCCCAACACAGTCTTGATTTAGGCTCAGTTAGCCTCTAATTAAGTTGGCTCAATTCTAACTCAATTATATCTTAATTCTACTTTGATCTACGTAATTATTATAAAGCTTAATCGATTTGTCTGGCATGTCATTGGTTCATCGGCGCTTCATCCAATTCTTTGGCGTATTGTCCTCTCTTGCGGCCTATTGCCCAATTGACAATTGTCCTTCATAACCTCAATCTCCTTGGCACAATTATGCTCTTCTTGGCTCGATGCCCGAATCCCTTGTTCGAAGCCTTCTACCGATACGTCAGCTGATCCTTCGCTCGACGTCCAATCTTCTGACATGTTATCCTCTGGCCAAACATCGATTCATCCTGCTTCAATTGTCTAATCCTGATCGAAGGTAGTCTTGCGTCACTCAAAACACAATTAGATCACAAACACTATCAATTGGTTTCATCATCAAAATTTGAGATTTAACAATCTCCCCCTTTTTGATAATGACAACCAATTGATGATAGAGTTAACCTTAACTCCCCCTATCAATATTGTCATATTGATAGATCTTTTGAATCAAAATATCATGCAAAATTAAAATGTTCAATACATCAATCAATGCATGATTATCATCATACTTCTCCCCCTTTGTCATCAACAAAAAGGAGAAGTTGCATCTAGCAAGTATTTGAAGATATGCAAATTTTTATAACATCAAGCTAGCAATCACTTTACAACATACAAGCATAGCAAGTTTTAAAGATATGCAAGATTGCAATTTATCACTTACTTCTTGAGATATGCAAGTTTGTACTTTTGCTTCTTACGATAGGCAAGATAGTACTTTGCTTCTCTTTGCGATATTTCAAGCTAGCACCTTTTGTTTCTTATCTTTTGAGAGGTGCAACTAAGTTTGTCTTTGCAAACTAGCAAATTTGCAATGAGCTAGCAATTTTGTAAAATTTGCATCATTTTAAACATGCAAGCTAACAAGTTAAAAAAAATGTGCAACTTTATAATTTCTTTCTTCTCTTTTGAGAAATGCAAGCTTTGCCTTTCTTTGCAAATTAGAAATTTTGGTTCCTTCATAATGTTCTAGTTAGTAATATTTCTTTCTCTTGTGATGCACAAGCTAGCAAGCTAACTCCCCCTTTGTCAGTATCAAAATGAAGTGAAGAATACAATGTTGTAAGATTTTTAGATCAATTTACAAATCATGATAAAAGGTATACAACCAATAAAAGATATCAATATCAATGATTATGAGAAATCAAATCATGATTCATTTTGATATGTTTCTTCTTTTGTAAATAGCAAAAAGAAATCTTAAGAAAACAAAAAAGAGATCTCGATTTATGCATAATATCTCTCAATTTATAATGAATTATAAGAATTTTAAGTTGTGCTTTCGAAAAATTAATGATACATTTAGAAAGTTCTGTTTTTAGTAAATGACAAGAGAAAACATAGAAGAAAAGCTCTTGATTCAAGCATAAGACATCTCAAGACATCAAGATCGCATTTCATAAAAAAAAATTCAAGTATATAGTTCTAAGAAATCAAGAGACAAGTCATATTTCATTTGGAAAATTCTCTTTTGATAAACAAAATAATCATGGTATAAGATTTTGATTTATAAAGAATTTTAAGTTATAATTATCAAGATTTTGACAAGGACTCATTCAAATCATCAAAATTACTTTCTAGAGATTCATGAGATTTATAAAATATCATAAATAAATTTATTAATCTTGATAAGATAGAAAATATATTTTCTTTTTATGTAATTTAAGTGATTCATTTCATATAAACATACCTTTGTCTTTTTATACCAAATCAAAACAAGTATCAATGTTCAAGAGCGAAAGACAAATTTCGTTATATAAACCATCAAGCATGATACTATAACTTTCAAGCACCTTCAAAATCACTTTTGTTTCATTCGAAAAATTTATGGAAAGCAATGTGGGTTAAGTCTTTTAGTTTGTAATTGATTTCATACAAGTATGCTGAAATCTTTTAAATAAAGATATGCATCATCTTTTAAAATCGATTCACAAGTTTTATCATAAAAACCATCAAGACCAAAAATACATTATTCCAAAACATAAGATTTCAAATTATCAAATATTTTTATTATATCATTAAAATAATCAAGTATGATTTCATATAAGTATGCCCAAGTCTTTATGCCAAAATCATACAATATGAAAAGTGATACAGAAATCATCAAGATAAATATTCATGGAATTAATCTTGTTAGGTGTATAAACATTATCACAAATCATCCAATTATCATTCATAATTTTAATTCTCAAAAATCACTCGAAAGAAAAGCATGGTATATTTTTGTAAAAAATTTATTTCCTACAAACTAAATGAAGCAACTCATGAAAAGATCAAGTAATTTCATAATAAAGCAAAGGAGTTTTGGTTAAGTTGCTTATCTTATTGTCGAAAGCCGTTAAAGCACACTTCACCATCTTGCCTTCAGATGTTCTCGATTTGTCCTTGAGTTCTTTCTTCTTCTTTGGTATCTTCTTCTGTTCAAGTTTATTTTTGTTCTTTAATTTTTATTTTATAAACTTTTTAAATTTTATTGTTAAAAGTTCAATGTTCTCATCATCATCACTTGAGTTATCAATCAAGTGGTCTTCTATAGTTCGAAGTCCCAAATCTTTCCTGTTCTTTGGAAGGTTGTTCTCAAGTTTATAATATCCCATAAGTGTCATTTCATAGGTCATCAAAGACCTAATGAGTTCTTTCAATGAAAAATTATTTAAATCTTTTGCCTCTTGAATAGCGGTTACTTTTGGATCCCAACTTTTTGGAAGGGATCTTAAAATCTTGTTTACAAGTTCAAAACTCGAAAAAGATTTACCAAGAGCTTTTAAACTATTGAAGACATCTGTGAAATGGGTGTACATATTACCAATAGTTTCGCTTGGTGTTATTCGAAAAAGCTCAAAATCATATTTCAAAAGATTCATTTTCGAGTCTTTAATTCTATTAGTGCCTTCGTGTGTGATTTCAAGTATGTGCCAAATATCAAAAATTATTTCACAAATTGAAATCTGATTAAACTTATTTTTGTCCAATGTATAAAATAAGACATTCATAGCCTCTACATTTAATGAAAATGATTTTTTCTCAAAATCTGTTCATTCATTCATAGGATTAAAGGGATGTTGAAAACTTGATTTGATAATATTCCATAAATCAAGATTCAAGAAAAATAAGAAAACTCTCATTCGAGTTTTCCAATAAGTGTAGTTCGTCCCATTGAACGTGGGAGGATGAATGATAGAATGACCCTTTTGAAAGCCAAAAAGAGCCATTTCTCTTAGGTGTTAATCCAAATGAGAAATATTGTGGCTCTGATACCAATTGTTAGGATCAAGAACGATACTAAGAGGGGAGGGGGCGGGGGGAGGGATGAATTAGTGTAGTAGTTAAAATGTTCGTCAATTTCGAAAAACTGTTTCGATTGCATTTTAACTTAAAGAGATTCGTAAGTGAAAGAGAGCAGTGATGAGGAGCATAAAATAATAAATAGTAGAATAGATAGAGAGACACCAATTTTATATCAATTCGGTCATCCAACCTACGTCCACTCCCGGTTCCTCTTTCGTCAAGGCCACTGGCTTTCACTATCAGTTTTCTTTCAATCGAGTGAAAACTAACAACCCTTACAACTCAATTCTCCTTTTAATAGGTTCAGGAGTTAACCTTTATAGCCCTTACATCCCCACTCACCTCTCTCTTAGACTTAACCAAATTATAAACTAGAGGGGAAGGATTTTTCACACGATTACAGCATAATTTTCCATATTTTCTTTCTCAGTTAGTGTATATTCTAACCATGGATGAGAAGTGTATTTATAGGCCTCAACGGGATTTAAATTTAAAGCTCAAATTTTAATCACCCTGGGTTTTCAGGGTGCTGGCAGTACCACCGCTAGTGTTGGGTGATACCACTACTTAGGCTTTCTATCAGTGGGTGGTACCATCGCCAGTGTTAGGCGGTACCATCACCCAGGCTTTCTGTCATTGGGCGGCACCACCGCTTGGGTTCTCTAACATTGGGCAGTACCACCACCTAGTCTGGCAATACCACCTTCTAGGCAGAGTCTCGGCTACTAGACTTGGGTGGTACCATTGCCCAGACTCAGCCTTGGAGGTGGAGCCTACAAGTCATATATGTCCTACAAGCCAATTACATAAGTAATGGCACTTGTGACTTGATATACACTATTTCTTTTGCTTATTATTATTAGGCATTTTATTACTTTATCTTGTGTGTTGCATTTATTGTGATGTCCTTGGATCTATGTAATAGGAATTGGCTCGTGATGATATCACAATAATGAGACCGATTCACCTTTAACATAGACCCTAAATAATCCTAGTCATAGCTTACTCGAGAGGGACATCGAGATAACCGGATATAGATACATGGTAACTAAGGACAGATAGGCCCAAAGGATTGGATTCACCTGTATCGTCTGGGGACTATGGTGTAGTGGCCTAGTACATCAGGAGTCGATAAGTCGAGTGAATTATTATGGAGATAAGAATTCACTGAGTCAAAAAGAGTTCTCACAGGTATGACTCATGGCCAGCTCGATATTGGGCCAAGAGGGTCACATACATATGTAGGTGTCGCGAAGAGTAAAGGTTTGGATATAAGATATTTGCCGGAGCCCCTAACTTATTGGATATCTGTTAAGCCCATGAATTATTGGATCCTAAGATGAGATCCAATAAGAGCTAATAAGAGATTATTGGGTAGAGACCCACTAATCTAAGAAGCTTGGGTAATTGGATGGAGATCTAATACCCAATAGGATAGGATCTATTAGGGTTTACAATGGGCCTCTATAAATAGGAGGGAACCAAAGGTCCATAGGCTAGGGTTTTTTGGTAGCCACCTTCTATTCTCCTCTTCCTAAAAGAGGAATATCATTGTAGTCTCTACCGTGTGGATTATCGCTAGAGAGGAGGACATTTGAACTCCTTCATCCAGTCCTACAGATCTGTAGGGATTCAAGGATATACGATCTCCCTATGTACTTTCTTTTTTTACATATGTAATTTTCAGATTCGCAGATTTATTTTTGATGCATCGATCTTCGCACGACGATGGAACTTTCTGTAGAAATCTAGGGTGTTTTGTTTTTATGTTCTTCCACTACGCATGTGATATCACCCTCTGGATTTCTCAACAATGGTATCAGAGTCAGGTTGTTCGTGCGAAGATCGAATTTTAATTGCGTGTTGTGATTTAGAACAGCTTTTGTCATCAAAATTGTTAGCGTAAAAGGTAAGGAAGATCAGCAAGTGTTGTTGCCATTGCTGTGCTTGCAGCGTAGCCACAAGGCTACTTGTAGCTTTGTTGCTTGCATTATCAGTGGCTGCGGGCAAGGGGCCCGTAGGCAGGCTGCAGGTGGCGCCTCCAGGTGAGCAACCTACGGGCGGTGGCCGGTGGCCGGCGGGTGGTGGCCGTCTGCCTGCAGCGGCAACACTAGACGCATGCGCACAAGGAGCCTGTAGGGGCGGGCGGCGCTCGCGGAGGTAGCGCCGCACCCAGCATGGGTGGCGCCTGCGGGCGACGCTAGCGCCCGCAAGGGGCAGCGCCGACCCGCTGCAAGCGTTGCGCCCGCTGGCTGCAATAGCACCACCCACGGGTAGAAGCGCCCGTAGGGGCGCTCGTCCGCTGTAGCAGCACCACCCGCTGCGGCGGCACCGCTCGCAGGGATATCATCCACGGGTGAGCCACCCGCGAGCAGGGGCAACGCACCCGCGGGCTATAGTTGTCGCCGGCAGGGTGGCGGTGGCCACAACGTAGCAAAGCAGTGAGGGATTAGGGTTTAGGATAAAAGATAATTTTGCTCTTAAGAATTTTTAAAATTTTAATGTTATCCTTTTGCCCGAATTATCAAAATACCCTTCATAATTCAAAAAAATTTCTTGTATGTCCCTGTTTTTTAAAAAATATTAGTTAATTAAAATATTTAATTAACTATTATTATTTATCTAGTAGTCCTATATAATAACATATACATGTGATATATGATGTTGACAGATGATCATGGACCATGTGATGTGTTGTGTGTACGTGTGATTATTATTTTTAAGGCCTGCGAGCCTCTATTTTTTCTCATTTATTATCGGGCCTGCATGCCTATAATTATATTGTAATTACATGAGGAGGCACAGTGGGAGCGGGACTCACGAGGTCGAGACGGATGATCCGACATATGGAGATGCGTTGAGATGCCGACGGAACCGACAAAGCGAGATGGACAATCACAGGGCATGGAGATGCGTCGAGGCACACATAGATCTTGATGTGAGTGATTGGGCCCACTGGCTCGGGCTTGATCACATTATGATATGGTCCATGATCATCTGGTGTGATTGCTCATGTGTGATTGGTTATACACCTACTAGATATGTATATATATTTGCATGCGATATAGATATATATTAAATATGTATATGTGTGACACATTATATTAGGAGACCAAATTAAAAATTTTCTCTATTAATAATATTAAGTCGGTAAATGTAAGACAATTAGATTGACCCACGTGGCCTTCCATCATTATAGGTAGGAACCGATTCTCGGTGTAGGTTGAGTTGGTCGAGTCCTTCGAGACTCACCTATATCTCGATTCGCTATCTTATCTACGACACAGAGATATCACCGGTGACCTAAAGACATGGTATGCTTGGTTGAGTCCCTTGAGGTATATCATCGAATCAGACTCATCAATGAATAATGGTGATAACTTAATCGAACATCATGGTTGGTCGAGTCCCTCGAGGCCATGGTGGTTCGGAGGCCGAATAGGATAGGAATCACAAGGTGTTATAATCGGCAAGAGTTGCCTATCTTTTGGGCTTAGCGTAATTGGTCGAGTCCCTCGAGGTTACATTAAGATGCCAATTGGATCCCGATTTCCACTAGAGATCCGCCAAGGGTCTCTAATTCACATACTAGATGGTATTGTGTATCTCACAAAAAATTAGTGGGAGTGGATTAAGATACAAGTCCTTATCTTAACTATTTAATTTTTACAAAGTCTGCATGTTATTTATTTCTGCTACATCTTTAATTTCAGAAAAATGTCACTTTCAAATCCTTCACGTGATATACTTGATGCCGACCACCTCACTAGTCCAAATTATACAGATTAGCTTAGCAATCTGAAAATCATTCTCACGACAGAGAAAATCGTGAACGTCCTTGATATAGTGGTCCCTACACCAGATGAAGGGGCAAGCGAGGATGAGATCGCTCGTTATATGAAGTACATAGATGATTCCACTCTTGCTCAGTATTATATGTTGGCCTCTATGACTACTGAGTTGCAGAGATAGCATGAAAATATAGATGCCAATTCTATACTCTTGGATCTCCTCAAACTATTTGAGGAACAGGGAAGAACTCAATGATATGAGATATCGAAGAGCCTTTTCTGTGCTAGGATGACTGAGGGGACACCGGTTCAGAACTGTCCTTAAGATGATTGAGTGGATTGAGAAACTCACATGTCTATGATAGTCCTAGAGGATAACCTGTGTGGTGCTTCAGTCCCTGCCAGATTCTTTTTCTTAGTTTATAATGAATTTTAATATGAACAAGCTTAAGGTGACCCTCCCAGAGCTTCTCAATATGTTGAGAGAAGTAGAGAGCACCATCAAGAAAGAGAAGCCAGTTCTCTATGTTTGTGAGACCAGAAAAAAAAGGAAGGATGAGAAGTCTCTTAAGAAGGGCAAGGGCAAGAGCAAACTGGATAAGGCCAAGGTTGCCAGGAAAGACCTAACAAAGGACAAAGGCCAGTGCTTTCACTATGGCAAAGAAGGGCACTGGAAGAGGAACCACAAAGTGTACCTTACAGAGAGGGCGAAATAGAAGCTTGGAGAAGCTTTAGGTATATTCATGATCAGTCTCTATTTGTCAGAATCTTATGATAACACATGGGTATTGGATACCGGGAGTGCTTATCATATCTACAATTCGTTGCAGGTTCTGGTAGGACCTAAGAGATTGAAGAGAGGTGAGATAGACCTTAAGATGGGCAATGGAGTAAAGGTTGCTGCAGTGGCTATTAGCAAGGTCACCCTATATCTGCGTGGTGGAGCTATTATTGCATTACATGCATGCTATTATGTTCCTTCTATTATCAAAATATTATTTTCATTTTATGTTTAACAGTTAGTATATATAAATTAGTTTTTGAGAACAATAGTTGTTCAATAGCATTAGATGATGAGATCATCACGAGAGGAACGTTGCATAATAGTTTATTTATGCTAGATACAGCTCAACACATCATGAGTGTAAGTGAGTCAAAGAAAAAACGAGAAGAGGTGAATAATGCATATATGTGATATTGTAGGCTATATTACATCTATGAGGGAAGGATTCAAAAGTTGCTGAAGAATGGATATCTAGATCCATTCGATTATGAGTCATATGTGACTTGCGAAACTTGATTTTGGGAAAAAAATGACCAACTCTCCATTTAGTAGAACTGGAGAGAGAGCCACTAAGTTGTTGGAACTCATACATAGTGATGTATGTGGTCCCATGTCGACTCATGCCATAGGTGATTACTCCTACTTCATTACTTTCACTGATGATTTTTCAAGATATGGACATGTGTACTTGATGAAGTACAAGTCTAAGGCTTTTGAAAAATTCAGGGAATATAAGAATGAAGTGGAGAACTAGATTGGAAAGAGTATTAAAACCCTTCGATCAGATCGAGGAGGTAAGTATTTGAGTATAGAGTTTACCAAGTTTCTCAAAGACCATAGGATTTTATCCTAGTGAACACCTCCTTATACACCGCAACTTAATGGTGTATCAGAAAAGAGGAATCACATACTGTTAGATATGGTGCATTCTATGATGAGTTTCGCCAACCTACCCATCTCATTCTGGGGATATGCCCTAGAGACCGCAGCTTACCTTCTGAACAGAATTCCAACTAAGTCAGTAGTGTCTACTCCATATGAGATATGGAATGGGAAGAAGCCTGATCTTAAAGTTGTTAAGATTTGGGGGTGCCCTGCCCATGTCAAAAGACACAACCCCGACAAGTTGGAATCCAGGAAGGAACGGTGCAAGTCCATGGGATACCCCAAGGAAACTTGTGGGTATTATTTCTATGACCATAAGAACCAAAAGGTCTTTGTAGCCAAGAGAGTAGTGTTTCTTGAGAAGGAACACATTCTTGGTGGAGATAGTGGGAGCATGATAGAGTTGAGTGAGGTTGGAGTACCATTAGAATCTATTTAGGTACCTAGCACACAAGTTCCAACTTTACGTAGGTCCGGTAGAGTATCCAATCCTCCTGAGAGATATGTGGGACATATCAGAATAGACGATGTTGATGATATTGATCCTCAGACCTACGAGGAGGATATTATGAGCATAAACTTCGGTAAATGACAAGAAGCCATGAATTCAGAAATGGATTTCATGTACTCCAACAAGGTTTAGAATCTAGTTGTTACACCCGAGGGTATTATACCTATTGGCTGCAAGTGGATCTTCAAAAAGAAGATTGGAGTAGATGGAAGGGTAGAAACCTATAAAGCAAGGCTAAGGGGTATCGTCAAAGGTAAGGTGTTGACTATGGCGAAACTTTCTCACCCGTAGTCATGCTAAAATCCATTTAAATTCTATTAGCTATTATAGCACACTATGATTATGAGATATGACAGATGGATGTTAAAACCGTATTCCTCAATGGTAACCTCGAGGAGGAGGTATATATGATATAACCTGAGGGACTCGTGTCTAGGGATAACTCAGATAAGGTGTGCAGGTTACTTAGGTCCATTTATGGACTGAAGCAAGCTTCCTAAAGTTGGAATATAAGATTTGATGAGACGATCAGATCTTATGACTTCGTTAAGAACGAAGATGAGCCTTGTGTGTATAGGAAGGTAAGTGAGAGCATTATTACCTTTTTGGTATTGTATGTGGATGACATCCTAATCATTGGGAATGATGTAGGAATGATCTCTACAGTAAATGTTTGATTATCTAGGCACTTCTCTATGAAGGACTTAAGGGAAGAATCCTACGTATTGGGGATACGGATCTATAGAGATAGATCCAAGAGGATACTTGGTTTATCCCAATCCTGGTACATAGATACCATTGTTAAAATGTTTACAATGAAAATTCTAAGAGAGGTCTCGTATTAATGAGACATGGAATATCATTTTCTATGAGTATGTTTCCAAAGACTCCTAAAGAAAGGGCACACATGGATAGGATACCATATGCCTCAGCAACAGGATCTATCATATATGCTATGCTATGTACCAGGCCTGATATAGCGCCTACTCTGAGTGTCACGAGCAGGTATCAGGTAGATCCAGGCTTGGAATACTAGAAAGCAGTAAAATATATCATTAAGTACTTGACAAGCACTAAGGATCTTTTACTGATATATGGAGGTAGTAGCCTTAGGGTTGAGGACTACACGAAATTGAGCTTCGAGTCCGATGTCGATGATGGCAAGTCTAATTCAGGGTATGTGTTCACCCTGAATGGAGGAGTAGTATGCTGGAAGAGTTCCAAGCAAGATATTGCTGACTCGACCATAGAGGTAGAGTATATTACTATGGTAGAGGCAATAAAAGAGGGAGTCTGGATGAAGCAGTTCATCACAGATTTGGGAGTCGTGCTAAGCAGCGAGGAGCTGATTCCCTTATATTATGACAACTATGGGGCGATTACTCAAATAAGGGAATCTGAGTCTCATCAGAAGTGTTTTGAAGAGGTTACAGCTTATTAGAGAGATTGTGGCCCGAAGAGATGTAGTAGTATAAAGAGTTCCATCCGAAGATAACATTGTAGATCCACTAACTAAGCCATTATCTCAAATTTTCTTTAAGCATCACAGGGGCATGATGGGGATCATACACGTAAGTGATTAACTTTAGGTCAAGTGGGAGATTGCTAATCATATGTGCCCTGCAAGCCAATCACATGAGTAATGACACTTGTAACTTGACATGTACTCTTTCTTTTGCTTATTATTATTAGACATTTTATTACTTTATCTTACATGTTGCATTTATTGTGATGTCCTTAGATTTGTGCAATGGGAATCGGATCGTGATGAGATCATGATAATGAGACCGATTCACCTTTAAACACAGACTCTAAATAATCCCGATCATAGGTTACTCGAGAGGGACATCGAGATAACTGGATAGACTAGTGTGTTGTATACCTGTCCATATGATGGAGGTGGCTAGTCTCATAGCTACTCGTGTGGAGACACTAAGGATATAGTACAGATGCTCATTGGAGAATGAGTTCACTGATTGATCCGCTTACGAAATGTTGGATGGTTATTGATACCTCACGTCAGATAGTGATTCCGTAGTCTCAATAGTGTATATGGTCCTTAGACTTGAGACACCAAGGATGTCCTGTATGAGTATTCTACTCTTTGATACCGGACTTATAGGTTTAGAAGTTCTAGATCTAGTACAATCAGTTATTGGGAGTGATAGCCAACCCTACGAGGGCTATTGAGTGTCAATAGAGGATCATTCGCTCTCGGTATCATGAGAGGAATATCCCACGTATTCTTGTTCAAACAAATCTTTGACCAAGGTTATTCAAATTGAGAGAGAAAGAGTTTTCCAGAAGAATCTGATTAGAGTGAAACTCGAGAAGAGACTATATAGACTTGATAACACCATGCCCGGTATAGGGTCTCTGGGATATTAGATGGATGAAGGACTATAGATATGTAGTAACTGAGGACGGATAGGTCCAAAAGATTGGATTCCCTTGTATTGTCTGGGGACTGCGGCGTAGTGGCCTAGTACGTCCATAGTCGATGAGTCGGGTGAATTATTATGGAGATAATAATTCACTGAATCAGAAGGAGTTCTGACAGGTATGACTCACGGCCAGCTCGATATTGTGCCTAGAGGGTCATACATATATGGTAGGTGTCGTGATGAGTAGAGGTTCGGATATGAGATATTCGACGGAGCCCCTAACTTATTGGATATCCGTTAAGCTTCTGAATTATTAGATCCTAAGATGAGATCCAATAAGAGCTAATAAGATATTATTGGGTAGAGACCCACTAATCCATGAGTTTTAGGTAATTGGATGGAGATCCAATACCCAATAGGGCAGGATTCATTAAGATTTACAAGGGGCCTCTATAAATAGGAGAGAACCAAAGGTCCATAAGTTGGGGTTTTTTGGTAGCCACCTTCTATTCTCCTCTCCCCAAGAGAGGAGCATCGTTGCAGTCTCTATTGTATAGATTATCGCTAAAGAGAAGGACATTTGAACTCCTTTATCTAGTCCTACAAATCTACAGGGATTCAAGGATATATGATCTCCCTAGGTACTTTCTTTTTTACACACGATTTTTGGATTTGTGGATTTGTTTTTATGCACCAATCTTCGCACGACAATGGAACCTTTTGCAAAAATCTAAGGTGTTTTGTTTTTATGTTTTTTCGCTGTGCATGTGATGTCGCACCTGGATTTCCCAATAGAGCCTTCAAGCGGTTCCACCGCCCACCCTAGTGGTGCCACCGCCTTACATGGCTCTAGGTCACTGTTTGAGATTTTTATTTGGCCCAACACAGCCCTGATTTGGGCCTAGTTAGCTCCTAATTGAGTTGGCCCAATTTTAACTCAATTACACTTTAATCCTACTTCGATCGAGATAATTATTATAAAGATTAATCGATTTGTTCGACATGTCATTGGCCCATCGGTGCTTCATCTGATTCTTCGGCGCATCGTCCTCTCTTGTGGCCTATTGCCCAATCGGCAATTGTCCTTCGCAACCCCAATCTCCTTGGTGCAATTTTGCTCTTCTTAGCCCGATGCCCGAATCCCTCGTCCGAAGCCTTCTGCTGATACATCGACCGATCCTTCGCTCAACGTCCAATCTTCTGACATATTCTCCTTTGGCTCAACATTGATTCATCTTGCTTCAATTATTTAATCCTGATCAAAGGTAGTCCTGCATCACTTAAAATATAATTAGATCATAAACACTATCAATTAGTTTTATCATCAAAATCCAAGATTCAATAGTAAGCTCTCTTGTAAAGCGTGGAGTCCCCTCCTCCTTAAGTTTAGAGTTTATTCTAAGGGAGGTGTGAAATTTGTTATAAAAGAGAGGTGTAAAGGTTCTCTCCTAAACTTATGAAAAGGAGAAAAAATTATAACAAGGGTAGTTGATCTTTGCCCATTGAAAAGAAGATCATTAGTGAAAGTCGATGGCCTCAAGGGAAGAGGAATCAGGAGTGGACGTAGATCGTGACGATTGAACCACTATAAACCTAGTGTGCACTTCCTTTTATGCTCTTCATTACTATTGCTTACTGATTTAATTGCTTATTACACTTGCTCATATTCTAAGTTAAACATATTTTCGATACTGGTTTCATCGAATGATTTTTTGAATTGATTCTTTATTTCAAAAGCACTAATTCACACACACAACCAAACCCCCACCCTCCCCCCACAAACCACCTCCCCTAATAGTGCCTTTTACTATCCTAACACTTGATTCATCTCATGTTGCCTTGAATTCTTTCTTCTTCTTTGGTAGCTTTTTCTTCAATTGTGGACACTTATTTTTAGGTGTTCTAACTTTTTACATATATAATAAATTATTATATCATTTTTAAATTTATTTTATTTCTTAGATTCTTGTTTTACAAAATTTGTTTTATCCCTTTTCATGAGCTTTTTAAATTTTCTTGTAAGGAGTGCTTTTTAAATTTTCTTTGTTTCTAAGTGCAATATCCTTCCTGTTCTTTGGAAAGTTTATTGAATCTTGAATTTTGATAATGAAACTAATTGAGTATGTTTTAGTGATTTAACTATGTTTTGAGATACACAGGTCTACTCTCGATCAAGATTAGATAATTGACGCAGGATGAATTAGCATTGTGCCGGAGGAAATCATGCCAGAAGATTAGACGTCGAGCCGGAGGTTCGATCGACAATCGGCATATGACTTCGGACATCGGGCATCGGACCAAAAAGAGCAGAGTTGCGCCAAGGAGATTAGAACTACGGAGGTCAGCTGTTGATTGGGCAACAAGCCATAAGAGAGGATAATGTGCCGAAGAAACAAACAAAGCACCGATATGCCAAGGACGTGCCGGGCAACTAATTATGATTCGCGTTATAATAATTATCTAGATCATAGTAGGATTAGCTTAATTGGGTTGTAATTGGGCCAACCTAGTTAGGGGCCCGTTGGGCCTGTACTCGGATAGGTTTGGGCCGGATGAAAGGCCTAAACAAGGTTGCTGAACCTTGTCTGGTGGTGGCACCGCCAGACTAGGGCGGTGGTACTGCTTGGGTTCAATCTCCTAGGTGGTTTGGGTAGTTGTACCGTCCAATACATTGACCATGTCAGTGTGTCAGGCGGTAGTACCACTAGACTAAGCGATGGTACCATCCAGTGTCAAAGTCAGACTGGCGGTCGTACCACCAATGACAAGCGGTGGTACCGCTAGTACCCGAAAAATTGGGATGAAAAGGTTTTTGGCTTTAAGTTTGAATCAAATTAGAGCCTATAAAAACCCCTCCTATCCCTGGTTAGAACACACAAGCATAGAGATCTTAAAAGGAATAAAATGCTATAAAAATCCTTCTAAAATTCCTCCTCTAGCTTTCATTCATTTTCAGCTTCAAGAGATGAGTGAGTGAGTGAGTGCTTGTAAGGGTTACCTCCTAAGCCCATCAAAAGGAAAGTGCTGTAAGGGAGTTGGTCCTCACCTGTTGGAAGGAGGATAGCTAGTGGAAAAGCCGATGGCCTCAAGAGAAGAGGAATCGAGAGTGGACATAGGTCGTATGACTGAACCACTATAAAATTGGTTTACGTTTACTTATTTTTCTTTATATTTTTGCAAACTTGCTTATTTTACTTACTCCACTTCCTCCTCACTTTCTTATGAATCATTTTAAGTTTATACGCAATCAAAACCTGATTTTATCGAAATGAAGTTTTTAACGTACGAAGTATCCAAAGCTTGTTTTAATCATCAAAAAATTATCATTCGTAACCGATACACTAATTCACCCCCTACTTAGTGCCACTCTAGATGCCAACAATTGGTATCAGAGCCTTGTTATAACTAATGAAAGAAAGAATTAAAATGATTTTGATGATACTTTCATTTTTAAATATGATGCATGACACTTTCATATGAAAAACTTAAACATTCTTATGAAAGATCAAATCACTTAAATTAAAACTCATAAAAATAGAAAATGTGCTATCATGATGTTTTTATGTTTTATGTGTTTGATCTTGATGGCTTTGATGAAATCACCTTTTCGGTCTTAAACTTGGTATACAATGTTTATAGAAAGAGGACTTGAGCATGCTTATATATAATTAATCTACATTGTTCTAAATAAAATTTTCGAAAGAAAGATTTTGATAATAATATCCAATTTGTACGATGATGTATGGCTTTCAAATAAAAAATCTTGAACATACCTTTTGAAATCATACTTGATGATGAATATCTCGATATTAAAAGGATGTTATCATGCTTGAAAGTTATGGAATCATGCTTGATGAATTATTTTATGAAATTTGCCTTTTCGCTCTTGAATATTGATGCTTGTTTTTACTAAAGGCAAAGGCATGATTATAGGTTGAAACACATAAAAAGAGATTGCATTTTCTATCCTATTGAGGTTACTGAATTCATTTTATGAATCTTATAAATCTCTTGAAGATAATTGTGATGAATGCTTTGAAAACAAATGTGTGTATCATGTTTTTGGTCTTAGTGATTTCTCTTGAAACTTGATTTCAGATTTATATGATAATATATATTATGATTTGTTTTATGAAATTTTGCCTTTAAGTCTTGAACCTTCATGCTTATTTTGATTTGATATAAAAAAACAAAGGCATATTTATTTGAAATCAATGCATGAATTGAAATCACTAAAAGAGAAATGCATGTTTCTTGAACATCTTCCTTTCTCTAAAGTTTATGATTTTTCATTAAAAAACAAGTAATAAATTCATTTATGGTATCCTGTTTATCACTTGAATTATGAATGAGATTTTGATGATATGTTAAAAGAATCACTTAAAAAGAAAATGCTTTTCCCATCTTATTGAGATTAATGATTTCATGATATCTTATAAATCTCATAAATTATGAAAGTGATTTTGATGATTTGTTTATGAGTTCGGAGTTGATGAATTGATCTAGAATGAGTCTTATCTATATCGTGATCTTGATAATTTGAGTTTTTCAAGATCTCTTACTCTATAGTCTTTTATGATTCTCCCATGTTGTTGAAGAAAAATGCAAGTGAATTGTAAATTGTCTTCTCTTGACTTTTCGATACTAAACTTGAGAAAATATGCTTTGATGAATGAAATGTTAATGTAGACATTTGATGTATCACTTGTCATGATTTATGCAAATTGCTAGCATTTTGAATCTTAAAAATAATTTTGATTTGATTACGAGTTTCAAGTTGTCAAATTGATTTGAATAAGATTTTTGTTTCAAGCAAATCATGAACTCTCTAATGAATTCTTGACTTGAGATATTTTATGCAAATTGAAATACTTTTCTTTATGATTACTTCTTTTTTCACTTACTAAATAGGAAAACAATCCAAGTCTTGATATATCGATAAGTGATACATGAAATTATTTTTATAATTCATGATGAATTTAGATCTATCATGATTAAATCAAGTTGTTCCTTTTTACTACCAAATGAATCATGACTTGATCTTTGATATTGATATTTCTTTTATCATGATCCTTGGTTGTATAATTCTTTTGCTTTATTAAAAAATTTATCAAATGAATCATGTCCTTCTTGAATTTTCTTGATATCATGACATGATTTCTTTATATGGTTTGAAATTTTTAGCCATTGAGTCCTCCACTTCGTTTTAACAATAACTATGGGGGAGCTAGCTTGTTGGCTTGAATGTTAAATTCATGATTTGAATTTTGATGATAGAAACATTTATGTCAATATTTGTTTTTAATATCTCATTTGTCATTTTGATGAAAAAGTAAATCAATTACAACATTGCATCCTCCCTTCTTTTTGAGAATGATAAAGGGGGAGAAAAATGCTATCTTGAAGCAAAATTACTAGCTTAGAGAAAACTTGCTAGCTTGTGTATCACAAGAAAAAGTGGCAAAAGTAGCTAGCTAAAACTTGCAAAAATTGCTACCTAGCAATTTTACGAAAAGCTAAGAATTACTATCTCAAAGGATGTAAATATTGCTATCTTGCCTATCTCAAGAAGAGAAAATGTAAAACTTAGAAAGTTTGCATTCCTACACTTGCCATGCTTGTATGTTGTAATGAAAATTTGGAATGTATGTTTAAAGTGATTATACAAAATTGCTAGCTCATTGCAAACAAGAAGTTGATAGCTTGCAACGGCAAAACTTAGAAAGGTGCTAGTATAAAGTATTGTAAAAAAAAGCAAAGTGCTATCTTACCTATCATGAGAAATTTGCCATGATTGAATGTTGATAAAAATCTAGCTAGTATGATTGTAAAACTTACATATCTTTTAAACTAGCTATAATGTTACTTCTTCTTTTTGTTGATGACGAAGGGAGAGAAGTAGATTGATGACTTCATGCATTGAATTGAAGATTTTATATATTTGCATGATGGTTTGATTTTTTAAATGGCATGTTACTTAGATTTGTTGAAATCCAAGGATCAATATGGCATATTGATAGGGGGAGTTTGTTTAAACTCTGGGGAGTTAAGGTTAACTCCGTCATCAATTAGTTATCATCATCAAAAAGGGGAAGATTGTTGAATCTCGAATTTTGATGATGAAACTAATTAAGTATGTTTTAGTGATCTAACTACGTTTTGAGATACATAGGTCTACTCTCGATCAGGATTAGATAATTGATGCAGGATGAATCAACATTGCGCTAGAGGAAATCATGCCAGAAGATTGGACGTTGAGCCTAAGGTCCGATCAATAATCGGCAGAAGGCTTCGGACGTCGAACATCGAGCCAAGAAGAGCAGAGTTGCGCCAAGGAGATCGGGACTACGGAGGTCAGCTGTTGATTGGGCAACAAGCCGCAAGAGAGGACGATGCACCGAAGAAACGGACGAAGTGTCGATGTGCCAAGGACGTGTCGGGCAACTAATTATGATTCATGTTATAATAATTATCTAGATCGGAGTAGGATTAGCTTAATTGGGTTGTAATTGGGCAAACCCAGTTAGGGGCCTATTGGGCCTGTACCCGGATAGGTTTGGGCTAGATGAAAGGCCCAAATAAGGTTGTTAAACCCTGTTTAGCGATGGCACCGCCAGACTGGGGTGGTGTTACAGCCTAGGTTCAGTCTCCCAAGTGGTTTGGGTAGTGGTACCACCCTGGGGCAGAGTGCCCGGGCGATGGCACCGCTAGTTGGACGGTGGTACCGCCCAGTACATTGACCGAGTCAATGTGTCAGGCAGTAGTACCGCCAGACTGAGCAGTGGTATCATCCAATGTCAGGGTCAGGCTAGCGGTGGTACCGCCAGTACCCCGAAAAATCGGGATGGGAAGTTTTTTGGCTCCAAGTTTAAATCAAATTGGAGCCTATAAAAACCCCTCCCATCCTTGGTTAGAACACAAGCATAGAGATCTTAAATGAACAAAATGCTATAGAAATCCTTCTAAAATCCCTCCTCTAGCTTTCATTCGTTTTCAGCTTCAAGAGAGGAGTGAGTGAGTGCTTGTAAGGGTTACCTCCTAAGCCCGTCAAAAGGAGAGTGTTGTAAGGGAGTTGGTCTTCGCCCGTTGGAAAGAGGATAGCTAGTGGAAAAGCCGGTGTCCTCAAGAGAAGAGGAATCGGGAGTGGACATAGGTCGTATGACCGAACCACTATAAAATCGATTTGCATTTACTTATTATTCTTTACATTTCTACAAACCTGCTTATTTTACTTACTCCGCTTCCTCCTCACTTTCTTACGAATCATTTTAAGTTTATACGTAATCGAAACCTGATTTTATCGAAACAAAGTTTGCAATATACGAAGTATCCAAAGCTTGTTTTAATCATCGAAAATTTATCGTTCTTAACCGCTGCACTAATTCACCCCCCTCTTAGTGCTGCTCTAGATCCCAACAAAGTTGTCCTCTTGTTCATCATATGCCTTTCAAGTCATTTCATTGGTCATTAATGACCCTATAAGTTCTTCAAGAGGAAAGTTGTTTAAGTCCTTTGCTTCTTGAATTGCCATTATTTTTATATCGTAACTTTTTGGAAGAGATCTTAAAATTTTATTTATCAGTTCAAGATTAATATAACATTTACTAAGAGCTTTCAAACCATTGACAACATCTGTAAAGCGGGTGTACATGTCACCAATGGTTTCACTTGGCTTCATTCTAAATAATTCATAACTATATACCAAAAAATTAATCTTAGATTCTTTTACTCTATTTGTGCCTTCATGAGTAACTTCAAGTATGTGCTAAATATCATGTGTAATTTTTATTAAATCTCAAATTTTGATGATGAAATCAATTGATAAATTATTAATCTAATCCATATGTTGAGAAAAGTGTTGCAGGATTAACTACGATCATGAATAAGGCATAAAGCAAATGATGCGTCGGAGTCAAAAATCGGACGATTCATTAGGAGTTCACCAAGTGTTCGTTGGGAGTTCGCTGAGAAGTTCATCGGGAGTTCACTGGAGCTTGCCGAGAAGTTCGTCGGGAGCTCGCTGAGAAGTTCGTCAGGAGTTTTTGTCAAGAATTCGCCAAGAGCTTGTTGGGAGTCCACCGAGAGTCCGTCGAAAGATCATTGAGAGTCCACCGGAAGTTCACCAAAAGATTGCCAGAAGCTTGCCAGGATTTCGCTAGAAGAACAATTGATATATCGGACATAAAATGCTTAGTTAATACCTTAATTATCGTAGTTTGGACTTAGTTTGAGTTAGGATTTGAAGGTAATCCCACTAACTCAGTTAGGGGCCAATTAGGCCCGAATCAAGACTGGTTTGGGCTAGACTGATGGCTCAAAGAGTGACCTAGAACCAGGCTAGCGATGGCACCACCAGGACTAGGCAGTGGAATCGCCCAAGGCTTAGTCTCCCAGGAGGTTTGAGCTATGGTACCATCCAGTACTGTCGATAGTTAATGTTGCCTAGCGATAGTATCACTAGGGTCCAGTAGCCGAGACTCTGGCGGTGGTACTGCCAGACTGGGTGGTGGTACCACCCAATGTCAGAGAGTACTGGAGGTAGTACTACCCAGCATAAGGGGTGGGACCGCTAGTGCCCCGAAAACCCAGGATGAAACCTTTTTTAGCTCTATTTTTAAATCCAATTGAGGCCTATAAATACCCTACACTTTTTGTTTGAAAAGCATAGAAAAGTAAACGAAAAAACTGAGATCTAAGTGAAAACATTATTATAATCTTTTGAGAGTTCATCTCCACTTGTCCTAGCTTAGAATTCTATTTAAGGAGTGAGCAAATTGTAAAAGGTTAACTCTTGAACCTGTTAACAGGAGGAAAGATCTGTAAAAGGATTTATTGATCTTCACTTATTGAACGAAGATCAATAGTAGAAGCCGGTGACCTTGACGGAGGAGGAATCAAAAGTGGCCGTAGGTCACAATGACCAAACCACTATAAATTTGGTATACACTCTCTTCCTTCTCCTCTTTGCTATTTAGTTATACTGCATACTACCTTACTTGCTTTACGAATATTTTTAAAGTCAAATAATTTTTCGATACAATTTTATCAACTCGAAAGGATTTCAAATCATAAACATTTTTAACATACGTACTGTTGAATCTCGGATTTTGATAATGAAATCAATTGATAGATTACTTAATCTAATTCATATAATTCAGATAAGTGTGTAGGATTAACTTTGATAGCAACGAAGACATAAAACAAATTGCTGGAGTCAAGTACATTGGGAGTCTAAGAGTCCGCTAGAAGTCCAAAGGTTTATCAGAAGTGCTACCGGAACTGGCCGAGAATGAATTGAGGACTTGCCGAAGGAGTGTCGGAAGTTTGCCGGAAGGTTCGTCGGAGGTTTGTCAGAGGTTCGCGGAGCTCACCGAGATAGTCGGAAGCTTGCCAAATAGACGTACCGAAACTCGTCGTAAAGTACGGGAGCCTGCTGGGAGTCGGCTAGAAGACTATCTGATGGTTCGTCGGAAGTCTGTTGGAATTTCGCCAGAAAAGACTCAACGTCATCGGATTGTATTTTGTTTAGAATATGTTTTCAATTTTGTAGTTAGCACGTAATTAGGGTTAGGATAAGGTAATAATCCTTTAACCCTAGTAGGGTCTAACTAGGCCTGTAATTTAAGTGGATTAGGCCAAATTCAAGGCCCATCGAAGTTTGCTGGACTTGTCTGGTGGTAGCACTGCTCCGGAACAGGTTCCCAAGTGGTCTGGGCAGTGGTATCGCCCCAGGCCAACGATGGTACCGTTGATAGTTATTACTTGTCAGCAGTGGTACCGCCTAGCAGGTAGTGGTACCGTCCCTCCACAGAGCCTAAGGACTCTATCAGATAGTAGTACCTCTAGACTAGGCGATGGTACCGTCTAGTACACTAAAAGGTCAACTGGCGATGGTATTGCCTGTGCTAGGCGGTGGTACCACTAGCACCCAAAAATTTGAGATGTAACTCTTTTTGGATCTAATTCTGAAGCCAATTAAGTCTATAAATACCCCTTCTCAACTAGCTAAGCACATTGAGAAGTGATTCAAATTGAGTCAAAACTCTAGCGAAATTACTTTTGAAATTTTGAGTGTTCACCTCCTAAAGTCTCATTTGTAAAAGTCTATAAGAGAGTGTGAACCATTGGTAAAAGTCTATAAGAGGGGTGCTTGGTCCTTTCCCTTCATGAAGAATTGATAGTGGAAGCCGAAAGCCTCATCGGAGGAGGTTTCGAAAGTAGATGTAAGTCATTTGATCGAATCACTATAAATCGCTATGTATTTCTCTTAGTGTGAGTTTTTAAATTGCTACATTTCAATTTTTACTTAGTTGTAATCTCTCAATCTCTTTCTCTCAACTCTCTTTCGTATTCAATCGAAACATTCACTTTATCGAAATTATTTTCATTGAACTGAAACTTCTCAATGCACAACTCTTTTCGGAATTGATTTGAATTTATGATTTTTATCCACTGTACTAATTCATCCTCCCTCTTAGTGCCGCTCTAGATCCTAACACATACTAATTCACCCCCCCTTTTAGTGCCGACTTGATCATAATAATTGGTATCAGAGTAAGGTTACTCTCAATTTGGTTTAAAACCCAAGAGAGATGGCTTTTACTGGCAGTTAAGAGAGTCATTCTATCACTCATTCTCCTATATTCAATGGGATGGACTACACATATTAGAAAACTAGAATGAGAATTTTTTTGCTTTTTATAGATTTCGAGTTATGGAATATTGTTGAAAACAAATTTCAAAAGTCTTCTAATCCAATGAATGAATGTAATGATTTAGAGAAAAAGACTTTCTCTTTGAACGCTAAAGCGATGAACACTTTATTTTGCACTTTAGATAAAAATAAATTTAATCAGATTTCTTTTTGCGAAATGACACATGAGATTTGGCACATACTTGAAATCACACATGAAGGCACAAGTAGGGTTAAGGAGTCAAAAATTAATCTTTTGGTTTATAGTTATGAATTATTTCGTATGAAACCAAGCGAGATCATTGGAGACATATACACCCGATTTACGGAGGTCGTCAATAGTTTAAAAGCACTTGGTAAAAATTTTTCTAATTTTAAACTTGTTAACAAGATATTAAGATCCCTTCCAAAAAGTTAGAATCCTAAAGTAATGATAATACAAGAAGCCAAAGACATTGAACAACTTTTCGCTCAAGGAACTTATTGAGTCTTTGATTACCTACGAAACGACATGCATTGTACATGATGAACTTGAGAACAATCTTCCAAAGAACAAGAATGATTTAATACTTAGAACTCAAGAAGACCATTTGAGAGAAAACTCAAGTGACAATAATGATGATGATGATGACTTGGCACTTCTCACAAGGAAATTTAAAAAATTCATAAAAAGAAACAAAACTAAATATGACACTAAAACTAAAAGTGAACTAAAAAAGGATCAAATAATTTGCTACGAATGCAACAAGCTAGAGCACTTCAAAAATGAATATCCTCAAATGAAGAAGAAGCAATCAAAGAAAAAGAAAGCACTCAAAACTACTTGGGATGATTCAAGTGCATATGAAGACAAGGAGCTAACCAACAAAGAAGTTGTAAACTATGCTTTAATGGCATTTGGCAATGAGGTAAATAACTCAATTGAAGCTCACTTATCTTTTGATAAGTTATCAAGTGCTTTTCATGATTTATTTGATGAATGTAAATTGGTTAGTAAAAAATATAAATTGTTGAAAAAGGATTATGCTTCTCTTTCTAGTGAACTCAAAAAATTAAAAAATAAGCATGATAAGTACATATTAACTCCTTGTACTCAATGTGAAGAATTAGAGTGACTTAAAAAGGAAAATTTGTTACTACATGAAACTTTAGAAAAATTTAAAATCGAAAGTAAATCCTTAAACATAATCCTTGCTAATAAGAGTTATGATCATAGAAAAGATGGAATTGGATTTATGAGTAACACTCATCAAAAGCCAACCATCTTTGTTAAAGGCCCAACTTTACATGTTTCACCCCATAACAAATGTAATTTTCATTGTAAATTTAGACATTATGCTTATAAATATCCATTTAAGAGGTATAGTTCATATAAGTTAATATGGGTTCCTAAAGGAACCATAAATAACTCAATACAAATTGATAAGTTAGGTAGATCGATTAATGAGGCACCCAAAGTTAAATGGGTACCTAAAAGAAAACCTCCTTTCTTGTAGATATGTTTACAATCACAAGCTAGGAGTAAGAAATGGTACCTCGATAGTTAATGCTCAAGGCACATGACCGGAGATCTAACTCAATTATCTAAGCTCACTAGCCAAGACGAAGGGTATGTCATCTTCGAAGACAACAACAAAGGTAAAATTATTGATAAATGAATCATAGGTAACAAGTTAATCCTTTTGATTGAAGATGTGTTATTAGTATATAGTTTAAAATATAATTTACTAAGCATTAGTCAATTATGTGATAAAGGATAGGATTTGAATCTAATGCTTGTATAATCGAAATACCATACAAAAATATATCTATGATTGCCTTGAAATATAATAATGTGTATACTATTGACATTAATGATATTTGTGATGAAACATATTTTTCGGCTTTAAACGATGATGCTTGGCTTTGGCATAGGAGATTAGGTAATGCTAGTATAAAATTAATCTTTCAAATTTCAACTAGAGAACTTGTAAAATGAATGCTTAACATCAAGTTTGTCAAAGATAAAAGTTATGATGCATAACAACTAGGAAAACAAATAAAAAGTAGTTTCAAATAAAAAAAAAATCAAATAAACACATCTAGATCATTACAATCGATCCATATAGATTTATTTGGACTAATTGATACAACAAGCCTAGGAGGTAGTAAATACACATTTCTAATTGTTGATGATTATGGTAGATACACTTGGACATACTTCTTGGTACACAAAAGTGATTGTTTTATGTGTTTTTTAAAATTTTGTAAACTTGTTCAAAATAGAAAAAGGCTTTATGATGTCATCTATTCGTAGTGATCACGATGGTGAATTTCAAAACTATGATTTTAAAAATTTTTGTGAGTCAAATGGGTACAACCATAATTTCTCTACTCTAAGAAACCCACAACAAAATGGAGTAGTTGAAAGAAAAAAATAGGAGCTTATAAGTAATGGCAAGAACCATGTTAAACGAATATAGCCGACTCAAATATTTTTTAGGCCAAAACCATTAACACGGCATGCTATGTCATGAATAGAGTTCTAGTAAGAACATTACTTTCCAAAACTTCTTATGAATTGTAGAATAACAAAAGACCCAATGTTTCGTATTTCAAAGTTTTCAGTTATAAATATTTTGTTTTAAATGAAAAAGATGCTTCAGAAAAATTTAATGCAAAATCCAATGAAGATATTTTTCTTGGTTATTCCTTTATTTCTAAAGCATTTCATGTTTTTAATAAGAGAACTTTGGTCATAGAAGAATCTATTCATGTTATTTTTAATTAGAATTTCAAATTTAAGAAAAATAATTTTGATGATAATTTTAATTTTGATTCTTTGAATTTGAAAGAAACCTCTCCTCCCCATAACTACTTGGATGTATCATCTTCCAAAGTATCCTTACCCAAGAAATGAAAGTATGTAGATGCTCATCCTAAGGAGCTAATCATAGGAGATACATCAAAAGGTGTTCAAATTCACTCTTCATTAAAAAATTTTGTGCTAACACTATCTTTTTATCTCAAATTGAACCAAAATGCATAGATGAAGACCTGAAAGATTATTCATGGGTTATCACAGTGTAAGAAGAGTTAAATCAATTTGAGAAAAATGAAGTATGAAAGCTTGTTCGTAGACCAAGTAACCATTTAATAATTGATACTAAATGGGTCTTTAGAAACAAGCGAGATGAATTTAGAATCATGGTTAGAAACAAAGCTAGATTAGTGGCCAAAGGTTTCAATCAAGAAGAAGGTATTGATTATAAAGAAATATTTGCTCATGTGGCTAGATTAAAAGCTATAAAGATGCTCCTTACTAGTTGCTATCTTGTAGAAATTTTTGCTAATTTCATCTTTGCTAGCTTGTCTACTTCAAAGCTAAAGAGAATTGCTAGTAAGAGTAGTGTTAGCTTGCACATCCAAAGAAAAAGTTGCTATCTTGTAGAAATAAACATTGCTATCTTTTGCTTAACTCCATTTTTACTAAGCTTGCATAAAATTGTGTAAAACTATCTTACATGTTGAATGTTTGGTGTAATGGTGCTAAAGTATTTGTATATTTCCTTTTTGTTGATGACAAAGGGGAAAAAATGATGAATGTTTGGTATCATAATGAATGTTTAGTATCATGCTTAAATGATGAATGTTTGGTATCATGCTTAAATGTTTGAAATGGTATCATGCTCAAATAATGAATGTTTGAAATGATAAATTTTGGTATCATGCATGATGTGATAATTGCTTTAGTATCACGTAAATCATGCCAAGTTGATTAGTTTCTAGTATCATACATGAAATTGTGCATGTTACACCTGGATAACTTGAAACTATAATGATGCACAATGTATGAAAATTTTTTATTATCAAAATCAGATAAAGCTTGAATTCAAATGTTATGATTCTTTTTGAATTCAAGTTTATCATTTCTTAAGTATGGCATATAGATAGGGGGAGTTAAGGTTAACTCCGTCATCAATTGGTTGTCATCATAAAAAAGAGGGAGATTGTTGAATCTAAAATTTTGATGATGAAATCATTTGATAAATTATTAATATAATCCATATGTTAAGAAAAGTATTGCTAAATTAACTACGATCATAAATAAGGCATAAAGCAAATGTTGGGCCGGAGTCAAAGATCGAATGATTCATCAGGAGTTGGTCGAGAGTTCGTTAGGAGTTCGCTGAGAAGTTCATCAAGAGTTCACGGAGCTTGCCGAGAAGTTCGTCAGGAACTTGCCAAGAAGTTCGTCGAGAGTTTACCAAGAAGATTGTCGAGAGTTTGTCAAGAGCTAGCCGGGAGTCCACTAGAAGATCGCTGAGAGTCCACCGAAAGATCACCGAGAGTCCGATAGAAGATTGTCGGAAGCTTGTTGTGATGTCGTCAGAAGAATAATTGATATATAGGATATAAAATGCTTAGTTAATGCCTTAATTATTATAGTTAGGACTTATTTTGAGTTAGGATTAGAAGATAATCCCATTAACTCAGTTAGGGGCCAATTGGGCTCGAATCAAGATCGATTTGGGCCGAACTGATGGCCTAAACAATGACCTGAAACCAGGCTGACGGTGGCACTACCAGGACTGGGTAATGGAACTACCCAGGGCTCAGTCTCCTAGGAGGTCTGGGTGGTGGTATCGTCGATAATTAATGCTACTTAGCGATGGTGCCGCCCAGGCAGGTGTTAGTATCGCCAAGGTCTAGTAGCTGAAACTCTATCTAGTGGTAGTATTGTCATACTAGGCCGTGATATCGCATAGTGTCAGAGAGTACTAGTGGTGGTACCACCCAACAAAGGCGGTGGTACCGCTAGTACCCTGAAAACCTAGAATGAGACTATTTTTTACTTCATTTTTTGAAGCCTATAAATACCCCACACTTTTCTGCTTGGGAAACATAGAAAAATGAATGAAAAAAGCTGAGATCTAAGTGAAAACATTGTTGTAATCTTTTGAGAGTTCACCTCCACTTGTTCTAGCTCAGAATTCTATTTAAGGAGGAGTGAGCAAATTGTAAAATGTTAACTCCTAAACCTGTCAAAAGGTGAAAAATCTATAAAAGAGGTGATTGATCTTCGCCTATTGAAGGAATATCACTAGTGGAAGCCGGTGACCTTGATGGAGGAGAAATTGGAAGTGAACGTAGGTTATAATGATCGAACCACTATAAATTTAGTGTATACTCTCTTCCTTCTCCTCTTTGCTATTTAGTTATACTGTATACTGCCTTACTTTCTTTACGAACATTTTCAAAGTCAAACAATTTTTTGATATGATTTTATCAACTTGAAAGGATTTCGGATCGCAACCATTTTTAATGTACGCACTAATTCACCCCACCTCCCCCTATTTAGTGTTGCCTTGATCCTAATAGTTTTACATGTAGAAATATGATTAAACTTATTTTTGTTTAAAGCACAAAATAAAACAATCATACTTTAACACTTAAAGAAAACAGTTTTCTTTTCAAAATTATTCCATTCAATTTTCAATTTAGAGGGTTTATGAAAACCAAACTCAATAACATTCCATAGATCAAAATCTATAGAAAGTAAGAAAATCTGCATTTGTGTTTTCTAATACGTATAGTCTATCCCATTAAACATGGGAGGATGGGTGATAAAGTGACCCTCTTGATTGCTAGAAAAAGCTATTTAATCTCTCTTGGGTATTACACCAACTGAGAGAACCAGACTCTGATACCAAATGTTAAGAATATAAATGCACTAGAGGGGGGGAGTGTTGCTAGTTATAGGTGCCCTATAAGCCAATCACATGAGCGATGACACTTATAACACACTACATCAATCTTTTTGCTTATGATTACTGATATTTTCTCACATTATCTCCCAATTGGGCATGATCTATTAGTGTTTTATAGGGGGCTTCTATAAATAGGAGTGAACTAAAGGTCCATAGGTAGGGGTCTTCTTGGTAGTCATTTTCTATTCTCCTCTCCCGAGAGAGGAGCATCGTCGTAACTCCTACCGTGTGGATCATCGCTAGAGAGGAGGACGTTTGACCTCCTTCATCCACTCCACGGATCTGTAGAAATTCAGGGATATACGATCTTCTTATGTACTATCTTTATTACATACGTAGTTTTCAGATTCGCGAATTTGTTTTTGCGCACCGATTTTTCTCACGAAGATGAAACTTTTCATGAAAATCTAGGATGCTTTTGTTTTATGTTCTTCCGTTATGCATGTGATATCACCCCTAGATTTACCAACATTGATATTAGAGCTAGGTTATTCAAGTGAAGATTAGATTTTAAACTGCGTGTATTATGAATTAGAGAGGCTTTTGACGTCAAAATCATTAACGCAAAAGCGAAAAAGAGTAGCAATTGTTACTGCCCTTGCTGCCTTCACAAGGCTGCTTATAGCCTTGGCTACCATCGACAGCCTGCTCACAGCGGCAACGATAGCGGTTGCGCCCTGCATGTCACGGTGGCCTGCGATCCAACCGCTTGCGGGGGCAACGCCTGCCCGCAGCGGCGCCACCCGCGGGTGAGCTACTACATGGGTGCCCACCCACGAGCAAACCACCCGTGGGGTCGGCGCCAGCCTGTAGCGACGCCACCCGCGGGTGAGCCGCCGTAGGGGTGCCTGCCCGCATTGGCGCCACCTGTGCGTAGTGGCCGCCCGCCGGTAGGGTGGCGACAATCGGAATGCAAGCAGAAGGGGAAATGGGAATTAGGTTTTTTGGATAAAAGATAGTTTTACCCTTGGGAATTTTAGAAATTTTATTTTGTCCCCTCTTATCGAATGACCAAAATGCCCTTCATAATTTTAAAATTTTCTTATATGTCCTTGATTTTAAAAAAATAAATATTAGTTAATTAAAAGGTTTAATTAACTATTATTATTTATCTAGTAGTCCTACATGATGATGATATGTATATGTAATGTATGATGTGGACGGGTGATTATAGACCGTGTGATGTGTATGTATATGTGATTATGATTATTAGAGCATGCGAGTCTCTATTTTCTCATTTATTATTAGGCCTACATGTCTGTAATTATATTATAATTACATAAGGTGCAATGGGAGTGTAGAAGCGATAGTGGGACCCACGAGGCAGAGACGAACGATCCGACGCATGGAGATACGTTGAGATGTCGACTGAACCGACGAAGTGAGATGGACGATCACAAGGCATGGAGATGTATCGATGCACACATAGATGTTGATGTGAGAAATTAGGCCCATTGGCTCGAGCTTGATCACATTAGGATGTGGTCTATGATCATCTGGTGTGATTGCTCATGTGATGTGTGATTGGTTATACACCTAGATATATATATATATATATATTTGTATGTGATATAAATATATATTAAATATGTATGTGTGTGACACGTTATATTAGGAGACCGAATAAAAAATCCCCTCTCTCGATAATATTAAGTCGATAAACATGAGATAATTAGATTGACCCACGTGTCCTTCCATCATTATAGGTAGGAACCGATTCTCGGTATAGGTTGAGTTGGTCGAGTCACTCGAGACTCACCTGTATCATGATTCACTATCTTATCTATGACATAGAGATGTCACCGGTGACATGAGGACATGGTATACTTGATCGAGTCCCTCGAGGGTATATCATCGAATCAGACTCATCTTGTAATGATGGTGATGACTAAAACGAACATCATGGTTGGTCGAGTTCCTTGAGGCCATGGTGATTCGGAGGCTGAACAGGATGGGAATCACAAGGAGTTGTAATCGACAAGAGTTGCCTATCTTTTAGGCTTAGTGTAATTGGTCGAGTCCCTCGAAGTTACACTAAGATGATGATTGGATCTCGATCCCTACTAGGAATCCGTCAAAGGCTTCCATTTTATGTGCTGAGGGTGTCACTGTTGGGAAATCCATCAGGGGAAGCGACATCACATATGCAGCGGAAGAACAAAAAAGAAAACCCCAGATTTTTCGTAGAAAGTTTCTGTCATCGTGCGAAGATCGGTGCATCAAAAACAAATCCGCAAAACTGCACATGTAAAAGAAGATACCTATGGAGATCGTATATCCCTGAATTCTTGCAGATCTGTGGGAGAGGATGAAGGAGGTCAAGCGTCCTCCTCTCTAGCGGTATCCACACAGTAGGGATTGCAACGATGCACCTCTCTCTCTAGGGAGAGGAGAACAGGAGGTGGCTGCCAAAAGAAACCCTTAGCCTATAGAGCTTTGGTTCCCTCCTATTTATAGAGGCCCCCTAAAAAGTCTAATGGATCTTTTGCCCTATTGGGTATTGGATCTCCATCCAATTACCCAAGCCTCTTGGATTAGTGGGTCTCTATCCAATAATCTCTTATTAGCAATTATTAGATCTCATCTCAGGATCCAATAATTCAGGGGCTTAATGGATATCCAATAAGATAGGGGGTTCAACGGATATCTCATATCCGAACCTCTACTCGTCGCAACACCTACCATATGTGTGTGACCCTCTAGGCCCAATATGGAGCTGGCCGTGAGTCATACTTGTCAGAACTCCTTCTGACATAGTGAATTATTATCTCTATAATAATTCACCAAACTCATCGACTATGGACATACCAGGCCACTACGCCGTAGCCCCCAAACAATATAAGGGAATCTAATCCTTTGGACTTATCTGTCCTCAATTACCATGTATCTATAATCTCTCATCCATCTAATATCCCAGAGACCCTATACCGGGCATGGTGCTGTTAGGCCCATACGGTCTCTCCTCGAGTCTTGCTCTTGTCGGATTCTCCCAGAGAACTCTTTCTCTCTCAATTCGAATAACCTTGACTAAGGATTTGTTTGAGTTAGAACACATGGGATATTCCTCTCTTGATACCGAGAGCGGATGATCCTCTATTGACACTCAATAGCCCTCGTAAGGTTGGCTACCACTCCCAATGACCGACTGTTCTAGATCTGGAACTTTCCAAACCTATAAGTTTGGTATCAAAGAGTGGAGTACTCATACAGGACATCCTTGGTGTCTCAAGTCTAAGGACCAGATACACTACTGGAACTACGGAATCGCTGTCTAACATGAGGTATCAATAACCATCCAATATTCCGTAGGCGGATCAATAAGTGAACTCATTCTCCAATGAGCACCTGCACTGTACCCTTAGTGTCCCCACATGAGTAGCTATGAGACCAGCTACCTCCATCATATGAACGGGTATACAGCACACCAGTCTATCCGGTTATCTTGATGTCATTCTCGAGTAACCTATGACTAGGATAATTTAGGGTCTGTGTTTAAAGGTGAATCGATCTCATTATCATGATCTCATCATGATCCAATTCCCATTGCACAGATCCAAGGACATCACAGTATATACAACATGCAAGATAAAGTGATAAAATGCCTAATAATAAACAAAGAGAAAAAGTGCATATCAAGTCACAAGTGTCATCACTCATGTGATTGGCTTGCAAGGCACATATGACTAGCAATCTCCCACTTGACCTAAAGCCAATCACCCACGTGTCTGAACCCTATCAGACCTCTGTGACGCTCAAAGATAATTTGAGACAATAGCTTGGTCAGTGGATCTACAATGTTATCTTCGGATGGAACTCTTTCCACTACTACATCTCTTCGGGTCACGATCTCTCTAATAAGTTGGAACCTCCTCAGAACACTTCTGACGAGACCTGGGTTCCCTTATTTGAGTAATCACCCCATAGTTGTCGCAATATAGCGGAATCAGCTCTTCGCTGCTCGACATGACTCCCAAATCTGTGATGAACTTCTTCATTTAAACTCCCTCATTTGCTGCCTTTGTCGCAGCAATGTATTCCGCCTTTGTGATCGAGTCAGCAATAGTGTCTTGCTTGGAACTCTTCCAGCATACTGCTCCTCCATTCAGGGTGAACACATACCCTGAATTAGACTTGCTATCATCGACATCGGACTGGAAGCTCGAGTCCGTGTAGCCCTCAACCTTGAGGCTACTACCTCCATATACCAAAGAAAAGATCCTTAGTCCTTCTCAAGTACTTAAGGATACATTTTACTGCTTTCCAGTGCTCCAAGCCTGGATATGGCTGATATCTGCTCGTGACACTCAGAGCATGCGCTATATCAGGCCTAGTACATAGCATAGCATACATGATAGATCCTATCGCTGATGTATATGGTATCATATCCATATGTGCCCTTTCTTTAGGAGTCTTTGGGGACATACTCCTAGAAAGTGATATTCCATGTCTCATTGGTATGAGACTCTCTTGGAATTTTTCATGCCAAACCTTTTGACAATGGTGTCTATGTACCTAGACTGGGATAAGCCAAGCATCCTCTTGGATCTATCTCTATAGATCCGTATCTCCAATATGCAGGATGCTTCCACTGAGTCCTTCATGAAGAAGTGCCTAGATAACCAAGTCTTTACTGTGGAGAGCATTTCTACATCATTCCCAATGATTAGGATGTCATCATATAATATCAAAAAGGTGATAGTGCTCCCACTTATTTTCCTGTACACATAAGGCTCATCTTCGTTCTTAACGAAGTCATAAGATCTGATCACCTCATCAAATCTTATGTTCCAACTTCGGGATGCTTGCTTCAATCCATAAATGGACCTAAGCAACCTGCACACCTTATCTGGGTTATCCCTAGACACGAATCCCTCAGGCTGTATCATATACACCTCCTCCTCGAGGTTACCATTGAGGAATGCGATTTTGACGTCCATCTGCCAGATCTCATAATCATAGTGTGCTGCAATAGCCAATAGAATTCGAATGAATTTTAGCATGGCTATAGGTGAGAAAGTTTCATCATAGTCAACACCTTGCCTTTGATGATACCCCTTAGCCACTAGCCTTGCTTTATAGGTCTCTACCTTTCCATCTACTCCAATCTTCTTTTTGAAGATCCACTTGCAGCCAATGGGTACAATACCCTCGGGTGCATTAACTAGGTTCCAAACCTTGTTGGAGTACATGGAATCCATTTCTGAATTCATGGCTTCTTGCCATTTCCCAGAGTCTATGCTCATAATAGCCTCCTCGTAGGTCTGAGGATCAATATCCTCAATATCCTCTCTTCCGATATGTCCCACATATCTCTCAGGAGGATGGGATACTCTATCGGACCTACGTAAAGTTGAAAATTATGTGTTAGGTATCTGAAAAGATTCTAGAATGGTGCTTGAGATAGGTTCTCCAACCTCGCTCAACTCTATCATGCTCCCACTGTCTCCACCAAGAATGTGTTCCTTCTCAAGGAACACTGCTCTCTTGGCTACAAAGACCTTTTGGTTCTCAGGGTGATAGAAATAATACCCATAAGTTTCCTTAGGGTATCTCACGAACTTGCATCGTTCTGTTCTGGATTCCAACTTATCGGGGTTGTATCTCTTGACGTGGGTAGGGTAGCCCCAAATCTTAACAACCTTAAGATCGGGCTTCTTTCCATTCTATATCTCATATGGAGTAGACATCACTGACTTGGTTGGAATTCTATTCAGAAGGTAAGCTGCGGTCTCTAGGGCATATCCCCAGAATGAGATGGGTAGGTCGGCGAAACACATCATGGAACGCACCATGTCTAACAGTGTGCGATTCCTCCTTTCTGATACACCATTAAGCTATGGTGTATAAGGAGGTATCCATTGGAATCAAATCCTATGGTCTTTGAGGAATTGGGTGAACTCTATACTCAAGTACTCACCTCCTCGATCTAATCGAAGGGTTTTAATACTTTTTCTTATCTGGTTCTCCACTTCTCGTTTCCTCTTAGACTCACTTACACTCATGATATGTGGAGCTATATCTAGTATAAATAAACCATTATGCAATGTTCCTCTCGTGATGATCTGATCATCTAATATTATTAAACAACCATTGTTCTCAAAAACTAATTTATATCCAATAACTGTCAAACATGAAATGAAAATAATATTTTTGATAATAGAAGGAACATAATAGTATGCATCTAATGCAATAATACTCTACCAAGTAGATGTAAAGTGACTTTGCCAATAGCCACTGCAGCAACCTTTGCTCCAATGCCAATCTTAAGATCTATCTCGCCTCTGTTCAATCTCCTAGGTCTTGCCAGAACCTGCAATGAACTACAGATATGATAAGCACTCCCGGTATCCAATACCCATGTGTTATCATAAGATTCTAACAAATTGAGACTGATCATGAATGTACCTAAAGCTTCTCCAAGCTTATGTTTCGCCCTTTCTGCAAGGTACTCTTTGTAGTTCCTCTTCCAGTGCCCATCTTTGCCGCAGTGGAAGCACTGGCCTTTGTTCTTTATTGGGTCTTTCTTGGCAACCTTTGCCTTATCCATTTTGCCCTTGCCCTTGCCCTTCCTAAGGGTTTTCTCAGTCTTCCTTTTCTTTCTGGTCTCACCAGTGTAAAGAACCGGTTTCTCTTTCTTAATGGTGCTCTCTGCTTCTCTCAATATATTGAGGAGCTATGGGAGGGTCACCTCAAGTTTGTTCATATTAAAATTTATTATGAACTGAGAAAAGGAATCTGGTAGGGACTGAAGCACGCAGGTTATCCTCTAGGACCATTCCTAGACCTGTGAGTTTCTCGATCTACTCAATCATCTTAAGGACATGGTTCTGAACCGGTGTCCCCTCAGTCATCCTAGCATGGAAAAGGCTCTTTGATATCTCATATCGCTGAGTTCTTCTATGTTCCTCAAACAGTTTACAGAGATGCAGGAGTATGGAATTAGCATCCATATTTTCATGCTGTCTTTGTAACTCAGTAGTCATAGAGGACAACATATAACACTAAGCAAGAGTGGAATCATCTAAGTACTTCACATAACGAGCGATCTCATCCTCGCTTGCCCCTCTGGCAGGCATAGGGATCACTATATCAAGGATATACGCGATTTTCTCTGCCGTGAGAACGATTCTCATATTGTGAAGTCAATCCGTATAATTTGGACTAGTGAGGCGGTTGGCATCAAGTATGCCACGTAAAAGATTTAAAAGCGACATTTTTTTGAAATAAAAGATGTAGCAAAAATAAATAACATTCAGATTTTGCAGAAATTTAAATAGTTAAGATAAGGACTTCTATCTTAATGTACTTTAACTAATTTTTTATGAGACACACAACACCCTCCGGTATGTAAATTGGAAACCCCCGACGGATCTCTAATGGGGATCGGGATCCAATCGGCGTCTTAACGTAACCTCGAGGGACTTGACCAATCACGTTAAGCCCATAAAGGTAGGCAACTTTTGCCAATCACAACTCCTTATGATTCCCGTCCTGTTCGACCTCGAACCACCATGGCCTCGAGGGACTCGACTAACCATGATGTTCGATTAAGTCATCACCATCATTACCAGATGAGTCTGATTCGGTGATATACTCTCGGGGGACTCGACCAAGCATACCATGTCCTCAAGTCACCTATGACATCTCTATGTCATAGATAAAATAGTGAGACACGATATAGGTGAGTCTCGAGGGACTCGACCAACTTAACCTACACCGAGAATCGGTTCCTACCTATAACGATGGAAGGCCATGTGGGTCAATCTAATGCCTCATGTTTACCGACTTAAAATTATTAATAGAGGAGATTTTGGTTTGGTCTCCTAATATAATGTGTCACACGCATACATATACATATTTAATATATATATCTACATCGCATGTATATATATATATATATATATATATATATATATATATATATATATATATATATATATATCAAGTAGGTATATAACTAATCACACATCACATGAGCAATCACACCAGATGATCATGGACCACATCCTAATGTGATCAGGCCCGAGCCAGTGGGCCCAATCAATCACATCAAAATCTATGTGTGCTTCGGCGCATCTCCATGCCCTGTGATCGCCCTTCTCGCTTTGTCGGTTCTGTCGGCATCTTAACACATCTTTATGCGTCGGATCGTCCGTCTCGACCTCGTGAGTCACATTACCGTTGCATCTCCTCATGTAATTACAATATAATTACAGGCACACAGGCCCAACAATAAATGAGAAAAGAATAGAGACTCGCAGGCCCCAATAATAATAATCACATGTACACACATCACATCATAGGTCCATGATTATTTATCCACATCATACATCATATGTATATGTTATTTTATAGGACTACTAGATAAAAAAATAATAGTTAATTAAACTATTTAATTAACATATTTATTTTTTGAAATCAGGGACATAAAGGGAATTTTAAATTCCTAGGGGTATTTTGGTAATTTGGTCAAAAGGGTATTTTGGTAATTCTATCAAAAAGGATAGAATTTAGAATTTTTGAAATTTCTAGGGGTATTTTAGTGATTTTGTTAAAAGAAAAAAAATTAGAATTTCTGAAATTCTAAGGGGCAAAACTATCTTTTGTCCTAAAACCCTAATCCCTCACCCTTACTGCGCTTGCGGCTGCCGCCACCCTGTCGGCAACGCCCCTTACACGCAAGGAGGGCGACGGCGCCGCTGCTGCCCCGCGGGCACCCAGCGCTTGCGCCTCTGCGGCGCTGGCCCACGGGCGCAGCGCTCGCCGATGCCCCTGGGGCGTTGCCCTGGTGCAGCTGCCCCGCGAACGTAGCGCCCGCTGGCGCTGCCCTGTTGGTAGGCCATCGGCTGCTGCCTGTGCAGGCCGCAAGGCTGCAAGCAGCCAAGCGATTGTTGCACGATCGGGCAGCAACGGTTGCTGCCCTTTCTCGCTCTTCGCGCTAATGATTTTGGCATCAAAAGCAGATCTAAAATACAACACACGTAGTTTAAGATCTAATCTTCACACGAACAACCTGGCTCTGATACCACTATTGGGAAATCCATTAGGGGAAGTGACATCACATGCCAATGGAAGAACAGAAAAAAAACCCCAGATTTCCCGTAGAAAGTTTCCGTCGTCGTGCGAAGATCGGTGCGTCAAAAACAAATCCGCAAAACTGCACATGTAAAAGAAGATACATGGGGAGATCGTATATCCATGAATTCCTGCAGATCTATAGGAGAGGATGAAGGAGGTCAAGCGTCCTCCTCTCTAGTGGTATCCACACAGCAGGGATTGCGACGATGCACCTCTCTCTAGGGAGAGGAGAACAGGAGGTGGCTACCAAAAGAAACCCTCAGCCTATAGAGCTTTGGTTCCCTCCTATTTATAGAGGCCCCCTAAAAATCCTAATGGATCTTTTGCCCTATTGGGTATTGGATCTCCATCCAATTACCCAAGCCTCTTGGATTAGTGGGTCTCTACCCAATAATCTCTTATTAGCAATTATTGGATCTCATCTCAGGATCCAATAATTCAGGGGCTTAATGGATATCTAATAAGATAGGGGGTTCAGCGAATATCTCATATCCGAACCTCTACTCATCGCAACACCTACCATATGTGTGTGGCCCTCTAGGCCCAATATCGAGCTGACCGTGAGTCATACTTGTCAAAACTCCTTCTGACATAGTGAATTATTATCTCTATAATAATTCACCCAATTCATCGACTATGGACGTACTAAGCCACTACGTTGCAGCCCCCAAATGATACAGGGGAATCCAATCCTTTGGACCTATCTATCCTCAATTACCATGTATCTATAATCTCTCATCCATTTAATATCCCAAAGACCCTATACTGGGCATGGTGCTGTTAGGCCCATATGGTCTCTCCTTGAGTCTTGCTCTTGTCAGATTCTTCCGGAGAACTCTTTCTCTCTCAATCCGAATAACCTTGGCCAAGGATTTGTTCGAGTAAGAACACATGGGATATTCCTCTCTTGATACCGAGAGCGGATGATCCTCTATTGACACTCAATAGCCCTCGTAAGGTTGGCTACCACTCCCAATGATCGGTTGTACTAAATCTGGAACTTTCCAAACCTATAAGTCCGATATCAAAGAGTGGAGTACTCATACAGGACATCCTTGGTGTCTCAAGTCTAAGGACCAGATACACTACTGGGACTATGGAATCGCTGTCTGACATGAGGTATCAATAACCATCTAGCATTCCGTAGGCAGATCAATAAGTGAACTCATTCTCCAATGAGCACCTGCACTATACCCTTAGTGTCCCCACATGAGTAGCTATGAGATCAGCTACCTCCATCATATAAATGGGTATATAGCACACTAGTCTATCCGGTTATCTCGATGTCCTTCTCGAGTAACCTATGACTAGGATAATTTAGGGTCTGTGTTTAAAGGTGAATTGGTCTCATTATCGTGATCTCATCACGATCCGATTCCCATTGCACAAATCCAAGGACATCACAGTATATGCAACACGTAAGATAAAGTGATAAAACGCCTAATAATAAACAAAGAGAAAAAGTGCATATCAAGTCACAAGTGTCATCACTCATGTGATTGGCTTGCAAGGCACATATAACTAGTAGTCACGTGACTCACTAGAAAAATAGTGGGAGCACGCCAAGATAGAAGTTTATATCTTAATTATTTATATTTTATAAAATCTACTTGTTATTTATATTTACTACATCTTTATTTTTAGAAAATGTCGCCATTAGGCCCTCTATGTGGCATACTTGATGCAACCGCCTCACTGGTCTAAATTATGCGGATTAGCTTCGTAACTTGATAATAGTTCTCACAATGGAGAAGGTCGTATATGTCCTTGATATAGTGATGCCTATGCCCAAGGAAGGGGCAAGCGAGGATGAGATCGCTCGCTACGTGAAGTACATGGATGACTCCACTCTTGCTCAGTATTACATGTTGGGCTTCATGACTTTCTCGTTACAAAGACAACATAAAAAGATGAATGTTAGATCCATACTCCTACATCTCCGTAAATTATTTGAGGAATAGAGAAGAACTCAGCAATATGAGATATCGATGAGTCTCTTTCATGCCAGGATGACTGAGGGGACATCGGTTCAGAACCATGTCCTTAAGATGATTGAGTGGATAGAGAAACTCACAGGTCTAGGAATGGTCCTAGAGGATAACCCATATGTGGATATTGTACTTTAGTCCCTACTAGATTTCTTTTTATAATTCTCTATACTAGTAAGACCAGAAAGAAAAAGAAGATAGAGAAGCCCCTAAAGAAGGACAAGGGCAAGGGCAGACCGGGTAAAGCAAAGGTTGTCACGAAGGACCCAACAAAGGACAAAGGCCGATGCTTCCACTGTAGCAAAAAGGGCACTGGAAGAGGAATTATAAAGATTATCTTGTAGAAAAGGTGAAACAGAAGCTTAGAGAAGCTTCAAGTACATTCATGATCCATCTCCATTTCTCATACTCATATAATAACACATGGGTATTGGATACCAACAACACTTATTATATCTGTAATTCGTTACAAGTTCTGGTAAGACCTAGGAGATTGATGAGAGGTAAGATGGACCTTAAGATGGGCAACGAAGCAAGAGTTGCTGTTGTTGTCATCGATGAGGTCACTTTACATTTGTTTAGTGGAGTTACTATTGCATTAGATACATATTATTTTGTTCTCTCTATTATCAAAAATATTATTTCCATTTCATATTTGACATTGAATGGTTATAAAGTAATTTTTTAGAACAATAATTGTTCAATTATTAAGGATGATGAAATCATTATGAGAGGAACATTACATAATAGTTTAATTATGCTAGATACTACTCCACATATCGTGAATGTAAGTATGTCCAAGAGGAAATGAAATGAGATGAACAGTGCATACCTATGACATTGTAGGCTAAGTTATATCCATGAGGAAAGGATTCAAAAGTTGTTGTATAATAGATACTTAGATCCATTCGACTATGAGTCATATACAACTTGCAAGCCTTACCTTCATGGAAAAGATGACCAACTCTCAATTTAGTAGAACTGGAGAGAGAGCCACTGAGTTATTGGAACTCATGCATAATGATATAAGTAGTCCTATGTCAACTCAGGCTATAGGTGGTTATTCCTACTTCATTATTTTCATTGACAATTTCTCTAGGTATGGACACGTGTACTTGATGAAGTACAAATCCGAAGCTTTTGAGAAATTCAAGGAGTATTAGAATGAAGTAGAGGTTCAGACTAGAAAGAGTATTAAGGCTCTTCGATCAGATCGAGGAGGTGAGTACTTGAGTACAGAGTTCACCCAGTTCCTCAAGGACTAGGGATTCTATCCCAATAGACACTTTCTTATACACCCTAGCTTAATGGTGTATCTGAAAGGAGGAATCGCACACTATTAGACATTATGCGATCCATGATGAGTTTTGCCGACCTGCCCGTCTCATTTCTGGGAATATGGCCTAGAGTCCATTGCTTACCTTCTGAACAGAGTTCTAACTAAGTCATAGTGTATACACCATATGAGATATAAAAAGGGAAGTCTGATCTTAAGGTTATTAAAATTTTAGGCTACCATGCTGACGTTAAGAGACAACTCCGACAAGTTGGAATCCAGGATAAAATAGTGCAAGTTCGTGGGATACCCCAAGAAAACTTATGGGTATTATTTCTATCACCCCAAAGACCAAAAGGTCTTTGTAGCTAAGAAAGTAGTGTTTCTTGATAAGAAACACATTCTTGGTGGAGATAGTGGGAGCGTGATAGAGTTGAACGAGGTTGGAGAACCTAGCTCAAGCACCATTCTATAGCTAGAATCTGTTTAAGTACCTATTACATAAGTTTCGACTTTACAAAGGTATGGTAGAGTATTCCATCATCCTGAGAGATATGTGGGACATATTAGAGGAGAAGATGTTGAGGATATTGATCCTCAAACCTACGAGGAGCCTATTACGAGTATAGGCTCTAGGAAGTAGCAAGAAGCCATAAATTCAAAGATGAATTCAATATACTCCAACAAGGTTTGGAACCTAGTTGATGCACCTGAGAGTATCATACCCATTGGCTGTAAGTGGATCTTCAAAAAGAAGATCAGAGCAGATGGAAAGGCAGAGACCTATACAACAAGGCTAGTGGCTAAGCGGTATCATCAAAGCCAAGGTGTTGATTATGACGAAACCTTCTTGTTGAATCTCAGATTTTGATGATGAATTCAATTGATAGGTTATTTGATCTAATCCATATTATTGAGATAAGTGTGTAGGATTAACTATGATAGCATGAAGACATAAAGAAAATTATCGGAGTCAAGTTGTTGGGAGTTCGAGAGTCCACCGGAAGTCCGAAGGATCATCGGAAGCGTTGTCATAACCAACCGAGAAAGAATCGAGGACTCGCCAAAGGTTTCAGAAGTTCGCTGGAAACATCGTCAAAGGTTCGTGGAGATCATCGAGAAGGTTTGGAAACTTGTCCAAGATTCATCAAACTCGTCACAAGTCCGGGAGCCTGCTAGGAGTCCACCGGAAGAAATCCGAGGGTGCATCGGAAGTCCGTCGGAAGATTGTCGGAAGTCATCAGAAGAAAACTCATTGTTCCCGGTTTAGTCTTTACTTAGAATTATATCTAACTTTCATAGTTAGCATGTAATTAGGGTAAGGATTAGGTAATAATCTTGTTTAATTCTGTTAGGGGCCAATTGGGCCTTAATTAGATTGAACTGGGTCGAAGTCAGGGCCCATTCAGCTATGTTGGAATAGTCTAGCAGTGGCACCACCCCGAGAACAAACCCCCAGGCATTCTAAGTGATGGTACCACCCCAGGTCAATGGTGGTACTGCCGACTTAAATACTTGGCAGGCGGTGGTATCGCCCCAGGTCAGCGGTAGTACCGTTGGTAGTTATTACCTCCCAGCGATGGTACCGCTAGACCACAGAGCCCGAGGACTCTGTCAGGCGATGGTACCGCGAGTGCCAGGCGGTGGTACCGCCAATACCCGATAAACCCAAGATGGGACACTTTTTTGCTCTATTTTTAAAAGTCAAATTGAGTCTATAAATACCCCTCTTTTCTCAGCTGAGAAAACACCTTTTTGAGAAGTTGAAAACTAAGTCAAAGCTATAGCAAAATCTTATTTCAATAGCTTAAATGTTCACCTCTCTCTTTCTTTGTGAAAAATCTGTAAGAGAGTGAACCACTTGTAAAAGTTTGTAAGAGGGGTATTTGGTCCTTCCCCTTCAAGAGATTTGTGTTAGGGATCGAGTGGTACTAAGAAGGGGGTGAATTAGTGCAGCGGTAAAGAATGATAAATTTCTGCGATTTTAAATAAGTTTCGGAACTTCGTATGATAGAAATCATGTTTTTGACTAAAACCGATTTCGATTAAAGCATAATGGAAAGTACTTAAAGTAGGGAGTGTTTAGAGAGGAAGAAGGCAGTGATGAGTAAGTTGAGCAGTGAAGAAAAGACGGTTTGTGGAAAGGTAAATGCAAGAACATAAATGTAAATCATTTTTATAGTAGTTCAGTCATCCGACCTACATCCACTCCCGATTCCTCTTCGCTTGAGGCCACCGGCTTTCTACTAGCTGCCTTCCTTCCAACGGGCGAAGACAAACTCTCTTTTATAAACTCTGTTTACAAAGCTTCCCTCAACACCTCTCTTAAGAATACTTCTAAACTTTTAGATGAGGGATTTCTACTTCAAATGACAGAGTTTTCCCTTAGTTTTCTTGCACTCTTCTTGCTCCCTTAGCAAGAACATCTAGGGTATTTATAGACCCCAAGAGGATTTAAATTTGGAGCCCAAATTTAAATTGCCTCAGACTTCGTCATTCTGGTGGTACCATCGCCTAACACTAGTGGTACCACTGCCACTCTGACACTAACACAGTCAGTGTACTAGGCGGTGCCACCGCCTGGGCTCTCAGGCATTGGGCGGTGCCACCGCCCCAGCTTGGGCAGTGCCACCGCCCAGCCTTGGCTCTTGGCCACTGGGCGGTGCCACCGTCCAAACTTTTCAGCACAATGGTTTGGGCCTTAAACTTAGCCCAAACCAGTCCGAAACAAGGCTCAATTGGCCCCTACTTGGTTTATAGGATTAACACCTAATTCTAAACCAAATTATATGCTAACTATGAATTTTAAAGGCATTTCCTAAGCTATTACAAAGTTCACAAGATAAGACTTCTTTCGGTGAGCTTCCGACGAACTTTCGATGGTCTTCCGACGAACCCTCGGAAACCATTCTATGGACTCCCGGCAAGCTCTTGGACTTCATGATGATCTTGGTGAGTTCTAACGAGCTTTTTTGGCAAGTTTTGATCTTTCTTAGCAAGCTCCGTGAACTTTCGACAAACCTTCCGGTGAACTTTCGAAAACCCTTCGACAAGCTCCCTACTCGTTCTTGGCCAGTTCCAGCAACACTCCCAACGAATCTTCAGACTTCCGTCGAACTCTCGAACTCCCAATGATCCATTGCACTTATCTTTCGGTATTTTGTTTCACTTTACATCTTCATCGTTATCGTAGTTAATCCTGCACACACAAATAAAACTCTACTTCGATCTAGACAATTATTACAATGCAAATTGACATTCAGTTGCTTTGCACGTCATTGGTCGGCGCTTCGTCTGATTCTTCGGTGCATCGTCCTCTCTTGCGTTTTGTTGCCCAATCGATGGTTGACCTCCACAACCCTGATATCTTTGGCACAACTTGCTCTTCTTGGCCCGATGCCCGATATCCGAAGCCTTCTACCGATTATCGATCGGACCTTCGGCTCGACATCCAATATGCTAACATGATCACCCGGTGCAATGTCAATTCCTGTAGTGTCAATTGTCTAATCCTGATTAATAGTAGACCTGCGTCACTCAAAATATAGTTAGATCACAAAACATAAATAATTAGTTTCATCATCAAAATCCGAGATTCAATAATTTGATAGTGGAAGTTGAGAGCCTCATCGGAGGAGGCTTCAGAAGTGGACGTAGGTCTTTCGACTGAACTACTATACATCTCTACGTACTTTGGTTGTGAGTTTTAAATATTCTGCATCTTTTCTTTACTTAGTTGCAAATCACTCGGTTTTCTTCTCCCTACTCTTAATTGCATTCACTCAACCATTTTAGCTAAATTTCGTCGGATTGAAATTTTCATAAGAATCAACTATCTCCAAAATCGATTTCAAGTTTACGAGTTTTAATCCGCTACACTAATTCACCCCCCCCCCCTCTTAGTGCTGCTCAGATCCTAACAATTAGTATCATAGCTTGGTCACTCTCATTTGGTTTAAAACCCAAGAGAGATGGCTTATTCCAACATACAAGAGGGTCATTCAATTACACGTCCACCCATGTTCAATGGGTCAGATTACACATATTGGAAGACTCGTATGAGGATCTTTCTTATTTTCATGGACTTTGAACTTTGGAATATCATTGAAAATGGATTTCAAAAATCTTCTCTTCCGATGAGCGAATGGAATGAATCAGAGAAAAAGGTTTTTGCTTTAAATGCAAAGGCTATGAATGTCTTATTTTGTGCACTTGATAAAAATAAGTTTAATCGCGTTTCGATTTATGAATCGGCTTTTGATATTTGGCGTACTCTTGAGATCACTCATGAAGGCACTAACCAAGTGAAAGAGTCCAAAATCAACATTCTTGTGCATTCTTACGAACTTTTTCAAATGAAACCAAGTGAGTCCATCGGAGACATGTACACCTGCTTCACGGATATCATCAATGGACTCAAAGCATTTGGTAAAGGTTTTTCTAATTTTAAACTTGTAACTAAAATTTTAAGATCCCTTCTAAAGAGTTAGGATCCAAAAGTTACGACCATTCAAGAGACCAAGGACCTTAAAACCTTTCCTCTCAGAAAACTCATTGGATCTCTAATGACCTACGAAATGACATGTCATACTCATGAAGAGCTCGAGAACCCCCTTCTAAAGAATAGGAAGGATATGGATTAAGAACACAAGGAGACCACTTGAAAGGAACATCAAGGGATGAGGATAGTGACGATGACATTGCACTCTTGACTCAAAATTTTAAAAAATTCATAAGAAGGAATAAATTTAAAAATGATACTAAAAATAAACTTGAACAAAAAAAGGATCAAGTCATATATTACGAATGCAAGAAGTCGGGACACTTCAAAAATGAATGCCCCCAAGCCAAGAAGAAGCAATCGAAGAGGAAGAAAGCTCTAAAGGCGACATGGGATGACTCAAGTGACTCCGAGAATGAAGAAGCAAGAAACAAAGAGGAGGCAAACTTCACGCTAATGTCTTTAGGAGATAAGGTATGTGAGTTTATTAATGAAGATTTATCTTTTGACAAACTTTCAATAGCTTTTCATGAATTATTTGATGAGTGTAGAACTATTAGTAAGAAGTTCAATTTATTAAAGAAGGATTATGCTCTATTACTAGATAAACTTGATAGTCTTCAAACTCCTTCTTCACCTCCATGCTCTAAGTGTGAACACTTAAAAGTAATAAAAAATGAGAACTTACTACTTAAAGAGACCCTAAACAAGTTTAAGGTCGGTAGCAAGGGCTTGGACATGATCCTTGTAAACAAGGGTTATGTTGCAAATAGAAGTAGAATTGGATTTGCAAGTGGATCTTACCAAAATCCTATCACCTTCATTAAAGGACCCACATTACATGTATCACCTCATTTGAAATATAATTTTTGTTGTAAATCCGGACATATTATTTACAAATGTCCGTTTAAGAAAATTAGTCCACATAAATTGATATGGGTTCCTAAAGGAACCATAAATAATTCAATGCTAAATGACAAATTTAGTAGATCAATTTTTGAGGCACTCAAAATCAAATGGGTACCTAAAAACCATCCTCTTTTGTAGACACACTCATCATCACAAGCTAGGAGCAAGAGATGGTATCTTGATAATGGATGCTCAAGGCATATGACCAGAGATCCATCTCAATTCTCTATGCTCACTAACAAAGAAAAAGAGTATGTCACCTTCGGAGACAACAACAAGGGTAAAATCATTAGCAAGGGAACTATAGGTAACAAATCAAGTGTTTTAATTGATGATGTGTTGCTAGTTGATGGATTAAAATATAATCTTTTGAGCATTAGTCAATTATACGATAAAGGCTACATCGTTAGATTTGAATCTAATGCTTGCATCATTAAAAAACCAAACAACAACATATCCATGATTGCGTTAAAACAAAATAATGTCTACACCATTAACATTGAAGAACTTAGTAATGAGATGTGCTTTTTCATTTTAAATGACGATGCTTGGCTTTGGCATAGGAGATTAAGCCATGCAAGCATGAAACTAATATCTAAAATTTCATCTAGAGAACTAGTACAAGGAATTCCTAATATCAAGTTTGTCAAGGACAAAGTATGTGATGCATGTCAACTAGGAAAACAAATAAAAAACTAGCTTCAAATCAAAGAATCAAATAAGCACCTCTAGACCATTACAATTGATCCATATGGATTTATTAGGACCAATTGACACAAGTCTAGGAGGTAGCAAATATGCATTTGTCATTGTAGATGACTATAGTAGATACACTTGGACCTATTTTTTGGCTCACAAAAGTGATTGTTTTAAATATTTTTCTAAATTTTGTAAACTTACTCAAAATGAAAAGAGTTTCATGATTTTATCGATTCGGAGTGATCATGATAGAGAATTCCAAAACCATGACTTTCAAACTTTTTGTGAATCTAATGGATATAGCCACAACTTCTCTATTCTAAGGAATCCTCAACAAAATGGAGTAGTATAAAGAAAGAATAGAAATTTACAAGAAATGGTAAGAACCTTGTTAAATGAGCATAGCTTACCCAAATATTTTTGGGTCGAAGCCGTTAATACGACTTGCTATGTCATGAATAGGGTCCTAGTAAGACCATCTCTATCCAAGACTCCATATAAATTGTGGAATAAGAAAAAACCTAATATTTCTTACTTTAAGGTTTTCGATTGCAAATACTTTATCTTGAATGAAAAGGATGCCTTAGGAAAATTCGATGCTAAATCCGATGAAGGCATCTTTCTTGGTTACTCTTCTATTTCTAAAGTTTTTCATGTTTTTAACAAAAAAAACTTTAGTTATAGAAGAGTCTATTCATGTAGTTTTTAATGAAATTTTCAAACTTAAGAAAAATAATTTTGATGATGATCTTGGTTTTGATGGTTTAAATTTAAATGAACCATCTCCTCAAAATAGTAACTTGGATGCATCTTCTTTTGAATTTTTCTTACCTAAGGAATGGAAGTATGTAGATACCCATCCTAAGGAGCTAATTATAGAAGACACATCAAAAGGGGTTCAAACTCGTTCCTCTTTTAAAAAATTTTATGCCCATGCCGCTTTTCTTTCTTAAATTGAACCTAAGTGCATTGACGATGCCTTAAAAGATGATTCTTGGGTTATCACCATGTAAGAAGAAATGAATCAATTTGAGAGGAATGAGATATGGAAGCTTGTTCCTAGACCTAGTAACCATTTAGTTATTGGTACTAAATGAGTCTTTAGAAACAAGCAAGATGAATGTGGTATTATGGTTAGAAACAAAACTAGATTAGTGGCCAAATGTTTTAACGAAGAAGAATGTATCAATTATGAAGAGACCTTCGCTCATGTGGCAAGATTAGAACCTATTAAGATGCTCCTTGCCTATGCTAATAGTAATAATTTTAAATTATTTCAAATGGATGTCAAAAGTACTTTCTTAAATGGCTTTATTTCTAAAGAATTATTTGTTGAATAATCTCCTGGTTTTAAAAATTTTTCTTTTCCTAATCATGTGTTTAAATTAACTAAGGCTCTCTATGGATTAAAACAAGCCTCTAGAGCTTGGTATGAGAGGCTTAGCTCCTTTCTTATTTCAAATAATTTTACTAAAGGCAAGGTTGATACTACATTATTTTTTAAACATTTTGTAAGTAATTTTCTTATTGTTCAAATCTATGTTGATGATATCAATTTTGGTTCTTCGAATGAATCACTATGTGAATCATTTGCCAAGTGTATGAGTCATGAATTTGAAATGAGTCTAATGGGTGAATTAACCTTCTTTTAGGATTACAAATTAAACAACTTAGTGATAGTATATTTTTTAATCAAACAAAGTATATATTAGAATTGTTAAAATAGTTTAACATGATGGTTCAAAAGCTATAAGCACTCCTATGAGCACTTCCACTAAGTTAGATTTGGATGAAAGTGGAGAAAATTTTGATAAAAAACATATAGGGGAATGATAGGTAGCTTACTTTACCTCACTGCAACTAGACCGGATATCATGTTTAGTGTAGGTCTATATGCAAGATTCCAAGCTAATCCTAAGTTATCTCACCTTAAAGTCGTTAAAAGAATCCATAGATATCTTAAAGGAACTCCTAACCTAGGATTATGGTATCCAAAATCTGATGACTTTGATTTAAAAGCTTATGCGGATGCGGATTTTGGCGGATGTAGAATAGATAGAAAAAGCACATCTGGAACATACCAATTTTTAGAACATACACTTGTTTCTTAGACTTCCAAGAAATAAAATTCGGTTGCATTATCCACGGCGGAAGTCGAATACCTAGTCGCAAGTGCATGTTGTACATAAGTTGTTTGGATGAAAAATACTTTAGAAGACTATGGAATTCATTTAAAAAAATATTTCGATAAAATATGATAACACAAGTGCTATTTGTTTAACCAAGAATCTCATTCAACACTCTAAAACTAAGCATATTGACATTAGGCATCATTTTATACGAGATCATATCAATAATAATGATATCACTTTAGAATTTATTAATATAAAACACTAATTAGCCGATATCTTCATAAAACCCTTAAATGAAGAACAATTTGACTTCATTAGAAGAGAATTAGGTATGCTAAATTATTCTAATACATGATGTTGTATGTTTCTTTTCCGAAATTTCTCAACTTCGGCTTTCATTGTCTCATCTTGATATTATCTTCTTGTTTTCGGATGACATCTTTACAATATCATCTTTTGAGCGGAGTTTTCATTTTTGTCTTTCGATCATAATATTTTGATTCTCCTCTTCAATTGATGAATTTTTGAGTTATGTCATACCTTTTGATGAAATGGTAAAATCGGTTTTGATAAATCTCAACCTTAATATTATTTTAGATGATATATTTATACTTATTTTTATCCTTCGATTGTAATATTTTAATGAAGCTATCATTTTTTATCGTAATATTTTTAAAGCCTTCATGATGTTGTAAAAGTTTTGGATGATTTGGTATCATGATGTTGTTTTCCTCCTTCTTCGAATGATGGATCTTAATGATGTAGTAAAATTGATTTTATGCTCCCCCCACCACCTTTAAGCATGACTAAAGATATTAAATGTCATGAATTTTGCTTTAATAAAAAATCAAGCTCGTAAATGTTCATTTCAGATTTTTACAATTTGAAACTTTAAAACTTAATGTCTTCCCCCTCATGAATCATTATAAGAATGCTATGTTGAATCTTTCTATAAAATTTGACATCTCTTTCTCACGGATTTTACCTTAAAATTGATATGAGATGTTTGATGAATGATTTATCCTTCCACTTTATTATTTTATTCTTGAACTTTCAAAATCGCATCCTAAGCCTTACATCCTCTTTTATGAATAAATCTTTGATGATTTATCTTTTTTTGAATTTCATAAACATGAACAAAAATGATCAGAACATTTTTCGGATTTATCCGTCGAGGATTACATATCATGTGTGTTTGATATGATATGTTTGATAAATGATATGCATGATGATACCTTATGATGATCATTTTTATCAAATTCACCTCCTTTTTGTTGATGACAAAGGAGGAGAAGAATGTGCAAATAAATTGATGACATTTGCAAATGACTTGATAAAACGTCTTGCATTCATTGTATATAAAATATCTTGCATGCATCATAATGAGAAGAATATGACAAATAAATTAACAAATGACTTATATGTTGTGTATTGCAATATGATGAAATGAAAATGTCTTATATGTTGCAATTCAAATGCTTTTGCCATGCTTTATAATTGAAAATTGGTTGATATCTTTAAAAGCATCGCAATAAAATTTGTATCGTATCGCAATGTATCACATGTATCGCAAATGATTCTTTAAAAAAAAATTGCTATCATATCATGTTTAATAATTGGTATCTTTCATTGATATGATAAGTTATCATTTGATGATGTATCGCTTAATGATATCATGCCTTGCATTTATGGTTTTTATATCAATATCATTTGATACATATTGTATTTCAAACTATAATTGGTATCTCTTGTCGAAATGATGAATGTCTATCTTTCGACTTGAAAATAGGTATTATGGCATTATGAAAAATATGAAGTTTCATATTTATGAATGAAAGAACATGCCTGTTAAGCATGATGATAAGTTCAATGGATAAAACTTATCGGTTTTGACTTGAATTCAAGGAAATTGAATTCAAGTGTTTTCTTTCTCATAATATGGCATATAGATAGGGGGAGTTAAGATTAACTCCGTCATCAATTGATTATCATCATAAAAAAGGGGGAGATTATTGAATCTCGAATTTTGATGATGAAGTCAATTGATAGGTTATTTGATCTAATCCATATTATTGAAATAAGTGTGCAGGATTAACTACGATAGCATGAAGACAAAGCAAATTACCGGAGTCAAGTTGTTGGGAGTTCGAAAGTCCACCGGAAGTCCGAAGGATCATCAGAAGTGCTGTCGGAACCAACCGAGAATGAATCGAGAACTTACCGAAGGTATCAGAAGTTCACCGGAAAGATTGTCGGAGGTTCACGGAGATCACCAAGAAGGTTCGAAAGCTTGCCCAAGATTTGTCAAACTCGCCACAAGTCTGGGAGCCTGTTGGGAGTCCGTCGGAAGAAATCTGAGGGTGCATCAGAAGTCCACCGGAAGATCGCCAGAAGCTCGCTGGAAGAAAACTCGTTACTACCGGTTTAGTCTTTACTTAGAATTATGTCTAAATTTTATAGTTAACATATAATTAGAATAAGGATTAGGTAATATTCCTGTTTAATCCTATTAGTGGCCATCTAGGCCTTAATTGGGTTGAATTGGGCTAGAGTCAGGGCCCATTCAGCTGTGCTGGACTAGTCTGGCGGTGGCACCGCCCCGGGAACAAACCCCCAGGCGTTCTAGGTAGTGGTACCACCAGACCACAAAGCCCGAGGACTCTGTCAAGCGGTGATACCACTAGTGCCAGGCGATGGTACCACCAATACCCGATAAACCCGGGATGGGATACTTTTTGGCTCCATTTTTGAAAGTCAAATTGAGTCTATAAATACCCTTCTTTTCTCAACTGAAAAAGTATCTTTTTGAAAAGTTAAAAACTAAGTCAAAGCTATAGCAAAGTCTTGTTTCAATAGTTTAAGTGTTCACCTCCCTATTTCTTTATGAAAAATCTGTAAGAGAGTGAACCACTTGTAAAAGTTTGTAAGAGGGGTGTTTGGTCCTTCCCCTTCAAGAGACTTGATAGTGGAAGTTGGGAGTCTCATCAGAGGAGGCTTCAAAAGTGGACGTAGGCTTTTCGACCGAACCACTATACATCGCTGCGTACTTTGGTTGTGAGTTTTAGATATTCTGTATCTTTTCTTTACTTAGTTGCAAATTGCTCGGTTTTCTTCTCCCTACTCTCAATTGCATTCACTCAACCATTTTAGCTAAATTTTGTTAGATCAAAATTTTCATATGAATCAACTATCTCCGAAATCGGTTTCAAGCTTACGAGTTTTAATCCGCTACACTAATTCACCCCCCCTTGTGCCGCTCAGATCCTAACACTTCTCACCTGTAGCCATGCTAAAATCCATCTGAATTTTATTGACTATTGTAGCACACTATGATTATGAGATCTGGTATATGAATATGAAAACTGTATTTCTCAATGGCAACCTCAAAGAGGAGGTATATGATACAGCCTGAGATATTTATGTCCAAGAATAATCTAGATAGGATGTGCAGGTTACTTAGGTCCATATATAGACTAAAATAAGCTTCCTAAAGTTAGAACATAAGATTTTATGAGGCGATCAAATCTTATGGCTTTGTTAAGAACGAAGATGAGCCTTGTGTGTATAGGAAGGTAAGTAGGAGCGCTATCACCTTCTTGGTGTTATATGTTGATGACATCATAATTATTGGGAATGATGTAGGAATACTCTCCACGGTAAAGGCTTAGCTATCTAGACATTTCTCCATGAAGGACTTAGAGGAAGTATCCTACATATTGGAAATTCATATCTATATAAATAGATCTAAGAGGATGCTTGGCTTGTCCTAGTCCAGGGACATAGACACCATTGTCGAAAGGTTGGCATGAAAAATTACAAGAGGTGTGTCATACCGATGAGACGTAAGTTATTACTTTTTAGGAGTATGTCCCCAAAGACTCTTGAAGAAATGGCACACATAGATAGGATACCCTTTGCCTTAGTGATAGGGTTTATCATGTATGCTATGCTATGTACCAGGCCTAATATAACGTATGCTCTAAGTGTCACAGGCATGTATCAAGCAGATCAAGGGTTGGAGCACCGGAAAGCAGTAAAGTGTATCCTTAAGTACTTGAGAATGGCTAAAGATCTTTTACTGGTATATGGAGAAAGTAGCCTTAGGGTTGAGGGCTACACGGACTTGAGCTTCCAATCCAATGTCGATGATGACAAGTCTAATTTAGAGTACATACCCTGAATGGAAGAGTAGTATGCTGGAAGAGTTCCAAGCAAGATACTACTGCTGACTCGACCATAGAGGTGGAGGACATTACTGTGATAGAGGCAGCAAAGGAGGGAGTCTAGATGAAGCGGTTCATTATAGATCTCGGAGTCAGACCGAGCAGCGAGGAGCTGATTCCCTTATATTACGACAACTATAGGGCAATTACTTAAATAGGAGAACTTGTGTCTCATTAGAAGTATTCTGAGGAGGTTCTAGCTTATTAGAGAAATCATGGCCCAAAGAAATGTAGCAGTGGAAAGAGTTCCATCCGAAGATAACATTACAGATCCACTAACAAAGCCATTAACTAAGATTATCTTTGAGAATCACAAAGGTCTGATGAGGATCAGACACATAGGTGATTGACTTTAGGTCAAGTGGGAGATTGCTAGTTATAGGTGCCCTATAAGCCAATCACGTGAGTGATGATACCTATAATAGGCTACGTCAATCTCTTTGCTTATGATTACTGATATTTTCTCACATTATCTAGATGTATATTGTGATGTCCTTGGATCTGTTCAATGGGAATTGGATCATGATGAGATAACGATAATGAGATCAATTCATTTTTAAATACAAACCCTTAATAATCTTGATCATAGATTACTCGAGAGGGACATCGAGATAACTGGATATATTAGTGTGTTGTATACCCGTTTATATGATGGAGGTGGCTGATGTCATAGCTACTCATGTGGGGACACTAAGGATATAGTATAGGTGCTCATTGGAGAATGAGTTCACTAATTAATTCACTTACAGAATGCTAGATGGTTATTGATACCTCACGTCAAACAATGATTCCGTAGTCCTAGTAGTGTATCTGGTCCTTAGACTTGATACACAAAAGTTACCTTATATGCCTTATATGAGTACTCCATTATTTGATGTTGGACTTATAGGTTTGGAAAGTTTTAGATCTGGTACAACTGGTTCACGAGAATGATAGCCAACCTTATAAAGGCAACTGAGTGTCAATAGAGGATTATCCACTCTTGGTATCATGAAAGAAATATCTTATGTGTTCTTGCTCAGACAAATCCCTAGCTAGGGTCATTTGAATTGAGAGAAAAAGAGTTCTCCGAGAGAATCCGATTAGAGCGAGACTCGAGTGAAAATTGTATAGGCCTGACAACGCCATACTCGATATACGGTCTCTGAGATATTAGATGGATGAAGGGCTATAGGTACATGGTAACTGAGGATAAATATGTGAAAAGGATTGGATTCCCGTGTATTGTTTGGGGACTATGGCGTAGTGGTCTAGTTCATCCGTAGTCCATGAGTCGAGTGAATTATTATGGAGATAATAATTCACTGAGTCAGAAGGAGTTTTAACAGGTATGACTCATGACCAGTACGATATTGGGCCTAGAGGGTCACACACATATGGAAGGTATTGCGACGAGTAGAGGTTCGGATATGAGATATATGCCAAAGCCCATATCTTATTGGATATCCAATAAGCCCTTATATTATTGGATCCTATGGATCAGATCCAATAAGAGCTAGATTATTGGGTAGAGACCCATTAATCTAAGAAGCTTGTATAATCCAATACCCAATAGGGCAAGAACCATTAGGGTTTATAGGGGGCCTCTATAAATAGAAGAGAACCAAAGGTCCATAGGTAGGGGTCTTCTTGGTAGCCACCTTTTATTCTCCTCTCCCTAGAGAGCTCCTGCCGTGTGGATCATCGCTAGAGATGAGGATGCTTGAGATCCTTGATCCTCCCCATGGATCTGCAGGAATTCAGGGATATACGATCTCCCTATGTACTATCTTTATTGCATACGCAGTTTTCAGATTTGCGGATTTATTTTTGCGCACCGATATTTGCACGACGATGAAATTTTTCATGAAAATCTAGGATATTTATGTTTTCTATTCTTTTGCTGCGCATGTGATGTCGCCCCTGGATTTCCCAATAGGGTGTAGTGTTTGAATTAAAGCTTTTGAAATAAAGTTTCAATTTGAAATTTTCGATCGATGATACCCGTATCGAAAATGTGTTTAACTTAGAATGTGAGTAAGGGAAGTGACTAACTAAATCAATTAGTCATAATAAGGAAAAGTATAAAGAAAAATACATATTAGACTTATAGTAGTTTAGTCGTCCCTATCGAATATCAGATTTTTATGATGAAATCAATTAATAAAGTAATGATCTAATCTGCATTTTGAGTGACACAGGACTAGCTTTGATCATGGAGAGATGATTATGTTGAATCTCGAATTTTGATGATAAAACTAATTGATTGTGTTTTATTGTCTAGCTGCGTTTTGAGTTACGCAGGTCTACTGTCGATCAGGATTAGACAGTTGACGCTGGAGGAATTGGCATTGTGCCGGATGATCACGTCAAGATATTGGATGTCGAGCCAAAGGTCCAATCGACAATCAGCAGAAGGCTTCGTACATCGGGCATCGGGCCAAGAAGAGCATGTTATGCCAAGGATATCAAGGTTGCGGAGGTCAACCACCGATTGGCCAACAAAATGTAAGAGAGGACGATGCACCGAAGAATCGGACGAAGCGCCGACCAATGACGTACCGAGCAACTGAATGTCAATTCGCGTTGTAATAATTGTCTAGATTGAAGTAGAGTTTTTGTTTGTGTATGTGCAGGATTAACTACGATAATGATGAAGACATAAAGCAAAACAAAGTACCGAAAGACAAGTGTGATGGATCGTTGGGAGTTCGAGAGTTCGACGGAAGTCCGAAGATTCATTGGGAGTGCTGCCGGAACTAGCCGAGAACGAGTAGGGAGCTTGCCGAAGAGTTTTTGGAAGTTCACCGGAAGGTTCGTCGGAAGTTCGTGGAGCTTGTCAAGAAAGATCGGAGTTCACCAAAGAAGCTCATTGGAACTCGCCAAGATCATCGTGAAAACCAAGAGCTTGTCGGGAGTCCGCAGAATGGTTTCCGAGGGTTCGTCGGAAGATCGTCGGAAGTTTACCGGAAGCTCATCGGAAGAAGTCTTGACTTGTCGGACTTTATAATAGCTTAGGAAATATCTTTAATTTTATAGTTAGTATATTAATTTGGGTTAGGATTAGGTGTTAATCCTATAACCCAAGTAGGGGCCAATTGGGCCCGATAACGGACTGGTTTGGGTCGAGTTTCAGGCCCAACCAGTGAGCTGAAAGTGCCCGGACGATGCCACCGCCTGGCTGGGGCGGTGGCACCGCCCAGTACCCGAGAGCCCAGGCAGTGGTATCGTCAGGCAGGGTGGTGGCACCGTCGGATACACTGAAAGTGTCAATGTCAGACTGGCGGTGGTACCGCTAGTGTCAGGTGGTGGTACCGCCAGAATGATGAAGTCCGAGGCAATTCAAATTTGGGCACCAAATTTGGGATCCAAATTTGAATCCTCTTGGGGTCTATAAATACCCCAGATGTTCTTGTTAAGAGAGGATGAAGAGTGCAAGAAAACTAAGGGAAAACTCTATCATTTGAAGTAGAAATCCCTCCTCCAAAAGTCTAGAAATATTATTAAGAGAGGTGTTGAGGGAAGCTTTATAAACAGAGTTTGTAAAAGGGAGTTTGTCTTCGCCCATTGGAAGGAAGGCAGCTAGTGGAAAGCCAGTGGTCTCAAACGAAGAGGAATCGGGAGTGGATGTAGGTCAGATGACCAAACCACTATAAAAATGGTTTACGTTTATGTTCTTGCATTTACCTTTCTGTAAACCATCTTTTCTTCGCTGCTCAACTTACTCATCACTGCCTTCTTCCTCTCTAAATCAATTATAGTCAAAAACATGATTTCTATCGTATGAAGTTTCGGTAGTTATTTTAAATCACAAAAATTTATTATTTTTTATCGCTACACTAATTCACCCCCCCCCTCTCTTAATGCCACTCGATCCCTAACAATTGGTATTAGAGCCTCGCTATTTCTCATTCAGATTCACACCCACGAGAAATGGCTCTTAACGGCTTTTAAGAAGGTTTTTCGATTGTTCGTCCTCCGTTGTTTAACGGTTTGGACTACACATCGGAATAACTCGAATAAGAGTTTTCTTACTTTCAATGGATTTGGATTTATGGAACGTTATTGAAAACCATTTTCAACTTTCCTCTAAACCGACGAATGAATGATCGGATTTGGAGAATGAGTTCAATTGGATTTCTATATGCGAAACAGTTTTTGACATTTGGCAAACACTTGAAATCACGGACGAAGGAACGAGTAGAGTCAGAGACTCGAAATTTAACATTTTGATGCATGATTTTGAGCTTTTTCAAATGAAACCAAGCGAAACTATCGACAACATGTACACCCATTTCACGGATGTCGTCAATTGTTTGAAAAGTCTTGGTAAATCTTTTTCGAGTTTTGATTTAGTAAACAAGATTTTAAGATCCCTTCCAAAAGGGTGGGATCCAAAAGTAACCGCAATACAAGCGGCTAAAGATTTAAATAATTTACCTATTGAAGAACTAATTGGCTCATTAATGACATATGAAATGAGCCTCCTAGAACATTTTAAACTCATTGAACACTTGAACCACCTTCTAAAGAATAGGAAGGATTTGAAACTTCGGACAAATGAATACCACTTGAGTGATGACTCAAGTAATGAGGACATTGAACACATAACAATGAATGTTAATAAGTTCATTAAACAAAAATTAAAAAATACAAATGAACTTGAATGGAGAAAGATGCCAAAGGAAAAGAAAAAAGCTTGCAAAGAAGAATCAAGTAAAGAAGAGGCGAAATGTGCTTTGACGGGCTTCGACTACAAGGTAAGCAACTTAACTCCCTTGAATTATTTTGAAATTACAGGATGTTTTTCATGAGTGCTTAATTTAGTTAGTAGGAAATAAAAATTATTTTTAAAAAATTATACTATGTTTTTTCCTTCTAAATTTTTTTTAAAAATTAAAAATTTATACGATGATTGCATGATAATGCTTAAAACATCAAATCTTTTGTGAATGATAATTCTTGTACAAGAAAATTTTCATGTATGCTTTTCGTATCAGTTTTCGACTTTAAACATCATGCACATCTATGTATGTTATTCTTGAAAGTGTTTTGATGATAAATGCTTGTATCAAGCTTATGATATGAAATCTTTTATTTTAGATTAATTGGTCTAAATTTTTTTATGATAAAATTTTTAGATGATACTTGTCTTCATGAAATCAAAAGGCCTAACCCACAAATTTTTTAAATGAAAGAAATGTGGTTTTGATGTTGCCTTGTATTATATTTGGACTTGATGATTTTCATGATGAAAATTATTTTTTAGATTTATAAAATGATGCATGATTTTAGCAAAAATTTGAGTATTGATCATCTTGTTATAACAAATGAAAGAAAGAATCAAAATGATTTTAATGATGCATTATGAAAACATGCTTAATGATTATATCATACTTGATGACTTGAAATCTCACATTTAAAAATAATGTGTATGATGAATCCATGAATCTTAATGGTTTTGATGATGCTTTCGGTTTTAAAAATGATGCATGGTCCTTACATGAAAATTTGAACATGCTCACATGAAATCAATGGCATGAAATGCAAATGCATTTTCTATCCTATTGAAATTAATGAACTCATTTCATGAATCATATGAATCTCTTGAATCAATTTTAGAAAATGTTGCATACTTAATGAGTTACAGTTTCATGAGCTTTATGACGAAATTTGCCTTTCCATCTTGAATGTTAACATTTCTTTTTAAAATAAAGGCATGCTTATAAGAAGCAAATCACATGAATAGAAATTTATAAAAATGAAATGCAATCCTCTATCTTATCGATTTTTCAATAAATCTATGCTTGTCATATGTGAATTTATTAAATATAATTTTGAGGATGATTTCGGATTTGACAAATGCTTAATTCATATTTACGATGTGAGATACATTTTAAATATGAATCATGTTCAATGTTTCAACCATGTTCTATCTCCCTTAATTTATTTTGTTCTCCTATAATTCCTTTTTATTTACTAAAGAGGAGAACCTAGCAAATGAATCATGAATTCAAATAAAATGATACAAATGAATCACTTATTGATATATCTGTTAGGGATCGAGCAGCACTAAGAGGGGGGGTGAATTAGTGCAGCGGATAAAACGATGGATTTTTCACCGATTTAAAACAAGCTTTGGAAACTTCGTATGATGAAAGCAACGTTTCGTTTAAAACCAATTTTTGCATTCTAACTTTAAAGCATGCGTACAAAGATAAAAAGGAAGTGGAGCAAGTAAAGTAAAGGCTTGCAGTAAAGTAAAACAGAAATTTAAACACTCACACAATCAAGACGCAGCAATGTATAGGCTGAGAAAGAAGAGGTATTTATAAGCCTCAAAGTGAATCAAATTTGGAGCCCAAACTTGGAGCCAAAAATTTGAATCTTTTGAGTTTTTTCGATCTTTGTCGATCTTGGTAGATCGACACACCCAGCGCGTGCTACCGCACATAAGAATCATGGCGGTGCTACCGCCTACTATAGTAGTTGGGCGCCGCTACAAGAGCTAACGCCGCATATGGCCGGCGGTGCTACCGCCTAGGTCGGTGCAAAGGCACCGCCAAAGATGCATGCACGTAGCAAAGACGCATGCTGCTTGGCGGTGCTACCGCCAAAGATGCATGCATGCATGCACACATGCTTCTTTGGCACATTGGGCCGCTGGGCTCCACCGCCAAAGACAAATCTACATTTGGTTTGGGCCAAAACTTGGCCCAAACTGATTCAACAAGGGCCAATGGGCCCATACTTGGGTTAAAGGATTAACCCCTAATCCTAACCCAAATTGATGTACTAACTACGAAATTAAAGACATTCCTAAACTATTACAAAGTCCGCAAGTCAAGTCTTCTTCCGACGAGCTTCCGGCGAACTTCCGGTGGTCTTCCGACGATCCCTCGGAAACCATCCTGCGGACTCCCGGTAACCTCTCGAACTCCACGATAATTTTGGCGAGTTCCCCCGAGCTTCTTTGGCAAGCTTTGATCTTTCTTGGCAAGCTCCGCGAACTTCCGATGAATCTTCGGACTTCCGTCAAACTCTCGAACTCCCAATGATCCATTGCACTTGACTTCGGCCCTTGGTTTCACTTTACGTCTTCATCCCTTTCGTAGTTACTCCTACACAAACAAACACCAAACACTCTACTTCGATCTAGACAGTTATTATAATGCAAATTGACATTCAGTTGCTCGGCACACCATTGGTCGGCGCTTCGTCCAATCCTTCGGCACATCGCCCTCTCTAGTGGCTTGTTGCCCAATCGGCGGTTGACCTCTGCAACCCCAATATCCATGGCGCAACTCCGCACTTCTTGGCCCGATGCCCGACGTACGAAGCCTCCTACCGATAGTCGATCGAACCTTCGGCTCGACATCCAATATCCTGACGTGATTACTTCCGGCGCAACATCAATTCCTCCAGCATCAACTGTCTAATCCTGATCGATAGTAGACCTGCGTAACTCAACACGCAGTTAAACAACTAAACACACTCAATTAGTTTCATCATCAAAATCTGAGATTCAACAATCTCCCCCTTTTTGATGATGACAACTAATTGATGACTAACGGAGTTAACCAAAACTCTCCCTATCAATATGCCATTGATAGAATCCTTGGATTATCCCAAATCCAAGTAACATGTATCATTTATGTAGTGAGAAAATAACAAACCATCATGCAAATATAAAATATTCAATCAATGCATGAAGTCATCAATCTACTTCTCCCCCTATGTCATCAACAAAAAGAAGTAACATTATAGCTAGTTTTCAAGGATATGCAAATATTACAAACATACTAGCTATTAATCACATCATACAACATTTAGGTATCGCATGTTTATCATGATAAGCAAGATAGTGCTTGTCGTGATGATAGCAAGTTTTTCTATGTTCCTTTGAGAAGTACAAGCAAATTGTGCATTTTCTTGACTTCTTTTGCGATATGCATACAATTTTATAATTTCTTTCTTCTCTTTTGAGAAGAGCAAGCTTGCAAGTTTTGCTTTCTTTGCATGCTAGGACTTTTGCATTCATTTGTAAAAGCCTTCTCCCCCTTTATCAATATCAAAAAGAAAAGGAGGATTAATACTACAAATAATCTTGCATGAGATTCAACAATAATTTGTAACAAGGATGCAAGCAATTTTGTTGAAAAAAAAAGCGAATTTGAGCAAGATTTTTGCCTTTCTTGAGATAGCAACATTTTACTACTCAATGTTTAAGCAAGCAAATTTTTTCTTTTGATACACAAGTTAACAATTTTTCTCCCCCTTTATCAATATCGAAAAGAAAGGAGGAACCAATGAAAAAATTTGCATCAATCAATATATCAATCATCACATGATGCATACAAGATGGTATTGAAACATGAGAAATCATGTCATGAAGGATATCAATATGTAAATTCAACAAGAATCAAAATCAAAAGATATCATCCATGATTCATAACTTTTCATTTTAGCAAGATCTAGATTCATATTTATCAATTTTTAATTCAAGATAAATGTCATACAACCAAGAATCATGATATATAAAAGCATACCAATATTAAGGATCAAATCATGATTACAAGTACTAACATATTTTCTTTTCATTCATTTTTAAGCCATGATAAAAGAATGAATCAATGATTCAAATATTAAGCACATTTCTTTTTCATCAAATTTTCAATCATCACATAAGGCATTCAAGGAAGTATTGAAACAACAAAAAAAAAATCAATTTTAGCATATAATGTTTCAATCTTCAATCTTGAGTCATGAATTCAAAAGTCATAAATCAAAAGGTTCATGAATCATTTTGACAAGTCTCCTTTTTAGGAAATAATAAGTGGAAGTCTTAGGAGATCAAACACAAGATCTTGATTCATACATAAGAATTTTTTACCAAGATCATATTTCATAAGAATCACGACACGAATTCATAAAAATTCAAGTATTATATTCCGAGAAATCAAAAGACAAGTTACATTTCATTTAAAGAATTTTCTTTTGATAAGACGGAAGGAGCATGGTAAAAGATCTTGATTTATAAAGAGTTTCAAGTCATAGTTGTCAAGATCATGATTTCAATAAAATTTCTTTATAGTTAAATAAAATCTTTTAAAACTTGATTCAAGCATTAAATATGTCTTAACAAGTCATAATTCCAAAAGATTCAAGAATCGCTAAAAGAAAAATCATTCAAGCTCAATTTGTCAACTCGAAACTCATAATCAAAATCATTTTAGAGATTTAAAATGCTAGCTATATGCATTAATCATGACAAGTGATATATCAAAAGTCTACATCAATATTTCAATTATCATGTCATGAAGCATACAAAGTGGTATTAAAACATGAGAGAAAAGTTCAAATTGCACATACAATGTTTCAATCATCAAAACATATTTTCTCAAATTGAGTATCAATAAGTTAAGAGAAAATAATTTATATTTTTCTTCATATAACATGGGAGAAACATAAGAGAGTATAGAGATAAAAACTCAAGTTATCAAGATGATGATCTCATAAAAGTAATTCAAAACCATAGTTTCGTGAAACAAGAGATAAGTTATATTTCATTTGGAAAATTCTCTTTTCAAGTAATTTTTTCATCTAAATATGCCTTTGTCTTTATATACCAAGATAAGCATGAAAGTTCAAGATGTAAAGGCAAAATCTCATAAGGCATTATCAAGACAAAAATGTAACACATTATTTCAAGACATGAGTTTCAATATATCATGATAATGTGTTTCATTTTAAGTTATTTGTTTCATGTAAGTGTACTCATGTTTCAAAAGATGAGTATCAAATTTTAAAACCGAAACATGAGTTTGTCATCAAGATATGATATCACAAGGTCATTAACCATGATAACAAACTTCTAATATTTTCATTTCAATGATGATTTCATAATGTATGTTCAAATATTTATACAGAAGCCATCATTGTATAAATTTGAAATACAAGTTGTCATATAGCCCATTAAGATCAAAAGCATTACACGTAAAGCATCATGATAGTGCAATTTCTCTTTTTTTTATGTGTTCCATTTCAAGTGATTTGACGTTCATATGAGTATACTCATGTTTTTCATATAGGTCCAAAGAGCATATTTCAAGAGAAATCATTAAGACCGAAAACATGAGGCACATTTTTTAAAATATTCATCATGTTTATTTTTATGAGATTCACAAGACTCATAACATGAATTCATTCACCTCAATAGAATGAAAAAAAAAATACATTTTCATTTTAAGCAATTTGATGTGAGCATATTCAAAATTTTTATGAAAACATGTAACAAAATAAAACACAAGCTTAGTCATAAAACCGTCAAGACCAAATACATAAAAATGATACATTATGATAGTGCATTTTCTTATTTTTAAGAGTTTCAATTTACGTGATTTGATCTTTCATAAGAATGATCAATGTCATACATCATATTTAAACATGAGAGCATCATCATATTTAGAAATGAATTCATCATTAAAATCATTTCCCATCTTTTTTTCATTTGTTATAACAAGATGATCAATGCTCAAATTTTTGCTAAACTCATACATCATTTTTTAAAAATCTGAAAAATACTTTTCATCATGAAAATCATCAAGTCCAAATATAATACAAGGCAACATAAAAATCACATTTCTTTCATTTGGAAAATTTATGGGTTAAGTCTTTATAATTGATTTCATGAAGACATGTATCATTTAAAAATTTCATCATAAAAAAAAAGGTTAAGACCCATTAATCCAAGATAGAAGTTTTTAGATCAACATCACTTCAACAACTCATGCATGATATAAAATCATCAAGCATCATGTTTAGAGACAATGTAAACCATCAAGATACTCATGCATGGTTTAATCCTAAGCATTATCACAAATCTTACAATCGTCATTCATATTTTTACTTTTCAAAAATACTATAAAGAAAAGCATAGTATAATTTTGAATTTTTTTTAATTTCTAAAAACACAAGAAAAGCATAAAAAAAATTCCTACTAACTAAGTTAAGCATTCATGGAAATCATCAAGTAATTTCAAAATAATTCAAGGAAGTTAAGTTACTTACCTCATTGTCGAAGCCCATTAAAGCGTAGTTTGCTTCTTCTTTCCTTGATTCTTCTTTACAAGCCTTCTTCTTCTTCTTTGGCCTCTTTCTCTATTCAAGTTCATTTGTGTTTTTTAATTTTTGTTTAATGAACTTGTTAACATTCATTGTTATGTGTTCAATGTCTTCATTGTCCTCATCACTTGAGTCATTACTCAAGTGGCATTTCATAGTTCGGAGTTCAAAAACCTTCTTGTTCTTTAGAAGGTGGTTCATGTGTTCATCATGTTCATTATATTCATCATGTTCCATTTCATAGGTCTTTAAAGACCCAATGAGTTTATCAATAGAATAATTATTTAGATCCTTTGATTCTTGAATCGCCATTATTTTAGGATCCCACCATTTTGAAAGGGATCTTAAGATCTTGTTAGTGAGTTCAAAATCCGAAAAACTTTTACCAAGACTTTACAAGCTATTGACGACATCCGTGAAGCGGGTGTACATGTCGTCGATAGATTCGCTTGGTGTCATTTGGAAGAGCTCAAAATCATGCAACAAGAGGTTTACTTTCGAGTCTTTAACTCTACTAGTTCCCTCATGTGTGATTTCAAGAGTTCGCTAAATGTCAAAAGCCGTTTCGCACATAGAAATCCGATTGAACTCGTTCTTGTTCAAAGCGCAAAATAAGGCATTCATAGCCTTTGCGTTTAAAGAAAACGACCTTTTCTCCAAAATCGACCATTCGTTCATCGATTTAGAGGAAGGTTGAAAACCATTTTCGATGATGTTCCACAAATCCAAATCCATTGAAAGCATGAAAACTCTCATTCGAGTTTTTCAATATGTGTAGTCCGAACCGTTAAAGAAAGGTGGACGAAAAACCGAAAAGCCCTCTTGAAAACCATTTAGAGCCATTTCTCACGAGTGTAAATCCGAAAGAGAAATAACGTGGCTCTGATACCAATTGTTAGGGATCGAGCGGCACTAAGAGGGGGGTGAATTAGCGCAGTGGATAAAACGATGGATTTTTTAGCGATTTAAAACAAGCTTTGGAAACTTCGTATGATGAAAGCAACGTTTCGTTTGAAATCGATTTTTGCATTCTAACTTTAAAGCATGCATACAAAGATAAAAAGGAAGTGGAGCAAGTAAAGTAAAGGCTTGCAGTAAAGTAAAACAGAAATTTAAACACTCACACAATCAAGACGCAGCAATGTATAGTGGTTCGGTCAAAGTGACCTACATCCACTTCCGAAGCCCTTTCCGATGAGGCTCCCAACTTCCACTAGCAAATCCTTTTGTAGGGGAAGGACCAAATACCCCTCTTACAACCCTTTACAAGTGGTTCACACTATTACAAGATTTCACAAGAAGAAGGAAATGAGGTGAACACTTAAGCAAATGAAGAACAAGACTTTCCCAAGACTTATTTTCAAAATTAGCTCTCAAAGGGTTCTCTTTTCAACTGAGAAAGAAGAGGTATTTATAAGCCTCAAAGTGATTCAAATTTAGAGCCCAAACTTGGAGCCATAAATTTGAATCTTTTGAGTTTTTCGATGTTGTCAGTCCTGGCAGACTGACACACCACCTCAGCCAGGCGGTGCTACCGCCTCAGCCAAGCGGTGCTATCACCTTTCTATAATGCCCAAGGCGGTGCTACCGCTTACTCTGATAGCTAAGCGTTGCTACTGATGGCCAGGCGGTGCCACCGCCCAGCATGCATGCACGTAGCAGCACGCATGCTGCTAGCGGTGCTACCACCAAGCATGCATGCACGTAGCCCAGCATGCATGCATGCATACACACATGCTGCTGGGCACATTGGCTGCTGGGCTCCACCGCCCAGCACAAATCTACATTTGGTTTGGGCCAAAAACTTGGCCCAAACCGATTCCGAACAAGGGCCAATGGGCCCATACTTGGGTTAAAGGATTAACCCCTAATCCTAACCCAAATTGATGTGCTAACTATGAAATTAAAGACATTCCTAAGCTATTACAAAGTCCGCAAGTCAAGTCTTCTTCCGGCGAGCTTCCGGCGAACTTTTGGCGGTCTTCCGACGATCCCTCGGAAACTATCCTGCGGACTCCCGGCAACCTCTTGGACTCCACGATAATTTTGGCGAGTTCCCCCGAGCTTCTTTGGTAAGCTCCGATCTTTCTTGGCAAGCTCCATGAACTTTCGATGAATCTTCGGACTTCCGTCAAACTCTCGAACTCCCAACGATCCATTGCACTTGACTTCGGCCCTTGGTTTCGCTTTACGTCTTCATCCCTTTCGTAGTTACTCCTGCACAAACAAACACCAAACACTCTACTTCGATCTAGACAGTTATTATAATGCGAATTGACATTCAGTTGCCTGGCACATTATTGGTCGGCGCTTCATCCGATCCTTCGGCACATCGCCCTCTCTAGCGGCTTGTTGCCCAATCGGCGGTTGACCTCTGCAACCCCAATATCCATGGTGCAACTCCGCACTTCTTGGCCCGATGCCCGACGTACGAAGCCTCCTGCCGATAGTCAACCGAACCTCCGGCTCGACATCCAATATCCTGACGTGATTACTTTCGGTGCAACGTCAATTCCTCCAGCATCAACTATCTAATCCTGATCGATAGTAGACCTGCGTAACTCAACACGCAGTTAAACAACAAAACACACTCAATTAGTTTCATCATCAAAATTTGAGATTCAACAATATCTTTTTGAAATATCTTTTTAATGTGATGTTGATAACTTGAGATGTCCTTTAGAATTCATGACATGAGATGATTGAATCTTTGACTTACTCTTTTTATCATGGCTTGAAAATAAATATTTAAAATCATGCTTGATAATTTGTTTTATGAGATTTAGCCTTTATGTCTTGAACATTCATACTTGTTTCTATTCAACATAAAAGAAGACAAAGGCATGTTTATACGAAATCAATACAAATCATAAAAAAAAGCAAAATGTATGATTTTTGAAATTTTTGATTTTTCATGAAATACAAGTGATGAATTCATTTATGATATTTTGTAAATCACTTGAATTATGAATGAGATTTTGATGATATGGTAATAACTTTGTTAATGTTATGAATATTAAAAATGATAATTTGATTATGAGTCTTGATTTGATGAATTGATTTGAATGAGATTTTGTTTCAACCGAATTATGAACTTTCTTTTGACATCTTGACTTGAGAAATTTTAAGAAATATGATTATTACTTGATATTTGATACTTGAAATTTCTCATGAAATATGATCTTGATGAGAATTCCTATGCATGAATCAAGTTGCTCTTTGTGCTATATCTTTTCAAATGAATCATGAGCCTTGATATCATATATTTCATAATATTGAAATGACAAGATTTTTTTGCCTTGTATGTCTTATGTGATGATTTCAAATGAATCATGTCCTTCTTGAATTTTCGTGATATCATGACATGATTTCTTTATATGGATTGAAATCTTTAGCCATTGAGTCCTCCACTTCATTTTGACAATAACTAAGGGGGAGCTAGTTGACTTGAATGTTAGCTTGAATGTTGAATTCATACTCATGACTTAAATTTTGATGATAGAAACACTTATGCCAATATTTGTTTCTAATATCTCATTTGCCATTTTGATGAAAAGGGAAATCAATTACAATATTACATCTTCCCTTCTTTTTGAGAATGATAAAGAGGGAGAAAAATTGCTAGCTTGCGCATTGAAAAAGAAAGCAAAACTTGCAAGCTTGCTCTTCTTAAAAGAGAAGAAAGAAATTACAAAATTGCATGTATATCGCAAAGGAAGCAAAGAAAGTGCAACTTGCACATCCTTAAATACTATTTCCTTATACTTCTCAAAGGAGAATAGAAAAACTTGAGATCATGAATACCATCACAACAAGTATTATCTTACATATCTTTAAATTTGCTATGATTGAATGGTATGATTGGATGTTGTATTGCAAAACTATGCTTAAATGTTGTATGATGTGATTAATAGCTAGTGTGTTGTAAAACTTACATATCTTATAGCTAGATGCAACTTCTTCTTTTTGTTGATGACATAGGGGGAGAAGTAGATTAATGACTTCATGCATTGAATTAAATATTTTATATATTTGCATGATGAATTTATGTTTCTCATAACATGTGATGAATGTTGCTTAGATTTGAGATAATCCAAGGTTTCTATCAATGGCATATTAATAGGGGGAGTTTGGTTAAACTCTGGGGAGTTTGGTTAAACTCTGGGGAGTTATGGTTAACTCCGTTAGTCATCAATTAATTGTCATCATCAAAAAGGGGGAGATTGTTGAATCTCGGATTTTGATGATGAAACCAATTGATTGTGTTTTATTGTCTAACTACGTTTTAAGTTACGCAGGTCTACTATCGATCAGGATTAGACAGTTGATGCTGGAGGAATTGATGTTGCGCCGGATGATCATGTCAGGATATTGGATGTCGAGCTGGAGGTCCGGTCGATAATCAGCAAAAGGCTTCGTACATCGGGCATCGGGCCAAGAAGAGCATGTTGCGCCAAGGATATCGGGGTTGCGGAGGTCAACCATCAATTGGCCAACAAAACGCAAGAGAGGACGATGCACCGAAGAATCGGACGAAGTGCCGACCAATGACGTGCCAAGCAACTGAATGTCAATTCGCGTTATAATAACTATCTAGATCGAAGTAGAGTTTTTATTTATGTTTGTGTAGGATTAACTACGATAATGATGAAGACGTAAAGTGAAACAAAGTGCTGGAAGACAAGTGTGATGGATCATTGGGAGTTTAAGAGTTCAATGAAAGTCCAATGATTCATTGGGAGTGCTGCCGGGACTGGCCAAGAACGAGTAGGGAGCTTGCCGAAGGGTTTTCGGAAGTTCGCTGAAAGGTTTATCGGAAGTTCACAGAGCTTGCCAAGAAAGATCGGAGCTTGCCAAAGAAGCTCGTTGGAACTTGCCAAAATCATCGTAACATGAGCTTGCCGGGAGTCTGTAGAATAGTTTCTGAGGGTTGGTCGAAAGACCACCGGAAGTTCACCGAAAGCTCGCCGGAAGAAGTCTTGACTTGTCAGACTTTGTAATAGCTTAGGAAATATCTTTAATTTCATAGTTAGCATGTTAATTTAGGTTATGATTAGGTGTTAATCCTATAACCCAAGTATGGACCAATTGGGCCCGATAACGGACTGGTTTGGGTCGAGTTTAAGGCCCAACCAGTGAGATAGAAGTGCCCGAGCGGTGGCACTGCCCAGGACCCGAGAGCCCAAGCAATGGCACTGCCTAGCTAGAGCGATGGCACCGCCCAGTACCCGAGAGCCCAAGCGGTGGCACCGCCGGGTTGGGCGGTGGCACCGCCCGGTACACTGGCAGTGTCAGTGTCAGACTGGCGGTGGTACCGCCAGAATGACGAAGTCCGAGGCAATTCAAATTTGGACTCCAAATTTGGGCTCCAAATTTGAATCCTTTTGGGGCCTATAAATACCCCAGATGTTCTTGCTAAGAGAGGATGAAGAGTGCAAGAAAACTAAGGGAAAACTCTGTTATTTGAAATAGAAATCCCTCCTCCAAAAGTTTAGAAGTATTCTTAAGAGAGGTGTTGAGGGAAGCTTTATAAACAGAGTTTGTAAAAAGGAGTTTGTCTTCGTCCGTTAGAAGGAAGGCAGCTAGTGGAAAGCTGGTGGCCTCAAGCGAAGAGGAATCGGGAGTGGATGTAGGTTGGATGACCGAACTACTATAAAAATGATTTGCGTTTATATTCTTGCATTTGCCTTTCTGTAAACCGTCTTTTCTTCACTGCTCAACTTATTCATCACTATCTTCTTCCTCTCTAAATACTCCCTACTTTAAGCACTTTCCATTACGCTTTAATCAAAATTGGTTTTAGTCAAAAACATGATTTCTATCGTATGAAGTTTTAGAAGTTGTTTTAAATCACAGAAATTTATCGTTCTTTACCGCTGCACTAATTCACCCCCCCCTCCTCTTAGTGCCACTCAATCCCTAACAGATTAAAGTAGGAGGAATTGGACGTTGGGCCAGAGTGGAATATGCCAGAAGATTGGATGTCGAGCTGGAGGATCGATCAACTATCGGCAAAAGGCTTCGTGCCATGAGTTCAGGTATCAGGCCAAGAAGAGTGAACATTGCGCCAAAGAAACCCTGGCCACCAGGTTGCCTCGTACGACCAAGAATCCTAGCCGTCAGGGCAACCCTTGTGGCCAAGAAACCCTAGCCATCAGGGGAGCCCCTTGCATCTAGGAAACCTGGTTGTAGGGGCTGCCATCCTCCAGGCTGAGAGCCCTCTTGCTACCCTTGGCCTCCCTTCTATTAGGCTGCAAGTAACCTTTGGCGAAATTATAGGGCAGCAATAGTTACTGACCTTGCTCCCTTTTTTGCATTAACAATTTTGATGTCAAAAGTCCTTTCTAAAACATCTTTTAATAGAAGAAATAAATGCAGTTCAGATTTGAAAACTACGATGAAAAATGGCAATAATCATGCAAAAATAATTTTATGTGATTCAACACAACACATACAGTTTATAAACCAATCTTTCACACGAACAACCTGGCTCTAGTATCACTGTTGGGAAACTTGAGGTAGCATTACATACATAGCAGAAGAATGAAAAACAAAAATCTTAAATTTTCACAAAAAAAAGGTTTCATCGTCGTACAAAGATTGGTGCGCAAAAATTGTAAAATCGAAAAACTTCACATATGTAAAAGAAGTGTTACCTAGGGAAATCATATATCCCTGAAATCCTACAGATCTATGGGAGGGGATGAAAGAGGTTAATTATCTCCCTCTCTAGTGGTGATTCACATGGTAGGGGCTATGAAGACGCTCCTCAAATCGTTGCATAATCCTCCTTTCCAATAGTCGTATCAGAGCTAGGTTGCTCGTGTGAAAAATTGGTTTATAAACTGTGTTGCACTGAATCACATAGAATTATTTTTGTGTGATTGCTATAATTTTTCATCATAGTTTTCAAATCTGGACTACCCAACATATATTTGTATATGATGTAAATATATATTAAATATGTATATATGTGATATATCATATTAGGAGATCGAATCAAAATCTCCTCTTATGATAATATTAAGTTGGTAAACGTAAGGTAATTAGATTGACCTATGTGGCATTCCATTATTATAGGGAGAAATCGAATCCTGACGTAGGTTAAGTTAGTCAAGTCCCCCGAGGCTCATCTATATTACGATTTAAGCTTTTGCCTACGACATAGAGATATCACCGGTGACCTGAAGATATGGTATACTTGGTTGAGTCCCTCGAGGTCATATCATCAAATCAGACTTATCTTATAATGATGATAATGACTTAACCGAACATCATGGTTGATCAAATCTCTCGAGACCATGATGCTTCGGAGACCGAACAGGACGACAATCACAAAGCATTATGATTGGTAAGAGTTGCCTATCTTTTTGGACTTAGCGTGATTGGTCAAGTCCCTCAAGGTTACACTAAGATGCTGATTAGATCTCGATCCCCACTAGAGATCTGTTGGGGGTCTCTAATTTACATACCGAAGGGAGTTGTATGTTTCACAAGAAAATAGTGGATGTAGATTAAGATAGAAATCTTTATCTTAATTATTTATTTTTATAAAATCTGCTTGTTATTTATTTCTACTATGTTTTTTGTTTATCAGAAATATGTCACTTTCAAATCTCTTACATGGCATACTTAATATCAATTGCATCACTGGTCCAACTATATAGAATGGCTCCGTAACCTGAGAATCGTTCTTACAATAGAGAAAATCGTATACGTCCTTGACATAATGATGCCCACACCCAAGGAAGGGGCAAGTGATGATGAGATTGTTCACTACGTGAAGTACATAAACGATTCCACTCTTACTTAGTGTTATATATTGGGCTTCTTGACTCTCGAGTTATAGAGACAACATGAAAGGATGGATATCAGATCCATTCTGCATCTCTGTAAATTATTTGAGGAACAAAAAAGGACTCAACGATATGAGATATCCAAGAGTCTCTTATGTGCTAGGTGTTGAATCTCAGATTTTGATGGTGAAGTCAATTGATAGATTATTTGATCTAATATATATTATTAAGATAAGTGTGCAGGATTAACTACGATAGCAATGAAGACAAAGCAAATTATCGGAGTCAAGTGCGTTGGGAGTTCGAGAGTCCGCTAGAAGTCCGAAGGATCATCGGAAGTTCTACTGAAACTGACCAAGAATGAATCGGAGACTTGCTGAAGGTTTCAGAAGTTCGCTAAAAAAATCGTTGGAGGTTCGCGGAGCTCATCGAGAAAAGTTCAGAAGCTTTGCAAAAGATTTGTCAAACTCGCTATAAAGTCCGGGAGCCTGCTGGGAGTCCATCGGAAGATATCCGAGGGTGTATCGGAAGTCCACCGGAAGCTCGTCGGAAGAAGACTCGACGTTGTCGGATCATAATTTGCTTAGACATATGTCTCAATTTCGTAGTTAGTATGTAATTAAGGTTAAGATTAGGTGATAACCTAATTAACCCTAGCAGGGGCCAACTAGGCCTTAATTGGACTGAATTGAGCCAGATTCAGGGCCCATTCAATTGTTGGACAATGTCTGGTAGTGGCACCGCCCTGGGAACTAGTTCCTAGGTGGTTTGGGCGGTGGTACCGCTAACAGTTATTACTTGTCAGCGGTGGTCACACCCCTTTATAGAGTCCGAGGACCCTATCAGGCGATAGTTCCACTAGACTGGGCGGTAGTACCGCTAGACTGGGCGGTAGTACCGCTAGACTAGGTAGTAGTACCACCCAGTACACTAACAAAGCAGGGTCAACTGGCGATGGTACCGCCAGTACCCGAAAATCCGGGATGTGACTCGTTTTTGCTCCAATTTTGAAGCCAATTGAGTCTATAAATATCCCTTATTTCTCAACTGGCTAAGCGTATTGAGAAGTGATAAAAACTGAGTCCAAGCTCTAGCAAAATTGCATTCGATAGCTTGAGTGTTCACCTCCCAAGTCTCATTTGTAAAGGTTCTGTAAGAAAGTGTGAACCACTTGTAAAAGTTTGTAAGAGGGGTGCTTGGTCCTTCCCCTTCAAGAAGAATTGATAGAGGAAGTTGGAAACCTCATCGAAAGAGGTTTCAGAAGTGGACGTAGGTCATTTGACCGAACCACTATACATTGCTATGCACTTCTTTTAATGTATGAGTTTTAAATTACTGCATTTCAATCCTTACTTAGCTGTAATCTCTTGATCTCTTCCTCTCTACTCTCTGTCATATTCACTCGAATCACTTTGCTGAAATCATTTTCGTCGAACCGAAACTTTTCAACGCACAACTATACTAATTCACCCCCCCCCCTCCTCTCTTAGTGCCGCTCTAAATCCTAACAATTGGTATCAAAGCAAGGTCACTCTCTTTTGTTTTAAAACCGAAGAGAGATGACATATTCCGGCATGCAAGAGGGTCATTCAATTACACATCCGCCTATATTTAATGAATTGGATTACACTTATTGGAAGACTCATATAAAGATTTTTTTTATTTTTATGGATTTTGAACTTTGAAATATTGTTGAAAATGGCTTTCAAAAATCTTTTCTTCTGATGAATGAATAGAATGAATCGGAGAAGAAGGTTTTTGCTCTTAATGCAAAGGCTATGTTTGCCTTGTTTTGCACACTTGATAAAAATGAGTTTAATCATGTTTCAATTTGTGAATCAGCTTTTGATATTTGGCATACTCTTGAAATCACTCATGAAGGCACTAGCCAGTGAAAGAGTCCAAAATTAACCTTTTGGTGTATTCTTACAAATTATTTCGGATGAAACCAAGTGAGTCCATCGGAGACATGTACACCCATTTCATGGATGTCGTCAATGGACTCGAAGCACTTGGAAAAGGTTTTCCTAATTTTGAACTTGTAACTAAAATTTTAAGATCCCTTCCAAAGAGTTGGGATCTAAAAGTTACGGTCATTCAAGAGGCCAAGGGCCTAAAAAATTTTCCTCTCGAAGAACTCATTGGATTATTGATGATCTACAAAATGACATACCATGCTAATGAAGAGCTCAAGAACCCCCTTCCAAAGAACAAAGAGGATATGGCATTAAGAATATAAGAAGACTAATTGAAAGAATCTTCAAGTGATGAGGACTTTAATGATGAACTTGCACTCCTAATTCAAAAATTCAAAAAATTTATAAGAAGGAAAAAATTTAAAAATGATTCTAAAAACAAACTTGAACCTAAAAAGGAACAAGTAATATGTTATGAATGCAAGAAACTAGGGCACTTCAAAAGTGAATGACCCCAAGCCAAAAAGAGGAAGAAGGCTCTAAAGGCAACATGGGATGACTCAACTGGTTCCGAAGATGAAGAAATAAGCAACAAGGAGGTGGCCAACTTCACATTGATGGCTTTCGGAGAAGAGGTATGTGAGTTATTTAATGAAGATTTAACTTTCGACGAACTTTCAATTGTCTTTCATGAATTATTTGATGAGTGTAGAGCTATTAATAAAAAGTTCAATTTATTGAAAAAGGAGCATGCTCTCTTAATCGATAAACGTGGTAGTCTTAAACTTAATACTCCATCTTTACCTCTATGCTCTAAGTGTGAACACTTCGAGGTAATTAAGGAGAACTTGCTACTTAAAGAGACATTAAATAAGTTTAAGATCAGTAGCAAGGGCTTGGACTTGATCCTTGCAAACAAGGATCATGTCGGAAAAAGAAGTGGAATTGGATTTGTGAGTGAATTTTACCGAAATCCAACCACCTTCATTAAAGGACCTACACTACATGTATCATCTCACTTAAAATGTAACTTTTGTTACAAACCCAAACATGTTATTTACAAATGTCCGTTTAAGAAAGTTAGTCCATATAAATTGATATGGATTCCTAAAGGAACCATAAATAACTTAATACAAAATAACAAAATTAGGAGATTAATCTTTAAAGCACCCAAAATCAAATGGGTACTCAGAAATCCTCCTTTATAGGCATCCTAACCATTGTAAGCTAGGAGTGAGTAATGATACAATTTTTGATCGTTATCAAGCTCACTAGCTCGGGTAATAAAAGACCCTTGAGTGTTATACAATGGTAGGTTATGCACCAGAATTACTAAGGCTAAAACATACTTGCATTAAGTCTCCAAAAATGATTTCGATGAGAACATTTGCATTTTGAAATCCTATCTTGAAATGATGTGGTCTTAATGGATTTGACGAAACCTTGTTTCGAATTATATGATGATACTAGGCTTTTATATAAGAGGTATATATCTTCTTTGAACATTCCTATGAAAAGTTAAATTCCCTTTAATTGCATTCTCTATCTACTCAAGATCTACAAATTCATTCATTTTGTGAATCTCGTATGTGATTTTAATGATAAATTTGGAGTCAATGAATTAAGCTGGAGTGAGTTCTTCAAATGATTCATAACTTCTATTCATAACTTATTGTACATTGATGGCTTGAATGCATTTGAGACTCAAATTTTTTTTCCTTGAAATTGATGACTCGATGCATGAATCATACTCTCACTTGATGATGCATACAAATGAGTTAATTATCAATAGTTATGATTGAAATGTATTCTCTTTTAAATTATCTTTCGAAGATAACTCTTAGTGATAAATGTTTTGAAATATGTTTGACAATCTTTTACTTATCTTATAAGTAACACATGAATCATTAATTTGCCTTTATTCTCGACTCAAAATTTTCTTTCCTTGATTTCTCGGAAGTATGACTGAAAATAGTGTGATTCATGATCCTAATATTTATAAACTACAAATGACATCTTTTGGTTGAATTTTTACGTTCTTCATGATTTCAAAAAAATTGATTGGTGATGATGATACACAGTATTCATAACTTTCAGAAATCACTACTCTTATATCATCCAAGTTTTCTTGTCTTTACGTTATCATTCTCTCTCGAATCACTTGATGAGAAAGTTTTCGATGTTTCTTAATTACAATGCTTTAATATGATTAATCGTTTGTTAAGTAAATATGCTTAATAAAAATTTATCTCATGATTAGTATGAGATCAGAAGTAATTCAAAGATATCATTTCATCTCAAATTAAACATCTGAGATAGATGTTAATTAACATAAAAAAGGGGAACAAATTGATCAAATGATTAAGGTGTTACAGCCCACCTAAAATTGTCTAAGTCTGGGTGTCAGCGATGGCATCGCTAGAACTGGCAATAGCACCGCTTGGGCATTCTGTTCTCAGGCGGTGGCACCGCTCAGTTGGCGATGGCACCGCCCGAGAGCTCCCTTATATAAAGGAGCTTTAGGGCTAACGGTGCAACCAACCCCAACTCTTGCAGCTAGCCCCAAAAACACTTCTCCTCTCCTCAAATCTTCACCTTTCCTCTCAAGAAGACCAAGAGAGGTTTCTATCCTCTCAAATCTTTGATCAAGGTCTCTATTTCTTAAGAAACCTCTACTAAGGTAATCTTTGACACTCCCTTTTTAATATCTTGAGACATGACTGCCTCTTTGTAATTCCCTTCTTCTATTATCATTTTTAAATAAATGGCTCCTAAGAGATCATCTAGGGACAAAGGGAAGAGGAGGGAAGGAGATTCATATGACCTATTCCTTTTTAGCTATTGTAAAAATGCCCTTAGATACCCTAGTTTTGAAACAAAAAATGTGCATAAGGGTAAACATGTTGATTTAAGGGAATTAGGAGACCTAGAACCCATTAGGTGGTTTACTAACTTAGATATCTTGCCTATTTTATAAATCAGTGAACCAATTCATCCTAGATTAGTTCAGTTGTTTTACACTAATCTAAGCATAAATAAAGATGATAACATGTCAACCTACCTTTTAGGGAACCAAATTTTAATTACAGACAGCATAATTTGCGACCTAATTAGAATCTCAGAGTTGAGAATAGGTTATTACTTTAAAGGATAGTGGGATTTGGATGCAATCGAGGTAACCTACTCCGAGACTTTATGGATCATTTTTTTAAAATCCTAACCTAGCCATAGTCCCTAAAAGCTATGAGCATTTGTTACCATTTAGTTCTAAGGTCCTCCATCACATCATCATTAGTATCATAATCCCTAAGTAGTATCATTATGATAAAATTAGTTAAATGGAGTTAGGTACTATGTACGAGATAATGATCGGATAAGATAATTATTTTGGATACCTAATCTGGCAAAATATGATGGATATAGCTTCTAAAGATTTAATGTTACCATATAGGGGGTTAATCACTAGATTACTACATACATATAATATTAGAATACCACCCGACGAAGAAGTAATAAAAGTGGATAGATATAATACCATAAACAAAAACCTACTTAAAAGATTAAGGTACACATTTAGGGCCTGAAACACTAGTATTTAGGGGTAATGAATCTCCTCTTCTTAGTCCCTTTAGTGCAGCACCATCAGAACCAGCTCCTGTTCTATCTTCTGAAGGTTCGATCATGACAGAGATAAATCAAATCAAATCATAACAAACTAAAATCCTGAATGAAGTGCATCAAATGAATCGGAAGTTAGATCATCTGTATAGGAACTTTGGTATTCCACCCAAGGAATAGTTGTAAAAACTCTATATTAACTTAATAAGTTGTAATGGAGCTTTTGACTCTCATTTTATAAATCTCTATGTTATTTTGACACACTTTAAAGTTCCATATGTGTTGATACATGAGGTTGTTGTATGGTTCTTTTTCGAAATTTTTCAACTTCGATTTTCATGAACTCATCTTGATATTATCTCTTCGGATTTTGGATGATATCTTTTCGATATCATATTTTGAATAGAGCTCTCATTTTTATCTTCCTTCGATCGTGCAATTGATACTCCTCCTTCGATTAATGATTTTTAGCATCATGTACATGAATCTTCATTGAAAATTTTTAATAACATGCCCTTTTAATGACTTGGTAAAATTGGTTTTATACTCCCTCTAATCCTATTGGTATGAATAAATAGATTTCATATTTTTTTTCTATATTTTCATGTCATTTGAAGTTTGTTGATTTTGTCTTCATGACATATGGAACTATATATATTTTAATATCATGAACTTTGCATAAAAAAGTAGCTCTCAAGTGTTTATCACTTGAATCCTCTCTTCGGACTTCATTCTTGTGAATTTGATGAACTCTTAACTCTTGTGCTAAATTTCTACATCTTAAGCTTTTATGACTTGATTGTTTATCTTCCACCTCATAAATTCTTATGAGAATGCCAAGTTGAACTTTTAAAGTATGGAAACATCATCATGACTCTTTCATGAATTCTGAACTAAAATGATCTCTCTTTCTCACGAATTTTTTTTTTTAACAAATGTCATGAGCTCTTGATGAAATATTTGATGAACGTCTTGGCTTCAATGATCTATCTTTTCACTTTACAATATAATGCTTGAATTTTCAATCAAATTGCCTCTTGAACTTTTCATCTCAACCCTTCTTGAATGAACACACATAATTCTTGTCATGAATTTTATGAATTTTATATTCAAATAATCTCTTTTCTACCTCACTAATTTCATTTAGTAGAAACGATTCTTGGTAGCCTTTTAACGACTTGATTGATTCACCTTTATGCTTCAAGAATTATTATGCAAAATTTACTCTTATTTTTTTTATATATGAAACTTTCATGAGCTCTTAGAAATTCTTATGAATTTTGGCCTCGATGATCTATCTTATGATTTTATAGACATGAATTTTCAATTAGAATTAATGAATCACTTTTCGTTATTCTTCTTGATAGATTTATTCTTCTCCTTTTACAATTTTTTAAAAACTCCAATCATAATATTTGGCATCAAGGCCCACTTCCTTTTTGTTGATGACAAAGGGGGAGAAGAATATAGCAAAATGAATTGATGACTTGATAAATGCCATGTATGTATCGTATTAAGAAGAATGTAGCATAATGAATTGATGATTTGATAAATGCCTTATATGTATTATATTGTAATGAATCGCAATGACTTGATGGAATGATAAATACCTTATATGTATCGTATTGTAATGTAATCGCATTTGCCATGCTTTGTATCGAAAATTGATTGCTATCCTTAAAAGCATCGTAATATATCGTAATAATATGTAGCGTATCGTAATTATACTTGAATGTATCACATGCATCACAAATGATTCATACATGCTTAAAATATAAATTTTTAAAGATCGTTATCATATCATGTTTAAATTTGGTATCTTTATTGATATGATAAGTTATCATTTCATTTGATGATATCATGCCTTGTATTTGTGTATTTTATATTGATATCATTTTATATTTATTACATTTTAAAATTATTATCGGTATCATTTGTCGAAGTGATAAATGTCTATCATCATTCGACATGGAACATGAAAATAGGTGTCATGACTTGACATCATTTTTAATTGAAAAAAATATGAAGTTTCATATTTATGAATGAAAGTTCATGCTTGTTGAGCATGATGATAAGTTCAACGAATGCAACTTATCGATTTCGGCTTGAATTCAAAGAGATTAAATTCAAGTATTTCCTTACTCAAAATATGGCATATAGATAGGGGGAGTTAAGGTTAACTCCATCATCAATTGATTGTCATCATCAAAAAGAAAGAGATTGTTGAATCTCGAATTTTGATGATGAAGTCAATTGATAGGTTATTTGATCTAATCCATATTATTGAGATAAGTATGCAGGATTAACTATGATAGCAATGAAGATATAAAGCAAATTGCCAGAGTCAAGTATATTGAGAGTTCGAGAGTCTGTCGGAAGTCCAAAGGATCATCGGAAGTGCTGCCGGAACTGGCTGAGAATGAATCGCGGACTTGTCGAAGGTTTCAAAAGTTCATCGAAAAAATCGTCGAAGGTTCACAGAGCTCACCGAGAAAAGTTCAGAAGCTTGCCAAAAGATTCGTCGAACTCGCCATAAAGTCCGGGAGCCTACTGGGAGTCCACCGGAAGATATCCGAGAGTATATCAGAAGTCCACTGAAAGTATGCCAAAAGCTCACCGGAAGAAGGCTCAACGTTACTAGATCACAATTTGCTTAGCCATATATCTCAATTTCATAGTTAGCATATAATTAGTATTAGGATTAGTGATAATCCTAATTAACCCTAGCAGGGGCCAATTGGGCCTTAATTGGACTGAATTGAGCCGAATTCAGGGCCCATTTAGTAGTGTTGGACCATGTCTAGCAATGGCACCGCTAGATTGGGGCAGTAGCACTGCCTCTAGAACTAGTTCCCAGGTGGTCTGGGCAGTAGTACCGCCCTAGGCCAGTAGTGGTACCGTTGACAATTATTACCTGTTAATGGTGGTACCACTTGACAAGCGATGGTACCACCCCTTCACAGAGTCCAAAGACCCTGTCAGGAAGAGTCTTGCCGCCAGACCGACAATGGTACCACCCAAGATAATTGACAAAGCGGGGTCAACTAGCAATGGTACTGCTAGTGCCAAGCGGTGGTATCACCAGTACTCGAAAATCCAGGATGTGACTCTTTTTTGCTCCAATTTTAAAGTCAATTGAGTCTATAAATATCCCTTACTTCTCAACTGGCTGAGCACATTGAGAAATGATAAAAACTGAGTCAAAGTTCTAGCAAAATTGTATTCGATAGCTTGAGTGTTCACCTCCCAAGTCTCATTTATAAAAGTTATGTAAAAGAGTGTGAACCACTTGTAAAAGTTTGTAAGAGGGGTACTTAGTCCTTCTCCTTCAAGAAGAATTGATAGTGGAAGTTGGAAATCTCATCGGAGGAGGTTTCAAAAGTAAACATAGGTCATTTTACTGAACCACTATACATCGCTACGTACTTCTCTTATTGTGTCAGTTTTAAATTGCTGCATTTCAATCCTTACTTAGCTACAATCTCTCGATGTTCTCCTCTCTACTTTCTATCATATTCACTTGAATTACTTTGTTGAAATTATTTTTGTCGAACTGAAACTTTTCAACACACAACTCTTTTCCATAATCGTTTTGAATTTATGATTTTTATCTACTGCACTAATTCATGTTGGAAAATCCTTCAGGGGAGCGACATCTCATGCGCAGCGGAAGAACAAAAACAAAACACCCCAGATTTCCTATAGAAAGTTTTCATCGTCGTGCGAAGATCAGTATGTCAAAACAAATCCATAAAAAACTGCACGTGTAAAAGAAAGTACATATGGAGATCGTATATCCCTAAATCCCTATAGATTTGTAGGAGAGGATAAAGGAGGTCAAGCGTCCTCCTCTCTAGCGGTATCTACACGACAGGAACTGCGACGATGCACCTCTCTCTCTAGGGAGAGGAGAATAGGAGGTGGCTACTAAAAGAAACCCCCAGCCTATAAAGCTTTGGTTCCCTCATATTTATAGAGGCCCTCTAAAAACCCTAATGGATCTTTTGCCCTATTAGGTATTGGATCTCCATCCAATTACCCAAGCCTCTTGGATTAGTGGATCTCTACCCAATAATCTCTTATTAGTAATTATTAGATCTTATCTCAGGATCCAATAATTCAGGGGCTTAATGGATATCCGATAAGATAGGGGGTTTAACGGATATCTCACATCCAAACCTCTACACGTCGCAACACTTACCATATGTGTGTGACCCTCTAGGCCCAATATTGAGCTGGCCGTGAGTCATACTTGTTAGAACTCCGTCTGATTTAGTGAATTATTATCTCTATCATAATTCATCCAACTCATCGACTGCGGACGTACCAGGCCACTACGCCGCGGCCCCAGGCGATCTGATATGGGAATCAATCCTTTGGACCTATCTCATCACTGATTACCATGTATCTACAGTCCCTCATCCATCCAATATTCCAAAGACCCTATATCGGGCATGGTGCTGTCAGGCCCATATGGTCTCTCCTCGAGTCTTGCTCTTGTCGGATTCTCCCAGAGAACTCTTTCCCTCTCAATCTGAATAACCTTGGCTAAGGATTTATTCGAGCAAGAACACATGGGATATTTCTCTCATGATACCTAGAGCGGATGATCCTCTATTGACACTCAATAGCCCTCGTAAGGTTGGCTACCGCTCCCAATAATCGGCTGTACTAGATCTAGAACTTTCCAAACCTATAAGTCTGGTATCAAAGAGTGGAGTACTCATATAAGACATCCTTAATGTCTCAAGTCTAAGGACCAGATACACTACTGGGACTACAGAATCGCTATCTGACGTGAGGTATTAATAACCATCCAGCATTCCGTAGGCGGATCAATCAGTGAACTCATTCCCCAATGAGCACCTGTACTGTACCCTTAGTGTCCCCACATGAGTAGCTATGAGACCAGCTACCTCCATCATATGGATGGGTATACAGTACACCAGTCTATCCGGTTATCTCGATGTTCTTTTCGAGTAACCTATGACCAGGATAATTTAGGGTCTGTGTTTAAAGGTAAATCGATCTCATTATCATGATCTCATCACGATCCGATTCCCATTGCACAGATCCAAGGACATCACAATATATGCAACACGCAAGATAAAGTGATAAAACGCTTAATAATAAACAAAGAGAAAAAGTGCATATCAAGTCACAAGTGTCATCACTCATGTGATTGGCTTACAGGGCACATATGACTAACAATTCACCCCTCCCCGCCACCCCCCCCCCTATTGCCACTCTAGATCCTAACACTAGGATGACGAGAGGGATACCGATTCAGAACCATGTCCTTAAGATAATTGAGTGGATAGAGAAGCTCACAAGTCTAGAAATAATCCTATAGGATAACCTATGTGGATCTTATGCTTCAGTCCCTACCAAACTCCTTTTTTCAATTCATTATGAATTTTAATATGAACAAACTTGAGATGACTCTCCTTAAACTCCTCAATATGTTGAGGGAGGCTGAGAGCACCATCAAGAAAGAGAAGCTAGTTCTTTATGCTAATGAGGCCAGAAAGCAAAGGAAGATAGAAAAGTCCCTTAAGAAGGGCAAGAGCAAACAGGACAAAACAAAAGTTAATAAGAAGGATCCGACAAAAGACAAAGGTCAGTGCCTTCACTATAGCAAAGATGGGTACTTGAAGAGGAACCACAAAGAATACGTTGTAGAGAAGGCAAAATAGAAGCTTAGAGAAGCTTTAGGTACATTCATGTTCAATCTTTATTTGTTAGATTCTTATGATAACACATGTGTATTAGATATTAATAATACTTATCACATCCATAATTCATTGCAAGTTTTGGCAAGTCCTAAGAGATTGGCGAGAGGCAGATAGACCTCAAGATGGGCATTGGAGCAAAAGTTGTTAAAGTGACTATTGGCGAGGTCACCTTACATTTGCTAGTGGAGCTACTAGTTCATTGAATGTATGTTATTTTGTTTCTTCTATTATTAAAAATATTATATTTATTTCATGTTTAACAGTTAGTAGATATAAATTAGCTTTTGAGAATAATGGTTGTTCAATAATATTGGATGATAAGATCATCACTAGAGAAATATTACATAATGGATTATTTATGCTAGACATTGCTCCATATATCATTAATGCAAGTGTGTCTAAGAGGAAATGAGATGAGATGAATAGTGCATAACTATGGCATTATAGGCTAGGTCATGAGGAAAGAATTTAAAAATTACTGAAGGATGGATACTTAGATCGATTTGACTATGAGTCATATACAACTTGTGAGTCTTGCTTTCGTGGAAAGCTGACCAACTTTTTATTTAGTGGAACTGGAGAGAGAGCCACAAGGTTGTTGGAACTCATACATAGTTAATGTATGTGGTCCCATGTCAGCTAAGGTCATAGGAGGGCATTCTTGCTTTATTATAGTCACTGATGACATCTCTAGGTGTAGACATGTGTACTTGATGAAGTATAAGTCCAATGCTTTCGAGAAATCTAGATAATATAAGAATGAAGTAGAAAATCATATTAAAAAGACTATCAAGACTCTTCGATCAGATCAAAGAGGTGAGTATTGTTAGGATCGTAAAAGCACTAAAAGGTGGGTGAGTTAGTGCTTTTGAAATAAAGTTTCGATTTAAAATTTTTGATCGATAAAACCCGGATCGGAAATGTGTTTAACTTAGAAACTAAGTAAGTGTAGTAAGTAATTAAACTAATTAGTAAAAGCAAGAAAAAGTGTAAAGAGAAATATAAACCAAATTTATAATTGTTCGGTCATCCTGACCTACATCCACTCTCGATTCCTCTTCCCTCGAGACTACCGGCTTTCACTACTGATTTTCTTTTCAACAGAAGAAGATCAACTACCCTTGTTATAACTCTTTTCTCCTTTTCACAGACTTAGGAGAGAACCTTCACACCTCTCTTTTATAAGAAGTTCTCAACCCTTCCTTAGAATGACTTCTAAACTCAAGAACGAAGAGACTTAACACTTCTCGAGAGAGTTTATACACTCTAAACCATAATTTTTTTGTTCTTGCACCCAATAAGCATAAGTGGGGTATTTATAGACCCCAAATGCCTTCAAAAATGAAGCAAAAAAATTTAAATCCTTAGGTTTTCGGGGTGCTAGTGGTACTATTGCCTACGTTAAGCAATAGTACCACCTGATAGAGCCTAGGGGACTAGGCTCTAATGGTACCACCACCTGACATATCTTGGGAGACTATGTTATGAAAGTACCACCACCTACCACTGGGTGGTACTATCGTCGACCCTGGTGGTACTACCGTCGAGTTTTCTAAAAAAGTACATTCCAACTCACAATGATACCGCTGCCTAACCTATAACCCTAGGTCACTAAATTGGCCTTCTAATAGGCCCAATTCAACTCTAGTTCAGGCCCAATGGGCTCCTAATTAAGTTAGCTTGGTTATACTCTAAAACCAACTTAATTAGACTCTAAATAACTTTGAACAAGACCTAATAAATATAATCATGAAGCCTATATTGTCCAACATATCATCTATTCATCCGATAATTCGTACGAACCTTCGGCGTATCATCCTTTCCTTCAGCGTATTGCCTAATCCATCAATATATTGACCTCCTACAATATCCAATCTTCTTTACACAATGCTCGATCATTCTGGTCCGATGCGAAAAACTCATGGCATGAAGTCCATCCTCCAACATGTTGACCAATCCTCCGGCCCGATGTTTAATCTCTGACATGATGCTCTCTAGCCCACTGTCTAATTCTCTAGCTTCAACAATTCAAGTCTATGATTGAAGTTTCTCTTGTATCACTTATCTCAAATACTTATTAGTCCGTAAACTCATCAATTGATTTCCTCATTAATTGATTTCGTTATTAAAATCTAGGATTCAACAAGTACTTGAGTATAGAGTTCACCTAGTTCTTCAAGGACCAAAGGATTCTATTCCATTGGACCCATCCTTATACACCTTAGCTCAATGATATATCAAAAAGGAAGAATCGTATGCTGTTAGACATAGTACAGTCTATGATGAGCTTCGCTGACCTACCTATCTTATTCTGAGGTTATGCCCTATAGTCTGTAGCTTACCTTCTGAATAGAGTTCCAACTAAGTCCGTAGTATTTACAATATATGAGATATAGAGAGGGAAGAAGCCTGATCTTATAATTGTTAAGATTTGGAGCTATCTTGCCCACGTTATGAGACACAACCCCGATAAGTTAGAATCTATGATAGAATGATGCAAGTTCATGGGATACCCCAAGGAAACTTGTATGTATTATTTATATTACCCCGATAACTAAAAGGTCTTTGTAGCCAAGAGGATAGTATTCCTTAATAAGGAACACATTCTTGGTAGAAATAGTGGGAGCATGATAGAGTTGAGCAGAGTTAGAGAACCTAGCTCAAGTACCATTCCGTAGCCCAAGTCTATTCAAGTACCTAGCATACAAGTTTTGACTTTACATAGATCCAATAGAGTACCTTATCCTCTTGAGAGATGTGAGACATATTAGAAGAGAAAATGTTAAAGATATTGATCCTCAGACCTATAATGGTGTTATTACGGGTATAGACTCTGGAAAGTGACAAGAAGCCATGAATTCTAAGATAGATTCCATGTATTCCAACATGGTTTAGAACTTAGTTGATGCATATAAGAGTATCATACCCATTGGTTGTAAGTGGATCTTCAAAAAGAAGATCAAAGTAGATGAAAAAATAGAGACCTATAAAGCAAAGCTAGTGGCTAAAGGGTATCATTAAAGGTCAAGTGTTGACTATGATGAAACCTTTTTACTTGTAGCCATACTAAAATCTATCTAAATTCTATTGGCTATTGCAGCATATTATAATTATGAGATATGATAGATGGACATGAAAATCACATTCCTTAATGGCAGCCTCGAAGATGAGATGTATATAATACAGCCTGAGAGATTCGTGTTCGATGAAAGTCCAGATAAGATGTGCAGGTTGCATAGGTCTATTTATGGACTAAAGCAAACTTTTTAAAGTTGGGACATAAGATTTGATAAGACAATCAGATCTTATGACTTCGTTAAAATGGAAGATGTGCCTTGTATATACATGAAGGTAAGTAGGAACGTTGCCACCTTCTTAATGTTATATATAGATGATATCTTAATCATTGGGAATAATGTAGAAATATTCTCCATAGTAAAAGCTTAGCTATATAGACATTTCTCTATGAAGGACTTAGGGGAAGCATCCTATATCTTGAGGATTCAGATCTATAGAGATAGATCTAAGAAGATACTTGACTTATCCGAGTCCAAATACATTGACACCATTGTCAAAAAGTTTGCCATGAAAAATTATAAGAGAGGCCTCATAATGAAGAGACATGGAATATCACTTTCTAAGAGTATGTCTCTAAAGACTCCTAAAGAAATGATAGACATGAATAGGATACCCTATGCCTTAACATTAGGATCTATCATACATGATATGTTATGTACCAAACCTGATATATCATATGCTCTAAGTGTTATGAGCAAATATCAAGCAGATCCAAGTTTGAAATGCTGGAAGGTAGTAAAGTCCATCCTTAAGTACTTGAGAATGACTAAGGATCTTTTACTAATATATGGAGGAAGTAGTCTCAGGATTGAAGGCTACACGGACTCGAGTTTTTAGTCTGATATAGATGATAGCAAGTCTAACTCATGGTATATATTCACCCTGAATGGAGGAGCAGTATGCTAGAAGAGTTTTAAGTAAGATAATACTACTGAGTCCACCATAGAATTGGAGTATATTGTTATGATAGAAATAGCAAAGATGGAAGTCTAGATGAAGAAGTTCATCAGAGATCTAGGAGTCGTGCCAAGTAGCGAGGAGCTGATTCCCTTATATTATAATAGCAACGAGACGATTGCTCAAGCGAAAGAACTTAGATCTCATCAGAAGTTTAAACACGTTCTAAGAAGGTCCCACCTGATTATATATATCATGGCCCGTGGAGATGTAGCAGTGAAAAAAGTTTCATCCGAAGATAACATCGCAGATCCACTTACGAAACTATTATCTCATATTGTCTTTGAGCGTCACAGGGATATGATAGGGATCAAATATATAGATGATTGGCTTTAAGTTAAGTAAGAGATTGCTAGTCATAGGTGTCATGTAAGCCAATCATGTGAGTGATGGCATATGTGACACACTGCATAGTCTTTTTACTTATTATTTTTTATTGATATTTTTCTCATTTTATGTTGCCTGTTGTATATATTATGATGTCTATAGATCTATGCAATGGGAATCGGATCATGATGAGATCATGATAATGAGATCGATTTGCCTTTAAACATATACCCTAAATAATCTCAGTCTTAGATTACTCGAGAGGGATATCGAGATAACCAGACAGACTCGTGTGTTGTATACCTGTCCATATAAGAGGAGTGGTTGGTCTCATAGCTACTCATGTGGGGACACTAGGGATATAATGCATATGCTTATTGGAAAATGAGTTCATAGATTGATTCGCTCACGGAATATTAGATAGTTGATAATATCTCATTGTCAGATAGTGATTCCGTCATCCCAGTTGTATATCTGGTCCTTAGACTTAAGACACCAAGGATGTCTTGTATGAGTACTCCACTCTTTGATACCAGACTTATAGGTCTGAAAGTTCCAGATCTAGCATAGCCGGTCATTGGGAGTAGCAGCCAACTTTACGAGGGCAATTGAGTATCGATAGAGAATCATCTGCTCTCAGTGTCATTAGATGAATATCATATATGTTCTTGCTTAAGCAATTCCCTAATCAAGGTCATTCGAATTGAGAGAGAATGAGTTCCTCAGGAAAATCTGATCAGAGCAAGACTCGAGCATATTATATGTAGACTTGATAACACCAAGCCTGATATACGATCTCTAGGATATTAGATAGATGAATGACTATAGATACATAGTAATTAAGGATAGACATGTTCAATAGACTGAATCCCCATATATCGTTTGGAGACTATAGCGTAGTAGCCTAGTATGTCCGTAGTCGATGAGTCAAGTGAATTATTATAGAGATAATAATTGACATAGTTAGAAGAAGTTCTGATAAATATGACTCACAGCTAGCTCGATATTGAGCTTAAAGGGTCAGACACATATGATAGGTGTTGCGACGAGTAGAGGTTCAAATATGAAATATCTGCTAGAGCCCCTACCTTATTTGATATATAATAAGTCCCTAAATTATTGGATCTTCTGGGTGAGACTAATAAGAGCCAATAAGAGATTATTGGATAAAGATCCATTAATCCAAGAGACTTAGGCAGTTGGATGGAGACCCAATACCAAATAGGATAGGATCAATTTTGGTTAAGTTGATAAGAACCTCTATAAATAGAGGGAACCAAAGGGGCATAAGCTAGACCCTTTTTTGGCTACTACAAACTATTCTCTTTCCTCCTTTTCTTCCTTAGCCGACAGCCCTAGTTTGGGGCATGTGGATAGTAAGATGGGCTGACACCTTCTTGATCATGGTGCAGCCTTCGTGGTGCATATGAAGAGGAAGATCATGTAGCAATTTGAGGAGCATCATCACCCCACCTACTGCGTGGATCACCATTAGAGAGGAGGCCAATTAACCTCCTTTATCTAGTCCTACATATCTAGAAGTTTTTAGCGATATACGATTTTCCTAGATAACACATCTTAAACATACACACGGTTTTTTAATTTTAAGTTTTTTAACGCACCAATATTCGCACAACAATAAGAACCTTTTTTTATAAAAAAAATCTAAAATTTTTATTTTTTATTCTTCCGCTGTGTATGTGATTCTCTGTCCAAGTTTTCCAACACTATATATTCTTTCTTAGGTAAATTCCTAGCCAGAGTCATTCGAATTGAGAGATAAAGAGTTCTCCGGGAGAATCTGATCAAAGCGAGACTCGAGTAGATTCTATATGAGCTTAACACCACCATGTCTGATATATGATCTCTAAAATATTAAATAGATGAGGGACTATAGATAAATAGTAACTAAGGACGGACATGTCTAATGGATTAGATCCCCCTGTATCGTTTGAGAACTATGATGTAGTGGCTTAGTACGTCTATAGTCGATGAGTCGAGTGAATTATTATAAAGATAATAATTTACCGAGTCAAAAGAAGTTTTGATTGGTATGACTCACGGCCAGCTCGATATTAGGTGTAGAGGGTCACACACATATGGTAGGTGTTACGACAAGTAGAGGTTCATATATGAGATATCCGTTGAAGCCCCTATCTTATTGAATATCCGATAAGCCCCTGAATTATTGAATCTTTTAAGTGAAACACAATAAGACTACAATTGAGAATATTATATAGAGATCCATTAATCCAAGATGCTTAGGTAATTAAATAAAGATCTAGTATCCAATATGACAGGATCTATTAGGGTTAAGTGGTTGGAACCTCTATAAATATGAGGGGTCAAAAGCTGTCATAGGCTAGTCATCTCTTGGCTGCCCTTCCTATTCTCATCCCCCTCTTTTTCTCCTTAGCCGATAGCCCTAGTTGAGGGCATGTAGATAGCAAGAAGGGTCGGGCCCTTCTTGATCACGTGGTACACGTGGAGAGGAAAATCATATAGTGATTTGAGGAGTGTCTTCGTCATATCTACTATGTGGATTACTGCTAAAGAGGAGGATAGTTAACCTTCTTTATCCACTTCTAGAAATCTAAGATTTTTTAGGGATATATGATCTCCCTAGGTAACAAATCTCAATTGATATATATGGTTTTTGATTTTTGGTTTTCGATTTTACAATTTTTGCACACCAATCTTCACACAATGATGAGATATTTTTTCTAGGAAATCTGTGCTTTTTGTTCTTTGTTTTTCTGCTATGCATGTGATACTCTGATCAGGTTTCCTAACAAAACCAATAAGAGCTTAAAATGGATAATTGGATAGAGATCCAATTTTCTTTAAGTTATGGATAATTGGATGGAGATCCAGTACCCAATATGCTATAGTAATTAGATGAAGATCTAATACATAATAGGGCAGGATCCATTAGGGTTAGCAAAGAAGACTCTCTATAAAAGGGATATAGGACTAAAAGTGTTATAAGGCTGGACCCCTTAGCCACCGTCCCCTATCCTTCTCTCCCTGCTTCTTCCTCAACTGACTACCCCCTCTCTAGTGTGAGAGGGCAACAAGAAGGACTGCCTTTGCTATGTGGTGGTAGTGCACAATGGTAAGGAAAGAACGCATCGCGAGAGGAGGTGCATCATTGTTTTATCTATTGTGTGGATCATAACTAGAGAGGAGAACATAAGATCTCTTTCATCCATGTACTGGGATCTGTAGATCAAGGATATACAAGTTCTCTTAGGTGAGATCATCTTATATCTTATATAATTTTTAATTTCACAAGATTTTGCTCCCAATCGTCATACATAATTTGATATAAATCTGTTTTTAGGAAATCAATTTATGTTTTGTTTTTTTGTTGCACATGTGATACTCTCATAGATTTCCCTGTTATGATCAAGTCGGCACTAAGAGGAGAGGTGGGGGTGTGGTGAATTAGTGCTATCGATAAAATGATTTGATTCAAAAAACTTCATTTCAATAAAAAGTTTCATTTAATAAAAACTGATATCGAGTGCGCTTTAACTTAAAAATATTCGTAAGTGAGTGAGAGCAGTAATGAAAAGCATGAAACAGAAATTATAAAGAGCAAAACAGAAAAGAGCACACCAGATTTATAGTGGTTCGATCGTCCGACCTACATCCACTTTCGATTCCTCCTTCGTCGAGGCTACCGGCATCTACTAACGGTTTTCCTTTAATGGGCAAAGACCAACTACTTTCTTACAACCCTTTCTCCTTTTCATAGGTTTAGGAGACAACCTTTACAACTCCACTAATCCCTCTCTTAACTAAATTCAACTCTTAGACTAGATGAGGGGAATTCTCACAAGATTACAATAGAGTTTTCTCTTATTTTTGTTCTCAATTCTTATGTATTTTAAACAAGGATGAGAGGAGTATTTATAAGCCCCAAATGGATTCAAACTTGGAGCCAAAACCAGTCTCATCCTGGGTCTTCAGGGTACTAGTAGTATCACCGCCAGTGCTAGGCGGTACCATCGCCCAATCTACCCTGACACTGGGCGGTACTATCACCCAATATAATCTTGGAGATTGTGTCTTGGAGGCTGAGCCACCGGTGGTTCCATCGCCTATTCTAGCGGTGCCACTACCTAACCCACCTTTTGGGTCACTGATTGAGCATTTCTCTTGGCCTAATGCAGTCCTAACTTAGGCCCAATGGGTCCCTAATTGAGTTAGCCAAATTATATTAAAACTAACTCAATTAGCCCCCTAAACTACTTCGATCTAGACAAATTATTACAAGTATTAATATTAGTTGTCCGGCATGTCATTGGTTTATCGACGTTTCATCCGATCCTTCGACGCATCATTCTCTCTTTCGGCCTATTGTCTAATTGGCATGTTGACCCCGCAACTCCGATCTCTTTGGCGAAATGTCCACTCTTCTTGGCCCAATGCCCAAACTCATTGTTCAAAGCCTTCTGCCGATACGTCGACCAATCCTCCGGCTCGACATCTAATCTTTTAACATGTTCCACTCCGGCCCAATGTCCAATTCCTCCAACTTTAATTAATTTGCCTCTATCAATTGGTTTCATCATCAAAATCTGAGATTTAATATTCTCAACACTAGGAAGCCCCAATCTTGGCTTCTGCTAACATTGAAGAGACGACTCCTCCACCCCTTGTTATAAGAGGTCACTCCACTTATCTTAAACCTCGTTTAGGGGAATAGGTGGTAACTACTCGGCTCCCGACTCAACTAAAAGCATGAGTAGAAGAGGTCACAAGATGGTGCCATCCTTGTGTTGTCACACGCCCTAAGGAAGACTCTCAGGAAATGCCAAGAATTTTGTGACATCTGGAAAGATAAAATCTTCCAATATCCCAGATAGAAAGCTACCACCGGAGGAAGAAGAAGGCATAACCCTGCCTCCACAACATCGATGGATAGGCAAAACCCCTCGGATAGCTAGTGGAAAGGGTAAACCTCGTCCCTAGGGTCGAACAGAACAAACTCCTATGAAACCCAAAAGCGATTGCACAGTGCCTCTAACTACCATGAGGTCACCACGAAACTGCAATCATGGGCCTCCTTCATTTGCACTAGGTCTTGTAGGACCATAGGAGTCTTTGAAGGTTCATTCTCACCTTCTAGGAGAAGGTGGTTAACCTTTCAGTGCCCCATCAGTGCTGAGAAAGAGGACGAAAGGCAATTGGAAGGTCATCACCAAAAGAGGACAACCCCAAAGGAGAAGGTAGAATTTTATTAGAGGAGGAAGACATTTTAGTTCACACTGAAGTATCTGATGGCTGATAGTAAGAAATAGTGATGAAGATGAATAGGAGAATACCATATAAAAGTAAGCACCTAAACCAAGCACCTCGGCATGAAGCCCCAAGGGCTACACCTAGGTCGAGCCTATGCGCTCCCTAACCATGCATCTTGACAAAAAGCTTTGAGGGCTACACCTAGGCCAAGTCTACCTACGCTCCCTAGTCGTGCACCTTGGCAAGAAGCCCCAAGGTCTGCACCTGGGCTGAGCCTATGCACTCCCTACCCGTGCACCTCAGTAAGAAGCCCCAAGGGTTGCACCTAGGCTGAGTTTATGCGCTTCCTAGCCATACACCTTAGCAAGAAGCCTTGAGGGCTACACCTAGGCTAAGCCTATGCGCTCTCTAGCCATGCACCTTAGCATGAAGACCTGAGGGATGCACATAGGACAAGCTTATATGCTCCTTAGCTATGCACTCAGCAGGAAGACTCGAGGATGGCACCTCAAATGAGTGGAGTTAAAATAGACTCGTTACCAAGCCAAGCGCCTCGACGTGAAGTCCTGAGGGCTACACCTAGGCCGAGCCTATGCGTTCCCTAATTGTGCACTATGGCAAGAAGCCTCAAGGGTTGCACCGAGGCCAAGCCTACGCACTCCCTAGTCATGCACCTCAACGAGAAGCCCTAAGGCTTATACCTGGGCCAAGCCTATATGCTCTGTAGTCATGCACCTCGGCGAGAAGTACCGAGGGCTGCACCTAGGCCGAGCCTACGCACCCCCTAGCTGTGCACCTCAGTATGAAGACCCAAGGGATGCACCTAGGCTGAGCTTACATACTTCCTAGTCATGCACTCGACGTCTGAGGGTGGCACCTCAGATGAGTAGAGTTAAAAGAACTCACTCTTGAGTTAAGAACCTTGGTGTGAAGACCTGAGAGATGCACCTAGACTGAACTTACACAGTCTCTAGCCGTGCACTTGGCATGAAGACCCCAAGACCATACTTCGGTCGGACCGACGTGCTCCTGATACTTCAGCCAACGGACTTCTATTAGAGCATATATCCAATGGAAGAGAATGCAAGAGCACCCTCCAGAGAAAGGCCTCGAAGGACATTCTTTCGAGAGGGGGCAAATGATAAGGATGATTTTGTCCCATACCAGCTCATGTACCACAGAGGTTGACACCTAAGCAAAGCTCCAAGTCACCAGTCCCAAAATGGTGCCACAATGTTTCCCAATATGCACCGCATCAATAACTAACAATAACTTGTTGGGCTGAGAGCCCAGTTCAGCCCATATGGGCTTTAGCAGCCCATAGCCCTCCTCTTATTAATCCTAACTTAACCTAAACCTAATTATATATAGAGGCTAATGGTGGCTACGAATTAGTGAGAAAAAACATCGCAGTAAAGGGCAAAATCTTCACAGTGACATTAGGGATTCAAAGAGAGGAGAAAAGGGCAAAAAAACAAGAGAAAAAGAAAGGAAAGAAGATAAGAAAAACACAGAAATTATTCTCACTCATCCAAACAGTTTCTCATCTCATGTTAGATCAGATCTTTAGTGAATTCTTCTGTGATTGCTTGAGGAGGTTTTGGATATTGTACACAGTGACGTGATCCTTGTATCCCAGTTATTCTCTTGTGATTGTTGCTTGGGTTTTGGGTAAGAGATTCGAGAATTGTACATTCATTATTTCTATAGTGGATTTTCTCTGGTTTGCCCCGTGGTTTTTACCCTTCTCGTTGAAGGGGTTTTCCACATAAATCTTGGTGTTCTATTTGATTGTGATTTCTGTTTAATTTCGCTGTGTGTTACCGCCTGCTAGTATTTGTTCATATACAAAAATTATTTTTGTTGCCTATCCTTTTTATTTCACTCATCAACTGGTATCGGAGCAAGGTTTTGGTGATTTAATTTTTGTGTTTGAACATAGAGGCTGGTAATGTTTCTCGCATGATTAGTTTGAATGGAAATAATTGAATAATATAGAAACTAAGAATGGAAGATCTCTTGTATTACAAAGATTTATATGGACCTTTGCAAGGGGATAGTGAAAAACCCATTACTATGACAGATGATGAGTGGAAGAGATTAGAACGAAAAATGATTGGGTTTATTCGATAGTGGCTCGATGATAGTGTCTTTCACCATGTTTTTACTGAAAATTCTGCATATTCTCTTTAAAAAAAATTGGAAGGTCTCTATGAAAGAAAAACAACTGGCAACAAAGCTTTTTTGATCAGAAAACTTGTGAAACCTGAAATATAAAGAGGGTGCTTCTATTGCTGAGCATTTGAATGAAATGCAGAGTATTACTAACCAGTTATCTTCTATGAAAATATCTCTTGATGATGAGTTGCAAGTATTGTTACTTCTCAGTTCATTGCCAGAAAGTTGGGAGACACTGGTGGTTTTCCTCATTAATTATGCGCCAAATGGTATTGTTACCATGAGTCAAGTAACAAGCAGTTTGTTGAATAAGGAGTTGAGAAGAAAGAACTCAGCAGTATCTCAGATTGATTCACAGGCACTTATCTCATAGAACAAAGGAAGGTCAAGGTCTAAAGATAGAAGCAGTTCACGCATAGGTAGAAGCAAGTCAAGATCAAGGAAAGATATTGTTTGCTATAATTGTGGTGAGAAAGGACATTATAAGAATCAGTATAAGCATCCTAAGAAGAGCAAGAAAAAAGGAAAAGAAGTGGAGTCTACAGAGTCAAAAGAGAATACCACGGCTACAGTGCAGGTTGGTGATTATTTGATTTTGTCTCCTTCTGATGATATTTTTTCTTGTGTGTGTCAGGATCTCGAGTGGATAATTGACACAGGAGCTTCTTATCATGCTACACCACAGAGGGAGTTCTTTGCTACGTACAAGTCTGGAAATTTTGGTGTTGTCAAGATGGGCAACCATGGCACAGCAGACATCATTGGCATGGGTGACATCCACATAAAGACTAACCTTGGATGCAAGTTGGTACTTAAGGATGTGAGGCATGTGGTTGACTTAAGACTGAATCTAATTTCAGTTGGAAGACTAGATGATGAAGACTATGATAGCAGGTTTCACAGAGGGCAATGGAAACTCAGTAAGGGTTCTCTTGTTATAGCTAGTGGAAAGAAATGTCACACTTTGTACAGGTTGCAGGCCAAAGCTTGTGGTGAACAATTGAATGCTACAGAGAAAGACTTCAGTATGGAGTTGTGGCATAGGCGATTAGGACACATGAGCGAGAAAGGACTGCAAGCTCTTTCTAAGAGAGAAGTATTGCCTGACCTCAGAGGTATACGTTTGAACCCTTGTATTGATTGTTTAGCTAGTAAACAACATAGAGTTTCATTTGCTAGTCCTACTTTGTCTAGAAAAATACATGCCTTGGACCGTATTTATACAGATGTATGTGGTCCTTGAGGACAAAAACTCCTAATGGTTCTACTAATGTTCCTAGCATCAATGGTGCACTTTACTTTGTTACTTTTATAGATGACTTTTCCAGGAAAGTTTGGGCTTATGCTTTGAAGACCAAGGATCAAGTTATTGGTGTCTTCAAAGAGTTTCATGCCAGAGTTGAAAGGGAGACAGAAAGACAGTTAAAATGCATAAGATCAGATAATGGTGGTGAGTATACAGGATTGTTTGATGATTATTGCAGGTCACATGGCATCCAGCATGAGATAACAGTTCCTGGTACACCTCAGCATAATGCAATTGTAAAGAGGATGAACCACACCATCATGGAAAAGGTCATATGTATGTTTTCACAGGCAAAGCTACCCAAAAGGTTTTGGGATGAGGCTTTGAGGACTGCAATTGATGTGATCAACTTATCTCCCTGTACATCCCTAGATGCTGATGTTGCAGAGCATGTTTGGTCAGGGAAAGATGTTTCCTATAAGCATTTGAGAGTATTTGGTTGTCGTGCATTTGCACATATTCCAGGTAATGAAAGGTCTAAGCTGGATGGTAAGACAAAAGAATGTATTTTTCTTGGCTACTCACATGATCAATTTAGTTATAGGCTTTGGGATCCAAAAAAACAGAAGGTGTTTAGAAGTAGAGATGTGGTCTTCTTTGAGGATCAAACCCTTGAGGATTTGAAGGAGGCACCAGCCAAGACTTCTGCAGAAGGATTAGCAGATTGTGACCTAGTTGTTCCTCCAGTATATCATGGTGATGGGGGAGATGTGCAGGAAGATGGTGTAGAGCCAGATATTAATCTACCTGCAGGACATGTTGAGCAAGAAGAAGTTGAGGAGTAGCTTCCCGCAGAACCTCAGTTGAGAAGATCTTCTAGACAATGTCAGCCTTCCAGAAGATACTCTGCAGATGAGTATGTGATGCTTACTGATGCAGTGAACCAGAGAGTTACCAGAAGCAATTGAAAGTGAGCGAAAAAAATGTGGCTAGTTGCTATGCAGGAAGAGATGGATGCTCTCTTCAAGAATCATACATATGATTTGGTGCAACTTCCACAGGGAATAAAGGCCTTGAAGAACAAGTAGGTTTTCAGGTTGAAGACTCAAGAATATTGTTCTCAACCAAAGTACAAAACTAGATTAGTTGTGAAAGGCTTTGGTCAAAAGAAAGGTATTGACTTTGAAGAAATTTTTTCTCTTGTTGTTAAAATGTCTTCTATTTGTGTTGCTCTAGGTATTGCTTGCTGGCCAGACTTGGAGGTGGAGTAGTTAGATGTGAAGACAAATTTCCTTCATGGTGATTTAGAGGAGGAAATTTATATGGAGCAACCAGAAGGTTTCAAAGTCAAAGGTAAAGAAAATTTTGTCTGCAAGTTAAGAAAGAGTTTGTATGGATTGAAGCAAGCTCCAAGACAGTGGTATAGAAAGTTTGATTCATTTATGATTGAAAATGGATACAAAAGTACGGCTTTAGATCATTGTTTGTACATCAAACGATTTGGTGAGGATTTTATTATTCTCTTACTTTATGTTGATGATATGCTTATCCTTGGGAAAGATATGCATATAATTGACAGGTTGAAGAAGGAACTGAGTGAGTCCTTTGCAATGAAGGACATGGGGCCAGCAATGCAAATACTGGGCATGCAGATTTCTCATGACAGGAAAAACAAGAAAATTTGGTTGTCATAGGAGAAATACATCGAAAAGGTATTAGAAAGGTTCAGTATGAGCAATGCAAAGCCAGTTGGTTCTCCTCTTTCAGGTCACTTCAAGTTGTGCTCAGAACAGAGTCCGTCAAGTGATGAAGAGAAGGAGAAAATGCAAAAGGTTCCTTATGCTTCAGCAGTTGGAAGTTTAATGTATGCAATGGTATGTACGAGGCCGGACATCGCATATGTAGTGGGTGTTACTAGCAGATTTCTTGCAAATCCAGGCAAAGAGCATTGGGCAGTAGTGAAGTGGATCTTAAGATATCTCAGAGGAAGCTCTAAGGTTTGTTTAAGCTTTGGAGGTGGACCACCTGTGCTAACGGGTTACACAGATGCAAATATATCTAGAGATATTGATACAAGAAAATTCACATCATGTTTTGTACTTACTTTTGCAGGGGGAGCTGTGTCATGGCAATCCAGATTGTAAAGGTGCATTGCTCTCTCCACTACAGAGGCAGAATATATTACTGCTACAGAGGTTTATAAAGAAATGTTATGGATGAAAGAATTCTTACAAGAATTAGGGTTGAAACAGGAAAATTGTATGGTGTATTGTGATAGCCAGAGTGCCATCCATTTATGTAAGAACCCAGTTTTTCATTCCAAGTCAAAGCATATAGATATCAGATATCACTGGATTCGAAATGTACTTGAAGAGAAGCGATTGCAACTTGTAAAATTCATACAGATGATAATGGAGCAGACATGTTGACAAAGACCTTACCAAAAGAGAGGCAGGAGATGTGTCGACAGTTAGTCGGCATGGATTTACACTAAGGAGTCATGGGACAGCCTCCTTTATGGGTTGAAGGGGGAGGTTGTTGGGCTGAGAGCCCAGTTCAACCCATATGGGCTTTAGCAGCCCATAGCCCTCCTCTTATTAACTCTAACTTAACCTAAACCTAATTATATGTATAGGCTAATGGTGGCTACGAATTAGTGAGAAAAAACATCGCAGCAAAGGGCAGAATCTTCGTAGCGACATTAGGGATTTAAAGAGAGGAGAAAAGGACAGAAAAACAAGAGAAAAAGAAAGGGAAGAAGACAAGGAAAATACAGAAATTATTCTCACTCATCCAAACAGTTTCTCATCTCAGGTTAGATCAGACCTTCAGTGAATTCTTCTGTGATTGCTTGAGGAGGTTTTGGATATTGTGCACAGTGACGTGATCCTTATATCCCAGTTATTCTCTTGTGATTGTTGCCTAGGTTTTGGGCAAGAGATTCGAGAATTGTACATTCATTATTTCTATAGTGGATTTTCTCTGGTTTGCCCCGTGATTTTTACCCTTATCGTTGAAGGGGTTTTCCACGTAAATCTTGGTGTTCTATTTGATTGTGATTTATGTTTAATTCCGTTGTGTGTTACAGCCTGCTAGTATTTGTTCATATACAAAAGTTATTGTTTATTACTTATCCTTTTTATTTCCCCCATCATAACTATCATATCTTATCAAGTTCAGAGACTAGAATGATTAGACAATTAACCTGATCTTATCCTAAGCCAGCCAGTAAGAAGCCTAGGGATCAAGTATAAAAAGAAACACATCAACTTATGCTGAGAGGGAACTCTCTACACACTAACTCAGTCATACACCTTACACTATTATCTTCTCTCTTTTGCTAACTTAAACATTAGAGGAACTGCACCAGGCAACCCTCGGTGCCGACTTATCATGCAGGATCATCAATCGCTCGAAGACACTCAGACGACCTAGCCCCTGGGGAGGAATCTTGTAACCAGGAAGATCCCAATCTGTCTATCCGGTCGTCTCGAATTGAGTCCTTACCAACAGAATGACTTCGGATCGGATAATCACGATCTTACCTCACCAAGTCTCCCATATCAATTAGAAAGAAGTACCTAAATAAATCTACACCTTTGATAATAAATTAATCGGATTGACTCATTAGTCAACGATACTAACATCGTCATCAATGAACAACACTGCCGTGTTAGAACCCCGAGTTATGTGCATGCTGGCACAACAACAATGAGAGCTCCTTTAAGCCTCCGGTTCATATCTTCCAGATGTCAAAGCTGCCGACAACGAAGTTGTAGTGTGCCCCAATCAGTTTCAGTGTCTTCTTCTCCAGTCCATCTCTGACGAAGGGATAAGTCTTCAGGTTGTGGAGAGAGACGTTCACTGCCTCCTGCCAGAGGTCGAAGAGAATGGCATCAGTCAGCAACACAATAGCCAAAAACAAACCTCTCTTTCCAATATCAACAGCCCAAAACATTTCAATCAAAAAAATTCTGCTCTGCTGCTGTTGACAATAATCATATTCCACTATCATCAGAGCCAAGAAGAACTAGCAATTTTACATCTGTTAAAATAAGCTCGAGAGAAGGTGAATGTAACCTTTGCATATTGCTTACTTCTATGAACTAGAACATATCATTGTAAAAAGGAAGAGAAAGATCAATAGAAGAACACCTTTTCGCAATGGGTGCATTGATCCTCGAAGGGCAAGGCTGAGTGATTTGCTTTCACCTTCTCCAATGCTGGCAAGCAGACCTTCACCCAGTCCTCTATGAAGGCACTGATCACAACCAGATAAGAAGGATAATTTGGTCGGAATTCCCAAGAAATTTGGAGGAAATTCCAATCTTTTTCATCTTTCAAGAAAAAAGAATCAATACTAATACTGCCAATTACTGAAAGATCAAACAGAGGTAATGTATCTTACCTGCTTCTGGTGCCATCTTCTTTGATAGACATAAGCCCCTTAATTCCACCGCAACGACTGTGGCCAATCACCACAATGTTCTCAACCTGCCCAAGATTAACAGAGTCGGTATGTATTCTTCTATTGGTCAATAAACTCTATGTATTTATCCTTCTGTTGATCCATCTCTCGAGAAAAGAAAACAAATGAAAGATGGGGGCCAAAAGGACATAGGAATAATGTAATCGACTGCTGGACCTTGAGATGGAGGACGGCGTACTCGATGGCAGCCCCAACCCCGGAGTATCTCGTCTGCAGGCACTCGAAAGGGCACAAACAATGAAGAGAGCAAGTTTCTTGCATCGAGTGCGTTAATGCAGTAGTAACCTGGTCATATGGAGGGACCATGTTGGCAATGTTACGGACGGTGAAGGCCTCCCCGGGCTGGAAGTCGAGCACCACGGACGGGCACACACGAGAATCCGCGCACGCAAACACCATGAACTGAATCAAAACCATGTAACATAAGATCCTGTTCATGGGATCATAGTACTGCAGTAACTCACAAGCAAGCCTCGGAATGCTCGTCACAAGATCTTTTTTTTACTGATAGATCCCACTTTCTAATTGAAGTTATTTCGATTCCGGGGTTAAGTTAATCTGTTGTCTTCCTAGATTTTGCAGCAAAGAGAAGACTTGGTTTCGTTAGGAAGGAACTCACCTTGGGGCTCTGACCATCAGCGAGTTGAGTGAACAGAGCAGCGTTCTTCCTGTAAGACAATAGTTACCGTCTTACAGATGGATCGACGATGAAGAGTTACTTTTTCGTGCATGCAATCCATGTAAATCCATGGGAGAATTAAGATGCGAGCATGTACGGGGGAGTTTGACTTACTCATAGACCTCCTTCTTGAAGCGCTGGAACCCCGAAGTCAGCCGCTCCATCGGATCCATTTCCTGCACATTCACAGAGACCAAGGGGTACTCTTTATCTCTCATGAAGAAGAGTGTTTCTGATGGGAAAGAACAAAAGCAGCTTGTAGAAGAGAAAACAGTGCAGCCCATCTAAAATCTCTATAGATCCTCTTCGAATCTAAGCTATCAGAAAGAGGAACTCAAAAGAAGCTTATTCGAAACAAATTTCCAGAATTCTGAGATCAGATACGCGGAAGAAGAAATATAGACATAACAGGGAGGAGAAAGAGAAGATGGATGAGGCATCGGTGATCCCACAAACCTCCTCCTCCTCCACCACCACCTCCTCCTCGAGATCCAATGCCTGGCGATGAGTTATCCATTTTATATGCGTGTCCTACCGGTGGAAGCGTTTCACATGACTCGCAAGTACAATATGAGTCTTCTCTACGAATGCCAGGCTTTCTTTCCATGGCTTCATGCCCTTCTTGTTATTCTCTTCGCCATATCGCAATGCAGGACAAGTTGACTGGGGGTGAATTGAATCAGTGGGTGCTGCTTTGATGGCGCTTCCCTATGACAAGGGGCATTCGCCGGGCGAGATGGGGGCTGGCCAGGAAATTGCGACTGCGGCGGGGGACCCAATCACTGCTCGTGCAACCCTCGAGAGGCCGACAAATCGTACTATTTCCTTATTGATACTTATACATGGCATGAATAGGAGGACGGCGACCCAAGCCTTTGGGTTGGCACCATGACGAGCGCACCGCTCTATGTGGCTATCGATCTCTTACCATGAGCGTGCTCGGGGCAGCAGAGACGCGAGAGGAGCTCCTGTCGGGCCTTGGAAGAGAATTTTGCGCGGAAGATTTAGTGGGAGTGTTTCTGCTGTCGAGGCCGGAGAGGACGATGGCGGGTCTGAGAGCGGCCCTGCACCTGTTGGATCGCACGAGACTCCCTATGTTCCGAACCCAAGCGGCCGGCATCATGCAGGGGCGGGACGCGTCGATGGCGCACTTGGTACAAAGAGATCATTAGAGGAGGAAGACGAGGTACGTGGGCTCGATTCTGGCCTCGGTTCATCGTCACGCGCCGCTCCTCCTCCACCCGCTTGATATCAAGACCGGAGAGTGAAGCTCTAACGTAAACGGCCAAACCATCGTCACAGCCACGCAATGAGCTCTGCGGTGTGGATAGCTTGCGTAATGGAGATGGAGTCTTGGAGCGCCCATGGTCCATACTACAAGATGTGGCAGAGATAAGAATGGATGGTCGCTGTAGTCCGGGATTATTTAGAGAAAAGGTGACGTGAAAAGAATCGAGATAACATCGAAGACGAACACGGAGGAAGAGATCACGCTTGTCGAATGCTACTATTGTCCAAGTTTGACTCGGCACGAACAATTACAGGAGATGACCGATAAGCTTATCCATCCGAGAAGCCTGGAATGGTGTCAAGTCGATCCTTTCGTCTCGTAATCTTTTCTTATAGACTTATATTGTGTCATTAAGTTAATACATATTGGAACTTTGAAAATATTTTCTAAATTATATTGCAATTAAATTAATGATGATTATATAGATGAATTTAACCGAGAGGAGTTTTGAAAATATTTTCTAAATTCTATACGAATTTAAAAATTGTCGCAAAAAAAAACGTTTCTAAAAGAAATAAAAACATATTAGAAAACAAAAAAAAATTAACAAGGGTGACACGGACGGCCGATGCCAGTGACATTGGCGAAGAACCCGACCACGTTTCGCTTGTACGGTAAGAACGACTGCCGCGGGCCGCGTCTTGCCGCCTGCTCACCGCCTTTCCCGTAGTACACCCGGTGGGCAGTGACGATATCCCACTGGCCCGCCTTTACGCCTCCGTTCCCCCCTCTCCCATTCTTCTCCTCCTTTCCCTCCTTCACAGCCACGTCGGATCCGCTTCGATGGCACCGGTGTGGGGTGCCCTTCTCCGCCTTCTTCTTGTGCCCCCTTCTCTCCTTCGCTGCGAGGAACATGCCCTTCTTCTTCCCGTCGCTCTGGCTCCGCCTCGCCATCAGGTCCCGGATCCGCTATTGCAGCAGCGACCCCGTGGAGCTGCTCTTCTTGTACCGCCCCTGCGCCGCTGCCTCGGACGGCCTCGGTGCCCACGAACAGTACGTCCCAGGGACGACCCGCTGGAGATCGTCCACCTCCAACGATGACGGCGTCGAGTCCAGGCCGGAGTCCCGCTGCGGCTTCTTGCCCAACAGCCGGTGGATTTGGTCGCGGTCCAAGGGGCCGTCGGCGAGGGGAAGGCCGCGGCCGAAAACAGGGCAAAGGGGGCGGATCGGGCCGTCGGAGAAGATCTCGTCTGCGCCGATCGTTTCATCGCCATGCTCAGGGTCGGTGAGAGCGAGCTCGAATTCGAAATCGCCCTCGTCCTCATCACTCTTGTTAATGTAACAACTTTGCACCGTGACCTCGGGACGGGAAGCTTCACGCCGTGGCCTCGGGGCCGTCGCGATGCGGTTCAGGCCGGATGTGGGGGATCCCGTGGTCGGGTCTTAGAAGCCTGAGGAGACGAAGAGGGTTTCGCTGGCGACCGTCGTTGGTTCCCGCTCCTGCACAAAGGTCGGGTCGGGTTGAACTCCGACCGACACCTCCGACGATCAAGTCAATCAAGATGATAGTTAAGAGTGTGTTTTCTGAGCGGAAGAAGAAGCCCCTTCCTTTTGGCTTCTCCGGGGTTTATATGGATCGGGTCGCTGCTGCGTCTCTGATTGCGTCTGGAGATGCACCACGGACCTGTCCCTGCGAGATGGTGACGTGTCTCGAGAACCGTGAGACCCGGGAAGAATATGAGGGGTCACATCTGTCGGTCAACCCTGGCCACAGTCGGCCGTGTGAGGGGCAGGGGGCGTCATCTGGCGTAGGCAGCATGGGCTTGCGTCACATCACCTTTATTACCCATATCATTCTCTCCCCCCCCCAAAGGAAGCCCTTCTTGGGGCTTACTCCGAGGTCCGAGGCCGGCTTCGACCCGCGGTGGTTGTCAAATGGATTTCAGACTGATGTGGAGGATGCTTTCCGGGGTTCGCAATGGAGGCCTATTGGTTCATTGTCCAGAGACGCGGTGGGACCCGGAGGGTTCCGACCTGGGAGTTAGGTTGCGGAACCGACAGAGAGGTCGCAGTCGAGGCGTTGCTCGCACTTTTGTGGCCGAGGTGTTGCTTGGTGCTTGGTGGCCGAGGCGCTGCTCGGGCTCGGTGGCCGAGGAGTTGCTCGGGCTTCTGAGGTCGAGACGCTGCTCGGGCTTGGAGGCCGAGGCATAGCTCGGTGCTTGGTGGCCGAGCCGTTGCTCGGGCTTCTGAGGCCGAGGCGCTGCTCGAGCTTGGTGGCCGAGGCATAGCTCAGTGCTTAGTGGCCGAGGCGTTGCTCGGGCTTCTGAGGTCGAGGCGCTGCTTGGGCTTGGTGGCCAAGGCATAGCTCGGTGCTTGGTGGCCGAGGCGTTGCTCAAAGCTTCGAGGCCGAGGCGCTGCTCGGGCTTGGTGGCTGAGGTGTTGCTCGGGCTTCTGAGGCCGAGGCGCTGCTCGGGCTTGGTGGCCGAGGCATAGCTCTGCTTGGTGGCCGAGGCGTTGCTCGCTTCGAGGCCGAGGCGCCGCCGGCTTGGTGGCCAGGCGTTTTCGAAGCTTCGAGGCCGAGGCACTTTGCCGAGCTTGGTGGCCGAGGCGTTGTTTCGGCTTCGAGGTTTGAGGCATTGCTCGGGCTTCTGAGGGATGATGCGTGCGGGTGGGGTGCGGAGAGAAGCACTCGGACAGTCGACGGTCGGGGGATGTGCTCAGGCAGTCGGGATGCGCAGGGGTGTACTCGGGCGATCGACGGCCGAGGTACACACTCAGGCGGGCAGGCTGCGCAGAGACGTACTCGAGCGGTCGACAGTCGTGGTACATACTCAGGCAGGTAGGCTACGCAGAGACATACTCGGACGGTCGACAACCGCGGTGCATGCTCAGGCAGGCAGGCCGCACAGGGACGTACTCGGGCGGTCGGCGACCGTGGTACATGCTCAGGCAGGCGAGCTGCGTGGAGACGTACTCAGACGGCCGACAGCTGCAGTGCCACTCGTCCGGGGTTACCCTCCTCTTTTTTTCCCCTTTGAACTTAACTAGCACGGGTAGCGAAGGGCTCAGAAGCTGGTCGCACGCGTCAGATGCTGGAACCGAGGCATCTATGGCGTGCCGCCCAAGTCGCTTGCCTGGGGATCGCCACGTGGAACCCCCATTTATAGCGGGGAATCCTTTGAGCTACTCGATGTGATGTGGCTGGGGGGGGCAAGCACGGCGATAGGCTATCTTTAAGTAGTGTGCATCGTGCAGCACGGCGATAAGCACGCCACTTCGGGAGGCGAAGGGGCGTTGTCTTTTGGCAGGATCTCGCCTTTAAGTAGTGTGCATCGTGCCTCCTACCCGTTTCTTGTCAGTTGTGTTTTCCGCCCCGAGTCTCGCTGTCTCCTCTTCTAGCCGCTCTCCTTTGCTCCTGCGTCCTTCATCCCCTTCGAGTCGACTTTGTCGCTTTCCCTTTCGGAGGTAAGTAAGAATGGCCTCCTCTCCTCCTCCTTCCTCCTCTTCCTCTTCTTCCTCCTCTTCCGATGGGGGAGTGGCACGGACACTTGAAGCCTTGATGTGGCCGCATGACCTCGACTCAGCTGTGAGTGGTGCGTCGCTGAAGACACTCCGAGAGTGCTACAGCATCCCGGGGGATTATGTCCTCCTGACCCCTGAACCGGGGCAACGAGCTTATGACCCGATCCCTAAGGGCTTCGCGCTAACCCTAGACGCCCTTGAGGCGGGGTTGCGCCTCCCTCTGCATCCTGTCGTCGTTTCCTGCATCTCCTGGTGGCGAATCTCACCGTCACAGGTGGCGCCGAACTCCTGGTGCTACCTGGTGGCATTCCTAGGGGAATGTCATCATGCCAACATAACCCCGACCGAAAACCTCTTTCTTTTTTGTTTCCGTCTCTCCAAAGGGTCGGGGGGGTACTTCCTATCTGCCCGAAAGGGCTTCTGAGTTGGCGGGGCCCCTACCAATAATAAAGGGTGGAAGAGACGATTCTTCTACGTCTGTTGCGAGAGGGACTAGGGTTTTGGGGTTCGATGGTTCGCAAGGGCCATCGACAATACGGCTCCAAGCCTGAGCGCCGAGGAGCGCCAGGATCTGGAGAGGCTCAGGGAAATTCTTCCCTCCTCTCAAGCCATCCGGAACATGACGGAACGGTGGCTGGTTGAGGCGGGGCTCAGCCCATCCTCACTGGGTAGGTCCGCGTCGTCTGTCCCCTAAGTGTCTCTGATGATTATCAGACTTTAACCGCCTTGTTGTTCCCTGCAGAAATGGTGAATCTGGAAGCTCTCCGCGGTGGGCAGACGTCGGCGTCCTCGTCTCCGCGCCCTGCATCCGGTCCGAGGGCCGGCTCAAAGGACTCTCCGCTGGAGGTGGAGGCTGACCGCCCGAGGAAGAAAGCCAAGACCGCGACCGCTAAGGGGCCCGAAGGGGCCGCGTCAGGGCCGGCGGACATAGCTGCGGAACGGGTCGGGCCAGCGAGTGTGCCTCCTCAACCCAACGAGGCAGGGCCCAGCCGGGAGGTGGCTGGGAAGGGACCTTGTCCTCCCGTCATGAGGGATCTCTGTCGCCTTTCGCCGGGCAAGGAGGAAAGGCAACCTTTCTTGGCGCGGGCGATGTGCGAGCTCCCAGCGGGGGAGGCGAGCGACCCTCTGGTCGCCCATTGGGGAGGACTGTCTCGAGGGGACAAGGTGTGGATCGGAGGAGAACCTTCGGCCATGTACCTCCGAGGGGCGCTGCATCCCGACATGGCCCGGGACCTGTACACTCTCCCGTCGGAGACCCTCCTTGGGAAGTCAGCCAAGTCGCTGATGTGGGTAAGTGTCGTTCTTCTTGCTCCTCTCTAACCCCTCAGTTGCATTCGTCCTGACTTTACTATTTTTGCAGGGTCTTCACTACACGACTGCACTGATGGACCGGGTACGTGATGCCGGTCGGGTCATCAGAGGTTTGTGTGAGCGCAACTCTGAGTTGTGCTGTCAGATGGATGAGATCCTGGTCGGCACCGGCCCCGAGGCGATTGCGGCGGCGGAAAAACGGGTGTCCGACTTGGATGCGAAAGTAGCCCGCCTCACATCCGAACTCCAGGCGGCGAGCCGGACAAACGACGAATTACAAAAGCTGCTAAGGCTGGAGCGGACGGAGCTCCGCCTGCGAAAGACGGAGGCATCCACCCTAGCCGCGAGGCTAGAAGGGAAGGAGGCCGAAGCAAAGACTGCCTCCGAGGCCCTCGTCGAGGAGAGGCGCCTCCGTCCAAAGAGGGAGAAGGAGGTGGTGGAGACTTACAAGAAGTCTGAGGGGTTCCAACTCGGGCTAACCTGGATGGGCCAGGTATCCTATGAATATGGATATAGGATCGCCCTGGCCCGCTTCCGAGCGTGGCATCCGGGTTCCGAGGTCGAGGAGGACCCCTTCACCTCCTGTCCCGAGGATCTGGAGGTGAATATGCCTTAGGAGGTCCCCTTCGATGACATTTTGGAGGAGTCGAAGGCTTGAAAGAGGCCTTTTATTTCTCGTTTTATTGTAACCTCCTCCAAGGGTCTGGTCGGTTTGTAAGTCGGTCGAGTCTTGTAACCAAAGTTTTACTAAACAAGGTTCCCTTTTGCCAACACTTGTCTCTAATGTGGATTTTATACAAAGTATTTCCTAACATTCTGGATGTTCCATGTTCTTGGTAAGCATTGTCCCGACATTGTTGCTAGCTGGAACGTACCCGCTCGGACAACTTTTACAACGCAGTAAGGTACTTCCCATTTAGGGGCGAGCTTACCGCGTGTCCGGGTCGGGTCGCTTACTTCGGCCTTGCGTAAGACTAAGTCTCCCAACCTGATGGGCCGAGGGCGCACACCCTTGTTGTAGCTTTTAGCGATGCTTCTGTTGTAGGAAAGGGTTCTAAGGTGCGCGTCGGCTCTGCGTTCCTTGAGTAGGTCTAATCCGGCTCGGACCCCGTCGGCCGACCTTGCTTCCTCAAAAGCCTCTACTCGAGGGGTGAGAATGACCACCTCAGCTGGAAGGAGTGCCTTAGTGCCGAACGCTAGGCTATAAGGAGACTCACCGGATGCTGCCTTTGGAGTGGTTCGTAAGGACCACAGAATGCTCGGCAACTCGTCGACCTAGTTAGATCGGGCCACGAGGGTCCTCTTCCTAAGCCCGTCTAGGATCGACCGATTGGTTACTTTTGCCAGGCCGTTGGTCTGGGGATGAGCCACCGAGCTAAACCTTAGTTGTATCCAGTGAGCCACGCAGAACTCTTTGAACCGGGTGCTGGCAAACTGGGTTTCGTTATCGGTGACAATGGTCCTAGGCAAGCCAAACCGTGTCACGATGTTCCTCCACATGAACCGCTCAACCTGGCGCTCCATGATCATGGCTAGGGGCTCTACCTCTACCCACTTGGTGAAGTAGTCGACGCCCACAATGATGTACCTTCGTTGCCCAGACGCCGATGGAAAAGGTCCGAGGAGGTCCATCCCCCATTGCGCGAAAGGCCAGACGCAATCCAAAGGGGTGAGCGGGACCGCCGGGTGCCGAGAGGCTCGTGCATGCCTTTGACACGCGTCGCATCGATGCACGTAGGCCTTCGCGTCTTGGTGTAAAGTGGGCCAGTAGTAGCCCTGACGGAGTATTTTGAATGCCAGGGCACGGCCGCCGATGTGCTCCCCGCAAATCCCGTCATGGACCTCGGCGAGGACCGACCGAGCCTCGTCGGGATCCAAACAGCATAAAAGAGGGTGCGAGAACGACCTTCTGTAGAGCCGGTTGCCGATCTCGTAGTACCATGCTTGGGTCCGGCGCAGACGCCGGGCTACAATGTCGTCGGTGGGTAGGACACCGTCTCGCTTGTACTGCAACATATCCTGTATCCAGGTGGTCGGGGCGCCCAGCTCGACCACCCCCATGGCGGCAATGGCTCGGTGGGGAAGCTCCTCGACCTCGGGCTCCTCTCCAAGGGCCGATCTCGAAGCTAATTTTGCCAACGTGTCCGCTCGCTCGTTCTGGCTCCTGGGTACTCTAGACAATGTGAAACGAGAAAAACTAGCAGCGAGGGCCCTTACCTCGACTAAGTATTTCGACATGATCGGATCCCGAGCTTCGTACCCCCCGCTGAGTTGTTCGGCGACAAGCTGCGAGTCGGTGAGGACACGCACGGTGCCCACCTGCATCTAGGCTGCCAATCTGAGGCCTGCCAGGAGCACCTCATATTCCGCTTCATTGTTGGTGGCTTTAAAACCGAAGCGGAAGGAACGCTCGAACGAGCGCCCATCGGGAGCCTCCAACACTTGTCCGGCTCCCACGCCCTTTGAGCCAGACGACCCATCAACCCGCAGAACCCATTCTGCTTCACCCTGTCCGGGGCCTCGCTCACCTGACGGAGTCAACTCCGAGATGAAGTCGGCCACAGCTTGTTCTTTGATGACGGTTCTCAGCTTGTACTGCAAGTCAAATTCGGATAGCTCCACCGACCACTTGAGGAGGCGACTTGCCACATCAAACTCCGATAAAACCTGCCAGAGTGGTTGGTCAGTCATTACCTCGATCAGGTGGGCTTGGAAGTAGGGGCGTATTTTCCGGGCCGTAAGAACGAGAGCTAGGGCTAGCTTCTCGATGGGTGGATAACGCTCTTCTGGCCCTCTCAGGACGTGGCTGGTGTAATAGATCGACAGCTATTCCCCAGAGGCCTCCTTGACCAATATGGAACTCATCGTATGTTGGGAGGCCGCCAAGTAGACGTAGAGCTTTTCCTGGGTGGAGACCAAGGCAAGATGGGGGAGCGAGGATAGATGTTAATTTAGGTGCGCGAAGGCCTCTTCACACTCCACTGTCCACTAGAAGTTCCTCGGGCTCTTCAAGGCTCGGAAGAAGGGGAGGCATCGGTCCCCCGATCGGGATAGGAACCGAGATAGGTCGGCGAGCCTCCCATTGAGGCGCTAGAGCTCCTTGACCGATCGGGGTGCTTGCATGTCGATATTCGCCTGGACCTTCTCTGGGTTGGCGTCGATTCCCCTTTCATGCATGATGAACCCGAGAAATCTGCCTGATGTAACTCCAAAAACACATTTGGTAGGGTTGAGGCGCATGCCATACTTTCTTAGCATGGCCAACGTCTCGGCCAGGTCGGCCAGGTGGGCTGGTCCGGACCGGCTTTTCACGATCATATCGTCGACGTAAACCTCCATGTTTCACCCTATCTGATGGGCGAACATCCTGTTCACGGTCCTCTGGTAGGTGGCTCCGGCGTTCTTCAGCCCAAACGACATGACCTTGTAGAAGTAGGTCCCTTGGCTTGTAAGAAAAGTTGTGTTCTTGATCCTCGGGTGCCATTCTGATCTGATTGTAGCCGGAGAAGGCGTCTATGAAAGAAAAGCGAGTGTGTCCGGCAGTTGAGTCGACCAGCTTGTCACGGACTTAGCTGGTTTTGCCTAAGCCGTGCGGCACCAATGCGTATCACCGCAAAGGTCAGCCTCCCCGAAATCTCCTACAATCCCTTAGGACCTACGAAAGAGAAGACGGGACAGAGAAAGCGCTTCACACGGGATCCGCAAGCCACTCGTTTAGCAAACACTTTATAGCCAATGCAAATTCCAACCATGGATATTACAAGCTCAGAACAGTTACACAACAAAGGTATAAAATTGGTCCACTACAGACCGAATTCTAGTACAAGTATGCACTCGACGCAAGCTTTATGTACAAGCCTACAATGGCTTACAAACTCACTCAAATGGGGTATTTTGCCTTTGGCAAGCCCTTTACAAGCTTTACAAGTGACAACCAACCAAAAGGGACACGGACATGCATAAGCATTACACCGAACAAGTCGTTTACAATTTTGTCTGTGACATTCTCCCCCACTTATTCCTTTGACGTCCTCGTCGAAGCCTTCGCTGACGCTGCAACTTCTTTTCTTTGTTGGATCTTCGATCTTCTACTCCTGCTGCAATGTGCCTCTTGGCTCCCAATTGCTCTCCACTTATTGTTGTTGAGTCGTCGAACTTTAATCCGCCATGCTGCTTCAACTCGCTAATAACTCTGACTCTGGTGTGGGGTCGGCGAAGTTGTGCTGATCCTTGCTGAGTCTTGCGGATTCATCTGATGAAGGGAAAAGACCATCTTTGATATGCGCCGATCTTCAAATTCTTCTTGTCTCTTGAATCGATAGATACTTGTTGGAGCTTTAACGAGCATCGCCTCGTAACCTTTAAAGTTTTCAGGTCCTTCCTCCGTAAAATTTGCCCATCGAATCTTCTTCCACTTAGTTGTCTTGCCCAAGTAGGCTCGCATCACTTCCACTTTCGATTGGCATTCAGTTGGAAAATGAAGCGCATCTACTCTCAAGAGCACCGATCACCATTAGTGAGGACTTGACAACTATTATCTTCCATTAGTTACTTCGAAGGGTCTTCAAATTTGTGCAGAGCTCCTCGCCTGGATAACTAAGAGAGCCGGGTACTTTTCCCCCATTCTCTTGAGAGTTGAGAAGGCAAAGGTTACTTGACTTCGCCCGCCTCCTCGAGGTTGTACTTCGTGCATCAAGTGGTTACTAGACTTCCTCGCTCTTAGCTCACACTTCCAAAGCACTTGAAGTGTTTGCAATCCTTGCACTGAGTCAGCTACTATGATTTGCTTTCTCATTGCCCTTGAACTTCTGGAATGCAAGAAGTTATCACTCCAACTTGGAGTAAGTCTCCGATAGATCTGGTCGCCTTTAGGATTGTACCGCCTTCTCCATCATTTCGCCGCCGACTCTCTGAGTAGCAAAGGTACAAAGACCACTGCACGCTTGCTGCCGATCCTTGGTCATGCACTCTTGCATCGACCAAGTCCTTCACTCACGGCTATCTTGATGGAAAGTCTGTGACACTTGGTCTTACGGTTCCTGGCTTCGCCCTTCACCTTGTCTTGGTACATGGAGTTTGCCAAAGCATTCTCCTCCTCCACAGCCCATATCACGACCAAGTGCTCTTCCTCTATGAGAGCAAGGGATTGATGACTCCCCGGAAGTCCCGCCTCTGCGGTACCATGGCACTGCAACGCCCATGGCACTACTATCCGTTGTCTCGCATCTACATCCCTTCTTCATGATCGGTAGATTCGCCTCCGCAGTATTGTGGCACTCCTTTGAGTCCACCTTCAATCTAACCGATGATTGATCTTAGGTAGTTGAGTCCCTCTTGGACTCGTCATTGCTTCTTCGCCCTATTTCGACCATCTGCTTCGACACCTCTGTGTTCTCTGAGCAGTTCCACTTGGTCGCTAGAAAGACATACTACAACACCCATGTATAGCCACTGCCATTCATGTTACAGGGCTTGCACCATTTTTGTTCTCCTTGGCTTCATTGGCTGCAATGTTCGCTTACTCGGCCTTGTCCACTGACTTGCCGGGCTCCCTTAAGCGAATGTGAGCTCTGAAGTAGTTCCACTCTTCAACCGCTCCGATCATACCTCTGCATGATCCAGTCCCCACATGGGACTCCCTGGTACTTGCATCTGAACTTCTTCCTCGATAGGGCACAGCCCCCATAAGCTGATGTCCAAGGCTTCCATTCAATGCAACATTCGGTGCACACGGAAGACCCGCCTCTGCTACCATGGCATTCATTGCTTGAATCCATAGCTCTTCTTACCGTCGTGTTGTTCACCGACTTGGAGCTTCTAGTCGCGCTCCCGATCATACCTCTGCATGATCTAGTCCCCCCATGGGACTCACCGTGTGTGTCGACTTGCCACGAACCATTCCACCACGATCCGTTGCATCATGTCATCGCCTGATGACATCTCCTTGCATTCTGATCCCTGTGGTATGAACTCGAACTGCGATATCTCCATGTGTGGACTCCGCCAACACATCGCAGGGCCTTCGCCAGCTTCGATTCTGTTCGCTCCTTTGACAATCAACCTTCGTCCACCCACTCTCGGGTCACACTCAGACGAAGCCTAGCTTAGGGCGATCCATCGCCTAGCAGCTCTTCCAAGTCCCGACTTGCTAAAATAGGTGCACCATTATGCGATCTCGACTCGCCCTACCAAAGATCTCCTCATTGCACCGCTTTCCTCATGGCAACTTGAATAGCAACACTATGGCATATTCTTCAAGAGTATCTGCCTCTGCATCCTCTTACCCCGTGCCAAGGCCTTCTAACACCAACTTCGCCACTACAAGTTGTATCGCCTTAGTTCCTCCGTCAAATGCTTCACTGAGATAAGGTGCATATGCCCCGAAGTTCCCTTCGTCTTTAGCACCATACAAGATGAGTCTGCTCCATCATAATAGAGAACTCAAGGAACGACATGATCCTACTCTTGTCTCTACAAGAGTCCATGTCCTTGACTTCTGTCTAAGGAAAGCTCCATGCCTCCGCTCCACGTTCTATCTTCTTTGCCAACTCCCTTCATGCGGTTTGGGTACATCAACAAGTTACCCACAAGTGATTCCGCTTCTCGATTTGCATTGCGTTAATGGTGGCCCTCGCGCCAACCATTCCATGGGTTAGCCCTCTGTTGAGTCCGATCTCACTATCAGCTCCAAGTGTGCCTTCACTTTGTGTTGCCTGGGTTGCTCCCCCACTTGATTTCGCTATGAGTCCACCAACGCATCACCACTGGCGAGATCATGCAATGACTCCTTACTGCTCACTCGATCCATCGAGCTTCGTCTTGAGGTACTCCTCAACTAGTGCGGTTCATTGCGCATGACTCGCTTCTATAGAACCGGGACTTATCCTCCCGGATATCTATCCCGTTGGAGCAACTCGCTCTTAGCATCCTTCCTTTGGAAGTTTTGAGACCACCATCCCCTTGACTACTTCGCCTCTCTCGAACAAACTATGCCCACTCGCTTTGCAAATGCACTTGCTAGATTGTGACACTTCACCAATACATCTGAGCCTTGCACTCCTCCGGGTCTAGCAACATGCTGAACTTACTGCACACTTCAGCCTCTTACGAAAGTATCCTGCACATGCCGAAGAGAAAGTTTTAATGCTCCATGGCACCGACCTTCGGTCGCCTTGGGATGATCGCAAACAATCCATCGTCCGCATGCAAGGCCATGCATGAGTATCAAATTCCATGAGTTTACAACTCTTTCGATCGTTGAACAACCCACTCCACCTTGCACGGTCTCATCCTTTGCCAAGCACTCTGCTTGCCTCGAGCACCATCAAGATTGGGTGCTAACGTCGAGCCACTGCTCGAACTCAGCCATCCCGACCTTTGTGCACTCCGTAATTCCTCTTAGCTTGTTGTACTCGTGGTGCCTCGCTAGGTCCCCCACGTTTGCATGCTAAGTGTTTGTAAGTGGGCTTGTCCCGCTCTGATACCATCTGTCACGGACTTAGCTGGTTTTGTCTAAGCCGTGCGGCACCAATGCGTATCACCGCAAGGTCACCTCCCGAAATCTCCTACAATCCCTTAGGACCTACGAAAAAGAAGACGGGACAGAGAAAGCGCTTCACACGGGATCCGCAAGCCACTCTTTTAGCAAACACTTTATAGCCAATGCAAATTCCAACCATGGATATTACAAGCTCAGAACAGTTACACAACAAAGGTATAAAATTGGTCCACTACAGACCGAATTCTAGTACAAGTATGCACTCAACGCAAGCTTTATGTACAAGCCTACAATGGCTTACAAACTCACTCAAATGGGGCATTTTGCCTTTGGCAAGCCCTTTACAAGCTTTACAAGTGACAACCAACCAAAAGGGACACGGACATGCATAAGCATTACACCGAACAAGCCGTTTACAATTTTGTCCGTGACAAGCTGGTCGATCCTCGGGAGGGGATAGCAATCCTTTGGACATGCACGGTTGAGATCGGTGTAGTCAACGCACATCCTCCAGCTACCATTAGATTTCTTCACGAGGACTACATTTGACAACCATCGGGGTACTTAACTTCCTCGATGAAGTCTACCGCCAGGAGTCGCTCCACCTCTTCTCGCATGGCCTGTTACTGCTCAGGAGTGAATAACCGAGGCCTTTGCTTTATAGGGCGCACAGTCGAAGAGATGCGCAAGTGGTGCTGGGACACCTTTGGGTCGACGCCTGGCATTTCGGCTGGGGACCCAGTGAAGACGTCAGAATTCCCCTGAAGGAGGTTGATGAGCCGAGCCTGCTCCTGTTTATCAAGTTCTGAGCCGACCCCGACCGTCCGGTCGGGACGACTCTCTTGCAGGGGCACATCAAGTGCAGGCTTCGTTGGCTCGGGGCGCTGGGTTGGCCGCTTGGCTTCTCGGGGGTCATCTAGAGGTTGTTCCGGCCTTGCCCTCTTGTGCAGGGAGACCGTCGTCAAGTAGCATTGCCTGGATTCGTGAGGGCTTCCCCGGACTTCCCCGACCTCGGCGCGGGTCGGGAACTTCAGGGTCCGATGATAGGTAGAGATGACCGCCCTGATTTTGTTGAGGGTGGGTCGCCCCAGGATGGCGTTGTACGCCGTGGGGAGGTCGACCACTAGAAAGGTTGCCATCACAATCTTCGTCTTTGACGCATCCCCGAGGGTCAAAGGAAGGGTGACTGCGCCTAGCGGCAAGATTGAGTTACTAGTAAATCCCGTGAGCGCCGAATGCATAGGTTCCATAGCACCGCTGGGCAGCCCGAGCTTCTAGAAGGCGTTGAGGTAGAGTACATCGGCCGAACTCCCGATGTCAACCATGATCCTCTTTACCTGCGCGTTGGCGATTCTGGCCGATATCACTAGCGCGTCGTCATGCTCTAGTTGTCCCGTCCCCTCGGCCGGGAACGTAATTTTCGGCTCGGGAACAAGTTCGTGCCCTTCGGGCACAGCGGCGCGGGCGTACGCCTTTCGTCCGGACGTGTTGCTACCCCCGGATGCCGGGCCGCCTGTGATCACATCGATGCGTCGCTCGACGGGTCCCTCGGGATGGGGAGAGGACTCCTGATCCTGCCGGAGGTAGCGGCCCAAATGGCCTCTACGAATCAACTCTTCGATCTGCCGCTTCAGCTCGCGGCACTCCTCGGTGTCGTGTCCATTCTGCCGATGGAAACGACAATATCGAGTTCGGTCCGCTAGCTCTCGCGGATTCTTCATTGGGTGGGGAGGCTTGAGCAACCCCTTCTCCTTTATCTAGAGAAATATTTGTGTCCGAGACGTACCCAAGGAGGGAGGTGGGGGCCCCGACACGGAATGGTCGGGGCAGTCTAACTTGCACCTCGGTTGAGCGGGTTATTGCCTGCGGAGAGGTTCCGGTCGTCCTCTCTTGTGCTCTTCCCGCCTCCAAGACATCCAGGCCTCCGCCGAGATGTATTGGTTCGCCCGCAGGAGCATCTCTGTGACCGAGGTAGGGGGTCACTCCATAAGAGACCAGAAAAATCTCGAGGGGCGTAACCCTACCATAAACGCCTGCATCAACAACGAAGGGTGAGCGTCAGGTAGTCCCCGTATCTCTGTGGTGAAGCGATGCATGAAGTGGGAGAGAGGTTCGTCCTCCCTCTGGTTCAGCCCAAGGAGGAGGGCGATGGATGGCTTCGGGCGGGTGTACGCCAGGAAATGGAGCTCGAACTCTTTGGCGAGTTGCTTGAAAGAGGCGATTGTCCCGCCTTTCAGGGCGCAGTACCAGGTGCGGGCGGGACCCCTTAGCGTCGTGGGGAACGCCTGACACATCAATGCGTCGGAGGTCCCGTATAGCGCCATCTGAGCTCGGAAGGCAGCGACATGATCGGCGGGGTCGCTAGCACCGTCATAAGGGTCGATGGCGGGGAGGCAAAATCTCGGGGGAACAAGATGCTCTTGTATCTTGATCGCGAACGGGGACCCCCAATGGGGATCCTCCCCCTGTCCCTCCTTCGACTTGCGGATTTCCCTTTGTACCTCGTCCAGCCGCTGGCTGACAGAACGAAGCTGGGCTCGGAAAGAGTCTGTCGAGTCCGAAGATACTACCTCGGGCTCGGGTCGAACAGCCGGGTCTCCCGGGGCCCGGTCTTTACCCAAGACTGGGTGAGCTGAGGGTGAGGCTGGTAACGTGGAAGGCGTGACACGAGCCTGGGGGGGAGGCTCAGGCTGCTGGGGCAGCTGGGCCGCCGGTACGTTCGTTGGTCGAGAGATGAACGAGACGATGGTCTGTACCATCTCTGCCAGGGCTCGAACCTGGTGAGTGAGGTCGCGAAAGGCTTCGGCCGCGACAGGCGAAGTAGTGATGGGGACGCCTTCAGGGGGAGCAATCCCGGGTCGTTAAACAAGCGCCAATAACGTTCCGAGGTTAGGACGGGGTCATCCATCCTCGACCCAGCAAGAAGGGAGGCTCCTGCCGAGGCCCCCTCGGGATGGAGTCCCTCGCCCGAGCGCTTGTCCTGGTCCGTCGGGTAATCCCTCAACATCCGGGGCCCTCTTTCTAGCACCAATCTGTTAATGTCAACAACTTTGCACCGTGACCTCGGGACGGGAAGCTTCACGCCGTGGCCTCGGGGCCGTCGCGGTGCGGTTCGAGCCGGATGTGGGGGGGTCCCGTGGTCAGGTCTTTGAAGCCTGAGGAGATGAAGAGGGTTCCGCTGGCGGCCATCGCTGGTTCCTGCTCTTGCACAAAGGTCGGGTCGGGTTGAACTCCGCCCGACCCCTCCGACGATCAAGTCAGTCAAGGTGATAGTTAAGAGTGCGTTTTCTGAGGAGCGGAAGAAGAAGCCCCTTCCTTTTGGCTTCCCCGGGGTTTATATGGATCGGGTCGCTGCTGCGTCTCTGATTGCGTCTGGAGATGCATCACGGACCTATCCCTGCGAGATGGTGACGCGTCTCGAGAACCGTGAGGCCCGGGAAGAACAGGAGGGGTCACATCTGTCGATCAACCCTAGCCACAGTCGATCGTGTGAGGGGCAAGGGGCGTCATCCCGACGTAGGCGGCATGGGCTTGCATCACGTCCCCTTTATTACCCATATCAACTCTCGACCTCTTCCTCATCCTGTCGAAGCGATTCTGGAAGGGGAGAGGCGGCGTAGATGCTCTTGGGTGAGTCATAATGGACGGGGGAGATGAAGCGATAGCCTCCAAGATCTCTGAAGGTCGGGCAAGCCATGGCGTCAGGTTCGACTCTTTTCTTCTGCAGCGTGTTCTCTCTCTCTCTCTCTCTCTCTCTCTCTCTCTCTCTCTCTCTCTTCGTTCGGCTTCTTCTGCAGTTTTTGTTGTCGGTTTCCTCGGGTGCGTGATTCGGCTTGGTGTGGCGTTACGTTGGCGGAGGGGCGTGGCGAGCGGTTGAGCGAGCGACTCGGAGAGCTGTGCCGGGGGAACGGTCCGACCGAGTTCCCTTCCTGCATAAGGCCGAGTCACACCCGAGTGAATATGTTGGCGGGGGAGGGGACAGGAAGGCGCTGGGAGGAGGTCCCTTCCTACGCATTATTGAGATTCTGTCTGTGACTGCAACTTGGAGAGGAATTGTGCTGTGTTCTACTACTTTGACCTTTTAATTTGAAATGATCATTATGATAGCGAATCAGCTTGTAGGTTTTTTTAATTTCTACATATTGGTGCTTAACTAACCAACTTAAATTGGATTATAATACTTAAAGATGGATATTTGATCCACTTCTAAAATGGATTTGGATATGTCTGTTGTAATCATGTTAGAAAAATGTAGGGTGAAAATTCACAAGCATCCTACTCATTGTTCCTTAATGTTAACACCAATGTTTATAGATCCGTCTGCGATTATGATATCTATTAATTATGAGGTAAATTTTGTTCATAAATTTAATACAAATAAATTGATCTAACTTAGTTCCTTTTTTTTAAAAAAAATACAAGTTCAATGAGAATGATCGAGATGAATTTACAAAACTCGAGTAAATATAATCAGTTAAAAAAAATAATACTATATAAATGAAATATATTTATTCCCTTTAAGTATTACATTGGTGTGATCGACTTAGTTGATAGCATGTATCGTGTGTTTCGATTGGTTAACAATGTTGCATATCAATGTATCAATTAATATTGTAAAAAAATAAGTATATAAATCTGATTTAAAATTAGCTTAAGAATCAAAGTAATTAGTCAACAAATATGGTAAAATTTGTGGATAAGAAGGTTTGGCGGTCGTACTTAGAGATCATCACAGGGTTTGGACATGAAGAAAACGGGCAGCCATTGTCGTTGGTAAAGAAGACTATTGTGGTTTATGTGGTGTGACATCAAACGCTAGCCTAAACACACCGACGTGTCGCTCAGGCATCTCTCCACGTCGCCGTCTCAAGACCATCCATTTTAACCTCTAATCGGGATTATAAAAAAAATGTTTTTGGAAATCGAATTCGAACAATAATAAGTATAAGCCATTTATATCATATTTAATGTTAATTTAATTTTAAAAAATTAAGTTTATTATATTATGAATTTTTCAATTTACTCATTCAAATCTATTCATAGTGCAACTCATCTTAATCCAATCAAACATACAGCTTGATCTTCCCGCAAGCTCTTTTTTTCTCAATTCATTTAGTCATCAGGTTAGTAATCAAACTATTGAAAATTTAAAATTTTAGGTTATAGATAATACCCAATATATATAATCCGACTCATTTGATCTTTAATATTATCAAATTATTCTCTTAATTGATCTCCATTCTTCTCATATACGTCTCAATTTTTTTCATTAATTGGTTTGTTTTGATGACAATTCTACCAAATATGATAGAACATTTTGACTTGACTTTGATCCCGCCCAGTTTATTTTGACTTGTTTTGCAGCTTTTGATGATTTTTAATGCAATGATAGTTCACTTGTGTACGTATTAGATGGATCTCAAGATGCCCACTAAGATCATAAACTGGAATTCTAAGGACTCATAGCAACCTTTTTATTTGTATGTCTACTCTGATTTCCAAATACCTGTTTAAGATTACGATTCATCAGAAACGACCAACAAAGTCTAAAAGCTCATCAGCACACGAGAATGAACTGCCGCAAGATGCATCATTCCATGCTACAGTCGGCAGGAAAGCATATAACTCCCATCGGCTCGATCGATCAGAATGCTTTGCTGCAGCAGATGGGGACGGCCAAGTCCATGAACAGAAGACCTGAAGCCCCCCAAAAACTGACACGATTAGTGTATGTATGTATAGGCCTAAAGCCACGTCCTATAGTGCTCATGGTGTGAGCACAGAGACGACGGTGAGTCCACTGAGGCTTGCGCATGTCGAGGACAGCAGTGAGGAGGGGGCTGCTGGCTGCAGGTGACAAGACAGCAACATGAAATAAAGATGGTAGGAAGTATTTGCGTGGGTAGCAAGGAGAAGAAAAGAAGGACCAAGCAAAAGTTAGCTCGAGAGTTGGTGGAAGACCCCAGTCCCTTCTGGTGCTGGGCCCCTGACGCACCAACATGAGATCTCACAACAGCTCTTCCAATCCCTTAGAGAGGGGAGTTTAATGGTGTTGCAGTAGAAGAGGCACGGAGAAGAAGAGGAACAAGAAGGGTGAGGTACGGTAGCGGCACACAGCTAAGGACGTTGTACATGCAGAGGGCCGACATGTGAGCGGATGAACAGCTGCTGCAGAAGTAAATGTGATCACCAGTTTGCAGCAATAATTATAAGGGATGGGACCAACTTGCAGGGCGTGGGAAGGGCGAAGCATGACCCTGTCGGTTGTTCCCTGCGGCAACCCCGTCCTCATCTTCTCTCTCCTTTTCTCTTCCCATTGCATCATGAGACCCCATCTCTCTTTTACCCCATTCTGATTTGATCAGCAGCAGCAGCAGCAGCAGCAGCAGTGGCAGCAACAACAACAGCCTTTCTCCCTCCTACCTTTCCCCTTCCCACCCCTCAGATGTCTGTTAGGAGACCATGTCCTACACCCCCCCTGTTGTTGATCTCAATATTGTGCACCTAAAGCAGCCCATGCGCTTCTCCTTGCCGTTGCATTTTGTGCTGCACTTTGCTCGTCGAGTCCGGTCCCTCTCGTCTCTCGTCCTTGCTTTTGTGGGTGCAGTACGAGCTGGGCTTGTGGCACTTATTCCAAAGATTGTATCCTGCGGTGATCTACTACGTTTGGTTTGCCGAATCCCACTGATTAGCTGATTCCTTCTTCTCTGATTGGTGCATCGTGTAGCAGGTGAAATTTAGAGGTGTAGTTATGGAGTTTAGGAATCCTAATGAGGTAGGGATGCCTTCCTCTCCCTCTGGTTATAATTCCTCTCTCATCAGAGGAGGATCGGCCTTCTCTAATCCCACTCTATCCCCCACTTCCTCTCTTCTATCCCCGAGAGTGGGAGGAGGGGGACTTGGTGGTGGTGGTGGTGGTGGAGCAGCAACAAATGGGAACATCCTTGGCAGCACCAGATTGCCGCCACCACCACCAACTCTTGAACCCACCACCACCACCACCACCATGGATCCTTCACCCCAGTCTCTTACCAAGAACACCGGCCAAGCTTTCGTCTCCAACTCGTCTCCAGGTGCAGCTGGTGCAGGCGTGCCGTCAAAGACCGAACCTGCTGCCATCACTAGTAAGACCTCAATCACCACTGCCACTGCTGATATCTCCACAAGGTACAGAGAATGTCTTCGCAACCACGCCGCTGCCATAGGCGGCCACGTCGTCGACGGCTGCGGCGAGTTCATGCCGAGTGGCTACCCTGACACGGCCGAGGCATTAAACTGTGCAGCCTGCGGCTGCCACCGTAGCTTCCACCGCAGGGAGGTCGATGGCGGCACCAACGCCGCCGGCTCCTACTACTATGCTACTGATCACCTGCCTGTGTTGCTGCCGCCACCCCATCCTCTAGCCCATCCCCACCATCACCACCAGAAGCCGTTCCAACTCAGCGGCTTCTCCAGCCCATCGCCGACCGTGCCGGGGTCGTCTGGCTTCTTCCAGTTCGGTAGTAACAGACCCAGCGGCAGCGGAGGCACGACGACGGACTCGTCGAGCGAGGAGAGGATCAAAGCTGCGGCGCCGACGGCCGCAACCATGACGAGAAAGCGGTTTAGGACCAAGTTCACGGCGGAGCAGAAGAAAAAGATGTTGGCTTTCGCCGAGAGGATCGGGTGGACGATTCAGAGGCAAGATAGCGAAATGATCGAGCAATTCTGTGCGGAGATCGGCGTGAGGAGACAGGTGTTGAAGGTCTGGATGCACAACAACAAGCACACCATACTCAGAAAGCAGCCGCCGCCACAGCAGGAGCAGGAACCCCCAGTGCAACAACAGCACCAGCAGCCGCCAGAGTCACGCCTCCCCTACAGCAGCTGTGGCCAAGACCAGGCTCTCATCTAACCTGACTTCGCTTGCGCAGGAGGACTCAGGCCATGGAGGAAGACAAATTTTGTTCACCTTGTGGGTTTACTGGTTTGAGCTGCTTTCCTTCTCATCCTCGGTGCTTGTTTGGCATTTGAAACATCGATCTTTAGCTTAAACTATCTCTGCATTAATCTTATCGCATGCGATCGACTGAGCTGCCACCAACAAAGGAAGATAGAGGGACGCACGGTTCAGAAGTGACCACAGACAAGACATTTCGGTCCCCTGCGAAGAGATGAAGATGTAACACGAGATGCATCGGATGCTTCCTTTGGATCCATTGTGCATTACAAGCCTTAAATCAGAACTGAGATCGCCATTGTCATCTAATACCGTCCGTCCTAATACGAACAAGAAGGCAGTGGAAGAGAATCCGACATTGCCTCCTTGGAATCTAGCGGTGGGACTGGCAAATCGAGCACCTCAATCACCTGTTTCTTGTTTCTTGTTCCTCCATTAGCATTCCTTTTCATTTGCTGTCTTTTGCTTGGTGATCTCAATAATCTGTCGGTCATTTTTACGGCTAATTCCATCATGTTGTCCCTATATCTGTTGCGCTAAAGAGGTTTACGCTTGAGCTTACAAGGGAGTTCGCTTTCCTTTAGCTGCTGCTGCTTTTCTAGCTTGTGGGATACAGATGATATTGACTGTGATTCCTTTCCCTTTCGCAGCATGCTTTGGGTTTAATTCTCTCAAAGCCCGATTGATGCAGATCAGTATGCATATTACAAGCAATTTTTTTATGGTCATTTGAATTAGTTCTTTTACCCTTTCCGCGTAATTAAGTCATGCCTATTTTGTGTTGGATCACTTAAGTCGTACTTGAAATTAATATTGTGGTTGTGGTCACCGTTGTTCGTATTGTCAGTGGCAGAGAACATTATAATCTATATCATTTATATGGCTTTAATTTGAGTTACATCATGGCTTGTCTTCAAGCATTTGATACCCTATTCATCTTATTATTGAGGGAGGGGGCTATCTTTTTTATCGAATATATAGCTTGTATCACTATTTCTTGATGGTGAAACATAGAGCAATCCTAGTGAGTTAGCAGAGGGATCTGTGTAGGATGGCAAGGCAGGAACTACGAAGCAGCCTTCGTTCTCTAGCTAGGAAGGTAAAACAAGAACGAGGAAGAAGAAGCAACAAGAACTCACATCCCAGTCTTAACCTTGGCTCCTCGTCGGTGGGTAATGGAATATGGGCTCCTTGGTTGAGTCGATAAGGTGGATGTCCTTGACGGGCAGCTCGTAATGGCGCTTCACTTCCTCGGCAGACCTCCCGCGGCCGACGGCCCGGGCGACATTGTGCCAGCGTTCAGGCGTTTCCTCGTCGTACAAGGCCAGCGCCAGCTCGAACGACTTGTTCTCCTCCTCGCTCCAGGAACTCTTTGGATCGGATGCCATGAGATAGTGTGAATTGAAGTCAATGGAGAGGGGAGAAGAGTTCGCTCAACTCTATAGTATACATCGATGCGGTCGTAAGCCATCAATGGTGCTCCTTGCGAGGAAGAGGATGGTGTGTTCGTGCAGTGGTTCTCTGATGGCGATTAGTGATGACCAGCTGGACAACCGTAATCTGCAAGTGGGGGCAGAAGAGGAAGGCGGCCACGCAATCTGCTAGGCCTGATCGCTTCTGGTTTTCACGACTGATGGACCATACAACTCCTTGAAACTTCGTTTACAGATTGTGGAAGTGTTCTGAAATTTCAATTCTCATCCTACAGAGCGTTCTAATTTGCAACCAAAAAAAAAAGTGATAATTAATGGATGAGATTTATAGTGATATTTTTGTCTCTGTGTCATCCGCACTAAATAAACGCTACATCTAATTTCCAAAATCGTTTAGCTTCTTTTCATCTGAGAAAAATGCAAAATGACTCGCAAATCTTATTTCAAGCCACCTTTTCATTTCAGGAGATATATATCATAGAGGTTTTCATGCATTAATATGCGGATGAAATTTCAGCTTTCTTCTCGTGCGACTGATCCCACCTCGCACATGAGGAGAGCTCATCTCCTCCCGATGTCCTCCGTCCGCTGCAACTTCTCCATGAAGACCTCGAGACTCCGAATAAATGCACTCAGTCTCTGTCCCTGTCAATGCTGCGCAGGGCCTGCGTCATCCACCCCGATTAGTAGTCTCAACGTTGTAGACTCCGCTTGTTTAGTCGCCTTCTTCTTGTGTTTTCTGCGAGATCTGTTCTTCCTGGGGACGAGGGCTTTGCTCGCACCCCACGCCCAATCTGATGAACTTTGTTGGACGGGGAGGACTCGTCATGAGTCTCGCATCTTCTCAACCTTTTCTGGACATCCAATATCAAGTATATGATTCAGAAACTGCTCTGTTCTCCACGTATTTGTTCTTACAAAACTTTTCCTGGGATTCAAATATGAATTATGATCAAACAGGCAAATTCTGATGCTGTGGAGCCACAGCTATCGAAGAAGCTCTCATAATTCAGATTATTGAGATGTGTTGCAAGGAGATGCAGGTATCGAATAGAACGATACTAGGCGTTCATTAGCGAGCAAGATAACCGATTACAAGAAGACTAGCCATATATGTTTATGATGGCAGTCTTCATTATATCTGGGAGTACACGATAGAAGGGAGAAAGAAGACTGCATAAAAGAAACTACTTCTAAGTTCACAGACATCTAGTCTTCATATAGTCCTATAATTAAGATAGTGATAACTGATAGCCAGAACAGTGAAATGCTCCTTGCTTCTTGTTCGTTCTCCGGTTGAGCTCCAAACACTCTCAACCTGCAACAAAAGCAAAGAAGAAAGAGAAAAGGAAGGTTCCGATGAGTTAGCAAAAGATATGTTACTTTTAAGGTTGGACAGCAACAGTAGATGAAATTTTAAATGATTAACATGACAGTGACGGACCCCAAAAAGAAGCATATTGCAAAATCAAAGTCAGCCCATGAGCCTGGAAAGTATTCCTGTCATATGAACTTTCAAAAACCTTTGAGAACGTAAATTGAAAATCCTAAAACTCTTGGGATCGATATGGAAAAGTTCATTTTTATATTAGATCTCGTGTGACCGCGTAGGGTTGACAAAGAGCCCAAGTCAAAAAGGACAGTGGATGGTACAAACCACCTGTGCTAATTATAAATATATATCACGGCAGACAGGTCCTCTGCAGCGAGAGGCAAAGTTTGGGCTTCACGTAGAACAGGAAATTCTGCGGTCGTAGGCAAGCAGAAAGAACAGTGTGTGTGCGCCACAAAACATAGCAGAAAACAGATTAGCTGCAGAGATGATCGCATTTGAGAGCCCTCCGAGTGCAGAGAAAGCATGCAGCACGTAGGCTTCTGGCAGAGCGCAATGGCGGAGCAGGGAGAACCCCAAGGAACCGTCGATGGCGAAGGTCTCGGAAAAGAGATCACATACCTCTGCCATTAGAGGACCGGTAATTGGCGTAGGGCATTTGGCCAGCCTCGATGCGGCGCACGTCCTCCACGAGCAGGTCGTAGTAGCGCTTCACTTCGTCCGCGGTCTTCCCGCCGACGGCCCGGGCTATCTTGTGCCAGCGGTCGGGGGTGTCCCTGTCGAACACCGCCAGTGCCTTCTCGAACATCTTGTTCTCCTTCGCGGTCCAGGAGGAGCTCATCGAACCGGACGCCATATCAGGGAAGAAGGCTTTCTTTGCTTCTCTGCTGGAGCTAGCTGATCTGTGTGGGGAAGGCCTCTGCCCCGGCGGTGCTTCTTATAAGCCCGGACGCAGTAGGCAGGGTTTGCATGTGGGGACTACGTTGGGGCGGATCCACTTGTCGAATCATACTCCATTCGAGGAGTAGGAAGGACATGACAACAATACCGGATGACTCGGAAGTTTCAGAGCCACAAGACTGTGGGGGGGAAGAATATATAAAGATCATTGAATGGAGAATCACAACCTACCTCTTAGAAGAAAGGATATTTCTTCCTTCCCACACTGTCATCAATCTTCATCCTAATTAACACCCAGGCATGGACTGTTGTTACGAGAGACGCAGCATCTGCATCTGTGTCCGCAGTATTCAATTAGGACAGCACTGGTCCTGCGCTAATCATGTTCGTGATCTGGGATAAGAATAAGATCACAGAGATGCTGCTGAACAAAAAGAACACGGCACTGAATCAAACCCAGCTGTTAACCTTCCCGTTTAGGCGTATGGAATCATGTAATCAACCTTATCCCTCTCCCTCGTTCCTTGTTCGAGGGGGGGGATGCCGTCATGTGGCCTGCAGCTTTTGTTCTACTGCGGCGAGAATATTCCCACCTCAGCTAGATTCTCTACTGTGTCCATCAATTCAAGCTGCATTAAGAAGATATCACCCTTCCCAGCATTCCAACAAGTCAGATGGCATATGAAGATCACCTCAGGTATGTAAAAGAACCAACCTTCAGAACATGAGCAAACAAAATAAAATAGATCAGAGCAAGAATAATGCTCGATGGAGGGGATTAAAAATGCTTTGGTTCATCGTCCACGATCCAAGATTCCTCGATATAACTTTTAGCAAGTGGCTTCAGGAGTGGAGTCGGGACCATGTGGATCCTTGACTGCAAGTTGATGCCGTTTTGCCTCTTCGGCATTGCTTAAGATCCAAAGGCTGCTTCTGCCAGGTTGCAGCACTACCGAAGCAGAGGATGTGCCGAAAACGCTCCCAAATCTGCTGCGACATTTGTTCTTTTGTTATCTTGCGAGTATGAAGGTGGTAGGTGACAGGTGTTGGCATCATCGACTCTGCTGCAACATTTGTTTTCGAGGGAGAGTGAGAGAGAGAGTGTGAGAGACCTCGATCAAAGTACATGAATCTTGTTCATCAGACTGGCAGAAATGCACGTACTGTATCATCGTGGAATAAAAGTAAATGGATCTTTTGGGGTCGAAATAAAAAAGTAAAAGGAATGCTTCTCCTCCTTTGACTCGGGAATGAAGTGTGGTCAAGCTTATCATTTCGATTCCATCAAGTCGGCCGCCATGGCGGAGCTTTCTGTTGCCATCGAATCTCCACTTTGATGCGTGCCAAATGCGAAAAAGTTCTGCTTGTCCGAGAGATGTGGAAGGCTAAGATCCATAAGAACAACCACCATATCGCAGCGGTCTTCTCGCTCGGAGGGCGAAAGATCGGGGCAACTTTGGTAGGAATCTTCGCTGCAAAGCAGTGGACCTCCCAGATACAGATTCCCGCCGACGGTGGGAATCCTTATCATTTCATGCACGTCCACCTCCACAAAGCAATGGCTCAACCGCTGCACTTTCTGCTCTACGATCGAGTATCAACGGTAGCGTGGTCCTCCTACTGGCGAAGCAGTGATTCAAGACGCTGTCTCGGTATCTATCTGTGTGGAATATATCTAGCCAGCCTCTTCTTACAGAACACAAGCAAGATAAGATAGAATTCGGCACGCAATCAACATATCATGTGATCTCCGTCGGGAGAATGTTCCCAGCTCAATGATGGGTAAACAAATGAATGAAAGCACTTCGTCGTCGCAAGCATCCATCGGAGGGATATGTGGCAAATTAGGCTTCACCCACCATTTCCACATCTCCTAGCAGTGGACGCCGACCACTTCTTCGGGGATCTCCAACAACGTATATGCCGGACCTAAATATTCCCATTGCTCATTCATCAGCAGCCTTCCCTCTTCAAAAGTCAAAGATATTATTCTGACAAGCATGTGATAAACACACTACGCCGAGTAATTCCAGCCAATACAAGTATCAAAGCCAGAAATATCAGAACAGCAACGAGCAACCATTTTGCTCCTGGAGAATATATATATATATATATATATATAGGCTCAATTATTGCTTCTCCTCATGCCTAAGAAACCATTTCAGTATAAGAAGGATACATGGATCATATTTCCCTGCTCCTCTCTCCTTGCGCCCAAACAAAGGAAGAAAAAGTAAGATTCCCTTGTTTTCTCTTTTCTTCTACTTGTACCCTTTCTCCTTTTTATTCCCTTCTTATGGCTCCATATGTTATTCCCCAAAAACCTTTCTTCCATGCCATATTTAATCTCCTTGTAAAGAATAAATTTTATTCTTTATTGATATCTGTTATTGATCTTCGACTGATTAGTTGCTATGTTACGACAAATATTGGGATAAATATTTTATTCTGAAAACAACTGAGTACAAAATGTGTTTTGTGCCCATTATTCAAGCCATCAGTTAAAAGTATTTTTGGGTGCCCGTGGTGGAACAACTTATTTTTGGGTACCATTGCAGCGAATTGGATGGGCCTAAATCATCGGCCCAAAGTATTTAAATTCAATATGATTAGTTAATACTAATTATCCCTCCATATCTCCATTAACAGTAAGAATAGCCTGAGCAGAATTACTCCTCGTCCTCCTGTCCCAACTAGGCCGAGGTCTCAGCCTTCAGCTGCAGCACCACCACCATCACCATCACCATCATCCTGTCGAGTAGTCTAAGCATAATCTTATTTCACCTCTTCTCCCCATCCCTCAGCGTACGAGAAAGAAACAGAAAACACATATCATAGAAGAGACGGAGCCTTCTCGATTACCGAAGCTAGAAGATACAGAGGAGAAGCTTAAACTGGGTACGCGAACATCTCAACAATAAGCCATGCCATGAACTGGATCCAAGGCTTAAAGCTAAGAGGAACCAAGAGAGATCAAGCAACTTAGTTTCGCACTTGCAAACATATCCACCGGATCTGAGTGATCTCTCGCTAACTCAAATGCAGAGCACATGCGATCTCCACTATCAGAGAAGATGCACTCTTTGATGGCAAGCGACTCATCTTCGAGGAAGAGCTTGCTAGATTGGTACTTAAGATAGGTGCTGCCGATTTGGATAGGACGTGATAAAATGAAATGTAATGATAAAGTTCGATTGAACTAAGTGAATACAATGTCTATTTATACATGTTCGAAGAGAGGATTTTCCTTAATTGACAATGAGATTTTCTTGTGTAGTTAGGGAAATATTATCTACTATCATACCCCCATAAGATTGAGCTCTTGTTAAGAATGCTACAAAAATAATTTGCGGGCGAGAAACTTCGTGAATGAGTCTGTTAGTTGATCAACCATATGTACATGAAAGACACGTAGTTGATGTTTGACAACTTGATCTTGCACGAAGTGAAAGTCGATGACAATATGTTTCATGCGTGAGTAGAACACTGAATTGGTGCATAAGTATGTAGCTCTAACATTATCATAATATATCGTAGAAGTAAGGGTAGAGTTGACGTTAGGTTCCTTGAGTAGATTCATGGCCTAGTTGAGTTCTGCAGCAGCGGTGGCGATGGCACGGTAATCAGCTTCAGTTGTAGACCGTACGATTATCTTTTGCTTCTTAAAACTCTAATTGATTATATTAGCTTCAAGAAAGATAATATATCCCTAACGATGGATTCGTCAGTGGCTCCGAAGTTGGAATCACTTGAGGAGTGGCTTGAAGATTAAAGACGAAGGCGGATGTGCGAATGTACATGGGTTATAGATCTCCACTAGAATGCTTTGGTTGGAGGAGAAAGCAACGATTAGTGCTAAAAATAGGGTCTACGATCGCTAAGGAGGATTACCCGCTTGTTGTCACCAAGGAGATATCGTTAGACGGTGAGGAAGGATAGCATAAATCTTGCTCTAAAATAATAGATACTTTGAGACCATAATAAAATAAAATATAATGATAAAGTCCAATTGAACTAAGTGAATATAATATCTATTTAGAGAAGATTTTCTTCAATTGATAATGAAATTTTTTTTTATGCAGTTAGAAAAATCTTATGTTGATATCTTCTTTCCGTCTTAAGTGTTGGGGGTAAAAACAATCAATAAGGATTAGAAGTCATCATGTTTGAAATGATTCTACCCCATCGTGTATGACTGTGGTTGAATCCATTCTCGAGGATATGATCGGGATTCCTTCATTGCAAAGGCACGATCGTAAAGAGATTTAGGATTATAGTTGAATCCATTCATAAGGTCGAGATTCCTTCTTTGCAGAGTAATATGGTGGGGCGATACAGAATGAGTTATGAGAGAAGAAAAGTCGAGAGAATAGCAGTATGCGCAGGAATAAAAATTCTTTCGGACTGAAAAAGAACAATCTCACGAAAATACTTAAACACAATGGTAAAATAGTTCACCACCAGATTCAAAATCACATAGGGATACAGAAAACTTCACCACCCCAGAGAAAATGAAACGAGGATACAGAACTGAACAAAGAGACTCACCACTCTATGATGTATCCAAGAGATACAGCGTTTTCTAGAGCACTCCAAGAGAGCTTCAGCCAATATCTTCATATTCTGAAAAAAAAAACTTCTCTAACCCAAAACACCAAAATAAATAGTTATGCATGAAACAACCCTTCATGCATAGGAAATTTCGAGATAAATGCTTTACAGCTGTTAACCACCTTCATTAATATGTTTCTTAGTCATGAAGGAAACTGCATTGAACCAGCCTTGACTTAGTGTAAAGAAGATGCTCATGAGCTGTCATAGTTGAATGTGCTGAGTGGAAGACTTTGAGGTAATATTGTAAGCTGAAAATTTATCATAGCTTCAGCAAAATCAACATGAGTAGATTGTAGCAAGTTAGGCACTCCTATGTCATTCTCCCCTGGTTGAAAAAGACTTGTCCTCAAGTCATTATTTGTTTCAGTAATATAATCATGATAAGGACTTAAATCAGCCACATTAAATGTTGGAGACACTTCATAATCTTCTGGTAGCTTGATCTCATAAGCGTTCTGGCCAATTCTCTTAAGCACCTTGAATGGACCATCAGCTTTTGGTTTCAATTTTCCAAATTTGCCTGGTGGGAACCTCTCCTTTCTTAGATGAATCCATACCAAATCACCTGCATTAAACTCCATAAGTTTTCTGTGTTTGTTGGCAACTTGCCTATACCTCTCATTTTGCTTCTTTATGGTTGCTTTAACATCATCATGTAGCTTTTTTATTTGCTTAGCCCTCTCATCAGCATCTCCACTAAATTGCTTAGTTGCTAAATGAGGAACCAAATCCAAAGGACCAACAAGATTAACACCATAAACAACTTCAAAAGGACTCTTACCAGTGCTATGATGTAAGGAACGATTGTAGGCAAATTCAATTTATGGAAGAATGAGATCCCATTGCTTGATGTTTTTGTCAACATAACTTCTAAGCAAATTTCCCAAGCTTCTGTTCGTTATCTCAGTTTGTCCATCGGTTTGTGGGTGATGTGAGCTGCTAAAATTCAAAGAAGTACCCAGCTTCCTCCATAGAGTTCTCCAAAAATGACTAAGAAATTTTGAATCTCGATCAGATATCATAGTTCTTGGTACACCATGCAATCTCAAAATCTCCTTAAAATATAAATCAACGATATGAGATGCATCGTTTGATTTATTGCATGGGACAAAGTGAGACATTTTTGAAAATCTATCAACAACAACCATGATAGAATCCTTGTTCCTTTGAGTTCTTGGCAGTCCCAAAACGAAATCAAGACTCACTTCCTCCCACGGAGTAGTCGGCACTAGAAGTGGAGTGTACAACCCAGAATTTTAACTTCTCTTTTTTGCCAAATGACACACTCAGCATTGCTTCACAAGCCTCTCTACATTTCTAAACATCTTGGGCCAATAGAAATTTGATTGAACAAGTGCTAAAGTCTTGTCCCAACCAAAATGTCCTCCCAAAACACCACCATGAGCTTCAACTAGAAGAACTTGTCTCAATGAACAAAATAGAACACACAAGGCATTAGCTCGAAAAACAAAACCATCAAGGATTGAAAATTATTGAAAAGAACCTAATTTGCAATTCTGCCATATTGAGCCGAAATCCACGTCATTCTAATAAAGATCTTTGAATGTTTCAAATCCAACTACTTTAACTTCCATTGTTGATAATAAGGAATGTTTTCTGCTTAACGCATCAAAGAATCGCATTTTGAACACCAGATTTATGCTTGATGGTAAAATTATAAGATTGCAAGAACTCCACCCAAGCTGCATGTCTCTTGTTTAGCTTATGTTGGTGATTAATGAACTTTAATGCCTCATGATCAGAATATAAGACAAATGGCTTCACAAGAAGATATTGACTCCAATGAGATAGAGCTCGATAAATGGCATAGAACTCCTTATCATAGGTAGAGTATCTCTTTCTTGCATCATTCAGCTTCTCGCTAAAAAAAGGCAATGGGCTTTCCGTCTTGACTCAAAATAGCACCAATTCTCACATTAGAGGCATCACATTCAACCTCAAATACCTTGTCAAAATTAGGTAGCACTAAGATAGGAGCTTCGATCACCTTTCTTTTCAATAGTTCAAAGGCATCATTAGCCTCATTAGTCTATTTAAATTTATCACCTTTCAAGCATTCAGTGATTGGAGCAACAATAGAGCTAAAACCTTTGATGAATCTTCTGTAAAAAGAAGTTAAGCCATGGAAACTTCGCACATCATGCAATGAAGAAGGTGTTGACCAATTAAGAATAGCCTCTACCTTACTTTGATCCATAATGATTCCATCTTTTGAAACAATATACCCCAAAAATACAACAGTAGTTGTAAAGAAATCACACTTCTTTAGATTAGTATAAAGTTTTTGTTGTCTCAAAATAAGAAAAATCTCTTTGAGATGACTTATATGTTCCTCTTCACTCTTGCTGTACACTAATATGTCATCAAAATAAACCACAACAAAAGTCTCAATGCATGGCTTAAGTATATGATTCATAAATCTCATGAAAGTACTAGGAGCATTAGATAGCCCAAATGGCATAACCAACCATTCATATAATCCTTCTCTAGTTTTAAATATTATTTTCTACTTATCTCCAAGCCTCATTCTTATTTGGTGATAGCCACTCCGCAAATCAATTTTAGAGAAAATAGATATACCACACAATTGATCAAGTAAATCATCTAACCTTGAAATGGGAAAACGATAGTCCATTGTGATTTTGTTGATGGCGCGGCTGTCCACACACATTCTCCAAGAATTATCCTTCTTTGGCACCAACAAAGCTGGAACCGCACAAGGACTCATGCTCTCCCGAATCAATCAATCTTTTTTCCACCAATTCATTCACTTGCCTTTGAAGTTCTTCATACTCTTTGGGACTCATTCTGTAGGCTGCCTTATTAGGTAAAATAGCCCCTGGGATAAGATCAATGTGATGCTGAATATTTCTCAGAGGTGGAAGGCCATGTGGAATCTCTTCTGGTACAACATCTTGAAACTCCTCCAGGATTGATTTCATGATTGCCGGTGTCTCCTTTTGTTGTTCATTTTCCTCTACAACTATTAAAGCCAGAATATGACCACCTCTTTCTAATTCATCCTTGCATTCACCATAGGACATGAAAGCACTAACTTCCTTCTTTGGTGTACTGATTTCAGGAGGTTGTAAAGGAGCTAAAATAATCTTCTTTTCATTCACATTAAAAGAATATGTATATTTGTAACCATCATACAATACCCTCCTATCATAATGCCAAGGTCTACCCAATAATAAATGACAAGCATCAATAGGAGCAACATCACACCATACTTCATCTTTGTAATACTTGCCAATGGAAAACAGAACTAAACATCTTTTAGTTACCTTGATATCATTCCCTTTTTGCAACCAACATAATTGATAAGGATGTGGATGAGAGATTGTGTCTAACTTCAACTTCTGCACCATCTCCAAAGATACCACATTCTCAAAGCTGCCACTATCGATAATCATCAAACACACCTTACCATGAGAAGTGCACTTAGTGTGAAACACATTCTTTCTCACCCAATTTTCATCCTCAGTCATACAGGACACTTGTAAACTACGTTGCAGCATAATAAATAAACCATGATCAGCATAAGTAACCTCTTCCTCATCATCATCATATTTTGGTTTATCATCAGCTTCATTTTCTTCTTCATCACTATGATCTTCAACCAAAGTAACAATGTTTCTATTTGGACAATCTGAAGCAATATGCCCAAAACTATGACATTTGAAGCATTTTTGACCACTTGGGGGTAGAAGAATTTGGTGTTTGTTTGCTGCCAGCAGACTCTTCTCCCTTGTCTTGCACCTTTGATACAACCTTGCTTTGGACAATAGATTTAGAATTTTCCCCTTTTGTATAGCCTTCTTTCGACCCGTACCGAGAACTCCTTTCAAACTTATATTGCTTTTCAACTTTTAAAGCCAACTTACTCACATCATTTAAAGACCAATATGGCTGCAGTTGAACAACTTTAGCAATCTCATATTTCAGACCTCCCAAGTATCTTGCAATAGTTTGCTCTTCTGGTTCCACAAGCTCTCCTTTTAACATGAGATTATCAAACTCTGCTATATACTCTTCCACACTAAGATCTTTTTGCTTGAAATCATTGATTTTGAGAAAGATCTCTTGTCTATAATTTTCAGGTAAGTATTTTCTCTTCAGCTCTCTTTTCATTTTCTCCCATGTCATAATTTTACTATTCCCCTCACGTTCTCTTTGCTTCTTCAGATTTTCCCACCAAAAAGATGCATTTCGTCTGAGTTTAAGTGCCACAAGTTTTACCTTCTTTTGTTCAGGTGGTTCATGAAAATCGAAAATTCTTTCTACTGTATTAAGTCAATCAATAAAGTCATCAACATTAATTTTGCCTTCAAACTCCAGAATATCTAATCTTGGGTTATATTTGTTCTACCATTCGTCTTTAACTGTATGCCTTGTCCGAAATCTTCTTGACTCCCGAGAGTGAGGAGGTGTATCATCATTAGAACTAAACTGTTGGATATCATTTTCATGCTGGTCATTTCTACTTAGAAGTTCTTCGATGATTTCATTCTTCTCTTGTATACTATTCAGCAATTTGCGTAGCTACAACTTCAATGATTCAACATCATCTTCGTGGATGCTACTTTCAACAGCAATATCTTTTCCATTCCGTCGTGCTATGATCTCTAGCCTTTAACTCTGATACCAAACTGATACGGTGGGACGATACGAAATGGGTTATGAGAGAAGAAAAGTCGAGAGAATAACAGTATGCGCAGGAATAAAAGTTCTTTCAGACTAAAAAAGAACAATCTCACGAAAATACTTAAACACAATGGTAAAATAGTTCACCACCAGGTTCAAAATCACATAGGGATACAGAAAACTTCACCACCCCAGAGAAAATAAAACGAGGATACAGAACTGAACAAAGAGACTCACCACTCTAGGACGCATCCAAGAGATATAGAGTTTTCTAGAGCACTCCAAGAGAGCTTCAGCCAATATCTTCAGATTCTGAAAAAAAAACTTTTCTAACCCAAAACACCAAAATAAATAGTTGTGCATGAAACAACCCTTTAGGGAATTTCGAGATAAATGCTTTACAACTGTTAATCATCTTCATTAATGTGTTTCTTAGTCATGAAGTAAACTACATTGAACCAGTCTTGATTTAGTGTAAAGAAGATGCTCATGAGTTGTTATAGTTGAATGTGTTGAGTGGAAGACTTTGAGGTAATATTGTAGGTTAAAAATTTATCATAGTTTCAGGAAGATCAACATGAGTAGATTGTAACAAGTTAGGCACTCTCGTGTCACAGAGGCACGATCGTAAAGAGGTTGATGTGCAGAGCTTCAACACCTTGGCCATCGACGAAGGCTCGTTCAGTGATTGGAACCACAAGGAGAAACAGTTGTTATCGCCGACCAGCATCGACAACAATGTGCAGAGCATCAACACCTCGGCCATCGATGAAGGCTTGTGCAGTGTCTGCATAGGAGTCCCTATCAAGCGGAAGAATTGCTCACAATATCTTCTCCTGTCTGCACAGCTGCGACGGAGAGGGAACAGTAAAAGTGCAGGGAGAAAAGATATTTTTTCCTCTTGGCGGCAGCTGTTAGATATCTCGTCTACGTCAGCTACTCCTGTAGCGATGACGTGGCCTGCACTTTCGCCACCTCCTTAGTCGCCCTTTCTCGATCATATATCCCCAAAATAAGTATCCTTCTTCTGCGTCTCGCCTCCCGGTCCTCGGTCCCGGCCACTTGACCTCTTCCCTGCGGCGGCGCACCTTCGCCTATGTCTCGCCCTAGGCGCGGACCGGGTAAAATTGGTTTCTTGGCGGTCTGGGTGCTTTTGTGTTCTTCGTTTCCTTTCATTTATTTCTGTTATTTGGTTCTGTTGATCCTGTGGGGATTGAGGGCTTTTAGGTTTTACTTCTTTGCTGATCTATTATTTTCTTGAGATTCCGTTCTTGATTAGGGAGTTGGATCTCTGCTTCTTTATTTGATGCCGTGAATGTGGCGAGGTATCTTAGTACTCGGGTTGGTTTTCTCCCAAATCAAGAACGGAATAGATTTTGTTGGAAGATGTAGTCTTTTAGGGGTTTTTTAATCTTTTGTTGGAAGAATTGATTTTAAGGTAAGGTAGAATATGATTCTTGCTTCTTTTTTTAGACAAAACAAGTAGGAGTAAACTTTGCAGGAATTTGATCTTTTTACTAGATATTGAGGATCAAGTGTTGCAGATCTGGAAAAATTAGCGGAACTTAAAGCATTAGTTATACCACACTGAAGGAATGTTGGGAACTCATGCTGTACTTGATCTGATTGAGGGAGCGCTTGCTCGGGAGAAGTTAATAGACTATTTTACTTTGGAGCAGACTGAAGCAAAACATTTTTCATCATATTCCTGTTAGTCGATTCTCCATCTTCTGGGCTAAGCGTATGAATCCTGACAATTGGTTTGTTCATGAGAAGATTGAGAGAAAAGTATATCTTGACACACATCCATTCAGTTCAATAACCAGCAGAGTGGACTCGGAGTTAGCAAACTATGCTTTCCCAATTACTGAGGCTTGGTTGCTTGAATCTTGCATTTATTCTTGTATTTATTTAGTTTTGTCCATGACATCTTGTCCCGTAAAACGTATGAAGGGTGTAAAAGAAGATGAATCAGATGGTAAGTCTGTTTAGAGTGGGCGCCCTTCTTGCCCTCTTGAACACCCGTTAAGCTCTTTCTTTCAATGGAAAAGGTTCTTCTAGCCATTTCTATGATACTACTAGCTTAGCTTTGAGCATTCTAGTAAGTTCGTGGTTCTATATGTGGTTGTTTAAAGCGAAAATGAGATTTCTTAACTTCCCCAGGTTATCTGATCCTTTGTTTTTTCTTATGACCATATTGAATTTGTAATAATTGATGATTTTTTCTCTCTCTTAACATAAATTAAATTATCGTAAATAACGTGTTGCTTTATTTAAATTTTTAACTTCCTTGTTTGCATAGTATGATTAAGGAAATGATTAAGCAAAATATAAATAAATAAAAATAACTTCATTTGGGATTAGCGAGTTGTCAGATGCGACAGTTAGGCGGTTCCTCCACTCGTTAGAAAAAATGTGTCTCCACTTAGGTGAGTATGGGATACCACTCCATTCATTGTTGGGAGTACGATATAGGTTTTTTCCATCCACTGTTAAGAGGAATCCATCCCATAGAGTATGTCTCTCTATCCGTTGTTGGGAGAGTGCATCATCGGGTGTGATGAACACCTTTGTTATCTGATTGTTATGTATGTCATTAAGATGTGTTGCATATGTCTGATGTATGATTTTGTTTATTGCATATTATCCTTATTTGTTTAATACATGAATTTCATAATAAATTGATATGCTATCATCTGATATTAAATTATTGATATTTGTATATGTTTCACAAATGTTAAAAATTATTTTTATGATTTTTTGGAAGTTCTTATCAACATGTGTAATTGCTAATGTGTTTTTATCTTATATTTATTTTCAGAATAATTTATTACTTTGTAATAAATCTGAGGCTTAGGTGGAGGAAACTTTTTGATCACTTGTGGCCTTAGATGTGATTCTTTTTTCAATTTAAAAAATATTTAGTGTTGTAAAGATAGGGATTTGAATTCAAAGATAAAAAAAGAGAGTCTTCTATAAATTATGAATAACGAAATAATGATTTATTTATTTATATAAATCTGGGATGTGAAAGAATTAATGTTGGAACTGACAACAGATTATGGCTCCTTTTGTTTGAACAACAGGTTGTGTTCTGAATGCTGCATTGTGAAATGTCATGTCAGAGAATGCTATAGAAAGTTATTTAACCAGTAAAGATTTAAATATTGGATCAGAAATGCAAATGGTATAGTATCTTTTTACCAGTACTGTTCATATAGGATGGCTCATTAGAAGTGAGCAAGCGTCATGTCAAACCCTCACTGCCTTAAGCACTATGATCTTTCTTATGATGAAGTGGAGGGGTACTTGAGAGTTTAAAATTACTAAATCTGGCAAGGTTCAACCGTTTAGCATGGATACAACTGAAGGAAGGACATTTGGATGCAGGAATGTATGCAGTTCTGATCTTAATGAATTAGGTCTTACAACACATGTTCCCAAGTCAGCTGAATTTATGGGAGCTGAAAAGATTGGAAGCTATATGAAAAATTCTGTGGTGCAGAAAGATGTAAAATCATATGATCAAGTGGTAATTCCAGATAAATCATATCTTCATAGACATCAAGATTCTTCTATAAACTGGGAAAACTACAAGACATACCATTGTCCAGATTCAGAAGGTATTAGGTCAGAGCAAAATCACATTCCTATGTATGGCATAAATAAAAAGATAAAGAGTAATTCAAATCAGAGACAAGGGCCTGGTCATGATCAAGTGGTTAATAGAACAGATGAGTCACAGATGCCACTAAAAAACACAGCATTGAGTTCCCATCTGACGGACTTTGCCGCAGGAGGGATTTGTTTTGAAGCAAGAAGGATGACAAAAATTAGTGCTCAAGAGATCAAACCTTCTGAATCTATTCAAGGCTCACAACCTATCCAAGATGAGTTTACTGTCTTGGCTTCTCAGCCAGCAACAAACAATTTTATGAATTCTCCTATTTACATCAAAGATAAAAGAGTTTCTTCAGGATCTGATCACATGCTCGAGGAGCATTCAGAAAAAGCTAGACTTGCTAACTTGAAGCATGAGTTGCACAATTTTACTAGGCCTTCAAGAGTGACAGTCTCCGAAATGAAAGATGAAAATGAAATTGCTAATAGTGATAGGTGTTCATGGCCCAAGATAAATCATAGATCCATGCAGAAACCAGGAGATTCATGGCCAGGCGATTTTCCTCATCCATCTACAATCAGAGATAATAATACTGTGAGTATGCCTGCTACTCATTAAACAAAACGTCCAACTGCTTTATTCATAATGTTGGAAGATTGGAAATACGTAACAGTATGGATCCTGTAAATAATACATATGTAACACCACAAATCCCTTATATTTATTTTCATCATTGGTTAACAACTAAGGATATGCGCATGGATTTCTTGCAAGGAGAACAGTTGATTGTCGATTCAACAGAAACTGGAAAAGCAAAAGGTACTGCTTTGTTTGAAATGATAACAGGCCCAACAACATCAAAGTGCCATGGAAAACAACCAGGAGATTCAATACTTTTGATTAACTCAAATGGTATCAGAGATGGGGATGATGGAATTGGAAATGAAAAAGGAAATGGGAGACATATAACTGCAACAAGGAAAGAATCATCAGCTAAAACTGAGACAACGGACATTGAGGCTTGCCACACAAGAAGCTCTCTAATAGGTAAATGTTTATTGATAATAACATTTAAACTATGCTGAAAATTCCTATATAATCTTAGTAAGTAGCATCAAACAATCTGCAATTTCTAGCAGGTGCTATAGGGTGTAGAATGTTTCTATTGGAAGCACTGTACAAAGAACATGTTCCTTCCTAATTATTGATTCGTGGTTCATGTTTTGCAGGCATGATTGCTGACAGACAACGAAAGGTACAATTACATGCACATTAAAAAAATTGAAGGTTTACATGGAATGCATAAAATAAGCCCATAGAAATTTTGGAGTTTGCAAAAGTTTATATTTATTAAATAGTTTACAAGTGATGTGATAGCCCTAGTAAGTCAACTTGGCTGAACAAATCGTTTGTGTGCAAGCATGATTACCTTTATTCCATAGTGCTAGATATGATTGACAACTTGGCCTTCTTGAGCAATTAAAGTTATGTCAAAATGATTTTTGTTGCTGTTTGGCTTTTCAATCACCTTAAGTGTCAATATATGTGTTTTTTCATTTTGTTCCTATTTCTTTATAACAATCATGTTTGTCTTCATGTTGCCTTTACACAGCAGCTGAATTCTCTCTCTCTCTCTCTCTCTCTCTCTCTCTCTCTCTTCAATTTGATGGTTGAGGAGCCCACCTGAAATTGTGCATGAGAACAAGATAATTGTGCATGTTAGGCTAGGAGGATGGAGCATATAAATCTACTTATGTGGCTTGACAGATATCTGTTGACTCCTGTTGACAATAGCCTACTGATTTGTGGGCCTGTGGCAACAAAAGAATTATTCCTTCCACTGTAAAAGTTCTACCTAAGACACTAACAAAGAATGGTTCTCTTTGACAGTTGATCAGATCATTGTTTAGGTTTTGCTATCAGACTGACTTGCGAAAGTATTGAAAATCTTTTAACTTTGTAGGGAATACGAGTCCACTATTGGATAGTTTACAATGGAAAGCTGCAACAGTTGGTCATAAAATTCTAACTTCTTGCTAACTTGAAGTCTACAAATAAGTTACAAATTCAGATAGTTTCAGTTGAATTTATTAACTGAAAATCGATGAATACAAATTACATAAGGTTATCAATGGTCTGCCATTGTGACTAGGATGATGTAGTAAAGGCGCCAAAGAAGTGTGATCATCATGCAGAGAGAAAGTTTACAAGTACGGCATCATAGATGAACTTGTATGTATATTGTATCATAGCATTTTTTGGCCTATGCATGTTTATTTAAATAGTAGTATGCATATGTAATTTTAATAAGAATGCCTTCAAGAACGATGAGACTGTCAAACAGTGAAAGAGGATATAAAATGAGACCGTAGCAGGGTATACAGTTTAAGTTATATTCATATGAAGAGACAAGAAGTTGTAGGACCAAATTATTTTGGTTTGGATATTGTAGCTTATATGATCTGAAAAGCTATAAGCACATGCCTAACAAGCTTATTTTCTTATAAGTGGAATATCCATGGATGAAGAATAAAGACATTAATAAGACTTGGGAGATCATTTCTTTTCCTAGAGACATCATGGCTAAGAAAACAAAATTATGACATCAGAAAACAAAGTCCACCATCATCTGTAATGGACAAAGGTGAGGAGCTAATAATATATACCAAATGGCTATTGCAGTTTGATTAAGTAAAATAAGTAAGTATATCTATCATCATTTGGCACATTGATTTAAGTTTTGATGCCTCATGCAGGAAATCAAATGAGATGGTCATTTGGTTTATGGATTCTTAATTTCATTGTAACTTTCTTCTGATGACTAATATCACAAAATAAGTGTTTTATCTCATGAGAATTGGGACCAATATTAATAGTTGCATCCTCTTTGTACCTTTTTCTGATAATCTTCTGTCATTCTGATGGCATCTCTAGCTCTGTACCATTGTGCATTTTGTTTGTCTGTCTAAGAACATATTGTTTCATTTCATCAAGGAATACGACACATGCTGTGTAAATCGGTGATAGGTACACTGTTTAATCTTGAACTCTGAAACACATATATTATACTTGCACTTCATATGTGTCTATAGCATAGTATGCATATTTATCTATGCCTAGCCACTTTTTAATGCATTCTTAATATTTTGACACACCAACTTTCAAGCAGAGGTGGTTGGATGACAAAAATAAACATCAATACTAACAACGAATTCTGCAGGATCTTGTGTGCCTCAACGTGACGAAGCCCCTCTATCCATTAGCTTTACCAATCAAACAAACTGTGAATCGACATGCTATTGCTGCTTCCTTAGACAAAACAGATGGTGTAAGTAACAGAGAACTCAGCACATCTAGATCAGAATGCATCAATGTGCATCAAATTCTTTCTCAAGTTCAGATGTACAAAATTTCGAAATCTAGTAGAATAGCAGATAAGCCGACAGAAGCAGAGCCTTATGGCAAATGGCTTAAGCACCTTGGACCTGAGCCTTATGCTTTTGGCCATTGTAGTAAGAGAATGAAAATCAGAGATGGCCCCACCGGTGCAGAAATGTGCAGATTGTTAAGTAATGTACACAATGACAATACATCCAGCTCTGACTTGATGAAATGTCCTGAGAAGCAACAGAGTTTTGACAGGGCCAAGAACTCACCGAGTATTCCTGAGTGCTGTCATGGATTATCAGCAAAGACAACATGGTACTGGATTGAAAGATGGTGTCATAGAAGTCCTCCGAGAGCCGAAGCTCAGGCAAGTGCTGCTACAACTGGGCTATCCAAGCCTAGAAGCCCAAAAGTGGTTCCTGAGAATTTTGAGAGGAAAGAGTTCCCAAGCATCAGGGCATTGGCATTGATGGGGAGAGCAATGAACGGTTCTCGGAAGGGTGAATTTCAGAGAAAGGGATCGTCTGTGGTGTGGAATACGAAGGACTTATGAAAGCTTTGGGGCTTTGGCCGTCTTTGATCTGCTTGCTGGCTTTTGCGGCAAGCAGGCACAATACATGATGGGGGTACCATTCGGTTATTGTGGATCAGACACTGTGGATGCAGAAAACTACCTAAATTGGGAGGTTGCATATATTCACTGTTGTAATTTTTCATGTTAGTGTTTCCTATTTCACATGTGGATTCAATTTTTCGTTCAAGTATTTCCTTAAACCCACTCGATTCAAATTTCAAGGATGGGAATTTTTCTCTGCCTAGTTTTTCAGCTCTCGAGAGCCCAGTTTCAGGTGTCGTTGCTTTCAAACTTGAGTCAGGTCTTTGATTCTTGAATTCTTGAATCATTTCTTCTTCAAGTTATAATAGATTCCATCTTAGGTGGCTGATGCATTGTTGACTTCCATTTGCAGATACCAACAAGAAATGTATGCTTTATACTCGTCTTATTGTTCTTGAGCAGTTCCAATCAGATGCTTACGGTAAAACAGTACATCCGTGCTGCCTCATTTCCTCATAAAAGCCACAGATTATAAATATTAGTTCCATGTCTGCAACTGAAGAAAGGTATCCTTCTTGCTCGGTTATGGGTTGGAGGAAACTCTTTAATGGATTTGCAGTGATTGCATAAACACTGTTCTTTATCTGATTACCAGAGTTTCAGATGGCCAGTGTTTTTTTTTTTTTTTTTGAAGATTTTAGAAGCAATTCTCTGAATTTTAATGCTTGTTTGAACATTTAGAAATTCCAAAAAAAAAAAACTTATCTTTCTATCCAAATATATTAGAAATTTGTTTGGAACTTAAGCCAGTGATACATTTTTTTCTACATCAATTTGTTGTAGCAGTATATGATATATCAAGAGATAATCACAGCCGTCGAGCAAGTCGATCATGATTGATGGAACAGTTGCCGGGGGAGATCGCGACGGTCACCAATTAGAGTGGCAGATCAACGCGGACCACGATTACTGCCCAAGGAACCCGCTCGCGAGCGAGGAATTAATGAGTCCCGGTCTCTCTCTCAGCCTCACCCTCTTGCAAGGATAACCTTAACATTATTCTTTTAGGTATACATACATACACTACGTGTACAACACGGTAGAGGAGGAGCCGAGAGGGTTTTGGCCGCCGAGTGGAGTGAAGAGGCGGTATAAGGCTACTACTGCGCCGCCCCCCGCTTTCCCTTCTCCTCTTGGGCGAGAGAAAGAAAAAGGAACAGGAGAAGGGTCTGTCGGAAGGAAGGAGAGGATGAGCGGCGGCGGTGGAGGAGGGCCTGGGAGCAGGGGGAACGGAGCGGCGTCGGCGGCCCCGATCCCAGCGGGGTCCAGGAAGCTGGTGCAGAGCCTGAAGGAGATCGTGAACTGCTCGGAGACGGAGATCTACGCCATGCTTCGGGAGTGTAACATGGACCCTAACGAGGCCGTCCACCGACTCCTCTCACAAGGCAACCCGTCTCCCTTTAAAATTCCCCCTTTCCCTCTTTCTCTGTTCGCTGATAGTTTATTCTTCTGTTTGTTACATGATCTTGCGATAAGGATGGCGTCTGTGGTTTTTTCGGGGGCGGTTACTTGATTAGGTTTGGGATGAAAGGGACAGTGGGTGGCGGCACTCCGTTTCTGTAGTTGTTCCTCCTTCGATCCGAGGAAAATATCCAGTTTTGTCTGTCGGTTTTGCTTCCCCAGATTCTTGCTTTACTAAAAGAGGGCTTAATTGGCGGTGTCTTGTTGTTTGGTTCGCAACTTCTTATCAACAGAACGGAAAGAAGATAACTCTTTTTGCCTTAACATTTCGTTGGAAGTTATGTTTGCCTGCGCCGCTTGTCCTCAGTGTTGTGTCTTGTAGATCCGAATGTGAACTTGGAAGAGGTTGTTAACTTGGGTTTCTTGTAGCAACTGTCGCTTACGTTTCTCTATTTGACCAGTGTTTGTCTTTAGTATATTCGCGTGACGCCACCTCCTCTTACGCTTTGTTTAGATACTTGGTGATGAGAAAAGAATATGAGGAGTGATGGGATTTTTTCCCTGTTGATACCTGTTTACTTTTTTCCTCTAGGAGGAAAAGAGCGTGTTGGGATAGTTTACATAAAACCACATGCTCCCACCCAAACTACCTTAAAGAAAAAAAAAAAGAAAAAAAATACCCACCACCTAGTGTGAAATTTCATTTATGTCCTCTACTCGTTCTGTAGTTGTCTTCTATCTAAGCTGAGTCTTAGCTTAATATGCTTCTCCGTTCTGATGTTCTTGATTTTCATGATCATCTGATCAGTAGATTTTTTTGTTCATTTATCATTAGAGAACCATTAGTTTTTATCCTCTTGGTTTATCATTCGATAATGTTACAAGTTATAAATTGAACTTTTAATATGTAGGTTACTTTGGCTTTTGCCCAACTCCTATTACATGTCACAAGTCTTAGCACCCCTAGCACATTTTTGTTACTCACTTTTCAATTTTGTTCTGTGTTGGAAAAGGAGATCTTGATGGGAAGTTTTTGTTGAACTACTTGCTTTAACTTTATGGAACCATGCTCAATGAAGCAACCATGCTGCGAGATTCTTCTAGTGCGCTCACAGATGTGCACACATGTATACACGGAACAGTTATATTCTGTACTAGGATGGGTCGTATCATTTTATAACACCTACTATAACACAAGCTCTTAGAATTTGTGTTCTGATGTGGTTGTGTTTGTGGATGTTCTATTATTTAATTTCTAATTTTGCTCTAAAGAATGGATATCAGCTAATGCAGGTAAAGTAAGCATCTCCTTCATGCTGTAAATGATTCTAAATTATTAGTTTATAAGATTATCACTGAATATTCATACATCTGTTCATTGTTAAGGTTGCTTGACATACCCAGTATGCTTTTATCATGCCTAGTTAGTCATGGGGTCTTCTTGGTTGTTTATTTTTCGTATTGCTGAAGGCTTCTCAGTGTTTTTTTGACTCATATTTGTGTGCTTAGGCATTGTTCTAAATATTTGTATCTCGGTCCTTGCTTGTTTAAAGATCATGGCATCTCGATTTTGTTTTCATTCAGCGACTGTTTTATGCTATGTCATCTTTCTGTTGGTAAAATGTGATTCTTTCTCTACTGATAAGCAAATTGCATGGAGTCAGTTGGTTTTTTGATATGATAGTATCAATTGAAGAGTGTGATTTCTTCCTTGAACAATTGTTTCATTGACCTAAGAGTGTATGGCTGATCAGACAAGACTATGGTTGTTATTCTCCCTTCTTAGTGGACCAACAATAATTGAAGGTGTTTTTTTTACTTCTTTCAATTATTTAGTTCCCTTTATGTGTATATCATGGTTACATGTGTAATTTTTCCAGAGAACTATGGACACAGGCAGTTCAAGAATCTTAGCTTGGTCTCTCAAACTCATGTTCCTTCTAGTACTAATATTATTACTTACCGTTGATAATGTAAGTAGCTCATATAGGTTTGATATACTCAAGTTTTTACTGTTTCCAAGTCTTTTACATTCAACCCTCTGTTTCTGAATGTTTCTGAGCATGTTTGCAAATTTGTCCTTATTCTGAAAATTAGACACGAAAGAGGATTTGTTTGGAATGATTCTTTGTGTTCGGTACATCTTTATGTTGGTAATGTTATGATATTACAGAAGGTGCCTCATTCATTAGAATCTGAGGTAGTAGGATATACTAATATACTTTGGTTAACAATAGGTACACATGGGTTGTTGAAAAGATGCTTTGAGTTTTAAGGATATGTTTCTGAGAAACCATTGAGGACTAAGAGGAAATTGAAACATACTTTAGTAATTAACATTGGGTATGACATGTGTTGTTCAAAAGATGCTAGGATATGTTTCTGAGAAACCATTGAGGACTAATATATTAAGTTTGTAGGCTGTTGATTGTCTTTTGCTCTTTTTCCAGATGTTATGCTTGTTTAGTTGTGTAAGTCATTATTGTTGGCCACAGCTGCTATATCACAATGAGTCTCTCTTACCATTCATGCTCTTTCCAATGGATAAGAGTAGCTACTGTAGTTCATTAATGATGCCAAACTATTGTCTGATGAAATGTTTCTGCAAATTGTGCATAGATTTCTATTTCTTCAAGTGGACTTACATCTAAGTGATCATTCACGTTTCAGATGCTTTTCATGAGGTGAGGAGCAAGCGTGATAAGAAAAAGGAGGTTAGTCCATATGATTAATTGTATTAGATCGTGCAGAGCTAACCTTTCTTTACAGTCCATTATCATTTTTCACCTTTTGTTTCTTATTTTGCTGCGTTAGACAGGACTTGAACAGTTTAATAGTTATTTTAGGTTGCTTTAACTATTTTATGGATTTATCACGATTACGATCTTCATATCTTATTGTTTCTGGATCGTTGAGTTGGCCTAATCATTCTTCTTCATCCATTTAATCTTTTCAAGGAGTGCCAACTATATTTATGCAATGCACTTGAATCATCATTTGTAATATTTACCAAGATGCTTTTACATTAATGCTTATTTGTTTTATTGAAAATTGCCTTATTTTATTTCTGATAAAGTGCTTCGTTTGTGATTTCACCAGAATGTGCAAGTCAATTTACATCGTTTGGATGTTTCATGTTTCCATTCCTCTTTTTCACTTGTTTTAGATCAGAGAACCTCCAGAATCCAGGTCTAGAACAGTGAACAACAGTTCAAGCCGTGGAGCTAGGGGCAGCACTGATCGTGGGGGTCATAGTACATCCCAATCTAGTTCTGCTGGTACATGATTTAGCATCATAGCTTCATTATTTATGTGCTTGAGAGTGCAAATTTAGTGTATTTGTTTATGTATTTGCTTATGACTTTCATCTTTGCCTTCTAGTAGACTATGGGGCTAGTAAAGGCAAGCTTATACACAAGAATGAAAATGGTACAAGTGCTGTTTTTTTTACGGCATCAGTTCTGGAATCTTCGATGATATTGAGTAATCTTCCTCAAAAGTCAACAGCTCCAAGGTGATAATTTTATAGGATGTTGCTTGCATATTACTTGATCTAGATGGAAACTACTGTTTGGACCAATTGGATCATGATTTCATATTGAGTTATTTCTTGTTTATTCAAGTTATCCCGTTGTATGAATGTTTCTATAAATAGATTTTTGTGAAACCTTGTACATTTTGCTCCTGCTACCAGTTCCAGGTTATTTATTACCTTAAAAACAGTCTTAACACATGATACATTGGCTGATGGTTGGTGAATATGATTTCCAATGTTGGGTATAAAGCATTCTTCCCAGCAGGTTGAAGAACTTGCTATTATGTTTTCTGAATCTTCTTTTTTTTGTAAAAACTTCATGGGAAATTTATATCTTATATGAAGTGGTGTTTTACAATTAACTCATCCAACAAATTTTTGATGTTGGTTATTTCTCAGTATCAAATCTGATGGCTATCGTCTCCTTTGGTTTTTACTATTATTTAATTTATTTGCCTTATGCAATGGTTATTGCAATTTTCTGCAATGTCGTTTGTACTCTCATTTTCTTGTAGCAATTCTGCTTCTATGGGAGATACAATACAGGCAGCAAACGTTAGTGATGGAATATCTACGTCGGTGCAATCTTCATCTGGCTTCCAAAATAGTTGGTTGGGGAAACCAGGACATCTTTCTATGGCTGATATTGTCAAGATGGGTAGACCTCAAGGCAAACCTTCTGGGATTCCTGTAGTGGCAAGTGAAAGATCTGATATAGCACAAAATGAAGCCAAGCAATCCCCAACAGCAGTTCTGCCATCAGAGTCAGACAAGTTAACAGATTCCTTTCAGGAATCCGCACAAGTTTCTGAGTCTAGTTATGATATTGGAATTGCTGAAGGTCAGCAAATTTCTCATGATGGATGGCCCCTTGATGAGCAACCTGCAGAGAGTGGGTCAACTCCACCAGAAATATCTGGTGCTTCTCCTGTTTATGCAAACCTCTCAGAGTTGGCTTCATCGATTGATGGAAATAATTTTCATATAGGTTCTCATTCAGAAGAGATCCAAGTGCCAGTGGAAGGTCATCGTGATAAAATTCTGCCAGCAGATTCCAGACCCATATCAATCTCCTCCGACATGCAGATGCTAGTAGACAATTCTGCTGATGCTGATGCTTACCATTTGAATGAGGGCTTATTAAAAAGTACAAATTCCTACAATTCTCAAAGGCTTGAACTTGATCATCATGAAGGTAAAATTTGATCTTCCATTGCACCATTTCCTTTTTCGTGTTCACTGTTGATATTTGCCCTTTCAATCAGTTTTACTGTATCAAGAAGATTTAAATTTTGGTTGCAATCAAACTATGATTATTATTTGAATGCAAGTTGAGCTGCATCTTTAAAAGAGACTGGTGTAATGGACAATTGTAAAAATAAGTGAATTACTGGAGGTTCTATCATCTTCATTATACTTTCTGTAATATCATTGTCACCTACTTTTGTCTATATATGCTACATCTGGATTCAAAACTGTGTTTACTTGAGAAGGAGAAAGCATCAATTTATATGTTCGGCCTATTTTACAAACAAATTGAAGCATATTTGTTCAGTTAATTGAATGTTGACTCTTCTTTTACGCATTTGAATATGCGAAAGATCTCTAAACTTCAGAAGAGTTATATTTGTCAACTGCGAACTGATTCAACTACATATTTTACTTTCGCTATATTCTCTCAGTTAGGATGTTTTTTACCTTGGATGATTCTACTCTTGATCCTTGAATTTGTCAGCTAAATGTGATCTTATTTCTTTGCAAATTGTCTTCTTTCGACTGTTTTTTCTTTGAAGCATGAATACATCTATGTGACACCATTAGGATTATACAGACATGCATTACATCAACTTTGGAAAATGTAGGATTGATATGACATTATATGGAAACAAAAACTATTATAGTATTATATATATATATAACAAAACTTGTTTGTTTATAGTGTCAGAATATGACTATAGAATATACAGATGGTACATGAGTTAATATTGATTTTATTAATTACAATAAGATGTTCAATAAGATTTTACTTAGAACAGTATATTTAATTATATAACCATCTTTTCTACACCGAAAATTTAAATCCCAAAAGCCAAATTCTTTTGAGAAGCAGCCATAAAGTTATCCCTTGCATATCCAAAAAGTATTGATGCTTTGGGAAAGTATCTAAAACATATTAAAGTATCATATTTGACTCAGATCCATATTATATATTAGAAGCAATTAGAATTGAAGTATCCATGCTCCACAGATTTGTTACTTCAAGGACCACAGTTAAGAGCCTTTTTTTATTTTTTTATTTACAGTTTCTACAAGAACCATACAGTAACTCTGAACATGATTCTATTCTGTTCCTTTCTTTTTCTAAGATGAGGTTTTTTTCTATTTTGTTGAATTATTTCTACTGCTACACGGTTAAACATGTTCCTTTCATCACTTTGCTGATATATATCTTCCTCCATGACTAGATTCTTTCCCAGCTGGTGATAGCGTGGATATTTCATCAGCTGCTGTAAACTTGGGGCAACTGAGTTTGCATGAGGAGACTAGCACCGAACCCACTGTGGTTAATCCTGCAGTAATAATTCCTGACCATCTGCGGGTTACAAATGCAGATTGTGCACATCTGAGCTTTGGTAGTTTTGTATCCGGTGCATTTTCTGGATCTTTTCCATCAAAGCAATTAAAAAGCAACTTGGAAGTGGCTCCAGTCATGAGTGATGCTTCTGGAACAGACAATTCTGACGTGAGGTGGTATTAGTACCTTTTTGTACTTTCTCTATGCAATTTCAGTCGCTGATTTGATGTATGTCTTTTGACAGAAATCTTGAGTACTACAGTGACGAGCAGCTTAATCCTACACTAACTGAGAATTTAGCTTCTAGATCGAGCACTGGTTCAGAGAATCTTGATGCGCCTTCTGCATCACAAACTGAAGTTGTGAAGAATGATCCATTGGATGCTACACATGAGATTCAGTACAACCTTCCATCTGTTTCTAATTATGCATTTCCAAGCTCTACACAGCCAAATGCTACATCTTATGCCTATCCACAAGAAAATTCACAAATGCAGTCTCTTTCCCCTTTTCCAAGTTTAATGGTAACTTAATGCCAGTCCTTTTGCTGTTTAGCTGACTAATTTACGATGGGGTCTGGTTTGGACATGATTTTATGCTGTTTAATTTTCTTTTTGGTTAAAGGTGTGCATGATATTTATTTTATTTAAACAGATTCTTGAAATACATTACACTGGTTTATCTGATATAAATAGCAAAACCTAACATTTATGCAATTATTTGTATGTCTCTGGCCTGGTTTGTGGTTTCACGACAAGCATAATCCAGATAACTTTTTATTGCTAACATGGATCTGGCCAATCTTCTTGAATAATGCTTTGTGCAAAGTAATTTGTTCTCATATTGAAGATCAACAAGTAAAAAAAAATGTAATTACTGAAGATTGATTTTGTTTATTTTGGACAGAACAACGGTCATAAATCATCATAATAGGCAATAATCAGCATTTCTAAAATTTTCACATCCAAGCAAAGATTTTCTTTAGGAAATCAACAGTGTTTTTTTCACCTTAAATCCCTATTTAAGTTTGTTCCTGTTTTCAGTTCTTATTTCCAGATTTTCATCTTAAGTCAAAAAGCTTTTTTTTATTGGAGTCCTCTCTATATCATGCTACTTATCATTGCTTATCTTGAATTTAAGATGCTAAGATCATACATTACATTTAATAATCATATATCAATTTTGTCATTGTCACAAGATTGAGATTCAGAAAAAATCAAATTCTTATTTAGTATCCTGAACTATCCAGTTTTAAATGATTATATCATGAATAGATATTTCAATGAAGGGTTCAACATGTACCTAAGAGGTATTGATATCTGATGTGCATGCTATACCTTTATGGCAACCAACCATTTTGAGATATCAGTGTTCTCAATTACCATAATCTAGTGGAACAGCTGTGAGAAATCATATTGCAGGTAAGTTCATATTTGAAGCAAAAACCCTTCAGGGAAGTTATGTACACTCTGCCTTGGAGTGGTTTATTATAAATTATAATATGTTTATCATGGCGATTGCATTTTCGGCATCATGTCATTTGAATGCTTTGTCATATGAAAAAATATATAGTTGATCTCTGTATGCAGGGATTATTTCTTTATATCTTTTCTTACTTCTGAAGTAATCCTTTGCAGCAACCCAATAGCCTACAAAACAGCATGTTAGCCACAAGCATTCCGTCTCTTCGAGATTTTGATCTTTCCTTGTCTCCCTTGCTCACTACGCAATCGATGCCTACGCGGTACAGTACATCATTGTCATCCATTGGTGGGCCAACCATTTCCATGTCTGAGGTAAGTGTCAACAGCTTAAATTCCTAGTAAATTCACGCACTGTTTTTGTTTGTCTGTTTGATTTTTGGTTCACAACTTGGCAAAGCATCAATTGATCACTTTTGGCCACATTGTGCACTGCCAAGTCGTTTTGTGTGTATGCCACCAATCACCACCACATGTACCTGAGGAGGTTGACAAACTAAATTATAGTTCCATATTTGAACTTTTCATGGATACGACTTATTTCAGGGGGTTTCTAATTTTTAAAACTATTCAAACCACATTTGCCAGGGTAAGGCCTGTCCAAAACTTTGACTGAGAGAAACAATTTGAGCGTTTCCTGGTCTGAAGTTTTATCAAGCCATGGAGGCAAAAGAAGATTTAGCTTGTGGACCACTTGCCCAATTGATAGTCCTAAGCCTAACATATATCACACTTGGTTTGTGCTCATCAAAATTTGTCCTAGCACCTCCTTTAGTCATTAAAGTTCTGCTCATCACACTTGGCTTGCCTGCATATCAGTTTGTATGCCTCTTATGCGCCTTGCTGTCCCCGACCAGCTTGTATCATTCTGAACATATTGAATGTGGTTACTAGTCACTTGCCTCTATGCACCATTCTGAACTTGTTGAATGTTGTTACTATCATATTGTTATTTGCTTCCATCTAGTTAATCTGTAGGTTTTAAATACAGAGACTATCATTTGAAGAATTCAGGTGTTGATTTTTTATTAGCCTGACACTAGGCATGCTTTGTGCAGGCTCTGAATCCAGGGTTGTTTTCCAACCCTCAATCAACTCCGCAATCCTTGACGAGCACCACCATGTTCACGAGCCCTGCATTCCAACAACATCTTCCCGTCCATCATTACTCTCAGCCTGCGCTTCCGTTGGGCCATTTTGCCAATATGATAAGCTACCCACCTTTTCTACCCCAGAGCTACACCTACTTGCCTTCGTTCCAACAAGCATACACTGCAAACAGTCCGTTCCATCAATCTCCTGGTGCGGTGCCCGGTGCAGGCATGAAGTATTCACAGCCACAATTTAAAAATAGTCTGTCTGTGACTAGCCTACCTCAGGCTTCCGCCATAGCCTCTGCTTATGGAGGATTAGGAAGCTCAGCCAACATTCCTGGGGGCTTCACCCTTAACCATACAAGTGGATCTGCTAGCACAACAACCGGGTTCGATGAATCTTTAAGCTTGCAAAACAAAGAAGGGAGTCAGTACATGCCTCCTCAACAGGTACATAATAATTGTTTCAGCTACTAGGACTTTCTGACGTTCAGGTTTAAACTTCTGAATTCTTGTGGTTATTACCAGAGTGAGAATCCAAATTTGTGGCTCCACGGTGCTGGTTCGAGAGCAATGCCGGCTCTTCCAGCAAACACTTTCTACAACTATCAGGGTCAGAGTCAGCAAAGCGGGTTTCGCCAGAGTCTGCAGGCTTCACACTTGGGAGCTTTAGGGTACCCAAACTTGTACCATTCACCGGCAGGTCTGTCACGGGAACACCGACAAAACACTGGCGAAGGGAACTTGAATGGTCCGCCGACCACGCAGTCTCAGCCAGCAAACCAAATCTGGCAACATGGCTACTAGGCCGTTGCTGATGACTCCCAGATTGTGGGTCCTGGAGGAGTTTGCTTACAGGTCTTCATGGTTAGATCTCTTGTATGCCCTAGTTGAAGCATTCTAGACTCACCAACTAAATGTATCGCGGCTAAGCAGTCATCAGACTGGCTGCTAATCTCATTGGATGAAGAGGGTCATGCATTCATTCTAGGGTTTAGTGTGTTTCAACTTGTAGTACGTGGAGTTGTTTCCTGTGATAAAAACCCTTAACATCTGCAGATCTTCAATGTAGCATTTGACCTTAGTCATCTAACAAAACGTGTTCTCTTAGGCCTACAGTTTGATAACTTGCCAGCAAATTTAATTCCAGTGCGTGAAGAAAACATGTGCTCTGTTGGATGGTATCAGCTAATGGGCAATCTTTTTATTTTGAAAAATTAGAAATTTTTTTTTATTACATTAAATGATGTATGTGAGGCGCCATACGATCTCGAGACCTATTACTTATGTGATAATGTATGAACTAATCTACCAATCCGATCCATAAGTGATTTGTCAATCGTTCTGCTTCATGGTCTCTTATGAACCATTTGAAGTTTTCGTTAGATCATTATCGAAAAGTTACTTGTGGAGTTCTTTATCAAACAAATGAGTGCATGTAATTAGTATGGAGAAAAAAAAAAGTTTTGATTAAATAATGCTTTATGAGGGTGTCATGATTTGATTGATTAAATCATGATGTGCACTGTTATCGTGGGCGTAATGAATAATAGCATACACACATCCATTAGGGCATGGAAGTTACATAAAGCTCATCAAATATTACTCGGACGAGACAATAAATAATGATAATTGGATCATCCAAGAACATCATGATAATAGCACATATTTTACATCATCAACAGCCACCCAACATCGTCAGAAGCAGCCGTTGCTTTGGAAGCAGCAGCTCACTTGCCGGGGACGAAGTTGGTGGCGTAGGCCCAAGCGTTGTTGTTGACGGGGTCGGCGAGGTGGTCGGCCAGGTTCTCCAGCGGGCCCTTGCCGGTCACGATGGCCTGAACGAAGAATCCGAACATGGAGAACATGGCCAGGCGGCCGTTCTTGATCTCCTTCACCTTCAGCTCCGCGAAGGCCTCGGGGTCGTCGGCCAGGCCGAGGGGGTCGAAGCTGCCGCCCGGGTAGAGCGGGTCGGTCACCTCGCCGAGCGGCCCGCCGGCGATGCGGTAGCCCTCCACGGCGCCCATCAGGATCACCTGGCACGCCCAGATGGCCAGAATGCTCTGGGCATGGATCAAGCTGGGGTTGCCCAGGTAGTCCAGTCCACCCTCGCTAAAGATCTGAGCGCCGGCCTTGAACCACACCGCCTCCCCGAACTTGACCCCGTTGCGGGCCAGCAGCTCCGGGAAGACGCAGCCCAGGGCGCCGAGCATGGCCCACCGGCAGTGGATGACCTCCAGCTCCCGGTTCTTGGCGAAGGTCTCGGGGTCGGCCGACAGCCCAGCCGTGTCCCACCCGTAGTCGCCAGGGAACTCGCCGGTGAGGTAGGACGGGGGCTCGCCGGAGAACGGCCCGAGGTACTTGACGCGGTCGGGGCCGTACCACGGGCTACCGGATGCAACGGGCTTCGGCTTGGCGCCCGTCTTCCGCATGGTGACCCTGCCTCCGCCGAGGACGTCGGAGGCCGAGGGGGCGAGCTTGACGGCCTGGCCGGCGAAGGATGGGGAGGAGAGGGCCATGGTAGAAGCCATTGGAGAATGACTCGCTGCAAGGAGGAAAGAGTAGGAGATGAATTCGATGAGAGAGTAGAGCGACGCGTTGGGGTTTATGAAGGAGAAGGGGGAGCCGTAGAGGGAGGCAGTCCTTATCCTTCGAAATCTGTAGCTCTTCTCTCATTGGTTCGGAGGGTTTGGGATGGTAATTGCGTCGAACACTTGGCACACCCTCGTCCACTACAGCTGGAGATACTTCAGATTTGTGGCTTCTGTAGAAATCTCCTTCACCGAGTGTTGATTGGAGCCTCCAGATTTTTTTTTGGGGGCCTCAGTGTCAGATGTTTAGATAATTTCGCCAAAAATAAATGACCAAATATGCATTCTTATTATGTAGCCAAAAAAAAAAAGGGAACTCGATGTAATGTGATTTGTGCAAGACAAATAACTCTGGAAAGAAAAAGCTTCAGTAGGACTCCTTGAATCAATTCCACACAACCAGATACTGACAAGTATTCATGAACCAGTTATATTCAGTATAATCAATTCGAGAACGTAGCAAACAACCATTTATACTTGTATAATCAATTGTTAACATTACAGTCACAAGTTCAATGACATAAATTTTACATTTAGAGAAGAGAATATTTTCAAGTCCAAAAAATAACAATAAAATGACGATAGCAGCTGATGACAACATAGTATGTGGAAGCTGCCCTAGTGGCCTAATGGGCACCATCACAACATCAATGTCGAGTACCAACTTGGGTTAAATTGCACCAACATATGTTGTGCATTAGATTAATGTTAATTAATCTACAATACAGTTTGGATAAATCACCTTCAGTCAGAGAGCACACCAAAGCAGCAAGTGACGCCACCCCGTAATTGTCAATTCAGACCAGCAAGTATGAAGCAATTTTGTTATAGATGCACACACAAGCCCTTGATGGAAGGCCCATATTATCACTACCTTAGCATTTCCTGCAGTTGAAGCACTTGATTCCTTTGTTCCGGAGGTAGAAGATTGATCTGCTCTGGTGTAAGGCTCATAACTTGCTGAAGCAATGCTTTCTCCATTTCTGGTGTCAACTGCACAACCATAAATAGAGTGATGTAGAACATGAAGTTATTTTCTTATTAATTTTATACCAACTAAATTCAGGCCTATGAAAAAAGAAAAATCAGGCCTACGAGGGCTATTACCGGTGGCGGATGAAGAGGCTGACCACTTGTGCCTGTGGCCACCTGTCCAGAAATCAACGGTAGTCCTGGAAGATGGGAACCAGGTGCCCAAAGAGCTCCTCTGTCGGCTTGCATGGGGGTGCCAGCTTGGCTGCCATGGTCTAGACCTAGATGTGAACCAACCTGCTAAAAGAAAACAACTTTGTTTACATGAAACAACGTGTATTGGGTATTCAAATGTAGTTGACTTGTTTTCACCAGAATACCACAGTTTGTGTAGATCCCAGCTTAAGTTTTATGGCTTCATGTTATTATATAATAACAATCAATATTTGATATATAGGACAAGTATTGGGGCCTCCATGTTGTTTTGCTTCTCAAGGGCAGCTCTTAATAACATTACTTGAAGACTTGATTCAGTGCAAAGAATCTAATAGTTGGTGTACACGGAGAAAGAACGTTAGAGACATTTTACATGTTTGGACTATTTTATTTTGGTGCACTCAGATTTTTATTATATATTTTGACATTGTACATTGCAGTGATATGGATAGCACATATATTATGCAGTCTCGTCTTCGCTGTATATATCTTGTTTGCTTCATTGTTTGGGTTATTTTCAAGATTACCAAACATTTTATGCAAAAGCAGAATCTAAATGCACCTGATACATATGCTGAGGTGGTGGTTGGCTTGGAAGAGGTGGCTGTCCTTGTATGAAGGAAGTTGGAGGGGTTATACCTGACTGAAAATTTTGAAAAGCATGTCACCTTCTGAAACTAGTCCCTTCTGTAGATAAAAATAAAATTGATTCCTTGAATAATTATGAACACTTTAGTTTCCAACTTACATGAAACAAAGGTTGCGATAAAAGCTGTTGAGGTGCACTTGATGGTTGAAAACCAATGGAATGAGCCATCTGTGGGTGAAGCTGATGAGTGAAAGGTTGAATTGCAACCGGTCTAGGCTGCATAGGTAATGGTGGTTGCAAAGCCTGATTGAATACTCCAGGATTCTGCAAAGCTTGATGTGGCTGCACAGGGACCATTGGCATATGGGATGGAAGAGTTGAGTAATGCGGAGCGGCAGGGGCCGGTAATGATATATTCTGAATCTTGGAAGATTGTGGAGGTGGTACTGTAGGAATTTGCACAACTGGAAAGCTTTTAGTTTGTGGTGCTGAAAGTGCTGATGGCATTGTTGGCAACTGGAAAGTCGATGAAGAAACAGATGCAGGTGGAACGGAAATGGATGGTTGTGCTGGATTTTGTTGTCTTGCCGGTAATAGTGTCTGAGATGAAGTAGGTTCACCTTGTGGTCCAACTTGAACTGGCAGTGTCTGAGAATTTTGAACATTTGGCAGCTGTCCAACATGTGCTGATTGTGGCTGCGACAAAGGCTGTTGGATAGTGGGCATCTACAAAATAGAAAAGCATTAATTCTTTGCAATCAAATTGATGTACGAAGTAAATTCTAAGTTAAGGACACATCAGATTACCACTTTAGGAGGCTGAACCATTCCAAGCATTATTTGTGCCTGAAATAAACCCACCATTTCAACATTTAAGTGCCTAACGTCTTAAACATATTTCCAAACAGAAACAAAAAGATGAACTCTAAAGGAAATCACGAGTTGGATACAAAAATGTTCAAATGACATGCAAACCTTTTAACTTTAAGTAAATATGACTCATATCATAGCTCAAATGCAAGTCATAATTTTTCCTTCTCATCCAAAATGAAAGAACAAACCACGAAAATTAATCTTCAGTCTAGCAGGACATGTTCTAGTAGAACTGTGGACCATTATTATAATACTGGATTCAGTTTTACTTGAGAATTCAAGAATCATATTGCAAGGTGTAGTGTAGAGCACAACAAAGTAAAGTTCTTGACCATTCAAGTCTTATTCTAAAATCTTTAAATTCTTAAATTTCAACCCATATATCTGAGTTAAAGACTTAAAGTTTATTTTTATTCTAGTTACATTAGTTAAGCCAGTGATGTCAACAAGAACCAAATAAAATGGGACTTATTTGAATCCATCTAGTATGTTAATCTTTTATGAGGCAAATAGATGAGGAGTCAAAGCTAACTTTTGATGCAACTCCATAGAGATTAAATGCTAACTTGTTTCCACTCGTATTTGTCCTTACTCTACTAGCTACTAACTAGTCCTATCTATCATAAATTAAAATAACCAAAACAAAAGGATAATCTTGATCCTAAAACATTCGGATCACTTGAATAGCAGCTTGTTTTTGGCCATCTTATGTTAGAATCCTAGCTCCACAGCCAATATATGTATCTTTTACCCGTCCACATATTACGACAAATCATCTTATGCTATGTCTCGAACATGAGTTATAACTAACCAAGTGCAACACACTGAATCCACATATCAAATTGCTAAGTGTACATGTCTCCCCACATGTGCTCAATGTTTAAACCAATTTGTTAAGTATAACATTACTTTTGGATCACCTCCTCAACTATGTAAATAGAGAATATTGTTATTTCCAAATAAATGATTTGCAGCAGATACCAAATATCATTCCACACAGCTGATAGGCCCTTGTTAGGATCCTTCAACTTACTTAGGTTACAGTTGACCCAAAAGTTTGTGTATGAACATATAAGATTTTATCTTGCTTCTAAACGTGAACTAAGCCTATTTGACCTCGAGAAACGAGTAAGAATGATGCTACCAATTAATAAAGAAGTCTGAAGCACAAAAAACCCGGTCAAGAATTGTCTACTAATGAATGCATAAGTAATCATGTGAAATGACTTGTCCTGAGAAAACCTACAGGATGGTTCCTTGGTCAGACTAGTGTTGGAGTTCCAAAACTTTATGAAGAGTTTAATATGTAGTCCTAAGAAGTAATGGGGTTACAAGGACTTGGATATCAGCTGCAGTGTCAGCTGAGTAAAATAAACATTGATGCATGAAAGTTAGCATGGAGTTACCAAATTCGAAAAACAAATTGTGTTGATCTAAAGACACAAATGCTCGAATCTAAATGTTCACATGACTGCATAGATCAATATCAATCAATTGCACAAGGTTACTAATAGTCACAACAAGAAGCCCAGATGAATATTATAATCCAGTTGCAATAAATCAAAAAGCAACCAAACCCATTTGTCTTTATTATCTGCAACAAAAGATCCTAGCAACCAGTATGATGCAGGGAAGAGTAAAGAGATGATTGACCTGGAAGAGAGATCGGGTCAGGAGAGGGTTGTCAATGAGTATCTGCCTTGCCTGTTGCTGATTCTGCTCTATTAAAGCCTGAAAAAGAATACATGTGTGTGTGCGTATATATATATTTATATATAAGAAAAAATAATAAAAAGAAAGTTGATGATCATAGATCACTTTCTTGAATAAAAAGGAAAGAAAGAAAATAAAAAGAATTAAGGGTTTCATTTCCTTGACAGGTCAGGAGCATACTTTCATTTGAGACATGATGTCATAGAGCTGGGCTTTGGACATGCCCGCAAACTGCGAGGTGAAGCCATCACCTGGCGGTGGCTGCTGCTGCTGCTGCGTCTGCTGTGCAGCCATCCTACTCTGTCCTTCCAACCCTCATTGTCTCTTTGGCTCTCCCACAAACACTTATCCAGTCTCCTAATAGGTAAAGCTGGCAAACTTCAATTTGAGGACAAGGCCAATTCCGGTGGCGGTATGATACAATTTAGGAAAAAACTCATTTTAAACCCAGTCAAGTAGGAACTTCTCTACATGCTCAAATATCAGAGAAAAAAGGATAACTTTGCGTCTCTACCACAATTGCTCCACCATGAAAATTATGGTTCAAATCAGATATGGCTGTCTAACAATAATTTCATGATCCTCACAACCAACAGTTACAACTTCGTGGGCTTTCAGAGCTTCTGCGTGCGTGCATGCGTGGTTGTAAGGGTGTTGGGCGGAGGCAATTTCAAATGATCGATCTACCAAAAGCACAATAAAGAACAGGAAAGCTACAACCAGCGAATGCTCAAGAAGACAAAATAAGTTTACATCAACAACATGAGAAGAAGTGTCTCTCAAACTGTCCCAAAAAAAAGATGGGATCGAAACATTTACAATTGGAAGAATACATATGAATCCACCGTGAAATGTTCCGAATCCAAGGAAGAAGAAGCACCTGTTTGCCGGCGACGCACTGCTGCGCTCCGGTCCTCACTCTGTTCGCTACGGAGAAGAGGAGGGCTCGGGTTAGCAGTAGCAGGAGGTGGGAGAAGGGAGGACGACTCGATTTAGGGCAGAAGCGGGTCAGGATTTGGGAAGTTAAAGCTGATCAATTGGAGCCATCGAGATCGATCAGCCCCACCATGGGCCCAATCGTCTTGTCGTGGGCCTCCGCCATCTTCACGAATCATACATCAATCGGATTCAACCGGTCAAATCAAATTCAATCTGCTTGAATCGGACCGGTTTTGTCCGGGTTCATTATCGAAACCACCACCTCACTTCCCGGCGTCGCCGCTCGAGAACGACGCGGCGAAGCCAGTCCCCTCAGGTGGCAACTCCTTTCTCATCCTCTGTGTTCCCTGCGCGGCCGCTGGTTCGTCAGGCCGACTGGGGCTTTTGTGATCGAATCCTTCAACCTCCTCCGTCCAGTAGCGTCCATTTTCGATCGAGAGAGAGAGAGAAAGAGGTATGCCGATTATACGATAGAAGAACATGATTACTTCTCATTTTCTTTTCTTATGGAACATATCATAATTAATGCTCATTGTATCGGTCTGTTCCTGCTTTTCAGTCTTCCTTCTCTGCTTGTTCTAATTATTCTATGGATTTCTGAGAAAGACAATCTTTTCAGGTTGCAGTCTCGGTTGTTAAAATTTGAGGACTCTACTTATTCACATAAGAAGAAAGAAGTACAATCAAAATTGTTCT